>OZ022522.1:7817695-9097816 GCA_963989415.1 Cerceris ruficornis
TTGTTGAAAGTCAAGGAAGGCACATGCTGATTTGAAGTTTATTATAATCATCACAAATAGCATTGCTGCTCGTACCATGAGAGTATTGTTTGCACGGAACCGGACATTTGCATGCCAGGGAGACTTTGAATTGTTGTAAGAAAAAAACTATAGGTAGAGAAGACGAAGAAGACCATAGAGACTGACGGGGTCCGTGGGCCTTGCGAGTCTTAAACGCTATGATTTCTTGGACATGCATTGTCTATTGTAACAGAAAGATTCTGTCAAACAATTAGATTTCTGCGCTCGATGCCTTGATAATACTAAAACTCGTTCAGGGGTGGTAATAACGCGTCAACAATCGTATAATACATTTTCGATGATGCTGCCATTGTTACCAATTCCTGGTAACATGTGTAGGTATATTAAATAATGGAAGAAGAAACACACTAAAGTAGGTTATTATACAGGGTGTCCGGTGACAGATTTCAAAGTTTGACCAAACATAGTTTCTGAACGCAATACGTGAGAGGGGCGCGGGGGGCGTCGTTGAACGCGCAAGCGCTGCGGATTTTTTAGTAGCCATGGAACAGTGGAGTGGAGAGCACCGCGCTTTTGCCGTCGAGGCGTACATTTCGAGTGGTTTTTCGGTGTCTCGAGCACGCCGTCGATTTAATAATCGTTACGGTATTCGTCGATTACGTGATGGACCATCGATCAACCTCATTCAGTCATGGGTAGCAAAGTTCAGAGCTACAGGATCAACATTAAATAGACCCAGACCAGGACCTATACCAACGGTAGCCACGGACGAAAATGTTGAACGTGTTATGGTTTCTGTCACTGAAAATCTCCGTTTATCACTTCGTGCACGTTCATCGATATTGGGAATTACGAAATCAACTTTACAGATTATAATGCGAAAAAAACTCAAGTTCCATCCGTATAAAATTCAAATCGTTCAAGATTTACATGATTCTGACTTTGCATTAAGAAAAACTTACGCGGAGGTGATATTGTTGAGATTTCGTACTGCTACTTTCGTACTGTCACCAGATTTAAACCCGTGTGACTTTTTCTTATGGGGATACTTAAAGTCCGTTGTTTACAAAACAAATCCGAGCACTGAGACACAACTTAAAGAAAATATTCGAGCCGAAATCAGCAGGATTCCCCAGTCGCTCTGTAAACGCGTTTTTAAAAACATGCGTGCTAGACTCGAAGAGTGTGTCAGGCTCGATGGCCGCCATTTGGAGAACGTGGTTTTCAAAAAATGAAATCCGCATTTGTTGTTTTTAAATTACAACAAACATACTTTCTATTAGAGGTGTAGTTTTTTTTACAATTTTTCGAACTTTGAAATCTGCCACTGGACACCCTGTATAAATGAGTAGAACTAAACTAATCGTAAGTAAAATGTGATAGAAACAATGGAATATAACTAAACTAACTGAATACACAAAGGAAACATATCATCTTACCGCGTCGAAAGTCTCTGCACCGTCGTCGTTCTCTAATGACAGCCAAAACGGCTACGGCTTCGGATGCAGAATTCTTATCTCGAAGAGCAACGACACAATGTACCGGTGGGCAACTGAGAGTTGGTGAGTGATAGGAATGCGGGTCTGATTCATCAAACGGCCAGGGACCATGCCTCCGCTCACACTTGCTTTCAATTCTAGCGTACTATTTACTGGAAGCGTTTAACACATTCAAATCTGGCGGGAATGTGGGCAGTGCGAGCGAAATGTTCCGTTTGCCTCTGTGCCATCCCGATAGACTTCTCTGGTTTGCCCCCCAGTATTTATCTATAGAACGCACACACATGCACAACAGACGCATCCATACTACTACGTATGTATTTTGAAAAACAGTTTTCAGTCTTCTGTCGAGTGTAACTATCGACATAATTTTCCGTTGTAGTTAATTCTCTATCGCGTTATTTTTGGCTTCCCAAACTGACAACGGCTTTAAACTTTTATCTAAATATACCTCTGGACCTATGGGTTATCCCCATCATCTAATATCGATGAGTAACGTACGGTAAAGTATTTCTCCAAATTTAATTTCACTTTTGGCTAACGAAAAATCGGAAAAGAATTTTGAGTCGCAAAGAGTTAAATATACGCAACAGCGAAACACCAAACACCCCATACACCCGATACGTTCATGTTGAGTTTTATGTTTATAAAGTACGGTAAATATAAAGTTTTGAAAGAGCATCATTTTGCGAGGTAGAAGATAGATAATTGAGTAATGGAAGAATCAGTTTGGAAAAAATGATGTTAAAATAGATTGGCCTCCTTTCTCTTTCATAATACTGTTCGATACTTCGCCGATGATACATCCATCATTTTCTGTTCTGCGTAATATTTTGTAATTTGTTGTGTTTCAATTTGCGAAAAATCAACAATATTATATGAAAAAATATAGTAGAATGACCCTTCCTATCAGCAAGATAAAATGTTTTGAATATTTAAAAGAATGTATGTACTTGTCTGCGATTTCGGAAATACAGGCGTGATTAATTAAAGAATCAATTTCAAAAATTAAATACATATAAGTGTAAACTTAAAAGTTGCCTGAGTAAATATTTTGAACATATATATATAGTATCGGGAATTTTTAGGTTTAAGTATAGACGTAGAAAGTAAGGACGAAGAACGAGACATTTACGATTTCATTAATAACGGTACGAACTAACGGTATGACGCACCGCGACGGGTAGACGGAAGGACGAGGACGGGCGTCTTGGGGGAAAACGGTGCATAACGGGAAGTGCAAGTGGCTGGCAGGCCCGGGAATTTCCCGGGGGTGAGGCCCAGTGGTCAGGGTGCACGCGCACTGGAGGCGGACGTGCCGTTTTTCTTCGAGTGGCAGAGACAGATGAGAAAAACAAAGACACACGAACGGAAATATATAGACACGACGAACGAAGCGAAAGGACAGATAGGATATACACGGACAGACCGAATATACACGGAGGAGATAGGATATACACGGAGCAGGAGAGAGACTTTGTGAACGAGTACGGAGACCTACGGAGACACGGGGTAAAACGATTACGCAGAACGGAACGACGCGACGGAATATATTTTTTAAGTTTAACCATTTGCGGTCCGAATTATTTTCTCAATTTCGTAGTGAGTTAAATGAAATTAATTTCACAACATTTTCTGTCATTGGTTATTGAATTTTTTATAATTATAGCAATAACTATAGATACTGACGGATATTTAGGTTATAATACAATATCATTATGATGTTGGAAAGTCGATATTAAATCTTTAGAAAATAATATGAAGTGAAAAGCTATGTCGAGTATAGCTCGACATAGGACTGCAAAGGTTAAAGATAAGCACGATTCGCGAATTATCGATTGTAGCCGATTGATCACTATAATCCCAAATATATACGAAATTTCGTAAAACATTCCCTTAGGTGACAATGTGATTTTACTTTCTTTAGGAAAACACCACTTTATTCAGTCAAGAGAATTGTTTACCATAATATATCGTGAGATTCAGTGTTTCATAATTTAATATAGTGCTTCCGAAAAATTATACAAATACTTTTGCGATTTTGTTTTTACAAGAAAAATTAGTTATGCGAATTCCACTTTCGTGTTTTTAACATATATTTTATTATTGACTGAAAATACAAATGGGGTTTCGTTTAATTGTTTGTGAAGGTGATTGAATATCTTACGAGGAATTGAAGTTACCATAAAAGTGTTTCAACAAAAGTTATTTGGTATGAAGGGGGATACCATATATTGCAAACTATTTGTTCACTGTAGGATAAGGTCGTTATTTTGAACTAGAATTTCTCAACCTGGGGTCCGGAGTCCGGGGACCGCTAAGCAGCAAAGGGGTCACTTATTTGAAATTTTGAGCTAGTTTAGACAAAACAGACGCACTCATCCCATTGAAGGTACATTTGATGACTAAGATTTGCCATTTCCTGAATAAATGTTTATCAAAAAATCTTTTGGTAACAGTAGTCAATCCGTGAGCAATCTAAAAAATTGTAAAAGGTTGTAAACGATGCTGCACTTGTTTAGAAAAATTTTTTCTTTAAATATTCAGGAAACTGGAAAACACAAATTACTTGTGATTGACCGTAGATCAGTCTGACAAACTCCGCAAAGAGGCTCATAAAAAAACCACACACATTACTTTTATTGGCCAAACCGTCACGTAAACATTTTTTTAAGTGTAAACATCCTGGAATATAATACACCCATTAAACAATGACGACGTGATCCTTCAGCTAATCGAGAAAATGTGTGTTATTTACTTTTATGTTTGTGTTTGTGACCAACGTCTTACAGATTTAAAGTTAATTACGTGTCATTGTCATCTTTCGGTCCTTGATATCAAAATATTTTTTAAACTAATAATTTTGCGACTTTGGTAGGTCAATGCCTTTTATAGTGGATACGCAGATAAACCAAGTAATACTTTTAAAATTCCATAGTTCCACTTAAAAAATGAAGTTGATCTTCAAATTTTTTCCGCTACTTGATCCACAAAAAAATAATTTGATCTGTATGGTATCCAGCTCTATAACAATCAAGTTAACTTTGTTAAAACTTTTTTTTACCAGTATTGATAACTCTAAAAATATTGGATCGCTTACAGTTAAATGAAATACACCATACAAGTCCAGAAATGTTAGTTAAGTATTTACTAAATACTTTGTTTATTTGTCTTTACATTTTTGCATGAAAAGTCAAAGTAATTCACTTTCAGAGAAATAATTTACTACTAGGATACTGTATTTATGATGAGCCCATGTGTATCTGAATAATAGGAAATCAATTTAAAAAAAAACAACTATTGGTACCAACGAATCTTCTAAAACCCAAATTTCTCACGGTTTTTCTATTTAATTCAGAGAACAGCGTTTTACGATTTTTTAAACATTAAATAAATCATATACAAAACTTATATGGATATCTACTACAAAATACGTTCCTCGTGCAGAGTCATCTTTGCTTTCAATTATGGTAACACATTTCCCGGAGGAAAAAAATTGAAAGAAGTTCGTGAAATGTAAGTTGGAATTTTACAGGTCAAGAAATAATCCAATACTTATCCGTGAAAGTGGCTGTATCAAAAAGAGCTTACTAGTTTTTGCGAGTTAAGTTTTGTTTGTCATAGAGTCGAGAACCATAAACTTGGACTTACGTTTCTCTCTGCCTTCCTCGAGAGGTGTTAAAGAAAAGTCGGACCTGTACGATAGGAAAACTTTGATTCCTGTGAACTTCCGAAGAAACTAAAACAAAACTTCGATTTATTAGTTTCGCGGTTTAATCGATACACATCACGATATTTATAAAACGTAGTGGAAATGCGGAATATTTTTTAAACTCATAAATTACATTTTTGCGCCTAATAATATTGAAATTTTTACGTACATGCTGTGATGAGTTTACAATATCTAATTGTACTACAGTTTTTCCGCTATTTTTGAAAACATATGAAATATAATTTTCTTAAGCAGAGGAGAAACAGTTACAGGAATTACTAAATGCCATGTGTAATAAAGTTGAAATATGTTATTCAAGCACATTGTGTATATAAAATATGGAAGAACCTTGAAGACGACGAACGCGCACCGAAGCCGAGAACCTCGAGGAATGAAGAAAACATTGAGAAAGTCAGCCAAATTCTGCGCTCTGACCGTTGTGTGTCCGCGAGACTTATTGAGGAGATGACTGGCATTCCTAAGAGTGTGGTCCATCGCATTCTGACCGAGGATTTGGGAAAGAGAAAGATCTGCGCGCGATTTGTTCCACATTCTCTCACCGAGGAGCAAAAAGACATGAGAGTGAGTCATTGCAAAGACATGAAATCTGCCAAAAAAAAGGACCCTGTATTCATGTCATCTATCGTAACTGACGATGAAACATGGTGCTTTCAATACGAACCACTCACCAAAAGGCAGAGCGCGACATGGAAGTCACCAGATGAGCCGAAAGAGAAGAAAGTGCGGATGCAGAAGAGTCGAATCAAAACGATGCTTACCGTTTTCTTCGATTCCAAGGGCATTATCCATAAGGAATTCGTTCCACAAGGTCAGGTGCGACTTCTGGCTATTTCCTAAACTCAAATTAGCGATGAAGGGGAACACTTACAGTACGATTCCTACCATCCAGAAGGCTACGACCGACATCCTGAACGCTATTCCGGCCCCCGAGTACTAGAGAAGCTTCGACAAGTTTTATGATCGGTTTCAATGCTATATTGACTCGGAGGGCGATTATTTCGAATAAATGCGATGGAAGAAATGCACTGTAGAGCGTCTTCTTTTTTATTTTTGAGCAGTCTCATCGGAAATGGGACAGACTGTGTATTTTCATTTTCGAATATTACCTACGGGTTTCTAACCATTCAATAACATTTCAAGTAAAGCTGCCTCGCTAATTTGATTTACTGTACAACTTAATTAAATAATTCCATTCGTTGGAAAATAAGTATTTTTCGTTCTTCCCCAAAGGAATTTAATGTTAAAGAAAACCATAATATTTCAATGCTTCATCGTTAATCAGTGAATTATATTTTCTAAAGGAATTACGAAGAATATTTTAACAAAATTGTATTTTAAATACATTCGTATTTCTGTGTTTCTTGTTTCTCTTACTTCACCTCCTCATTATTTGATATCATATAAAGACGTAAGTATTCGTTAAAATTTTGAAATTACACCGTTAAAAAAATGATCATTTTTAAAGAAGAGGCATTCCGCATCGCACTTCAGTCGGCAGGAAGCCTCTTTGAAATTATTTAATTCCAACAAATGCAAGTGGATGCACAGTTTCGCTGAGGACGTGCTTCTCGCGGACTCGCGGATTAAAAGTTTAACTTATGTAAACGGTTCCTTTGTTTCTCGAGTGCTCTCACGGCAGACTGGTAGTCTGGATATTCAAGACATATTTGCCTTTCTACTTTTAATTTAATAAGCGGCATTTAATACTTCACCGTTTGATTTATTTCCGGTTTATTCGTCGGCAGAAGTGGCCATTTGCATTCGTAAGTGTGCTGCGTTCTCAAAAGGGCATGTTATTTCACGATTACGGTGATTCGTAAAGCACGTGACATATTAAGCCGAGGAAATTTTCAAGGTCTGATGTTCTTCCTTTTCGTGGGAATTCTAGGTATTTCCGAGTGTGAAGTGTTTCAATATTATCGAACCAATGAATAAAACTTCTTCGTGATTTATTTTAATGTTAAAGCGTTGAACATGTTTCGTTTTTCTGACCATTTGTATTGTGACGATATTTTTTAACAGTAAGGAAGAAATCCTAATAATAAATTCTTTTTGTGCATTATTATCTTAAATTGGTAACAATTTTGTAAAGGAATATTTGGTAAATGTGTGTCATGTTAGTTTGCGTGCCAGAAGAAATCACTCGTTAGCACTCTTTCACGAATAAATTTATTGTAATTTAATTAATTATTTGCAGTAGAAACCCCAGAAAAGGATTTAATGAATTCTGACCTAAATGGTATGACAGAATTTTAACGCAAAAACATAACTTTATCTACGATTTACCAGCTTTTTATCACATTGCATGGTAAACATATTCAACTTACTTATTTAATTATTTATATTTTACTCGGATTTTTACAGAATTATGTCGGTCCAAAAATATCCAAAAAATAAGTGAATTTTCGTCTTTATTATCTTAAAACTGTCATGCTTAAATAATACATTTACTTCTCCTTTTCCTTTTTTTCTTTTTATTATTCTTGACACATCCATATATGTGGAAAAATCAAACGTTATTCTATTTGTGCATACAAAAACGGAGCAGAATTTAACGTGGAAGACGAACAGCTTTCGCGCAAAGTAATCATGAAATTTTAAGTATAACGTTGTTAAACAGAAATGGTAAAAGTGAAAGTTGTTATGTATTCAGTGGCACATCGCATATTCTTCACGAATCTTCTAATAATAAATGAATTGGAAAATCTGTTGATATCTTCGTTTAATTACTATAAGAACTTTCAGTGGATTTAGTATATAGCTTTGGTCACTGATGTTCCTTCTGGAGTTCTACATACAGTGGACTCCCGTATAACGCGAATTCGTATAACGTTCCGAAAAAATTGCGACTAGTTCTCATACAACGCGATAAACCGTCCCCTATAACGCGCAAGATAAATTCAACATTTTCACATAGTTTCTGATCTTTTGTTTAGAAAAAGCTAATGTATACACTTAACTGTTGTATATTATTACCAATTGTTAAAAAATAACAATCCAGAGTTATACGTTTTCTTCTCAACTTTTCAGGTATTTTATTTATGCCAGTACGCTTGGCTGAAATATATATTCTTCTTATAAAAATATTATTATAACGTATACAATTTTTTTTTAATATTAACCGTTTGAGTTCCAAGCAGCGCGATTGCGCTGTTGAGATTTTATGTCGAGAAAACCCAGCACATTTCGAGCATTGTGGACAACTGACGGTGCGATACCGATTGTCAAAGTCGAGCGCTCAGATTTACTGACGCAAGTACATCACACAGCTCCTTTAAATGTAAATAGTACATTTTACAATAGGTAGGATAATACTATAATAATGCAATAATACATTACAAAATGAAAATTTTTATTTCATTGTTATCTTCTCAATCATTTTTATCGAACAAAACTTGAAATATTTATAAATTTTACAGTATGCATATGTAATAATATACATGCATTTTATAAAATAACGAATTACAAATTAACAATATTTTTGTGTTCTGAACAAACAATTTAAATGGAGAGTAACACGTGTAATTTGTAACGTCGGTGTTTATCAAAACATATTGGATGAATTCCTTTTTTACATCGCACGCAAATTAAATGTGATCTTTTTATTGCATTTTTGGTGCTGCAGACTACGCATTGTCGATATAAAATAAATAAAGCGCTATCCCTCCGCTTGGTATTTCTCGACATAAAATAAAACAAGCGCTATCGCGCTGCTTGGGTCTTTTCGTACTCATTTAGAGAAAGCGCGGTTGCGCTGTTTGGGATTCTTCGACAGTGTTTTCTCAATACACCCTGGGACTCAAACGGTTAAGTCACCCGTATTCTATTTTGAATGCTTTATTAAAAGAAACTTTATTTGAAACAAGTTAGTTACGGATAATACTAGCAGTCTGTTCGCAATGAAATAATATTTCAAACTGGACCACATCTCATCAGCAAAATGTGATAACCGTGGCAACGTCTACAATTTTCCGTTTGCAACAGCGACGGTTTGATGTTGCGTCGAAACGTTCCGCAACGATTGAGCTTGCGGTCCTTGATCACCTTCAGAGCGGCGACCCTGCGCTTACAGTTTGTCCCATATAACGCGATTTCCTATAACGCGGAACGTATCCCCCGCCTTGTACGGAAGTCTACTGTATTAATATTTTACTATTTTTGTCACATTTGACAAAAAGTTCGACAATTACGCTTTGATGTAGCATGTTATGTAACAGATGATTTTAATTTATCAGTGTAATTCGCAAAGTCAGAAACAATATATTGCAAATTAAAAATGTAGGTACGTGTTACGTTACCGTAGAATCATAATGGGTCTTAGAATATTAACTATGCCGGATGTCAATATTTTTGTCCTATATCATCGCAGGTCCTAGTATCGACTTCGTCTAATTACAAGTATCTACAGACTGTATACATTTGTACTATCGGCAGTGTATTGCGTGATCGGCAAATATACGTAAATTGTTACATCGCTCTTAACATTCTGTTCCCCTAACTCCTAATCTGTTGATCTTTCCGTTACCGATCATTGTACATACCTATTGGAGCTAATTTCCAATGTTCAAATTTACACATTCTGATTACGAATTATAACAATCAAGAGTGATCAGATAATCGACCAATTCATATGTATTAACTATATACTGTGTTATAAAAGTTGTAAGTTATTGAACTATTAAAATACCGCACGTCTGAACTAACTTGGGCATTTTGGACATCTTTATTTTTCATGATAGAATAAAAAAGATACAAAGGAAGATAGTGGTGTTTAAAAGATCAAATATTGTGGCAAAGGAAGAACTTTTCTCAAGATCATATTTTTTATTATTTAATTAAAGTCGATATGTAAATAGAGAAGATACCAACAAAGTTTTTTAGCAACATTAATACTCTATTTTCAATTCATTGAACTCATCTATGAGTATGGTGCCATTATCTGATCTCTGTATCACATATTCCACAGCATGAGCACTGAAAACATTCACTCTGAATTTTTAAAAATTGTATCTGTACATAAATTTTGGCTGTCATATACTAGTTGACTCACAAATTACATTTGAAATGCTGGACAAAAGAAGAAAAGTCGTTTACATAATATTTCATGCTAAAATGAATAATAGTATTGTACTTCAATAAATATTATTATATTTACTATAAGATACATTGTACTATAATTACAATGATATCCTGTCTTTTACTCCTTCAGCCGTTCTACTTAACACTTTGCGGTCCACGGTTCACTCTACCGAAACCCTGCTCCCTAAATATTCGTTATAACAATAAGACACCTAGTCAAATAGGCTTGCTTTCCCTTCATGGCCGCGTGCCATATTGCGTCTTACTCAAGACCTCCACCCCTTGTTCCTCTTGCATTCCAGAACATAAATACCTGCCGTCGAAAACCTTTTCTGTACCAGTCTAATAATTAAACATCTACGCAAACAGGCTCTTCTTCCTCGCATTGCAGAACTTACTTTTCAACAAACTTTTTAACCGTCGTCTCATCCCTAATTAGAGCATCTACCTGCTTGCTGACTTTCCACGAGTTTTCCTTCCCACCTTCCTTTTCTACGGAACATTCCTACTCCCCCTTTTTCTTTTCGGAGTTATCGTATAAAAACGAGACTTTTATCGGTCCCATCATCAGTTCTACGTCGTTATGTTGTCTGATATCAGCGTGAAAGTCATATTATCAAATATTATACTATTATAAGTCACATTGTAACATCGGAATAATTTGCAATAAAATAATGCAAAGCTAAATCGTCTTGTGCAGTTCAACGACAACTCGAGGCTACTTCCTGATCGCATCTCAGCTTCACTTGCTGTTACGTAGCTATCTACCACTATTAATTTGTGTTACATGCTACCAACAGTTTAAACCTGCAAATGTTCCTATTTATCGATAAAATCAATGCTTCTAGATTGCGACAGCACAATGTTGTCGACGATCCAAAACGTCTAAACGCGCGCGTCAACACAATATTGTTGGCAGACCACAAAGTGCTGAATGTTTCAATCAACCGCTTAAGGCATCCTGCCTCCTTGCATTTTGAACAATACTACCTCACATGGGCACCATGTTGGCATTAACCCCTTCCGTTACAGTGACGATCTAGATTAGTCATGATATTTTATGTACAATCTTCCCAGTGATGAGCTATACTCATCATACAATTCAAAATATGCGTGGCATGTTTATATAATAAGATCAACAATTCAAAAAACAGGGCTTGAAAATTTTCGATTAAACATAGGAGAACAAATATTAACATTAGAAGTACCAAACCAGTCAAAATGACTGGCACACAATTTTTTCCAAAAATTCTGAAACTTTATAGTAGAGTCATAGTAGAAATATTCTACATCCAACTCAAAAAACATAAATGACCGAATTAATTATATTTTCCACCTCTTAATTCCTGTTTTCCAAAGTACTTATTTAATATATTGAAATATAATAGATTTAACGCCGGTAATTCTAGTGTTAAAAACGTTTACACTACCGAATTATACCATTTGCGGGCGTCCTTCTCATGTTGACGTGGCAAACAGATTGAATGCTAAAAGTTGGGGACATTTTCCAGAATATATTCCTCCAACGTAAATGAAAAAAACATCCTACCAAAAGATGCCGTGTGTACTATAAGTACAGCATTCAAAGTGAGACTCCATGATAATGCAAACAGTGCCAAATTTCTGTGCATCTGCCACAATGTTTCGAAAAGCATCACACTCTGAAACACTTTTACGTAGCTACCTGCCATTTACGTTTTATTTGGAATTGTTTTTTTTCATTTTCATCTTCCACAATAAATTCTGGTTATATTCAAACAAATAATACACTTTCAATTTACAAAATATATGAACTTTAAAATTAAAATATGTTGTTTTCGTGGTAACACTTTGTATTATGTAGTGAGTAACTGAAATGAAATGATGTCTTATTGCAAAATTTTTCAGAATTGAAATGAAGCGCGAATTTACAATCTTGTTGTATAGTTTCTGTCACTACATCTTTTTATTCTGATATCCTCTTTTGTTTTCCTTCTTTCACTTTATTTTTTCTTCGGGTTTTCACCTCAGGCTCTATTTGTGATAAAATGTTTCACATATACGTTTGCTTTTATATATTTTATTTTCTATGTATCTGAACATTGTACCTCTTTACTTTCCTTTGTATCAAAGGTTTCGTTCCGTAAACAGATTGAATTCAAGATTGAAATAATGGTATTTCTAAATTTCAAGAAAATGGAAACTACACTTCGAGGAATCCTCTTTACAGAAACACCAAATGATCTCTAACAAAGCTCATTCGTACCTGTCCCTTGTGAGGAAAATACTTTGAGACAAGACACAAAAGAGCGTATGGTGAGTAAAAAGATAAGGGCACGAAATCGCAATCAGTGGGCTTGAGTTCAAATCTTCCGTCACTTCTAAGAAATTTTTCCTATGAGATATGGATATCATAGCCTCATTCAATTTTAACTAACCTAAAACAACAGACACTAAATAAAATGACTGAAGCAGTTAATGTCGACAAATTACAAAAAACACAGAATACAACGATCTCTGCGTAAAGGATATGCGAGAAGCGAAAGACGAAGCTTTTCGTGATGTCACTTGTTTTTAATAGTTCGAGAAAAATATTTTTAACAAAACATGACCAACACCGAATAAACTTATTTTTTCAAATTCTGTAGCTGACGAATACAATATTGTCACACGAATGGTGTAAGGTAATACACCAGCGTTACAATCAGTGATGGATTATTCAATAATCGAAGCGACATGGACTGGTCTATTTTGTCTTTGCTACCATTCAAAGGTTCCTGGCTTAACGCGTCTGCACTTGGATTTGCATTTAAAAGTTAAAAAACAAAAGGAAAGCAAATGTTTCTTTAAGTATAAACCAGACAGCGTAATGTTCAATTCATACGTTTCAAGATAGCAACCGACAGAGTTACGGCGCGTTTCAATGCTATTCGAGTGGAAGACGGTCGAAGGTGTTTTTTTTTCATTTTTATAGAAGTATGAACAAGTCAAAGGGAATAGTAGTGAATACAATTTGGCAGCAAAGATGAATATTTTTGAGATGGGCTCCTACCATCCTACCTAAGTAGGCAACTATAATAGCTTTCCCGAGTTCGCTGCCGTGCAGATAGTAGAGGATTCTTTTTTATGGTGATTAATTGTTCATGGGCCCCAGACCTACGCAGAAACTATGTCTACACATGTGTGTAGCTGTTCTTTCACGATCGATCATAGATCGTTTTTAATAGGCCATTGTTACTAAATGTGACTCTCGTTAGGAGAGCTGAAGTCATAGGAAAAGATAGTAGCGACGTAAAAATAATATAACAATAAAAATTCGGATATCTTACAAAAGATAGCAAGCCATCTAACGATGGATCCTTAAAACTTCTGAATCGGGAGACCCTAACCAAGTCTGTACATATAAATCTCATCTCATTGCGCCTCGTCGTAGCCAGAATTTTCACGAATCGTCATAAATTGCGGTGAGGATGAGGATCAATCACTTAAGTTCGAAAAGAAAGTCCACTTGACGTATTCCAGGCAGAGGCTCGGCAACCGTGTCTTTCTAAGAACCAGTAACGTCATACCTGCTGTGCGCACATGGAATACCTTTTTGTAAAGCTAACCATATATTGTTTTTTTGGATCATTTTATTTTATTTTCACACTGCTATATTAAGATTAGAGCGACCGGCTTTTACATGTATTATATTTAAATATACTAAATACGTATTTTGAAAGAAAAGGAATCAAAAGGTGAAAAAATGATCAGTTAAGTAATTTTTGTTTTATAAGATAGACGTGGAATATTTACTGTATGGTTCTCCTATGGATTTGGAAAATTTTTAGAAAAAATTGAAAATCGGCCATTTTGGCCACCTTGATAGTTTTACTCTTAAAATAAACTGTAGCTACGTGTCTATCAGTTCTCCCTTATATTTATATTGCTCCCATTTGATGGTATATACACTTATATTACTGTAGTATCGGGAATTTTTAGACACCGAGTAGCGACTGGTACAGACGTCTCGAGGCAAAACGGTACGCAAGGGAGAGTGCACGAGGCCGGCAGGCCCGGGAATTTCCCGGGGGTGAGGCCCAGCGGCCAGGGTGCTCGTGCACTAGGGCGGAGGTGCCGTTTTTCCTCGAGTGACAGAGACAGACGAGAAAGACGAAGACAGACGAACGGGTAATAAATAGACACGACGGACGAAACGAAGGGACAGTTTGGAATACGCACGGAGACAGTTTTGAGATACACGGAGACGGACAGTTACGATATACACGGAGAGACGAATATACACGGAGTACGGAGACGAACGGAGACGATTAGTATATTTTAAGTTAAAGTTAAACACGATTCGCGACTTTCCGATCTTAGCCGCTAATTAACCACCACCAATCCCACATTACCCCCATATTTTTCCAGTTTCATTGCTCTTCCCGAAGTAAAACTTTTTCTGTTAAAATCACATCTTTATAACGCAGAAACGTTCAAGGTAAAAATAGTTAGATATTCAACAGTTCTTTCCCTATGTTAACACTAACATTTAAATATTGAATATATTAACAAATTCGAGAATATTACATTTCAGGAGTCGTAACAAATTACATTACATTCAACAACGTCGATAAACGTTGACTCCCCTGGCATTCAACGTATTGATAACATAGGTTAACCTCATGCTCTATGATTTCTTTTGCAACTGGGCGTGCAATAATTCAGAATTAAATTGCTAAAATGGAAATTTATCAGTGATTCCTGACATATCTTACAATTTAACGCAATATTAATAACATAGAAATAATTTTATTGTGTTGTGTTCCACTGATATTTTCAATTTCATCATTTTTGGGAAGCTTGAAAATTTCCCATTCCATCTACCGCATCACGAGTGTCACTCGTTATTATAGGCCAAGGGGTTAATAGCCATCGTCTACAAACGATGTGTATAACATCGGACATTAATTGCTGCGAACGGCGTTCTAAATCGAATGTTGATTGTCATAAACGGCATTCCTACGATACAATATATTAGTAAGTTGGTGTATATGAAATGTCGGATTTTATACGGAGAAATTAAAATGCCACGGTTTTTGTCAAATGAACGTACATAAATCAAAATAATTCCCATTGAAATCAATATACTTCTGCCGAAGATCCACAAAGGCTATTACGCGATTTTTAATAAAATTTGAGTTTTTAGAATCAATTGAATTTGGAGAGAGATAGAGACGGGGGGGGGGGAGATAAGGAGGGTGGGAGGGGGAGAGGGAGATGAAGGAGCGTGTGTGTGAGAGAAAGAGTGTTTGTGCCTATGTGCGTTTGTGTGTGCGGGGTGCAGTGCTTGCAGAGGAAAGTGGCTGCATGGTAAGGCCCAGTGTGATTTTCGTAGAAACGAACAGAGAGTGTCATTTCAGAAACAGCGAACAGCGTATACAGTAGCATTTTGTGTGATTGTTTATGAGATTTATTTGTGTTTAGTGTATTTTCTATTTTCTATTTTATATTTTATGCCTAGTTTAATAAACATTTTATTATAACTCTACAATTCTTTTTCCGCTATGAAGTGGTCTAAATGTTTAAAAATATGATAATCCATTAGTGGAAGATTAGATGAATAAGGTGGGTGCTGTAAAATTTCATAATTCAACTCATGCAATTTTTTTGAGGTCACTTTTGACGAATGCGGTTTCGCGTTGCGGTGCAGTAAAGTAGACCCCTGCCGATTAACTGAAACCAGACGCAGTATGTTCAATTTTTCATGCAGTTGTTCAATTTTTTGACAGTATCTGTTGGAAGTAATGCTTTTACCGCGTTGCAAAAAAAGAAAGTCCACTATCCCATACATAGTTCACCAAATTGTTGTCAGCGTTTGCTGTGGGTGAGCAGGAGCTTGTGGCGAATGATTAGGGGCTCCATTTTCGTTTAACCATTTAGCATATCTCTGACAATTGCCTAATAGTACCGACTTTCTGCCACATGTCACAATGCGATCCAAAAATGATTCGCGTTCATTTTTATTAACTCTACCAAACATGGCTTCAAACAGTTTAACTTATTCCAGTTTGACAGTTCATGTGATACGCACCTATCCATTTTTTAACTTTATTAATGGCATTAAAACGTCGTAATACAGTAGTACGGACAATATTCATGCAATCTGCATGTTCTCTAGTGATCTGATCTGGATTTTCTTCCTCCACACATCTTAGGACATCGTTATCGGATACGGTTGTGGGCCTACCAAGAGGCTCATTTTGAAGCGATTTATTTACAGAATGAAACTTTTTAGACCAACGTTGGACGATTATTTTGTTAACAGTTACTTCCCTATATGCTGCGCTTATGTTAACACTATGCCGCCCGCGTGATAAATCAAGATTCTTTTGTTTGGCGCCGGTGGAATTCGTGCAGGTCTCTTCGCTTCTCGCCGGCGCTTTTCGAATTTGTCAGGTTTTACTAATCACAATAAGTTATAATTCTGTCCCGCAATTTTCACGAATTTCGAGGATATGTAGCGTTTTGCAGTCTGTACAGATTAAAAAAGATACTTTGCAACAATTTGTGATTGTGAGATAGTCGCGACGCCTTTGCGATATAATGGGCGAACTGTCTTAAAATTTTAGCGTGGTGCCAACGTGGTGTCACCAGCATTTGTTCGTATATTTTCGAATGACACCAACGTGGTGTCACCGGATGGCATAGTGTTAAGAATTGCAGCAGCATCGCTGTTACCAAGATTAAATTCATATCGGATTACTATGTGTATTTCACTATTCATATTGCACAAAAAAGCACAATTTTTTACAGACATCAGTTGTTTTCCAAAAAAATATACTCAATATTCAGCGTATAAACCAAATAGCATGTTTCAACTAAGAAATTAAATATTAATTTTACGGTTAACTGTTTACAAAATATGGCCAAGATGTAGTGTATAGACCAAATCCGATGTGTACCAACCTAGTATAAAGAATCATCCGTAAATTCCTACATTTCGCAACTATTACAATTCATGATAATCGCAGAGAAACGTACGTTATGAAAATCTTTTTGCATTAGGGGAAAAATGAATAAAGGAAGATATAGGACGTTGTTTCTAAAGCTTTTTTGGAATTCCTTGTGTTACATTCTATTTACGATTTCTTAGATTGCGCGCGGCTCCTTTAAAGTGAACTACAATTAACATATCAGATATGTACTGTTATAAAAACATTTTCTGACAAACAATTATTTATTAAAAAAATGGCGAATCGTAGCCAGTAAATGTACATTCCATGACACGGGTGGATCGGTTTTGCCTGAACCAGGTCAAAATTTCAACTAACAATAAATGATCCCTGCGTGCTCCCTTTGTGAAAGTGATGAACTTTCAAAAAAGATACAACAACAGAGATCACATTAATATCATTATTAAATTTATCATTTTATTCATTTTGCTGTATTAGTTCTCAACTAGAATAAATGTTAAATAAAAGATCTGATTTTGTATTTAGTATTTTATAATTTTGTATAATAATTATTGCTGATTACACGGCTCAAATAAAATTGACCGTAAATAAAAATTATATTTATCATCTATTTGGCTCTTCTCTGAATTAAGGTTTTAGATACCTGCGCTAGCAGGCCGCAGACCCCGGTTTGAGAAACCTTGGTACAGCACCAGCTATCTACAGGTTATATATCTACGTGATCACAGCAATGTAAGGCCCAATTGAATAGTCTATGTTTATGTTACGGGCAATGTGTTTAATATGGGAATTCTGTACAATGATCGCGCAATGTATAAAGTGAGGTACCAGAAACAAGGCACTTAGGACGGAAGGGGAGATTGCTAGCGTACCGCCTAACCCCGCCATGTCGGTCTTGGAAACCCGAGATCGACGAATGACAACCGAAAATAAAACACTCCTTTCGTCGTTCACATGACGACGCAACGAATGTGAGGGTCTCTCTTGCCAATAGCGCGTCAAAGTTGAAAATGCGTGAGTGAGAGGGATGACCCTATCCGTCGGACGAATCAGAGCAAATCACCCCTCAAGTGCCTTGTTTCTGGTCCCTCAGTATAGAATGGTTCTCTCTTAACACTTTACCGACCGGCCGTCGATTATTCGACTTTTATTTTTTCCGTTAGATTTGGTTAGGTTAGACTGACAAGTAGCAAGCAGCAAGCATTTCGAATTCTGTATTCAGATAATCGTTGCTTTTCTCTCAAATTTAGCCCTTAAAGATGAATGAAAAGGATAGTGTTGGTGAGTTTTATAACGACGACCTGTCAGATTGTCTTCAATGCAGTTCAGCAAGTAGTACTGACGACGAAAGTGATAGCAGTTCTGCAGTTATCAGAACTGCTGTTCTGTACCACTAATATACAGTGATTCAGAAGACGATAAAATAAATATTGTTTAACACTAATATCATTAAAGTAAAAGATTTTATTAAATTTGGTTATTCTATAATAACACGAAGCGTACAATTTTACCGGAGCATAAGAAAAGCGCATATATTCCCGCGCGGCAGTCTAAGCCGAAACCGAGCCGGTGTCTCGGACGATCTGCGGCTGAGTGGCCGGTGAGAAGGGCATATGATGTTCGAACCGCTACCGGTCGGTAAAGTGTTAAAACTATGCCCAACCATCACTAATGTATCTTTTTGTTACAGGCATCTATCTTAAACGAGACCTTTCGGGGACAGGTAGTTTGTTTTAATTTAGGTGCTTGTAATGAAAAGATATATTAGTGCTGGTTGGGCATAGTTTTAAAAACTTTTTTGAAAAATTGTTATAATTGAAATTATATTTTTCACCTTCCTTGCCTGAGTGAAACTTGTTACGGACATTTTGCACAATGGCTTTTCGAACGGGCATGCAACACTTTGCCCGTAACATTTACACGGATAAACAAGAACCTGGTGGTAGAATTCAGGGGTATACAAAATACCATGAAATCTATAACAGAAAAGTTGTTCTCTGGTTTGAACGTATTCATTCACGGGGGGGGGGGGGGGGGGGGGGGGTCAAAGCTTTTCTAGCTTTATTGTCAAATGCTGTTGTATTATGGATTGGAATTTTTCAGAATATCATTGACATACTGTGAAGACGATATGAAACACGTTATTCCAGAAAAAAGCATGAATTATTGTTTTAAATCATCCTTAAATCATACTTTTGCGTATGTATAATCCGTGTATCGATTTATGCAGTATTTATTTTTCACTTCTTTTATGAGTCTTTTTTACAAAACTTGTACTTATTATTGTTTTTGTGTAAATATATGAAATATACATAGCTTATGACGTAAATGTGCTTTTCTTTAGCACTTCAGAAAAGTGTTTCAAAACACAACTGTAAGCCTTACCTGGCTATGGAGTCAATATCATATTAATATTCATGTGATTAATACCCACAGTGCCAATTAAGGGTTAACTTTGTATATTTTATTTATAGTAAGTAAAGGAAATAACATATGAGAAAATAAATTAGACATTTCAAAGTTTCAAAAAATAATCGATAATGAACAATGCACAAATTATTCATTGGAATTAAACATTTATGTATGTTTTTTTTTAATACAAATACTATTTCTGTCATACATCTTATTATAATTTGTAATTATTCTCTAGTTGGAGCGCTGACAAAAAATGTAATCGTTCTAAGATTATTTTATTGGGTTAATCGAATTCATTAGCAATGAAATAAAAAAGTTTATTTGAAAAATGTGAAATTCCGTATTTTTCAATTTTGTTCTGTAAAGGCGATAATTTGTAACGTATGTATGCCTCCAAAGCTCGCTATCTCCCGCTGCTATATCGTAATTAATTATTTATATTAACGCATTCGTTAATATATTAGTCGCATAATACACCATAATATGATGAGGTACAATAATTAACAAGTCATAATGAAATACAAAATCTGCCGTTTATGCAATATTTTAAGCAAGTTTGACGGGAGAGTAATTAATATAGCGATGCGAGTGTATGCTATAAGTGATTGCAAATAATGCAGGCGATAGAGAAATTACTTTCAGCACATTTAACGATGTGTTTAGTACTAATTAATGATTCGTTGCGATGACATTTATGTGAATGTTTACATTTATCGAATAAAATTGCGAACGTTTATTTATATCCAACAACAAAATAAATTTAATATAGTATTGCGCTTAAAAATTATCTTTCTGTTTGTTCAACAACAAGAGGATGATATAATTTAACGAAACATACCTAACTTTGACTTTTTCGTAAAAGCTAAAGATGTACATAGATGAATATTTATAAATATTGTTTATGCTATAATATTTAAATCATATAAAAATGAAAACGTATTATTCTGCAATAAGCGTGCCATTTCTGTTGGAATGCGAACGTAGTTTATCCAAAGGGTACAAAATTAATCGTAGGTACGCAAAAAACAGTAGAAATAATTCGTCAAGCCAAATAAAATTGTTGTAAAAACAAATGATGTCTCCTCATTCGCAAAGTTTACCGCGAAACTTCTTTTTGGAGTTAAACGTCAGGAGTATATTGCTTCAATTAATAGCAGTACTCCAAGTATGTTTATTAAAGTAATTTTTTACGTCGTAATAGCGAAGGGCTATGAACGAAGCTCGTTACGAAAGTGAAGAAAAATTGGATAGCAATAAAAGTACAACCGAGTACTCCGTCCAATGTATGTATTTTTTTTTGCTCGTTGCTGGAAATATAAAATTTTAAATTAGTCCGTTAGAAATCGTCGAAACAACGCGAGGAGTAGTAATAAAAATGTTGCAGCAACTTTTCAATACGGAGCGGCTTAAATTTAAGTACCGCAAGTATTCGTTAATTAGTGACAGTTAATAAGAATGGGAGACAAAAGCCGTCTTCCCGTTTAATGACAGTACAAGAGATTCGTTAAGTACAACCTTTCGGGCAGTAAAGAGTGCGACCCTTTTGAAGATCCAATTTAATCTTTATTGGAAAGCTCCTAATGCATTCGGATACTTCAATCGAGGATTTGTATTTGATTATACCTTCAGTACATTCTGGGTAAGTCCATAATTAAATATTAACCGAATCTTCTTAATTAAATACACAGACAAGGCACATCTTTGCACTAGGAAAAGCAGTGATAAAGAAATTAAAACTACGGACGTCCGAATGTGATAATAATATTTCACGAAATTTACCACCTTCCAAGAAAAAAACAACTTAATATTTTATCTAAATACACATCTATTAGCAAGTAATTAATAACTAGAATTTTAAAAGCATTATGTCGAATATTGGCAAATTATCGCGTGCGAAATTATTTTACTAAATGTTTAGCAAATGGTACGTTTCTAAAAACTAGTCACTGTATCGTTATTGTAATGTTATTACACTCTGGATCACTCATCATTTTAGAAACGAGCTGAATTATTTTAGCTAACTTGAACAAATGTTTTCATTTTTGCAATGATAAAAGTAATAATAAAGTAGGAAGACTAAGGTCAAGATGGAACGCGGAGTGTAGTAAGATGCAATAGCTTCAGTTATGCATAGAATAATACAAAATAAGACGTTATAGACTTAAATATTATTCATCACATCGAATATCCCCTAATTAATTTTTGTTATTTATTTCAAGGCTTTTTTTAATTCATTGGAATTTAACTGTCTCACTTTTATAAATTCAATTGTTAATATTATAATTCAACATTCAAAAAGTGCATTGACAGAAATTGTTAAACTTTTATATACTAAATCAGTTAATCCAGTATTTAACGGAAAGCATATCTTGGAAAAATAAAGATCATTCGGCAGAGAGAACTTAATTTTAATAAATGACTTTCTCGTTAATAGAACATTAATATAACCACAAATTACTTTATCGTATTAAATAAAACATCTGTCCCAATAACCTATTTTATCCAATTGGAAAGAATATAATGGTATACAGATATTAGGTCCCTTTATAAATAAACATTATTATTTACATCACAATTCGAAATTGGAAATATGAGGAGGTATTCGGTATATCAATGTTTCTCACTCTTATTACTGTCGCAGTCACACTTACGTTATCATAGATGAAGAAATTTCTGAATTAAATAAATAGAACGAAAAATATTACGACAATTTCAATGCGTAATAAAAAGATCCTTTGTGTACTTCCTTCGTGTTAATGGTATTGTACGTATCTTTGGATAACTATGTTAAAATAAAAACGATGCTAACCTTTTTTTTTAAGATTTAGCGGCGTACCTGGAAAATATTGCAGCACACCCTTTAAGAAACACTGCAGTATGTGACGTATTACGGCAAAAACTTTATATTTTAAGGGTAAAACGTACCTTAAAGGTAGAAGAAAACCGAATACGTGCACGGATTGCTCATTACATACATGTTCTTGAAGAAAAAGGGGAATTAGATCGAACCATTTTCGTTTTATTTTATCTCTCCGGCTGTTATTGATTTTGATCTTAATGTTTGTTCTTGGAGACGTATACGTTTACAAAAAGATGACAAATTATCCCCGTGCCTGATCCAATTCGACGGCGTATATTGTATTTGCAACAGAAAAATTGATAGAAAAATAATAGTGCTTGAGAATTACTTTATCGTAAGAAATTTTATATTTGTCGTCTTTATTATAACAGCCACATTAGCTATAAAAATGATGTTATTTTTAGCTCCACTTCATTCCTTCGCTGACAAAGAAATATATGTTGTCTTGAAACTGTATTTTCCGTTTTATTTTGATAATTGTTACGGGAAAACCCGTTGAGTGAAAATTGTATATTTTTTTAAGCACTTGATTAATAATGTCATGAAAGGCGTCTTTGTGATCGTGCTGCAACTGCCATAGGGGTGCTTCAAGGTTTTTTTCATTTAAGGATTTGTTTTCTGGGTAGAATTGTAATGCAATATTTCTATTTTTCATTACTATGGTGCAGTATTATTATTGTAAAACAATAACACTAAATGTTTGTCAATGTTTAGCGTGTCTCTATGGCTAATAGAATAGTAAAAGCAATGGATTATTTTATATGTAAAAAGAAGTGGAAAATAAAGAATCGCATTTTCACATTTAAGGCTATAACTTTGAAATAAAAATTTCTTTCATTCTGCAATTGATTCAAATGTTTTCATAAATAAGAATTTTTTAACTTATTTTTCTCAAAAACGAAAGTAAAATATTATAATTTTTCCACATTATACCGGTGGTGCCAGCCTCTGTAATTATTAATACACGTAACTATGACGAGGATAATTTGAAAGAGACTTATTTCATAAAAATAAATTTGTTTTTATGAATTTTGTTATTATTAATTCATAAATCATACGCTCATTTCAGTTGATGAGGATCAGATTGCCATTTATCGTTCAGTTCACGTGCAACTAGGTACAGTGATGTGAAATCATGTAAGAGAAGGAAATTTTTGCCATGAAAGATACCAATGCAGTGGAAATCGTCGATACGTAATATTTCACTTCAAACGTCGAATTCCCTGAAAGCGATTAAATCTCAAGCACAATAGATTAAAAAGAAATAAGAGATCCACGCATTGGCTATTTTAACAATGGAATAGAAACTGGTGCATTCCACGACGTAAGATTCTTCGTTGGTTTAGCTCACTGATTGTGAGTGCAAAACATTTCGAAATCGAAATATAGAAGAGATGGCAATTGATTTGTAAAAGGTCTAGTAACGATATGGGTTTCTTATAAAGGCGGTGACAGGCAAGGGAGTTATCCGTTAATTTTCGAACAGACTATAATCCATTTATGTAATTGGTTGTTCTTGAAATATAGTTGTGCTTCTCTAAAAAATCGATTTTCCTATATATGTAACAATTTGTTACATCAAATATAAATACCTACTTATTCACACCAAGTAGCTCGCCGAGTTGTGTATTGCCTCTACTTTGTGCAATTAATGTAATTACCCAAGACCTACAAAACTTGATTTGTTACTGTTTCATTATAGAAGCACAAGTGTATCAGTTCATCCAAGATACTACTAAATCCTGCTCATATCATGGTCCAACCGATTAAGTACTCCATAAACATATAAGAATAATGAATCTAAAGTACTTCCATTTCTCAGCCGTATATTTACGGCTATCACACTCAAATGATTGCTGTACGTGAAGTCAAAGGGCAAAAGAGGCACCGTATCATCAAGGGAAAAGGTAAATACGTTCTCTTGAGTGTACTTACATTGAAATTGACCGTGTGAAGGGCAGTTCCCAAGACAGTTTCCATGCGTAATGTCAAAGATGGTGCAATGGTAAGATAGCTCTCATCCTCGGTGCAAGGTCTCGTACTTCGCGTGATGTTTCGAAGAGCCGCGTGCGCGCACAATTTTGGCGTGTCATCGCAAAGCGTCGCCATAGGAAAACCCGTGGTAGCCGTACCATCCCAGAAGATCAACTTCACGGCACAAGGCAAATCCGATTGGGAGCTCGCATTGTTCTCGATACTGCCGGTCAAGTCTCTTTGAGAATAGGATGAAAAGTAGATCCACACACGATCTCCGGAAGAACCTTTGATATTCCAAGTGCAACTGGAATTCGGTGGCAGTGCGTGAAGAGGCGCTCGCAACGTGCCGCTTCTCTTTGTGGTACCATTGACGAAGAAATCGCAACCTTGAGTACCCCTGGCGTAATCGAGTCCGTCCGAGTCGACGTACACCACTTGTATTTCAAGCTCGACCCGCAAAGCGGAAGCACCGAGAGGAATAGCCATGGGAGAACTTCGAAATTCCACCTGCATCATAGGGCCCCTGGCTGTGATGCGAGGTAGGGGTCCACCGCAGTAGATCAGTAGAATCGGATCGTCCGAGCGGATACCGTCACGAAAGATCAGACGGTCCTTGTCCGCTGGACAGTCTTGCCACACGCTCAAAGTAGTATTGGCCGTGTTCGTGCCAGCCGGTCCAGTCGGCGTAGCTTTCACGGAGATCATAGTATGTTTGCACGTTGGCACTTCTTTCTGCCTTATGCTGATCAGGCAACTTGCATTTCTCGGATATTCTCCAGGGTAATTCGGGCTCTGTAGTCGACATTGCTTCAAGTGGCACTCGTAAAAGTTTCTCGAGCAATAAGTGCCCGGTACGGGCGAGCCTCTCTCTATCGGAAGTTCGGGTTTACCTAATCGGGCGACGGCTTCGTTGCGCGCAACGAATCGGTACCGCAAACGAAACTCAAAGGGTACGGTCGAAGGAGCATGGAAGAGTCTTATAGACGCAGTGACCGTGCTGGTCTCGCTGTAATAAGAGGCTCTCCCTTCGCCGACTCCGCACCAGGAGCCACCTGTGAAGTGTCTGCCCAGTTCGGCCAATTGCAACGAACCCTCCGGGCAGCTCGTGACGAAACTATCGGTATTGGGATCCACTCTGCCAACGCTGAACGCGTCCCAGAGAAGCTGCACGAGCTCGCCATAGCCGTGCCCAGCGGCGGTGAATGTCAAATGGCAGAGAAACGGCAAACGCTCCTCCGACGGCCTTGGAAGGTCCAATTTGTAAGTACGTCCTTCACGACCGTGATATGTACGGTTGCATGGAGTGCACATTGCCGGCTCGTCGCTGTTATCGCCGCAGTCATCTCTTCCGTTGCAGTATGCATCTATCGGGACACAATGGCCGCCTCGACAAGTGAGCTCGGCTAATCCGCAATCGCCACCTGACACACCGCTCGCCGCGCTTAGAACGAGTACCGGTACAACGAAAATTATTATTCGAAATCGTCCGTAACCACCTCCAGCATCAGCTATCTCCTGAAAAAGAGAGGAAGGAAAAAATTAAGAATTGTAATCTCGGTGAAGAATCGAGCAGGGAATGGGTTTTGCGCAAACTGTGCGGTCCTTTGAGTTTACATTGTACCAAAGTTTCGTCGTACAAAGTAATTGTGGGTGACTATTTCGGGCGTTACAATTTTACGCTGTTGACTTTATTACCGATCCTAATGGATACGTTACGATGAAAAGCTGATTGTGATGAATGTTTCTATTAAAAATTGGAAATTTTTCAATTTGAATTGCCTTAACACGTTCAAAGAAAAGTTGCGTATTAAGGCTCAAAGCTTTAACGGTATTTGACGAGTATACACACTCCGACGGCATGATTATTTCTTTAGCTAACCATATTCCCTCCTATCAAAATTGAAATTTTCGTAACAGTTGAAAAATATTTCTTTTATTACAATGAAGAAAGCGATTTGTTAGCGAGCAGTTACATGATCTCGAACAGTTATAATTAAAAAGGTGTCAAGTTGCTGTCGATCATGCATCACAAGCAGTCTTAAACATCTTACTCTAAGGACACGGTAAACTTATAGCTTGATCTTTTATCTTTTATTTGCTAAGTATGTGAATTATTGTTATTTTATATAATCATGAAGTTTTTAAATTTTTAACTCATTTTCTTTATTAAAAAGGAAGAACGGATTTTTATTTCACAAATAATTGATTATTTAAAAAATTAATTTCCCTTTGTAGTGGTCTAGAACACTCCCGTATATGTAAATTTGAAACAAGTTTAGAAACAGGTTGCGAAACTTCACTCATAATACGATGTCTTAAAAACCACCAGCAAAATGTACCTTCAAAAAATCAATATAAAACATTATAAGAAATCATGTACATATAATTAAAAGGAATATTATTTTCCACATGAGAAACACACAAGATTTTAAAATCGTTAGGGAAGATTAAAACGGTGCCATTTACTATTTCTGCTGCATGTTAATTACATTAATTATGCCAGGTAGTTTATCAAGAAGTCATCTTGTTTGGTCGTTCGATTCTGTTTTACGGCAGGGATTATGTTCGCGTTAAAACAAACGAGATTAAATCAAACTTTACCAACGAATACGTTGTTCGGATCATGCAACAGCAAAGTTTCGTTTTGTACAGGGTGTCTAGTAACTATCGTCACAGTTCAGAAAACGATAAAAGCAAATAACACGAATATGTAAATTTGAATCTTTTCTGCTGTGAAATTATTTTCAAGAAAATTTAATTCGAGTATTTACTTTGTAGAATGGTACTGTAAATATTTGGACTGCCTTAATTGGTAAGCAAAATTATAAGGTATTTCTTGTGCAGGTAATATAACATCAACATTCCATGTACACTTTTTCGAAACTAAGGTGAGAAATATCAATAATTGATCGGTCTCGTTGGAAAAATAAATTTACTGTCGCGATCCCCGAACATATTTACGCGTTTTTTTAATTGTGGAGCCGTGTTAAATTTAGTGCGTTTGCCGAATAAAGTACAAACACCGTATAATTACGGGGAAAAATGGTAATTATATCGATAAGAACATATCTCATTGATTGCAATTGTTCCGAAATACGTCGTGATGGTCATAAGTATAACTTTCTTTTCTGTAAATAAACAGAAATTCAATTTAGTTTTGGAAACATTATTCCGAATAATAGTGTCCTATAAAATTCCTCATAATCATTATTCTCTTTTTCTTACATCATATAACTTAAATCAAAAATCAAAGTTATGAAAAGAAAAGATATCAAGAATCTTGTTACTAATACTTCGAAAACTAAATACAAAACTGTGGTTATGTGTAGAATTGGAATTACCGATAATTCTGACCTTAATGACACACTTAAAAAACATGAAAATTGTCATAATGTGTTTTGATCGGTGTAATTATAAAAAAAAATTATTTTAATGTTTTATGGGGTGACGTATTACGACGTCTGTGAAAATGTCCACTCAAAAATTATTTGTGGCAATAAGAAGAACATATTGCACAATTTATAAGCTAATCTAATTTTCTGGAGGTAATTATTATGCCTTATTGATGACTACCGGAGATAGAAGTAAAAAGAATGAAAAATAGTAATCTACTCTTAGGATCCGTTAAATCGAAATGCAAACAAGTGCATAACGAAAAAATATTAAGAATTGATTTTTTCAAAAAAATAAGTTATAACAGAAACAATTTATTTTACCTTTTTCTTTTAATTATTCGTGTATTTGAATTTCCCACGTTAATGATCTATCTCTCAGATTATACCGTTAATTATGACAGCCTCAGCGTGCCGATGCTACTTGAAATTATCCAAAAATGCAATTTTAATTATTATAGCCCACGGAAAATGTGTTTGTCACCGAAACATTTATCCTCACATCGCGATGTGAACAATCCGTCGTTCGTTATCTGCCAGCGTCGAATTAATTAAAGATGGTGAAGCGTAGCATCGTGTTCTAATTAACGCTAGATCTATCAAGGATACCAACATTAATAGTATCTGATTTTCTTGAAAATTACCCAAACTTGTATAGTTCCATTACTTTCATTTTCCACATCCACATTACAAAATGCAAATTGTTAAATCAATCAGTTTTCTTTCCTCCTCGTTTTATTTTTTCCATGATATACATGTGTATTTAGTATACCGATATTTATTATAATATTTTCTTTTCCTGGCAAGATCCATACGGTATGTACATATGTAGGATTACTAAAACTAAGTGTAAAACAAAAAATAACTTCATTCTAATAACAAAAACAATGAAATATAATAAACTACAAAGTATATTACGAATATAAAAACTGAATACTTCAAGAATAAAAACTGACGACGCAAATAATCCTTTGTAAGAGGACGATATAACCGACTTGAACCAGTCGGTTCACCAATATTGCATGTATGGTATGTTTAACCATGCCAAGTAAATAGTCATTGGATTCTTCATTAAATACCCAAAAAAGACTTCTCGAAATAATAAAATTCTTTTAATCTTTTACGTTCATTTTACACAGTATAAACCACTAAATCGGTCAATTCCTTAACCCCTTCCATTTCCTTTCTTTCAACACATTTGTTGCATACGCTTAAGTGAAATTAATCGTCTATAAACCTACTATTGAAACTCAAAATCCGCGTGAAAAATAAGCAATATTCAAAGTGCACGTTGTCGCGTCCACGTTGAAGGGATTTTCAATTTACAAGCAAAAAAGTAAACCATTTTAACGAATATCCTCGTCACAGACGACACTACAGCAGAGAGAACGAAGAGGAACCTACTCGGCGAAGTAGGTGAACAGGTTAAATCAAACAATACCTCGGCGCATCGTCGACGGTAGACGGAAACTTTCGTTGGCGTGTATGTTATCGGTAGTGTTCCAATTCTCGAAGTAGCACTTAATTACTTCGTCATTCTGTACGTATTTACAGGGACAGTTTTTACATGGCTCATGTGTGTGAGACTTTTTCCCTCGATCTCCGTAAGGGTGATTGATCGTGAAGTGTCGTCGAGTGTCGTCGACGCGTTAGAAATTGAATAGACTTTTGTGAAACGAGGGATTCGTGGGGGGAAAAGAAAGAAAGAGAAGGAAAACGATCAGAGAGAAAAAGTACGATGCAATAATAACGTTGTGGGTCATTCCGTCGGTATTCCGTCGGGTTATAACGAGTAGATGTCGGCTCTCTAAGTCAAATCGTATGCGGAATATCACGGATGAAATCTAATCTCCAATTTCAACCGCAGTCTACGTATTTATTCATGCACTTGTGCGCGCGCAAGCCATTCCTTTTACTTTCGGTTTCGCACTTCCTTTTATTTCGTACAGTCATTCACCCGTTTAATTGTAGTCCACTGGCAAGAAGATAAATTTTTATGAAAAACGGCCGACGTGATTCTAATCCTCTTAGTTATTCCGGGAAATCCAGAGCTTCCGTTTGTTATTTGGAAATTGCTGTAGACGGTTTTGCTGATTTAATTAAATCCTCGCGGATATCCTACCATATAAATGTTCGATCAAATTTGTAATATGAAATTTTTACTGTGATAAAATAATCGAATTCTAAATTACAACTTTCAATTTCGACCATTATAGACTGCGACATCGATTTCCTTCCCAGATAAAAAAATGCTTCTTGAAATCAACAAAGTGGAAAGAACGCGACCTGAAACGCGCAAAGCGCGAAAATCAGCGTCTTACCAATCGGACTAAATATCCTCAAAATAATTCTAAAAGACGCAGAAATCCGATGACGTCATTCTATGCTTTCCGCATCTTAGGTGGGATTCATATAACGCTAAACCCGATTCCAATACATAAATCATGCTCCAAAAACACTGTCCCTTTCACTTGAATCTCCTTCGCACTACAAATCGAACATTTTGCCCACCATAGAACTAAGCCGGTTCCCTCGATCGTGTCAGATTCGCTATCAGAAACAATCCTACCGATCCCGCTTAATCAAAGATGCATAACCCTCCCAGATACGTGAAACTCTGAAAGAGAAAAGATGAGAAAAAAAGGAGGGATTTACCATAATCGTCCGTTAGTGAATCGAGCATCACAATAACAATCCCGAGATCGTAGTTCAAACCGAGGAAACGGCGTGGTGCATATCGGACCTGCAGGCAGGCTCTACGCAGGAACTATAACACGAGGCGGCAGTCCTCGGACGTCGGAACCACGGCCCATCGTGATGACGATCGAGCCGACGTGATCATAACGAGAGTGTCACTAGCACCAGCACCACTCCCGTCAGGCCTTAAAATCGAGGCCAGAAAAGTACGGAAGCGGGAGTATCGACGATCACGGCAAGATATACCCCTTCTTCTGCGGGGTGGTACACCCTCTCTCTGGTGTTCCGGCTCGTTCCGCGCGAGAAGTGGAGTTTAAGCACCGTCCGTACGACGACGGGGGATCCGGTTGACCGAACGTACGCTCCGCACGACTGAGAGGTCGATGCGCAACTGCACAGTGGAGAGAAAACCCCGGAGGGAAGCCGCGCTGCAGGGCATACCGGGGGAAAGGGCGACGGTGGCACGGAACGGGGCTGAGCTCAGGGCCCTGGCTGCTAGGCGCCTCAATGCATCGATCGCCGTTTCGTCTCTCTCCCTCTTTCTCTCCCTCACTCCCTCTTTTCCTCACCCCTTCCCCTTGACGCCCTAAAGCGTGCTACACACCGCAAATTCAGCGAACCTTGCCGATTCGCGCGACTCGACTCACACGCGCGCTTTCTGACTCGACGCACGGCCCGGCTCACGTGGCTTCGGGATACCAACGATCGAGAGATCCTCCTGCTCGGTTTCCCTTATTGTCGGAGGGTCCTGCATGGATTTCGATCCTCCGAGTTGTAGGATCCGCCGTCTTTTCCACCCGCGTTTGAATATTATTCGAATTGTTTGAAATAAGTATTTGCACGAGGTGAGAGGGATGTCTGCAAATGTTGATAGCGGTTTCGATCGTGGCTATCCTTCGCGAATGAGACGAAGATTTGCGATTCTCGTTAGTTTTTGCAACCGTGAGACGAAATACCCATTTTGGACGTTTTTTTGCACATGGAAGGAGCTTTGGACTCTGGTTATTCACTTTTTAATATCGATGGAGACTCCGATTTTAATCTTCTTTTTCAAAACCGACGGAGTTTTTAATTTTGGACATTTTATTTGAACATCGTCATCGGTCCCAACTTTACTTTATTGGAATTCGTAGATTGAAGTTTTAATTGTGAATTTTTTTTTAATTATTGATAATGGCTCCGATTTTGGTAACTTTTTCTGAACAGGGACAGAAGTTTCGATTTAGGTCATTTTTTTTGTTACGTCGACAAAAGTTCCGTGACTGATTCTGTTGTGAGGACATAAATAGATTCCGACTTTTGGTCCTTTCTTATGACAAAAGCTAAGTCTGCAATGCAAGTAAATAAACGGTAGTACTTAAAAAAGAACTTAGCAAGCCCATGTGCATTAATTTCCTTAAAACTTCGTGGGATTCCAAAGTGATTTAAGTCTAGAATAATGGCATACTTTATGTGACCCTATCTACTCCGTTTAAGGAGTCAAATCCACGCTTACATCGACAGGGGTAGTACTACATTTGCGCCCATAGTTTGTATACCATAATAGAATTTGAGTATTTGAAGTATGACTTTAATAGTAGAATAAGAATTACAACCTTTTCTGAAAACTATTTGCTCAGGAATATTATTTATGAGCTTCATTTTTCAAGTTTATTTCGCGCACACCTTGCAACCCTTATTATACCATTAAATTCCCGCCCTGAATATTTTTCTCCGTTTATTATAGTTTAAGAGCTACGCGTAAAAAGTGCAACAACCTCTGCAACCTTAAAGGAACATTTTGGTTCTTAGAAAGTGTATGGGCAGAATTGAAGTATACCGTCATTACTGATAAATCCTGCTACAATCGATGAAGAAAAATTGTAAAAATTTTGAACTTTAAGTAGACGCAGATTTTCCACATAAAGATATAGTTTTTATTCTCGGCTATATATTGTTATGTAATGTCAGATCTGTAAGAATTGTATCACCTCGTGTATTTATTTAAAATATTAATAAATATGCCGTTCATTTTGAATGTGGTATAAGCCACTTTTAAAGAAAAAATCGAGTTATTGATAATAGCAATTACAGTTTTACGGCATCTCGTTATTTTGATAATATTTGCAATCACTATAATGAAAATAAATTAAACTTTGTTAGAGAGAAATTTTGCTTGTTAACGGCATAACAAACAGGTTCATTTTGAAAGTAGCATAAGTCACTTTACCATAATGAAAAATGTTTTTGCAATGGTTATTTAAAATCATTTATGCGAATTGTAAGGAAAATATAACTGTCCAAGATAACAAGAACATGTAAATCTTTTCGAAAATTGGCACCAATAGCTTTAAACACGTTGAAACGCAAACCCTTAAACATCTATAATAGATTAAAGAAGAAAGTCACTTATGCCACTTTCAAATAAACAGCACAATTAATATTTTATTAAAATGGAATTCTTTTTCTCTGGGAAGTTCATGGTTTTCCTTCAGTGCCTTGATGGATGTCGGAATAACACATAATTTTTGTATAAAAATTTCTTTTTTTGCCGTTTACAATTTTTTTACTTATATTAAGTACACTTGAAATTCAAACACTTTAGGGTAGCTTTTCTGCCTGTAGGAACAAAGTTCCCTACAGAGAAATTGTTTTTTTTACTTATATCAACACGCTCTACGTTCCTACAAAGTTTCATTAAAATTGGTATTTTTTAGTTGGTAACTTTCTCTCACAACTGTTACTCCTTCGCAAGAATGAACAGAAAACTCCGCGGAGGAATGCTTGATTCTATTCTTCCAAAATTATTCCATCCAACTACTTTTAGTCTAATAATTCGATCGGATAACAATTATTCTGCAATTGTTCGAAAAACTGATGTCCTCATCAACGCCAATAGGATTGTGATATGTCAGTTATTCCGACAAGTAGATTAGAGATTTATTATCAGACATTGTCACTTGCAGGTAGCTGTCGAGAAAGCTCGTATCGAATTTCGATACGTGCAAATTAAAAGAGTGTATAATGCCTTTCAATTGTTATAGATCTATCGTAAAATGTTGCTGAAACATTAACCGATTAATTGGTTTTGAATTTTGTTAAAGATATAGAAATTTAGTGGCGATGCTAATGATTTGCTTCGTATATCAGAAACACAAAGGGTTTGTGATATTGGCAGCTTTCGAGTAAGAAGAATGCAACATTTTTATAACATACAAATGTGTTTACACTATTCATCGATAATGCGTTATTTATCTTTTTTCGGAATTTTTTTTTGTATAAGCTTTAAGGCCTGGTCAGCTGCATTTATAATAACTCAAAATATTAGGAAGGTTATATTGAAGGTTATATTGTGTAACTCTGTGTTTTTAAAAAAATGGAACATTTTTTAGATTTTTCTATTTTTTTCAAAGTGATTTTATCATTGCGTCAAGTGCATGTATGGTCGTTATTAAAGACGATAATAAAGATTGGAAATATTGTTATAATTAAATTTTAATAACACTGAAAATACTGGCTATTAATTCGGTATATGTAAATATACTATCAGATAACTACTTCAGAAAGAAACGAATGAAGTAGGCGAGAAACTTGATCAATGTAACTGATTTCTTACATTGTGCACGATAGATGTAGAAAATTAAACAAGATGCATCGCTAAAAAATTCTGGAATATTTAAAAAAAATCGGGGGCGGCCAATTTGACCACCTTGGTATATCTACTGTTAAACAGTTCCGTGCATTCTAATTGTAAGATGGAAAAATATTTCGCATCTGGTTTTAAATCATATAATTTTTATTGAACATTTCTCGTTGGGTATTTGCTTAAATAATAATATCAGCAAAGAATGTTTATCATGATAAGAGTCACTATAAAGGTATTACTTTAAGATGATGACTATTACTCTTTTTGAAGAACAGCAGTATAGCTTTTTTTGTATAACTACACAGAGTAAAGCAGCGTCGTTGTAACATAATTTCAACGAAAGTACCGATTTAAATATATTTTCAGTTTTCTTTCCAGCTTCTATTATGCCTCTCATTTGTATTTCATGGCGGAAAAAAGCAGCAGTTGATGAATATCATCAAAACTCCTTGCGGTGTATAAATACTGTAAACTGAAAGAATTGTACGTTTTACATTAAATACTTCGCCATTGAGAACTTTTTTTATTCTAAAATACGCTATGTTATAGACTTGGTATTTCCTTTCCTTTACTAATAACCTTACATAAATAATTAGCCAGCTAATGCAAGGAAATGTTATTAACAGATGAAAATCACTGTACAACGTTGCAACAAAGTCTCAAATTGAAAACATCACTGTTTATATGGTCAATATTTTTATTAAATAATGATCGATGTTTTCTAAAATATACAATCAGTATATATAATTGAGGATCAGTATTAACAAGTTTAATTCGACGTGTAGATCGATTGTTCAACGGAGCAAACATTTCGAACTATAAGCGATTCACGCAGGGTTGTTATTTTAATCAATAATATTTTTGTAGTCAGTGTAAATAACAAAGTTACGACAATATTTTTAAATCCGTGCTTTGTGTTGGTTAGTATCTCCGACAAATTAATAACTTCTTTTGTTAAAACATTAGAGAGTATGTAAAACGTTATTATACAATAATATTTTATTGTAAATATTGTTTATTTAAAAACCTGAGAAATTACTATATTTACAGATATTTTAAATGAAATAGTAACAGTTTTTGTATTAATTAATGTAATACTAACCCAATGAATAGAAGCTGCCTGAAAAATACATCTCTAAGTTACAATAACATTACTTTACAGCCATTCTAAAGCAATCTTTAAAAAAGCAGTGGCGGAACAACAAATTATTGGCACCTCCGTAGGTTTAATTTTGGCTTGCAGGAAAAAAGAACGATATATAATTACTTATATCTTTATTACAATATAATAGTAATTCCATAAGTAATAAAAAATAATTACACCGAAAGTGTCAGTCATTTTCAAGTATTTATTAATATTTATCTGTTATTAGCAGTATTAGAAAAATTACTAACGTCGCATGGGTCCAGAAGCATATAAATATGCATTCGTGTATATACTTTAACTATTTCACTTTGTAAATGATGAGAGGCACTATGCAAAACGTGAATAAAAGTTATGTTATTTTTTTCAGTGTATTTTCAATCTAAATTAATTTAGGGACAATTGTACTAAAATTAAAAAATTAATTAATAAAAAAATTGTGGGCCCCTTCCGACTTCGGGCCCCCGTATTGCGGGGTCGTGCGATATTATAGTTCCGTCACTGTCGGAAAGATACATTTTTACAAAGTTCCAGAAATATGCGGACAAGATTTTAAACATCACACTGCAATATTTAAACAAAGAAATATAAAGTCAAGAACTACTGGGACGGAAACGTGCTTCCACAAACTCGAGAAAAATATGTCGTCGAAGAGCGGCGTACAACCTGTAAAGCATAAAGGGATTTTCAGGTCCCATAGCGACATAAAGGATTAAAGCGTTGCTTTACACTTATGACACTTGATCGGCCGGTTTTGTAGCACTGTGTACCAACCGTACGTTATGCTTATCTATGCTCTTGGGACGTATAATCGTGCTGATACTTTTATGAAAGAACGTTATCTAATTTGCAAAACAGCAGTATAATGTTTTAAGTTCTTAAGAGAACTTTTAGATAACTCCTGAGTTATCAGACTTTTTTTCCGCAAGTACCATACAAAGGGAACATTTAAAAGTTTGCCTCATATTTTTACAAGTCGACGGAATTTCTGAGTATCTCGGAAATACATACAGTTCTGCAATTATTCTTGTTAATACTTCTTTTTGAACTTCAAATGATCCTGGTAAACAGAATGATATACGTTTATGATACTAATGGTAATGGTATGTATACTTTCAGAGAAATAATTTCGATACTGAAATAATAGTAGATTATAAAATTGTTATTGCTTTTTTCAGAAGTTTTAAAAAAATTTTCTTTAATGCCATCTGAAGAGAAGTTTGATAAAAGAAGTAGAAAACATACAAATTCTGTGTATCGATTCACAGAATTAAAAAATGAAGGCATATGTAGTGCGTGTAAAAAGTTGAAGCTTCCCGAGTAGCCAAGGGGAATAGTTGAAGTTAATTAATTCTAGAAAGTTTTGACCAATTATAGGGTTATTAATTATTTGACATGGGAATAATCTGCCATAGGAATTTTACGCTCACGTAGAAGATATTTTGCGTAATATCTCATCGTTAAATATGAAAATAAAGCAAACGTCTATTCATTTAAGAATGTTTAACTATACACAACAGGAACAGAGCTAGGTAGAATTTTAATGAAATATAAACGGAGATAAAATTTAAATTATTTCTTTACTTTTGCTCTTAATAACTCTTCTATGTTTTATTTAACACACGACACTAATATAAGTTTCCAAATACCGATCATAAATTCATCGGAACGTAATCGCACAATTTTCGAGACTCCACACTCCTGAATTGATTAGCTATTCTCCGACGGTTTAAATTTATTCTTTCTCTATGTTAAATTCAGTACATCTTTTTCACGTTCCGCACCACCTGGCCGACATTTTCCAGACGTTTCTTTGGTGGAAACCGTAACATAAACCTCGAGAGTTCGCATACGGTCTCTGCATGGTAAATTTAACAGTCTTATCTAGCACAGAGCGAAGCAAAAAGTGGAATAACACTTTCGTTTTAGCGGGTCAGAGGAAAAATTATAAATCTGGGCAGACAGTTTATGAAAATACCGTGAATACCTATCTATTTACTCGGAGATTACTGCATTGTTTGTTGGTTTGCATTTAGTTTGCGGAAGTGCAGCTGCTCAATGTGGACGGTTTCCTTTAGTCCAAAAGCTAGATAGCAGGGAAAAATTCTGAAAATTATGTAATTTACATGATTTTACTGTTCTGTAATGATAACAATAACATTAAAAAGTTGAAATAGGAATAAAGGTTTGATAAATATACGTCTCGGAATTATTTGACGCCCAATTATCGCGTTGAAGCTAGAAATTGATAACAGAATGATGGAAGCAAAATATTGCAAAATAAGTAGAACGTCCATTGCTGTTAAATAGTTACTACATCAGTGTCATAAGTGTCATAACGCAAACCTACTTCTATTTCATGACATATTTTGGTTACAGGGGATAAAAGCGCACTGTGAAGCAAATGCGAAATTTTAATGGTGAAATATCTTGAGAATAATGAAAGACATAAATAAATATTTTTATAAAAGTGATTTGCTTTTTCTTCACATTCATAGCGTTGCTTAAAATTCGATTAAAGAGTTACTGGTAGAGGAAACATGAAAAATATAAATTTGGAAAAATGTAAGTTGAAACAATTTTATAAATGTGCCATAAGGTCAAAATTTTCTCGTAAAATTTTATTTCTCATCTTTTGCTATTCACCGATACATTTTTCCTGATTGAAAGACGTTGTTCATTGACTATAATCAGATTATAACACGAACGAAAAAAAATGTGTATCACACACGAATTATACCATTTGTATATTTGAAATTTCTGGGTTCCCTGGTTTCCTTGCAGGACTAATCAGTTTTTCAAATACTATTTAATTATTACACCAATATTTTTCCATTAAATTTTCAAATATTGGTGAATTCCTGGAATATTATCGGAAACATTTCTTCACTGAAGTGGGCATCTAGTTTACTTTGTAATTGACAACAAATTTTTCTGTTATTATAATTATTTTTACAGCTACAAGTTGTATTTAATGAATCGCCAAATATGTGCAAGCAATGTTGACTCGTTTGTAAAGAAACTGACAAATATCTGTTTTTAGTGACATAATGTTGCAAGAAAAATTACGAATAAATATTTTACCATCTTCATTTATTCGTTCAATATTTTTAATAAATAGTCCTTATTCATAGTAAAATATGAGTACAAAATGTAAGTGGTTCTTATTACGCTGATTAATACAAAATCTGTCAATATTTTGAACAAACAGTCAGTATTTATGATAAAATGTCGCCAATGGATTCTTTAAACTTACTGCAAATGTGCTCAAATTATTTTTTGCCAGAAACGTGACGATCGAACCTAAAAATGATTAAATTATAACAGGTTATTGTGAAATAAAATTTAAAAGTTTACGAAACTATAAATAAAATTTCTATTATGTACTTGTTGGCATTTTATTGAAAATACCGACCCAATAAATAGTAGCTATACTCTATAAAAAGGAAACTAATAAAAGTATACCAAACATTGTTATAATAATGTATTGAAATTCTATAATTTTTATTTCGAGAAACTTTTACAACTTTCAGATATCCAATAACAATTATTACAAGGGATAATCCGTCGTTAAAGTTGGCAAATTGTACAATCAGTTTATCGGTTTCGTGTCTTATCCCATAACGGAGAGGTAAGCTTATTGGGGAACGATGTTGCCACCGCCTGTAATTAGTAACAATACGCTGTTAATGACGGGAAAACGTGAATGTGGAATCAGGTCAGTGATGCAAAAAGGGAAAAAAGTTTTGTCCTCCTTATGAAAATCCAAGAGTCAATAGGGTGGCTTCACGAACAATAGGTTTTCGTAAACAGAAAACCGTTCGATCATTCGTTTCGTTTTGCCAATAAGATCTTGCTATTGTTCGAAATTTCCACGACCAGCACACATTTTTTACATTTCGTGCTAATAAGGCTGAACATTAGTGATTAAAAATCACCTTAATACTTTGCTTTTAAAAATAGTATTAACAAATTCGACATTTAAATATGAATCTCAATATGTTTACTATTTTCGATAAAAATAGAATACTTATTACAAATTGTACAACAGAACACAGAAAATTATATCAGTTTGTAAGAGACGCAATTAAATCGCATTATAACAATTTAACAGAGTAATTTAACACTTTTGAATATTTAATTCTTACTTTAATCTCACTAACACAAATTTCGTAATTTTCAATGGTAGGAGTAGTAAGGCAAACCGCATTGTGACTCGAAGATAATATGAGAAAGTATTCTTACTAACAATAAGCAACTCGTTTGTTGGCGAAACTTTTATACGTCCGTCACAAATACAGACTGCTTATCAATATAGCCATAGCCTATTTCAGCCAACGCGGCAGATTTTGCAATACGTGTTAGGGATTCTTTTTTATCGGTATCTAAGAAACTTCAGTTTGTAAATAAGTTTATTCATGCCCGCAGAACTGATTATGGAGAATATTTCCTACTTACCGGCAAAGCTTTTTCTGTTTCCTACGCGTATATACATATATATATATATATATACGCTTTTTTCCTTTGCAGATCATTACTTTCTTGCTAAATTATATTTCAAAACGGACGTACGGTATATGATATAATTTAAAATGTTTGGCAATACTAGAAGATCATTACAAATTTAATCGTTCGAATTTCAAAGTTTGATAATGTTTCGTAATATGTTCTTCGTGATTAATTGCGTATAATATTGATTATTGTGTAAAGATTGTGAATATATAATCGTTATTTTATGAAGCTTGACGTACTTTCTGGGGTACAAACGTTTTTTCCCGTGAATTTCTTATTTTTGCAACCTGTTAACTTTAATGACATATTTTCTAATTACAGTTTTCTAATTTCACTTTGGATGCCGTTAGTATAGGGTCCTACCAGGTCCTACTCTAATTCAGGCTCAAGCTTTATTTGATCGCCAGAGCCGTCCTTGGAAGAGCTCCGCCTGCTTCCCCTTCCCGTGCGCTCGAGAGCTCGGTGATTGCTTTGCCTTTCACTTGCCAGGTTCGGACATTCTTATCTAACCGCATGCGCTGGAAAGACATGCCACGCGCGTCGATCGCGGAAAACAAAACGACGTGCGTAGCAAGTCGACCAAGGTTATTTGTTGAAGAACAGTTTCAGATCGCACCACGTCGCGTGCAGGGTAAAACAAAAGTATTATTAATGAAAAAGTATGCTCTGATATGTTTTCAATCAAATACGATTAATAGATTTTAATGTTTTTTGACTTCTGGCGATGATTTGGTGGAATTCAACCACTACGTGACGTCTTACGGCGAAATATAATGCTCGGCCGCAACAATGTATTCTTTAACACGAGAAGGCCTTGCGTTCTGCTGTCGCGGAGTTTCTTATTATGCGGGAACGGCAACGTGGCACCTGAGACGGAAGGGGAGATTGCTCTTGCACCGCCTATCCCCACCCTGTCGGTCCTGGAAACCTCAGATCGACGAATCACAACCGAAAATAAAACACTACTTTCGTCGTTCACATGACGACGCAACGAAAGTGCCGGTCTCTCTTGCCAATAGCGCGTCACAATCGAAAATGCGTGAGGGAGAGGGATGTCCCTATCCGTCGGGCGAATCAGAGCAAATTACCCCTCAGATGCCAAGTAAATTGTCCACCAGAATAACTGTTTGCGCTAGAAATTAATTTATAGATGCGCGTACTAGAACGGAGCATTATATTTCGCCGTAAGACGTCACGTAGTGGTTGAATTCCACCAAATCATCGCCAGAAGTAAAAAAACATTAAAATCTATTAATCGTATTTGATTTAAAACATATCAGAGCATACTTTTTCACTAATATTCGGTTGGTGCATATGAAATGTCGGATTGTATACGGCGACATTAAAATGACCACAGTTTTTCTAAAATGAATGTTTATAAATCAAAATAATTTTCATCCGCATCAATACACTTCTGCCAAAGATCCACAAGGGCTTTTATACCATTTTTAATAAAATCTGAGTTTTTAGAAAGAATGAAATTGGAGGCAACTTTTTTATTGTCACCTTCATTATCGAATTTTTTTTCTATAATGAAGTGGCCTAAGTGTTTAAAAATATGATAATCCGTTACAGGAAGATCAGGTGAATAAGGTGGGTACTTGATTGGCCTTGCACACACAAGATGTGGCCTTGCATTGTCGTGCAATAAAGTAGGCCCCCGCCGATTAATTGAAACCGAACGCAGTATTTTCAATTCTACGAGCATTTGTTCAATTTTTTTATAGTATCTGTCAATAGTAATGCTCTCAACGCCTTGGAAAAATGGAAGTTCAGCTTTCCATGTATAGATAGGACATCATTATGGCATACGGTTGTGGGTTTACCACGAGGAGCATTTTGAAGATACTTATATCCAGAACGAAACTTTTTGAACCAACATTGTACGATTTTTTTATTAAGAATTGCCTCCCATATGCTCTATTTATGTTAAGACTTGCAGCTGCAGCATTATTACCAAGTTTAAATTCATATCGATTTACTACTCGTATTTCACTACTATTCGCGTTGCACAAAAAAGTTTATTTTTTTATAGAAATTAGGTGTCTTCCAAATAAAATACATCTCAATATTGAGAATATAGACCAAACAACCTGCTTCAACTGTAAAATTATTAATTTTACGTCTACCTATTTACAAAATATGGCCAAAATGTAGTGTACAGACCTAATACGACATTTCATATGCACCAACCTAATAATACTTTTGTTTTACCCTGCACGCGACGTGGTGCGATCTGAAACTGTTCTTCAACAAATAACCTTGATCGACGTGCTACGCACGTCGTTTTGTTTTCCGCGATCGACGCGCGTGGCATGTCTTTCCAGCGCGAGCGTTTAGATATGATGTCGCCCCAATACGCCACCACGCTCGTGCCAATAGGTCCGGCCATGACATCGAGAGAGTGTCTGTGAATCAGTGACATCTCAGCTGTATGAATGGGTGAAGCAGGCGGAGCTCTTCCAAGGACGGCTCTGGCGATCAAATAAAGCTTGAGCCTGTTCTAATTTAATCTTAGACGTGCCACCAAAGAATATCGGTACTCGTCTTCGAATAAACCGAATAGATTCCCTTAGAATTACTGACAGTATCGTAACCTAGAAACTAAATTGAACGCGTGTAATTAAAAACAAATGACTAACTTTATTAAATATATAAAGATACAAAACTCTGAATAATACTAAAATAACTCAAAATATAAATCTCTCACTAAAACTCTCTCCACTCACGCTATGACTCTCACTCTCTAAAACTCTCCACTCAACTGCATATTCTCAACTCAACTGACTCTTCCCAAATTCACGCTCGCATCCACCCTCGATACCCTTTCTCACAGCATGCGTTCTCTGTTGCACTCACTCATTTTCTCTTTATCTATAGACTAAACATTCATGCTATCCCTGACATCCATCGCCTTCCAAAGCACGTACTCTAAACATCCACTCTCACTTATATACAAACCATCCACACACTAATTCCAAAAATTAATACTATTTATTAGTGTAAGAAATTCCGTTCCTACATTAGTTTCTTCTATTTGTAGTCTGTAAACATCAACCTCAAGTTTGGTCCTTTATATAGATCCGAGGTGCTCGAGATTTGCACGCCAGAGCCCTTTTTCGAGAAGCGCCGCCTGCTTCACTCAACCACACACCCGAAATGTCACTGATTCACAAATAATCTCTCTCCTATCACGCGCGAACCTATCCATACAGTAAAAAAACTCGCGCAAAAGAGCACCAGGCTTTGTCGCGTCATAGAATACATTGTGTCGCCGCGGCCTTGTGACATCTCGGGTGTGTGGTTAGGAGAAGTATGCGGCGCTACTCGAAAAACGACTCTGGCGAATGATTAAATTGTTTTTAATATTTATTATTTTTCTAAATTATTAAAGTATTGAATAATTTACACCAAGCAAACATTAGTTTCCGAGATATTTAAATGTCAATTTTGGAAGCTTTGAATTTGAATTTTTCTTCATATTTTTCGCCGAAGAGTAGTAGAAATTATCGGTAATATTACCGATAATTTCTTTAGTTATTGCAATAATTTTGTTCATAATAATATATTTTAATGATCCTATAACAAATTAACAGAAATTAGAAAGAATTATATATTATTATGAACAAAATTATTGCAATAACTAAAGAAATTGTTAATTAATGATAGATTTGATGGTTTATTAATGATAAATATTTGTTGTCACATTTTCCAATTACTTGTTGGAGTAAAAATAAGTTGCATACTCATTTTTTGCGCAGAACCAGCAATTTTTAGATACACGCGTCCACCATATTGAAGCCGCCATTTTGTTTTTGAAAATTTTAAATTCAGATTCGCAATCAGCGACCCACATTATCCCAGTATGTCAATTTTCAGCTAAATTGAAATACGCTTTGGGGCTTTGCGTATGTTTTGGCGATTTGGGACCACTGTGTGGCGTGCAGATCTCATGCAACCCTGATATATTTAGATGATTGCATATTTACCTACCGATGGCAAACAACCTGATGGTGCGCGGTAAATCAGTGCAGCAAGAGGGATCCTCACTCGCACCTCTTATTTCCGCCATATCGTTCCTGAAAACTTGAAGCTCGGCCAATAACAACCGGAAACAAAACACTTCTTTCGTCGTTCACATGACGACGCGTCGTAACGAATATGCGGCTCTTTCGGCTAATAACGCGCTGGAATCGAAAATGACGTGCGAACGAGGGATGTCTCCATCCGTTTGGCGAATCAGACCAAAACACTTGCCATGCTCCATCAGGTTGTTTGCACCCGGTAGATATTCTGGTGGAAAATTTACTTGGCACCTCAGGGGTAATTTGCTCTGATTCGCCCGACGGATAGGGACATCCCTCTCCCTCACGCATTTTCGACTGCGACGCGCTTTTGGCCGAGAGACCCGCACATTCGTTGCGTCGTCATGTGAACGACGAAAGTAGTGTTTTATTTTCGGTTGTCATTCGTCGATCTGACGTTTCCAGGACCGACATGGTGGGGATAGGTGGTGCGAGAGCAATCTCCCCTTCCGTCTCAGGTGCCACGTTGTCGTTCCAGCATTATATTTAAGTTCGTGTCCAATTCTCATCGGTGGCGGAAACTTCATTGCAGAGTCGAGTTCGGGTGTTTTTGTTTGGTTTTGTTGTATGCTCTCATTAAATGATAGTATTATATATCAGTTTAGCATGAAATAGCGTTTAGGTAACTCGATCTATGCTTAAGCGAATTTTTCAAAATATTGGTCTGAAAGGGACGATGCTGCTGTAGGTTTTCTAGTAAAGGCATTCTAGTAAAATTTTATAATCACGTTATTATATTTCCAAAAATTGTAAACGACTAGTTAAATCTTTTTTAAATATTGACATCGTTTCAAATTAAAATTGAATCTACAAAAAATTCTAAAGACTCAATTTTTCGGACACTGTATAAGTTGCAAGGGTTTTGCTTGCTAATAAAATAAAATACTCGAATTAATGTCATAATAAGTAATGCTGAGGTACGTTAAAACTGAAAAACAGCGGGAATGGAAAAATGGAGTCGTATAAACTTCCTGTTTTTTTCCCTGAAAGTACGGAAAAGAGAACTTTGTCCCCGATATGATCGTTTGTTCGTAAACTTTAATTATATAGAGCACGCACAATTCTTTCGACGAGCAGGGAATTTCAGCTTATTACGCGTTTATTGTAATGTTTTATACAAAGACCTTTATATAAAAACCGTAATTCATTACGTATGCTTGTAAAAAGAGGCGGCACAAAATGAAACCACTACGTTTGTATTTAGCAGCGGCTGTAGAACGCAATTATTCCCGTGCAGACAGGAATAGGTCCGTTTATTCGCGGTTCGGACATAACGAGCAAAGTTATTCGCCCTGCAAAATTAGTGAATACTAATGAAAACTTCCTAAAATAGAAAAATCTGCTCGATAATGTAGGTATTATTTAAAAAAGCGACGCCTACCTTTGGTATTCGATATACAAAAATCGGGCACAGTAAAATTGGGATTTCCGCTTGGTAAATTATTATTTTAGAAAAGTCTTTTTATCGATAGTGAGTTCTTTGATGAGGTAGTGATTTTAAACTATTAACCAGTTTTTGTACAGAGACATGCAATTGTACGACATCTTATTGGGTTCGTAAAACGTGAAAATGGAGAAATTAATTTTTTTATAGGTGTATAATATAACGTCAACAATGAGAATATGACCGACCGGTATTTCATTACACTGGTCCACAAAATTAAACTTTTTTTTTGTCCAAAGAATATTTATACTGATTCTTATAGATTTTGTGGCGCTGAATACAAATTTGAAGCCCGTTTGTCTCTATCAGACTCCATTTGTGAGAAAATCAGATCTGAAAAAAATTCATATTTTCAACTTTCATAATTTTTTGTATCTTAATCATAAGAATACTTAAAATCTCTTTGGTATAGAATTATTCTATAAACCCTCCCGAATATAACGATGCATATTACTTTAATGTTATAGATATTTACACATGTTTAAATAATGCTCAAAGCGAAAACGGCACTCAAAAAGTCCCAGTTTTTATGGATATTTCTTTATTTATCTTAAAAATTGGACGTCCTGGAGAAATTTTAATAACTATTATGGTTAAGATACAAAAAATTCTGAAAGATGAAAATTTACATTTTTTTTAAAACTGATTTTCTCAAAAATGGAGTCTGATAGAGACAAACGGGCTTCAGATTTGTGTTCAGCGCCACAAAATCTATAAGAATCAGCATAAACATTCTTTGGGCAAATAATCGTTTTGACCAGTGTTATTTATTAATCGGCAGCTTTCGCCGAAAATTTTTGTTTCATACTGTTTTCACCAAGCACTGATTCTGCCATGTAATACACTTGCAATAATATCATAAAAATGCAATAATCTGCCAATTAATAAGTAAAAAGTTAGTCCAAAGCAATAAAATATATATATAATTAATTAAAATCAAAGAATAAGCACGTGTATGATATTTATCTCGTTGCAATAATTATTATACAGACACAATTACTTCTAACTAATAAAATTGTGATTGTTCACAGTGCGGGTTACAGAAGTGAGTAGATGGATAGTACGAAGCAAACAGTTACGAATCTTCTAATACCTGCAACTTTATTTTACCTATATTAAACTTATTCTACAATAATTCAGTTAATTTTTCAACTATGTATGCTGTAATACAGGATTCTGCATAATATTCAGAAATATCGTTACACATTCTTTTTTGATGTTGCAATACTTTGGTTGAAATTGTAAAGATTTAGTAGATAAAATCAAATAAGATCAGTGCGACATACGATAAATTCCATAAACTTTTTATTTATATATTTCGTAAGTAACGTTCAATCATCACGTTCAAATGAAAAGTTTTAGACAATAGATCAAGATACACATAGGGTAGAGCAATGTAGCAGCTATGGCTACCTTAAATATTGCCTTTGAATATTGCCAAAACTTGTATGGTATAAAAGGGGGCGTATTGTGATACAAGCATTACTGCGTAGGTGGAGTCATAGAGGTTATTTCAAGGCCATATCTATTTTTTTAAATGGAATGCTATGTTTCTTCTTATGTAAAAAGCGTTGCAACAATCCAAAGGCTGCAGCTTTACATTGATAGAAACGATTACCACTTCGAACATCTGTTATAATCCAAAAAAGGTTATACTACTACCACATCTGATCTACATGACTTCAACATCGGATGTTACATCGCGATAAAAAACACATAGCAGTCCATTTAAAAAGATAGACAGAATCTTCGAATCCCCTCTATACATCCCTCTATACCGATCAAGCTTTGTATATAACATTTTTTCACATAATTACATATAACAGCGGCACTCAGGGTGGACATAATTGTTGCTCCACCCTGTATTTCCATTTAACATTCATAATTTCCGTGATATCGTTAGGGAATATTAATTATTTATATAATTATCCAGAATATTGGCAGAAATTAATGAAATGCATGTCTTCCTTCATACTTTAATAAGATGTAAATAATAAACTCATGAAACTGCAAAGGAAACTTTTCAGATGGTTGGGAAAATTTCAAAAGATTCGTCCAAGGTGTCGTATTAAAGTGAAATTGCATTCGCTGCTGTTATTTACCTTCGTTATTACTTCTCTTTTCGAAATAACGGGGCGTATTGTAAATTGTGAATACCAATCACACGATCGGTCGTTCGAATGGAAAGTCGACGAAGTATGCGAACATGAACAAAATTGACTGAGCGAAATTAAGTTCCAGCATCTGCGAACGAAAAGTGGAATCTAAAGGAACGAGGGCAGGTAAAACTTATGAAGAAGACGGAATCACGAAGAAGCTCGTGATCATCGAGCAATTTATTATATTTCTTCGCCTATACTTCTTCTTAACAATATTTATACCTGAACGACAGATATGACGCAGGTAGATATGTATGCACACAATTCTATTGACATATCCAGCAGAATTGATATTTTTCTTTACATATTATTATACTGATTTGAGTGTAGTATACCAAACAGCGTGTAGTTTAAAGTGATTTAATTTTGATCTACGATTAACATAACAAAGTTTATAAAACGTTCATTGAAAACTGACAAATCATCCAATATACTTGTTGTAAGTTAACCCATGAAATAATAATTCTTTTTTAATGTGTTTAAACATATATATAAAATGCAAACCGTTATAGCTAATGGATAACACTGGTCTACAATATTGAACTTTTTTTTTGCCCAAAGAATATTTATGCTGATTCTTATCGTGTTGACCAGTGTAATCAGAAATAAAGAAATTTTGTTTATCTGAAGTGAAAGAAATTCTGTTTTAAGCATTCAAAATTAAATGGACAGAAATACTTTATCAAATATAACAATAAAATCAGTATAAAATATTTGTTGTGGAAAAACTTAATGTAAAATCATACAGATTTATTTATTTCACATTTCCCAATTTATTATTCTGGAATATTTTTCATTAATTTGACGATAGTCAGAAGAAACTTTTATATCCAAAGTAAGCATTATATCCAATTCAAAGCTTCAATCTTGACGTCATGACGCGTCAGTTCCAATATATATTTTTCGTTTTAAATATGTATTATTCCTATTTAGTAGTAGATATGCTGCAGCACTTTTTCCGAAAAACGTTAACTTGCTGTCCGAAATTCCGTAAAAACGTAATAATCAAATTCATGCGTTCATCACAGAGCTAGTAATTTTGTACTTTTTACAGAATTGCGATTACTTTTTCCCTTATAATAGTTTATGCACAATGATGTCTCGAGATTCTGCTCCTTCAATTTAAACTCCTTTTCTCAAGATGTAAGGTAGGGTTTGACCGCCTTGGTAGTTTTATTGTTAGTGTTAAGACTTCAACGTAAAGGAAGGCTGCTCAAGTCGTACACCCAAAGACGAAAGACCTACAAATTGTAGGTTTTATTAAATAAAGAACATAGTAAAGAACAACAGCAACTTTGTATTTAAAAAAAAATTACAATACATGCACACAATCGAAGACAATTAGCAAAAATTGGTACATTAACGTTGGTACGACTGAGGAAACTGTGTCCTAAGTCATACCACGCATGTCGTAAGTCGTACCTAGGAAGCAAACAAATCAAAAATAGCTAAAACTAATATTTCTTACATAAATAATTTTGTAACAATAGCCAACATTCACAAGATCCACAGAAATATTTAATAATTATATGATATTTATTATTATACAACAATGAATTGAAATATTAAATATTATAATTCACGAAATTTTTTCCCAAAGGAAAAAATACCTTCACATCAACCTCAAATTCTTTTGAATAAGAAATACAATGTCTAATTTGCGAAATCACGTATCTCTATCTCTGGTGTACCATCTATTCCAGTTATACAATATTTCTTGTCCTATTCGGACATCCTTAGGTGTTCATACCAATCAGAGTTAATAAATATGAATGAACTTTAACGAGTATAAGTACAGGATTAGTATAAGCACCTGAGAATCTCCGGATAAGACCACCTTCGTATAATTAGAATAAATAATATATAACCAACTTAGAAATTTATGACTTCCTGAATATTACACCAGGTGTAACAGCACGTTATACCGTTCCAAGTTCGATTAAAGTATCGACGTTTTATTTCCGCGAGATTAACATTCTTAGCACGTTAATTATTACGCGAATTCTGTGGAATATTTTTGGCGGAAATATCTGACGGAAAATGGCGTTATAACATTTAGTTGACTGGAATAACAAATTCAGCAGTCATTTTAAGATCACTTTGACTCTTTTTTGTCTCTATTTTATACTTTTCGGTTTTAACTGCTGTCGTTATTTTGGTTAGAACTATTGTTTCCGAACCGTATTGTTTACCGGGTTCTGAATCATTGGGGATGTTACACGTTAAGGAGGTATTTCAATTTAGAACCTTGGAAAATCGATTTTTTTGTATTTTCTTAAAGTAAATGTTTTCGGGAAGATCTTTGTCAGGGATATGCAAAAATTTGTAAAAATAACGAAGATATAGATATTTAAAAAACACCGTTCTGGCTTTTCCTACAGCTGCGCCATAAGGTTTCACAACGATTTCTCGAAATGACGTTTTCGGACATGGCTGACATGATATCTCAAGATCTAGTTGTCCGATTTTCTTGAAATTTGAATGTGATCTTCCCCAAACTGGTTGCTACAGCCGGTACAAAAATATTAAAGCTACTTTAACTTCCTCTGATTTTTTTTATTATGGTAAAGCTCAAATAGTAAGTCGAAATAGACAAGTTTAACTTTAAAGAATCGCCATTTCTTTAAATAATGAGATATTACATTTATTTTTATCGGGGCTGTAACCACATTCATGCTGAAGAAAATGACACATCGTTTTTTTGTGTCAATCTATTACTACGGCCAGAATTGTTAGCCATCACGACATGTTCTTATTGTTACAAGATTGCTTTTGATTTTAAAAATATACATGACGTGGTTAACATATTAATAAATATATGCCCAAAAGATTAATAAAATGCAGTGTTGTAATCTCACAAAATAAATTCCAGAAGAAGGCCTAACCGGTAACACGAAAAAGAGGAATACCCCCTTAAGTGACAAATTAAGAAAAATTTCTGAAGAGTGCCGGATTATTTGAACTCACGCCCACTGATCGCGAGTCCTAGCTTTTACTTTCATCTTCAGCTTCTTTTTGAGCTTTTACACCTGTCCTACCATAACCCCTGAAAAATGTTTTTCTCCTTTCAATTACGTGACACGACAATTCCAAGAAACATAAGACACTATTGCATGTTAAAGAGACATTGCCAACCGAGCTCAGTGAGGGAAGGTTTCCTATTTTGCTGGTGCACAGGGTGCCTCATTCAATGTTCCAGACTGTACTATTGGTACAACCGTCCGTTCTATTGTTGGCGTGTACGGTCATGGAACAGAGCGGTACGATCCATTAACTAAACCTTCGGTGTGAGGCGTAATCCTCTGCGACAGCATTTTTCTGAGGCACAGCTTATTGTTAGACTTATTTTACTTTATGGGCATGTGAAATGAGGTATTTAATGAAAGAAAATCGTGTGAAACGAGCGTGAATTGATATGTGTTAAGAGTATGATTCACTTATCGTCACGGTTTTGGCATGCAAAATATGAAAACTCCTTTGTTTCTAAAAACTTTAACATACTCTTTAAAGGGCTTAAAATAAATAGAAATTAATTATGCCAATAAAAGATGGTGTAGTTCTCGTGTTGTAATTGCAACGTCATGAAATCAAATATTTTTAATACGATTTGAAAACGTCAATGTTTTGATTTTACATTGGAAGAACCATGGAATTTTCATATTCTCTAATAGAGAAATTTGTAGCTGACGGGAATCTGATTACCTCTTTTGAAACACTTTATTGGTTACGCTATTGAAAGTGTAGTGTGGTTTTTGGTAGCATGCAATTGGTAGTAAGAAATTGTCGACTGCCTAAACTTTGTAAAATTGAATTTTATATTGCGTTGGTTGTTTCCGAATGAAAATTTAATTTGCAATTCAATTATAACGTACAGTGAATGAGAAAAAATTCTATTCTCGTAATACGAATTTATATGCTTGAAAAAGGTTGAATATTTTGTATAGAGCTTTTTAAATAACTGCCCTTTATATTAAATTCTACAAACTACTCTCTGTTAATTAACATTCATTTTAAAGTATAAAAAAGTATAGGACAATTAATTAATAGTATGTATATCACTTGAATGTTTAACAGTACAAGTATGGCTTCGTGCTTTCCCAAATTCTTATTTTTTTTTATAAAAATAAATAACTGTTTATCAAGAATTTTTCAATATATATTTATACATCTTACTTTGACTTTACTTTTAATCGTAGAATTACTTTTTTCACGGTCCTCAATATAGATATTCATAGTTAATTAAGACTTGCTAACAAACCTAAATTTGTGTAAAAAAATGCTTAACGACTTATCTAAATTGAAATATGATTACAGCGAGAAAGATTAACATTGTCCCTAAAAATGTATAACATAATATTCATTAAATATAAGGGTGTAAATTTCGATTACTTGTGCAACAGAAATTTTACATTTCTTAGGAATTACTAGCCATTACCAGATCAGAAATTGTTAGGAGGTTGAGGTGGACCGAGGTCAAATAAAACGCTTATGAACCCTAATAAAAATGTATATTGAAATGAATAATAAGACTGTACGTGAGGATAGTTCTGCTGCGACTGACTTAATCGTCACCAGCGTTGGTAGGCCCGACGCCCTACGAAACAAAAGATAAACAGTCCTCACTCATACGCGGGGACTTCTCGGAAGCGCGGATCGCATATACTTCACACGATCTCTACCAGCAATCGATCAGAACATATTTGCTAAACACCATAAAACCCAATGAAATACACTCAAACCTGTTTTTCTGCGGTGAATAGGGACCGCATAAAAGAAAACGCATAAAAAAAAATCGCACAAAACTTCACGCGTAACTGTAAGAGATAGTTTTCACAACACAATTAAAAAGTATTTTTTTTGTGTGGTGAATAGGGACCGCATAAAAAAAGTCTCACGTAGAAAATAACTCAAAGCTTACGAAATAACTAGGAATTGTTTTTTTAAACGAAATCAAGACACGAGGCTTGGTAGCTACTTGGAATCTGATTTAGAAAATACACATGCGAACATTTTTAAATATTTTATTTAAATATTTACTTATTTTACACATACAAATTTTCAAAACGTATAACCATTATCCTTCGTAGTCTGACAATACGCGAACTTTCTTGTGGTAAACTTGTACAAAATCGCTTTCGTCACTTGAAGATATGTATAGAGTTCAATAACATACAATATAATTGACTAACGCAATACTTATGTAATGTGATGAACTACATATTAAAAATCGAAAAATATGGCCAATAAAACCTACTATTTATTTATTGATAACTTCGTTAATTATGTTTCAATTTGATTGAAATTTTCATATACTGCAGAAAAAAATCGTACAAAACAAATCGCACAAATATAATATCGCACAAAAAAAGACCGCACGAAAACAGGTTTGAGTGTACCTCAATCAGGCTAAACGTATTCTCTCCTTCATTTTTCACCGCAATATTGCTAACGAAAACAGAGAAATCATAGTTTCTTAAAATCCTCTTAAGTGCACAAGTCCGAGTTCCAGTCTTAAATCATTGTACAAGGCTACACTTAAAATCTCACCTTAAAACACGCTCAAGCCACGATCTTTTGTTCATGTTCAACGGCAAAATCTATAACTTTCACGATTCATCATTCCATAACAGCAAGTAGAATTTCTACCTCGCTACGTGAACGACTGTAGTCAATTTCCGTGGCTGTTCGTTAAGTACAGCGGTTTCAATGAACCAGTTAAATTACGAAAATCACACAATGCTTGCTTTCTTACTCAAACAGCCAGGGCAAAACAAGGCACCGATGCATTAATTTCCCGAGATGTCGGATTAGGAATTTCGTTCACGAAGCGATACTCAACACGCAGAAACGTTGAACCGAGAACGTGTAGCGAAGACGCGGTATGGTTCAGTGTGCACGTGTGATGCATTGTTTCTCGTTTGCCCTTTAACTGGAATTCTACAGTCTCACTTCCGAGCACCCCTCGTTTCTTCCCCATCTCGTGTTTCCGTTTCGACCTACAAGTCATCGACAATACCGTCCAGTATTGCGGCTCACGTTTTCCTCGCTGAGCTTTCAAGCGCGAAAGCATCGCGCGTACTCGAAGCGTATATCGAGGGTATCACACGATGTTAGTACCCTCGTTTAACCTTCGTGATACCAACTGGGGTAAAAATGCATTCTAGACGTATCGATCGAAAACACAGATGCGTGAGGGATTGAAACCCTGGACTGGTAAACAACGATCTCATTTAGTCCTTATGTCAATAAGCCGTTTGGGTCTTCGCTGGGGAGCATTTTTTGGGTGATTTGGCACGAATTTTTTATCGTATCTTGCTTGCTTCACTTATTTTACTGGGAAATTGTAGGTTAAATGAAATGTATTTGGGAAATTGATGCATGAGTATTTGAATGGCCTATCGACTATTTATCTTATAATATCGAGACAGGTTACATTGTTTTAGCTTTCAGATCAATAAATCGAAACGACACTTCATCGATACATTCTTTTCGGGGGAAGGAAGATTTTGTGAGAATTTGGAAATTGATGCATCGATATCCGAATGCCTATTTGAGTATTTAAATGTTCTATCGATTGTTCATCTTATAATATTGAGACAGATTACATTTATTCAATCTTTAAATCAATAAATCCAATTGGGACTTCATCGATAAATTTTTTGTGGGGAAGGAGATTTTGCGAGAATTTTGAAATTCATCCTTAGATAGCACAAGATTTCTGACATACAGATGGGCTGTAGTTATTTAGTCTTCTTTCAAGCACTTGCATCATTATCGTCTATTTCGTCACTATTTGTAAGGTCTGAGACGGATATTTACTTGATTTTTATCACCTCAGTTGTTTGGCGGAGAAAGATATGCTAAATGAGATATTTTTGGAGAGTCTACGGCCGCCTATTTGAACACTCTATCAGCTACTTGATTTATAATTCCGAGATTGGCCCTGCTCGAACCTGATAAAGGCGAATTGTATGCGAAAAAATTTGGTTTAAATAGGGCAGATCTAATTCATGATATAATAATGTAAACTATTCGGCACCTTTTCAACATTTAACAATAGTACTCGCAATAAAAGTGATAGAACCAGAAATTAACGACGTAACTATGTATCTTATTATTGTTATGGATATTGATCTTCTATAACCTGCATTTTTTGGTGAACTACGGGCGTTATACCTAATATATTTAAATACACTGAATATACACTTTCGAAAATGAGAAATCAGGAGGTGAGAAAGATGAACAATTGAGTAATTTAGGTGTTATAACATATAAAGTCGAGTATTTACTGCATGACTCCCCTATCAATTTCGGGTATTTTTAGAAAAAATTGGCAACCGGTCATTTGACCGTCTTGGTAGTTTTATTGTTAGTGTTAAGACTTCAACGTAGGGGAAGGTTGCTCAAGTCGTACCCCTTAAAGGAAATTGTCTATAAATTGTAGGCTTTACTAAATAAAGAACAAACTTTTGCTGTATTTACAACGTCTACAAATATTGCAACTATATATTAAAGAAAAAGAAATTTAAAATACATGTACACAATCGAAGATAATTAACAAAAACTGAGGTAGTCTCATTGGTACGTCAGACGAAAGGATGTCCTAAGTCGTACCGAGGAAGCAAACGAAACAAAAATAGCTCAAATTAATATTTCTTGCGAAAACACGTTATTAATAGCAATAGCCAGTATTTTCAAGATTCACAGAAATATTTAATAATTATTAGATAATAATTAATTTAAATGTTAAAAAATTATAATTCGCGAAATTCTAAACATCAACTACGGTCCCTCCTTGATAATAAAAGAAAGTATATTTCATATGACATATTAAAAGAGTCTAGAGAATACTCTTTCTAAGAGCAAGATGTATCTTAAGATGTGCAAGTACAGATCCTTAGGTCGTTCTAGGTAAATACGATTTAGGGAACTAATGTGGGTACGACTTATTGTTAGACAATGGCACGCGTGACATTTTAAATAATCATAATAAAATAATGAATTGAATCAACTCGTCATTGTTACATAGAAGCAACTGGTGAAATAGTACAGACTGATTACCTAAGAAACAAAAGCAATTAATTAAAAATATATTGCCATACATCCTTCCAAGTATCCAGAAAAAATAATAAGAACACAACCGTAAACTTATTTTCTTTCAAGGATTGATTGCCACGTATTGATACTACGCCAAAAATGTAGAAATCAACATTGTTGATTTGTACGACTTGAGCAACCTTCTCTTAACAAAAGTCCTTGTAGACTCCGTCATTTACCACCTCAATACTTTCTACAACTATGATATTAACATATAGTCTAATTATATTATATCTTCACAAAGATGTAAATGAACAATGACAAATTGGAAATCCGTTACTATCGACATGATGGCGAAGAACGTTTGGAAAAGAAAGTCGAACATTCGCCAGATCTTAGGAAAGAAACGAGAAAACCGGAAATTTCAGGGCGAAAGTAGTTGAAGTTAATAGCGAATGTTAATTTAGGTAAAGTGCTCTTGAAGCGTTTCGTGCAAGGTTCGAAGTATCGGGGAATCAATCAAGAAACTTTTAGTTGAGAAAATAATTTAACTGAATTAAAAATTGAACATTGACCCGAGCTTCAAGGTACGATCTTCCGAATTTATCATTCGTTTCATTCGATCTGTTCTATCGATTATACGAACCGATTGGTTCCCCTTTCTTCGTGCAATACAGATTCCACGGCACGCGAAAATACTGTCTGAAATTCTTTTGTACGTGCTAGAAAATTCTCCGCGTTCGTGGAACGAACTTTCGGAGTAGCATCGTTGCGTGATTCGAATATTGGAATACGTCTGCGTGTCCTGTAAAATTGCACCGGCGGGAACTCTTCTTCTTTTTCGAGGCAATTTAAATAGATTTTTCAATGATCGAATTATGCACAATTGCTAACAATTCCTACTATCGGCACAGGTCCGTTATATTAAGAACAATTTGCTATAAAGAACGTATTCCCTTTATTCTCACATGAATTCTATAGTTTTTCATTAATCGAATTGTACACGATTACTACCGATTTCTTTTGCCGGGAAGGAACTGTTACATTATGAACAATGTATGGTGTAAAAATTGTCTTCTTCTTGATGCAATTTAAATAATTTTTCAGTAATCGCATGGTGTGCAATAACTGATAATTTCTTTTGTCAAAGAAAAGCCATAGCATTAAGAACAATTTACTAAATAAAAATGATAATAAAAAATTATTGACTTTTGAATGCCATTGCTTTAATTGAGACTTAAATACCGAATGAATTTTTGGGACGAATAACAAGATTTGCCGTAATGTTAACATCAAATGGAAAGTTACAGCTCTAAAGGAAGAGGTTGAAAGATTCTCAAGTCAATTTTCCCTTCCTGGTCTGGAAACGTATTAATGACACTGTCCAACAAATTTAAACCTTTTTTCTGTTTTCCAATAACCACTTGGTGATTCTTATAGTGTTCGCCGTCCTGAACACAAATCCGCCAACGGAATTTCTCTAACATACTCTGTTTTGGAAAAACAGCAGTTTTTGCAAAAACGGATGATTTCTGCAAAGAAGTTGGTATTACGTGAAACCTAAAAATGGTAGACAGTAATTCTTGGCACCAAAAAATAGAGGAGTATTTCCTGAGTATACAGCTGTGAGCAGTTATAATATTCCGTACTTTGTAATGGTAGTAAATAACTGCCAAAGTTTAAAAACGAGCGGATGCGTAAACATTCTCTGCATTAACTTTGCATTTTCACGAAGAAAGGCTAGCACAAATTTAGTACACATTATGCTTTCTGCGGGTATTTCTGAAGAAAAAACTATGGGCTAAAACTGTCATAACTGTTTTCGTTGTGGCACAACTTAAGAAAATATCCGTCAACAACGTACGTCGACCGTTTGCCCGCTACGACGCCATCGCTCGCTGAACTGGGCTCGTCAGTGCCGTAGCTACGCATAATACTTTCACGGCCCCTAAATGTCGTTGGATCCCGTTACAGTCACATTCTCAACCCCTTCAATAACTTGGTGGCAGAAAAAACATTTTTTTCTTTTTATAGGGGGGAAATGCTTTACGCACACTCCGCAAACGTGTTCTTTTGCGGATAGTGTGGGACTCCGTAGGCCTATTGTTTATGTATACCCACTAAAACCACTCTCTCATTTATTCGGTTTCTCCCTTTAATTTAATTAATAAAACAAGATTTATTTCAAACAATGAATAAGAAACATTTCATACGCGGTGTTCGCGATAAATTTCGCCACCGTTTTTTTTCGTAAATGGTAACCTAGAAAAAAGTCGAAGAGGAGTAAGTTGTAGTATATGTCGTATCTCTCTACGACCCCCAGAAGCCGAGAAAAGGAAATTCAAAATTTAGACAGTACCGCTCCCCTGGTCGCCCAGACCCCTCACCAGTGCTCCCAAAAATGATACTTCTGCGACTTCGAAATTAAATATCTCGCTTGTTTTTGGGCCGATCCCGACGGGTCTTATTTCTACGTATTTCTAGTAAAGTATACTACAGCTTTCTCCTTTACGATTATTTCCTAGGTTATCATCAGACCTCACCCAGACCGTTTAAAATTCATTGAAAGTAGTTGAAAATATATCATTTATTAATCAAATAAAAGTACTACATTAAAAATCAAATATTTATAAGCTTTGATAAAGTAAATCGCCAATTATAAACACACGTAACTTCACTCCTATAATTTCTATTCACCATAAAATTCATTTTAATTCAGCAGAAACACGTTATGAAATTGTAATTTCATTTGTAATAAACAATTATTGACGAAGATTGTTGTAATAATCGACATTTGCAACATTATCCATGGAGAACAATGATCTCAGCGCGTGGTCACCGAATTGCGACGTCGCGATGGGGCATACTGCGCCTGCTCCGTGTTCAGCGGGCCGCCTCTGTGAGTCAGTATAGCACAGTATAGCTTCAGAGGTCGAACGAGTCTCACGGTTTGACAGGACAGTCCCTAGGTGTACGTTTCGACATGCATATCGGTACCTAGTCACTCTTGACCTTGGATAACGACTTTAACTGCATGTGTGCTATAATATTACATTACTAAAACAATAAATTAAAAGTGATTTTAAATAATTTTAATAATTAAATGCAATGTTTTGTGAAAGTGTTAGTGACATCGAATGACAGTTGCCTGCAGTGTTTTTAAATAATTTTAACTATGAAATACAACATTTTGTGGAAGTGTTAGTGATCTAAAGTGGCAGTTTTGTGCAAGTGATTTTAAATAATTTCGATAATTAAATACAGCGTTTTGTGGAAGTGTCAGTGCCCTCAAGTGACAGTTACCTTCAAGCGTTTTTAAATCGTTTCGACAATTAAATACAACGTTTTGTGAAAGTGTCAGTGACATCCAGTGACAGTTACCGGCAGTATTTTTAAATAATTTTAACAATTACATACAACGTCTTGTAGAAATGTTAGTGATCTCAAGGGGCGGTTCTGTGCAAGTAATATTAAATAATTCTAATAATTAAATACAACGTTTTGTGGAACTATCAGTGACCTCAAGTGACAGTTACCTGCTAGTGTTTTTAAATAATTTGAACAATTTAATACAATGTTTTGCAGAAGTGTTAGTGACCTAAAGTGGCAGTGACCTGCTAGTGTTTTTAAATAATTTGAACAATTTAATACAATATTTTGTGTAAGTGTCAGTGACCTCAAGTGACAGTTACCTACAAATGTTTTTAAATTATTTCGATAATTAAACGCAACGTTTTGTGGATCCGTCAGTGACATAAAACGACAGTTTTCGACAAGTGTTTGTAAATAATTGTGAAAGATTATTTAATCATCTTCTGCATATGTACAAGCACTTACTATAACACGAAATTCTCAACTAATCGCTAAAATATTGCGCGTATATTATCTCTAATGAATTTTATTAATTCATTTTCCTTTCTTCTAAACTCCCAGCAATCGTAGCATAATATTTCCGCCCCCATTTCTTCCATAACGTCAGTTCTTAATTAAATTTCATTAAAACTGCTTTCTTTTATCATGTCCGATTGTTACTTCTGCTCACTGTATCTCCGATAGAATATTTGGTATGTTGGACCATTCGCCATCTACTAGAATGCACGTTAAATCAGAAATGACACACTTTCGATACAATTCTCCCGCGTTTCAAGATTCTGCATACTTTTCAAATGAAGCAGTAGAAGCAGCTGTCTTTCTGGAGACTCGATTGCACTATTATAAAATCTGCAGTGTGAGCACATATTAATATTCGTGTTTGCAAGTTAACTGAATTAGAAATTCCAATGCCGAGAGATTAATACAATTTAATAATCTGTCTCCCCTCTCAAACGATAGATGTTTCCCTGTCGTTTATTATTGTCCTGTGTTTCTTTATTTCGTTTTTCGCTTTATTTGTTGTCACTATTCGTAAAGGTCATTCGGTGTTTCTTCAAAAATGATTGCAAATAGTGAGTAAGGCTAGAATTTAGAGTTTAGTATAAGTGAATATTGTAAAGGGAGATCGACACCATCTGGCGGGTGTCTATCTCTTTCCGCGAATCAGAATAAAAAAAGTAGAGTCGGCGATTCCTTTGTTGCATTTTCTCTCGGCATAAAACTTCTAAATGCCGAGGGAAAGTGTTACAAAGGAATGCAGAATAAAATGGAGGTCGGTTGGGCTTGCATTTATGGGTTAGAATGGTCATGAAATTCGAATATTCAGTAGCTAACAAGGGAACATCCCGAGGTGCCACACGCCGATTTTGATGAAATTTTAGTATGATGTAGTACTCATTAGAATATTCGACACGTATTTTTTTATATCGGCAATCGTCCACGTTAAAGGGGTGAAAACCGCCCCCAAAGTTGGGGGCCAAAAGTGTATTTCGTTGAATATCTCGGAAACTATGAGAGATAGAGCATTTGCGTAAATTGACGAAATTAGCGCCTTTGCATTACGAATTTAACGGCACAATTTCTTTTGCAAAATCTCCATTTGTTTAAACAATATGTTGAAAAATAACATATTTTCGGCAGTTTTACCACTTTAATGTTATTCAATTTTCTTGAATATTTTTTTGTAAAAACTACATTTCCTATACAAAATTACGGATAAATAGGAATTTCGATTTTTTCATCAACAAAAAAGTTATTACATATGCGATTTTATCGTTCGACGCGCGAAATAGAGTCCCTAGACGAGTCATTCCTTGTTCATAACTCCCCGGTAATTTGTAAATAAATTGATTTTACCGATAACCATTCGTTGCTAACAAAAAGAAAAGAATTTTCCGTTACTTTAATGCGATATAATTTTCGGCTACAGCACTGCGCGCGGTTTATGGAGGGACATTCCCAGGTCGGCACGGTGTGAACAAATAAATGAAACAACAAGAATGGAGTGTAAAATGCTTATAGAAAAAGTAGTGACCGCTCACCAACAATGAGAAGTAGCCGAGGTGTAGGACTATCGCACTTCACGAATCTACAGCTTCGGCCTGCTTATTGTTAGAAATGCCAAAGATTATAACTCTTTGTCTATGCGTTACGAAAATCACAGGCTTTCGCCTGGTGACAAATTTCAGGGATCTTTCCCATTTTTACAACGTACTTCGGAAATTTCCTCTCCGCGAGGAAAAAGAGGGTGGGGTTTAACTATTATACTAATAACCAATGACAGACATGGTAAAGTCGATACGTCATCGTCTTTAAGGTATATATAATAGTGAGTGTTTAATATTTGTCGAATATTATTCGCATCAACATTCGTATGCTGACGAAAGAGTTTTTGCTATTGCGAAAATTTGGAAAGCGCTAATAGCTTCTTGCGGTAATAATTTACAGTAAGTATCTTTGTTCAAAACCAAAATTGCAATTTTTCTGCTATTCTTTATTATTTTACATTGTTCATTGCAAAATTAAAGCAGTTTAGATTTGCAGTCATGGCAGTAAATCCTATGAATATTATCAATATTTTAATTGGACCTGGGAATGTCCCTCCATAAACCGCGCGCAGTGCTGTAGCCGAAAATTATATCGCATTAAAGTAACGGAAAATTCTTTTCTTTTTGTTAGCAACGAATGGTTATCGGTAAAATCAATTTATTTACAAATTACCGGGGAGTTATGAACAAGGAATGACTCGTCTAGGGACTCTATTTCGCGCGTCGAACGATAAAATCGCATATGTAATAACTTTTTTGTTGATGAAAAAATCGAAATTCCTATTTATCCGTAATTTTGTATAGGAAATGTAGTTTTTACAAAAAAATATTCAAGAAAATTGAATAACATTAAAGTGGTAAAACTGCCGAAAATACGTTATTTTTCAACATATTGTTTAAACAAATGGAGATTTTGCAAAAGAAATTATGCCGTTAAATTCGTAATGCAAAGGCGCTAATTTCGTCAATTTACGCAAATGCTCTATCTCTCATAGTTTCCGAGATATTCAACGAAATACACTTTTGGCCCCCAACTTTGGGGGCGGTTTTCACCCCTTTAACGTGGACGATTGCCGATATAAAAAAATACGTGTCGAATATTCTAACGAGTACTACATCATACTAAAATTTCATAAAAATCGGCGTGTGGCACCTCGGGATGTTCCCTTGTAAGACTACCGCATGTTCGGATTCCTAGTTTAAATTACATTTACGACTTTACCTTCAAGTTAACTTTAAGATTTCGTCATTACCTAGAAATTAAGCTTCGCGACGAACGAGATTAAATGATGGGATGTTATTTCCTCTTTATCTCTATTGATTTGGTTGTTCATGTTTATTTATTCATATTAATAACACATTTGCGAGGTGTGCCTGAAGCATTTCTCCTTTATAAAAAAAAATGTTTTTTCTGCCACCAAGTTAATAAAAGAGTTGAGAATGCCACCTTAACGGGATCCGATGACATTCGGAGCCCGTGAAAGTATTATGCGTAGCTACAGCACTGACGAGCCCGGATCAGCGACCGATGGCGTAGCAGGAAAACGGTCAGCACACGTTGTTGACGGGTATTTTCTTATATTGTGCCAAAACAAAAACAGTTATGACATTTTCCGCCGATTGTTTTTCCGTCAAAAATGTCCGCAGAATCCAATAATGTGCAGTACATTTGTGCTAGCAATATTACTCTACGTGAAAATACAAAGTTAATGCAGAGAAAGTTGGCGCATCCGCTCGTTTTTAAACTTTGGCAGTTATTTACTACCATTAAAAAGTACGGAATATTGTAGCTGCTCACAGCTGTATACTGAGGAAACACACCTCTATTTTTTGAGACCAGGAAGAACTGTCTACCGTTTTTGGTTTTCACGTAATACCAATTTCTTTGCAGAAATCCTCCGTTTTTGCAAAAACTGATGTTTTTCCAAAACAGAGTGTGTTAGAGAAATTCCGTTGGCGGATTTGTGTTCAGGACGGCGAACACTATAAGAATCACCAAGTGGTTATTGGAAAACAAAAATGGTGTAGGACACTGTAATTAATTCGAATGGTTTTACACTTTTCTTTTGTATAATTATACTCTTAAAATACTCGTGATCATTGCATGATCAAGTACACTAAATTTTCCTAATGTATTTTCATTGATATAATGTTGCAAGAGGTTAATGCTACGTTAATATGTTGAGTATATAACAACCAGCTGCGTAATACATCATGATGTGTATATTTAATTATATGTAATTTGAAACATATATTTCTATATGTCATAGAGGTAATATTTTTTATGAAGATAAATTTTTAATATACAATTCTTTGTTAGTAAAATTTCGCATGAGAAAATTGACGATCATTAATAGCCGTCTGCCTATAACTGTTCTTGAACTTCTAGTCGTCTTTCAATACACAACGAATTTTTAAAGTTTAACACGATACTACACTAATTCAGTTTTTTTCAATAACATTTTTATTAAAATGACCCTAACTTCTATACTTACAATTAGAAGACATTATAGAATAGAATATTATAAAATCCCGAACTAGCGTAGTGTCATGTTAAACGTTTGAAATGCGTTGTGTATTGAAATATGTCTAGTAGTTCAAGAGCAGATATAGGCAGACGGCTATTCAGACAGCTGTGTCTACTGACTTTGCCTTCTATAAATCAGGTACCTACATCCAGAGTACTCATGAACTATAAATCCGACGGCCGCAGATACTGGATGTGACTTGTATAAAGACAGAATTTTAATTACATCTTGGGAAAATCTATAGATATATTTTTTCGAAATGTGCTTTCACGCGATGTTTTTTCATTGCATTATTTTCATAGTATCATATGTATCAGTAGTGGGCAAACTACGGCCCGTAGATTCCAAAATAATAGCGTTATATTCCAAAATAAATTTTCAATTTCAGTGTTTTAAAAAATTCGGTTAAAGGGTCACTCCTTTGTTTCATATGCAAAACTGTATTTTCCGAAGCTTATATTTCTTCAAATAAAAAATATTAAAAATGCAAATGTGATATTGGTAGTTGTAAATTGCGCTTTGCTGATTGAATTAAGAAATTCAATTATCATATTCATGTTGTATGAATACATTATTTAATCCGTGTTAATTCTGGCGTTGTTTATTGATGCTGTCTGCGTCAGAAGATTTTGTAACATGACGAAAATGGTATATACTACTTAAAAACGCGAGATTTTTGATATTTCGCTCTTTTCTCAAATAGACATCATAATTATTTTCCTTTAGTAACCAATTACCTATATGAGCCGTTTATTTTGAAACTGGCCTAAGTCCATTTTCCATAAAATCGAGTTAGCTACATTAATAGTTACATTTTGACATGATCTTTTCATTCTGAAGCAACTTGTTACTAATATATTTGAAATCATTAGGATTTTGTGACACGAAAATTTGCTAGTTAATGAAGTGATGAAAAAGTTTATTTTGAAAGTGGCCTAAGTCCCATTGTGAGAGTTTCAAATGGATATGGAAAATATCATGCAATAAAATTTTAATTAGGTCACAGCTTTATATTTAATTGTCACAGTAGCAGTTGAATTATCAATGTGCAGTGAATTTGTTATAAACAATTTAATTTCAAATTTCACTTTCGATTCGCTGACCGGATTCATACAGGTCTGCGGATATGCAATTGTAATTTTCAGCAATTTGTTAATGATTTTTTTGTAACAAATTAAATTGCAAGAAAACTGTATAAGAATATTGAATATATTAAAATATACGAAGAGAAAACTTGTGAAACCGCAACGGGGAAAACCGAAAAACTTTATTATTATCAAGTTGGCACCACAATACAATAAAACGAGACCACTCACGAACCTAAAATACAAGAATTTAAAGGGTTTATTTACATTACATACCACTCGCACATCATAGTTATTTTAAATCCGCACCGCATACACAAACTGGAAAAGACTGAGTAATAATTAATAAAACAATATTAATTTTAATGTAGAAATTATTTAACAAAGAATAAAAGTTGACATTTTTTTTGATTTTATAACATAAAAGATTTTATAACATACATTTATTTTTATTTCAAGGGAAATTTAATTTTCCTATAGACTTGTGCTTTCTTAAGAATTGGAAACGTCATTTCATTGATTTTGAAAGTCGCGTAAGTCCATTCACAGCCATCAAAAACATATTATTTCTTAAATAATGCTAATTATGCTAATTCGGATGTTTGACACCCTTAGAAACCCAAAAACATTATTCTACTATGTTATCTGTTACCCATATTTTTAAATTTAATCCAATGCAAATTCTTCAATGTCTCGAATCGAACATAAATACACTTATGCCACTTTCAAAATAAACGGCACAAATATTGTTTTTGAAGTGTTGTAAAGATATATAAAATAAATTGAGTATAGCTTCTTTCAATTTGGAGCATTTTAAATTATGTTGAATGAACTTGGGCTGTATCAAATTTTAAAACGAATCTGGTTGTTAATTTTGAAAGCGGCTTAACTCCATTCTCGGTAAGAAAACGCATATTATTCACTAAATAATTGTCATTATTTTAATAGGAACTGTAAATTTAACGCCTTAGATACACTTAAGCAGTGTGACTCATTGGTATCCTGTACGTATATTTTTAATTGCATTGAAACACAAACCCTTAAATATCTTAATTTAAGTATAAATGGACTTAGGACACTTTCAAAATGAACGGCTCATATACATGCGTATATGCTGCTCGTGATTTCTTATTTCAAACGATGAAAATATTAATCGAAGCACATCGAAAGATTTTCTGTCGTTGTTGCGTCCCAAAACACGCGGCCAGCCCGTCAGACTGGACCAATTCGGGTCGTAAATCCGAAACCCCACTTTGATAAATGTAGGGAACGTATTCAGGGAACGTTCCTCACGGGTCTTTTACAGACGGACGCGAGAGGTAGTTTCGCAGGGAGTGAAAGCAAAGGTTGTATGTATGAGCCACTCCGATGTGGGTTTTTTGAACTTTAATGAAAACGTACTTTACAAACTATGACAAAACTTAACGGATATTAAAGGAGTATGTATGCGTGAATTGAACTTAGTTGCCGGAGGTGTGACTTGTTTGAGTATTCTGGTGTAACTGACTCTTCCAAAAACGGAAGAGTCCTCCACGGATGAATGTCTCCCTCCACCGTCCGGTTAGGCCCCCAAGAAGAGGGCTCGTGCGCCACCGGAAGTCACGGTGCGACTTCTCACCTAAAATAAATATTAATATTTCGTGGGGGCGCACGAGCGTTTTGGCGGGACACCTTTGGACGCCCCTTGGGTCGGTGGAGGGGACAGCGGTCATGGCCTCGCAACGCGTGGGCCCGTTAGCTACCACCCCGGTTAAGGACCAAGGGTGGCCGAAGGGTAAATATTGCTATTTTGACCTCTCACTCCCCTTGGCTGGAGAAGGCCTGAGGCGCGCATGCAGATATTAAAGCAGCCCTCAAAAATAGCCTTCACGCTCGCACCATAAGCCCATTGTCTCCACGGAATAAACCTCTGCATGTCAGGAAACTCTCGGGGTTCAAAAAGGGTCGTTAATCCCTTTTCCTTATGAAACGATTACTGGTTGACGGGCTTGTCTTTCCGTCAACCTGAGATATTACGGTTTCCTGGACATGCATGGTCGATCTTAAACATCAATAATCTGTGAGACAATGGAAGCCTGCGCTCGACCTTTGAGAAACATTATTACCTGCTCAAGGGTAGTAACAGTTGTATACAATTTATTTTTCATCAATCAAAAAACAATCACGTATGTACAAATTCAATTCATTAAATGTACATTCTAATGTGAAACATGTGCAATTATAATTTCACTTCATTAATTCTATGCGGAGGAACAATTTGAGAAAGTAAGGCAAACGATACGCAAACCAATCGACATCGGCTGCGGCAAACGCCGCAATTAGCTTTCATCAACGCAATTTACCAGCGCGCTTAAACATTGGTACTAATAATCATGACTCCTCATTTATGCAATGGCTCGGTGTAACATAATTTCCATAGGAAGTGCTAATGATATGCGAATGGAAACAATGAAAATTATCGAAGAGAAAAGCAATAACATATCTCACAAGGGAACTACCCGAGGTGTCCGCCTCCGATTTTAATGAAACTTTGCAGATTTGTTAAGTACGTGAAAATAATCGATACCTATTTTTTATATCGGCTAAGTCGCACGTTTAGGGGGTGAAACCGCCCTTCAATTAATTTATTTTTATTTATTTTTAACAAACAAATTAATTGCGCGATGCGTGGCGGGCAACAGAGTTATCGTAATTATCATACTGTTTTACAATGATACGTCTTATCGTTAATCAATTACCTCGCATACAAAACAGCTCAAATGATTAATTATTACATGTGCATGGTGCAAAAAATCCCTTTGTTTTCAACACTTCTTCGAGGAGTATCATTTTTGTGAACTATATGTTTCATAGAAACTGTAATAGTACACATATTTTAAATTAATCAATTAAAGTAATTTTTTCGTTATAAATAAACTATGCTTTAAATAATTTGTAAACATTTTCCTTTTCTATGTACAAAGCCAAAAAACTTTTCCTTATTTGATTTTTTGATATCTAAAATAGTTTACGATTACTGCGTCGTGGCGGATCTGCACGGCCTACGGATTGTATAATAAAACAAAAAAATTTTACGTTTGATTTTTTACAAAAACAATAATATTCTACAGTACAAGGGGAGCATTTGATGCATAATACATTTTTTCGATTGTCACTCGTTTATCAGATATAGTAACGTAAAGTGCCAAAACCGGCAAAAGAAAAGGGTTAATTTCACGACGCCAGAGTAAATTACGGAAAAACACAAAAACATGTAACTTTTATTTTTATTGCTCTATCATTTAAAAAAAGTTTGGTTAAAATCGCATCGCAAACTTTAAAGATATAACGAAAAACTTGGCAATTTTTAATAAAAACTTAAGAAAAAATCGTCAAATAAAATTTTAAATTCCATAGGCGTTTAGTACACAAAAAAGCAAATATTTCGTACATCTATCGTAAATCTCTATCATTAACCGTTTTGAAGTTATAAGCGAAAGAAGAAAAAATGTCGAAACTTTGAAGGGTGGTTCCACCCCTTAAACGTGAGACTTAGCCAATATAAAAAAATAGGTATCGATTATTTTCACGTGCTTAACAAATCTGCAAAGTTTCATTAAAATCGGGGGCGGACACCTCGGGTATTTCCCTTGTCAGTATGTTGACAAACCAGCAGTAATTGTTTTTCGTTTGTATTACAGAGATAATTTATTCGCTTCGTACAGGATTTTTCAGATACATGACTAAATTGTAAAGATATATTGTTTGGACCGTTAGCATGAAACAAAGTCGTAAGAACGTCGATCTCCCGGCTCTTCGTTCCGAGTTGTAAACACTTTTATGACACTCCTATTGTCGCTGTAAAAATGTTCGGAAATTGTATTATCGGCTTGCGCGGTGAAATTTTGAGTGTCCTGAGAATTTTCGAACGTCGTTAATAATCCATGAGGGATGCATCGTTGCAGAAGGAAATCATATTTAGCAGTGGCGCTATGGCGCATAAGGTGATAAAAGTATTGAACGTCTATCACTTCTGGAAAACTTTTTTATATGTCGACTCATTCGAGATTGTCTGTTAAAGATTGATCGATTGTTAAAGCCGAAACGTGCAACAAATTTCTTCGATCATGTTTTGGAATAATTTTTTGCGAAATTTCTTAAACTGCGAAAATTGATAATGTTAATAATGTATTGTAGGAGGATTCAATTAAATAGCAAAAAGGATAAGGATAGAATTTGAATGTCTAAGGTGTAGGCGTGGATAAAACTAAGTGGTGGATGTTATCAGGATCCGTAATGATTTTAGACATTAACAATAACACACACTAATGATTAATATATAATAATAAATAGTATATATATTGAGTAAATGTGGAATAAATAGAATAAAAAATAAAATGTTGAATAACTAAATAATCTAAGGTATCTAATGATGTCTAAAAATTATGTGCGTCTAACTGGGTCTTTAAAATGAATCTTACTGTAACTATGCGTCGCGAGACGCAATCTCTTGAGATGACAATGGGTATTACACTGCAGTATTTAATTTTGATGAATCGGCTCATGAATGATAAATTCATTTTTTCACAGAAGAACTTTAAATTATTTAATTATTTAAATTTTTTAATCTGAAATATTTCATGTAATTTTAAACGATATACTTTTCATTGGTTAAATTTGTTAATTACATTTTTAAACGAATGTTAGTGAGGTATTTCATTATTCAGTTTTTACAAATGCCAATATTGTACCTAATACTGAACTGAATGATATAAATCAACCATTCTCATTTATGCCCAGTATTCTGTGACATGTCAATTGATTTCATTCATTAAAGTATAATCAAAAGATAAGTCTGTGCAATAAGGCGGATACAGCGTAATATTTTCAATTTCTATCTCCATCAAGAATTCCCATCTTCTACCAAGGAATTCCAGCAAGAAATGTGGTGGATTACCTGGTGTATTATCTTGCCTACATGCAGAGTATGTGCTGAAGGAGCAACGACGGTATATAAATTGTGCCGGTGTCCTTAATGCACTGGAATCACTGACGTGCACGCATTAGGGTTAAAGCATCTACGTTATTTTCCGATGAGCATGCATATGCAATTCTGTGCACGACCCACATTCACAGCCTGCAGGCTATTAATCCTTTAAAAGCCCCTCGATCTTTAAGCTCCACATCTTTTTCAACGTTTGCCGGTATAATGTAGTGATATTCGCAGGCACGTGCGGTAAACGATGGCCAATTACACCTGCGTGCATCGAGAAAATTTATTCACACGTGAGCGTGACAGTGGAATACTTGGTTTGATAAGAAGCCGAAGAGCGTATGTTAGTGTGACACGCTGAGAAACGTGCTTTTACGGATTCGAAGAATCGGCCAATTTAAATTTACAACACGGTGATGGATTACTTTGTCTGTTATTGCTGATTGGATGACGTACCATTTAGTAATTACTTTCTGAGGGTTGACAGTATTATAATTAGCAATTCTTACTTTGATTGATTATTTTGTACCATTCTTGAAATTTGTCACTGACATGGTTCAACGTAAATGATGTATTTTTGGATTTCTTAAATGTTTGTGCAATTTAATCGGTTTGCAATTTCTTCCGTGACTATTTACAAATAGTGATACTACCGTACTACCGTTACTATTTATAATTATGGTACATCATAATTAAACATTTAATTGCTGAGATAAAAATTTGTCGAGTTATTTCTGCTACATTGCATACTTTGAAATGAAACGAACGACATGCAAATAGTTTGACGATATTCGGTATTGTGGAATATTATCTTTTTAAATCATTTTCTGCGTCCAAGTTTGTCTTTACATTCCAAAGTAAAGAGTTAATAAACGATACTGTACTTTATTTTGCGAATACAGTATGAACTTAATCGAATAATAATTGATACCTTAAAAACACTTATAAATAATATAAAGGCGGAATTCAATTTTTTAGTAAATTAATGTCCAACGTTATTAAAATGTTGGGCACTTTTATTAAATCTTTATAATATTCTGTATTATTTTCTGCTATGTAAGAAGCTGCTGAATAAGATCTTATAAATCTAACAATTAGGCTTAATCATTATTACTAATGTTAAATGTTAATTAAAAAGTAAATTAACTCGTTAGATTAAAACCTCAGTGTTGCAGGCATTACTTTTTTTTCTTACTGTAGATGTACCACGCTTTAAGGTGTAGCGTTATTTCAGCGTAAATTCCATCTCCACAGGCTCTTTGAAATTTTCAGCGTATAGAAGAATTAAGTTGTTTTTTTTCTCATCAATTTTATGCCGAGCTATTTTCTCGGTCTATTTTTGAAGAGAAAATATTTGAGGAAATAGGCTGAAGCGCTACGAAGTTTACTTTTACGCTTTACCTTGAGAATAATTTAATAATGTTTCAAGGGAATCATCATGCGATAAATTTAGAGGACCGGAGACGTTCGAATTAAAAGGCGGACGAAATTCTCTTGGTTCGAATTTTAAGATATATGAGAGCGAACGGCGAGTTTTTAATAGAATTTATATAAAAGAGAAAAATACACCATGAAAAACTGGTCTCATAATATTTCTCCTCGTTCTCCTTACCTTCGTAAATATCGGAAAGTTCCACGTACCTTGCTAAGCACAATGTGAAGTACTTGCTCGAATTTTATAGAAGACCGGATGGTTTAAAGCTTGACGGTTCGAAAAATATTTTAATTCAATATCGTTCAACAAATGTAATTGCCGTTTTGATGATGTAAAACGTTTTTCTTTCTACCAATTACTGGTCATTTAATTTAGATGAATTTACCTCAAATAATTAATAATTTTTAAATTTCTTGTGATAAACAAGAATTTATTTTACAACTTTGTAATATCGAGAAGAATCAAAACAACATGTTAAAGCATCGCAACGACAATTTCAATTTAACTTCCGCTCTTTTGTTTGACCAACTAAAAACTTTTTGAAAATATTTTGTAGTAGTGGGCTTTTGCATTTTTTCTTACAACGATATTGCCATTTCATTATAAAATATTGATTTTAATAAGAATATATAAAGCGACTAAAATATCACATACAAATTGTGGTTTTACCTGAAAACTTTGACAAGAAACTTTGAACGAAATATTATTCGGTATTCAGTTTAGAATGTGTTTAAATTTTTTACAAACAAGGTTAATATTCGTATGGTTGGTGAAATAATTTCGAGTGCCAGTAGTCAGATATTGAAGAAATTATACGTTTCTTCTGGTAAAAAAATGAAAAATATTCTATAATAGAAATATGTATTTAGGTATAGTATAAATAATTTTTGTAAGTTATATATATTTCTATTATTGACGATAGCGGATATTTAAAATGATTAGAATTAGCTGATCATGTTGTAAAGTTCGTTCAAGATATACATAAGCTGATGATTCGTATAAATTTTTTTATTAATCGATGATAATTTAAAATATAGAAGATATTGAAATAACAACTAAAGAACGTCCCACTTGTCTGGCCACTTCACACGTCTTGCGAAATTCTATCAGCAATTTCATTGAATAAGCCTTCATTAGCGGTTCCTGAGGCTTTCGATATGGAATAAATTCCAGATAAAAGAATCCCTTCATTAGCAAATAGGGAAAACATGAAATGAAAAATTAAATGGTTCATACCATATGTAGCATATTAGACTTCATTAAATTTGTCTGTTCTTCTTCATACGGTACTTCGCGAATATACTGGGTGTTAAAAATGAAAAGGATTAAAGCTCGACTTTTTCTTGTATGTAAAAGAATTTAATAACTTTTTGGTTACATTTAGAGTTTTCGAAAGCTGAATTTTCGACACGCGAGAGTAATGATCTTTCATTAACCCTTTGAGAACGACAGACGCATATATATGGCCTGCGAAAAAATGTGATTATAGTTTATCGGCGCATGTATACACGGTTAGAGTTGAAAGATTGAAGAAGAGCCGTTGAAATATGATTACGCAAATAGTAATTTATAACTTGTATGCATTAACACTCTGACTTTCTGATAAAACGATGGTTTTTGATCGCCAAATAAGTGATTATTTTTCAATATTTTAAAAATTCTCCGTCCGCAAAGGGTTAATAGAAAAATTTAGTTTTGTTATCTTTATATCAATGTGGTTATTTCCCGATTTTCAAAGCACTTGTGTAAAGATATTTAAAAGTCGAATAAATTGAAAAATGTGAAAAATACACATTTCAAAACGCAATGGTTTATTGCAACCTTGCATCTGCCGTGGGCAGAAATCGATATTCGCAATTTTTAAATGTACATTTTCGAGGCTATTGGGAAGAACTTTCATTAACCATTGTTTAGGATGTGTATTTGCAGCAAAATGAAACTCCATCTCATAATTACCGAGGTAATCGCTCTTTAAATAACACGTTCCGCGGTAAATGGATTGGGCGAATGACCGTAAAAATGGTTATCTGAACTACAGGATCACTTTACTTCTTTTCATGGGGCCGCGGCTCCATGAATTATAATACGTCTGCAAAGAAAATTTAAATTACGTGTTAATTGTCAGAGAGGACTAAAATAGTAATGAAATACCGGTTGGAGAAATACAAATTTGTAAACATATGCTGAATAAGAGAAGATAATAAAAGCAAAGAAAGCAAAGCACACTTCTGCGGCCTGTTAATAAATTATTACATGTTTGATTTTTTAGAATAGTATTTATATTGTCTACTTATATGGACATCCTATTATTGACTTATAATATAATTTTATACACGTGGATCATTACGAAAATTCAATTTTGGTCCGCTAGATTGGTCACATAATACACTGCGGATCGCGTCGAAATTGTACTCAACGTTGCACTTTCATGAGGTAAGAATACTTAAGTGAAAAAGAGAAGTAAAATAAGCATGCAGGCCAATGCCTCGTATAATAGTACCGAGAGCTTTTAAAAATGTCATTAAATGAGTTGGATAGTATTATTCATAATGGGTGTTATGTGGAACACGCTTTGCAGCTTTAATACTGCACTCATAGTAAATGTCGCATTATAAAATATCTAAACGACCTTTCTTATTTTTAATCTAATGCAGTTTTGTGAAAACTCTTTGCTAACGGACTATTGAATTTGCGTAGAGAAGTGCACGTACTGACAAGGAACTTGGAGCTTCCCATTTAACAAATTAAGGTCACTATCGTACTTCGAAATTTATATCAATCTTTATAAATTGATTGGAACTGCTGTGTTCTTTATAAAAAGCATTAAGTTTTTTCCTTTTCTATTTTTGTTATTAATAACATGAACAGTATATTACGATTTTTATATTTAATTCTTCAATGTTGTCCAGTAAATTTTGAAAGAACTGGATTACAGATATAATACGGTTGAAGTTCAACGACTTTAGAATACATATAACGGGAGTTTCACACATGAATGTGCTAATTAATCGACTAAGCAAGGGTTAATCAACGTACGTTCCAAAATCGATTCTTTCAGTGCAAAAGTATTCTATTTCAGTAACACAAGTGAGCCATTAATATTGGCTCAGTATTTCAATATAGAAATATCCGATATCCGAAATATACATCGATCGATTGCGACTCCTAGAATATTACACTGAAACAGAACACAGATCGAACGTTTTCCATAGAAACAGATTTAAACATTTAAATAAGAAATATGATGTTTAATCATTTCGATTTACATAGTCAATCTTTTAAAATCTACCCTAATTATTTTGTTTCATTCCCAAAATACCATCCGATCGAAAAGTCTGCGCTTCTTTTCCAGCACCCAGTATATTCCCGTTCAATGCACTTACGATTCACGAATAAATTTTATCGCAAGTGTAATGAAAGCGTAGAATTACATAACGTGACAGAAAATTATATATCCCAAGCAAAGAACTTTGCCATACAAATTAAAACCACGATTGGGGGTAGTCATATTTTACGTGTTGGGTATACCCTACGTGTATGATGCGCTCCGAGGGATTTATGAGGCAGCACTTGACCTCTTCTTCCTCTCCTAGATGCTGTATGTTTTTCATCTATCGATTTTTTGCAACATTTTTTTCATTTATGCAAGTAAAAAATTATTATCCATCGTTTTGATGTATATTATGAACAGAGTCACTTATAGTATAGATTACATATTAATGTAATTGCGTGATATTATTTTTGTATATTATCATTTATCTATTTACCAACATGATTACTATATGTTTGTATGATTTAACGAGAGATGGCTTTATATGCATTTAGAAGAATTGATTAGAAGATATAAAGATCGTCGTTTACATCATGTCTGTTATTGATTTAATTTTGTAAGACTCGTTTGATATTATAAAGGAGCCGTTATTTTTGAAAGTGGTATAAGTCGATTTTTGAGAAGAATGTGTTTATGTTAGTTCTAGCCAAGCATAGGTGTCTTCTTTAGCATTTTAAATGGCAAAGGAAAACGAATAAAATATCCTCATGATTTCATCGAAAAAGCTTGAATTGTTACATGTTATAGCATGGAAGCATTTGTACGAACTTTCAAATATCTCAACATAAGAAGAAAAGGACTTGTACCACTTTCAAACATAACGGTTCAAATGAAGAATTGTTTCTTAACAGTAACGTATGTGTTACCGTTAAATCGTATAATTTAGTTATTTAATGAAATAACTGGCCATAGCTACATAATTATTATATGAAAAAACGGATTCCACGCTTTAACGTAGTTAAAGTTATTGTGGTATAATATTTAATATTATATTGCATAATATTGCTGAATATTATATTGCACCTATGTGTATGTGCGCAATAAGCAGTTACAACGAATGTATGAACCTTACATACAAATGATGCACATTATAGTTTGGACAATTAAGGAGACATAATTGAAATAGATCTAATGAAAAGGACTATGAGAGAATTGATTTTCGTATTCCTGAAAGATTTCCAATTGTCCAAATTACTTTTTTAGTTGTTTTTTTTTTAATTGTTCTCCATATTTGTTATGGTTGATTCATTCATCTCTGATGCAGTCGATAAATTAACAGATTTAAAGAGGTTTGTTGCTGAAGCTTCTGGGTATTGAATTTTAAAACTTAAGATGTTTAGCTTTATCTTTATTATATCTCGAGGGTTCTGAGTCATTGTTTTTTTTGAAACTTTAAGATTACGGATTTCAAACATTCGAAAAGTTTCCAACTACGGAAAGTCGATATCTCGAACTCGCGAATCATCATATCCGTTTAAAATTGTGAAATTTCCTTGTTTCTAAAGCTAAATCGTTGGTTGAGTTATGGACATTAAGACACAATATTTATTCCGGGTTTAATGCGAAACTAATTTTAAAATATAAATTTACATTAAAATTACACGTTTCATTATTATAAATTTTAATAATTTTTTCGAAATTGATCATATACAAAATGGATTGAAACTTATTATGTTCAAAAAAGTGTAATGAATTCGGAAATCTTTTCGTGAATGGTAAATACAATCAAAAAACAGCTTGTTTTTAAATATTTGGTTTTATTCGTCAGTAACAGACATCCTAGACTTATTTTATACACATATAAAAGGAAACACATAATTACTGTTAATACTTTTTTTTTTACAGATAATCAGAAATAAATAATATTTATTCTAACAAAAGTAAATGATTCGTCCAATAATTGAAGTCAGCAACTTATGTTAATTTTGTGAATCTGCTATAAAATTTTCATTCTCACGAAAAATACTTTATTTCAAAAGTTGTGTGCTAGGAAATATATAATGCAATAATTATTATCCTTATTTGAGATATTTTTGAATACCTTTCCTTACGACTCATTCACAAACTTAAACTGTAGTATTTCTCAAAATCACATGTAATACTAATCTAGACCTTAACATTATATTTTTCATATAAAATTGTCACAGTTAGAAAATATTTGACTTTATACAATTTTTGTTTAAACTGACGGTCCGAATGCAGTACGCGTTCAGTCCTTCATTACATCATTCCGTTAACGCAAGTATGGGTATATTATTTTGACAAACATGTTCATGTCACTGATATTAAATGCAAATCTGCGTTGGATCTTTAACTACAAACAGATCAATTTAGTGATTAATACCACCCATAAAATTTAGAAAGCGTAACGCGTACGGATATCTTCAAGCTTCTTCGACACTTCCGAAGGCGTTCGTTCTAAATCACCAGATATACTTTTCTGTTTCGCAGGTTCAATAGAATTAAATTGTTCACAGAGATCACCATCGATAACATTCTTTACAGGATAATAATACGATCTGAACGATAAATGATCCCTTCCGCAAAGTGGTGGATGTTCGGAACGCATGTGCATTTCCAAATGTTGGAAGAAATCATGATCTTCGTGGCTCGTAAATGGGACTAAAACCCCCACTGTTCCGCTCAACGTCGTATAAACTAAACTCTCTGAACCTCCGGGAATAAGTGTCGCTTTTTGCAGAGACATCACTGTCTCACCAATGTGGAAACAAGCAACTGTGTCTGCCTTTTGACTGGCACCGTTTAATAAACCTCTATCCCACAGGGCTTTATTCCCAGTTGGATCTTCGTCAACGTCATCATTTATGCCACTTGCCAGCCGTATCTGTTAAACAGTGTCAAACAAATATAATTTGTGTTAAATTTCATTTCTAACTTTTTGAAACGTAACAGATATTTGCAATGCTTCCATCGTATGAAATTAACCATGATAAATATTCATCTTTATTTTTATCTTTTCATTTGTCCAGTTACGTCGTCGGAGATCAATAATTTTAGACGACTTTCGAATCGCAAACGCTATGAACATACCATTCCTTTTACAATATTCAGTACTTTTGAAATGTACACAATTTCACATTACCCTATTCGAAACACGAATCGGCTCGTAAGTATAATGTATTTGCAAAGCATGTGCGATCTGTCTATTACTCGTCTAATAACTATCTCAGTTGTTATATCGGCTTCCAGGATTTCACAGTGTTTGGAGTAAAGTATAGTAATGAGTTAGCGTTTCTAAAGTACATGAGTCATGATACTAACAATTCGAATAACTACAATACTCCGTAACTTTCATATATTCCAAACCACGTCTTTTACAATTATTGCCGTCATATATTCGAGAAAGTACCTAGACAATTTGGAGTTTTTTTGAGTTTACAGACGTGGAAAGAAAGTACGATTTATGTAGGAAGCGATTATGTAGCATACGTTTATGTGGGAAGCGATAAAACGTATGTATGCTAGTAATTCATTAAAAAAGTTAAAACAAAGTGCAATACTTACGACAGCAATATTTCCAAATTTGTCAGCAGTAGCGACGGTGTCGTAATCCAGCACACAAGTTGTTGTAATCCATCTAGGGTGTGTGTCGTCGGCAAAAACAATAAGTTGATTTTCCTGTCGTTTGTACCTAACGGCATACACTGATTCTTGAACGTCACTGGCGTAAATTCGTTGTCCAATGGCATTAATAGAAACAACAGCGTTCGGAATATGTTTATTTTCACACTTTCGCAGTAGTTTCTTCTTGCCCATATCGTACAGTCGTAACATTCTACCAACGCCGACTAACACACGTCCTTGGTAAGAGCATATAGCCAAAGGTACTTCATCCAAGACTGTTTTATGTATTAACTCAAGGCTTGTACATTCAGTATTTACTCTGAAATAAAAGGTACGTGTTACATTTACGTCCTCTCTAATAACTAATCCATGGGAGCTGAAGTTCAATGTCAGTACTGCAGGAGTATCATCAAGATACAGTGAGTGTGTATAATTATCATCACGTATATAATTTTTAGAAATTTCTCTATGTATAATATAAAATACATACTTGTACGTGTAGAGAAAACCGCCGCTGCTGACCCTAGGATTTAATTGGAACTCTTTTGCAACTCCAACAATAAGAAATAGTTGTTCTCCCTGATTTGCAAATTTGACAAGGCCGAGACTGCAATGTATATTGATTATTAGATCATTTGTTAAAAAATGTTCAACCATTGTAGTAAATAATTTTTCGACTTACCACAAAGCTGCTAAATTCTGTTCGAGACGATGAACTTCAAACGTTTGTCCGGTCGTAGGTGCTATTATTCTTATCAGTGATGCCCACAGACCTGGTCCAGCTCTCGGAGCACCAAACACAGCTTCATTAGGTTCTTCCGATAAGAAAGCTTCCGCCAATTCTCTTGCTACTACGGCTTCTTCCGCTCCAGCGGCTTCTTGCATTTCTTCTGCCATTTGTAATCTTCTCTGTTGTTTCGTTTCTTCCGTGTATGCGTTATGTTCAGTCTCAATAATTACTAAGTGTGCAGAATCGCCGTGAATCGCGAATTTTCTTGGCGTGTACTCCAGTGGGAAACTAATTTGATTAAATACCGCGCCCAATTTCTCAAGTGCGAGAATTCTAAGCGTATTAGTTGAAATTGCAACGATTCCCTCAGGACACTGTTCAGAACTGAAGCCCGACGCAAATTCCAAGCTTTCGTACGATAACGGCGTCAAATGGAAACGGTTTTGATAATAATAACTTAACCACGATCTGCTACTCATTGCGAGTACAGCTTGATTGCCTTGCATTCTTATTCTAAAGAGTTTAACTGGCCGCGAACCCAAGTACCGGGTACGTGTATCTGCAAGATCTCCAGAAATTGGATCCAATACTGTTCTCAGTAGGACACCATTCTGTAAACCTACAAAGAAAGCAATAGTTTTACATATCTTTCCAAACAAAATATAAACAGCAACTTATTCTTTGGAGTTAACCGTTTGAGTTCTTTGGATACATATATACATCCGGTGAAAGATATTGGTGTGATCTATAGGTGCATATATGCATTTGGTAAAAGGTATCAGCGTAGATTAAAGGTGCAAATATGCATTTGTCAATTTTTTCGATTTCCCGTGTAGGAGAATTATAATTAAGTATATGAAAAACGCAATGTCGATTTATGTATTGATGATTGCTTTAAAATTTATCGCGTTCAAATAAACTATTAATTTTAGTGAATTTAAAGTATTATTTATGACGGACGAAACATAGAGATTTAAGAGTAAATATTTTGTTGTTTAAAATGTAAGTTTACAGAGTCTGCTTTGTTGTATCTATTGAGTTTATTTTTTATTTCGTATTTTCAAGTTAAACTATATTGCAAATTTTACTGTTTCTAGTAAATAATTAATGCTCGAAAATAGCGCTCTTTCATTTTGTAATTTCGCGTAAAGGAATTACAATAATAAATTATTGGTAGTTGCGCCTTGAATAGTGAATCAACAGAGTTCAGGCTAGCAAAAAAGTATTCCAGACGCGCTGTCCGTATGGAATGAAACGACAGAAAGTATTCTGCACTCAAAAGGGTAACTGCTAGCATCAAAGACGATAGTAAAAAATATGAAGCATTACGATCCAACTTAGCCGTCTAATGAAAAAGCCGAATCGCAAATTAAAGTGTCTAATGCAGTAATAGCTAACACTCCTCGATTAAAATTCAAGTAATCAATTCTACATGGACAACATTCTGTTTTTACGTACCTATATTTAAATAAAGACTGGATTGTTGTGGCGATAAATCTTCAGAATTATTTGCGTCTTTAGCACCCATTTCTACAATACATAAGCTTTCTGCAGCTGCAGGTAGAGCTTGCATACTTCTAGGTGCTAAGCAATCCGACGGATCTAATGAAATAATTCTCACTGTATTATCTTGAAGACCAACAGCAAGGAACCATGACCTCTGTTCTCCTATTGCTACATTTCCAAGTGCCATACACATGACTTCCGATGGCATTTTCTTCCGTTCAGTGTACTCATTAAGTTGGCCAGTCTAAAAAATAAAAAATGATGAATGTCAATAAACTTTATGAAATTGTCAGTGTTCACTTTTCATCAGTTTGAACTAATTTCTTAGTCATCGATAATGAGAAAAGTGATTATTCTTCGCATTGTTTACGTCTCTGAGAAAACGTAATATAACACAGAGAGAACAATAATGCGGTAGGTTAACACTTTGACTGCAACGGGCCGATGCACCAACTGCATGCGTTTACTCTTGGATTATCGCTCCTGTTAGCTTCAATTAAATATTTTATCATACTTAAATTATAATTTACATCCCCTAAGTTAGAAAACAACAAATACTAAAACAGTCCTCCGAGAAATTATTATATTCTTTATAGAACAATTCATAGAAAGTGCACATCGAATCCACCCTGGCAGTAAAAGGGCTAAATCTTATTTTTGCGAAATTAACGCAGACTCAACGTGAAATAGCTTTAAAAATGTATACTTACTGGATCCATCTCAAAATATACCAATTCTCCACCAGTAAGTGCAATTACAACTTGACGTTGATTCACTGCACATTTAACGATAGTCTTCTTGCCAGGCGCTTTCCATTCGTTTACACGTTTGTCTGCTCGAATGTGACGTATACCATCAGGATACACCTAACAAAAATAAACGGAAATCATATTTAACGGGGGTCTGCAATATAATAGAAGACACTTATGTTTTTAATAGAATTGTTGTCGGGTCTGTTATTACCAGAAATGTTTAGATAGAAACCAAACATTTCAACGATGCAAAAACTCATTCTCTCTAGCACTATGTACTGCGACCGACACGTGGTGGGCCAGGTGCCGGAGATACCGTAGTGCAGATAAATAATTGATGAACTACTGGTGAACTATACCTGCACCAATGCATCTTCTCCTAATGCGGAACAGCTGAGTGTTGGTGTTGTACCAAGAAAACCGGAGTCAGTGACTTCTTCTACAGTTTCTCCGATACTAAGTACAAGAGTGGCATTGACGAAGGACACTATGATGTAAGCATCATATTCCTCTGTAATCAAAATTAGAATGCTCACTCTGAATATCTTAATAAATTAAAAGTCAACAAAGGAACAAAATAATAGGCCGTCTCTTCGTTGCAGTCGAGCACGCTCATTCTTGTTCTACATGTAAAGAGTAGATGGGCTTTCTGAGCATATCAACTCTTATCGGTGCCAATTTTGAAAGTCCTTACCTTTCGGTCATTCTGTGTTGTGCAGATCAACCAATAGCGTGCGGGTGGCCTGAAAGAGAGAACTGGTGTTTGATAAGAGTGTATCAAGCCACCAGATTCGTTAGTATCATTTACAAAACCAACTGTTTCATAAACATCTATATTAGAAAAATTGTAGAGCTAAACAGAATTCGCTTTTTATTAAAAGGAATAGATATTTTAATCGTAATTATTTCTTCAAGCTATGTCGCCAAATTAACAATCTCATTCATTCGAAACCTTTCTAAAGTATGTGAACATGACAGCTAATTATAAACATGAATTTCTGTCTCTCAACGTAAAAGATTATTTTCTTGAGAATTACGTAATTATAAAAATAACAGAAAACTATAATATATTCACAATCTATATTGTTATAAACAAATTAAATGAAAAGATAGCTTTAATTCTATATGCCTCTACAATTTTTACACCTGAGCATTAGTCATTCCTATAGATCAATTGAAAATAACTATGTATAGAGCGACCACTTTAACTTTAATTCTAAAAGCATAATCTATACGTAGAACATAAGCAATGTGGTGGTCGTTCCATGATTATTTCGTATAAAACATTATGTAAATTACTTTTTATCAAACCAATTTGAATTCTTTTTCCTTCAGTATTCATAAAATACATTAATAATGACTCTACCCACAGAAATTCTCAAGAACATTCTAAAATAGAAGTCAGAGTGGCTGAACTACACTATGATCACTTCGAATATGTAAAATATCTATGCAGAATGGTTTGTAATATTTATTTCGACAATGAATAACTGTAACTGTTCTTGCAGTTTAATAAATAAAAATTAGAAACAGAAGTTTGTGCAGTAAGTGATGTAATAAATGGTGCATAGTATAAATTTGTAAAATTACTATTAAGCAAACGTCATTGCTTATAAAAAAAGAAATGCCGAAATTTATTTTTTGTCATCAAATGTGCATATACTAAGAAGAACATGCAGACAACTATTGCATATGGTGTTTTTAGACTAACCATCAACTCTTCTCTTGACAGTCCAGACTGCATTGGGATTACCAGGAAGTTCACTGACTGCCATTTCTGATACTTCCAAACCGTGGCGTAAAACTCGCAAAGTCGAACGTGGACCTCTGCCACAAGTTATGTATAACTGTGGAGTATCTTCATTTGCTAAATCGGCAACCTTGAGAAACGAGAACACAAGGAAGAATTAAAGTATGATTTAATATGTTCTGCTTCGGCACATTCTATACCTTTGACATGATTAAAATGTTTTTCTTAGGTTTCACTTCGATTTGTAAAAACAAATCGAAGGCGACTAAGAATAATTTTCTTTTGCACTTTCTCTTTCAGATAAAGAAAACATGATGTATACGACATCGGTTTTCCGTTTGAAAGTGCACAATAAAATTTCTTATATTTGAAAGTGTGATGTATCTTAACACGTTCCGTTTAAGCCACCTGGAGTTCTCACTGTCAGGCGAAATAATTTTTTAAAATTGATTGCGAAGTCAAATATTGATTTCTGAATATAATGTTTACCGCATTTATTGTATCATGGGGCATACAAGCTTTTTTGATAATTATGGTATTTGTACTATTGCCAAAATTGTAAGGAATACGTCATAAGCAAATTCGTAATCGTAATAGCAAGGGGCGTACACGCCCCCCGCAGCCTGATCGGCAAGTGTCCAAAAATCGTTCCGGCACGGAACGTGTTAAAAGTCCGTATAAAGATCAGCAATTGCAAAGTATACCTCTTATATATAAAAAAAAAAGGATAGGAAAAAGAGAACACTTCAAACCATTTGCATAAGCACGCGGATATTAGCTTATCACCATACCAATACTCTGCTCTTTACAAATGTTAAATTATTGTGCGCCGCACTACGGTTCGTCTGTTGTGTTATAAAACTGTATTATAAAATGAATAAGCTCACCTGACATGCCATAATCGGCGATAAACTATCCATTTCATCAACTAATACTAAATTTCTAAGTGGCCTTGGTGCAAAAAAGAATGTATCACCTTCTTCTAAAGGCATGGCAGAACTAAATTCTGGCTCGTCATCGTCATCTCCTAAATGTGCAATCTGATAAAGATAACTGAAAGAAATAAAAATTCTTTAGAACTATGAAATTGCAAAATCGAGGGGCAATGCTTTAAATATTTTGTAAAAATTATTTAACACTTGAATTGCCACGAGAGTTCAGAATATAATCTCCGTTAGGTCACGCGGGCCGCTGTTCCCATCACTCATAGACCTACGGGTGACGCCGTATGTTCGAAAATCTTGCAGTCACTCGAATACGGTTAACGTGACACTTTAAGTGTTAAAGTTTTTAAAAAGATTTTATATATATATAAAAACGATAAATTAAAAAATATATACTCACTGATTTCCAAATTCTGAGGCAACAAACAGGAATCCTGTTTTCAAAACACACATGCTTGCTGCTACAGGTACAGTATCGAAGTATTTCAATTTAATTTCGGTTACCATGTCTTCATCAGTTTCAAGTGTTATCTTAAAAATATCTCCCTGCTCAGTTTGTGCCAAGAAGAAAAACATGCTTTTTGTTTTGTGTGTAGCTGAACAAACAAATATCATGCCCCTCTCAGGATCGTCTAAATCATTGCGCCGCCTGGGTATGGGGCAACGAATATCATGTTGATCTCCTAAATTTTTGTACGTTAAGTAATTCTCAGAACAAATAAGAACACCACTTGGCCCGTCATTTCCACCAGGAACGGAAACAAGAAAATTGGCATGCTCTTCTAAGGGTTCGCTGTACTTTCGCACAACATGATTTAAGCCCAAATCGAGTTCATATAAAGTTAAGGTTTGCTGCGTTTTTACCGCTGCATCTCCAGTAGGATCACTGTCTGCTTCCTGTATAATTTTTGTTTTTATATTTACTTCATTGATTTTATGTGCATGACACATAATATTATCATAATGTTTGAAGTATTACCTCATAATCAATTTCCAAACATGCGAACATGGGATTCTCGAAGCCAACGTCTACACCTACTGTATGATAAACTAATGTATTGCTCTTATGTGCTTCTAAAGGTGAAGAAATGGTAAGGCGAGCCTCAGGATCTCTGTTCAATATATATACAAGTTTTTGTTTCTCAATCGCGCCTGAAATAAATATTTTATGTTCAGTAATAATTGGGCAGTGTTTTAACAATGAAAATACTTTTAGTTAGTGTGGACCATCATTATTAATAATTGTAATCAATGTTAATCAGTTGAAACACGGATCAATATTTAATCATTTGCAACAGAACATAGAATTATTGTTTAACATTTAAATAACTAGTAGCGCTCGCCATGTGTGATGATTCTTAAACATATACATGGATATATAATATTAAAAGTTATTAGTCTTCAAACTAAATGTTATAAATAAGGCTAAGAAAAATGTTTATATACATTCTTCACTATATAGTGCATTGTACAAACAATTTGCGTTGTTTAAAAATGTATGAGCTCAACAATTATTTAAATGTTAACATGGAGTTTTTCAGATATTTTGATAGAAATACCATACCTATCATCACAGCTCTTCCTTTGGGATCTATAGCCAAATACTGTCCAGGTACAATTCGTCTACAACCACTTTTTCCAAAAGTTTCTTGATGGACCTTATCAAAGACATTTTTTGCAGGAATGTATTCCAAAATTACAATACGCCCAGAATCAGAACCAACAACAATGTAATCTTTTGTTCCACCTGTGAGCCTAAAGGCCATTAACGACCTTATGATTCCAAATACTTCTACAGTCAATAACGTGTGTACTTTGCCGGTATTTGGGTCTGGCCGTAGTAGTTCCAAGGATTTCCCACGCGAAACAAGAATCTCTTGCATTTTACTGCCAGAGAAATTACCATGTACGGCGTGGGTAATACCCGTCGCTCGTTGAAGTGTTAAATTATAAAGATACATTTTGTTTCTTTATTTAATCAGTGGATGCAGAAAATCCATCAATGTTCACCAATGAAATGATTTTGCTTCCATTCTGGAATAATATAAGAAGAAGACAAAGAAGTAAGAACATGTGCAATCAAGGATATAACGTGTAACTTAATTAATTGATATTCTTTCTTACATTAATTCTATTATTTCCTAATTTTACTTATATTATTAATTGTATTTCATGTTAACTGGGAAAAATGATAGCTCACTGTAGTACATGAATATTAGAAACATTTATTTGAATTATGTATCCCACATTACATTTTCATTATTTTCTTATAAACTATAAAATATTAAATGCTATAACTATGTATAATGTAGATATACAATTGGGAAATTTTTAAAAACATAATGTTTCCTTCAAAATATAAAATGCGAAAAAGATGAATATCTAATAAAGATGTATAAACCAAGCTTATACTCATTTTTTAATATCAAATTAGAGCGTTTACCAACACGAAATCTTCGTATATTTTTTTCAAGTCCTCGACATTATTCAATTTAGGTTTCATCCTTTAATCATTATATTCTTTCAAAAGTGCCGAAAAATATTAATTTTTAAAAAATAATATGTCTCGTGTAACATTTGTAATAGAATATTTAGAAAATGCAGCATCTCTAACCGTGTAATAAATGATACAAAATCAGCTTTACGTACACTATTGGTAAGAAATAACAAAACGTTCAATATTTCAAGTAAAATAAAGTATAATAGAAAAAATACTAATTTCCTTGAAGGTGTAATAAAATTTTAAATATTATTTTACCTTATTTATGGAAGCCACATGAGTTTCGGCATCGATTGCTGCAGATACTTCGGACGCTTCAGAAAGTAACAACCATTTGCAACGATCGATTCCAACAAAATGGGTCTCCCACTTCCTCAAGAGAGCCCACGATCTCATAGCGGAAATGACATTTTGGGTACTATAAGAAAATATGAAGCGTTCCGGATATGATATATTACAAATCAGTATCTGTTGGCAGTATATTTAGTTATGTTAGTAATAAACAATATAATATAAATTATGTTATAGACAAATAAGGTATATATAAATATATATCAGATTGCCGGTGAAATAAAAGTTTTATCACATTTACATTGTAGTAGCAATTAAACGAATTTATTTGTATTAATGCAAATATAATTAGAAAATTCTATGAAAGAATTATCGCTTGGATAAGTGTATAGTTTATTTAAGGAAATGTATATGAGAAATCTAAAATTATGTAAATACTGTTTTTACAGCGGACAACGAATTTTTCGATTTATGTAACTTAGTTGGTGCATAATATAAACTTCGTGGAATGGAGAAATTTTGTATATATTTATATTTTTCTATAAAAGTATGTAATTAATAAAGTTCTTTGAATCATATATATTTATCCAGTATAAAAAATTGATAAATATTAACACTTCATTAGTGTTATGTGGCACATACTTCAACTTACTTTTAATTGACTTTATATTGATTCATAAATGGGAAATATATTGTAAAGGTTAAAAGGAATATTGTAAATAACATTTACAGCATATAATGTATTTTGGATTATAATTATTTTATATGTGTGTATAGCTAGTGTACTTTTAATACGAAATGTCACTATATGCCCGAAATCAAAACTAAAGTCCCTAAATATAGCTGATTCGGTAAAACAACAGGAGGAAAAAATATTCCTAGAGAACATAATATGTACATCCACATACATCCAAACGTATTTCACTAGACGTACAGTTTTTGTTGTTTAATTTTATTTATGTTAGGTATACACGGTACATACACGAGATTATAATATCGCTAAGGTAATAAATAAGCAATTTATTACGGAATATTAAAGAAATATTAATATTAAACATTTATATTACATGAGCTACCGAAGACACGATTTACAAAAAATTATTTAAATAGAAAACACTTCAATCTCAAAATATCTTAAAAGTTAACTACATAAACAATGTATATTATGTCGCGTTATTAAATTATTTTTGAGCTTTTATTCATTTAGAAAAGCGTATATTTCTTGTGGGACATAACGTATGTCTCTTTCTAATTTACCGTACATAAATTGCATTCGTAATGCTATAAGTATTAATAAGTTTATTTAGAGTATCATAAACTATAAATATTTACAAATCTTCGGATTAAGTAATTTGTATAGAGATCGATTTTATTAAAATTTGTTTACACAAATAGTACCATAAAATTGTGTTTCCTTCCACAATGCTTTCTCATCTTCTTATTTTGTGAGTATGAATTATATTCTTCTAATATTACAGCTTTTTATTGATTATATTTTCGAATGATATGCAAAGAATAAATGGAAACCTATACTATAACTTCTTCAGTATAGTTATTTATTTAGTTGTATGTGCAGCACACGCAATTTATTAATCAATAAAATTAATCATAATTAAAACGATTACATATTCGAAATATAAAATTTTAACGATAAAAAGTATATTAGTCATATAATCACGGTAAAATATCATTAATATAACAGCAAATTATAAGTATTATCTACACTTGCGATAGGTAAAACAACTTCATTATAAAAAATCATAAATAACAAAAGTTGCAAAGATAATAACTTTTTAAATCATAGTTTAAAAATTTGTTTTGATGTTTTCCTTTCGAATTTTCTTATCAATTTTCAGACATTAAAGATGATATATGGTTTTTCAGTTTGACAAATAACATTGGATATACCGCTTTTCAAAAATATTTTTATGGAAGCTTTAATGCATTGGACAGGTTTATCAGATATCGGATAGTCATTTGGTATTGACATCACTGTCGTTCCGTATCACCGATAAAAATTGTTATAGAGCTTATCGGGGGGAAAATAACGATGAGATCCTGAAAGTTATTTTATTTGGTTTACACGCTCTATCAAAAAACGAAAGGACGTGTATTATCAGTAGTAAGGTCACCAATATATACGTACTTGTGTGCATTCTCGGGCTTTTTAAAGCTTGTAATACGATGTGTCTCGGACGACAAGAGCTAGTGGCTACATTATATACGTTCTGATACAGGGTGGTAGAATAAAACGATTAAAACTTAATATAGTATAGAATACTGAATTCAACAAAAAATTATTAGGCGGTTTGATGGTTTGAGAGTATTCTATTTGTAGAGGATAATAAATTGATTTTTTTATGTACAAAATACAATCTTTAATTTTATATTCTCGATTAGGATATATTTAAATTAGATATTGAGAAAAGATTGTATTAATTAAAAATAGGCTTGAGCATTCGTACACTGTCATGAAACATATTCATTTCAAACGAAGAAGATGAAATGGTTTCAGTTTTTGTGAGGCTATGGTATGGACATCAAATGAAAAACGTTTCCAGTGGGAATGGAGGATCAGTGCAAACGTGATCACCGTATTTACAAGTATGGAGCTTCATTCCTGTCGTAATCGAAGGTTTCCGATTGAACATAAAAAGTGGACTGCCATGCATTTTAGTCAGCACGTTGAAATACATATAGAGTTTCACAAGAAACATAGTTGTAAATAAAACGTAGAACGTACAACGTGAGACTCCTGTTGGCCAGTCTTCAACACCGTTCATACTAAATGGCTAAAATTATCGTGGCGCCACAGTCGCACAATTGCGAAGATGTCGGCCAGGAAGCTGATGGAGGAACGTTTCGTTGGCGCGAAATCTGATTAATTATTACAATTTTATGTGCATTTTCATGATAACACGGAGAACACTGAATGTGCGGGGAGGATTATGAAGTACACTGTTATGCTTCGTTTTGGCCTATAGAAATGCAATCCCGCCGATGCGGCCTAGTGTCATATACTATCTCTCCCTTCTACTCGCTCCACGTTATCGATTGTTACGACACGCCGCGCTGATAACACGTTAAATGTGCACTTTAAACGAAATCGTGTATCCCTGTACTTACTTGCTGAAAGAGCCGCGCGTCAGTTAACTGAAGACACGTATGCAGTGTAAAATTAATGTGCGTTCGAATATTACTTGGCATGTTGGTGAGTTGATTCATGCAACATGCACGGATTTTCTTCCCTTACGTAGTCTTTTATTCTGGTTTGGTAGACTATTGACGTTTGGTGCACTCGGTCCGATGTAACTGTTCCCATCAAATGCTTGATCTTTATTATATGTATACTGTTTGAAGACGTTCCTTTTTTTTCGAGTATGGTACCACGTGCTGTTTTATTGTGTCACTGTTGCTCTTGGTTTATATTGCAGAGCTTTTAAAATAATAGCCTTTCAATTTAGAACTATTGATTAAAAAATCTAGCATTTTACATTATGTGCCCGTTCTCGAAATCTTCATTGCAGAAAGTATTTTGTTGTGCCTTTTCCAAATAATTTTATGTTTACATCGACATATTTATGTATTCATTTATAGCGGGTGTCTTGAAAATTTTTGATGTTATGCAATTATGAAATCAAATGTGACATTAAAAAATGAGGTTGTATTGCAGTTTTAAATATTTATGTGTTGCCTTTAATTCCTTTATTTTGATATCTGATGAAAACTATTGTTGGTATTTAAAATAGCATATTATGTAATGTAAATAACTATTCCATTTACTCAAATACGATTGAGAACAAGATATCAATTAAATTCGAATATTATATTTTCCTGAAACAAAAAATACTCGTGAGAGTGTTTACACCTATATCGGTAGTGTTTATATAAAGGATACAGAGCGCCATCAAATAAATTATTATGAATTTATCTCGTATTTTAAGTTTATTTCAATTACCTACGCCAAATTATCTTATACATTAAGAAAAGGATTCATCTCTGGTAACAAGAACATTATACACCGGATTTAAAAGTTCGTTCTAAATGCGGTCGTAAGAATTTCAAGTGTAAAGTGGGCAACATGCGGTCTCGTATAGAAATTCAAAAGTTTCGTCTTTGTCCGGTTGAAACAGAGTTTATGAAACTTTTCGTACAAGTCGTGGACAATTAAAAAATAAATATGTACTTAATCTTTCGTATACTACGATTATCATAACATTATCTTATAATTGTTCTACCAATTTCGAACTATTTTCTGCGCCGGGAATAACGAATATCAATGCTTTAATTAATCCTCATTCTCCGATGCACATAGTATGAAATTATGACAAGTAGTAAAGAAGCTTCATAGATTTTATTTTACACAATTTTAACATTATGATATTTCTCAAAATATTATTGTTAGCGACGTTTGCTTTGAATTATATTTTTATACTTTATAATTTATTCGATCGTAAATTACACTTCGATAATTGGAAACGATCGAATATCTTAATAGGGCTTAAGTTAGCAAAAAATATGTTAACAAAAGTTGTGTATTACAAAACAGGATATCAAATGGTGCACCTTATATTTCTGCAGGTGAAGTAATGTAGAATATTAATGGCACGATATAATTTTGAACGCATTATCCGGCTTATCTGGACAATCTATGGTTTGTTTGGGAATTTTTATACCAATGTAAACTTTTTAACTTATTAATGTCGGAAAACTATTCATTTAGATTGTATTGGAATGTAAAATTTTGGGGTTTAAAAAGATGATTATCCGATCAGCTCGAATTTCGTAGGATATCCTTCTTCCGCTGAATCAGAATAACAAAACACACGTGTCTTCTGTTTTGGATGGATAGCATTGCATCATTGTTTAACACTAAAACTATCAAGGTGGTCAAAATGATCGGTATCAATTTTTTCTAAACGTTCTCCAAATAAATAGGGGAGCTATGAAGTAAATATTCGATTTCTATCTTATAAAATCTAAATTATTTAATTGACGGCCTTTTTCACCTCTTTATATTTCTCTTTCCAAAGTACTCATTCTGTATATTTAAATATAACAGATATAACGCCGGTAGTTTTAGTGGTAATTGGTACACGTTTAAGAAATAGTAAATCTAAATGTTAAACCGACGAAAAAGATGCATGTGCCTTTTTTATTTCATTGACCGCAAAAGTTGTCCCATCACACTAAAATAAATACAAGTCATTTTTATCCAATTGCTAAGTATTGAATTAAGGTTATATGTCGCTCTATTTAAAATAGTGAAGGTGACAAAAAAATTGTGTCTACTACTCGACCTCTAAATAAATAATTTGCAAAGCATGATGTGCACCTTCGTACCAAACAATTATTGTTAAAGCAATTTTTTAATAACTTAATTCCTCATGAAATATTCCACCGTTTCCAGTTAAGTGGAACGTATTGTAGAATGTTTATCGAATAGTTTATTTGCTACTTCAAAAGCTATTTCAATGGATACTGTTATAGTTTGTGCAATTAATTTGCAGAAATTTTGTTGGTAACAAATTGGTATTTGAATTTTATCAAAATACGCAACAGAACAAAATTTGCCGGTGATCAAATTCATTTATGTTTGAATTTTAGTATGTTTGAACGAGCAGTATAACGGCAATAAAGATTTTAAATGGTGAACTTGTCAAAAGTTAGTGGCGTTGAATTACCACAATTAAGAGATTATTGACCATTTTACGGGCAATGAATAAAGTTAATTGCTAAATAATATCGCTCGATGGACAAATAGCAGGTCACGACAGAAAAAGATATATTTCTTGTTAAGTTTATTATTGTTACTAAATCAAGTATAATTGCCTACCAAGTTCATAAATACAGCATGCATTATTCAGCGATTATTATGGCGAGGAAATATTTCACGTATATTTATGCATTAAAAGATGGAAATTGCCCATCTATAAGATCTGCAGTGATTTTTATCTTTTATATTAGCAACATTATTATTAAATATAGCATTTAAAAAAATTAAATTGAAAAAGTATTTAAAAAAAAATACTGCAAAAATGCAAATTAATTTCTTTCTACAGATTAATTGTATACAATTAATGTATTTGAAATTGTTTATACTAATGTGTTATGTTAAATTTCATGTAAGAAAAACATCTCTGTCATAGATATTGTAGTACATAAAATGAATGTTGTTTTCAAAGGTGAATAAACTTGCAAATGTATTGTAAAAAATATCGAGGAAGTTATTTATGGGTAGGGACTTTTAATGAGGAGAATTAGAAAGTAATGAGTTAGATCTTTTGATACTTGTTTTCAATCGCGTAATATTTTACTAAATTTTAAAAACTGGACATAAAAATGTGTATGTATGAATATGAAATATTCGGTGTATAAAATAATATCTTTACCATTTCCCAAAGTTTTCGGCTGATAGTTTAATAAGTTACAATTTGTATTCTGTATAGTATTATCGAGTTTTTTTTATACTTAGGTATTCATATAAATGTGTAAGTAAATGTAGGAAAATTATTAGGATACAATTTCTATTTTATATACCATAAATATAATGTTCGTAGTTCTTACTGCACGTGTTTTCTTTTATTTTTAATTTTTTTGGTTTTAAACAAAAAGTATATTTGCAAAAATTCCTTTCTAAAACTGCATATTTTCGAAAACAACAAATATAATATATGTATATATGTACCTGTCCCTCAATTTACACGGATTACTCGATCTATGCTATTTCTTGCATTGTTAGAAACTGCTTAAAACAATCTTTACAATGCGAAATCAGCTTAAAGGAAATTTTTCTCATCGAATAAAATGAATACCTACCTCATAAATCGGGGAACGCCTGTATTTGAGAAAAGGATACGATGACATTGATTTTACGTGCAAAACCATTTTTAAATACAACATCATTTATTGATAAACTTTTTATAGACATAATTGAGCGCACGTAACGAAACATATCAATGTCGATACAACAGGTAAGAAATACGATATAATGGAATCCAAGATGCCAGTGAAATACGACGACTCGTAACTTCAGTATGGAATTCAAAAAGGGGCCTTTGCCGAAGAAGGTCCTATTTCTCGGCTGTTTCTTAACGATTCTCGTTTGGATGTTTTTAATCGACAATTCGTTACTCCTCGCTAGCCTGTCTCAGACAGCTGCCTTACAAAAGTCCAGAAATTCCGTGCTCTCTGCAAATACGCTCTATGATAGTCTGATTCGTCCAGGAGATAGAGAATCATCAGATACCGATTCTGCTCAATCGGAATATTCGAGGATCTCGAAACTTCAAATGGTCCCACTTTGGACGAACAATACCACCAAAGAAAATGCAGTCGCTCTTCCAAAGTATGAGATCTTGAAGCAGCAAGGTTTAATACCTAGTAAACAGTTACCAACTGCTTTGATAATCGGCGTGAAGAAAGGAGGCACCAGAGCACTGCTGGAATTTCTGAGGTTACATCCTGCAGTTCGTGCTGCTGGATCGGAAGTGCACTTCTTTGATCATCATTATGTTAAAGGATTCCATTGGTATCGGTACGTAAATTGTTGTATTTTTGTACAAATGTCTTATTAAATATCGTACATCTGGAGGTTGATGTACCCTTAGAAACGAAACAGTTTTGAGGATTTTATGTTAATCCTTTTGTAAGTTAAGCGAGTGCTAATTTTGTTAATTACCGAAGAGCGATTGTCAAAGAAGGCAACATGCAGTGGAAATATCCCTACATGCTAAGATATTGACTACGTGGTATAAATTTTAAAAATCGTAAGTACAGTTTGCGAAACAAATTTTACTTTTCGCTCTTTTGCTCATTTTGTATTCCGAAAATAATAAATTTACCAATTTTATCAATATTATAAAGTACAGGAACCTTCCATATCATGTTAAGATACGTTTCCATAATTAATCTCAACTGCTGAACGAAATAATTTCGAACTCTAAGGTCGTTATTCTCATCTCAAGTAAGAAATATCAATACAATATTAACATGTTGAACGCCACCGGTTTTTCGCTAGTTTCATCATTTTTACAAAAGTGAAACTTTTCTGTTTAAATCACATCTTTACAAAGCAGACACCTTAAAGACACAAATAGATATATTCAGCAGGACTTTACCCTTTTAATGGCAATATTTAACCTCCAAGGAGGTCAACGCTTTAGTTCCATAAGCGAAATGTAATCGGAACTTTTGTAGAGGAAGTTTTTGTTTACCAGACGACTTTACTTGTTCCCAAGTATATCTACCAAGGGAAGTTTGAACAATGGAAAATTAAATCGAATTACAAACTTTACATAAATGTAGTTCATATAATGGTAATATTAAAGCGAACTACAGTTTAATAAAGTTCCAAAATCTTGTAAATCTTTCTGTTGCCGAACTTCCCCCGTAAGTCGTAACATAGATTTACTTCTGATGAATTTAGAAAGGGTGTAACATCAACATGGAAAAATTACCTTAATCGTAATTGACTTTAGTGCATACCATTCGGTAGATCTCGAAAAAAAAAACATTTCTGCAAAGTATGAAACTGCTTCTTCTACTATTGGGGTAGCACACAGTAAAACGTAGTTTAGAGTTGAAGTACGATTTCAACATCCAAACAACAAAGTTCAACATCACAACAAAACATCAGAGATATTCTCCTCAGCGGTATATGTACATTCTTGTTTACTTTTGTCGAGAAGTTGAAGTTGAAAAAATTTAAATTACATTTTTTGATAGAAATTATTAAATGACTACTTTTATACTTGTACACTATTGGTATCTCGTTGTGACTATGACTGTGTAATCTTTTCAAATTTTCCAAAATGAGGGAATTTAGTTGAAAATATTAAAAGCACAGTTATCTGTATTATTGACTTAATTATCCATGTAATACCGCTCATGTTTTTACAGTTTTTTGGAATTTGCTATGAGTACAAATATAGACTCCATTAGATTTACAACTTTCTGTAGAAAGGTTTTTCTGGGGAGATTTACCGAATGGTATGCATCAAAATTAACTCCTTGTCCTGCAACAACGAGTGACACTTGTGGACTGGAAATTGGTTTAAAGAAAATACAGATTTTTTAAAAACTGCCGTACTAAAAAATATCAGTGGACCATGATACTGTTACGAGGCGGGCGAGTGGCAGAACGAGACCGAATCGTATTAATTCAATACGCGGAAATTTATCAGTTGCAATGTAGGATTTTAAAGGAATATTCCGGGGACCGGAATAACATGTAGCATAACTATAGGGCCTCCGTCTGCCCGTTAATAACGAGAGCACCTGGCGGCACTTTCGCGCTATTATTACGGATCAGGCCCGTACCAATGGATACGGGGGTACCACCACTAGCTGGTATTAACCCCTTGGCTACTATGGGCGCATATACGCGCTCAGAAATTTTGCTTCCGTGACACGCAGAGCGCACATAAGCGCTCAACACATTATTAGTTATTTTGTAAAAAATGCTATACATTAACGGTAAATTTTTATTATTTATAGTAGCAATTCGGTCAATAATACGAAGAAATAAATTTAATATAGTGAAATACAGTTTTTTGATTATTGAAATGTTTTCACAAAAACGCATCTTTACTCAAAACTTTGCCGTTTTCGGCGGATATTGTAAATGAATTCCTACCCGTGTGGTACGTCCGGTGCGTCTCAAAGTCTGCCGTAGTCAAAGGGTTAAAGATATGCTCCGGGAACCGGACTAACCTATAGCATAACTATAGGGCCGCCGTCTGCGCGTTAGTAACGAGATCAACCTAAGTTGAACGCATCAGTATCACGGATCACGCATGTACCAATGGATACGGGGGTACCGCCACTTGCTGGTAAAAGGATATAGGAAAATTACTGCAACCCATAAATTGTCGTTAACCTACCGCCCGTAACTTTGATTTTAAATCTTATTCACTGCGAGTGGTAAGAATAAATAAGGGAGATCGTTGCTCTGTTACTCGATGGTAAAGGAATTAATATACACTGACTGTTGGGGCGTGGTATTCTTGTATTTGAATTCGCCCTTTTGTATTTAGCAAAAACTTTCTTTTTTATCAGTGGACTGTATTTTAATATATAGACTGAGCAAACTTAACAAAGGTGTAAAATTTAGAATGACAAAACTGGTACTTAATAGCTACTAAGAAATCCGGACGAGACGCTACTCGTGCGCGGAGGTGCGACTCGGATATCCGGACGAGACGCTATTCGTGCACGGAAATATAAATGTATAAGTGCAGAGCTGTGCACTGTTTGAAAGAGTGTTTGTATCCGATTTCTCAAGTTGTTCGTGAAGCTCTTCCCCCGTTCTTTTCCCCTTCCGAGGGCACCTTGCTGAAAAGAATGTGATTTGCGCGCCCTCGGAAGTTGTGCGGAAAAATGCGTTATTTACAAAGATGGGCGCGCCCTCTTTTTGGAGGCCGATAGAGGGGTATAGGCCTGCGGGGGAAGAAAGAGACCCGCGAGAGGAGAAGGAGGCCCGCGGGAGGAGAAGGTGGCCCGCTCGAGGGTTGCTCGAGGGCCGAGGGAAACGCTCTGGCGCGCCGAGTTTATTGCACGGCAATAACCATTGAGTCTTTGTCAAAATATGAAAACAATCAAACTCGCAGACGAGGATTTTCTTGGAAAAGGGGCCCGCAGAAGTCGCGCATCTGGCACTCCTGAGTCCCGTTATACTAACTGTTTTTCTCAAAAATAGTTGCCTCTTCGTCCGTGTAATAAACCTAATACATAAAGGGCTTAGGCCTTAACACTGACTCTAAATATCCTTCGTGAGAATATAAAGGTGTATTCCAAAGAATAGGTACTTGGTAATCGTCAAACTTGTTGTTACAAATTATGTTCTTACAATTTGTTATTAGCCGAAGATCACGCGTCGGTTCGTGGGGACTCCTACGTCTTATGTTTACAATACTTGAACGATGCAAAAAGCCGTGAACTTTCGTACATCGATAGACTGACTAACAGCGTGACGATTTTTGAAGGAGTACTGGCCCGAGGAGACAAAAAGTGGCTTGCTTACATAGGGCCCAGTTTTGAGAAAAATGTGGAAAAAGGGAGTGGAAGTGGTAGGACTCTGGTAGGGTAATAAGGGCGCCAAGGAGGCGAGAGAAAATCTCATCAAGGCTGTGGAAATCGTACATTCGGTTTATCTGATTCTTAATGGATGATGGTTGTTGGGATGTTGATTGGAATGTGGCCTATGCAGCTAGGCCTTTCTTTGTCTCCTACGTTTTTCGCAAAGCGTCTGACTGGCGCCAGATGGAAATTTACCAAATTTTCAGGGCCGTAGCTAGCAATACAATGAAATTATTCTCATTCTATCAGCCCCCAGGGGCCTGTACGTACTGGGCGGACAGGTACGGGTTTAACCCCTTGCCCTACGAATTCTTTTGTGCCTGCCTCCGCAATAATTGAAAATTTAATTGCTAAAATAAAAATTTGCAGGTGATTCCTGATATATCTTAGAACTTAACGGAATATTAATAACACAGAAATAATTGTATCGTGTGGTATTCCTCTGACATTTTCAATTTCTTAATTTTCGAGAAGCTTCAAAATTTCTTATTCCATCTAGCATATCACGAATGCCACTCGTGATTGTAGTGCAAGGGGTTAACGCACCCGGGGCCTCTCGAGTCTGCATGCCAACCAATGCTTATTGGTAATAGCATTGGGTTAATCAATCTAAGCCCGTACCAATGGTAAAATTGATACCACGGGGACTAGGATAAGCCCCAGGACCATTCTTTGCCTTGGCCTGGTTATCAAGGTTGGGTTCGTGGGTGCATTAGCGGAGTCTGAATCGCTAGGCGAGAGGTGGCTACCTCGGCGGGTGAGCTGTGCTTGATTCAGGTCGGACGCTGACACTGCATAATATAATGCTGGAACGGTAAGAAGGCAGCTGAGACGGAAGGGGAGATTGCTCTCGCGCCGCCTATCCCCGCCATGTCGGTCCTGGAAAACTGAGATCGACGAATAACAACCGAAAATAAAACACTACTTTCGTCGTTCACATGACGACGCAACGAATGGCGGGTCTCTTTTGCCAATAACGCGTCAAAATCGAAAATGCGTGAGCGAGAGGGATGTCCCTATCCGTCGGGCGAATCAGAGCAAATTACCCCTCAGTTGCCAACTTACCGTTCCAGCATTATAGCCAGTAGCGATTTAGAAAGGCCTTCTCCCACCGGTGTGTTAACTGGTAGCATGCGCTCTTTTGCGTATGTGCGTTGATTGGGCGTATCGATTAGGATTCATAAGAGATGGATGTTATTGTTATGACATTACTTGATAAGTATAAAATATTTAGGAAAAGCGATAACTAACCGAAAATAAGCAGCGCATCCCGTATGGGAATGCTAGGGCCTCCATCCACCAGTGTGTGCTCTTTTGCGTTTGCGTGTTGATTGGGCGTATTTGAATCCCTCTCCCAAATGGGGACCGTGTGGTAAAGCATTCGTGCGATACCACACATTAAATAAATACAGAATAGCTCTCATTCTATCAATTTTGTTTTAAGATATGCGATAAAGCAAAAATATTAGGTACACTTTTATTCCAGTAACTTAAAGTTTAACTTGGCACATGTAATTGCAAAAGAAATCATACAACAACGGGTTAATTTGCTTTGCGGGTATTTTTCTCATTCTTATTCAGCTACACGCTTTTCCGGTATTTTTTGCGGCCCACCATAATTAAAACACGTTGTACTTTGCAGGCACCGAATGCCGCCTACTCTTGTCAGCCAGATTACGATGGAAAAGACACCTTCGTATTTCGTGACGAGCGAGGTACCTAGAAGGGTTCAGCGAATGAATCCAGGAATGAAGCTAATTCTTGTGGTGAGGGATCCCGTCACTCGAGCAATATCCGATTACACTCAAGTTCGAAGTAAACGGGCTAAAATGCCGAAGTTCGAGGACTTGGCATTCTTGAACGGATCAAAGATCGTGGACACATCTTGGGTACCCTTAAAAATTGGAGTTTATGCTCGACATCTCGAAAGGTGGCTTCAATATTTTACATTGTCACAATTCCTCTTCGTATCTGGTGAAAGGCTGATTGCCGATCCAGTCGCAGAGATCACGAGGGTACAAGACTTTCTCGGTCTGAAAAGAGTTATCTGTGAAAAGCATTTTTACTTTAATGCTACAAAAGGATTTCCTTGCTTGCTCAAATCCGAGGAGCGACCTACGCCCCATTGCCTTGGTAAGATCAATTAAACTGTTCATTTTAGCCATATATAGAGCTAAAAGTATTCATAATATGTTTGCCCTATTATAGAATATTGGTATAATTATTTAAGACAATGGTTATTAAAGAATGTGATTACTGACACGAATTGCGGACATTTGTTGCTGTTTTTTGTTTGTTAAATAAACAGGGTGCTACGTGCATATGAGCACATTTCAAGGAATGAATTGAGTAACCAAAAGTATTAACATTCATTACATAATATTTCTATCGTGCTTGTTACCTTCTTTTGTTTTTAAGACAGTTAAAACAAGATGTTTCTAAAAATTATTTAGATTTATAAAATTGTAATTCCTTTGAATATTGCAGTCTATTTTTAAAATTTAAACGATTAAGATGAAAAATATTATTTTCCCTTTTACAAAAATTCTTTATGTTTTATACATCACTTTACTTCTTATATAATGGTTATGTATCTTTAAGGTAAAAACAAGGGCCGTAGTCATCCATACATAGACCCCGTTGCAATTCAACGGCTGAGAGACTTTTATCGGCCATTTAATCAACGTTTTTATCAACTCACGGGGATGGATTTCGGCTGGTTGTGAGAATGTTATAATAAGTAGATACATATCGATAATTGGTAATGCAACTAATACACTTTAAGACATAGTCAATTTTTACTGACAAGGGAATATCCCGCCGCGACGTGTCAATCACCGATTTTCATGAAACTCATGTATAATGTAGTTCTCATAAAAATATTTGATACGTAGCTTTTTTTATGAGCAATCATTAATGTTAAGGGGATAAAAACCGCCCCCAAAGTTAGGGTTATAAAATATATTTCGACGATTATCTCGGAAACTATGAGAGATATAGTAATTGCATAAAGTGACGAAATTTGTGCCTTTTTATGATCAATTAAATGGTAAAAATTATTTTGCAAAATCTCAATTTGTTTAAACAATATATGAAATAATAGCGTTTTGTTGTTAGCTTTTCCACTTTAATGTCAATGAGTTTTCAAATGACTTGGCTTCCGGGTTGGAGCCGCGTTGGAAATTGGAGTGAATCCATGAGTTTTCTTCAATACTTGTTCATAGGAGCTATATATCCATTACAAAGTTACGGATGAATCGAAATTTTGATTTTTTCATCACAGAAAATGTTATTACACTTGAAATGGTATCGTTCGACGCTCGAAAAGTACTGAACAATACGAACAAGTACTGAAGAAAACTCGTTGACATTAAAGTGGAAAAGCTAACAAAAAATACTATTTTTTCATATGTTGTTTAAACAAGAGTTGAGATTTTGCAAAATGATTTAACGTTTGATTCGTCATAAAACGGCACAAATTTCGTCAATTTACGCAATTACTCTATCTCTTATAGTCTCCGAGATATTCTACGAAATATACTTTATAATCCTAATTTTGGGGGAGTTTTCACCCCCTTAGCATGAATGATTACCGATATAAAAAAGGTATTAAATATTTTTATGAGAACTACATTATACGTGAGTTTCATCAAAATCGGTGATTGACAACTCGCAAAGTTCCCTTGTGAGTGCTAAGTGCATGCGAGTATAATCACTTCACTTGAGGTTAAATTAAGAACGTTAACAATTTTACAAAGTATCTCGAGAGAAAGAAACACATTTCTATCTTTTTTCTTCTTGTTTCTTTTAAACCGATGTGATTTAAAAGTATTATGTTGCTGTTTGCAAATCGAAGAAAATGGTTCCTCATATGTTGATCTTGTCTTATCGTTAATGTAAGATTTTATTTACCTAAAGAATTCGATTTTTTCGAAGTGATTACTGTAATGTTACTTTCATATGTGGCTCAAACGTTGTTTGAAAGTAAGAAAGCTAGTATTATATTTTTTAATAATTGTGCACCGTATCCCTTCTTAGTCGCATATTCAATTTAAAGTAGTACAAAGTACGCGATATCAAAAACTAGTGACTTATCACAGTTTACTCTATATACGGTTTTATAAAACAGTGTAGGAAATCTTTTAAAATTAATTGTAAACGGAGAAAGATATTCACTGTAATATAATATATACAAGAAAATTAAGTTAAGGTTTAATAAGTTAGTTAACAATATTAAATTTTCATTTGAGAAATGGGGGCTAAAGTAGGAGCATCACTATCGTAAAGGTTATTATATGTAAAGTTTTAATATTTTTACATTTTTTATATTAAGTTTCAAGTTCACGTTAGTTTAAAGTATAAGTTTCACAGATACAAAACAATTAATTTCCCAGACTGTTTTATAATCCCATAGAAGATACATATCTGATAAAAAAATGTCGTTTTGCATATCACAATGTAGATATAAGATAAGATAATTTATATTTAATTATTACGTTTATGCAGTTACAAATAATTTTCTATATGCAGAAAACCTTGGCATCTTACTATTTTACTGCAGAAACGAATAGCCATTTAATATCAAAGTGACTGAGAAGAAAATTGAGAAGGGGTAAACTTAAAGCATCAATAATACTCAGAAAATTAAGCCTCGGTATCGAATTATCAGCAACGATAACAAAGCTGACAATTTTTATAACTTCAATCTAAAACCGAAAGCTGAAGTTTTTAATTTGAAATTTTGACTTTCGCGTTTTATGTCTACATCTTGTTATAATCATTTAAAATGTTTAAGCTCATTTTAGTATTTATTTTATAACTTATGTGAAATATCGTGGAACGTTTTGAACTCAGTTCAAACAAGGACAATTTGAGATGTAAGAAAAAGCCTTTTTTAATTGCCACTTGTATATGGTCAAACGAAGTAATGTTCTGCGAAGAATTTTATTAGGCTTATGAAATCTTCCAGATGATAATACTAAAGAGTTCATGCGTTGAAGGAAAGAGAATAATAATCTATTCATACTATATTTTTTCACGACAAATGTTTTTACATACATTCTACAGACATGAATGACGCGTCGAACGTTTTTTTATTGTTTTAACGTTAATATCTTGATTGTTATGCATTATATAATATTGATGTAATATTTCGCAACTATTTTCCTGCTTTTTCATTATTTTGTTACGTTGTTTGTAACAGTTTCATTGTGCATAATATTGTAAGGAATTACTAAGTACAGATATTTATAATGTCAGTTAGGCATCCGTGACGATGAAAATTGTTAAGGAATTTGTATAAGCGTAGAAAAACACGAAGCAATTCTCCTGGCTGTCTCTGAATAATGGCGGATGAACAATGCCTTCATATTTTGAAATTCCAACATCATTATCGATAAATCATGGGATACTTAATTTACATTAACGTCAATTATATTAATTGTCGATAATATTAATAATTTATTGATTACATATATTTGAGATATTAGTTTTGAAATTCATTCATATTTTTAAAATGCATTGAGAATTATCGTATCTTTTACTTATAACTTTCGAGTGTTTTTTCATTTATTAATATGCAGTATGTTAGTAAGTTATCACAAAATTGTCCATGTAAATCGGTAATTTGCAATAACTTTTATCGATATTTTTCGTGATTATAGAAAAGGATTGAAATGTTCTTATTTATAATAGATATACAGTAGTACACGTTTGAAGAGATATTTTTCTTGTTTTCTATTGAATGCTTTTAAAGTTGCATTTGCAAACTCTCTTTGTTATGTCGATATTGTTTACCTGAATTAACAAATAATTCATTTTTATTTCCTTGTTTTGTAATTGTAACTATTGGTTTTAAGCAAAATAGCAGTATAAATATCACAATCCGAGTATTTATTAAAATGTTAAGTCGTCCCACGACATATGATCGAGAGCCTATGAACAGTAGGCCTCTTGAATTATGCGCGCTGAGGATAGACGAGTCTTACAGAATATAGTGAGGGACCAGAAGCAAGGCACTTGAGGGATAATTTGCTCCGATTCGCGCGACGGATAGGGACATCCCTCTCCCTCAGGCATTTTCGATTTTGACGCGCTATTAACAAGAGAGACCCGCACATTTGTTGCGTCGTCATGTGAACGACGAAAGGAGTGTTTTATTTTCGGTTGTCATTCGTTGATTTCAGGTTTCCAGGACCAACATGGCGGGGATAGGCGGTGCGAGAGCAATTCCGTCCCAAGTGCCTTGTTTCTGGTTCCTCACTTTACATGGAACACAATGACGATGATAAACTTTTGCGTTCTTTATTCCAATTACTAAACGTTTTATTTTCTAAGCAAAAATATCTGAACTTACTTTCTAGAAATTTACTTGTTGATTTTTCAATAATTGTTTGCGAAGAATGTTACCTTATTTCTATAAGTGCGCAAATAAGTTAAGTGTCTTTATAGACGGTTTCAGAACATCATTTATAATGTGACTATATAACATTATGGATAAAAATGTTTTGCATTATTATCTATGACTATCTCACATACTTTTGGAAAATTATTTAGTACAGCTTGGTCCCACTTGCCGAAGTCTGCATGGACAATAGCTTCAGGGTCAATTTAACAATGCCGAGGGCTTATAGTATGGCAATTTCTATTAAAATAAGTCAAATGGGTGAAATCACAATTACATCAATAAATACAAAGCAATGTTTAAGCCCACTTAAGGTCAGAAAGTGAGATTACGGAGGCCTGGTCAAAGTGACGCCCTCTTGCAAATAACTGCCTCCTGCCTGTGTATTAAACAGGTTCATATGGAGGTTGTAAATTCTAAAACACAAATGCTCACATTTTAAAATGCCGTAAACTCTGTGAAGATATTCAATTTCAAATCGAAGTTATGGTCAATGAAATGTAAAGGCACCGAACCGGTAGCTCACCTGGTAAATGCAATGAGATAAGTGGATCTCCGCGAAGTTATTTTTCAGAGATCTACTGTAATAAATATATTATCTTATGGCGATTTTTGCATCAGAGATTATAGATAATAGATATCACAGCTTCTTCCAAGCCAGCAGCGATATTAGAAAATACTTCTCTACAGACAACGATTAAGTAACTAATTGTAAGACGATTAAGTGCGAGAAGTGTACTATCGAGTAATTGTTAAACTAATTTATTTGCTCAGTTAGTATAGAATTTCTAAATTCTCGAACAATTAAACCTTGAGGTTTCTTCTTACAATTTATCGCAACATCTTCAGAATAATGCAGTATGTACTTTTAATTGTTTAAATTTTGTAATGAATGGTTTTATAGTATTCTTGAGACTTCAAATAGTCAACAGTGTTTCATTTATTTTTAAACCATAGAAAATTATGATTGTTTTTTAATGAATTAATAGTATGAAATTATGACGTGATGTAATGCTATTTATTATTTAGGATGCACTTTAAAAGGAAGAGAAACTTTAATGGTAGATGAGTTTTAAGAGTACTTGATAAATATTTGTACTAAAAATAGAAACGTCCATAACGTAAAACTCCATGTTTCTACTAATATTCCATTGTACGCTTTTTGAGATATATTAATACCTGTAATTGGGATACCGTACGATTAATAGAAATATTACTTGAAGCAATAAAAATATCATATTTACAATTAGAGAAACGACAATATTCTCATTAATACAGCAATGGCTTTTACTTCGAGTATAAAATGATTTCTATATTGAAATGCACGTAATTTATATATACATATATAATACGTTAGGGAAGCTAGTAATATATCCTATATGATATTGATATAAATCTAACAAAACGAAGGCAATATTTATTATAATATCCCGGTTGCTGCTAATATCGTTTTATTTCAAATAGCAACATTTGGATACTATGCACAACGCTGTTTCTCTACTGTAAATTACGCCTGAAATTTAGACTGAAATATTCATATAAAAGTAAGCAGATATATGTATCTATGTATTACAATTTTTAAAAAAGCACTTTCACAGGCTTATCGCGAAAATTTGTTATTTTGTTACGAAGAAGGAAAATATTAAATGTATTAATAATGTGTATTGATGTTATTACATATTACACTTTAAATAATGTTCGTGGAAGCTCAAAATAATCATTGCGATTATTGTTACTTAAAAGTGTCCAAACATAAATACCTACTTTACCTGCTTATAAGTAATGAGAAGTATGTTTAGTAAATCGAACTATTTTATAAAACGTCTTTTCCTCGATGTTTACTTAACGGTTACTTAATTTGTAAAATGACATCCGTTTTCAAAACTTCTCCGCGAATATAGGTACGAGTTCGAAGATATGTTCAAATAATTTACAAATATCATGTACCGTATTTTAATAACTAGTATATTATCATAAATTAACGTAGACAATAAGTTATCGCTACTATTGACATATGTATACCATAAGATTAATTGATAACATGCCATTTTCATTTTTATAAATATTTTAATAGTCATATTTCAGCACAATATCATCTTGCTTTTTCCACTTCGTAGTTTTCATAATCAAAATTCTGCGTAACCAAGGAAGTATAGGAAGATATAACTATGTTATTATAGAATTTTACTCAAATGACAGTGGTAATAGTAATAATGCATTCTAATGTCGTTTAATACGGTTAATAATAAAAGTGCACTGTAAAATACTTTAGATATACATACTAAACACGTCCCTACCGAAGTATATGCACTTTCTTCTCTGAAATATTTTAATTGCTACTATTTCAAGTTTATTCGATTGGATACAATTTATATGTGTCATTTATAAATATATAACTACTGAAGCCGTTACCTTGACTCGTTGTGGCTTAACTTTTTCTTGAAAAATTAGTTTTTGTCAAAGAAGTACCACTGACAATTTCTTCTACTTCCATGGCAATGAAACAGTTCACATTTAAGTACATTAGTCGTAACGATTGAAAATCACTCAGCTAAGGAAATTGTAGCATGTCTTAAAATTTTCTCTGTGGTATTTTCAATATGAAAGAGATCGTCACAGAACGTTCCATACATAATGTAATAAACAAATAATGTTATCCTTTAAACCGTAGGCTCAACAGATAAACAGAAACGTGAGACTTGTGCTAATTATCATGATATGGAAAAATTAACAAGTTTGACACAAATCTACAGGATTTCTAACATTTTTACACTATATTCCTCCGATTAATTTAAACATTCAAATAGTAAAAACGTTGAAGTAGAGGAATCTGTACAGTGGTAGGGACATCCCCATGAGACACTATGAATGAACGATATTGTATGTATGTACATGAAAATTTCGTCCAAAAACGAATCCATTCAAGTGGATGGCGGAAGTAGGTAATAAAATAGTTCCTAGAATATTAATACGTTTAGAAAACGAGTATAGTATGCAAGCATCATTGCGATTCTGGTATAATCACGGCATATCTACGTCACATTGTGTTACAACTAATTATAAAAAAGATAATGAACCTAAGGGAAATTAATTATGTATTTATTTTACTAATATGATAACGATAACATTAAGTAAATTAAATTATAAGTATGATAAGTGCGTTTTTTTAATAAATTTATGGTACGCTATCGGTATAATGATTGTTTAATGTTTAAAACTTTGCAGTGGTAAAGTATTAAAAGATATTTACCTTACGTTTCATAATTAATTTAAGTATGTTGCGTTAGTACGTATAATTATTATTCCGAGTATTTACATTTATTTTTTAATAGTACTTTATTAATATTTTGTTAGTATGTAAATATTTGTGTTTCATGGCGTTAAATTGTTGACATTTTGTAAAAGAAAATAGTAGTCCACTGTTGTGTTAAATAAATGTACTATTACAACAATTGTATGTTCAATAATTACAAAACAACCAAAAAGATTGAAGTTGTCTACAATAAAAGTAACGTACAATATCAGAAGGAAAAATGTAAAAATTTATTTCGTCTTTAAAACTTCAACCTTCTACGTTTGAGCGTTTAAATGCAGATAATTATAATTTACAGATAATATCGTACGAGATAAAGTAAACAGGTATAATTGTCTTTTGGCATATGATTAAGAATTGAATTTTATGACGAATCAGTACCATTAACGATTTTAAGATAAATAATTATGGAACGAAAGTATACTCGTAAGTGCGTTTCAAGGAGTTTTGTGTATTTTTACCTTTTTTATATAAGGAAACCTTTAGAATTCGATTATACTGCTCACAAAAATTTAATACTTGATTTCTTGAAAAGCAAATAACAGGTCAAAGAAAGTTGTTCTATTATGCAATTTATCTCAACTTGTATGTTATTTTATATATTAAATAATGTATATACAGCTTCGTACAATTATTCGTGTGTTTTCACGTGTATCCTCTGTATTGAATAAGACAGAATATCGATTACGTTTAAATACTGATAATGTTAAATTAGATTATTTAGGTAAATATTACCTGAGTTAAAAATGAATTTTTCATCGCTCGTTCAGCAACATTACAAAAATTGTCTTAAAAGTCTAAGTAATTTGTAACAGTGTGATTCCAAAAAAGAATATTTAACAAATTAGTGCGACACTGTTGTACTTTTGATAATGATAAATCATTTATACTTTGTGCTAAAAATACAAACAATTTGTTTAGTTGTTGTTGTTGTTGTTGTTGTTGTTGTTTTCATTGTAATACATTAAGAACAATTACCAGATACAGATGAAAGTAATGACTTAATCTAAGATATTGTACAGGGTTAGTCGTATTCGTAAATTTCATCATTAATTAAATTGAATATTTGGAAATTATCGTGTTAATTGCATTTACCATTACATATACACGCTTCATATTTATGATCATCGTATACTTAAATATATATAGGATGTATCAGTACATTTAATGTATTTATTTTTTATTTATGAAACTAACAAAGTCGAAGATTCGTGCAAAATTATAATATTTCAACGCATGATTGAGTAAAGCTTATACCGGCGTTAAAAAAAGCAAGATGTAACGAAGGTAAACGTCAGTTTCATTTTAGCAGAAGTTTTAGATTTGATTGTGTTTCAATGAAATCGGTTTCCTCGTAATGAATATATTTATACACTTTTGCAAAATAAATGACCCTCAAAAATTGGAAAATCTAAACATTTGTCACAAAGTATATTATTAAATTTATTCATATCTTCCTAAATTAAATAAATTACAAACTATACTATTAGAACGAAAACTTTGTTTATTTGAAATTTTTTATCTTACTATGCTGCGGGTGACAGTTAGTAAGTTATTCCGTTGATAATATACAAAGGAGTCAACAAAAAGTCTAAATCAATTAGCAAGTAATGCAATTTCAGGGACAGAAACATTTTATTGTTTCTGTATAAACACAAAGTTTTTTTTATAAAACATTTTCTTCCTCTTATGCGATAGGTGAAAGGTAAGGAATTATTTGTATCAGTAAGTCTTTTTTTTTTTCATGTTGTTGATAGATGAAGACTAAAATATCTTTTTATTGTAATTACAAAAATGTACAATAGCGAAGAATATATTACAAGTTAGGCCTTATTTAATTAAAAGTGAACATTTACGAACATACACTCATTATCTTCTTATACCAATTACGATAATAGAGTTCAACCGATGGAACTAAATTTCTATACGTTAATGACATTAGCACGATCTTTTACAAATAGTACATCGATTATGTTTCTATTTCTCCGATATTTTATCACTTTCACTGTAATTAGAAATTGCTAATCAAGATACTTTCAGCACACGTCATACAAAAAAAACGCGCTTCGTAGAGGACAAAGAAACATACAAAATTCTCTATGACATTACAAACATTTCATTTTTGCAAATAATAATATTATCACGATCCTTTCTCCAAATGCTTCTTGAAAACGCATTACGTTTCGAAATGTTTGCAGCTATTTACACATATTAAAATAATTACACGGTCACCATACCGTACATTTAATATTTACTCTTACATTCATCTCACGATTTCTTCCTCTATCGGATGTAAAATTCTAAACATTTTGAAACAATACATCAGGAATTCTAAGTAACACGAAGAGTAACACGATCTATATGTCTGGAACCTTGATTCAATCAAGTTCCGAGTGTTATTTACACGCAATCGAAAATTTTAGAACGTCATCGATACTTAACTATTAACAATTTTATCTATATCTTTCTTTTAAATCTCGTCGACGTTAGATACATTAATTTGTTATTGTTTATATACAAATAACATCCAGAAGTGCGCGTATAAACAAAGTCACAAATACGTTTCTTTCAAACGATCGGTGGACATCATGACGTTGTACTTGTGCTGGTAAAATGGAAAATTAATACGAGGAAAGATTCGTCAATCAGTAATTTAGACAGTAAGAGAAAACGTCCAAATGATCGTTTCGATACTTGCTACGTGTTCGCCGTCCTCCAAGAAAGCGTCCAACCTGAAATCATAAACATACATAATGACAGTAATTATAGTATTAATGGCAGTTATTAAATTTCTAACTTACAATTAGTGCTACTTATTTTCCGGTCACAATAGTAGATTCTAAGCAATTTATTGTAAATTATCCGGATACTAGCTACGAATATAAGAACAGAAAACTCCATTTTCTCCAAAACTCCAAATACCATTTTAGTTTAATAATAAACAATACAACTAACTGAAAAATTTATTCTGTGTACTCAAAATTAGCATTTTGAGGTATACGTTGTTGAAATATAATAAGTGTTCGAAAGCACAACATTTTTTGCTTTATGTTGCTGTTTTCACCTTCGATTATTGGCATGTCAGTTGTTAACTCTTTTCAATCTCTGCTTGGCATCGCTTTTTAATTATCCCCAATCCTTTACATGCACACATGCAACAATGTATTTATACACCCGCGCGCGCAGAAACACAATGTAGAAAAAACTTATTGTTTGTTTAGTGCTTCCTTCATTCAAGCTATTTCTATCGATCTCTAAATTATGTATAGCGTGATGCGGGATTGGAAACTATTTTCTGCGTCGTTGCAAAGTTGTCATTATAATATAAAATTTTATCTTCCTTCGCTTTGAAGTCTAACGGCGGTAAAAAGCGACTGGCTGAGAGTTTCATGTCTGGTTAGTGGAAAGAAGTATTATGCAGTTATATACATGTATACACGTACTGCGGAATATTAAAAAGAAGGGTAGTGAAAGGGATGCACATGGAATGTGGATCTGATTCACACATTGAAATCGGGTCGCAAGATAAAGAGTTTGAATGAATCACATCAAAGCAAGAGGGAGAAGATTCGAACGAAAGGGGCCTCTCTTGCCCCTTGCCATCCAGTAACCATCTTCTGGATACCACATAGTATGTTTGAGATGTTGCAGGAGGACCAAGAAAATGATTTATTTTACAATAAAAAACCTTTTGCCACGAGTTTACTTGGAGACTCATCGGTAAACTTTTTTTTATAGATTCCATGTGGTACTTACAGTTAGTGTCAGAAAAGTTACAACGAATATACTGTATAGGATGCAATTTTTGAGTCAAGTCTTACTTTGTTCGTTATAATTGCCCAGATATGTTAAGAAAACTGGTAATTTAGTCAACTCCGAGAGTCAATCTTTGAGAATGAATATCCGCAGAAAAATTGTTTAGCATTTACTTCAACGTGCGGTACATCTCTATAATATTTTAATAATCTGAGGATTTTAAGATTACCAACTCTCCCATTTAAGTAACACAAAATATCTCTTTCACTTGGATGCTCAATTGTTATCATTTACTGAGTGTTCTAATTTGTAACGGAGTTATTGGGTCGGACATTGTCCTCCGAGTTTCATGGTAGACTTGGATCTTCACCAAGTTACATTCGTTTAGCTATGGCTAGCTGTAAACGCACGTACTAGTGGGCTTGATATACTGTACCCACTGGGGATACTGTCGCCATTTGTGGAGATGACCTCCCAAATTCCTTTATGACACAGCGTATGTCATAGGTGGAGAAATAAGGAGAAACGTTACCTTCGCCATTCGTACCTCTCGACTTGCCTTGGGCCAACCATAGCCATCGCGGTTTGTAACCGGATCGCCACGTAAATCTATTACGGAATACGAACCTGCGTGGTTAATGATTGGGGTAATCTATGTAACCTTTAAACCGATTCTTCTCTTTCAGGTAAGCAGGTAATATTTTATAGCAGCGGGAAATGGGGAACACGATTGAGATGGAGAAATTGTCACCGAAGTATCTCTGTTATATTGGTACACAATCCGCAGTGTATTTTGGAGCTATCATCCGTGATATTGAATTATTAATTCAAAATTATTAGAATTCCTTTATAATTTCTAAGTCTTTTTCAACTAGTTTCCAGTAAATAATTATTTTCTCTATATTATGATTACTAACTACTTTTTAAATTGTTTATCGAACTTTTATCAGTGACGTGGTTGTTGTTTTCTTATATCATGGAGTATAATAGTAATATTGTATGGTGCATAGTATTATGCGGTATAAATAATATGAAAACTTACCTACTTCTTGAATCGTTAATTAAGTACATTGGGGAGTGCTAAATGAGCCAATATTAGGATGACGTTAATTGACATCTGACCTACGGAGTTTCCTGTGAACATATTTCATATCTTATTAGAATCGTTGGAAATAAATGATATAGTGTTTTATTTTATGCAAATGTTAAATTAGTTTAAGGATTACTAATTAATTATTTAGCTGTTATTTTACAGGAACTATGCGAGTAGTATCATTTTACAGGACAAATTAATTACAGTTTCGAGCAAACATTGTCCGTGCTGTTAACTGCCTGTTAATTGGCTGGACTTATCAAATTTCGTTGCCCTGGTTATGATATGAAATAGAAACTTGATATTTAATTGGTCGGTATAATTACATAGTTGCACATGCTTAGAAATATTCAGGATGTGCGGTGAAAAATTAAGACTATCTTCAGATTTATATATTTTAATCAATTTCATGCAAAACAAAAAGCTGTTTCCTCAATCTTTGATAACAGATCAGCGTGAAATGGTCAGAATACATCAGGAATAAGAATTATTCAAGCTAAATATAAAGTGCTTACGATTCCGAAATAAAAAATAACACATCCCTGCAAATAAATGATGTATGAGATTTATAAATGTAACTCCATAATCTCTGTAATTAAAGTAAAATTCTCTGTGAAATAGGGAATTGTAGGATATCATAATGTCGATTTTGTAACTGACAAACTTATTCGTAACATGTTTATAAAACATTTGCACAGATCTGTGATATATTTTGTGAAATTATATCGAAAATTTTAACACACATTATTATAATAGTATTTGGCATAATATTAAAAAATATTTAACCGTTTGAGTCCGGGGACGCGCTATCGCGCTTCACTTGTCGTATGCCAAAAATACGGCGCAGCGCGATAGCGATTCTCTTGTTTTGTATCGAGAATGCGAAGACGCTACTGTTGGTAGTATACTTTACGCAATTATTGAGAGCAGTGTAGTGATATCAGTAGCAGTTTTTATTCATTTAACCCAGTTGTGGCTTTTAACAATATAAGAATTAAAATAATATACAGTGGTAAGTAGTAATGCAGTAGCCACAGGAACACTACCAATAAGTAAAAAGTTTTCTTTAGAAAAATTGCCTGGGCGCAATTTGCGACAGTGATGTATGCAGTAATAAAAATGGTAATGGAATTAAACGATCCAACTTAATTTGCGCTATATGTAAAAAAGGAATTCATGGAATTTTTGCAGCAAAACATTTTTGTAATAAGTGAAAATAAAAATTTTTTTTTGATCAAAATTACTTGTTACATAACAATTAGTGTTAATTATAACCATTTTCATTGTTTCCTAAAAAAATACTATGCATTTCATCCCGGACTTTTAACATATGCATAAGAAAATTCTCCCGCACTCAAACGGTTAAACTAACACACGAAGTGATACAGTCCAACGATTAATCAGCCATAGGCTGACTGTAACTTCCTTGCGTCACTGCAGTAAGATGCGTTTAATCAAGAACTGTTTTAAGAATTTTATGCATTTCATTAACGATAAGCATCCCCATGTTACGAACATATTCATAAGTTAACAATGCTACTAGTCACGTACATTGTACATGTTCATACGTGTAGATAGGTATGTAAAATATTTTCATATGTTATTCGTTTATGCGCATAATAATGAAAAGCAAAAAATTGTAGTCAAACAATTTTGGGTATTTTTTTTTAAATTAATGCTTTAAGTCGCATAAACTGTTTAGGTTGTAAACGACTGCCAATACTATAATTTGCACAATAAGATTGAACAAATTGGTTTCTTTTAAGAATCCTACAATGTCCAAAATCTTGTTACAGTTGAAGTTATCTTTTAGGCTTGGTTCTACGTATTAATTTTTTGAAATAGTAATAATCGAAAAATGGAAGTTATTCGTCGTTTAATTTCAATGAATAACGATAAATTCCAAATATATTCCAAAAGGAATGGTTACGGATTTAGCAATTTTACAACTCATAGATTATGTTCCAATTATAAATGACAAATTTGAAATAATTGAATTTATCGCATATTTTACGTCACTTCAGTGTATATTACAACAGATGTAAGAAATCTTTTGGATGTATTGTGTGAGTATAACAAACGAGAAAATATCTCAACAGAAAGGTATTATGCCTAAAAGAAAATCTAGTGGGTGAGAATATAGTATAACACTAGAGTGCACTATATCCAGTTGAAAAAATAATGCTATATGTAATATTAGTAGTACTTAATATAAAATGATACAGTCACCTGTTGCGATAGAACTTCTTCGCCAGGAAGAGTCTTCGTTGGAGAAAGAAAAACAGATTGAAATTCAGAAATCAACTAACGATCATGGATATTATACAATTTGATTAAATTTTACATGCGTAGCACTGATTATGGTGCGCAGTAGCAGTATAAAAAGCAATATATTATATTTCTTGTTATATTAATTCCAGAGTATTACAGAATCAGCTTTGCGTGCGACAATGGAAAGGCAACTACAATGGCTACGGGTAAGAAATCTTGAAATCTGATTCAATGAATGTATACTTAAATAATTATAATTTATCGAAAAGCAAGGTTATTGTGGTTATAAAAATAAAAAGTTGGGCTCTAATATAGTGCGTCTATGTTCGTCTGGTTATTGCCTCTCACTTTTCGGAACTAAATTCTGATCTCTATTACTGCTGAGAAATTTTTTTTGTCTATCGATATATCTATCTACTGGGTGTTTCTTTTACGTCGCTCATAAGGATGTCTCTTCCACTGTTACAGATGCAAAAAAAAGTGTTGGTACAAAGTTATCTCGTTTTAAATGAATATTATTACAATCAGATAATTTTTTCGCATTGCCAAGGTCATTGTCACATTTTATTAACACTAAACCTACTGGCTTTGTATCTGTTATATTGAAATATACGAAATAAGTACTTTGGAAAAAGAGATTTGAAGAGGTGAAAAAGATGATTACTTAAGTAATTTTCGTTTTATACGACATACCTAAAATATTTACTGAATGGCTGCCCAATCCATTTGGGGAATTATAAGAAAAAATCAGGAAGCGGTCATTTGACCGCCATGGTAGGTTTAGCGTTAATAACTGTAAGTGTATATTCTTTTCTTACTCTAGTCTGGAAAAAGTCAATTTTAGACATGTATTGTATGTATATGAACTTTCAAAAGATCTCCTATAAAAATTCTGGATAATTTGGAGAAAAAATAATATAATTTTGACTGCCGAAAATGAATCTTGAGATAAAAGTAACTGATGAATGCCGTACAAAACGATCAAGTCATATGCAAGTCTTTTATTCTGGAAACAATAACACTGTCCAAGAAATTTAAACAAAATAAAAAAAAAATCGATAACGGAATTACTCTATCACTCTCTGTTTTGGAAAAACATTTTTGTAAAAATATTTATGATATGGCAGTTTTTACTTCTATAATTACATAGATCATACCTCACCGATTTCAATAAGTTTTTAATGCGTTGGTAAGATCGTCGTGAGAAAATGGGTTCTACATTTTTCAAGAAATTACACTGGCCTACATCATTTTTGTTTTTCAATAACCACTGGGTGATTTTTATCGGGATCGTCGTTGTGAACACGGATCCGCCAACGGAATTTCTCTATCACTCTCTGATTTGGAGAAACATCAGTTTTTGTAAAAACGGTGGATTTCGGCAAAGAATTACGTGAACACTAAAAACAGTAGACAGTTCTTCTTGGTCTCAAAAAATAGAGGTGTGTTTCCTGAGTATACAGGTGTCAGCAGTTATAATATTCTGTACTTTTTAATGGTAGTAAATAACGACCAAAATTTAAAAAGGAGCGGATGCACAAATTTTCTACGCATTAATTTTGCATTGTCACGTAGAGTACTACTGCTAGCACAAAGGGTATAGCAGGATAAGGGGGTCAAAAGTGCCCTTCAACCGATTTCAATGGGGACAGTGTCATTCGATAGATAATGCTCGGCGATTGATGTCTACAAATTTTTAACCCTGAATTTTGACCGGAAGGGTAGTTATGGGGAAAATTAAAAAAACAGGTTTTTGGCCCTTTTTCCCCATTTATTGAGGCGTAAAAAATCCAAATAAATTCTGACATATTCTACACAGTACCGGACATATTGGAGAATTTTTTCAGATTTTTCCGTCGAAGTAGCTAAGCGTGAAAAATCGGCAAAGTCAAAAAAAACGGAAAAAAGAAGATTTCGTATCGAAATCTTCGAGGTACAACTTTTTGGTTTATATAGTAACAATCTAACACCTACGATTGTTATCCCCAATTTTTTTCAGATTTTTAAACCACCTGCGTCATTGTGAAAAAAATCGAAAACCGATTTCCGGGACGTATTTTGATCTAAAACGCAAGAAGTAATTGTTATTTTTCCATTATTTTGATAGAGTATGTTCATTTTGTGCTTTTCAATGTTTCTGCATACAAAGCAATTGCGAGTGAATGCAAAGGATTGAATTGATTCAATTATTCGTAAGCTACACACTTCCTTATCAGCTAAAAATACGAACGTCCTTCCAATAGCAGCGATGGCGCAGTCGGTAGAGTTCTTGGCTGCGGAACCTCTCGAAACTTTTTGTCGCCGGTTCGAGTCCCAATGAGGTAAAATAATTTCCGTTTTTTTTTTTTTAATCATTCACTGCATAACAACAAATAATAATCATTTTTCAATTTTTCAATGTTTTTTAAACATTTTTAAATACTTATTCAATATGAAATATATGTAAAAATAATTATGGAGCATATTGTTTTTTTCATTGATTCGTCCTAGCCACATCTCGTTATTCTTTTGTACATTGAACGAATATTAGTTTACTGTAACGAATGCAAATATGTATTCAATATTAAAAGGATCCAATTGTATATTCTGATGAATTGTAATGAAGGTGATGTCTAACGGAAAGAAGGGTCTATTTCTTTTTAAACATTCTTATTTTTGTATTTACCGCTTCTCCATTTATGCAGAGATCATCCAAAATGGACAATGAATTGAAAGAAAGAAGGTATATTGGGATTTCGTCCGTTATAATTCCTTTACTGTTTTATGCAAATCAACTTCTTCAGCTTTAGGTTTTGTGCCCCATTGCAATCGTGTTTTCCAACCACTTTAAGTACACGAAAACATTAAATTCAGTTCAGAAGGCTTTATTGTTTTATTACACTTACTCCAGTATTATGTACTCCCTTCAGTTATCTAGTCCGCAATTACCTGCGCAGCGTGTAGCTAGCGGGCAGGTACCGAGTTGTACCTTTAGAACTGATGATCATTTTTTTTAAATTATTGACTGCATAAATGTTATTAATACGTAAATGAATATTAATGTAAAAATACGAATGATAGATTACCATTTGATGATTAGGCTACAGTATCTAGCTGCGGAATACTTGAAACTTTTCTCTCGCCAATTCACCTCCCATGAAATATAATTAGAAAACAAATGTTTTTAAGTATTAACTGGATAACAATTGTTAATACGGAAATTAATATTAGTGTGAAAATATAAATGGCATGCGATAGATTACCTTTTGATAATTAAAAGTTGAAACACGTTTCGTGTGGCTTTATTCCTCGTTACTATGTTCATTAATGATGGGCAACACTTCATTTTTATTAAATATTTTTGTCAATATCTCTGAAGGCCTAACAATTGTCGATAGATACCGTGCGTGCGACAGGTAGTATATTATTGCAGCAATGTGCGAACAACAACCTATGGTACGGTTACCACTCGCACATTCACAGCAATAACATTTGATGCCCGAAATTCCAATTATATTAGGGGTATAGTCAATGAAGCAACGATAACTTCTTTGATTATGTGGCGTGATCGGACGAGGCATTTAAGGATATTGAGGAGTTGATTTGCATAAAACAGTAAAGGAATTATAACGGATGAAATCCCAATATACCTTCTTTCTTTCAATTCATTGTCCATTTTGGATGATCTCTGCATAAATGGAGAAGCGGTAAATACAAAAATAAGAATGTTTAAAAAGAAATGGACCCTTCTTTCCGCTAGACATCACCTTCATTACAATTCATCCGAATATACAATTGAAATATTCGTTCAATGTACAAAAGAATAACAAGATGTGGCTAGGACGAATCAATGAAAAAAACAATATGCTCCATAATTATTTTTACATATATTTCATATTGAATAAGTATTTAAAAATGTTTAAAAAACATTGAAAAATTGAAAAATGATTATTATTTGTTGTTATGCAGTGAATGATTAAAAAAAAAAAAACGGAAATTATTTTACCTCATTGGGACTCGAACCGGCGACAAAAAGTTTCGAGAGGTTCCGCAGCCAAGAACTCTACCGACTGCACCATCGCTGCTATTGAAAGGACGTTCGTATTTTTAGCTGATAAGGAAGTGTGTAGCTTACGAATAATTGAATCAATTCAATCCTTTGCATTCACTCGCAATTGCTTTGTATGCAGAAACATTGAAAAGCACAAAATGAACATACTCTATCAAAATAATGGAAAAATAACAATTACTTCTTGCGTTTTAGATCAAAATACGTCCCGGAAATCGGTTTTCGATTTTTTTCACAATGACGCAGGTGGTTTAAAAATCTGAAAAAAATTGGGGATAACAATCGTAGGTGTTAGATTGTTACTATATAAACCAAAAAGTTGTACCTCGAAGATTTCGATACGAAATCTTCTTTTTTCCGTTTTTTTTTACTTTGCCGATTTTTCACGCTTAGCTACTTCGACGGAAAAATCTGAAAAAATTCTCCAATATGTCCGGTACCGTGTAGAATATGTCAGAATTTATTTGGATTTTTTACGCCTCAATAAATGGGGAAAAAGGGCCAAAAACCTGTTTTTTTAATTTTCCCCATAACTACCCTTCCGGTCAAAATTCAGGGTTAAAAATTTGTAGACATCAATCGCCGAGCATTATCTATCGAATGACACCGCCCCATTGAAATCGGTTGAAGGGCACTTTTGACCCCCTTATCCTGCTATACCCTTTACTACAAATTATTGGATTCTTCGGGCATTTCTGAAGAAAAACCTATCGGCCAAAAATGTCATAACTGTTTTTGTTTTAGCACAATTTAAGAAAATATCCGTCAAAAACGGGTGCCGAACGTTTTCCAGCTACGACGCCATCGCTCGCCGTAACGGGCTCGTTAGTACCGTAACAACTTATAATACTTTAACGGGCCCTGAACGTCGATGGATCCCTTTGAGGTGGCATCCTCAATCCTTTTGGTAACATGGTAACAGAAAAAACAATATTTTTTTATATAGGAGAAATGCTTTACGCACACCCCGAAAATATGTTATTTTGCGGATATTGTGGAATTCCGTAGGGCTATTGCTTACGTATACACATTGAATTCTTTCTCTCATTTACTCTGTTTCTCTCTTTAATTTAATTAATAAAACAAAATTTATTACAAACAATGAATAAGAAATATCTTATATGGGATGTTCGCGATAAATCTTACCATCGTTTTTTTCGTGAATGGTGAACATGAGAAAAAAATCAAAGAGGAGAAAGTTGTAGTATATGTGGTGTGTCTCTACGATCCCCAAAAGCTGAGGATGAAAATTCAATCTCTAGCCAGCACTGCTCCCCTGGCCGTTCAGACCCTCACCCTCTACTCCCAAAATGATACTTCTCCGACTTTGAAATGAAATGTTCGCTTGTTTTTGGGCCGATCCCGACAGCCTTGTTTCGACGTGTTTCTAGTAAAATATACCACAACTAATTCCTCCTCAACTTTTTTCCAAAGTTTGCCATTTACGAAAAAAATCGGTGGTACGATATATCGCGGACAACCCGTCTACAATATTTCTTGTTCATTGTTTGAAGCGAATCCTGTTTTAAATTTTATGGTGAATACAAATTATAGGAGTGAAGCTACGTCGGTTTATAATTGACGATATTGTTTGGGCTCGTGGTCGACTTCCGGCATTCGAGCTTCTTGGTCTTTTTATTTTGTTATTGCAATTATTGCTCGAAAGACCACCTCCCATAAGGGAGGAAAATACTTTGAGATTTACTGACTCTATTGGTTGTTATTTATTTTACTCTCTATGGCAATTGTACAAATGATTTAATTACAAATTGATGTTTAAGTGTGTATTGTGAGGATGTGGCACTTGGGCAACATACTGTGGCTACCACCAAGCAGTGCCACACCACACACTTGTGGGGTAATATTGAAAATATTAATAAAATAATAAAATTTACATCCTCCATCGCCCACCAGCTGCACGATGGAACTTCTCTCCGCAGGAGCAGTCACTGACTCGACTTTCACGATATCGATCATTGATATTCGCGACCGAAACTTTGTCAATGAGAAATTATTTATATAATCAAGAAACTTTAGTCATAAGCTACTGAAATGAAAATTCGATAGTATACTGTGACTGCTGTCGCTCAAATTAATATTGAATGACAAAATAATGAAAAATTCTCAGATTACAGTTTCCCAAACGCGTTACGCAAATCAGAGTCCCATTTCTAATTGAAGATTATCTAATTCTGTTAACTTCCAAACACGAATATTACTCTATACTCGCACAGCAGACTATACGATAGTGCAATCGCATCTTCAGAAATTGGTATTACTTTTGCGCGGCATTACACACGTGTACTTAACGATTATCGAACAGAAACTGATGAAATAATGTTCGTTAGTATCATCCGAACCGTCGACAATGTTTGTAAACAAACATTGCGTTCTAGCTCGAAGCAACTCGGCATAAACACTCACAAAAGGTGCTACACTACCAAGTGTCGGAATATTAAAGTAACGTGAAAATCGGGCAATGTTTTATTTAAATCACGTTATTTAACAACTGTTGCAAGTTATGTAAATAAAACTTATACTATTGCTTACTAGACATATACCTTAATATAATACTTGATTTTGTTCTTTGTTTGTTTGGTTAGAAACGAAATTATGATATAGCAAACCAAAAATCTCATAGTGTCCGAATATTAAAGTTACTCACTGTATTTGCAAAATAACACATTAGCGGGGTGTGCTTAAAGCATTTCCCCTCTATAAAAGAAGAATGTTTTTTCTGCCAGCACGTTAGTGAAGGGGTTGAGAATGCCACGTTAACGGGATCCAACGATGCGTCGTAGCGGGAAAACGGTCAGCACACGTTGTTGACAGATATTTTCTTAAATTGTGCTAAAAGAAAAACAGTTATAACATTTTCCGCCGATAGCTTTTCCTTCAGAAATGTCCGCAGAATCCAATTATGTGTGGTAAATTTGTGCTAGCAATGGTACTCTTCGTGAAAATGCAAAGTTAATGCGGAGACAGTTCTCGCATCCGCTCGTTTTTAAATTTTGACCGTTATTTACTACCATTAAAAAGTACAGAATATTGTATAATGCTGGAACGGTAAGAAGGCATCTGAGGGGTTATTTGCTCTGATTCGCCCGACGGATAGGGACATCCCTCTCCCTCACGCAATTTCGATTTTGATGCGCAATTGGCAAGAGAGACCCGCACATTCGTTGCGTCGTCATGTGAACGACGAAAGTAGTGTTTTATTTTCGGTTGTCATTCGTCGATCTTAAATTTCCAGGACCGATATGGCAGGGATAGGCGGTGCGAGAGCAATCTCCCCTTCCGTCTCAGCTGCATTCTTACCGTTCCAGCATTATAACTGCTGACACCTGTATATTCATGAAACACTCCTCTATTTTTTGAGACCAAGAAGAAATGTCTACTGTGTTTACTTTTCACGTAATACCAGCTTCTTTGCCGAAATCCACCGTGTTTACAAAACCTGATGTTTTTCCAAAACAGAAGGTGATCGAGAAATTCCGTTGGCGGATTCGTGTTCACAACGATGATCCCGATAAGAATCACCCAGTGGCTATTGAAAAACAAAAAGGATGTAGGGCAGTGCAGTTTCTTGAAACATGTAGAACCCATTTTCTCACGTTAAATCTGATTTTTTGTCAGGTATGTATTATATTATAATTTTAACCTTGAATTTCGGGGCTCAAAATCATTCAAACGTCATATTATTTCTCACATTTGAATTTTTGTTCTGTGAGCTACGCGGTGCAATTGAAAAAATGCAGTGATTAAAAAAAAATATATCGATAACCTTGAAATCTTTGATATGGCAAACAGAAACAACTTTGAAATAAACGCCCCCGGGATATAAGTTACTTACAATTGATATCATTTGACCCTGCCGTTCTCCTCATTTATACCTCACATTCGCATTCCTTGGGGTCGTAATGATACTGATGAAGAAAGGTTCAATTAAAAAATATGTAAAACACAAAAACAAATAGACGTAAGCTTCAAATATATTGAATATACAAAATTAACAGTCAAAAACATAGGATCTGTTAAAACATAATCATACGGACCTGAGGAGAATAGCAGGGTTTAATTACATGTGAGATATTTTTTGGTTGCTCAGAGCTAGAAAGATGTTGCACGTTATACTTAAATGAAACCCTCTATATGTATTAACCATATGCAGCTTCGCTAGTTTGGTAGTTTGATTATGAAACTGTTGTAAATCTGGAATCTAAAACAAATGAGTTGATAAATATTTTCGAAATTGTAAAAATTAAACCGTTAGATAGCGTTATTTGTTGTCTCAGTGAACAGAATTTAGTTCATTTTAATTATGGCAGTGTACTAATTATAAGTCAGTTGCACTCGGATGAATTTGCAATTTGTGTACAACAAATTAATTATTTTATTAACAAGAGTAAATATTACCTGGAATATTTTATTACATAGTACAAGAACATCTTTTAATTTGTTCAAAAGCGAGCAGATCACTTTCATAATCAGGGGCACATATGTATAGGGTTAGAAAATTTGAACAAAATTGTTGACTTGTGTATCGCAAACCCACATTCGTGGAATTAAAAAATTCACATTATTTCTTTAATGACGCTACAAATCTTATAACTTGAGACGTAGCGTATTCTTTTGAAATTTCAGCCGGCATTCATAGAGGTGCATTATTAAGCCGCTTCTCGTTTAACCTACTTTCTACTTCTGGCCTTTCACAATGAATTTCAAGAAGCTCTTTTCGAAAGTAGAGGTTTCTATACACTCTCAGGGAAATGCAAAGGAAAACAACAGACCTGTATGGGATAGAAATACGGCGCACTAATTTACCCAATGTTCATCGAAGCCGAGCATAGCAGAGAGACACTGAAGTCATTGTTACGCGAATAATGCGAGCGGAGTGGAAGAAGAGGACAGACTGTCAAAGAAAATGAAGAGATGCCTTTTGACGTGCTCGTTACATTCTACCTGTATTTATTCGCCATTTTATTAAACCTCATTTCATTAAACCGTCCTCTTTGCCTGCATTAAAAGTACCTTCGAAACGTTTCTGAGATCGCGTAATTTTAATATTGGATTATACGCGAATAATAATTAAATAGATCATTACAAACGTAGCTTTCCACATTTGGAAAAAGATCGAGTAAATTTCGTTCAGGAACGCGGAATGGTAACTAAATGTTGAGGAAAATTTTAAAGATATACAGTATTACGTAAAGTAACGTTGCGTATGATTGCAGTAGGGCTACAAATTATTCCGATACATTTAACACGCAACGATAGAACTGTATTTAATACAAAATATTTTCATTCTGCACAAAGGTCTCCTATTGTAAGCAATCCAATCGATTTTCTGCCATTGTATAGAAAAATCATTCAGTTGAAAATGAGAAAGACGATCTTTATCTTGGTTCAGAGGATAAAAAGTAAATACCACTTCATTTTTGTACATTATGTTTCAAAAACCAAAACAGCCATTAATGATATTCGTAAATGATCATTGATGTTCAAAATAGATAGTTCGTATCTTTTTGGTACCTTCACTTATTAAAACATAGAGGTGATGAAAGTGTCTGCACTTCGAAATAGTATATCATTTGTCAGATTTTTGTATTACAGAGTGTTTTACAGAGAATACACTAAATTCGCTAAAATGGTACCCAGTATATTTACATTTTAATTTGTTCTTTCTCATATATTCTCATCTTATTTTACTGAAATTTTCCACTTTTTATTAGTTAACTAGTATCATTTGTTAAATTCTGATATCCTAATATTCACAATATTTGTTTCTCTCCTCTGCGATTCTGTTTAACAATTTAATATAAATTTGCTGATTCATAATTACATAAGACAGGATTCTAATTGGTCCCTATTAATTCCATGTAGTTAGTAGGTATGTCCATATGATAATGATCCCCCAACCTAACTGCCTGATGCAAATAAGGCTTAACTTCCATGACCAATTACCGTTCATTGTTAAAACCATCGACGAGCTGGGCAAATTTAATACTGAATGCAAATTAATTTCAACGGTATTTCAAAGACGGTATTTCGCTGATTTTAGACATAATTACAGATCTTTTGCGCGTCAAATGTAAAAATGTTAGTAATTTCTATGATTAATAAATGATGGTTGGCTATAAAATTTTTATTATTACTATATCGACGTTATACACATGCTTCGGGTTATTATGAAGAATATGTGTTAACTTGAACGATAATAATTTTACTGCTTTGTTTAAAAATAACAGTTTTACATCATGATTCTCAACAGAATAATGTTGCAAACTTTCGTTTGCCAATTCATTATCGAAGTTCTATTCACTTTTACGCTTGTCTTCTCCACCATAAAGAAAAGAAGCAGAGAAATTTCTGTCAGGTTAATCGGTATATTTTTTCACAAAATGTTTGTTCCATTCTTAAATATATGCTGATTTGTAATGATAATTGTATAATTAATATATATTAATGTGTAATTGTATAATTATAATAAAATATTACGCCGTATAAATGAATTTTACGAAATAAAAATAAATATTTGTCAGATTTAAATCCGTGTTTTATTTTACAGTTTCTCAATATATTATACTTTTATTATTACGCCGATAATTTATCTCAGGAAAAGATGAAAAGGTTAAATACTTTTACTATTCTTACTCTATTCCATGGTCCGTTAAAGGTCGTAAAAGCTCTGTATAATTCAAGAAAATTTCGTAAGATGCGCATGATGCCTGAAATAAGGGTTATTGGATAGGGCTCTTTGTTTTAACAGGATAACGATCCAAAGCACTTATCCAAATACGCTGGAATTATTTAAACCACTTGTGGTACGAAGGAAAGCTGTTTTTAACGACCTGACTTTTTACGTATTAGCCCTATGCAGTCTCTGTTATATTATATAATCTATATTGAAATTTCAGAAAATTTTGTAAATTACGATTTCTGGAAGACCTTTGGGTGCAAATATTATTTTAAAAAATTTTCTCACAGTTACATCGATTAGGATACATTTTACTGTTTTCAATAATTGTTACCTGAATTCTCAATTGCTTTTAAATTTCCTTGCAAAACTTTTCACACTTTTTATACTTACAATGGATCAGGGTTTAGTTCTCTGTTAATGTATGTCATTATTCTGAATCAATTCAAAACGCAAAATCAAAGAAAAAAGTACCGAGAATAGAAAGTTTCGGAGATATTGAAGCATGTATTTTCGAACAACTAATTATTCGCTATGTTCAGTTCTCTTCTTGTCTACCTGTGCTTATAAATTGGAACACGAAGTATATGCAAACATGGTAGAAACATGTAACATAATCATATTAGCACATTAACCCACTACAAACCCAATCTACTCCAAAGTAAATGGTATCAGAAATATCTTTTCGAATATCTGAATAACTGAATCTTAGCGATGATTACTACACATGTTTGAAGTTATGACAGTTGTTTAGATAAGAGTATATCCTATCTATTTTCATGATTTTTAAATATGTTTGTAGCCATATTTGGTATAGGATTCAGGATAATGGATCTGGAGACAGTAGATATATATTTTTTTTGAGTGTTTTATTCCTCTTTATGGGTGGGAAAAGGCTACAGGAGATTGTATAATTTTATTCGGTAGAGCAAGATTTGACAAAAATAGACAAAGTTAATCAAATACTTGACAAAGCGACTTAAGCTTTATTCAAAAGGCGTGAAGACTATGATACGCGAGTCTATCTAATTCTCGGGCGTCCAGGAGATGCTCTGTACTCTCTCGTTATGCACGAGACCCAGGAACACTCCCGTACTCTCCCGTTTCCCTCTAGCAGGCGTCCGGCTATTCGCTGTACTCACCTGCCAAAGAGGCCCTAACTGCTATCCGAGAGCGGCCGATGGTATTACCTCGTCCTCTCTCTCGGAGCAGAAGAAGAAGTCTGTCGTGTCGTGAGTCCTATTTTATACCCGATCGTTGCTACCCTTGGTCGTGAAAATCATCAGTCGCGTTGTCAAGCTGGCTCTCGCGGACCCTGCCTCGCGTCTCGCGTCCCCGCTGCGCTCGGCGGTCCATCGTCGGGCGTAAGAATTACGCGAGGCTTCGCCGTTTCGCGTTTCTCTTCCTAATTTCGTTGTCGCTATGCTACATGGTGTTAAATATCGCAATTATGATCAACTTTTAGAACTTGGTTCCGCTGATCGCACATCTGACAATGACTCTTTACCTCCTTATACACCAGAGCCTTCAACTTCTGTGCTCTTTCCCAGTGTTTTCAAGTGTAAACGTGAGACATAAATTCATCGAGGCACAAGTGATCATACTCGTAAATAAATTTATACCCTGTGTAAGAACTAACTAACCTGCCGCCACGCACATTCCTTCTTCGTCGTAGAGAGGGCCTGCGTAGTCTTAAGGGAAACAAAGTTGGCATATATATATATATATATATATATATATATATATATATATACTTTTTTATATAGAAAAACGCCACACTTATTAGTCCAAGACTAAGTGACTCCTAACTCACATTAAAGGAAAGATGTTAAAAGTTCTTGGCGAATACCTCGACCACTAGAGCTGAGTAAGGGTTTCATGTAACGGCAAAAGGATGTTCATAACCACGATGTTACCAACGTATTAAAAACTTATTGAAATCGGTGAGGTATAATCTATGTAATTACAGAAGTAAAATTGGCCACATCATAAATATTTCTATTGATGCGAAGGAAAATAGCACGTACTTTCTGTAGGCCCTACAATAAGAACGAAAAACGTGTTTTGCTTCATCTGAGAAGGCCGAAGGTCGAAATGGCAGAAAGTAATAAAACGGATCGCAGAATAAATTAGAACGTAGTAAACTAAACGAGCGATGACGTTACAGTTTTTTCCGGCGCATTTTGACCTTGAAATGGGACGGAATAGCGAAGTGTCCGCGGAAATTATTTATAAGAGGCGAGAGAACGTTCAGCTACTGTAATTGTTCCGGATCTTCCAGTCACATGGAACCCTAAGTATTTTTTTATGCGACTTTTACAAGTTTTGCAAGTAAGCAACCCAACATGCTCTTTAATGATATACGGAAATCACTTGAATTAGTATCCTGAAAAGCAAAACAAAGGTGCAATTGATACAGAAACAAATTTTCTCAGAATCAAGATTTTTATAGTACATTTGAAAATAAGTGATATCAGTGAGATGTTGGATTCTCAATTCTGACACCAATTTTAATGTCGAAGTTTACCATAGATTGTGGAAAACAAATCTTGACCCCTGAGTTATGAGAGTGTTTTTATAAGTGATGTGGAAGGGATAGATGACGACTTCCAAGTCTTGCAACGCTGTACAACTTTTGCTCAGATGGCTAATATAAGGGAAATTCGCGGTTACCCTTGTACAGCAGACATTTTTGCTTAAATGTTATTGAAGAAAATACCGAAACCCATGCGTTATTCAACAGAGGCGTGAACTTATTAACACAACCTTACTCGTCGCTGAAGCATCAGCATGATTCACACCCTTTAAGAATTCTCAAACACTGTTACGATTAATTTTGGAAATCGAAATACATTTAACAGAAGTACGAAAATACTTGGGAAATAGCCTACGAGAATATCATTAACGGTGCAACACCTGCTGGACTATGAGAAAAAATTTCCAACCGCTGTTCCAAGTGGTATTGCATTTTCCATGCATTTACGTAGAAATTCTGGGAACGGATATTCGACGCGTGCAGAAACTTCAACGAATTTCTGGCGATATGGATCAGTAAAGCACTTGATAGCACATCACCGAAGGAAGTTTCTTGGAAGGATATGTATGTAATAGTAGGAGGTATTAACTTCGGCTATTTATTAGTGTGAGGTGCTGATGCCTGGTGATGAGCTACGAGATGGAATACCCATCTTCCGTACTTACACTGATAGCTTGAGTTTCATGAGGTTTATTAACGCGATCCGTTTCAAGACTTTCTTATTAAAGGACAGAAGTACATTTTCTTGAAAAATTGCGTAAGAGAATTCATGATTCTAAAACGTAAAATTAAATTTCGAATTAATGATGCTAGTGTGTAAGATTAATGATGTTTAGGTTAGATTGTTGCATTCAGAGCTAACTAACCCACAGCAACATTTTTTAACAACATATACATGTATCCTGAACAAATATGTCATTATAAATACTGACGATTAATTTAAAATATGTGATAGTCCTGTGTTAATAGATGTTACATTAATCGCACATATTACATACTATGGGTGTATCGGCAATGCTGATAAAAAATTGTTAAATACGCTGACTAAATAAATGAAAGTGTTTGTCATTTTTTTAAATATTTTCCAGTATTATTTTTACGTTTTCTTACTCCGATGTCTAAGCTTCAACGTGGTGTAGAAAGAAAGGCTTAGAATGGTAATAAAGATAAAATGTAACATTCAAAACTTACATAGAAATGAAGATCCATATAATATTTATAATATGTGGTACTCATAATGATATGACATCTCGTAGTCAAGAGTCACATATTAGTAAGAAGTGGGGATGATCGCATTTCGAAAGGTTGCATCTCACAACATGTTCAGTTTAGTTATGCAATTTTTTGACTTCAGGCGGGAAGGCTTCTTATGATATTAAATAATCCGTTGCCCTTTGAGTTAGATATATACGTTACTTGCTCAGTATATTATTTTTTTGTTTTTTTACGCGATATATGTACTATTTGTTATAATATTTAATTAACTGGATGTGTATTTATGTTTGTGTTATTATAAGGCATTCACAATCCTGACATTAAGTAGTTACTTCCATTAAGTAGTTAGTTCACCTATCTATTACACATATAATTACCAAGGCTAACAAAACTACACATTACCATTTTTTTCTGAAATGTACTGAAAATAACGGTATTACTCTTTTGATTTTCGGCAGTATTTACACCAGAAGAAAATAGGAAACGGACTTATATCAAGTACAATCTTTAAAACAAATTACTGCACCGTCGTTGGTAACAATGCAACGGGTGGAAATAATATTCTAAAACAAACCATGTGCATGCAACACAAGTGTCCGAAACGACGTGATGGAGCTATGCGTTTGACATTCTTCTTTCGTAGAAAAATCGAAACTTCAAAGAAGCCGATGGAAGAAAAACTACTTGACAAAATCACTGCAGTACTCGCAGGCAGGCGGACTTTGAAGAAGGCAAAGCATCCCTTTCTTGACGGAGCAGTTACGGTTATTGGAGTCGAGAGTGGAAAGGTCACTTGATATTGATGTCGCGCCTTCTTACTCGGAGACTCGCTAAAACTGGAAAATAAACAGCGGGCGGAAAAAGTGAAAAGAAAATTCTTTGGACTCGACGACGCGATGTTAAATGAAGGTACGTAGAAAAGGGAAGTCAAGAGTATCGAAAATTCCATTTTGAGACTTTTCGACCTTTTGATATTGCACTTTGCTGCAGACGCGACTTAAATGTCTGAAAAATCATTTTATACGTATTGTGTTAACGATTCAAGATTTGGATATCTTCGGAAGTGAATGTCATCGTTTGTCTTGATTGTCTGAATTAGCAGTACTGGATATTGAAAAATAAAAATCAAGAGTAACGAACAAATAATTGAGAATGAGGAATAAGAAATGATTAAGGATTTGTCTAGTATTGCACGATGTAAGGTATGTATCGAAATTGTAATAGGTAATGTAATGAAATACGATAATGCAAAATGACGACGAAGGCACGGCGAAGTTAACTGCGTCAGAAATTCAGTTGTAACACTTATTATTAGTAGACTGCGGTTTTTTCTGCATTTATGACAAATTTAGCACTGCTAAAATACACAAAAAGCATGTAATATAAAGAAATATTGGGTTGTTCGGAAAGTAATTTCGTTCTTTCCCAACAGAGGACATAATTGTATTTATTCACGGTCAACTTCGCACTTAACCAGCATTGTAATTATATACTTTGTCAGCTGATATAGCAAGGCTTCTTTGTGAAAAAAATTCTTTCATTCTGCACAATAGTTTTTGTTTGGTGCCCTATCAAATATAGAAAGTCGAAATCAGCATTTTCGGCATATTCCACTTTTTTACTAACGAAAAGGTGCAAATGTTGCTCAAGCAAGAAAAAAATTATTGGATGTGTATGGAGAAAATGTATCGACAGAACGCCAGTGCCAAAACTGGTTTGCAAAATTTCATTCCGGCAATTTTGATGTTGAAGTTGCGCCACATTCTGGAAGGCCAGTTGAAGCTGATGAAGACAAAATAAAGGCATTGATTGATGCACACCGCCGAATAACAGCTCGTAAGATCGCTCTGAGAGATTAAATTTATCGAATTCGACCGTTCATGATCACGTGAAATGCCTTGATTTAATTTCAATACTCGACATATGGGTTTCACGTGCCTTTACAGAAAGAAATTTGCTACGTCGCATTGACGTCTGTGATTTTATTTTCAATCGTCAAGAAAATGATCCATTTTTTAAGCGAACCATCACTGGGGACGAGAAATAGCTCGGATTACTACTTGTTCCGGTTTCTACAATTTTTTTTAGACGACAAAACCTTTGATTCAAACGATGACGTCAAAAATGCCTCGGATCAGTTTTTTGACAGCAAAGATCAAAAGTTTTATGAGCGTGGAATCATGCTCCTGCCAGAAAGATGGCAAAGGGTATTGGATCAAAATGGAGAATATATAATTCAATAAAATATCTATACACTATAAGAAAATCGTCTTTCATTTTCACTAAAAAGAAACGAAATTACTTTCCGAACCACCCGATATCTGAAATATCTTAGATACAGCATTCGTTGTAACATTTAGCGAGTGAAAGAGTCCTCTACTTTTTCTTTATTAGCTGCGTTTAGCAAACTTTAAATTGGCATAAGTATCTGCAGTGTAATTATTAGTCAACCTTTGCGAAGAAAAACTATACGGTTCAGAACTAACGTGAATTACATAGTATTTAATATTTGAAAGAGGAAGTACTTAATTAAATTTTTGTGGAAAACAAGTATATTTGGTGGTAACGGTGTTGTATTACATGGTGTTAATAAAAAATGAGATTTAAAGTCTATTACAATTATTTTTTGTAGTTCAAGTAACATTAACAGATTTTATTTAAAACAGTGCTTTATAACAGAAGAATAAGTAAAAGTGGAAGATCACCCCATTCGGTCATCAACCACCTCTCATTAAAACGGAGAAATCTCCCTATTCGGTTGGCTAATAAGTGTTAATAATTTGGAATGGTAGTTTTAGTTTAGTACCTTACTGTAAGCATCTCTTTGACGTATCAAAAAGCTTTTGAATGCATATCGCGGCAATAATTTTACGCCTGTTTTCGATACATTTCTAATCCGGTTATTATTGTGTTTCTTTTTACGTTTCTTTTTTCAATTTTAAAAGGTGAACGTTGATACGCGTATAAAAATGAAATATAGAATAGCAATAAAGTTGAAAAATATAATATAAAAGTCGCACAAAACTGTGGTTTAGTCTAACACTGAATGATTTGAATATCCACCGAAATTGTAAGAGGTCATAGAAAGCAAGGCATATAATTTAACTCTTTGACTGTCTTATTTAATATGGGAATCCTACGAAAGTCTATAAAGTTTCCTGCAAAGTCGTATAAAAACTCTTGGAATTTTATATTTATATATAGCCGGTGCACTGAAACGTATGAGGCAAAAAAACGGAACTTTTCCCGATTATTCTACATCTATCCCAGATACAATGCAAAAGTGTTATTTTTAGAGATAGTATTCATAAAAGCAAAAGAAAATCTGCACGCTGATCGTAGAGACTTGCATATCTCTCAGAAAAGTTCCAACGACCATAAATTCGCAAACCTACCCTTAGACGTAAAACAAAAATCTGCTGTAAAAATGTCGCCTTCGGAAGTTGCCCAGAGTTCAAGTATTTTACAACGATATAAACTAAGCTCATTGTATGAAAATGTCTGTGTAAATAACTCTTATTGCTTCTAATGTTACACCATAATATATATCGAAAGCATCATAATTTGATAAAAAGTGCATGACAAAAAAGGTGGATATTTCGGATAATAATTTAAAATAAATACTACTAATTTTCACGTCGGAGTTAAAATGCTAAACAATCTTCCAAAAATATTTGCATAATGATAAAAAATACATTATGAAAGCATGCCTGAGATGGAGAAGGATGAAGGACTGAATTAAAAAAGGTTTCGACGATGTGAGAAAAATGGTGCTATTTCTGCGTTAATGTAAACGGAAATAACGCCTCGTCAGAGGAAATGAGGAACGTTATATATGTAATTGTACATTCTGGAAAATCGATTGATGGATGCAGGTGATTCATTTGCCGTGATATGGGATGTAGCCGTAGAGTCTATTTCTTAATCGTTTGCATTAGCATACCATACGAATTTGTTTATTGTATACAACATATTCGTATAAAATGAAACAAACTGTTACTCTTCAAAAGTTGAGGGAAGCCAAATTTAATTTTAATGTTCATTCTAATATTAAATTAAATGGTATATTAAATGTTAAATGCAAAATATGAAATTTTACTTAATTAATGTTACAAATTGTGAGTGCAGAGATCATAAAGGAGATATAATTTGCATGTTAAGCGTAATAACAAGTATATTTCATCATTAGTTTCCTGATTTATATATCTTTGTTATCGACTAAGTTTTTAAAATTTTTGATTGAAAAATTTCTATTGAAAATTTGTATTATCATTATATATTTTCGGTATTTTTCTTGATTACAGTATACAAAAATACATATTTAGCTGAGAAAACAAATGAAGATTTTATTAACGACTTGAATGTCATTACCTTAATATGAACTTATACTTATATATTTCTATATCTACTGGATATCTACCAAAATAATTATTGAAATAATTATTAAAAGCGAAGCTCAATAATCTCAGTGCATGGGTGATACGTATGTAAATAGATGCTCCGAGATAAAATAGTGTCCAATACGGAATGACATAAAGTAGCTGTGCAAAAAGTGGTTCAAAATAACTTTATATTTCGAAGACCGGGTCGTATATTTGATGCTGAACATTTCCAAGTATATGAGCTAATGCAAAGTATTTATCGGATATATTAAACAATCACGGTGATAATCTGTTAAAAACAAATCCGTCGTTCGTTATGATGTTCAAAGTTATTCGTCGATAGCACAGTAGAACTGACTAAAAATAATAAAAAGTTTATTATATTTTATATACTTTCAAAAAATTTATTTTTGGTATACACTCAAATTACATAAAACTCCAGAAATTCATATAAAACCGATATTCTACGAGAGGTCTTATAAAGCTTTTCCTTGTCCTTTGGAATTTTCTATATTTCAAATTCCAAATTGAAGTATAAAAGTTTCATACGCGATACGACATTATGATATCGCATTTACAATAATTTGAAAAATCCGTTTTCCGATGGAAGAGTTTAAAGTCCAGGAATCAAAATCGGGTAAAATGTACTCGAATAGAGTACGTATCTGTGTGCTAGAAATTTTCATAAATTCGTCATAAACGTTCTGCATGGCAGATCCCTATAGAAGCGCAATCGAACGAAAACATGGACGTTTTTATCGGAGACAAAATTCTCCTGCCCTAATATTTTTCAAGTTTGATGCTTAGATATGTTCTGCATGGAAATGGCAAAGGTCAAGAAAGATCAGAGAGTACTAGGAGGAAGGTGGGAGGACTCTATTGGTCATGTCAAACTTGATGAATCACACGGACGACGGTGGCTTATGGTGGTGTTGTTTGTGACTAGACGTAGAGAAATTTATAATATCACAGTCTTACCACCACCATCGCCAGCCTCCGAGTTGTCTAGCGCTTGGGTCTCCGTTTTGTACAGCAGCTTCGTTGTAGCGGTCGAAGTAGTAGTTGATCTTCCTGCACAATAAACACCACACATCGCGTCCATCAAGTAGTTAACACAAATATTACGATGAGCGGATAATAACGTGATAATCGGACCACTACTAATTATCTGATGGAAATACATTTAATACTCTTGCAAGACTCCGTTTTGATTGTTGCTACGCATTTGAATTTTGTAGCGCAGCCGTAACATTTCACCATTACACCTTGGCAAATCACGGAATATGAATTTAATGTCTTTTGCGTTTGTTATTTTGAAATGACTTTCATTGCTATATCACCACGAATGGATATTTGTGATTATGCTAGGCGAATGATACGTCTAATAAATTAATATTACATAGTAGTAAACTGTTTTTCTGCAGAAATATAGATTGACAAATTGGGATCGATGAATTTATTGGGGTTTTTATTGAATATTTATTGAATATTTAAATAACATTCCTGCAGGATGGGAATGTTAGTTATGTTAGATATGTTAGTATTATTATGCGAATTATATAACAAATTTCAGTAATTTTTAAAGACGTTGCTGGCCCTTCGGGGTTTCAAACAAGATATATTTACAGAGAATTGATTCAAGTTTTAAAATATAGAGACTATTGATTGCACTCCTTATAATTATAAGGTCTGTATTATTGTTTAAAAATAATCGTACTTATACATTCAGAAAACTTTCCTCTGTGTTTTAAGACTACAACTTTCTATCGTTTTAGTTCTTACGTAATATAAGTTTCTTTTCCGAAATCGACCGGTTTTACAAAAACTCGATTCTATCAAAAACTGCGGATGATAGGGAAATTCTGTTTATGGATTCGGATTTGGAGCGAGGAACCCTATGGATGTTACGAAATAAAAAAAGTTTTAGAATAAACCTAGATATACGTAAAAGTAAAGTGTCTTAACGTAATCGTACCTTCTGAATATGTCAATACGGAAAAACCTTTGAGCCTTTGGGATATTTAAATGATTAACACGAATGACATTAAATGATTAACAATGAAATTCATATTTTGACAACTATTTTACCCTATTACCATATTCATACATTGAAGTCATTCAAATAAGTATGAAGATATTATAACTAAGTAATTTAATTATTCTTTTGTAGTTTCAAGTATTTGGAAAATTTCAAAAAATGTCGCAATCATGTAAATTTCTCACAAAATATTTCAGACGCAAACGTTAAGGTGAAGTATAGACATTGTGCGTCCCGTCTAAGGGGTGGAACTCTGTATTAAGAGTTATGATACTGGCGCAAGAATGAACGTGTAGATCAATGTACAGCGTCACCCCGTGAAACATGGTGTTAGTAGGCGTACATTGAGTCGCACAAATATTCGTACTCCCTTGATTGGTAATTAAACGTGCACGATAAATCTTCAAAGGGAATGTTATTAAACGCTTGGTAGAAGGCATATGTACTATATTAAGGAAGGGTTCAGTCAATGTGTTTCTCCTCGTGGCCGACGATCGTCAATCGAGTTAACGAAACCTTTAATCCTATATATTTTAATATATTTCTCGAAGGACCACCCTCATGATAAGGGAAGAACTATATGTAACTTTGTAACTATAACACTTTATTTATGAGTATGTGTATACTAACTCCGCGCTTGTTTTGTACGAACACTAATTGTTATGATGTACACGTTGGGACTGTATTATCCACGGAGAGTGCAATATCTCCGTACCGAATATAACCTTTCGAGAATGCAATATCTCGGGAAAATGTAATATCTCCTTTAGACTGTAATATCTAATTTGAGAATTCGATATCAAAGTGTTATATTACAAGTGTATGGAATGTGACTGGCTAAGAATGGCCCGAATGACTGAGAATGGCCCGAATGGCTAAAAAATGGCCTGAATGGCTAAAAAATGGCAATGTTATGGGCGAACGCTTGCCCTTTTATGTGTTGAAAGACGTCACTGCACTCTCCCACTCTTCCCTTCCTGACCAATCAGGAGGGCCTGATATTTCGTGGGTGCACTGACGTCTCTGTTCAAGGGGGTGCGAGAACATCGGCAACATCGCAAATTTCCCGAATCCCACTCCTCCACCTTCGACCAAGTAACGGTAAAGAAGGGGAGGTCGGGATGCCCTGGGTCTGAGCGTCTTTCCGGTCTAAGGGTCGCGGTCCGCTCGAAACAATAACACCAGGACCGTTTTGCCGATGCCCCCGGGACCATTATAAGGCAATCACTTTCAGTAAATCCCTAAAAACTTGACATCGCAAAAGTATTCGTATAATTTAATCTACATGCACAAAGATCGGAATATTTACATCTTTGAGCTATTAATAGCATCCATATTGGTCAATGATCCTCGAGGTAAATCATGACACAGTATGTAATACATATCTCTTTATTACTGCCAGTTAATATTACGATGAGTTGAGAAACAAAGGAAGTTGCAGTGTTCGAACGTAAATTGAATTATAAGTATACTGAAAGATCATCGTATTCTGCAATTGCTGAATCAGTAGATAAGAGTAAATTTATTGTACAAAAGTATCAAATTCTATCTAATATCCTGAGGAATTTCTTGTTCGTGAAGCAATAGCTATACAAAGGGGAATTTTTAAAGATTCAATGAGAACTGGACCAAAAATTGCCACTTTTATGGCAAATTGTTTCAAGAAAGAAGTGAGCGCAGACACTTATTGCAGATTATTAGAAAAATCGTTTATCAATAAGGCATGCCACGAGAAGCTTCGCAGAAGGGTATTTTTACAAAGGTGTTCCTTTCTGGAAATGTGTGATATTCTTAAATGAAAGCCAGTTTAACTTACTTGTTGCGGATAACTGCAAAATAGTCGAGAAAACTCAATACCAAACTTTAGCTAAAGAATCTAAAGGCAACTGCAAAACACGGGGGTGTTTCCGCAATGGTATGAGACTGCATGGCCACAAAAGGTATTAAAGTTTAGTCTGTGTCGACGGTATTATGGACAAAATGCAATATATGAATATTTTATGCGATCATTTATCGCCGAATGCGGCTAAATTAAATTTCGACAATGGTTATTACTTTCAATACGACAATGATCTCAAACGCGCGGTTCATATTGTAAAGCAATTGTTAATATACAATATCCCATATTTACCGGTAATACTATTGTAAAGTTCTGAAGTTAATTTCAACAATCACATTTAGGCAGAAATGGGAAAATCGTTGTAAGATGTGCAATTTCAGGGATAAAACATTTATTGTTGGAAGAGAAACTTTTAAGAAGTATAATACTATTCATTGCTAAAATACGTTCGTGCTGGTAGAGCTGGAGAACCGTTTCTTAGCAGCTGAGACGGAAGGGGAGATTGCTCTCGCACCGCCTATCCCCGCCATGTCGGTCCTGGAAACCTCAGATCGACGAATGATAACCGAAAATAAAACACTACTTTCGTCGTTCACATGACGACGCAACGAATCTGTCGGTCTCTCTTGCCAATAGCGCGTCAAAATCGAAAATGCGTGAGGGAGAGGGACGTCCCTATCCGTCGGGCGAATCAGAGCAATTTACCCCTCTGCTGCCAAGTAAATTTTCCATCAGTATATATGCTATGGATATAGATATGTAAGAACGAATAGTATTACATTGTTAGTTTTGTAAGGTTTGACGGATTTTTTTTGATGTATAACAATTTATTGAAAGAAAGTTTTGGCCATACATTATTACGTATTAATAAAATTGATGTTAACTGAATTATTAATTATAAAAATATCTAAGGTGTTAATTGTACTTCTTATTTGTTCTTCTATTATACATTTGTAAACAGAATGTTCTTTAATTCATGGCACAAGTATGAATTAAAGAACAACTAAAATAATTTTGCCTTTCAATAAAGTAGGTGAATTTATGTATACAGGACATTCAATGTTTGTTTAATCCCAAGCTCTACAAGATATACTTTTATCCCACATATCTGACTCAGTTTGCACAAAGTGTCACCATCTTTGTGGTTATAGCGCATTTATAAAATGTCGTGTATAATTTTTATTATTATTCCGTTCTTACAAATTCAAAATTGACAAGTATTTTTTCGATTGTGAAGATATACGTACTAAATTTTCGATCATAACAGGATACAAATCAACAAATCTTATAAGGACATTGGACTACTATAATACCAGCACAAATAACATTAGGAATAGGACAGAGAGGAGATTTGATACGGTTTGGTCAAGAAAAAGAAAATTCCATAATTTTACATGTTATTTGATCCGGTCTCATCGGAAGAAGAAAAATTCAAAAAATTTACAATGTCGTTTGCTCTGGTTCGATTGGAAGAAGAAATATTCCAAAAATTTAAAAGTTCTTTGATCCGGTATAAACCGGTTTCATAAAAAAAAAGCAAATTCCTAAATTGCACATACTGTTTGGTCTGGTTTGATCCTATCTGTCATGGCTGTCCCGTCTGCCTTGTGCCTGTTTACATGTCCTGTGCTTGCCCTGCCTGTATTGTCTGTACTGTGTCTGTATTGCCTGTTCTGCCCCGCCTGTTTTCTTTTCACAAAAATTTATATGCAGTTTTGTGGATCTCAATGAACGGTGTAACTTTTATTTTAACTACTTTTTCTATCTTTTGTTCTTTGCGACTTACAAGCACGTATATAGAAAGGACGATTCGGACAAAGGGGTTGATATCTACCTCAAAGTTGAAAACGGGCACGAACGAACTACAGCTTTCTTCTTAGAAGTGTCTAATTAATATTTGTGCAAAGTTTCATCAAGATCGGAATGTTGAATGTTGAAAAATTTACTTGTAAGTATACAGTCGGAATAATTATTTCTTTTATGATATAAAAGTGACCAGAATTCATTTCACATTGTTGAGGGTTTGTTTTCTTCTTTTTCACCCCAACTTCATCCTGAATGTATGGTTACCGCTGCGAGTGACATAATTTACGACCTGGGTCATGAGGAATGATTTTTACCAGACATACTCTAACTGGATCACGCTCTGGTGCATAGCCTGAACTCCAAAAGGAATTAATCTCTATCACTTTGAAAGCAATTGCTTTAATCATTCCGAATTCTCCTTTCAAAGTGTCATTTAAATGTGTTTCTAATTTACATCAACTTTACATTCCTTGCTCTCTGTAAATATTTCCATACGGTAAATAAATTTGAAAAACTCGCTGCAAGAATTATCAAATTGAAACGTTGAACACTACTTTTTTAAGTTGTCTGTGAAACGTTAATTGTTAATTAAATGTACAAATATTTAGAATTCATTTGGTTGAATTGATCATGTCAGAAAATAAAATTCCCCAGGGAGGAATCAAAGTTTAACGAATTATTATTAAATTGAATATTGTACTTTCTGGACGATTATAGTCCAGTTCAGTAATTCCTAGTCGTAAAACATTTAATAATTTTTACAACGTATTATTATACATGAGTAACAATAATTGCAATTGGTGAAAATCGAAGTTATTCGGACAATTGTAAGAAAATGTATCACAGTGAACATATTTTATTAAACTCTGTTCAATAAGCGATGCAGAAGCAATTCAAACCGTTAACAGCTCTCACTGTTAGAATCCTGGTCATCGTAGAGACTTCCTAATCCGTAGAAACGGTCGATGTTCATGATTTATTATACTCGGTACTTCGAATTGCATGGTACAATAAAACATATGGCGACCAAATCGCTAAACGGATTTCAGGTCTTCCTCAAACTCCAAATTTCTAAGAATTTGTTTTTATGACGGCGTGACTTACGCCTGTAAAGTAACGATCTACCAGAACATCGCAATTTTGTTCCACGGAAGAAATACATCCAAGTGCGCATTGAACACTTGAAAAAATCGTCAGCATCGTTCCGATCGTCATGACGTGTCAGCCAGCAAACAACGAATCGAACATACTTAAAACATACAGTAAAACCTAACATTTCTCTAACTGTGCCTGATCTGATTAACTTCAACAGAGCAGTGATGCTGTTTGAGACCTTTATAAAGAATCTTGCAGCCTGCCCACATCACTGGCGTTTCAGAATCACGCGTTGCGACACATTTCAACTTATCGTTATATCGGAAATTGTTTTCTTCCTTCTTTCAGTTTTTCCAGATTATTGGGAAACTGCACTCAATACGCTTTTCCAAGTTTTCAGCGATCGAAAACATCAGCGGAAGGTAGAAACACCAACATTTTTCTTTTTGTTACTAGAACGAAGACTTGACGTACTTACCTTTCCGAGTCAAAATATTCTTTGAAATTATTCTGCAGCTTTCAGTCAGAATTTTTACAGTGCTTCACAATTCTTGATAATTTCATTTTCATTAATTGATTCGGTTCACTAAGGAATGGTGTGTCCATATTAATAAAGAAAAAGTATTTTAAATTGTAGCCATATTTGTATAGGATTTCGGGATAATGGATCTGGAGACAGTAGATATATTTTTTGAGTGTTTTATTCCTCTTTATGGATGGGAAAAGGCTACAGGAGATTGTATAATTTTATTCGGTAGAGCAAGATTTGACAAAGTAGATCAAGTTAATCAAATACTTGACAAAGCGACTTAAACTTTATTCAAAAGGCGTGAAAACTATGATACGCGAATCTATCTAATTCTCGGGCGTCCAGGAGATGCTCTGTACTCTCTCGTTATGCACGAGGACCCAGGAACACTCCCGTACTCTCCCGTCTCGTCTAAGTCGTCTTGGGCGTCCAGGAGATGCTCTGTACTCTCTCGTTATGCACGAGGACCCAGGAACACTCCCGTACTCTCCCGTCTCGTCTAAGTCGTCTTGGGCGTCCAGGAGATGCTCTGTACTCTCTCGTTATGCACGAGGACCCAGGAACACTCCCGTACTCTCCCATCTCGTCTAAGTCGTCTCGGGCGTCCAGGAGATGCTCTGTACTCTCTCGTTATGCACGAGGACCCAGGAACACTCCCGTACTCTCCCGTTTCTCTCTAAGTCGTCTCGGGCGTCCAGGAGATGCTCTGTACTCTCTCGTTATGCACGAGGACCCAGGAACACTCCCGTACTCTCCCGTCTCTCCCTAAGTCGTCTCGGGCGTCCAGGAGATGCTTTGTACTCTCTCGTTATGCACGAGGACCCAGGAACACTCCCGTACTCTCCCGTTTCCCTCTAGCAGGCGTCCGGCTATTCGCTGTACTCTCCTGCCAAAGAGGCCCTAACTGCTATCCGAGAGCGGCCGATGGTATTACCTCGTCCTCTCTCTCGGAGCAGAAGAAGAAATCTGTCGTGTCGCGAGCCCTATTTTATATCCGATCGTTGCTACCCTTGGTCGTGAAAATCAACAGTCGCGTTGTCAAGCTGGCTCTCGCGGACCCTGCCTCGCGTCTCGCGTCCCCGCTGCGCTCGGCGGTCCATCGTCGGGCGTAAGAATTACGCGAGGCTTCGCCGTTTCGCGTTTCTCTTCCTAATTTCGTTGTCGCTATGCTACAGTCTCCCCCTCTGGACGCGAAATCGTCCCGATGAGCAGTCCAGGATCCTACTCGTCAAAGTTGCCACCGGGACTGCGGTCGTTCTGGTCTTCCTTCCTTCTCTTTCGTGGTCTTCCTTCCTTCTCTTACGTGGTCGTCCGCGCCTGCGGATGGGAACTGCCGGTGCCGGTAGCTCGTCTCGGTCTCCGGTGTACGACGTCAAGACTGAAGCGTGGTACAGCCCGATTACCACAGGGTGAGCCCCCTGTGTTTGTAGTTTCGTAGCTGCTCGCCCTAGTACGCCGTTTAACGGCGTACGGTCCGTCTCGCCTCGGTGCCAGTTTGGATGAATAGCGCTGCTCGCGCTTACTTAGGGTGTGAGTGGCTCCCCAGACAAGGTCGCTTGCCTGGTACTCTGGTCCCTCTCGTCGTCGTTGGTCCGCCTGTCGCTTCCGCCGGTCCTGTCATTTCTCGTGGGTGTGCTGGGCTACTCGCAAGGTGTTCCGTCGCCTCCTCCCCCTGGAGTGGAACTGCTCCGATCGTACAGCTGCTCGCATCGGTCCTCAGAGTGTATGGCTCCGTTTCGTAATTTCTGAGGCACTTCTCGAAGAGTTCGTCCATGCGAGACCAATCATCTTTCTTCTCTTCGTTCTTCCTCTTTCGAGGAGATTTGACCGGACTGAGCAGCGGTGGGGGTGGCGCAAATTCTTCCCTTATTTCAGTCAGATACCGCTCCAGACTTCGAGGTGGCGTTGACTCTGAGGCAAACGTGGATACTACAATTTGTGGTTCGGCGTTTTCCTTTTCCTCCGTCTCACGTTGTGAGTCGTACTCGCGGCTGGGCTCGTTTACGAAGTGCCAGTTGCGCTGAGCGGCATTAATGACGATGCCCGCTTCCTCCAGGAAGTCAATCCCTAGCAGCGTCCTGTCGTCCTTACTGCCAGGCAGCACAATAAATTTGGAAGGTATCGTGCGGCCTTCCAGCGCCACAGCAGCTTCCGTGACGAGCACCTCTCGTACCCGTGGGTTTCCGTCGGCCAGCGCCACTCGCATCTTCCTGCTGGCAAAATTGTGTCCCTTCGCCTTCAGAACCGCGAACAGGCTCTGGCTGGCTACGCAGCATTTTGCCCCAGTGTCCAGGTATGCCTGACCCTCCTTTCCAGCGATGGTCACAGCAACCGTTGGTCGGGACATCGGTAGAACCATGTCAATGGAGCAGAAGGCGGCTTGAATCGTAGGCGTCGTCTTCCTGCTACAGTCCGGGCATTTGCTTCGTACGAAGCCTGGCTTGCCGCAACCGTAGCATTTCAGGGACGTCTGCGAGGTGTTGTTCTCATTGGTTTTCAGCGGTGGCCGTTGTTCGTGTCCGTGGCTTGGACCAGCCTGGAACTTTCGGTGTCTGCACGCGACCGTCGCATGCCCGAATTTTCGGCAAATGCCGCAGCGCAGTCGGTCCTTCGGATCTAGTTCTCTTCTAACGAGACGCTCTTGCTGTTGGGCTTCCCTCTCCAACGCCTCGAACTCCCTTGCTCGTCTTACTAGGTCCGCAAAAGAAGAGATCGATGCTCTCGCTATTCGTTCGCGCAGTTGAAAACGCAGCAGTCCGTACAGCATGTCGATCTGCACGGATTCCGCAGGAAGTTCGGGTAGCTCCGACAGCAGAGCTCTTTTCCTGCTAATGAAGACGTCGGTCGGTGTCTTTGCGTCCTGGTTGTCTCTGAAAATTTCTGTATAGACTTGATGCGCTGGTCGTCGCGGCGCGAAGGTAGCACGAATCAACTCCAGGGCCTCGTTCCACGCCTTCATCGTCGGCCGCACACCTCTCCACCACGTAGCCGCATGACCTTCGAGGAGCAGCGGTAGACCTCGAAGAGCATTTTCGTCTGAGATGTGCTCGATATCCTTGAATATCGACACTGTCGCGACGAATTCCACAACCTTCGCGTAGTTATGGTTTCCGTCGAAACGCGCGGTGCATCGCGCGAAACTCCCCTCCTCTACCGGCTGGGTCCGCTGGATGGATTCCAGGATCTGGGAGAATTGGGATGAGGACAACTGGAGGTTTGTCGAAGCCGTGCTGGATTCGGATGGATCGTGGTCCAGGGCCAGCTCGTTGGGCGCCATATTTGTAGCCATATTTGTATAGGATTTCGGGATAATGGATCTGGAGACAGTAGATATATTTTTTGAGTGTTTTATTCCTCTTTATGGATGGGAAAAGGCTACAGGAGATTGTATAATTTTATTCGGTAGAGCAAGATTTGACAAAGTAGATCAAGTTAATCAAATACTTGACAAAGCGACTTAAACTTTATTCAAAAGGCGTGAAAACTATGATACGCGAATCTATCTAATTCTCGGGCGTCCAGGAGATGCTCTGTACTCTCTCGTTATGCACGAGGACCCAGGAACACTCCCGTACTCTCCCGTCTCGTCTAAGTCGTCTTGGGCGTCCAGGAGATGCTCTGTACTCTCTCGTTATGCACGAGGACCCAGGAACACTCCCGTACTCTCCCGTCTCGTCTAAGTCGTCTTGGGCGTCCAGGAGATGCTCTGTACTCTCTCGTTATGCACGAGGACCCAGGAACACTCCCGTACTCTCCCATCTCGTCTAACAAGGGAACATCCCGAGGTGCCACACGCCGATTTTGATGAAATTTTAGTATGATGTAGTACTCGTTAGAATATTCGACACGTATTTTTTTATATCGGCAATCGTCCACGTTAAAGGGGTGAAAACCGCCCCCAAAGTTGGGGGCCAAAAGTGTATTTCGTTGAATATCTTGGAAACTATGAGAGATAGAGCATTTGCGTAAATTGACGAAATTGGCGCCTTTGCATTACGAATTTAACGGCATAATTTCTTTTCCAAAATCTCCATTTGTTTAAACAATATGTTGAAAAATAACATATTTTCGGCAGTTTTACCACTTTAATGTTATTCAATTTTCTTGAATATTTTTTTGTAAAAACTACATTTCCTATAGAAAATTACGGATAAATAGGAATTTCGATTTTTTCATCAACAAAAAAGTTATTACATATGAGATTTTATCGTTCGACGCGCGAAATAGAGTCCCTACACGAGTCGTTCCTTGTTCATAACTGTTCGAATAGCAATTCCTTGTTCGAATAGCAATTCTTGCTCTGTTTCCACTTCTATATATCCACTAACCTTATACCTCTTAATTAAATCTATAATCGTGTTCGCTAATTCAATGTCCATAGCACATACCGGCGATGTTCTTTCGTCATTACTACAATTATAAGTTTCAATTAAAATATTGATAATATTCATAGGATTTACTGCCATGACTGCAAATCTACACTGCTTTAATTTTGCAATGAACAATGTAAAATAATAAAGAATAGCAGAAAAATTGCAATTTTGGTTTTTAACAAAGATACTTACTGTAAATTATTACCGCAAGAAGCTATTAGCGCTTTCCAAAATCTTCGCAATAGCAAAAACTCTTTCGTCAGCATACGAATGTTGATGCGAATAGAATTCGACAAATATTAAACACTCACTATTATATATACCTTAAAGACGATGACGTATCGACTTTACCATGTCTGTCATTGGTTATTAGTATAATAGTTAAATCCCACCCTCTTTTTCCTCGCGAAGAGGAAATTTCCGAAGTATGTTGTAAAAATGGGAAAGATCCCTGAAATTTGTCATCAGGCGAAAGCCTGTGATTTTCGTAACGCATAGACAAAGAGTTATAATCTTTGACATTTCTAACAATAAGCAGGCCGAAGCTGTAGATTCGTGAAGTGCGATAGACATACACCTCGGCTACTTCTCATTGTTGGTGAGCGGTCGCTAGTTTTTCTATAAGCATTTTACACTCCATTCTTGTTGTTTCATTTATTTGTTCACACCGTGCCGACCTGGGAATGTCCCTCCATAAACCGCGCGCAGTGCTGCAGCCGGAAATTATATCGCATTAAAGTAACGGAAAATTCTTTTCTTTTTGTTAGCAACGAATGGTTATCGGTAAAATCAATTTATTTACAAATTACCGGGGAGTTATGAACAAGGAACGACTCGTGTAGTGACTCTATTTCGCGCGTCGAACGATAAAATCTCATATGTAATAACTTTTTTGTTGATGAAAAAATCGAAATTCCTATTTATCCGTAATTTTGTATAGGAAATGTAGTTTTTACAAAAAAATATTCAAGAAAATTGAATAACATTAAAGTGGTAAAACTGCCGAAAATATGTTATTTTTCAACATATTGTTTAAACAAATGGAGACTTTGCAAAAGAAATTATGCCGTTAAATTCGTAATGCAAAAGCGCTAATTTCGTCAATTTACGGAAATGCTCTATCTCTCATAGTTTCCAAGATATTCAACGAAATACACTTTTGGCCCCCAACTTTGGGGGCGGTTTTCACCCCTTTAACGTGGACGATTGCCGATATAAAAAAATACGTGTCGAATATTCTAACGAGTACTACATCATACTAAAATTTCATCAAAATCGGCGTGTGGCACCTCGGGATGTTCCCTTGTAAGTCGTCTCGGGCGTCCAGGAGATGCTCTGTACTCTCTCGTTATGCACGAGGACCCAGGAACACTCCCGTACTCTCCCGTTTCTCTCTAAGTCGTCTCGGGCGTCCAGGAGATGCTCTGTACTCTCTCGTTATGCACGAGGACCCAGGAACACTCCCGTACTCTCCCGTCTCTCCCTAAGTCGTCTCGGGCGTCCAGGAGATGCTTTGTACTCTCTCGTTATGCACGAGGACCCAGGAACACTCCCGTACTCTCCCGTTTCCCTCTAGCAGGCGTCCGGCTATTCGCTGTACTCTCCTGCCAAAGAGGCCCTAACTGCTATCCGAGAGCGGCCGATGGTATTACCTCGTCCTCTCTCTCGGAGCAGAAGAAGAAATCTGTCGTGTCGCGAGCCCTATTTTATATCCGATCGTTGCTACCCTTGGTCGTGAAAATCAACAGTCGCGTTGTCAAGCTGGCTCTCGCGGACCCTGCCTCGCGTCTCGCGTCCCCGCTGCGCTCGGCGGTCCATCGTCGGGCGTAAGAATTACGCGAGGCTTCGCCGTTTCGCGTTTCTCTTCCTAATTTCGTTGTCGCTATGCTACAAAATTATATAAGAAATGTATACTCTTATATAAAAATTGTGCTGTACTTTCGGCTAAACTTTAAGCTTGCGCAAATTAACTCGCCTGAAGTTTATAGGTACTTTTACTCCTACTAATCCTCTGTACTGAAATTACGACCCTAACTCATCCTGAAAACTTTATCGCAAATACTTCAATAACACGTATGTGCGTGAAACATTTATTGTTTCGGAAGTTTATTTTTTATATTTTTTGTATAAGTGTAGCAAAGTATATTCGCTGATATTCGCCTGTGTACAGGGCATTAACAGTGGTATTTGCAGTTACAAATAAATATACACCTAGGTTATTAGGTTTATACAAAAAATGTAAGATCAAACATTTTCATAATATTCAACATTTCAGGTATACTGGATGTTACAGTAATGGTGGCATATGAAGTCAGAAAGAGGATGATCTTAAGTAAAAGATCAATTGAAACTAAAAAATCAGACTGTTTTATATGCACTTTTATTTTTTCGTAAACGGACTTTGAATACTTTTTCAGTACGTGTACATCTATGCATTGTGCGGCATTAAAAAGATGCATAGCCGAAGGGCGCAGAGGATAAGAGGGGTCCTCTCCTTCGAACCTTATCTCGCATACAGTTAATGTCGTTGTGACTCATTCACTCTCTCCATCATGTGGAGTGATTTGAATGGGTGAATCAGAATCGCATTTCTTTCGCTAGCCCTCTTTTTCGTTACTTAACGATAACTAGTTATGTATGTCATATATCGTAAATAATAGGAAGTAAACTCTAAGCATAGAGCATTTTAATGTTTTAAATATCAGTCAATATATTTGCTTTTTATTTATGCAGTGAGATCCTCCTATACATGATTTTGTCACTGTATGCTGTTTCAGCCTAGCAAGAAATCTCTGTGTCCCTATGCCGCCCCCCAAGATTTTTTTCTCTCGCAATCAGTGGACAATATATTGTGATGAATTCGCATTGTCAGTTTGTATCTTAACGTTTGAATCTTTGTAAAAGAATCATAAATGTAGTTAACGTTGCTTAGAACTATCTAACTTTCTGGCGATTTAATTCCAATTTTTGAATTAGATAATAATGTCATACATTACCTAGTTTATCAAGCGGAAATATTAATTGGCGCTATTGTAGAAATGTGCATCAAGTGGTAGAGAATTTTCCCAATTAATTTAATTTGAATTAAATAACCACACAATGGATATTCAACGGCAATTTAACCAATTAATTGGTCTTCCATCAAATGACTATGAAATAAGTAGCAAACGGCAGAGAATTTAGCTAGTTAATTAAACTTGATTCGTATATCCAGACAGTGAAAGAGTAAATTAGATCAGGGGTGTTGAACTGTCGGTTGATGAATTAACTGCGGACCCTTCTACTCTTTATTTCCTTCATAGAGATATGAAGCTGCTCTTATGTTTCTGCGGAGAATTTCTTCGGGTGTTACACCAACGCCATCGTCAACGTAGTCATTTCTACATCTGCGCATGTTTCCTGGTGTTATACATTCGTGTGTAACAGTTAAAAGAATAAATTAGAATGTTTTTCGTTTTTTGGGCTTCAATTACTATGGTAATTTCGCCTAGCGTCTACTGTTTTACATGGGTTCCGAATAGACTGGTCTCTGGAAAAAAAACATTTCTGCACAGTATTAAACCGCTACCCCTACTACTGGGATAGTTACAGGGTGAAACGTATTTTACAGTTTAACCCCAATTTCTCTTGTTCGTCTTCACAGAAAATTATATAAGAAAATAGAGATTTTATACCAAGTGGCACACATATGTGTGAACTTTTTCAGATTCTTTCGTTGTAAAATCGATTACAACGAAAATTCATCATCAGAGGTGATGCAAGATTTAAATTAACCCTGATCTTCACCCTCCTTATTATTCACCTGATTTTCCTTTAACGGTTAATCCCATTTTTAAACATTTAGACCGCTTCATTCCAGAAAAGAAATCAATATTGAAGGTAACCTTACGAAGGTCGTCTGTGATTTCATTGATTCTGAAAGCTTAGATTTTATCAGAAATCGTATAAAAGTCTTCGTGTATCTTTGGCAGAAATGTATGGATGTCAATGGAAATCATTTTGGTTTATAAATATTCATTTTTCAAAAACTTTGGTATTTTAATTGTACCATATAATATCCGACATTTCATATGCACCAATCTAATACTTCCTGTAACATCCCCTGCGAAAGAACGATTATAAAGTAAGAAAGAAGAAAAAGTTTGTTATCCTTCTATACGAATTTTTTCTTTCTTTTGATCTGTGTATACCACCGCAATACTTCTAAAACGTTGTGTAACATCATCTTACCAAATTGTGCACAACAACACGTATCTTTTATATGTTTTATTCGTTTCAATATTCAAAACTGTAATACGCAAATGTGTATAGGGAACGTTGAGATGTTTTGTAGTTCGCAGTTCCTATTGCACTCATTCTTTCTTCGTTCGGTTTCTACCATGGAAGAATTCCCTTCATAGAAGTGTAATTGCTAGACTGTAAGACTTATATGTTATGTTATTAAAATCAAGTTAATCAAAGTGATGGTGACTGTTTTAAATCTTTGCTCTGCCTGCCCCCCCCCCCCCCAATCTAATGAAATAACACCAAAAACATTTGTTTATCCCTAATCTAGAATATCATTTGCACACTATCCGTTCCATTTTTGTACAGCAACGTGATTCTCCAGCTCCAGCTCCTTCGAAACATGACGCGTGACGTCCTCGATTCACAACAGTTGGATTTTCGAAAATCTTGCAAACCCGAGATCCAGTCTCACAAAGGGAGAACTGAGAATGCCACCTACAATAGGCGAGGCATACTATACTTGGAAGTACAAGCAATTTAACCTGTGTAATTTAGTCCTTTCGTTCATCTCACCGCGACCTGCTGCAAGCGCACCAACGGCAGAAGCGTTCTTTGGTCGCGATGATAACGAGGTAAGCGGAAGGACGTGGTTACTAGTTTAACCGCAAAGTACTCGGTTGGCTGTGAGTAAACGCGTTGCACACCCTAAGATCTGTTGACGTTACTTGACCCTTCGGCGTAGCGAGAACGCCTTGGGACTTTGCCCTTTGAACTCCGCTGCTGTCGGTGAAATGTCATCCGCCGGGGATGAAACACCTTGGCTGGAATATAATGGCAGACGCGTAATATACCGGAATGCTGTAATCTTGTTTACGAGGTGATCCGATGGAGGTGGATAATTTGTGTAACGCTTCGTAGGTATCTCTTTCTCACGATTTTCGAATTCTATTAGTGGTGTTATTATTTTGTAGCTGACGGATACGCAACGAAAAAGGTAGAACATGACGATGAAGAGAAGAAATTTTTGTGATTTTTTTAAAAAATGGATGTAAATGCGCTATTTATTTAAAATCTATGTAATTTTATTAGTAATTATTAGTGATCGGGTGCGTAGATATTCACTAATGGGGAGACAACCTTGCAAATAGTAGACAAGATATTAAAATGTAAATGGTTTAATTATTTTTTATTTAAGTACTTTGATTCGTCTACTGTAAATGAATTTAAATTACTTTATAGAATATTCTTTCTCTGGATATTTATTCCTCTATAGCCCAGAAATTATAAACATGAAGAAGAGTGGCAAGTAGAAATACTTAAATAAGTCAGAAAAAAGAGTTACATATATATTCATTAGCGGCGGTTATTACTTATAAGTTATTAGATATAATGATAATGATTTTGAATTAACTGCTTCAAAGAATATGGGCAATAATAATCATTCATAGGTTTTTTCAATTTGAAGTGTAATTGACATTAAACTAGTTATTTATAGGATACAGTAATAGATAAATGAGAAATTCGAAATCTAACGCAACAATCAATGAAAAAAGTATTTTTTATTACATTTCAACAGTATTTTACTACGTCTTTCTACTATGCTGAATGAAATATATGACTGATATTTATATATCATTATTGAGAGCACCGACTTCATTATTGATGCGACTGCATCACAAATATATAACTGTACCACTATGTAATTGAGAGTTTGAAAAACTTTCATTTCCTTCTTTTCCAAAAATAAGTTATATTTACGTGTTATCAGATTTCTTTAGTTCCATGTGATAAACTTTTTTCTAGACTAAAATTTGTTCTTCATAAAAGAGAGGGGAAAAATGCTTTTACGGACGTTTTTCCGTACCTCCGAAAAGATCGATCGACGAAGAGGACACATAAATTGCTTCTCTGTGAAAGAAGGAGTGTTTTATGGAGTGAACCGGAGAAGATGTCACCCCAAACCACGCGTAATTTCGTCATAAAAATTTAATTCCACGTAAATGAATAAGGGTGTTTCTAGCCACAAGTTCGAGGCTTAAATTCTTTAGACCAACATATTGGAATTCCAGTAAACGAATGACTTGACGTCAGCCTAAAGACTAAATCACGATTTGAGAAAATGTGGCTATAATACGTGTACGAATTGAATGAACAGTGGTACTTAATCTTTTTATTAATGGTGTATTTTTACTCATTGAACATGTTGTAAAAATGGAAATGTTTTGGACAGTAACGTTTGCTATTAACAGTGATAAACGTGACATTTATTATAAACAATATTAATATTTTTTGAAGCCAATAACATACATGAAACAGCTGTGCTGTGATAATGATCACTGACAATAGCTCGTGTCTTGCGGGAGTACTTTAATTTTTCAAAAAGAAAAGTTGCTTTGCACTTTCTTTTTCTACTTACCTTGTTGCCGAATTTTCTCCTAGATCTTTGGCTTTACGATGGATTGGAAAGTATCCATGAAAATTGGTGAATCTGAACAGCCGGGTTCGCTTTGAACACTGATCGGACATATTAAAATGTTCATAATCTTGTAGCATTATGGATTATTGTATTTCGGACGACTTATAGAATCATTTTTTGCATAATCAATACAAAGAACTTCTATAGTTAAAAAACCAAAATGTCTGCAACTGAAAGTTTGCATTTTTTGCAAAAATTAATTTTTTCACAAATAATGGATGATGGAGGATAACGGATCTCATATTCGTATAAAAAAAATTGCCGTTTGTATGTCGTATTGAACCCTTTGTGACAAATAACGTTGAATTTTGTAAGCTCCTTTGACTGATTGAAATCCAAATGAAAATTATTGTAACTTACACATAAATATATTCGTATTTTATCCATGTTGATCTTAAATACAATAGATTTTCATAAAGAAAAAATTACGTGAAATTGCATAAACTTTTTTTAGACATTAACTTTTTCTTCATATCGAGTTCACACTCGATCAAACAGATTATTTTCGGTTTCCATTATTGACGAGTATGAGACTTTATCTACTGATAGGTTTTTCTACGACAATATTTATTAACTATCTAGTTCACTGTTATTCTCGATAAAAATTGGCCTAGAAATATTGGGACAGTGATTGTAATACGGCGTAAAATAACGTCTTTTCGTTGAATTTAAAATAATGCAAATTTTTATTCCGGTTGTCCCTTAACCATTTAATATATTGCTTTAAGAAAAGTGGTAAAATATGTATTTTTGTTCGATTCAGTATCACGTAAATCTTAATATAATTCATTCATCATTAGCCTATTATCTTTAAAGAAATTGGTTTATTAACACTAGATTTACGGGCGTTAAATCGGTCACACTTAAATGTATTAAATAAGTGCTTTGAAAAAAGAGGGATCAACAGGTAAAGACGAAGACCGGTTAAGTAATTTGTATATTATAAGATACAAGTGAAATATTGGCTGTACCACATCTCTATGAATTTGGAAACCGTTTTTAAAAAAGTAGGAATCCGTCAATTTGACGGCTTCCGTAAATCTAGTGTTAATGACATCGGTCTTGTTATTATTAACTTCCACATTTTCTCATTCTTAATTATTTAATCATAATATCGTAACATCTTGTTGACGATAATATCGTTTTATCTTGTTGCCAGAAATAGAACTTTGAAAAGTGATATTAACCCCTGACCTTGTAATATCTCTTCTTTTATTTTTCGACTTTAACTACTATAGTCATACGTATAAGACCTTTTAGATGGGTTTCGAAGCACCAAGTCTATGATATACATATCACAGAGGGAAAATCTGCCAATGGTGAGGGGATTTGAAACTCAAGCCCGTTCGGTTATAGGGAGGCTGAACCCTTAATTTCATACCCATAGTAACCCCATATTTTTTTTTTGGATTTGTGCACGCTATCGTTATGCACAAAATTACTGAAATAAAACCTTAGTGAGTGTTGAGGAGTAATTGACAACGCGGGCCTTGAGCTTGCGAGAGAGAAAATTTATAACTTTATATTTATTTCCGCAGCCGTGCAAACCTGGCCCACCTGGCAAACACCCTTCGATGACCAAAGGGTCGCTCGTCATAAATCTAGCATCTACTCGCCAGTCTCGTCAATCACGTGACCCAAGGCCCCCCTCTGCCTGGGCCTTCGGTGGGTTGGCCAAATCCAATGCAAACTCTGCATTTTGGTAACCACCCACGAAGCCCAGGCAGAACCAATAATATTTTTGCACGGGCCCAACATCCTTCTCCCTACCAAGTCACCACTTCCTCCTCGGAAGGGATGTCGACGGAGGAAGGGGTCCTTGGGAAATTAATAAAGGGACCGCACAAGCGTCCCGACGAGGCTTTTTTACACAACATTTCAAACACACATATCTTACCAAGTTTTCTTACATCTTCGTTGTGCTCGCTTGTTATATTTTTGTTATCTACTATATCGTTATATTATTGTTCTGTATATATCTTGTTCTTCGTTATAACAAACACAAAACACGCCAAATTACGGAGTGTCACGTTTATTTCCGGGAGAAGAAAACATAACTAGATTCCGACGACTTAGTTGTCCGACGAATCACTTAACAGTGAGTTGAATGGACTTGTGTCGAATTGAATTTTCCAGCACAATAACCTTTCGAACACCAAATTCTTTGCTTCCATTTTCTATGGCACATGTGTAATTCGGTGTTGAAAGACAAAGAATTAAATGACTTTTGAAATAAGTGATAGAAAGGTATAAATTGGAGTACTTATAAATGTAAACTTCATCGTTGTGTTTTCGCCGAAACTGTACGAGGCTATTGAATATTATTGAAATTAATGGCATATGAATATTTATGAAGGTACACACCTAAACAGATATCCACCTTAAAATATCGTCAATTTTTTCTTAATTGAATCAATGCAATGAAAAAGAAAATATAGCTGTTACCCAACAGATATTTCATTAAATTATACACAATTTTTACATATAGAAAACATTGTTCAAAATATACTTTAACGCACGAATCCCTAAATCTTACGGATATTTTCAATGATAAAAATGCCACGTAATAATTTATCCAAAACAGGTTACATCGAGAATCATAACTAGCGGCCATGTTTCAACGAGATAACGATCCGAAACACTTATCCAAATTGCACAAGAATTATTGAGAGCTGTTACAGCGTAGGGAACAATGTTATAGTACACACATACATGTAGAAATTGACCTGAAAATTTCGACTACAAAGTATTAATTCATCAGATTTCCAGTACAATTTATTGAACTAGTTGAAATTTTAAGTCTAATATTATCGACTTATAATCGACTTATCGTAATTTTTTTAAAGAGGGCTTAAAGTATTGCCAAAAATAAAATAACTAGGTGTCCATTGCATTTTCTATATAGAAACGCACAACTAAAAGCATTACGATATTTTAACGTATTAACAATTTCAAGCAGCGAGCAGCATTAATTTCACATTAGCACGCATATACACTAAAGTGCAAGATAGGGAAAGTATAAGAAACAGAAATAATTTAAGAAACCCAATAAATGCGATAAATCCTCTTCAATGAAATGAAAAGGATTTTATATTCATAACTTCTCAAAGAAACCCAGTAAATGTTAAAAGTTCTCTTCGGTAAAGGGAAGAATATTTTATATTTATAACTTTTCATAAAAGATATTTCGCATTTGTTTGCAGATCAGAATTATCTTTAAAAGTATGCTTCAATCAACATCGCAATTTCCGAATAAAGCACAGTACAGTTCTGAATTTTTATGAGATGAAATTAAGAGTTTCGCACAAAAAAGATTTATAAATAAAAATTTATGTTTCGAATTTTGGTCTCGTATCGCTACATTTTTCAAATGTCTACGCCAAATATATTTCAAGGGTTTTCGTGATATTGCAAATAGAAGAAGAGGATCGGTCAAATTAATCAGATAGCGCTAATAGGATTGTTAGGAGAGAAAGAAATCAATAACTCGAAAGTATTAAAAGAAGGTAAACAATTTTAATATGGAATCAGTCACGAGGAGAGGGATTAATTTAACACATAACGAAATATCTGTACTGACCAGGGTAGTAGACAGCTTTGCGAGAAACGTTGTAATTCGCTTTCGGTATACCAAGCAAACATTTGACAATCGCTGCTTCCGGTAAATCTTCGTCCAGTAAGGTCGTTCGTGATAAGATATCGTAAAGTCCATCATCACGCAGCGTAACGGCGGGTTTTCCTGTTTGCTTTTCCGGAACACCCCTGCAATGAAAGGAAGTTTGCGGAATTACCATGAATAGATTGAAAGTTAAATATTATCAAGTAGGAAAAAATGGACAAAATTTGGTGGTACTGAACACATTGTGAATCATTTGTGATACTTAACATATTGCGAATCAGATATTTAATTGTTAATAGTATTATAGTTAAGGGGCAAGTACTGTCGTGCTTCTCGTATTTGTAATTAGGAGAAGCATAATAACTTTCAAATTACTTAAAAGTAACGAGAAAAGTCTTTGGTTTCCTTGCAATATGTTAAGATATTTTGTATTATATCTTGCAATCAGCAGTAATTTGTAGGTGGGATGATATTAGAATTTGTGGTTTTCTGCTTCAAATGTCACATATTACATGATTAGTTTGTTATATTATTAGGTTGGTGCATATGAAATGTCGGATTAAGTCTGTACACTACATTTTGGCCATATCTTGTAAATAGGCAGCCGTAAAATTAATAATTTTACAGTTGAAACAGGCTGTTTGGTCTATATGCTCAATATTGAGATGTATTTTATTTGGAAGACACCTAATTTCTATAAAAAAATAAACTGTTTTTTGCAACGCGAATAGTAGTGAAATACGAGTAGTAAACCGATATGAATTTAAACTTGGTAATAATGCTGCAGCTGCAAGTCTTAACATAAACAGAGCATATGGGAGGCAATTCTTAATAAAAAAATCTTACAATGTTGGTTCAAAAAGTTTCGTTCTGGATATAAGTATCTTCAAAATGCGCCTCGTGGTAAACCCACAAACGTATGCCATAATGATGTCCTATCTATACATGGAAAGCTGAACTTCCATTTTTCCAAGGCGTTGACAGCATTACTATTGACAGATATTGTAAAAAAATTGAACAAATGCTCGTAGAATTGAAAATACTGCGTTCGGTTTCAATTAATCGGCGGGGGCCTACTTTATTGCACGACAACGCAAGACCATATCCATCAAAAGTGAGCTTAAAAAAAGGCGAATTGAAATATGAAATTTTACGTACCCACCTTATTCACCTGATCTTCCTGTAATGGATTATCACATTTTTAAACACTTAGGCCACTTCATTATAGAAAAAAAATTCGATAATGAAGGTGACAATAAAAAAGTCGCCTCCAATTTCATCCTTTCTAAAAACTCAGATTTTATTAAAAATGGTATAAAAGTCCTTGTGGATCTTTGGCAGAAGTGTATTGATGTGAATGAAAATTATTTTGATTTATAAACATTCATTTTGCAAAAACTGTGGTCATTTTAATGTCGCCGTATACAATCCGACATTTCATACGCACCAACCTAATATATTCATTTTGTTGAGACACTCGTAAACGTGCCAGAATTTAAAGTAAATAAGTTAGTTTTATTTATAGGAAAATAGAAGTACAAATCTATAATATATTATTATAAATTTGTAAATGTAAATAGATGGTTAGAATATTTTATCAATAACAAAGAGGGAGCAAAATATCCAACGTATTGCTTTAAATATAAATAAGTAATATTACAAACTATAATTTCATGAGATTTTTTCGCATGAAACCTTTTGACACTGAAATAATGTAATGAAGTATCAACTTTGTAATTTCTTTCACTGAATTACAGAAATTTTTAGTTAAGTAATTAGAGAGTATTTTTTCAAACTTATTAATCATCTTCTGAGCAGCTTGCACATGGTCAAAGGTAACAAATAAAGAAAATATGAAAGATTTATTGTCATGAATTCCGTCAATTAAATCCTCGACACTTATTATTGCAAATATTCGAACATCAGAATTATCAAGTGTGCAGTTTCCAACTTGTCAATAATTCCATCTTTTGTTCAATATTATAGCTGTGAAATTCCTCGTGCAAATGAGGTGCAATTATTGAAGGAGAGGAGAATAAATTTCTACATTAAATATGTAATAATGCACATCGCATGACTCGCTGCAAATGGGATTAATCTTACTTAATATTCTTCCCGCACTGAAAGTCGTATATAAGTTTAACAACCCTAATTTGCATTCGTTCATAATTCATACCGGCACAGCAAATAATCGTTGAATATTTTTTCGTGAAGAGATACATTTCAGGAGGTTCGCAAAGATTCAAATTGTTCGGTGCACGTCATTGAAGCGTAATTTCGTTTTTATCAAGATTTGAGGAACAGAGAATTGAGCAATTCGGTCGAGTGTATGTTCAAGTGGTTGAAAAGGTTATGCGAGTACTCACTCTATGGATATATCCAAAGTGGGTTGTGGATACAGCCCTTCTGCCACGCAGGTTATCTCCACCCCGTCCTTATCATCTATGGATTTCTTCCTATGTACAAGATTGAATTTGTCTTCCGTCGCTGAAGCAAGAATTACGTAATGTTTACTTGTAACTATTATTCTTATATGTAATATTCACATACATTTTTTTTAAATCCATTTGTTTGCACTATACGTAATTATCTATACTTATTGTGAGAAAAATATAAGTATTAAAGAGGACAAGTATAAGTGAATCTTCTCGAAAATTGGCATCAATATTTTTAAACGCGTTAAAACGCATACCTTAATCGATTTAAAACGAAAATACTTCATGCCACTTTCAAAATGAACGGCTCACATAATTTATATACGCGCAGGATATTATACAATTTAAAAAATGGTAAACTTTCTATTGTCTCTCCTATACAAATAACAATATATTAATTGCATAGTAATAATAAATTTTCTATCCAGATCCCTTTCGTATCGGAGTTCAGAGGGTGCAATGCACCTGAGCGGAATACTGTAGGGGTGTAACGCGCGCGGCGTTGATGGCGGTGGGTTTTATGCGAGTATATGCGAATGCGTATATGTGCGTAGGATTGCATTTGCTGGACGACGACACAAGCTCTGCTTTACACGAACTCCCGTCCGTCCCGCGTTCAAGTCGTTCCGCTCAAAGTTTTAATATTAAACCGGTTAAATTTTGTGGGATCGTAGAGCACTTAATCCCCTATACGGAATCACTTATCCTGTAATTTAGTTATGGAGGCTTCAAGGAGAGTTCAAGAATCCAATTAAGTGGATAAATGAAAGATGAAAATTTATATTGAAAAGAAGAACCGTCAAGATTTATGCTTATATTGAAGTGATAATTATAAAGTAATTTTCTGAAAATTTACAATGAATGAATTTTGAACTATTAGGTACACATATTGCTGTTTCAATCTGGTTTACAATTGATAAAGGTAATGTAACAAAAATGAACACTAGTAATACATACAAATAGAACAAGAAAATGTCATAATGCATAAACAGTATTACACATTAGGAAAGACTCAAAGTGATTGTTCATTATGTGTAATTCCACTTATCAAATAACAAAGAAACGAAACTAAGATGTGATTATGATATGATTTGCGCTGCTATGATCGTGTCTCTGCTGGTCTGATTTCGCTGTTTGGGCAGAAAACACCGCTCACGTTAGCAATAGGCTTATGATAGACGAAGTATAAACGAATTAAAGATATTACAACGAACAGAAGACATCAAGTACAATTTTCGACGGTTTTTCCGATGAATCATGATTTCCGATGGTATTAAGCTTATTATCGCGTCACTACACTGAGATGTTTCCGAATAATCTGCGCTTAAAGTCAACTTTTTGGACCAACATCCAACGTACCTCACGACTGCTCAGAAGAAAGGGAAACTTTTTTACGCGCTCGAGAGCTGCGAAGATGCTCGACCGACGTTTAAAGTGCGCGATAGGTCGACCAATTTGGATTGCTGATTTTTAAATATTGCTAATGTGAGTGTCGCTTCCTTGCTTGTTGAAGATGCACCACGTTCGTATCCTCTTTACTGAGGATTTTGCGTTGCTGTCGTTTGCAACGATGGAGATTGCCTTGTATAGTTGGCGATATTTTCCTTCGAACCGAAATCTTACAATGTAATGCGTAATGCTTTAGAATATCCCAGAATATTGTGGTGATTCGACATAAGTAAATGTAAAGATTATTACAACTGGCATTATGAATTGCTTGACATTAATAGTTATTAAATGTTTTTGAATTTAACGAAAATTTTTAAATGTGTACGAGACGTAACAGGGATAGCACAGACGACTCACCTTAATAAACAATTTAAATCGATAGATAGTGAACAAAATAATTTGAAAAAGTAGATGCTTCAATACTTTATTTTATTGAATACTACAGTAACACCTGTTTATATTGGGTTTATGAAGGATGCAAGACGTGTGCGTGTGCTGAGAGGTTGCGACGAACGTAATCGTACGCGTTTATAACGGGTACCGTGGGGGACGGGTCGCGATAGAGGAAGATCGGGGCGTGTGGCCCAGTAGAGTTTTTAAAGCGATCCTCACGACATCATCTCTTATATCGGTCCTCTGTATTGTTAAAGTATTGATTGTTATTTTTACAGTACTCATCACAGTTTTTATAGTTTATTATATTTTATTGTTTTTGTAGTTAGAATAAAGTTATTTTCGTGTTAGTTTTGTTGTAAGCCTAGTGTTAAGTGTGATTCCTGGAAAACCGTTCATCCAAATCCTACATACATACACAATGTTTGCACGCGGGCGGCACAGGTTCATAGAATGGGCCTATTTGTACCGATATTTCGGTCTTCACAGCATGTGTATTTCTCCTATAACGTGTCTTATACGTAAATATGTTCGTGATATAATCGGGGGCTATAATAATCTCCTATGACTTGAGCGTAAATATTGAATATGAAAGTTGCAAGTTACACAACTATTGTTTATACCCCTGTGAAAGGCAATGACACGGTTGAGTGGTAACATAATATAAAACGCGTATTAAATTAACAACATCTATGTTTGTCAAATAAATAATGGAAAAAGTAATTTACAGTTTAAAATTGCATTGGATTACAACATTTTGCACAATAAACGCATCGAAGGAAAGGTAATACATATATTCCGGAAAATAAATAAAAATGGAAATTGTGTAAATATCAGTGAAATACGTTAAAACTTTTTCGCAAGAATGAACAAGGCGTATTAAATGGATAGTCTAATGGTAAATAAAACATGTGACAAAACGTACAAAAGTAATACCGTAGATCTGTGTGTTATTTAAAAATTGTATGTAATAGTCATGGCTCTCTATCAATATGTAAATCCATAGGAATGCACCAAATATATATCTTGAAAAAAAGGAAACGAAGAGACAAATTCATACGCTGGATCTCTTAAATTTTACAAGCTATAGAAAATCGAAGGAACTACACGGTCTAATGTTTGCGTAACCTTATGAAAAATTTGAAAATTAGACAGTTTGTTTATTTTGCTCAAGCCAACGTTAAAGGATTAACACTTAAATGCCGCATATTCTTCATATATTTTTTGTGCTTTCGTTTTATTTTCGGAGATAATTTGAAATTATTTGGCGTAAGTACTTTCACTTTAATAAATAAAGGTAGAAGGTTAGCTCACTGATAAATTTGAAAATTTTTGTATTGATGTCGTGTAGCGGTCTTCGGTGTATTTTTATGAAATCTTCCCGTTTTAAGTATTTTTGGTTGGATTCTTTTTTAAAAAGAAAGTATTGTAGTTGCCCTCAAAGATTCTTTTTGTTTATTTAGAAAATTTCGTTAAATGAAAGTTGAAACAAATTCATCTTGCATTATTCTGGAGAACTTTGAAAAAATTCGTAGCGATCCCGCTGAAAAAAGTATTTAAACGATAAACTGTAAAAATATATACTTCTAGGTAGTGGAAATAAAAAAAGTGTGTTACACAAGTAAAATTTTGCTACGGAATTATAGATGAATCTGAAACATCGTGCAAAATAATTCAAACTGATTTTTTTATTACAGAAAAAAATCAAACGCATTAATCTATTCTATATTTTCGCCCAATTTTATGTTTGTCGGTTTCCACAATGTTTATATGATGCTCCAAAACAAAAGAATTACAAAACTGCACAAGTTACACGTCAAGAGACACCGTGACAAATTAATAATTTAATTGCCGAGATTCAGCAGATTTCTTTCGAAATTCCTCTTGTAATAATTACATTAAATGCTAGAACGATGCTTTGAAACGTAAAATTTCAATAGACAATGAACACGTGAATTACACAAACCAAGTAGAAACGATAGATCTTTCAAATCTTTCAACGAAAAATCTTTTACAATCCAGCTTGTATAACCTTTCGATAATTTTCTCCAATTTTGCACTAAAACGTTCACAGCAGACCTTTTGTGTGGGTTTTTAGTTTGTTCCAGCCCGTAGAATATTCTTTTATGGTTTATCGATTAAACCTTGAAAAGAAAGTTCTGCGCATTTTCACGCACGAAGTCCCCTAGAATGAAAAATAAACAATTCACAATCCTCCTTTTCCGTTCTCACTACCGGTAATAAATATAACTGAGACCCATTAAAAGAAAATCGTACAATATGAGCCGACGAAAAAGAAAGATCACAAGGAGAAATAACAGCCTGCACACGAAATACCAAAAAATTGCCCGAAGTACAGGAAAGGCTTAAAAGTCGAATTCGTATAGAGTATTAACGAAGAGGAAAGGAAAACGAATATACGAGCGAGCCGGTACACGGGGATACACGGTCGGAAAGTGGATATTCCGTGGAAGCCACACGTACGGCAATGAAAATAAAAAGGTAACAGTAACGGATATACCAGGATAGGGAATAGAAGACGACGCTGCATTATCGCGATAATACTGGACGTTTTTCAAGACAGTCCTATCGCTCCATTTCATTGCACGACCAGCCGTGCAATTTTGATCTTCGAGAAGTGCTCGCCACAGGGAGAAGGTATAAAATAGTATGAGAAATAAATTTCACTCCTGTTGTTGCGATAGAAACGCGCGAACATCGCATCGACAGCGCTAGTATTACGTGTTTTCCACGAAACCAATTCCCTTCGTTGGATATTTTATTGTTATTAGTACGATTCGATTTTACTGAATTTTGTCGGATTCTCTTTAGCTTTTTTAATCAATTAATGACATTAGGAGGATGTTTTTACATTTGAAATATATTTTTACATTAGAAAAATATTTCATAATACCCGGGTGATTATTAGCAGTTATTCAAGGTGGTGCTGATTATTTTAAATAATTTGTTCAAATAGAAAACTTTTATGCCAAAGATTTATTTATGCATGGAATTTATGCATTATTTATGCATGGAATCAGTCAATGATACTGATAACACTGTCCAACAAATTTGAAGGTGATTTCTGTTTTCCTATAGCCACTATATATTTCTTATAGAGTTCGTCGTCCTGAACACGAATCCGGCAACCAAATTTCTGGATCACCCTCTGTTTTCGAAAAAAATCAGCATTTGTAAAAACGGTCGTTTTCGGTAAAGAAGCTGGTATTACGTGAAAACTAAGAAACGTAGGTTGTTGTTCTTGGTCTCAAAAAATAGAGGAGTGTTTCCCGAGTATGTATGTATAAGCAGTTATAATATTCCGTATTAGTTAATAGCAGTAAATCACTGTCAAAGTTCAAAAACGAGCGGATTCGCGAATTTTTTACGCATTCACTTTCCATTTTCACGTAGAGGACTGTTGCTAGCACAGATTTACTGTACACCATTGGATTCTACGTACATTTCTGAATAAAAAACTATCAGCGAAAAATGTCATAACTGTTTTCGTTTCGGCTCAATTTAAGAAAATATCCATCGGGAGCGTGTTCCGACCGTTTTGCCGCTACGACGCCATCGCTGCCTTTGGGCGCCGTAGCTACGCGTAATACTTTCGCGGGCCCCGCGCATCGATACATTCCGTTGAGGTAGAATTCTCTACCCCTTTACTAAAGTGTAAGGTCATACTTATTTATATTTTTTTTTTTTTTTTTTTTTATAGAGGGGAAATGCTTTACGCACGCCCGCAAATGTCTCAGTTTGCGGATAGTGTGGGACTCCGTAGGCATATTGTTTTCGTATACCCACTAAAACCCCTCTCTACTTTACTCTGCTTTGCTCTTTAATTTAACTAATCAAACAATACTCGCTTCAAACAATGAATAAGAATTATTTTATACGGGCTATTATTCAATGATATATTAATACCGCTTATTATTCAATGAATAAGTATTATTTTATATGTGCGCGATAAATCTTATCATCATTATTTTCATAAATATTAAACAAAAGGAAAAAATCAAAGGGGAGAATGTTGTAGTATATTTGGTAGGAATAGGATAGCGAAATTTTCTTTATTTAGAAGATTTGAAATGAAAGAAATATGTGGAACATGTTATAATAACGATTTATTGCCGTTATCCCATATAAAATGATTCTCGTTCATTTTTTAAGGCGAGTATTGTTTCATTACTTAAATTAAAGAGAAAAGCAGAATGAAGCAGAGGGGATTTCAGAGCGTATACGAAAGCAATAAGCCTACGGAGTTCCACACTATCCGCAAACTAAAACATTTGCGAGTGTGCGTAAAGCATTTCCCCTCTATAAAAAAAAAAAAAAAAAAATATAAATAAGTATGACCTTACACTTTAGTAAAGGGGTAGAGAATTCTACCTCAACGGAATGTATCGATGCGCGGGGCCCGCGAAAGTATTACGCGTAGCTACGGCGCCCAAAGGCAGCGATGGCGTCGTAGCGGCAAAACGGTCGGAACACGCTCCCGATGGATATTTTCTTAAATTGAGCCGAAACGAAAACAGTTATGACATTTTTCGCTGATAGTTTTTTATTCAGAAATGTACGTAGAATCCAATGGTGTACAGTAAATCTGTGCTAGCAACAGTCCTCTACGTGAAAATGGAAAGTGAATGCGTAAAAAATTCGCGAATCCGCTCGTTTTTGAACTTTGACAGTGATTTACTGCTATTAACTAATACGGAATATTATAACTGCTTATACATACATACTCGGGAAACACTCCTCTATTTTTTGAGACCAAGAACAACGACCTACGTTTCTTAGTTTTCACGTAATACCAGCTTCTTTACCGAAAACGACCGTTTTTACAAATGCTGATTTTTTTCGAAAACAGAGGGTGATCCAGAAATTTGGTTGCCGGATTCGTGTTCAGGACGACGAACTCTATAAGAATTATATAGTGGCTATAGGAAAACAGAAATCACCTTCAAATTTGTTGGACAGTGTAATTGTTACAACTTATACTACCATTTGCATTGTCTATAAATTATTGTAAGTAGACATTTACAATATTACATTGCATGGAATTTATTGTAATTAAAATGAAATAAGAGATTCTGCGTTCTAATGTTTACGACTCAAATGTGTATACTTGTGCGCACTCCATTATTTACTATCCTAGGATAAGTGTTATCTAGAAATATTCCATTGGTACATGTTCGAGATTTATCTAAAAAAGGGGGGGGGGGGGAAACGCATATATCTGCATATTTAAAGAGATATACATTAGTGAAGGTGTATATCATCACTACTTTGAATAATTAAATCATAGTGCAAACTATGTTGGTTACTTTGTTGGGTATACTGTAAAATTCTGTGTACATTTAGTCTGCCAAACTCCTAGATTTAGAGTTACTAAAAGGTAGCAAGAGGTAACTGTAAAAGTCTGTGTATCGGACTTTGCGTGATTAGATGAATAACATATGTGTTGCGTCCCAAAACACGCAGCCAACCCGTCAGGCTGGACCAATTCGTGTCGTAAATCTGAACCCCCACTTTGATTGATGTAGGGAACGTATTCGGGGAACGCTCCTCAGGGGTCTTTTAAAGTTGGACACGAGAGGTAATTTCGTAGTGAGTGGAAAGCAAAAGGGTGCATGTATGAGCCACTCAGATGTGAGTTTTTGCACTTTAATGAAACGTATTTTAAAACTATTAACAAAAAACTTAACGGATATTAACGGAGTATGTGTGAATTAAACTTAGTTGCCGGAGATGTTACTTGTTGGAATGTTTTGGAGTGACTGGAGTTACTGACTCCTCCAAAAATGGAAGAGTCCTCCACGGATGAATGTCTCCCTCCACCGTCCGGTTACGCCCCCAAGAAAAGGGCTCGCACGCCACCGGAAGTCGCGGTGCGACTTCGCACTTGAAATAAATATCAATATTTTGTGGAGGCGCGCGAGCGTTTTGGCGAGACGTCTTTGGACGCCCCTTGAATCGGTGAAGGGGACAGCGGTTCAGTTCGCGCGGAGTGCGGGTCCGCTCGTCGCCACCCCGGTTTGGGACCAAGGTGGTCGAAGAGGGTGGTGGCCCTCGCAACCCGTCGGCGTATTAGTTACCACCCCGGTTAGGGACCGAGGGTGGCCGAAGAGGGTGGTGAGACCGGCGACTCGTCGGCGCAGGCAGAGCTTTATGGTGCGGCAATTGTCTATTGAGGCGCAGAGGAGTGAGAGTCCCAATATTGCTATTTTGGCCTCACACCCCCCTTGGCTGTAGAAGGCCTGAGGCGCGCATGCAGATATTAAAGCAGCCCTCAAAAATAGCCTTCACGCTCGCACCATAAGTCCATTGTCTCTACGGAATAAACCTCTGCATGCCAGGAAACTCTCGAGGTTCAAAAGGGTCGTTAATCCCTCTTCCTTTTTAAAGACTAATGGTTGACGGCTTGTCCTTCCGTCAACCTGAGATATTACGATTTCCTGGACATGCAGGGCCGATCTTACATATAAAAATCCGCGAGACAATGGAATGCCTGCGCTCGACTCTTGACGACATTACTACCTCTTAACGGTAGTAACAATATACACTTCCATATCACACACAAAACGTATTTAAACATATTTAATTAATGTTACAAGGAAAAGGTAAATGAGCAATTATATTATCGATTGTTAAAACTAATAAAACAATACGTATAAAGACGATTCCACGGCTCATTTCGTTTTATCGTCGGGGGCTAAATTCAATTTTTAATAGTATCTACAGTAAATTGTTATGTTTATATCTACTTATGCATTTGATGAAAACAGTAATACATTTATTTTCATTGATGATACAAGAGACATATTTGATTTTAAATAAGGTATATTTGCAATATTCTGAACTGTATGAGTGCTAACAAGGAGATTATCGTGGTTGCAGAAAAAAAAATTGCATCCTCTTCCGAAGAGGATAATGCATTGAAATATTCATACAGTGATTTATATTATATTAAAACACTCTAATATCTCTACATTCTTTGCTTTCTGCAAGATAAGATAATTTAGATATCATATTAATTATTCTAATAAGATAACTATGCACTCTGTTGATGTTTAAATGTTTATAACATTAAAGTACTACGCATTGTTATATTCTTGAGGTATTCTTCTCTACTCTATATGTATTATGTGTTACGGTGTAGACGTAGGTAAGACATTTTTATTTGATCGTGGTCGACTTAATTAAAAATGTCATTTAAATTTTAATTAATCATTCATTTATACATTGCGAATGCTTCAAGATTTATGATGGCTCCTAGTTATCCTCTATTATTACAGTACACGAGTTTCGTTGTTACTACACTTCACTTTTATGTTCGCTTATATATTTACATTATACTTTTTACATCATAATACTACATCTTAATTTGATTTTAACTATAATTTTTGGAAATATTGTGTTAAGACTTTTCCAAGTACTAATGTAACACGCGCCACAGCGCACCCGTTGTTCTGACACGCCTCTTCCGGTTCTTCTCTTGCCTAGATCTGCAACCAGACATGTGCGCGACCGGCAGTGCTTTTTACGTTGAATAATACACTCATAACCATATAACGTGGTGCATTATTTGCCTGGCCTCTTGAGTCAAATCCCAACATATTGAATAAAAAATATGTACATTTTTTTTTAATAGAATTTTGACTATTTCATGTCAGTATGCATTAGATTGCAAACCGAACTTTTCTCAGCTTTTGAAAGTGGCCCCGAAAGTCACATAACCGTTTAAAAGCAGAATAACACGTTTATCCATTAAAAACTCACATTTATGTAGGAATGATGAAACGGATTTCTGGAGGTCGCACTATTCACACTAAGCTTTACAAAACCTAAACCAAAAGGAACTTTATTCTAATAATCAAAATAACGCAGTACGATAAACTATAAAAACTATTATGAATATAAGGCTGAGTACTTTAAATATAAAGCTGAATACTGAAAATGCAGAGGACCAATATAGTCGCTGTCGAGTCGTGAGGATCGCTTTCTAAACTGGGCAACACGCTCCGGTCCCCTTCTGTCACCGACCCGCCCTCCTCGGTTCCCCTTATAAACGATAAAATTGCGTTCGTCGCAATCTCACGACACGTGCATATGCATACATGCATCCTTCATTTATTCTTTTATTAACAATAAATATACTTTTTGCAAATTATTTTTAATTAGCTCTGTAGATTATGTCCTTCAAGTGGTCACCTTCAAGAACGTCATTATACACGGTGGAGCGCTATCTCTGTTCACCTTGAATATTTCCGTTATTTGTAATAATGTGACAATATGTTATATATAAAACTTGCACAAGTTTTAACAAAACTTGTTATATATAAAACTTAGAGAGGGACGTCTTGTGATACAAACATTTCCTGTAATGTAATACAGTTCATTTAACTACCACATTTGACCTCGCATGACCTCCCACGATAGCTCGTTGAAATCGTCTCAAAATTGGTTATCACATAGAGATAAAATAATGGCATTTCGTTTAAAATAATAAAGGTGACCTTGAGGTCTCCTCTATGACTCCACGAACGCAAAAAACATTTATATCACAATATATCACCCTCTATACCGTGCAAGTTTTGTATGTATTATTTTTTCATATTATTACAAATAACGAAAATATTCAAGGTGGACTTATATACCGCTCGACCCTGTATAATATTTGAAAATGCTTCAGTGACTTTTGAGCTACCCTGTATTAGTGAAGGATGATGGACGGTAGCGGGAATTTGAATAGGATAACAATTTGTCAAATTATGAGAATTAAGCGGTGTTGGAAAAAAATTTTGCGCAACGCCCAAAAAGCAGAAGTTTATAAACTACGTAACTAAAAGTAAACATTAAGAGCAGATAGTGACTGATAATACTGTAGTTTTTATAGGTTATTGCAGTAATAATCGTCACTTACAACGAGTCACATATAAAGTAATTATAGTTTTTCGTGTAAAATTACCAACGAATATTTTAAACTGATGAAAGAAAAAAAAATATGGTTATCTTCACTTGATCACAAATTATAGATTTATAGAAAACTCTCGAAACGTCGCACAGTGTTCGATTTCGTCAAAATCCTGGCCAAAATCTCAAAACGTACTTCGATTTAGAAAAAATTTGCACATTAGAATAATTTGGGTCATTGATTATGAATCTGAAGTCAAACTTTCAAAAAAAAATTACGGATTTAATGTGGCGGATACGTGTATCAAAAAATTGTTGGTTCCGCGCAAAAACTAACATTCTTATGTTTCTTGGATTACTGTTTACAAACGTGAATTTAAAAATTTTCAAAAACAAACTGGTCTCACGAATGGCGCGCGCGACGAACAAATAGCAATAACTAGTGGAGTAGCAACAAAATTCAACGAGTCCTCCTTCGGGAAGATTTAAAGTTTATGTAAAAAACATCACCGTGGAATCTTGGGTTACTCACAATTATTTCCTTAGCAGAAGAAAATAAATGCATAGGTCTTACATTCTGTACCATCCCAATTGTAAAATATTAAATAAAAAAATGAAACCAAGATATTTATAAATTTAAAGCATGACAGATAACTACCAATGCTGAAACAGCGGATCGTTCTTTGATATCACATCGAAAATGTATTTTCAATTCCGACGTGACAACGTTACATTATTCAAGTGCCAACTTTCAGATCGCATATCTCTAAGAGTGTTGTGAAAAAGATTATTATTAGCGGAAAAGGATTCTCCGATATGTTATAAATCAAACGCAATTGCTAGATTTTGAAAACAGCAAAAAAAAATTGTTGTCTTTTTGGTCAGGATTTCGACGAAACAAAACACTCTGCGTCGGGTTCTTCCCACTGTGCGGCGCAAAAAAACCATATTCTCCTTGTATTATTTTTGATTAAACAAATAAATCCCATACATGTATAACACAAAAAGGATTTGCTTAAATTAATATATAGCGGAATTTAATTTAGACAGTACTATCGACGCAGTTGGATTGAAGGAAAAGGCACTTTTGAAGAGGAACAATTTTTTAGAATTATTATAATTGATATCCCTTGTGAAAGGATTTTCTACGTTTGAAATTACTTTTTTGTTTAGTTTCGATATTTGTAGATATTTAATTCTTTTTTTTAAAATTAAAAAGAAATCAATTCAAACAGAATACACGCACATCTATTAGGCATTGTGAAAATATCATAGATCTTGCCCATCTTTCCACCGGCATTAAACAATTCTGATTATAAAGTGGAAGTCGATTCGCAATGAAAATGTAAACTGGCATATATTAGTTTTAAGAAATTTCGGGATGTCGGCTGCTGCATTTCAGAAGATTCAAGTTCATCGTAAAGGAAATTTTCATTCCTCCCTTCTTTCAATAATGTTTCCTCTTCCATAGTTAAAGGTGAAGATTAACCTCATCCAGAAATAGAAGTTTGAGCGAAGAATGAAAGACGAAATTGTTTCAGACTTGTACCATCTTAAAGAAACAACTACGAACATTTTAATTGAACTACGAGTAGAAAGAGGGAACTACTAAAATGCTCGAAAGTTAGACATTGCGGATTCTCTTGAAAACCAGTATACGATGCGAAATACTCGATAAATATGAAATTACTAAAAATTTAAAAAAATCAAACGAAAAGAGCAGAATTATCGAATCACTTCATACTTGATCTTACGGTACATTTGATTTTGTTGATGTAAACATGTTACGTGGTTACAATAAAAATGAAACTGTTCGGCGTGAGATGGTATAGTAGTATTGAACCCCCAATGTCTGAGAAGTGATTTATAAAGAATTGTCAAAAGGAGGCAGCTTTGTAAAATCTCCTGATTGACGTATTCAATTATGGGCTTTCAATTCTTTGCGTCATGATTTGAAAAATTCAGAAGGATATTTCGTCCTACATGTGTCTTACTTATAATAATTATGAAAAGAATATTTTTAACATTTCTATTTCATTAGTCAGTATGTTCTTGCACTTTTTATTAGTGTTTGTAAGAAATGATTGATGCAAAATATAAGGGGTCGGTATTACATTGATTGAGAGATAAATTATTACGTACGTTAATTGAAAATATTTGTAAATATAATATAATAATTTGCTAGTATTTTAAGTAAATAGATAGTATTTACAGCGAAACATGAATATATAACAACATTAACAACGTGAGCTGTTAATAAATGCTTCTGCTGTCGCCAAAGGATTAGTTAGACGTTTTCAAATATTTTGAAACTATTATTTATTTATCAAGCCGGAAGCGCGGTTATCTAACCACAAAATAATAACGCGCATCGTCGCATTCTGATTTCTTAAATTATGAACCGAGCTTTTACTATAAATATTGGCTATTTATTAAAAATTGCGATACAATATTAAAAAATACTTACTGAACAAATACTGATCATTTATTACAATAACAATATAACATGTTAAGAAATACTAACCCCATTAATAATGGCCTGTTTTTAATTCCCTTAAAAGGATCACTTCGATGTGCGCAAAAACAACACCAAATAAAAAAATCAAGGCAGCTTGTTTGCGAAACTGCAATAATACTATATGTCAGAACGAGTTAACAAGGTTATCGTTCTGATTCACGATCATTTCTCAGCAATTCTTTCTGTTGACGCTATGGCGTATAATATGTATATAGCTTGAAATCCGCCAATATTGCAAATTTTTAGAAATACAGCTACAGCTTTTGAAACTGCAAGTATTAAGACATAATACTTATTAAACTCTTATTGTTAGACAGTGTCTATACGCACTTTACCAATTAGGAACACTTAATCTAGCGTCTACAGTCGAAGTTCAAATATGACAATTTCGTTTTACAATCAGAGAATTAATGAACACTACTCTGTGATCGGATTTTTTTTTGTCTGAAAGAATCAAACACCCTGAGACCCCTGGAAGGATATAAGCACAATATATAGAATAGCACACGATAGCAGCAGTGGTCGCTGAGATCTTCTGACCTGACGCGTCCATATATATATGGGATGCGAATGTGTTAGAATATATGAAACGTATGTGTGAATGTGAGTGCCGATCGCACTTTGTTTTTCGAGAGGCCAACGAGGCACTCGCCGCATCGAGGCACTCTGTCGTTGGAATCATGTGTGGATACACTGTGTGTTATATACACTGTCGTTGGAATTCTGTGTGGATACACTGTGTCATATTCTTAGTGATTAGAATCCTGTGTGGACAGATATTATTTATCCTAATTTTGTTCTTGTTTGTCTGTGTTTTACTTTATTTTATTTGTATTATTATTATTATTAAATAAACATTTAATGTATTATTAAGAAATCCTATATATACAACCTGTTTTCAAAGCACAATGGAGTAAATCAATGAAGAAAGCGTTTCATTTAGAATGGAGATTGCAAAATTTGTTAATGTTTGTTTTTGCCACTTTCGTGCGCCAATGATAGCAGAAATATTGTCGAATATTTCAACTAACAATGATCACGACCAGCTATGAAAGGAGGAAGGTAGTCCTTCACTTCGTTTTGAATTCGCTTTAGTTCCGTATACCGAAACAAGAGGAATGCAGAGTATCCTCAGGAGTAGAATTACTCTATACATAAGAACACCTTTCTGATACGATAATTTTAATATGTTAGGACAATCTATCAGTATGAAGAAATTCAATATAATATTGTCTTAAAACATAACAAGAATAATTTGTTATTTCAAATAATTAAAGTAAACTTCTCCCAATACATGTAAAGCTATTTCAGCTTTGCAGTAAAATAATTAAGAATTGAGTGAAGTGCAACGTTTCATTGATGATATTAACTTTCAGATATGATAAATATACAGATGATAAATAGATATAATGCACATATATAAAATTATTTTCCAGACTTAAACAGGTTTGCATACAATGAAAGTTTTACAGTAAAATTACCAACGCCAACAAAATGAGCGGTTTCCAATTTTTTCGAAAAACTCCCCAAATTGATAGGAGAATCACGCAATAAATATTCCACTTAAACCTTATAAAATCTGATTTACTTAATTGATCATCTTTTCCACCTTTTGAATTTCTCATTTTCCGAAGTATTTATTCATATAATAAATCTTACCCCAGTAGTTCTACTGTTAAGTATGTATTCAAGTCCAATGCCTGGACTGATTCCTATATTTCTACGATGCGACGTTTCAAACAAATTCCATGCCCAACAAGAACATTTACGTTGATTGTATTCACGACAAATAGGTCAATATACTTACAATAAACGATCATAGACGCACTCGCAGATCGTTCGTCTGCGAAAGTGGATATCACACACGTGTATTCACCGGTAAGATCGATACCCGGCTTATTCAATTTCATGGCTCGGTACTTGGTGTACGGATCATCGCTGGCTTTGTACGTCAGGTCGACGTATTTCGCCGCGGGTTCCCCGGCCGCGGGATCTCTTCCATATATCCACTGATAAGCTACTTCGTTGATGTTGAAGAACCATTTCACAACTAATCCTTTGCTCGGCGTATTTTCAAGATCGTAGTCACAGTCCAAAATCACGTAATCCGTGTCACCGGCCTTCACAGTCGCCGGAACGTTAATGTTCTTTATCACCAGCTGCCAGCATTCTGGAAGTTATTTAATAAAAACAGTATTAATTCTGGCAATAATTCTGGCAACTATCACACGAATTTTATGTATAATCTTTTAGTACTGTGGGTTATTAGAAACATGGTTAACGGGGCAAAAGAGGCCGGTTGCTTGAACCTTTTCTCATTTACAATTAGTTTTGATGTGACTTACCCACCTCTCTTTATCAAACGGTACGATTTGAATATGCCATACAAAGCCGCACTCTATTAGCATTCCTTCCGATAGCCTTCTTTCTAATACTCCACAGTTGATGAGGGTGTAAAAGATTATCGTGGGCGTAATTCTAGCCACAAATATAGTTTTAATATTGCAGTATGCATTGTTGATGTACAGCGTGTGAGGCTTATGGTGGGGTGAGATGAATAACGGCAGAACGTTTCGAATAGGCTAACTGAGATAATGAGGTAAAAGTTTTTAACCGCAGTAAGAGTAAAGATGCTATGATGGATAAGGAGGTAAAGGCTTGGACTCGCAATCAGTCTAATGATCATAGTGGTTAAAGCAGACCAAATGCAGAACAAAAAAGTAAAAGCCAAAATGTGTTGAGTTACTTCATATTTTTATTAAACATTTAATTTTATAATCAGCAATGAAGTGTCGTATTTAAGGTCATTCCTTTTCAAACCATTACAATATTGCTAAAAAATTTAATGACTCATTAGGGCATGGATTGCTGTAAGACGGGTGAGCACGATAGGTATTGATTTACGATAATTGAACCCTTTCTCTGCTGAAACTATAATAACGTATTCTGTGAAATACGATTCTACCGTGTTGAATTAGTAGATTTGCAGTTTCGGTATAATCCATCCATAATTTTCTTATTGAAAGTATTAAGTGAGAATATTTTGTGGGCATGATGAATCATTTTTTAGGAACTAAATAGAATTAATATTTCATTGGGTCTTTGATGAGAAAACCCTTAAGTGTACGAAATTCATTTAATGTTTGATTTTATTCATTTTATGTAAGAACTGGTTTTTCAAGACATTTGTGTATTGTTTGGGCTTTACACGTTATTTAAGACAGGTATTACATTCAATTTTAGTTATTGACTGCTAAATTTATTCTGCATAAAACGTCTTACGGAAGAAGTAATGGTATTGTTACCGTAAAATAGATTGTTGATTTTCATACTTTCCAGTAGTATGTTCTATTGAATTGTAAGTGGAAACAATCGACTATCTCACAAGAGTTTGAACATATTAAAATAAGTTTAAACAAAAGATGTTTGGTATAAATGTAGGTGTTGAGTACACGTCTCGTTCGATTTCTCGAAGCGGCGACGTGTTGGCTACGGTGCAAATTAATGTAACGTAGCCTGGTTTCTTCGGGCCTCCCGTGGTCAACTGATTAGCTCGAATGAACTTTGAATGGTGTTTATTTAAACTTAACAATGAACTAACACTAGAACAACAACACTTAAGCTATGGTATTTCTCTTGATCGAGATGTTACGAAAGATACGAATGTTCCTCAGTTGAGGATGATGTGAGACTGTTACGATAATCCTCAGGCGAGGATGAGCTATTCCTCCGTTGAGGAATTGATGACAACTAATTTGTAAGGGAGAATCCTCCGTCGATTCTCCCTCCTTCCGATGGCGCTGAGCTCAAGGAATTCGTCTTGAGCGCCATCGGAAGTCACACGGAAACTTAATGAAAATGAATTTCACCGCGTAATTGTCTTTAGCGGGAATTTCACCGCACGCCCCTCTTGGTCGCCCGCCCTCTTTGGGACCGGAGGATCTTCGGTAGAGGGACTGAGGCCCGTGGGTGGCGAAAGAGGGTGGCTCGTCGGCGCAGGCGAAGGTTTATGATACGGCTATTCCTATTGAGGAAGAGAGGTGACAATGCGAAGCTTAAGCTTAACGTTTGCACTCCTCTCTTTGCTAAAGGTCAGGAAGGCACATGCTGATTTTAATGTTATTGCAATCCTCACAAATAGCCTTGCCGCTCGTACCCTAAGCCTATTGTTTACACGGAACCGGACATATGCATGCCAGGGAAACTCTGAATTGTTATACGAAAACGTGCTAGCTATCGATAAAGAAAAGGAGACAAAGAGACTGACGGAGTCCGAAGGCCTGTGAGCCTAAACCGCTATCGTTTCCTGGAAATGCATTGTCAATTGTAACAGAAGTATTCCGTGAAACAATTAAACTCCTGCGCTCGACGCCTTGATGATTCTAGGCTCGTTCAGGGGTGGTAATAACGCGTCAACAGTAGGCATCATATTATAAAATTTATTTTGTTACAGATACAGTAGCGGGCGAGATTTTGAGGTCAACTTCATGTTTTCTAATGGAACCATACAATTTTCGATGTATTAAGACATTTATTAGAAGATTATTTATAAAGAAGTACTAGCCTGCTCATATTGAAAGTCTATTTATTTTGAAAATATATCAGTTTAAATCATTATTTAGAGGCTGGGAAGATAATGCTTAAAGGGATTGAACCCAATTAAAAATGACTATCATCTTCTCAAGGCCCGAAAATTTATATTAATATATTTCCAAGATTAATATGTCCTCAACATTCTTTATTATTTATTGACTCATTTAGGTATTAATGTTAAAAATAAAGTGAAACACCGCCAGATGTAAGTAAATAGTAGCGCCTGAATTTGCGGCAAAATGTTTCCATTATTGAAACAAGATTATTATCAATTCCACTTAAGGGCCCAAGTTGAAGTGGCCATTATTTCTCGGAAATTATTATACTTAAAACGTAGAATCTGCAGTTAGGTAGAACCAACTTCTTCAGTAATCGCTTTTTTAATACATTATGATCCAAAGAGCACAAAGACAATGAATAAGGTAGGTTTTATTAACGATCAAATTACAAATTTTAAGGTAACTTGTTATAACTTTTCTATCATCTCAAGAATAAGCACTTTCAACCCTCACCTTTGCGGGGTTTTTACACACATCGAGTGTGTACGATGGCCGATAAAAAAAATATGTATCAACTTATTTCAGGGACCACTTCTCACGTAGGTCTTATAAAAATTGGTGGGTACGCATTCGATATGTTCTTTTGTGAGACAATAATTAACCGTAATTTCAGTAAATAGTGGACAATGTGGCCATCTACTGAAATGCATTATATTTCGGGTTCGAGAGTTCTGTTCTTTACTTCTGTCGGGGCTGTCGGGGTGATGGTAATTATTAACGAAATAGAATTACCGTGAACACTTTATCTTTTTTATTGGTAAGGCGAATGACTAGATGCTGACTCAGGCGCAGTTCCAAATACAATCATGTGACTACGCGCTGACTTAGCTCGAAGGAGCCGCGCCCCCGCAGACCGGTGAATTTCCGCGGCCGCTTAAGCCAATCGGAAGACGAGAAAATCACCGACTGCGCCCTCTTTTCCTTGCGCCCTTGGCGCGCTTTTTAGGGAAAAGAGAGAAAGGTCATGGCGGCAAGTTTTCGCTGGCAAGGGTTCGGTCACGTACGCATTTCCGCCGCGCCCCCGCTTCGTCTTGTGCGGCCCAAGGTTGGCGTTGGGCCTGCACTCGAGGGGCCAACGGAAACGCGTAATTTATGGCACTCGCAAGAGCTATTGAGACTGCGAAGAAACTGTACGAAGCGACTCTAAGAAATATATACAAAAGGCAGTTTTCTCAAAAATAGCTGTGTCGCTGCAAATGACATAAACCAGACAAACCGTTTGCATGAGAACGGAAAAACTCCCAATGTAGGTGGTCGCTACACTTCTAACGAACTTATATGTAAAACTCATATGCTGTAATTAGTAAATAAATTTGTATAATTTATGCCAGTAATTGACCACACTGTTCAACTTCTAGATATAATAATAAGAACAAGATTTAATAGTTGATCCTACTCTCAGTTATGTTTTTTGAGATACAGATACAGATATTAAACATAAAACAAAGCAATTTAAATAATGAAAGACAGAGTCAGAAAAAGTTAAAAGTCTGGGAATTTCTTACTATGAATCCTATACAGTTGCTTAACCCTTAGAGGTCTAACGACTCGCAGCCTATTCGGTCCGTATGGACGGCGTGCGGCTACCGCTGACGATCGCTGTGGACGGAATACTTTTTCGCTAGACTGCACTCTCTTGATTAACTATTCAAGGCGCAAATAAATAGTAATAAGTTATAGTAATCCTCTTGCACGAGATTAAATAATTAAAAAGCGTTATTTTTGTGTAATTGTTTATTATAAACATTAAAATTTCCAATAAACTGAAGAAATAAATATAAAAAATATAACAGAAATTAATAATTAAATTGGATGTGAAAAACTTCGAAACATCGATTGATGCATAAACCAACATCGCATTTTTTACATTCATATCGCGTGTCTCTCCTTAACTAACTGCTACAATTTATGCGTTGCCTATGCGACACAATAATCGTTACTAAGGAATGCATCTGTATTCATTTTACACAAAAGTAACTGCAATAGTTCTACGTAGATGATCGAAAAAATCGACAGACGCAAATATGCGTCCTTAGAGCTCAAAAGGTTAAGCACAACGTTAAGGAAATTACGATACGGAGACATAAAACAAACGTCGATGAAAATAATCGTTCGTTGTTACAAGAAACAATTGAATTCAGATAGAAGTGTTTCCGAGTTGAGTTGGTAAATGGTGCAGCATATTTATCAAACGTTTATCTATCCTCGAATTATTTTTGCTGAAAAATGGTCAACTACTTGTATTATACCAGGACAATTACTGGTGCCTTCACTTTATACAACAGCGCTCTTCCGATTTCTTCAAATACTTGAAATTTTTGTAGAAAAAAAAATGTTCCTTGCTAGTTCGATTCACGTTTAGAGAACACAGCAAGAGAATATGAATCACTGTTCCCCTGCTTGCCCATATTTTTGAAAATGCATTGCAAAGATTGCTAGTTCTGACGGCATATGCGTAAGTTTTCATATACAATTTTTTTTTTATATCTTGAGGACAACCGTAATGAACAGTTCGAACTCTTAAACGAGCCCTTATCACAGGTGAAGTACAATCTGTCTCACAAGAATGTGGACACGATATCTCTTGCAGATAATTTTTTTGCACAAAATTTTGTAATAAATCGATAGCACATCTAAAAAGTTAATACGCACTTACTTAGTAGTGCGTTCAATCTTCATCATTTGCGATTATTGCTTGACAAGTCTGAGATTGAAAAAGTATGGAAGAGACCTCCATATTTCTCGAATATGATGAACTACGGCTTTGAATTCTAAAGTACACTGTCCTCGGAGATTCTACTTCATAAAGTATAAATGTGTAATTATACAACAGTGTATATAAGGTTGCAAATTGTCGATAAAATACTAAAAATGTTTGAAATTGGAAATTACAAGAAGCAAGCAAGTATATATTCTTACAATTAGTACAGTTGAATTCGGATATTGTTCTATGGGGCGATGGAAGAAGATGGTATTCTTGCTACTAGTGGGAGGTTGTCTTCCGAAAGGCTTTAAGCTCATAGTTACAGTAACAATACAAGAGTTGGAGAAACATCGCATCTATATGACAAAGTCAGCTTAACCCCTTATAAGGCACCTGTAGCGAACTAGCAGCAACTACGACTTAAATACCTTATGATATATCAATATCTTTGTCTTTAAGCACCCTGTCGAGTTGATGTGGGTAGGGAATGCGTAATCCAATGTAAGAATACTTTTTTGAGGCATTGATATAAGTGTCACAAGACTTTTTGTTTAGTCTATCAAACCAAAAGCTATAAAAGCACAACACAACTCAAAGTTGTGTGGATTGCATCCTTAAATAAAATTAGATTGAGATCTGAAAGTGCCAGAAGTATTTAATAGATCCACAGATTTTTGCAACCACCTTAAACTTTTTAGTTATGGCTAACAGGATGTAAATAATTGCGTGAAGAGTTAAAATTAAATTTGATAATGGATGAAAAATAAAAATCCATTGTGGACGTTTCTGAACGAGTGTTCTTAGTTTTATAGAAATGTCTAATTTTATACGACACTTGAAAATTGTTTAATCGGTAAGCCTCCTTGGTTCTACGATGTACTTAGTTCTCGAAAAATTTGTTCACATCTACTATCTTATATCATTGAATGGATCATATTACATATCACGGAGATCAATATATTCCAAATTCCTTCAAAAGAAGAAAAAACTGTCATGGTTCGTTTATAAATCAAAATGTTTTGTGCATAGATCAAAGTGATCAGAGATAAAGGAAAGCACTACGCTTGCATAAAGATAGATTTCCATGTTTATCTTATTTTTCAGCCCACGAGATTAATGAAACTCTGTAAAAACTAGCAGCGTAGAAAATCAGAAACAAATACAAACAAAAACGTTGCTAAATAAAGGTAAAAAAATAAATATTTTACTAACAATTTTCTAATACTTTAGCAACAATTGTCAATTTAAAATTATAATCCTGTGAAATAATCATAGGTATTGAAACGGAAAACTGCAAAGACAGAATAAAAAGATTTGAACATCGAAGTTTCATATTTGCTTCAAATAGATTAATATGAGGATTCATGAAGCTTGTAATCTCATTACGTATTACATTTGTTTATCGCCCTATACATAAAAATAAATATAAAAATGAAACGCTCAGTGCATTTATCACACAAAGAACGAAACCGCCTATGAAATCTGTTACCAGTATCACCTAAGTCTTTTGAAACGAAATTGAATTTGACTTACAAGTCAGCCCATCGAGCCAATTTGGTGCATTTAGACATATATCTAATCAAATTCGGTTAAAGGCGATATCATAAGCCGGTTACCATTTTCGGTGTTGAGCACTGTTGTATCTTGTTACTCATGTCAGTCCGATATCATGATATATCGCAGTTTGAAATATTCTTTAATGTGTTATCAACGCCTGAATTGGAAAGTTAATTACACGGATAGAAGTTTTGCCAGAATCCTTATTAGAAATTGAGATTAAAGCGTGACAAAAAATAAAGCCGCAATTGAAGGCAATCGAAAGTTACATGAAACTAATTAAAACAATTTATTTTCCATGCAAGCACCTGTTTATTAATTTCCTCTTGGGTTATTTTCTTCCATTTGTCAGAGTGTCATTATTGCTGACGAATAACAACGTGGAGATTATTGTAACAATAAATTTATGGAACCCTAGAGCAGTTATTGTCCATTTAAAATGTCGTTATGAATGCTATAAACGTTCTTTATTCTCTGAGCTCGTTTCATTGATTCGGTAATTCTAATACACATCGAGTGTGAATAGCCGTTTTATACACGAAATACCATTCATTTTTATCTTTATATTTAATCTCCTGTTTGAATGTCCCGGTATTGTTTCAAAAATTTGCATTATTTATATAAAAAATTGCCAATCATCGATGTATTTATGTTTACCTGGTTTCACCAATACACAAAGTTATAAAATACTACAAAATCTAATCTCCGTACAATTGTTTCCTTTATTATTATCATCGTTAATAACCATACAGGTATGTGCAATTGATCCAATATTGAAATATTTTTTCTGTATAATTGCAAAAGAGTTTGATATAAAATATCTATCTTATATATCCGTTAGTAAATACGTTGATCGTGAAGGAAAACAAATAATCGACGTGTATTTTTCGTTTTTTTTTAAAAATACTTATTAAACAATAGTTGCGATGAATTAGATACTCTTTGATAGTTATTTCATTTCGTCTTTGTCATTTTGATTTATTAGCTACTGAATTCTATACAAAATTTTTGGGTTTTAATAACATTTTATATTCATAGTACCTGAATGGTTTAGTATTACAAAAGATGCTACAATTTCTACGTTGTCAACCTATAAACATTAAATATGTACGTGAAAATTAGCTTCATTGAATTTACAAAATTTTACAGATAAAGACGTTTCCGTTTAACGCTAGATCTATTCAATGAGACTATTCAGTGACTGGACTTCTTTATTTTTGTAAATGTTGTGTATTTTACAGCAGCACATTTGACATATTTTTTGTATAAACTACGAATCAAGATTACTTCACTTTTCAAATAATAAATGAAAATAATAATTCTATATATAAAATCTGGTCTGATTGTAACAAATTTGTACGCGAATACAATATCATATTATTATAAAAATTAAGTACTATTATAAATTTATATTTTTCGATCACTTTCCAAGTAAGAAACTAGTACTAAAAGATAAAAAAAAAGATGAAAGAAAATACGAAGAGCACAAATTCTAATAAATTACTAAATATACTGTAAAATGTCATTTTAAAAATATTAAAATCTGCTGTACAAGTATTATCATAATGCAAATTACTATACTCTTGGTGGTTGCTGCCCGTACACGACGAATGAAATCGAATCGAACAGGAGCAGATAGACTTAATACGTTCACTCCCAAGGGAAACGTATCGTATCCAACTTACGTTACCAGGGACGGTAACGTATGCGAATAATTCCCATTCGAACAGGTCAACGGTGCATTTAAATATTGGACATTCAAATCGGCCATGCAAGAATCGGTAACATATCTGCCACCGTAGAAAATGTTTTCGCCTTGATATCGGGGATGAGGATCGCGATATTTAATATGCGAGAGAGATCGGCACCGTCGAATTTTTTTTTTCGTATCGGTATATTCAATTCCTTGGAATTTAATAAACGCACTGTACCTCGAACGTATCTTCATCTTATGTTTCATCAATTTGCCCGATGTAATTTCCAGCGTGAAATATACTCCCAAAGGATGCGTTCTTACTGTTCAAACATACATTATAAAAAGATGAAGTCACTTGCCAGTTTTGCGTGAAATATTTTAAGTACATGTAACCCCCGTATAATACGGCACTTCTATACCACGATTTCACTCCAATACGTTTCGAGAATTGGAGAACATCCCAGTAAAACACGGATTGGCTTTAACATGGTTCGAGAATTGGGGAAAACCCTCATACAACACGGGATCCTAGAACGCGGTTTCAATCTAACACGGCTTGAGAATTAGATAAATATTGAATTAGGTAATACTTAGAAACATTCGGAATTAGGGAAATCCCTATATAACACGGAGCGAAATAACAGCTTTTAAGTGCACAAGATATGTATCGCATTGGAAATTTTTCATTTGAACGTGTACATCGTATCAGATTTGTCTTCAGAATTTTGAAACTTATAACACGGAATTTTTTACGAACGTAACTACCGTGTTATATGGGGGTTATCTGTATATTATACTGCTTCTATGATTTAAAAATTTCTATCCACTCGCCGTTAATCGAGATCACTATGCATTCAACGTGTGATAGGAAAGTTTTCTGTATGCTTCGTAGAGTTGTCTGATTGACTGTTAAATGGTTCGATATTCATAATTTGTTAAACAATTTTTCAATATTTGTCACATCATTATATTTTGAAATGATAAAGTTGTGTTAATATTTTTGAGGTTAATAATAGTAAGGGTATTGCCGAATCATTAATACTTTAAACAGTTAATAATTGAATAAAGAGTATAAGAATAGAATTTATAGAGTGTTTTCAGGACATTAACAATAATAGTTAGACAACAATAGTTCATTGAATACAAAACAATTTAACATATTCTGGTCTTCGAATAAATAGATTTTTTAAATAATTGAAGATAGAAAATAAAATCGAAATATTGATGGTATGAACAACGACAACGCAAAAGATTCATGGTATAAACACAGAATTATTGCCTGCAATATGAAATTGTCACCAAAAATGGATCAATACGTTGCAAATTCATTTGAGTCTTGGATCAGCAGATGTGGTTGGCGATTGCGGAAAATTTGCCAACATTTTGCTAGAAATTATAAATTTACTGACGCCATTAAAATAAACGGCAAAGTCATTATTCGTAACTAAACGTCGCGCATGTAGAGTACAATATTTTAATGATGACAGTACTGCTAACAGCAAAGCTTTGTATTCATACAAATGAGGAAAATAAATGGTTGTGTATTTTACGCGCCTGTCTAATACATCCGAATTTTATGCGTACTTTGTACTATCTATGAGTCAAGATTATTTAACATTTCAAGTGAAAAATAATAATAATGGTGTTTAGATAAATTACATTTGCTTATAATAATAGTCTACAAAATTTTAATTTCCCTTTACACAAAGATTAACACATGGTTCTAGTAATATATTTTATTCTGTCGCGCAGGGTACTTTCCTCATAAGTAGTTTGATATTTGATAGAAAAGTTGATATGTAATTTGTGTAGCCTCCTAGATTTTGAGGTTATAGTACATTGCCAAAAATGTGGTGTTTGTTAACTTTTTGAAATATTTTTCGCGCAAGATATACAACAGTAGTTACCAAACATATTCACACTGTATTTTCTCTCGTACCGCTTTTCCATTAATGATATATTCTCTTGAAACCATTGTCCATGTTCGTTACTAATGGTAGTCAAATTTTAGGGGAATGAAATTTAAAAAATCAAGGATGTTACAAGTTCCGAAATTTCCCTTTTCTCAAAATTGATTTTTCCAAAAATACTGACTGATAAGGAAAATTGATGTTTGTAGTTGGCAACAAAAATACATAATAATCAATGTAAATGTTCTTTGTAATAAAACTCATGTTGAACAATGTAATTGATCGTTATTGAATGTAAGAACATATTTATATAAATACGTTGTACTGAAAATGCTCAGAAGCTTCAATTATTCCGTAGGTATATTGTATTAATAGATTTAAATACAGTATGTAGTATGTTACAACAAAACAGTAAATAGACATTTTAGAAAACATGAAGAAACAAAAGAGTCACCTTTTAAGAGATACCATTAAAATAAAAATAGTACAACATAACTGAAAACTGTCAATCTGCACCAGACGCCGATATAAACGGTATAGAAAAGCTATTATGTTCCATGGGGCTATGATGGGTAAGAAGATAAACGCTCGGACTAACGATCAATGGGCCCACGTCCAAATTCTTCCCCATTATTTCTAAAAAAAAATGTCCTATGTGATATTCATCACATGGATTCATCATGTTCAAAATCTTGAATGCCTCATAGTAGTAGGATCGTGTCTACGGGGCTATACAATATTTTTTAATTCACCGCGAATATTCTAAACCGCGAACAAGGAAGATTCCCGTACGATTTGTAAAAAGATTGCGCAATTAGCAGTAATTATTTTCATTTAATATTTCGTCAAATAAAGTAGCTGTAAACACTTAACTCTTTGTGTGATGTTAACAGTAATATTCATTGCTTACGTCAATGCGTTGCTCGCTTCGTACTATCTTCCTTTGTGCCGAAATGTCTAATTTACCTATTTCCGTTACGCGATCCGATTAATGTGCGTAACAGTTCAGCAAAAAGCGCGCCAGATCTGATAATGCATGTGAGAAGAGACGTATTCCTTCCATTTTGAGAAATCAGTATTGCATTTCTTCCGCGGCGCTTCTTTCTAGCACTACACAATACCTAATAAAGAAAATGAAGGCCCTCACCGCATTCTTTGCGACGCCAAACTTTGGGCAACGACCTACTGTACAAATGCAAATGAATTCTTAACCAGAAAATCAAATAGGACAATAAAGCAGTAATAGGATTGGTATTCGAGAACATTATATAAGAAACACTGTGAAGTATACAAAAAATTCTAATACCTGTAACCTAAACCGTAAAAAGTATCCTAAATCGGATCAATTGAATGAACTGAAATGAAAACAAGAGCTAAACAGTAAAATTCTTTATGTACTTGATTCTTCTAGCCTCTGTTCGTTTTCCACATTTTTTCACCTAAATAATAAAAGACAGTTACTCGTTTACAAATTCAACGTATAACTCTTCACATACATAAAGTTCTATTACCACGATCTGATAACAAAATACTACTATACCATTATCATGGTATCATAAATATGATTAAATAAATCTAAGCTTACTGCTTATTTTAGAAACGAGACAGCTTAATGTTTTTTACCCATATCTCCTTAGCAGTCAAATTTTCCCGCATGAAGCATTTGACCCGGAGTAACTCTTATATCTTGCTGGAACTTCTTTGAACGTTTTTAGAGGAGTAAGGTAGTAAGCTAGAGGAAAATGTGAAATGATATGATAATGTTCCATGTGAACATATCTTTTTTTCTTGTGTGCAGAAACGCAGATGAAAGATATAGTTATACTTTCTTTTTAAGTGACGCCGTATACATTTAAAAATATGATCCAGTCTTCTGAGTACTTTGAGGTCAAGTACGATGCTGAGATATGTGTTAAGTAAAAACATTTTAAGACACCTTTACTTTTCTTATTGAACATTGTGGAGAATTATTTGAAAGATTAGAACATTCACTGTCAGTTGCTTGCTTTCGAGGCCTAAAGAAATGAATTTAAATAAATACACTGGATCAAAAAAGTATTGACGCGCCCAGTTTTCCGGGAATATCTTTAAATTATAATGTGATCTATTAATATTAACTATTTTCTTGACACATTATAAATAGGATATTAATTGAGAATTCTCAGTTATATGTTATAAGGATGCAAAGTAAAGGAAACGAACATTCCACAATTAAACAAGTATTGGCACACGCACGGTTTTACTATAAGGACATACGTTTCAAATTTGGTTCTAAAGACATAAATATAAGCAGAATTCAACGTTATACAAACCACGATCAGGTCGGCCGCAAGTACTTATAACTGGAGAACGAAGAGAAATCGTAAAAGAAGCAGTAAAAAATCCTTTTGTAAGTGCCAACAGTTTAGCTATTAATATCGCCACATGTTGAAAAATCGAAGTTAGTGTCCACACAGTTCGAAATGTTTTACATTCTCTGGAAAATGATGGAGCAGCGAGAAAAAAACCGTTCATTAATGAGAAGAATTATAGTATACATACTATACTATAATAGTAACTTCAGATATGATAACGTTTACTATATTATTGCGGTAAATATACTATTTATGGTTGTTAAATGACACTAATGAAGATACTTAATACTAATAGCTTACTTCAGAGGTGCAGAAATTTTGCACGCCAGAGCCGGCCTTGGAGAAGCTCCGCCTGCTACTCCTTCCCGTGCACTCCAGAGCACGCTGATTGCTTTACCTTTCACTTGCCAGGGGCGGACCTATTGGCACGAGCGCGGAGGCATATTGGGGCGACATTCATTGTTAATCACTCGCATTGGTACAGTACCCCAAGGGTAATGTGGACACCTATTAACACTTTGCTAGCGGGAGACTAGACAGGATTGTAAGGTATATCGCCAAGGTGGCCGCGGCAGTAACCCTCTTTAACGCGAGAAAGCCTGGCGTTCTGCTGTCGCGAAGTTTTTTAAATATACATGTCGCCCCACGCGCCACCACGCTTCTGCCAGTAAGTCCGGCCGTGACTCCGAGATAGTAACTGTGAATCAGTGACATCTCGACTGTGTGTATGGGTGAAGTAGGCGGCGCGTCTCCAAGGACACCTCTGGCGTGCAAAATTTCTGCACCTCTGGCTTACTTTATAGTTTAAAGAAATTGCACGAAAACTGGGTGAGCCAATACTTTTTTGACCCACTGTACAGTAAAGGCTGGATAAATGCGACAAGACTTTGGCTGGATAAATGAAATACAGTAAAAGCTGGATAACTGCGACAAAAGTTTGGCTGGATAAATGCAACACGATTATCCTCTCCATATAGGGGGATCCCCCTTCGCGAACCTCGACGTTCGACGTGGGAGAAGTGTAATATGACGCAATTCGGATCAAAAGACTCATTCAATTCACGGATAAAACTTTTTCATTTTTGAATTTTTTTTTTGAAATTTTTGCTAACGTATTTGTGAGATTTTTCGGATTAAAATGATACCAAACACGGTATAGTTTGAATTATATTTATATAATATGTTGAAGTGCAACGATGTGACGCTCGACGGCTGTATGAGGAAGCGATAGCGGCGGCTTTAAGATTTGTTTATAGAAAAGCAGAGCCGCTCCTCGTGCTGTAGAACTTCGTCATCAGTTCCAAAGTCACAGCCGCAGAGAGCAGATCATATTTTATTTGATATTCTTATTCTTCATTTATATTTAAACCAGCTTACAATCATTATATCCTTAAATAAATAAAACCATTTTATAGAAAAATTTCCATCATAATATTGAAAATATTTACTTACTATTTACATAATTCGAACATATCGTGTTTGGTATCATTTTAATCAGAAAAATCTCAAAAATACGTCAGCAAATGTTTCAAACAAAATTAAAAATGAAAACGGCCAATCCTCCGGTTAATGTTGTCTCACCGGTACGTTCGGGCAGCTTCCCTGTTAGCTTAGACTTCTCTGTCTCTTCTACTGTCTGTCCTCTTCTAAGTTCGCGCTCGACTCGAGCAGTAATGTAAACACAGAATAGGTAAAGTTGTGGAACCGTTTTATGGCAGCTGAGGCGGAAGGGGAGAATGCTCTCGCACCGCCAACCCCCTCCCTATAGCCCGCGTGTCCCGTCCTCTTCTTTCCTGAAATTGTGGCGCTCAGCCTCGTGACGTATCATTTTGCATAGTCGTACTTTCACGTATATGAATATTCCAAATTGTCGGACCGAAATCTGATTTACCGATAGCGAAAAATGATAGTCTATGCAAGTCGATAACATCGGTATCTACCTATCCTGATTGTAAAAATCTCGTGCGTACGCCAATGCTTCGACTTTCACGCTAGACTTCGTGCTGTCGCACTCAGTTCCACGGCTGTCGCTTTCTCTCTTTGTCACGCAATCTGATTTGTGTGCGTAGCTGTTTCTGCCAATAGCGCGTCACAATCGAAAATGCGTGAGGGAGAGTGATGTCCCTATCCGTCGGGCGAATCAGAGCAAATTACCCCTCAGCTGCCAAGTAAATATTCCACCAGTATACCGCTACTTCATAAGAGAAACGATTGAGCCCCGAATTCTATGCATTTATCCAGCTTTTACTTTATATGTAAGATTTCCGTGGGAGACTTAATACCTATTAAGTCAGTATTTACAATATTAAAGAAACCGGCAAATATGCTGTTCCAGGTTATTATTAAATGTACGAAAGAAGTGGATTCACTGAAAAAACAAGCATTGTTTTATGTTTCACCATTTCTACCGCCCCGTTTTCTCATTGCGTTTGAGAAAGCGATACAACCTCTTTTAGTTTCACGAATCACATTATACAATTCCCCATAAAAATTACTAAAGCGATTTTGGGATATCCTTTCCAGACTTATGATACGATACTTATCCCCAAAGAACATACGAAACTCGCTCGAAATCATAACTCGTTGTCGTAGCACTTTGCAGTAGCTGCACATTCATGGCTACGGTATAAGATGTGTTATATGAAATTTTTATGTCATACTTTCCTGTTTGCCAGGTATTCACCGAATCCCAGAGTTATCCGGAGATAGTGACAATATACTGGCTGTATAGGTAGTCGTAAAAGCTAGAGTGCTACTTTCTCTTATACTTTTTATTGCGAGGACCTCAATGATTCGATAACATTAGTTCATCTTATAGAAGCACGGACATTTTGTACATTTTATGTTATGTATTTCCGCCGTAAGACAGAATTGTTTGTTCTGTACATTTTTCGCCCCTTCTTTTTTCTTATTCTTTTCCATCCGTTGTGTAATGTCTGTATAAACCTCGCGAATCATTATACCGACTCTGACAATGAGTATACCGAAGAGATAAAATTGAACATATGCACGATACAGAAAGGACCAAACACAATAATGTTGGATAGAAATTGAACGTTGTAAATAATCGGTTGTTATGTCCCAGAAATAAAGCAACTCGTTTTAACATTTTTTTCTATGTTTCAATTTGCACTAAAGCTTTTATTGACTCGTGCGCCTTTTACCTGAAGGTTAGACACAGATGTTTGATTCGTTGGACCATTAAGTCGTTGGAATCTGATTTGTTCACATCTCTCGGAAATAAACTTGCACTTCGAAATTTAGTTTATATTGTTTATTATAACGATAACGAAGGAGTATATACACGGAAATATACAAAGAATTAACAGGATATAACAAACAACAAAGTATAACTGACTGAGCGCGTACCACGAAGTGTATTGACTATTACTGTGTGTAATCATGTAATGTTTGTAGTAGTAATCGTAATGTAGTAATGTTTTCTGGAGACGCGTTTCTGGTCTCTTTGTCAGTTTTTTAAGCACCCCATCCTCCGTCGACATCCCTTGCGAGAAAGAAGTGGTAACTTTGTGGGGAGGAGAATGTTGAGCCGTGATCAAATGTTTGTTACATGCGGCTCTGAATTTTCATTTTCTCACGGAATACCAGTCGACCACTTAGAAAATATATCAGTAGACCACTTGAGAAACCATAGGAAGACGTAATCACAGGACCACCACCCTCGCGGCTGGTGCAAGCAAGTTACATTTTTATAATCTCCAGATTTTTCCCACGCCATCTTCGTGCCCTAAACTCCCTTCCAAATTTCTACCACCTCCACTCATTTTTTGACAGATTTTCCCAGGACTAAGTCCTATATAAACGAGACGCATTTTGACGCCTCGGATCCAGTATTCTTTAAACCGTCATACTGTTACCTTGCGTACGTAAAGTTCAAAGTCACGACTTCATTAAAACGTTGACTGTTGTAAGTATAAGACGTAGAATATCCCCGCGAACCGACGCGTGAATTTCGGCCAAGTTTAGATTTAAGAATCAACTTTTGTAATTGCATTATTGAACCACTTTTGATTATAACTGTTGTAGGGGTGACGGTTTACGATCCGGTCGCCGCCATTGTATCGGCTTCGGGCGGCCGACTCCGCGCGGAGCCCATTTGCAACTTCCAATTAACAAACGCAAGTATTTTGGGACCGCGCGGGTCTAGGACCGTCCGAGGTAGACAGGGGCCGGCTCGTGAGCCGTCGGTAAAGGGAGTCCATTGTCTAGGTGGGCACGTTGCCTCGGGACGGCCGAGACCTTGAGGGGTGTTCAACAAATATGGAATTTTCCATATCAGAACACCCCCATGGCCGACGGACGTCTCGAGGCGACTTTAACAATATTTCGGACCCACCTAGACAAGGACAGATAGAGCTCCCTTCCCCTCGTGCAAACCCACGAAGAAGCGAGGAACGGAAATGCACGGGAAGGAGTAGGGATGACCGGGAGTTTAAAAAGGACGACTCTCGGCCCTACAACTCTCTCTGGACGTGGATTTCCGTCTAGTACCATTGCCTGTAAGAAACTAAGATTTTTCAGTATTAATAAAGAACGTCGAATCCTACACTGTTAATATACGTTTACATTCACATTGTGATATTTCAAACGTTTAGTTATTTTCATTTTACTTCCTTTAATCTTCACGTAAGATAAGAGCAACGATCTCCCTTATTCACTCTTACCGCTCGGAGTGAATAAGATCTTTAAAATTAAAGTTACGGGTGTTCGTTAAAAGATTCTACGGATTGCAACAATTTCCTTTTTTCCCTTATACCAGCTAGTGGCCGTACCCCCGTATTCTCGGGTGCGGGACTTATCCGCTATACTAGCGCGAAAATACCGTGAGGTTTTTCGTTATTAACGGGCATACGGCGACCCTATAGTTAGGCTATAGGTTAGTCCGGTCCCCGGATATAATTCCCTGGATATTATTCCACAACTCGTTGCAATTCGGTCCAACCATTCGGTCTCGTACTGCCATTCGCCCGGCTCGTAACATGTTACTGCTTCTGCCTGTGCTTCATGGGTGGTTACAAAAAATGCAGAGTTCGCATTGGTTTTGCCAAAACCCAGCGAAGGCCCAGACAGAGGTGGGCCTTGGGTTACGAGACTGACGTAGCTTCGAGAAAACGCTAGATTTACGACAAGTGTCATCAATCTAGCTTGGAAGAACGTGTTCATGCTAAACCTGGTGACCACGTCACCCCTCGGTCATCGAAGGGTGTTCCAAAGATGGGCCCAGTCTGCACAGCTGTGGAAATAATTTGAATAAAAATGAATAGTTTGCTTCTCGGAACCCAAGGCCCACGTTGTAAATTACGCCTCAATAGCTTTCTGTATTTCATAAGACATTCGAAATGTTTTATTATAGGAACGTACAATTGTCGGATAGTAATAATGATCGTTTACAAAATAATATACGCGGGTAAAAAGAAAGTAAAGTGTACACTAGAATTAAAATCTCAATATTTGATGAAGAACTCTATGAATATTTAACACTTAAAATTCGGCTAAAGATTAAATAACGGCACATTAAATAAAAGAGCATTTTAACTGTGGTTTTTCAACACGGGAATAACACTGTAGAGTTGCCGACAACTTCGCTGAATTTTAATCGTATCTATAAATATATAAATATGAAATAAAACATCAAATTTTTGTATATCCCCTCAGTCTACGATTTACTTTTTAAAATTTCAGAAAAATAACGGCATTTATTATATTTCTTAGATTTCCCGGCCACTCCATAGCATCTTTAACTTAGGAAAAACATATATCAGTCATTTAAATTAATCCGTACAAATAATGGCTTACTTTTACAAAATTTTTGTTATTGATTTGAGAATACGATATATAAAATATTTCCGTTCTAATTGTAAGTTATAAAAAGTATTTCTCTTAATAAGTTGATACAGTAAAGTAACTCCTGAAAAAGGGCATCGTACATAGCTAGAGAAATGTGGAATATGGTAGAAGCCTCTGTGTAGTGTATTAAATGTCAGTGTATTCGGATTGTAATACAATCGGGGACAATTAACAATCCTCAAAATGTTGTCTGTTTCTTGTTTTTAAAATATATTGGCACTCGAATTAATTTACGGTGATGATGATCCGTTTGGCCTCTGCTTCCGTTAACCCTTTTAATGCTGACCGGAAAACTGTATTAAATTAATTACAAATCTGTTTCAATATTCGTTGAAAATCGTAGGACTAATATGTATGTAACATTTTTCGGAAAAATTGAACAAGTTGGTTATTGACTGTAGACCGTAGTTAGGTATAAAAACAATCATCATTTGGTCATAGTTTAATACAGAAAACGTAATATGGGTCGTAAATTTTGTATTCTCAATTATTTGCAATAAAATTACTAAAATCATATGAGCAAACTAAATAATAATCTCATGATGATCGGCATCAGGAGTGTTGCTAACGACGATATATCGGCATCCGGCACTAAAGGGGTTAAGGCACAAGAGATGAGCATGTTGATATTGCTTTATCAACTAATTTATTAATAATAACAAACGGGCAACAACAACAGCATTACGATACGAGATTAATGCTAAACGGATAACAAATTATGAAATAATAAATTGCGAAGTGATGTAGATCCGATGTAAGTTCACCACCAGCAAACCTGCTTTTCGTGTTATTTGAGAAAAAGAATTGCATTTTGAAACCAGAAAGCGAGAAAATGAAGTGTTTTAAAAATTACCGCTTACGACCAACCTTCTTGCACATTGTACGGAAGAAATATGTCACTATTTACATAATAATGTCAAAGTATTGTGTTGAGTGCACGTCTCGTTCGATTTCTCGAAGTCTGACGTGTCGGCTACGGTATAAATTATTATAACGTAGCTTGGTTTTTTTGGGTCTCACGAGACAAATGACAAGCTCAATTTGAACTCAAGTGTAATTTTTTTACACTTAAAACGAATTAACATTAACACAACAACACTTAAGCTACTTGTATCTCTTGGTCGAGATGTTTGAGAATGTGTGAAAGTTCCTCAGTTGAAGATGAGATTGTAACTATGTCGATACTAATCCTGAGTCGAGGATGAGTTGTTCCTCAGTTGAGGATTGCAAAGCAACTGATTTTAAGGGAGGATCCTGCGTCGATCCTCCCTTCTTCTGATGACGCTGAGCTCAAGGAATTCGTCTTGAGTGCCATCGCAAGTCACGCGGAAAATTGGTAAACATTAATTTTACCGCGTGATTGGGTTTTAGCAGGAGTTTGGTCGCGGGCCCCTCTTGGTCGCCCGCCCCCACTTGGTCGCCCGCCGCCTTTGGGACCGGAGGGTCTTCGGTAGAGGGGCTGAGGCCCGTAGTTGGCGAAAGAGTGTGGCTCGTCTGCGCAGGCGAAGGTTTATGATACGGCTATTCCTATTGAGGAAGAGAGAAGTGACAATGCGAAGCTTAAGATTAACATTTGCACTCCTCTCTTTGCTAAAGGTCTGGAAGGCACATGTTGATTTGAATGTTAGTGCAATCCTCACAAATAGCTTTGCCGCTCGTACCCTAAGCCTATTGCTTACACGGAACTGGACATCTGCATACCAGGGAAAACTTTGAATTGTTGTACGAAAAAAGCTTTTGATTGAAAAGGTGAGAAAGTTAATAGAGACTGACGGTGTCCGTGGGCCTGTGAGACTTAACGCTATGATTTCCTGGACTTGCATTTTCTATTGTAAGAAAAGATTCCGTGAAACAATTAGACTCCTGCGCTCGACGCCTTGATGATACTAAGCTCGTTCAGGGGTAGTAATAACGCGGCAACATATTGATTCAAATCAGACCGATACCATTAGAGCGGCTTTGAGCTCGTATTGTCAGCCCACTTCTCTATTTTTCGTGTAAGTAATGTTGTATTTTTTTTACAGAAATTTTACATAATATTAATAACTCTATAATGCTAAAGAAATAACGCCAAAACGGAATATTATCTTCAATGTGATACAAACTGAACAAATTCTACCACCAGAATTGTGCACCAGCAAAATCCTTCGTCATACTAAGGCTATCGAAGTTAGAATAATCGTAGTTCCATTGTGCGATGAAACACCACGCCCGTATTTACGTTCATGAGATGCGTTTGCATTCTAAACGGAAACAAATATTTGTACTTCCCGAAAATTATGGAAGGTTAAACGCGACCTCGCGGTAATGTTCTCGTACAAGAAACAAAAACAATAATACGGTTCGATTATTCGGTTATACTGTTAAGTTAGTTGACGTGTTTGAGAGTTTTATTTAAATTTTGCTCATTTTTTACGATTTCTTTCCAACGAAGCACAACGTTGCCACACACGATTCCGGAATATTGATCGTGGAACAACGTGTGAGTAAAATATTATTTGCGTGCCTCCAGAGCTGTAAAATTGTTCTCTATATGGACACAATTGCGATTTATATCCGTTATTGTTCATTTCATCAGGAATTGTCGAGGTCACATAGGTGTAAGAGGTTTTCATTCATTCATTTCAAATTTCTATCAACTTAGATTGCCCTACTCTAAATAAAAAAAATGTGTAATTTAATTACATGACTACTGTTAAGGGCAGGATAAATGAAATATAGTTAAAAAAATATTTTACAAAAACAAATTCCTATATAATGGAATTGTGTTGGTTTAAAACGCATTTCGTCCAAGGCATTTGGACACATCGGGACTTAAACTGATCTATGTTAGTGAGAAGGCACCAAACGCGATACCATTTCTCATGATCCAATAAAAACTGCCCTGTTTTTAGTTTCATCCTACTGATGATTGATACAGCGCAGAAAAATGCATACCTATCAAAAAGAAAAATAGCCACATATGAACCATTTGTCCAATGGCAGTCTCAAATATGAACAAAATATGCATCATCTGTATTAATTTTCCGCTTCACGGACAAACATTATTACCGTTAATATTCCGTTTCTTTCTACATTGTATCGCACACACATACACACGATAAGCTCTGTTTCAACGGATGATCCGATGTGAACAGGTGACCTTTTACGTGACACGGTGGAGCTTTATGGTGCTAGTAATCCCTTTTTATGCTGCATTTACGACCCGCAAGTTAGACCAGTAGTTTAATGATGCGATTCACGCGATAGGAAATTCACCATGTCGCACCACCTTATTGTTCCTCGAGCGAGTACAAATGACCCGACAGTCACAAGCGCACCGCTCTCATTAGAATCACGTGACGGCATGTCACATCTTATTAAATGCCAGGAAATTTGATTTCGACCTCGATAGTGCACCGTGATTCTGGTTAAATATGATGCATTACTTCGTCTGTTAAAAAATACAACAACTGTTGCCTTCGTCCCTACTGAACAGTGGATGACGTGGGAAGGAAAACGTACAATTGAGAAATCATTGTGACATCATTGTTCTATGTACTGGGTTCTTCAGAAATGGGTGGTTTGAACAGTTTGTGTACATCCATTGCAAAAAGGGCACATGTATCGTGAATGTAGTAGACAGGAGAATAATGATTTTCTGTTGACAGCGTTTGATAAGAGTACTTTGTTAACTCTTTGAGTACCATCGACGCATATGTGCGCTCAGGAAAATAGGCTCATCTTGACCTGTGGGCGTGTATATACGTTTAGGAAAATAAAGTCACGGAAGGCCGTGAGTGTACGTTTGAATTCGGAGTTACAAAAAATTGAAAGTGCTTTCACACAAAAGGTATTGTCGCCATTGACGGAAACAGGACATATGAGCTTACATGCTCTTTTCCTTAAATAATATAAGATGACTCAGGTATATATTGTGCGTGTATGTAATATAGCAAGGATATATTTCTGACTTATTGCTCATGTACATTAATTAGATCCTGCGATTTTACATAATTTGATCGAACTGTCGTGGAATACTTTTGTTTCTCTCTTTGCACGGAAATTGTGTAATATTTCTGAAAAAAGGCAATGCATTCATTACCGTATAACTTATTGATGCTAACTAACAAAAATTTCTCATTCGACATGTATTAAAATGCTTACGTAACGAATAATTTTCGTCATTTTTCTCTCAGTGTTTTTTCCCCGTATTTATTAATTACGTAAGGTTTTTTATGCTGTTCGAGTATCTTCTGATGTTTTAATTACCTTATTCTAACTTATTTCAACCTACTTCCAACTCGTACAGGAGGAGTATGTTATTTAGCTTGTAGTCGATGTGAATTGCTTCGTGCCATTTAAACCTTGCATCGCGTTGCTGCACTCATTTCATAATTTTATCGAAGTTTACCTAAAGTTAAAAAATTTGTTAAAAAATTTCCAGAGTATTTCTAATTTTGTCGCACAAAGTGGTAATATGATTTTCAAGGGCTTTTGCAATAACAAAGAGAGTCTTCTTCAGATGTCCCCATGAACTCTCGAGTGGTTAGACGTAGACTGATGATGTTCGCATTCATCGCAGCATATGATTCCCATTGTAAGTTGTGTCATTACACGGCAAATATTATTACAATTCACGTTTGGCAGAATTCAAATTATAATGATACTTAAAGTTTGAAAACTGAAATAGTGTCATAGTTGCGGTATTAATTTCAAAAAGAAGTCACTATTAATCGACCGACATTCTGAAAGGTTGTTGATGAACAAATGAAGTACGTAAGATTTATTATTATATTGTCCGATTCACTGTAAGAATAATTATAATTTGTTAAGTGTTTGATAAAATAGAAATAATAATGATACATAAAGTCTAGAAACTGAAATAGCATTTTAGTTTCAATATTAACAGTTTTAGTGTCGGATAACGATATATCGTCGTTAGCTACATTCCTGGCGCCGCGCATTATGTAATTATCATTTAGTTTTCTCAAATGAAATTAGTAATTTTATTAAAAATAATTAAAAATACACAAATTACGCTTTATATTTTGTGTTCCATATCAAAGTATGATGAAATGACGATTCTTTTTGTTTGTAACTACTGTTTATAATAAACAAAGGACCTTTTCAGTTTTTCTAATGTGGGAACTAATATACAGGGTGGGGCAATAACTATTAGCACCTCAGATATCTTCGAAACTATAAATTTCACAGAAATATTTGCTGAAATAAAATTTCACAGTACGAAGGGGGCCATCCGGTGGCGATAATAGTTTTTTTGCAGGTGGAGGCACTTCGGACATTTTAAGGTCACCTCCATTTTTTTAAATGGATCGGTATATTTTTACTTCCGTATCATGATCGAGGATCTTAAAACGAGTTCAACGGCCTATTACACAAGGTCATTGGTGTAACAGATTTCATTTGTTGTTTTCCCGAGATCGGTCGGGCTGCAAAGGCCCCGTCGTAACGAAAGCAAAAATATACCGATCCATTAAAAAAAATGGAGGTGACCTTCAAATGTCCGAAGTACCTCCACCTGCAGAAAAACTATTATCGCCACCGAATGGCCCCGTCCGCACTGTGCAATTTTATGTCAGCAAATATTTCTGTGAAACTTATAGTTTCGAAGATATCTGAGGTGCTAATAGTTATTGCCCCACCCTGTATATATATATATTTTTTTTCTATATGAAAAGTGTGTGTGTGGGTGTGTGTGTGTGTGCTGTTTATATAGAAGAAACTCCACACTAATAATGTTAGATGAATATTATTACTAAGACTTTCAACAAATATTAAAATACATTTGTCATTAATTTCATGAATTTTTCCAACCAGCACTAAAAGGATTAATGTCGAAAAGCAAGGATGATTCTTCAGGAAGAATCGGGAAAGTTTGTTGAAAAACAATAAATCACATTTCGGTTAACTATTAAGAAGATAGAAATGGTAATGGTACTTCAAATCTGAAAAGACATGAAGCTTGATAATTTCTATATTGATTTCAAAACGAAGAAATTGTTCCTCGACAACATTGTCAAAACTAAAATTCGATAAAAAAACTTAATTGAATTTGCGACTAATTTTTGTTAGAACTCTGTTCCATGATATCATCGAATTGTAATAACATTTCAATTTCCTGTTGCACAATCGAATTATATTTAAGAATCAAAAACTGTACGAACATGTTGTACAAATGTAAGTGAAAAAATATCGAGCTTTTTCAATCCAGATCGTTATTTCGTTAAAACTACTGTGACTTTATTTTCGTAATTTGCTAAAGAAGTAAAATACAAACATCGACTTTAAAAATTCAAAGCAAACATCGCAAAAATCTGTAAAAATTGATAAGACATTCGCTTATTCTTATCAGATTTTTTATGAAATATAAAAAAAAAACCTTATGTTACATATTGTATTTTGCTATCACACCGTGCAACTCTTCTCTAAAAGTTACGATTAATCAGATTTATCGAATTTTCCAACAGTTATTACTGTGTGCTTAATAAATATATAAATGTTATACGTTTTCATCGGTAAACATTTTAGAGAGGCTGCAACACAGATGTGCACGCTTTTACTCGCGAAATATTAAACCCCGTTAAAAGTATGGATGTACTTCAATATCCCAAATCAACAGAAACTCTTATTAGAGCTATTAGAAACGGAAAATGAAATGCTTCATCCATCAATCAGCCTCAGCTTTCAATACAAGACCATTCCCCACTTTCCATCATTCAACGCAGACAACTGTTTGTCACAAAATGACCTAAAAATTTTGTTTGTCTGTGACCTACAGAGAACTACCTTCAGCGTCCCTTAATGTAGCATTTCGTGCAATTGCAGTAGTTACAATTTATGATTTTTCGTAGTCAAACAACGTCCTTTTTACTTGGCAGCTTAATATTAATTGTTATTTATCTTTTAATAAATAAAGTTGTAACATTTTGCTTCCAACAAGATGAAAAATAAACGTTGCATTAATGACTTAGAATTTTCTCTACGCGGAACACAGGAGCAATGAATGTTAAAAAGTTTGATAAGTTTATTGAAAATTTGGAAGTATATTAATAGCTGTAGAGATTGTAGCTAATTGTCTACATGATAACGCAGAGAAAAGTTGTGACAACGTAAATGTACAACTAGAAAAATGCTTAGTCGTCACTGTCTTATAATTCGTAACATTGTCATCTTGTCTTTGTCGTCTCCTTAAATTAGTCCGTCCATTTTTCACCCGCGCTTCTCTTATGAAAAAGTTCAGTAGTCTTTGCTTCTCGTAAAAATATCCGCCTCTCCATCCGTAGCCAAAAACAATTGTCGTAAATATTCGTTTCCTTTGCCCTTAAATTCCTACATCCTACAAAATAACTTACAGCTAACTTTTACGGACAATATCTCATAATGTTCTACGGCTCATAATAACATTAAAGGTAAACTTAATTTCATTAATAAATGCAGAAACTTTGTACGATTTATCGAACAGTTAACATTAAAAATGTCATCTCATTGTCAGTTTGATATTGTCATGAACTTTTTTCTTATTAACAGCTTTTCGAGTACGAGTTTCGGGAAAGTCAGAGGCAAGCGCTTCGTGAACTTTCCTTGTCAATTTACGGAATTAAAGTACACAAAGAATAATATTTCGCAAGAAAAGCGAAAAGAAAAGGAGCAAGTCAAAGTTTCCAGGACGAAACTTCAGACTATCGCGGAATAATTTGTTCGAAAGTGAATTATCGGTTCTTAGCACAGTTCCGGGGTTGCTGAAACACTTGAGGAAGAAACTGTTCTTTTGCTTTTTGTTGTAGGTCACTCTTTGTCCGGCGGGTTTCTGTTTCGTCAACATATTTTAATTTTTTGGAAATACGTACTTTCCTTTCCTCACAGGTATGCACGAATAAAATGTATTACATATCTTGATAATTAAATAATTTACATTGTCTTGTTAAAATGTATTTTCATGTATTTGCTAAGAAATGGAAAATAATTCTCTAGGTGTGTATCACATACTTTCAAAAAGGGCCTAGCCGGATAAGGATGGAAAAAGTGCCCCCAAAGATAATTAATCGTGAGGCATACCATTCGATAGGGCTCTTTGGAAAAACCCTTCCTACAAAGTATGAACCCGCTACCCCTACCGTAGGGGTAGTTACAGGGTGAAACGTATTTTACAGTTTATGCTCGATATCTCCCGTTTGGCTTGACAGAAAATTCTGAAAAAAATCACAGACATTATACCCAACAGTGTACATACTTTAGAATTTTTTCAGATTTTTTGGTTCGAAAATCGATTTTTGAAAAATTAAAAAAGATTATAAACATTAATTTTTTATTGAAAATATAAAGTGACCACATTTCTATTTTTACAGTAACATGCATAGTACCCTGATTATTAATGTGTAATTTTTTCAGATTTTTACAAGATCTAAGAAACAAAACAAAAATCAAAAACCAACCAATAGTTCTCGATTGGTGACTAAAATTCGTTGGGCCGTTGAAGCCGTGCACGAGAGAGAGTTCCGCGAAGAAATAATATCTAGATTTATGAGCGAGAAAGACAAACATAATAGTTTAGGCACAGAAGCTGATATTTGCCATTGGAATAGGCGAAGAACATTGTTTAAAAAAAGATCAGCTTCGGATTTGTTTGATTTTCCTAAAATGACCCAATAAGATTTAAAAATTTTCTTTACGGGATCTTATCAACTTTCGCAAGCGGTATCATACCTCGCAGAAATGATGGACGAAAATAACCTTATTAATCTTTCTTATTTGAGAGAAATTAGCAATATCATACAATTTCTGGTGCCATCGAGGCACATTAAAAGTAAATCTTATAAGTGCTATATAGATTATTCACCTAATTCAATAGGTTGCTCTGGAATAAAACGTTATTTCTGCGAGTGTGCAAATGGCAACCGAAATATTGGTTGTTGTTCGTACGTAGCAGCGATAATTTATTACTTATAGAATGCTCGATACATTGCAAAAGTTGTTAAGCCTGCGGAAATATTAAGTAAAACCTTCAATGTTGAACGCTGAAATCCGGTCATTAACAATGACAGCAACGAAGATTAAATTACGCGCTTTAAGTCCTGAGTACAAACACCATTTCACAATTAAGGTAAACTTCATTCTCTAAAATTCATTAACTCACTTTACAAATGTAAAACTATTTAATAATTAATACTAACGTATACTTTTTTTCATGTTTAAACGGAGAGAATTCTTGAATACAAACACTATTTCACAATTAAGGTAAACCTCATTCTCTAAAATTCATTAATTCACTTTACAAATATAAAAATATTTAATAATTAATACTAATGCACAATTTTTGTTATGTTTAAACGGAGAGAATTCATTGACCTTCTGAACACAGTTGAAATACCAGCAGCTCCGCTTCCATAAAACCGAAGATCATCATTGTTAATAAATGCAATTAAATAAAAATTTTCACATATGACATATAAGGAGAATCAAAATTAAGTACATTAACTTATTTCTTGTGAAATAGTGGATGTTACGAATAATGTGTGCCCAAGAAATTAAGTACTTCGATCGTCCAAGTCTATACCCCTTTGGGCATTGGAACTAAGTATTTAATTTTTTTTCTGTATGAAGCACTTTTGAAAAAAATCTGAAAAAATTACAGTTAATTATTTATAGCAAACTTGAGATACTGTGAAAATATAAACGTGGTCACATCAATAATATTGCTAGAAATATAAACAAGTGTTGGTTTTTGATTTTTGTTTTGTTTCTTAGATCTTGTAAAAATCTGAAAAAATTACACATTAATAATCAGGGTACTATGCATGTTACTGTAAAAATAGAAATGTGGTCACTTTATATTTTCAATAAAAAATTAATGTTTATAATCTTTTTTAATTTTTCAAAAATCGATTTTCCAACCAAAAAATCTGAAAAAATTCTAAAGTATGTACACTGTTGGGTATAATGTCTGTGATTTTTTTCAGAATTTTCTGTCAAGCCAAACGGGAGATATCGAGCATAAACTGTAAAATACGTTTCACCCTGTAACTACCCCTACGATAGGGGTAGCGGGTTCATACTTTGTAGGAAGGGTTTTTCCAAAGAGCCCTATCGAATGGTATGCCTCACGATTAATTATCTTTGGGGGCACTTTTTCCATCCTTATCCGGCTAGGCCCTTTCTTCACGCTGCCTCTGTCTGCCGCTTACTTCTTCTGTAGCTAATTCTACTAACTAGACTTTCCTGTGTTAATTTTCTCTCGCTCCTTTCTTCCCTGTTCATTTCTATATGATTTCTTATATGTATAATTTTACCGCAAACTTCCCTCTTTCATGACTGTTCTCTGATTCTGAATTACACCAATGCAAGCGGAAGTGTGTGAAGATGTGTGGAACTGCGAGTAAGTACATGGAACTGTATAGAAGTATGTGGAAGAGAATAAAGATGTATGGACGTGTGTGATGATGTATAAAGCTGCATGGAACTCCATCGAAGTATGCGAAAATGTGTGAAAACATATAAAAGTAGATGAAAGCGTATAGAAGCCTATGGTGAAGCATGGAAGTGTATGGACGTAAATGGAACTGTTTATATGGGGAATAAGAAAAAGTGAAAGCACTTGGGGATGTATAAAAGCATGTACAGAAGTGGAAACGTGTAAAATGATATCGAAAGAGCGTAACTATACAAAATTAACCCATTTCCTATCCATATTTGTCGAAATAACAATTGAACAATCCATCTAAAATTTTTTGACTTCATGGTATTTAATTTTATAAAATTGTATTGGACACGCGTAAAAGCTAAAATTACACTAGTCAACACGATTTCTTGCTCAGAGAATGTTTATGCTGATTGTTATAGATTTTGTGGTGCTAAACACGAATATGAAGTCCGTTTGCCTCGATTAGACTCGATTTTTGAGAAAATCATTTATAAAAAAAATGCAAATTTTTTGTTCCTAAATTTTTTGAATTTTGACGGTAAAAAAATTTTTGTTTGCATACAATGATTCTACAAACCCTCTCAAATACAACGATGCATATTACATTAATATTATAGACATTTAAACATGTTTAAACAATGCTTAAAGGGTAAACGACGCCCAAAATGCTCCAACTTTTGTGGATACTTTCCTATTAATCTGAAAGTTATACGCCCAGGAGGAATTCTAATAGAAGGAGGCGATAAAGCAGACATTTTTTTTTGAGAAATCCATAATTGAAAGTTGCATCACAAGTTTTGTTTTAGGCTGAGAAATTAAAATACCTCGGCAAGATACAAGATACTGCCAGTGATTCTCAGCTTGCCGTTTCACCCGCGCTAGTATCATAATATGTAGCTTGCTTTACTAGTACACTTATTTTTTATGATTTTTAAGCTTAATTGTACGAGCAGCGGGAGCAATTATTATATTCCGACTTCACCGGCCAAGGAGTATGACGACCGCTAAATAATGTCAAAATGTACTCTGTTTAAACGGGTCCCGGCGACCGCAACCTTCAGGTGTCTGTCTCGCGGGCTCACTAACAATAACAAGTCGTTTTGATGTTCGCCTCGCTATCAGTTTGCCCTCTACCGCTGTCGAGTAATCTGTGCTCCGTGATCGGGTTCAAACATTGTCACCTATTACTGCGTGTATAATACTTTCGAAGACGAGATTCTGTATCATCTAATACCTTTCTTTTTTGGGCTACTTGGTAATTCTCATGGTATCCTTACAGTGGAATTAACCCGTAGTTAGCGGTCGTACGTCTGCTCTCATCCACCAAAACGCTTTTACCGTTGTGGTCGTATGTTTACTCTCAGCCACCAAAGCAATGAATCAACCCGTTTCTGAGGTATATGTATATAATTCTTACTAAGGTTTTACTAGTTTTGTTTCAAGTACGACTACACATTTAGTTTTTAATTAGATAAGGCCACAGAGGGTTAATGTATAAGTACTAGAAGAGTGTCGGAGCAGTTCGATGCTCTCGAACGCAGACGCATTTATTCGGTGGCGTTAGCGCGTTCTTGCGCCTTGTGAGCGACTTCGTCGCGAACGGAATAAATGCGAATCGCCGGTCGGCGATTGTTTCCTAGGGATCCATGCGGATCGCCTTCTTCTCGCCCCGACGCTCAAAACGTGAAGACGCGCGAAGCACGGTCTAAAATATTACCCATAGCGGACCTCGGGTATAAACTAACAATAAGTTATATTATATATATATACTGTACTGGTTTGTACCTAATTGCATTCATTAAAGAGAATTAAAGTATTTCTTCGGGCACAAAAGGTTTAACATGTACCTCCAATAGTGTTCTTTGTTGATATTCAGATATGTAATCCGTTTGTCTCCATCATAAAGGATATTTTGTGACAAGCACATTTATATTTAATAAGTTGTATAATCTTAAAATTGAAAATGCTGTCTGGGCTTGGTTTCGGTATGGTGAATTCGCCCCCTGTTTTTATTTAGATTTTAGAAGTTTCAAGTGGACTGTATTTTTGGTTAGATCCAACTTAACAAACTATTTACAAATTCAAGTTACTCGAGGTGTTTTTAAGTGTATGTATGATTGTGAAGTGATAGCGGAGGGCCAGTGCCTGCCCTTTTATGAATTAAGAAATGCCACTGCATTCCCTCACTCTTTTCCAAGAACCAATCAGAAGAATCTGGCGTTTAGGGAGAACGCAGTGACGTATTCGTTCAAAAGTGGGTGTGAGGGCATCGGCAACGCTGGAAGTTCCGAGTCGGAAATTCCTCACCCTTGATCTTCAAGTGGTACCTGTAGGGGGGTTCGGAACTAGCGGGATGTGCGGGCCCTACGGCCCGCTGGCTAAGGGCCAGCTTGCTGATGGAATAGGGCCATCTTGCCAATGCCTCACTGGTTTATTATAAGGCAATAACTATTGATCCTAAGTCGACAGCATGGAAACAATCAAACTCAGAGGCGAGGATATTTATGGAATTAAGTCCGCAGAGGCACAATGCTACCGCCTCTGCGCCCTTTAAAACTATTATAATTGAATACTCAAAAATATTTGATTGCTCGTCCGTACAATAAACCCGATACATTAAGGCTAAGGCCTTAACAAATATAATTAGACAATATTGCTTATTTATATGATATAATTTTACAAATACACTTTTTTGTTTAACACGTTGACTGCCAACTACAAGACAACTCGTAGGTTGCTTACCTCCCCAGGACGCCAACTGCGAGTTATCTCGCAGCTTCTTTACAGATCAATTTTGTACAGCTACGACAAAGGTCGTAGAATAACAGTGTAAATATGAATAGTTGGCCTCTGGGAAGAGAAAAAAAATCAGGGTTGGCCTAAATGAACAGAAAGTTTATTAAGACATAAACGAAACATATAATTGTACAAAGAGCATTAAATTAAATTGGCTTCTGGGACCGGAATCCTTGAAAGTGCCGTGGCAGTCAACGAGTTAATGTAGCATTACTGTCATAAAATAATTCATAAACAGAAAATGTACCTGTAAAGCAAGTTACGTATCATAATACTAGCGCGGGTGAAACAGCTGCGCTGAGAATCACTGGCAGTATAATGCGGGAACGCTACATTGACAGCTGAGGTAGAGGTAGAGAGATAGGGACATTCCTCTCCCCCTCACGTGGTTTTGACGCGCTATTGGCCGAGAAACCCGTACATTCGTTGCGTCGTCATGTGAACGACGAAAGGAGTGTTTTGTTTTCGATTGTCATTCGTCGATCTCAGGTTTCCAGGACCGACATGGCGGGGATAGGCGGTACGAGAGCAATCTCCCCTTCCGTCTCAGCTGCCTTCTTTCCGTTCCACCACTTTACCTGGTATCTTGCGGAGCTATATTAATTTCTCAGCCCAAAAGATAACTTGTGTTGTCACTTTCAATCACGGTTTTCTCAAGAAAAATGTCTGCTTTATCGCTTCCTTCTATTAGAATTTCTCCTGTGTGTCTAGTTTTTAACTGAAAGCTGAAACATTTTTTTTGAAATCCGGTTTTCTCAAAAATTCATATTCGTGTTCAGTGTCAAAAAATCTGTAAAAATCGGTATACGTATTCTTTGGGCAAAAAAAAGTTCAATTCTGTAAACCAGTGTTATTAAAAGGATGTGTGCATGCTATGTGATACACAAGAGATCTGACATGTAGTTTTCGTTCGTGCTATCTTGCAGGTGTACCGGTTAATACTAATGCGGATTTTGTAATCAAAGAAAACCACGGTAATTTCAAAAGGAGTAGCGAAAGTGCTTTATTCAAAGTAATGTCCATTGCCAGCTACACATTTCCCTCATCTTTCAAGTACATACTATATTTTGTGGATACCGTCCCAATAGAACATTTCTTGTTTTGAGGCGAACTATTTAGAGACTCAATTTTCCACTTCTTCGTACGTTTTGAAGTGCCGTTCACACAGTACGTGTGCCATCGATCGGAACAAGTTGTAATGTAAGTTTTTTCAAGGACGAATAGTATTATTTTGGTGTATGTTCCATCGTACGGAGACAAAAGCGCAATCGAGACGAAGCGAAAGTTTGCCGTTCTTTGGGGCCCGAGTCTGGCCGCCAGATTTTTTATTATTTACTAACATTTTGGCGACCATCACGTGCCAAGGCGGCCAAAACTCCGGTCCTCAAAGAATTAGGCAGCCTTCGTTTTGAATGAACGTTTTCGTTAATCCGTCATGCTCTGTCAGCGGGTGGTAACCAGGGACTTCGGCCCAACGGTCCCATCGACCGCCGCTGACTCGCGATGACAAATCGGTCATAAATCGCGCCTTCGAAGAGAAATTCTGCCGATCGGCTGGACTAGGACTTTTTGGGCACGTCTGGTTGCACTTTCCTCCACCACGTATTCGCAGGGGATGAGTTTCCACCTCCGTGGGGGCCTTCTCGTCGAGAGTCCCATGGGGGTGGTCACTCCTCTCGGAGGAAAGTGCGACCAATTAACATCTCGCACCGCCCAGAAAATCCGAAAAACCCGCCTGCTGAAACGTCGCAAAAATTCAGCAAGCGGGGATGTCCGGCCCACAGCGTCGCCGAAGGTCTTACGAAGAAAATTCTTCGAAGACACTTCGTTTCCGATCTTCGTACCGTCAACTACAACATCGCGCTCGCTGACGACAACAGTCGTCACAGTTTGTCATTAAATTCGAAATTCTTACTCTTTCACGAACTTACAAGTTCTCCGCCGGTCGAGGACTATCGCGGCGATTAATTAGCCAGTCCCGGAAATCGCGAAAAAATTTGCGAGTGGTGACGTGGACGTCACGCCTTATTCACGATCGACATTGACGCCACAACAGTGTATTTACTCTTTTAGAAATGGAATCCTTCTAAAGTCTAACTTATAAAATAAGCTTTTAAGACGTTAATCAAAATTATTTTCTTTGAAAAATATAATCCATTGTATACCACGTCTAATATATGCGGTACTCTTAGAATAAGATGTATGTCGCCTTTTATTCATATACAATTTCTTCATTTTACGTTTAAATCTGTCCCTCATCCAAGATACCCAAGAATCCTTACGTACAGAATCCTTATGTACAGTGGCGGCCATATACTTACGTACAGTTAGCGAAATGAAATTTCTTTAGCTGTATATTACTAAATACATTATAATAGTTAAACCAAAATCTTTTTCAGTTTTCACAAGCTTCTAGCATACTTTATTAAATAAAAAAAATGGTTTCTTAAGTTATTGTAATAAAAAAATTTCATATATTTTTTTATTCAGTAGTAAAATTTCTCGCGGACACGTACTTACGTACATATAGAAATATGTACTCTAATATCTTAGGTTTCTAGTAACACAATAACCTACTTACTACTAATATTTCGTAGCTAAGCCCTTATTCTTAATTACAGCAGCACACCTTCGTGACATTGATTCGATAAGTCGAACGCATCGACTTATCGGAATAGAACCCCAAGCTTCCTCTATTCTTTGGTAAAGTTCATTAACATTTTTTGGTTTTTGTTTCTTAATGTGCTTATCTACGTCGATCCATAACATTTCTATCGGACTTAAGTCCGGAGATTGTGCTGGCCACTTCATAACGTCGATATTTTCTTCGGTCAAGAATGTCCTTACCACGCGCGCATTATGTTTCAGATCATTGTTAGCTTGGTAAATCCAATCTTGTGGCATATACTCCGCAGCAAAAGGCAGTAATTGATTTCTAACAATGTTTAAATAGACGAATTTGTCCATTATGCCCTCAATTCGGTGAATAGGGCCTGTGCCGTTCATGGTCATTGCACTCCATACCAGCACCGATCCACCACCACCTTTTACACTGGCTTTTAAACAATGTTTTTTGTATTCTTCGCCTTTGCAACGTCTAACATACACTTTTCCATCCGTTCCGAATCTATTAAACTTAGATTCGTCGGTAAAGGCAACTTTAGACCATTGCTGCGGTGTCCAATGGAGGTGTTCTTTCGCGAATGCAATTCTAGCGCGACGATTTTTTTTCAGATATGAACGGCTTCCTTCTTGCAACACGTCCATATAATTGAAACTCGTTCAGTCTTCGTCTAACAGTTCTAACACTAATTGTTTCACTTAAATTTGCAGATATTTCTGCATGAATATCGACTGCAGTCTTGAATCTATCTGCTTTAGATAAACAATGGATTTTTCGGTCCGTCCTTAGATCCGTTTTTCGAGGTCTTGCTTTGCGAGGAAGATTATCAGCAGTTCCGTGACTCTCAATATACTTGATAGCTTGATGACAGGCCATAACTGATAACCCAAGTTCTTGCGATATTTTGCGGTTACAATTTTCCGCTTTTACGCAAACGTTCCACTAAGCGCCGTTGTTCTGGCGTAATATTTTTGCCTTTACTCATCGCGAATATGTTATAAAGCGTCCAAACTCTTCAAAATGTCAAGAGACACTGATAAATACTCTTTACATTCCTAATATTTTGCTTTAGCTACATAGACTCCCAGTGTACGTGACCGCTACGAAATAATAGGTCGGAAAGAAATATGTACAAACATCTTTGTTTCTGGGAATTTATAAAAATCCAGTTGTGCGTATACTCTTAACAGTAAAAACTACTTAAATATAAACCATCGAAACTCCAAGATATGCTTCAAAGAAAAATAAAAATGTTTCAAAGTTAAAATATGAAATGTACGTAAGTATATGGCCGCCACTGTATATGTAGGCTTGCTGAAATGATTCACACATTAAATTGGAAATCGAGCTTTAATACTGGGGTCAACACAAAACTTAACGTAAACATAATTTTAATCTAATAACAAAAGCAATGAAATACAAGAAACTTTGAAACTACCCTAAATATTAGAAAAATATAATGAACATATAAAAATGAACACTAAAATGCAGAGGACTAATATAAACCGTTAGCTGTCGAATCGTAAGGATCACTATCTGACTATGAGTCACACTCTTCGGTCTTTTTTTGCTGCCGAGCATCCTGTACGCAAACCCTCGTGTAGGCACTGAGATCACGGCCGTCGCAATCTTACTAATTCTTACGCATTGTTCACATATGATCAATTTATACGTAATCTTATAAAGCATGAATTTTGTACCGTGGGCATCATAAGGGAAGACGAGCGGAAAGAGCGCGAATGGAATGCGGGTCTGATTTGTCAGACGGCAAGAGTCATCTCTCGGTTCACACGTAATTTCGATTCTAACGCGCTATTTGCCGAAAGAGTCACACATTGAAATCGGACACCCAGTATTACTATCGACAGTTAAAATGTATCAAGGTTCTGCCTACACTGTAAACGTGGAAAACGCTGCTACGATGCTGAGTATTACGTCAAGAGGCTGAGCGTGAGAATTCCAGGAACGACAAGGTGGAGTATTGGCGGAAATAGGAGGTGGGAGCGAGGTGCCGTATGTATTATAGCTCGCAAAAACAGAGAAGTTCTCTGGCCTATGGTTTGTTCTGATTTGCCTGAGGGATAGACACCCCTCGTTCTGACGTCATTTTCGATTCTAACACGTTATTGGCCGAAAGAGCCACACATTCGTTACGTCCTGATGTGAACGAAGAAAGAAGTGTTTCGTTTTCAGTTGTCATTCGCCGAGCTCAGGATTCTAGTACTGACATGGTGGGGATGGGCGGTGCGAGCGACGCTCTCGCCTTACCCCATGCCTCATACCGCGAGACTTCACTACTTTTGCCAGCTATACAAATTTTGACGTATTATTGCTCCATGTTTATAACGGTAATCAATAAATTTGATAACTACAAATGCTAGATTGGAGGCAAAATTAAACGTCTTTAAGTTGCATTCATTTTCATAACAATTTCCAATTTCTCTGGTAAGTGTTATTAATTTTAATTTCTTCTTCGATCACAATTATGAAAGATTATCAAGATAAACTAGACGTTAAGATTTTTCATTGAAACATTTTGATAGGATACAAATTTTTATAAAACGAGTAAGATATAACGCAACTGAAGAGTGATAAATTATCGATGAAGTTAACTAGTTTTTATTATCCTAAATAGAATTATTTGACTCTGTAATATCGTAACTACAGTACATATAACAAAATAACTGCAACAAAATTAACATAATATAACATTTTATTCCTTCCTTCAAATCCTTGCTATATTACAACCGTAATAAAAGTTCCGTGCTAACTAGACGACTTTGCTTCTTTACAAGTTAAAGTCTTCGAACCGTGTATTCGCAGAAGGAAGCCGTAATAAGCAGGACAAAAGTTTTATACTATTCTTTTGATAATTTAATATATCACCTGTCCATGTGAAGAAGGAAGGTGAAAGTTGTAGAAACTAAGCCTTCAAAGTTGAAGCATGATTAAATTAAATAATTTTGTTGGAATCCCACTTCTGACACCAATTTTAATATGATGTTTCCGCAATGCGGGTCCAACGATTTTTATGATACGGAAAAGAATCTAAACTTTCGAATACAAGCCAGATGATAGCCTTAGGTCGTCCCTTTAAGGAATCCAAATTAGTGTGGCAAAATGTTAGGACAATTCTGACACTTGTGATCAGGGTTTCCAAGAGACAGATGTTATATTGTTATGACATGTATTAATAAGTATAAAATATTTAGGAATAGCGATAATTCACCGAGAATAATTAATACGTCCTGTTTGGGACACGAGCCACTTTAAGGTAGATGTTACAATAATATTTAATATGAGCCGGTATCCAACAGTTTTATATATAATTGGATGTGTTAAGTGAAATAATTCGACCTTTAGGTTCTTACGACTGATATTCTGAATCACGCAGGAAGAAAATCAACATCGATTTTAAAAGAGTTTGATTTATTGATGAGAAGATCTTAACACTTTGACGGCCGCACTTTTCATAAACAAACTTGCGCTTGCCGTCGGCACATTTTGTCACCTTCGTGACAAATTTGCAGCCTGCTGGTGAATCTGAAGGCATTGTTACGAGCCGGGCGAGTGGCAGAACGAAACCGAATGCGTTAATACAATTTTTATTGTGAGAGTTAAGGATTGCAACTAGTCGGGGAATAATATTTAGGAATTATATTCGGGGACCGGACTAACCTATAGGCTAACTATAGGGTCGCCGTATGCCCGTTAATAACGAAAAACCTTGCGGTATTTTCGCGCTAGTATAGCAGATCAGTCCCGTACCAAAGGATACGGGGGTACCGTCACTAGGTAGTAGTCGGGAAATCTCCGGGGACCGGACTAATCTATAGCAGAACTATAGAGTCACCGTATGCCCATTAATAACGAAAAACCTTGCGGTATTTTCGCGCTAGTATAGCAGATCAGTCCCGTACCAAAGGATACGGGGGTACCGCCACTAGGTAGTAGTAGGGAAATCTCCGGGGACCGGACTAATCTATAGCAGAACTATAGAGTCACTGTATGCCCATTAATAACGAAAAACCTTGCGGTGTTTTCGCGCTAGTATAGCGGATCAGTCCCGTACCAAAGGATACGGGGGTACCGCCACTAGCTGGTATAAGGGAAGTGGAAATTGTTGCAACCTGTAGACTCTTTCTGTTCTAACGAAACACCCGTAACTTTAATTTTAAAAATCTTATTCACCCCGAGCGGTAAGAGTGAATAAGGGAGATCGTTGCTCTGTTACATGAAGATTAAAGGAAGTAAATTGAAATAACTAAGACGTTTGAAATGTCACAATGTGAATGTAAACGTATATTTAAAGTTATTATCAATAGTGGTTCAATATGCAATTATAATGGATGAATCTTAAATTTAACTTAGCCGAAATTCACGCGTCGGTTCGCGGGGGTTTCCACGTCTTATACTTACAAATAGTCAAGCGAATGCGAAAGTCGTGAGTTTTAAGTTTCTGTACCCTAAGTAACAGCGTAACGTTCTAAAGAATACTGGACCCGAGGAGTCAAAAAATGCCTCGCTTATATAGGGCTCGGTTTTGGAAAAACTGGGGAGAAATGAGTGGAGGTGGTAGGACTCTGGAAGGGATATTAGGGGACCAAAGCAGCATGGAATATGTCTTGCCAGGATTGTAGGGGATCATAGTTTGTTTATGCTAGTTGCTCGGACAGTGATCTTATACAGCGAGATCTTATACCCTTCGGTTTACATCTCTACGTAAATTTTCTAACGGTCGACTGGTATCAAATGAAAAATAAAAGGTTCAGGGCCGCATGAAATAAAAGTTTTTCAGGGCCGTGTGTAACAGCATATTGGCGACATACTGTCACATAATTCATCGCGAAGCTGTAAGACTCCGCGCCAGCGAGGTGCCGAGCCGGGCGTTCTCACGCCTGAGTTTCGTCAAGACACTGTTTGCAGAGAGAGCCCTGCGGGGCCTGTTCGGGGAAAAGAGGTCCTCGAAGGACCCCATCGATTATAGGAAGGAAAGCGTCGCATGGAGTCGACGCACAGTTGTCGATTTCGTCGAAAGCCTGGCCAAAAAGCTAAAATTTTTTTTCGCGGTTTTCAAAATCTAGCAATTGAGTTCGATTTATAACACATCAGAGCATACTTTTCCACTAACAATAATTTTTTTGCACAACACTCTTAGAGATATGCGATCTCAGGTTGACACTTGAATAATGTAACGTTTTGACGTCGGAATTGAAAATACATTTTCGATATGATATCAAAGTACGATCCCCTTTTTCTGCATTGGTAGCTATCTATCTGCCATGCTTTAAATTTACAAATATTTTAGTTTCATTTTTTTCTTTCATATTTTACAACTGTGATGGCACAGAATGTAAGACTTATGCATTTTTTTTCTTCTCCTATGGAAATAGTTGAGAGTATCATAAGATTTCACGGTGATATTTTTTTAAAGTAATCTTTGAAGCTTCCCGAAGGAGGACTCGTTGAGTTTTGTTGCTATTTTTTGCTACTCCACGAGTTGTTGCTATTTGTTTGCCGTGCGCGACTTCCGCGAGGAAGCGCATTTATGGCATAAGGCCGGGCTATCGTGCTTTACTCAATGAATATTGTTAATCCTGTTCTACGGCCACACTCGTAATTTACGAAATAATGTATTTGCTTCATTGGGTTAACAATTTAAATGAGGTTATACAGACTGATGGTCTTTTATTTCGAGAGAACAATAGGTATAATACTGGAACGTTAAGAAGGCAGCTGAGGGGTAATTTGCTCTAATTCGCCCGACGGATAGGGACATTCCTCTCCCTCAAGCATTTTCGATTTTGACGCGCTATTGGCAAGAGAGACCCGCACATTTGTTGCGTCGTCATGTGAACGACGAAAGTAGTGTTTTATTTTCGGTTGTCATTCGTCGCTCTCAGATTTCCAGGACCGACATGGCGGGGATAGGCGGTGCGAGAGCAATCTTCTCTTCCGTCTCAGCTGCCAAGTTACCGTTCAAGATATTTAGCCGCAGATGGCTCGTCCGTTGACCGTCATAAACCGAAGGATCTTTGAGGATTCGAATGTATTCTAGCTAGTTGCAGATATGAAGGTGTTATTCGTTTCTTTTCAATGTTACATTTCTCTGCTTCAACCGAAATTTTTAGTAATTAAAAGGAAAATTGAAGATGGAACCCCCGCAACATACTGATATTATTATAGAACAACAGAAGAAATAAAAATCGTTAATACTTCGCAATAAAGCGGAATTACGCAATAATTTTTCTTTTCAAATAAACTTTGAAGCTTTCTGAAGTAAGACACGTTGGGTTTTTTTGCTACTTTTTGCTACTCCAGGAGTTATTGTTATTTATTTGTTATACCTACGCGCCGTTCGTGAGGCAGTGCATGTATGGCTTCGGACCGGGATATCGGGTTTGACTTATTGTTATTTTGCATTCACCAGGTTGTTTTTGGACATATTTAAATTCACATTTGTGGACAGCAACCCAAGAAACATTGGAATATTAACTTTTCCGCGGAACCAAAAATTTTTTGACGCACGTATCCGCCATGTTGAATCCGCCATTTTGTTTTTGGAAATTCTGACTTTAGATTCGTAATCAGCGACCCAAAAAATATCAGAATACTGATTTTTGCGCGGAATTTTAATACACGTGTCCGCCATTTTGTTTTTGGAAATTTTGATTTTTTGATTCATAATCAGCGACCCAATAATCCTAATGTGTAAATTTTTGTCTAAATCGAAATCGTTTTGAGGTTTTGGCCAGGATTTCGACGAAATCGATAACTGTGCGACGCCTAGGACTCACCGAGGTCACATCTTCGAGATTTCGCGAAATTACAGCGATCTTCTTAGGTGGGTCTAACAAATGTTTACGCAAAGTGTCATAAAAATCGGAGTGTAACAGTTTCCGAACTTCCTTTGTCAATAAAAGAATTAGTGCTGCTGGGAAAGCAAGATTTCCCTTTGTTCCGTTAATTTGGTAACACCTAACAAAATCTTCTTTGACGATGCACCAATTCGATTGAAATTTTAATGCCCTACATTTGCCGAAATTGCAGGCACGACATTTGCAAATGAAAATTACACGCATTGGATGAACAATGTATGTGTAATTCAACCGTAAAATGCACCTTAGTATAATAAGTCAAGTTTAAATTACTTAACTGCAGACTGCGATGAAACTGTTAATTATACTCCACCGTACTACCCCATTAATGACGCTGGTCAACACGATTTTTCTTCAAAGAATAAGTATGCTCATTCCAATAAATTTTGTGGCACTGAACACAAATATGAAGTATGTTTGGCTCCATCACACTCGATTTTTGAGAAAATCAGTTATGAACAAAAATTCAAATTTTGCAACTTTAACGGCAAAAGGATTTTTTTTTGCGTAAAATGATTCTACAAACCCTCTAGAATACAACGATGCGTATTACTTTAATGTTATAAACATTTAAAAATGTATAAAAAATGCTCAAAGGTAAAAGGACGCTTAAAATGCCCTTTTTGTGGATATTTTCTTATTTATCTTAAAATATAGACGCCCAGACATTTTTCTTGGGAAAACAAATATTTTCAAAGTGCTTGTATATTTTTAAAAAATCTTTTCCATTGTGGAGAAAAGTTTTTATTTACTCGATTGAGACCTGCCTGAAATATAATTGCATAATCTTCATGAAACTTTTATTTACATAAAATAAAATACTTTCAATTATTTTATTCTTTATGATTATTAAATATTGAAGGCCTCAATATTTTTAAAATAAAACAGAGATCTTTTTTTCATAATAACTCTATACTATATGTATATATATACACACACCCACATGTATTATAATAATATTTATCGTAGGAAAGTTTTCTTCTTCAAATAAATTCATAAAATCTTGATTACTTCACTAAGTGCTGGCGTCTCAATTAACTGATAAGACTCAGTCTTTACTGACCGAGAATAAGAATTACTTCGTAAGCTTGCCGCTGGATACGTTAATCATCGTGTGATTTTCTTTTGAAATACTATTTTATCGCGTGCTTGCTATACGTTGAGCGGACTGCAATTTTATAAAATTACTGTAAAGCATCGAAAGTTCTGTTACCATGCACTTTTTCTTTATGTGACTAAATTTTATATAGAAATTATTAGAAAAACTTTTATGAAAGATAAAATATTAACAAACGCTTGAACGAATAATATAGCATAGAGAACGTAAAATATATGTATTTCATATAGTGTATTTATATTAAAAGCCGATTTCATCAAAACATTATAATTTTATCTTTGAGATAATTTGAATATTAAACGGGAGTGTTTTGTATCTGTGACTGGTACTATTTTTAATGAAACGAATGATAATTGTTAAAGGAAACGAAATATCAAATTGCAAGGAACATTACCAATTAATTTCAAATAACTGCCAATGGATGGCAAGAATCGTTTCATCGGTGAAGTATAAATTGCTTTATTTATTTTCAAAGTGGCGGAAATCACTTTCATTTTACATCGAGATATTTAGGGTTTTGACGTTTTAACGTGTTTAAGAATATTGACGCCAATTTTCGAGAAGGTTTACTTGGATCTGTTATCTTGGATACTTATATTTTCCTCAGTACAAATAATTTCGTATAATCATTAAAAAATCACCATTTTTCAGTATGTTAAAGTAATTTATATCATTTTCAAAATAAGTACTACGTAGAATCTTCGAAAATCTATAGTTGCTTTAGCAAATAATTTTAGCTTATTCATCTTGGCACCAGGTATCTACCTATACGGACACACATTTCTTTATATTTTCATTAACTATTTAAGTCAGAGGTGCAGAAATTTTGCACGCCATAGACGTCCTTGGAGGAGCTCTGTCTGCTATTCCTTCCCGTGCACTCGAGAGCTCGCTGATTGCTTTGCCTTTCACTTGCCAGGCGCGGACCAATTGTTATAAGCGCGGAGGCGCATTGGGGCGACATTCATAGTTAATCACTCGCGCTGGAAAGACGTGCCTCGCGCTGAAAAAACGTGCCACGCACGTCCGTCACGGAGATAAAAACGACGTGCGTGGCACGTCGACTAAGGTTATATGTTGAAGAACAGTTTCAGATAGCACCAGGTCGAGTGTAGCGTATAACAAAAGTATTGTTAGTGAAAATCTATGCTCAGATACGTCTTAAATCAAATAGGATTAATAGCTTTTAATGTTTTTAGACTTCTAGCGACGGTTTTGGCGAAATCGACCACTATGTTACGCCTTACGGCGAAGTAGTGTTGCTTTTGCGCACGCACAATTGTAAATTAATTTCCAGCGCAGGTAGTTAAAAAACGCCGCGACAGTAGATCGTCTGGCTTTCTCGCGTCAAAGATCACATTGTTGTCACCGCGGCCGCCTCGGCGATACATTTTCCAACCCTGTCTAGTCTCTCGCTAACAAAATGTTAATAGGTCTCCACATCACCCATAGGGTACTATTCCCAATGCACTTTTTTTCGTAGTAGTATCCCCTGCAGGCCTATTCCACTGCATCGATTCCCTTTTTCGCTGAATCACTGATGAAAAATCGCGTTAAAAAACAGATTACGAAAATATTTTGTAGTAATTATACATATGAGCGTCCACCTCACCGATGTCAATAATTTTTGGATATGTTGTCGGAATCATATCAATCAGTCATTGAAATCGATGAGGTGGACGCTCATATGTATAATTACTACAAAATATTTTCGTAATTTATTTTTTAACGCGGTTTTTCACCAACGATTCATCGGAAAAGGGCATCGATACAGTGAAATAGGCCTGCAGAGAATACAAATTGCAAAAAAGAGCGCATTGGTACAGTACCCTAAGGATAATGTGGAAACCTATTAACACTTTAGCAGGGGACTTGACAGGATTGTAAGGTATATCGCCAAGGCGGCCGCGGCGGTAACCCTCTTTAACGCGAGAAAGCCTGGCATTCTGCTGTCGGAAAGTTTACAAAATATAAATGTCGCACCCACGCGCCACCACGCCTGTGCCAGTAGGTCCGGCCGTGACTCTGAGACAGTGACTGTGCATCAGTGACATCTCGGCTGTGTATGGGCGAAGTAGGCTGCGTGTCTCCAAGGACGGCTCTGGTGTGCAAAATTTCTGCACTTCTCATTTAAGTGTTAACGTGTCACTCGCATTTTTGATATAACAGCGGATAAACTTGATGTCGCTCATTAGCACGTAAATAGTTAAGTGTAGCATAAAATATACTTCTTTACAGTCTCCATTTAACAGCACTTCCGCTCGTGATTCGTAATTATATCATACAGGTTCTTTTATTTTCTTCAACACATTTGTAATGTACCTTCGATTAGTATTAGTAATATCTTTACAAATATTTTGTACCGCTACAAACACAATGACTCGACCAGCACTCATCACTATCCTGATTCACTGCTCCAAGTCCAAAATCCTACTTTCCATTTCGACCCTTCGACTCCCTAATACAGTCAGCTCTATCATTACTCATCCCCGAATCATCGTTCCAAGTGTAAAACCCTTATTTTCCTATTTCGACCTTCGACTCCCAAACTACGTCATCCTTCTCCCACTCCTTTTCCTAAAGTCCTTAAAACCCTGTGTCCCGTTCCGCCGACTCTCAATCTCAGTCTCATTCTAATTCTCACTTAGTTCAAACTCATTATTTCAAGACTCAGTTCAAGCTCAATAACTAATTTCACTCTCACTCAGTTCAATCTCTCACTCATTATTACAAGATTCATTCATCACAAAACTCCATTCAATACCGTCGTGCTGCACGTGGATCTATCGAAATATACGACATATTGAAAACGAAAAGTTCTCTTGTTCGGTGACTCCTGCCAAGCTGCGAAATTCCGAGTTCGCATTACATATTTGTAGAAGAATTCCGTACAGGTTTTATAAAATGTTCACAATTATAATTAAAATTTCTTATTTAATAAAAATAAGATTCTTCTCTCAATCGACAATTTCACCTTTTCCTCCGGTGTAGCTACATTAATTGGTAACTACAGGCGGGCTTGTTAATTGCCCTACTTTAATACACATGAGTAACAGAAACTCTCAACGATACGTAACATGAAATTGGGATTAAACTCTTCACTTGTAACGTAGAACTTACTTATCCCTGAGGCCTTCCTCGAATTTCATTGCTGTAGCTTTAAGTATAATCGTATACATGGATAAAATTTCGGTGGATTGTAACAACAAGTTTATGCGATCCTGCAATTTATTCAACTTCGGATAATGACCTATTATTTCATTCTCTATTTAATTTTTCTCCAATAATTTATAATTAGCACTAACTAATGAGTGCTTACACTAACAGATGTCGGATACTAGATTCGTTTCGTGTGTAACTTCAATACTTTCGCGACGTTTTCTTTTGTGTCGAAGTTTTCTTTGATGTTCCTCGAGAGACGGATTTGGTTTCCGCGGTTTTCTGTGTTCTTGCAGCCCCAAAGTACACCCTCGTTAATATGGCGTACAACACTTAAGAAGTTTAATTTCACGTTAATGTTAATTATACAGAGTGATTTACTTAGACCGTTTAAACAGACGAGATAGATCATCTAGTTCTTTTTTAAATATGATCTTTTAATATATTTTTCAAAATCATCAACATCTATGTAGGAAACGTGTATTTATTTATTGTTTTTTGTAGCGGATGAAAAAATAGATTCAAATATATTTATGATGTGACGTTTAAGTGATATTGCACAGTTGAAGGTGATTCCTCATTAAGACAATGACAAAAGTGATCTTGAAAGTGAAAACAAATTCTATTACTTAGTATTATATTAATTGTATGTACTTTCTCAGAATCACTTCTGTTTCTATCCTAATCGGGAATTCTGCTCAACGAACGTTCTACATATATTATTATACAAATTTTTAAGTTTGATCATAAATATATTTTAAAGTATTTTTTTCAGTGACAATTAAATTCAATAGCAAAAAATACGCGTCTCCTGTATAAAAAGTCGATGATCTTGAAGGACATATTAAAAAATGGAGTATAAAACGAACTACTTTGTCCATCTGATTCATCTCTTCAAACAGTCTAACAATAAGTTAAGCCAGAAACGATGTTCGTCCTATCACTAATAAAAAAACATTTAGGTTGATTAGCTTTTGTGAAAAATCTTGTATATTAAACGCTAACAATATTACAGAAAGTAGTTATGTACTTTCTGTTACACATAATTGTAAATTTTAAGATATACTCATTTACGTGTACGCTGTTTTTTAATATTATGCGGATATTAATCACATGGCAAGACTGCCGTGTAATTTAATAAAATAAAATAATTATTTTAGTTTGATGATAAGCTTCTTTAGCTTCTTTTGCCAGGTATTTTTCTAATATCGTTGTAGCTCCATTTGCAGATTATAATTCCAAACGAAATGTTGTTTTACTTTTATTAAGTTTATCCCGCCTTTCGTTTGAATTGCGGTTTGTTTGTTAAAGTAGCTAATTTAGGTGCTATTTCGTAAAATATTAACTTCACCCTATTTCGTAATGTGATTGTAGTTTCGCAGTTGAAATGATTTCATGATTTCGATTTCCTCATTATTTTTTAGACATTATTTTTAATACTAAATTAATAATCGATTCGCTGATGTCATTCATAAAATTTAATGAATTCAAATCGTTAATTTTAAATTTGGCTTGAAAATCGTAGGAAATCCCGAAGCATTAACAAAACTTATATTAAGTACCGTTTTATATTAAAAAATTACCTCAGCAATTTGTAACTGACGTACCAGCTGATATATTAATTACTCTTAAGAAGGTGCTCTAAGCCAAGAAATAATTTTACCTCAAATATAATAACGAGCTTATCCGATGTCATCAATTATGAATCCGGTAAGTACGATTTGGATTAGAAAAAAAAATATCTCGTGCAAATTACAAAAAAAAAACATAAAGGAAGATGATGCAGCGCTGTGTAATTTCTCACAATTTCACGAAAAGACTGATATTCTTACGGAAAATTTTAAAAATCATTAAAACCTCTAGTGTCCTACAATTAACGTCCAAGAACGTATTGAAGCTCAGTAGTACTTAAATAATTATTCCTCCTTAGTGCCGCGATGGCACAAGTTCAAGAAAATCCTGGTTTTATATTTCACTTCAAACATGCTACCGGTACCTGCCATTCGTTTACAAAATTTTTACCAACCTTCTAAAATATTTCGTTCTTTGATATGCAATTCAATTATCGCTATAGTAATTAGACAGCTTTCGTTGAGGCTCTTCGAAGTGCGTACATAGCATTCAAAGTACAATTTTTATTAGAGAGCTTTAGCTGATCTCAACAGGGTCACCTGTTATGACTTGAACCCAGAGGGTTTGTGAATCAGCGAATACAATCGTACGCCCTCTGGGTGCACCTTTACTATAAGAGATTATGCGGATGCGTGCAGATCTCATGAAGGGTACCAACGTTTTAGAGAAGTATTCCTCTCAATCATAAGCCCGATAAAACGGTAATGCACGTCAGGGCATTATCCTCAAATAAAAATTCTAATAAGCGATGATATTAGACGGTAAAATGATACAACTAATTTTAGTACATAATATACTGGAGTACTCATTACTACAACCTTGTCATCATGTTCCAACTATAAATGGTTCACCAGGCGAAAGAGTCTTCGCTAACGATGGAGGAGCAGATTAAATTCAAAGATTAAACAACAGCGTTGCGGTCAATTAGCAGTCATATTGCTGTCGTTTTGTTATATCTATAGTTTCAATTACTACAGCTTTTCTGCTATGGAGAAATGGATCTAAAACCAGCGAGGTTATCAGTTTGTTAATGTTGACAACGTTAATATTGCAAGATTCATTAAACGTAAACATGCGCCTTACAAGAATGTCGTATTGTTAGAGAAGATGGAGAGAGGGATTAAAGTCTCATTGTCAGTCTATCACAGAAAAGTGAGTTGAATTCACACTCTGAAATGTTGACTTGGATTCTGAGATTTTGACAAGTATATCACATCAAAAGTAACATTAACCAATTGCACTTTATACTTCGTTTAAGCAGTCCTGAACCCCAAGACAACCGGATCAGATCTAAATATTACCTACAAGTTATAGCAGTTACAAATTCGGTAAATTTGTATATTTTTGTTTATCTCAAAAATACATTCCGTTACAATTATCGAAAAGTTTTATCTACAATCAGAAGCGTGCTTTTTTGCATGTACAGGGTGTATGAAAATTATTTGTTATAATCTACCAGGCGCTGTTCTAGATCAGGGTTAGTCAACCTTTTTATATCTACAGCCCACTTTTGCATCTTTGTTGGCAGCAAAAATATCTTACCGCCCACTTTTGCATCTTTGTCCATAGTAACTTAATTTAGCGCAATTGCAAAGTACTCATAACTTTTGAGAGCAACTTTAGAACAAACATGAAGTTAAATTAATCTTTTTATTTAAAGGACGAACAAACTTAACTCGGGTGATGACGGTTGGTAAAAAAAGGAAGTTGTTTAGTATCGGGCAAAACCCCTACCGCCACCATGTAAGGTTTAATCGCCCACTACTTCACGATAGGGACAAAATTCGCAAAAGCCTTATTACAAATTAATGTTAATTTTTTTTATTGGCTCATCGCATACGTCTCGCCGCATAGATAAAGTGTGTAACAGCAGCTATGGCTCGCCATAGCTGAAATGAACCGTTTTTTGCAAAATAATGTTAAAGTTGCAGTTCCGTGACTGGCTTTCCGATCAGTATTACATATATTTCATTACGTAACTAAAACCCAACATATGTTTCTAAAAAATAATATTTCAGGTTCTATATATATATAGATATATATAGAACCTGAAATATTATTTTATTATTTTATATATGTATGGTCAATCATACACATCAGAAGTGTTACACTAAATGCTACATTAGAGTAACAATTGTTTTATTAAGCATAGTAATTATTTAAGACTTGGAAGAACGTATATACAAAAACCACGTGCACTGTGCACAATTCTGGCGCGTGCTTCAGTTATGTGACGGCGCTTCGGCGGACTGGACTGCCGAAGCGAAAGGGTTAAATCTCGGGCGTCCAGGAGATGCTCTGTACTCTCTCGTTATGCACGAGGACCCAGGAACACTCCCGTGCTCTCCTGTTTTCCTCTAAGTCGTCTCGGGCGTCCAGGAGTTGCTCTGTACTCTCTCGCTCTGCACGAGGACCCAGGAACAGTCCCGTACTCTCCCATCTCGTCTAAGTCGTCTCGGGCGTCCAGGAGATGCTCTGTACTCTCTCGTTATGCACGAGGACCCAGGAACACTCCCGTACTCTCCCGTTTCCCTCTAGCAGGCGTCCGGCTATTCGCTGTACTCTCCTGCCAAAGAGGCCCTAACTGCTATCCGAGAGCGGCCGATGGTATTACCTCGTCCTCTCTCTCGGAGCAGAAGAAGAAGTCTGTCGTGTCGCGAGCCCTATTTTATACCCGATCGTTGCTACCCTTGGTCGTGAAAATCAACAGTCGCGTTGTGAAGCTGGCTCTCGCGGACCCTGCCTCGCGTCTCGCGTCCCCGCTGCGCTCGGCGGTCCATCGTCGGGTGTCGGAATTACGCGAAGCTTCGCCACTTCGCATTTCTCTTTCTAATTTCATTATCGCTATGCTACAAATTTTATTTCGGTATCAACCTTTTTTTCAGCTTTGTTAATTTTTTACGATTTTAAGTGTTTTTTTGTATGCGGATAATCTTAATCTAACGGCATAAATACAAACAGTAAAATAACTCCCGATGAATTAGTGACGTGTGAAGGTTCTATTTATTAAAATATAGAAAATAAAGGTGAGAAGGGAATGGTCATTCCAAATACTCCAATTATTTCACTTCAGTTTAACCCTGTTAGGCGAGAGAATATCGCGCAGCGCGATTTTGTATAACGCGAATTCGTTCAACGCGTAACATGCTGGAACTTCTTTACCACCATAATCACAATTAACACTTTCCCAGTGCATGAATTGCTCTATATTATATTAATCACTATAGTACTTAATACATAATTATAAACACACCACACATTTTCAAACACTTCCATTACTTGACATCAAAAATGAATTTGGTCTTCATGAGAGTAACCGCGAACGCCTTACGGTATCATAAATTCATAGAAATTCTCATCGAAGTGCAACAATTAAGAGTACTTACATACGAGAACCTTAATAACTCTACGTAGGTAATGAAGTTTCGTCAAAGAGTACGTTGTGTATGGTGAGTAAAATAACCCACGAGAATACCAAAAGCGTGAGTACACTCGGGGGAAAATGGACGGTACATTAACGAATATCCTTTCGGAGAGGTTCGCAATTTCCTTCTGTCTCCGTTTCTGTCTCTGTCGCTCCGTCGGGGGACACCAATATACTGGCATATAATATGGCAATCAATAAAGGAGCCCAAGGGAGCAATCCACCTTACCGGAACAAAGCGCATGAAACAAAGCGCACTTACATGCCTCTTACGCCATGGTACACGCTTCGTATCCCCTACAGAAATTAATTCGGTTCCACCATTGCCCGCAGAGAGACCTCGTCACTTCAAACGAGTTATGCCAATTACATCGACCTACGTGAAGTATATTTTCCGTTTGAAAATTCGGGCGATATACTCACATTTTCATCATAATTAATGCAGTAGAGGTGATTTCCTAAAATCCTTAAGATGTTGTATCATATTTCATCTTTGGTATCAATTCCTTTTTTAGAGATTCATAGTCACGTCTACATATATCTGACGGTGTCGGAGATTGATTGTGCAGTAGTATTGGTAGGAGTTTTTAAAGTTACTGTATGATTACGCGAAGATTGATATAGAGGACATAGATACACTGCGAAAACTGAAAGATGGGTAGGGAACGGCGGAACCTCTCGTTTTCAAATGCCTATTCCCGCCATTTCGTTTTTGGAATTCCCAAACCCAGACTTCTAAAGTAAATGACTATGCGGAGTGTTTACTTTAGGAGACTGGGTTTGGGAATTCCAAAAACGAAATGGCAGGAATAGTCGTTTGAAAACGAGAGGCTCCGCCGCTCCCTAGCTATCTTTCAGTTGTTGGACCGTAGTTTTGAGAGTCACTTGTAGTATATTTCATCATCGGATTGCTTTTAGTCAACTGCGACGGGGATATCGATTGCGCGAAACGGAAAAATCAAGAAAATTGCACACTAATATGTTCATTAGCCCATTCCTACTAACAATAAGTGTATCGATTGCCCGACTTGTATTCTGAAAAACTTAATAGTGTAGGAACGGAATTTTTCCTACGCTCAAATAGTATTAATTTTGGAATTAGTGAGTGTGGATGGTTTGTAAATAAGCGAGAGTGGATGTTTGAAGTACGTGATTTGGAAGGCGACGGATGTCAGGGCTAGCATGAATGTTTAGTCTGTAGAGAAAGAGAAAATAAGTGAGTGCAACAGAGAACGCATGCTGTGAGAAAGACGAAGAATGCATGCTGTGAGAAAGAGGATCGAGGGTGGATGCGAGCGAGGATTTTTGGGAAGAGACAGTTGTTGAGTTGAGTTCGTAGAGTCAAGTTGAGTGGAGTTATATAGAGTGGAGATTTAGAGCGTTAGAGTTATTTTAGTATTATTTAGAGTATTGTATTTTCATATATTTAATAAAGTTAATCATTTGTTTTTTAATTACACGCGTTCAGTTAAGTTTCTAGGCTACGGTATTGTTGATTAATTCTAAGGGCATCTGTTCCGTTTATTCAAAGACGAGCATCGATATTCTTTGATTGCTCGTCTGAGATTAAACCTGAATAGGACCCTATAATAGTATTTTAAGATTTTTATAATACATCGATTAGAGTACCAGAAATATTACAGTATTTTAGATATTTATGATATATCGATTGCTGTATCAAAGATATTATATTACTGTGGTTCAAAAACTGTATGATATTTGTTACTTCAATGGGGTCAATTAAAAGGGACCAAAAATGATTTAATTTCCAAGTAAAAAATCGCGTATCTTTCCCACAGAAAATCGGATTATATAAGTCCAAATAATTAACTTTTTATTCATTAGGCCGATAAGTCCAGTGTGGAAAGTTGTGTCGCATAACATTCGAACTGAGTGACAGTCAAGTCCAAAAAGTGTCTAGTCCATTACCAAGGATTCTGCCACTTTTATGGTGCAGATTCTTCCCCACCAGGTAGCGAGGATTACATGATAAAGAGAAGTGCTGGGTGGATTGTCCACCCTCTATGGGGAGGAACTTCCCGCAAAAGGTGAAATTCTAGGAATTTTAAAAACAAATTGGTTTGACCAGAAGTTAAAGGGTTGTAGAGATGTTTATGTTTGAAATTCTCCGTACCCTGAACTTGTTTTAGTTTATGGTGCACTTAGAATCCCGATTCCGAACAAAGAATTGTAGAAAAAAATATTTTATAGCCATTTAAAGCGAGCGGCGGGAATACGATGTCGCCGTGGTTTGCTAATGCCGCTACAGTAAAAGATAATATTCAAGCGGTTCGCTAAATCATGCTTATCGTTTTGTGTAATGATACCTATTGTAAAAGCAACACAAGCAGACAAAAAAGTATGAATATATTATATAGATTCACATACGATTTATAAAATATTTTAGTCATAATACCAAAGGATGACATGGAACTCTTTTTAATTCAAAATTTTATTATTACACATTTGCAAAGACCTAAGATTCATATAACATATATACCTTTCCAAATTAGCAAAAATATTTCCGAACATAAGACTTATATTCTTACAATTTCATTTTAAAATGTCTTGGTAGTCTTAAAACTACTTTGTTCTTGTATTACAACATGTAATAGCTTCGAATTGATTGAAGTCGTAGAATAACGGAAACCGAAATATATTAGACATTCATAAATTTCTAGAAAAAGATATATCTCCCATATCTGTATTTTCACTTGCGTATCAATGTGCACAATGAAATGTACTAAAAGTTTTTTTCGCGCGAACTGTAATGGAACTTTTATAAAATCCCTTTGAAGACTTCTCAACGAACAGAAAGTCATTTTCCGTTCTGCAATACTATCCCGCCATCCTCTACCCCATTTCCTTTATTTGATTTTCTCGAGACAATTTAGAAAGTGGATGCCTATTATCTTAAATTAGCCACTCTGTTTCATTTCAACTTACCACATTCTGCCGCGTTGTTGTTACTATAACCAAGCTTTATTAATTACATTTTGTAAGCCTGACACTGCGGTCTAAGAAAACGAAGAGTATCTGTCGCACGAAACTCCATGTCTTAACAACAATACAATAAAAGTACATTCTTCGTGTTCTTATTTGAACTTTTTCATTTGTAAAGAAATGTTCTGCAAAATTTTTATTACAACATATTCAAAGACAATAAAGATAATTAATACAATATCCGTTGAATAAAGAATAACTGTAAAATAGGTTTGAAAGTTAATTAAGTTATTAAAAACGGGCGGCAATAAAATATATAGGAATACCATCTCTGTAGTATGTAGAATAAGATTGCATAATATCCCTGATAAGGTTAACGTTAGCGTTAATTATTTGTACGATAAAATTTATATATTTATAACATATAATTAAGAAACATGTTTTAATCGAAAGAAATATAAAACACAGAATACGAATAGAAAAAAGAAAGAGGAAAGAGTGTATTAACGAATGGTATAACAAAATATTCAACCATTACTCCACCGTTCATTTCAGCCTACAAAAATACTAGAAGAGTAAACGGACGTCAGCATTAAAGTGCTACTAAAAAAAATATTACTTAGTAAGATATTCCAAGTAACATAATTGAAAAACTGCGTCTTGGTTCACAAATTATATATAATTTAAATCGTATTATCGATCTAGAAATTATCTTACTCCTAAGTAGCATAATTTCTACTCTACTACATTGTAAAATGTTTAGTAAAATTATCTTTAATGTTTTTACAGGTGTACTTTTGCAGGTATCAGCAATGTTCTGTCAAATGTGCAATGTATTTCTCGGTGAATAATACAGTATTATATCTGTCTTCTGATCCGAACATGTAATATTCATAGAACATAGTGCAGATATTAACATTATTATATTTTGCATATAAAACATGTAATTTGATGTTAGCTGAATCACGGACAGGTAGTGCATGAAAATTATTCAATACTTTGAGCGTTATTAAAAATTTTATACTGTTAAATATCATAAAGTTCTATATATTAATGCACCTACACGGAAATAACATTTCCTACATCCTTTGTTTAATTCTGCCTCAGATAGCGTTCGTGGATAAAAAGGTTTTCAGAGTAACGATATATGATAAGCTAGAATGTTATAAATAAATGAACTACCTAACTTTATACTCTAAATTAAGATCTTACTAAAGATACGCCTTGAGTATAGCTTTGGCTCGCCACTAATGCCGATGATTATGATTGACATTTTTGTCCCAGCAATAGAATTGCATCCATCCATTAGAGCCCCAAAAATAGAGTTCGTTCTCTCGCTGAAACGATCAAATACTTCTTTAAGTATTCTGCGAGTATTTATAGTTTTGTTAAGGTTTCCAGAGATTATATTCAAAGTTTTAGTGATCATCAAATTTTATCAGAGATTAATGAGGATTCTCTAGTGAAGTACCTTGTGAAGATATGTTATAAGTGGTTTTAAATATAATACGAACCATCTTTTGTAGCGATATGTATTGTATCTATCGTTGCCATTTTTGTTTCGATTTTCAAATTTGGACTTCATATATTTTAGTTTTTTCAGGTCTTTTTTTATTCGCTCACAGTGAGTCACATATGCATTCACACTTTGTGCACAGAAACCTTGGTGCTAAGGTTCGATTTTAATCGCGCTGAAAACATTCCTAGCATTCTCTTCATACTGGAACGATCTTCTCGGGAGGTTTCGAAGTATAATCTGATTTTTAGTAATTTTGGTTATATTAAATCCCACTAAAGACATACTGTACACAGTACAAATGTTAGAAGAGCAACTGAATTGTCTAAACACTGTCACGTCACTCGGTGTGCAAAAAATCTGCTTCACAAATTCATCAATCGAATGGTGAATTCATCGATCTCATCACCAGCCAACGTTTGAAATTTTTCTCTTCATTTCCGTGAAAATCGATTTTGGACATTCGCCGAATTCACTCACGAATTCGAAATTCCCTGAGTGCTGAGCTTGCTACAGGTCTAGCATTCTCAGATTGTTTATAGGTTCATCTTATACCTGAAATCAGACTTTGACTACACCAATTCTGACCCATCAGTCAGAATTGAATGTAGAATTGAATGCAGATTTAATTATTTATTTTTTACGTTATTAACAGATTACTGGAAATACCGACCTCGGTGTCGTAAACAGATCATCTTTTTTATTACACGCCTATCTGAATAGTGGCAATTAGGGTATCGTTGTTTATATTATAACAATCGGCTGCAATACTAACATTACCTCCACAAACCCCCAACACGAAAATGTATCTTGAAGACTTCATTGATACAACTGATTCAGTGGCAGTAATAGTGATAATTAGTCGTGCAATTACAATCTTGACCTTACTAAGAGACCTTAGCGTACCATTCGTAAACATAAGTACAAGTCACGGCGGTCAACGGAATCTGTATTGGCGTACCAAGTATTAGGTTGGTGCATATGAAATGTCGTATTAGGTCCGTACATTACATTTTGGCCATATTTTGTAAATAGGTAGACGTAAAATTAATAATTTTACAGTTGAAACAGGTTGTTTGGTCTATATTCTCAATATTGAGATTTATTTTATTTGGAAGACACCTAATTTCTATAAAAAAATAAACTTTTTTGTGCAACGCGAATAGTAGTGAAATACGAGTAGTAAACCGATATGAATTTAAACTTGGTAATAATGCTGCAGTTGCAAGTCTTAACATAAACAGAGCATATGGGAGGCAATTCTTAAGAAACAAATCGTACAATGTTGGTTCAAAAAGTTTTGTTCTGGATATAAGTATCTTTAAAATGCGCCTCGTGGTAAACCCACAACCGTATACCATAATGATGTCCTATCTATACATGGAAAGCTGAAGTTCCATTTTTCCAAGGCGTTGACAGCATTACTATTGACAGATACTGTAAAAAAATTAAACAAATGCTCGTAGAATTGAAAATACCGCGTTCGGTTTCAATTAATCGGCGGGGGCCTACTTTATTGGACGACAACGCAAGGCCATATCCGTCAAAAGTGAGCTCAAAAAAATTTCGCGAATAGAAATATGAAATTTTACGTACCCACCTTATTCACCTGATCTTCCTGTAACGGATTATCACATTTTTAAACACTTAGGCCACTTCATTATAGAAAAAAAAATCGATAATGAAGGTGACAATAAAAAAGTCGCCACCAATTTCATCCTTTCTAAAAACTCAGATTTTATTAAAAATGGTATAAAAGCCCTTGTGGATCTTTGGCAGAAGTGTATTAATGTGGATGAAAATTATTTTGATTTATAAACATTCATTTTGCAAAAACTGTAGTCATTTTAATGTCGCCGTATACAATCCGACATTTCATACGCACCGACCTAATAGAAACCTGCGTTGATGTATTTTCGAAGATGCGGATAGAACTTACACACACAGATCCGTCTCTCTGCTGTTGCCTATTCTAAGAGGTCTGCCCTTTTAAACTAAAGCCAATTACATACGAGTTTCAAAAAGTGCAAGATCCGGACTTAGACTGGGGTCAAACTATGCCCTGACTAAGGGTTTGCAAAGTACATTAAGTGAGTAAGACGTACAGTCATGTGGCCTAAATCGAGCAGTTAGGCGCATGAATAGCTAACCATTTAATGTTGGTCATCCAACATCTGGCATACGGCATGGGTTACGACCGACTCACAATCAGCTTGCTCGTATTCAGCGAACATTCAAAGTTGATTTCCTTGGAAATGAAGAACCAAGAAAAATAATTTACTTTCATATAATCGACTTGTTTTTTTGTAATGTACCGACCCTCTGATGAACTAATATATAAGTTAGGATAAGTTAGGATATCTCCATATTGATTCAACAAAAACATATTGTACAGTAGCTCTACTAACATCCGCCGTTCCACAATCACCTCTAACTCACTACCTCAAGTTCAGATCTCCTATTTTTCCATCCCGACCTTTCAACTCCCTAAGCACCGTCACCGCTCCCTACTCATCTCCAAAATCACTGCTCTAAGTCCAAAACCTCACTCCTCAATTTCGACCTTCGTCTTGCAGCCACCACTATCACCACTCCCACTCCTTCTCCAAAAATCCCTTAAAACCCCTGTATTCCCTGCCTACGCAGATCATTCTTGCCGTTTACATACCATACGACGAATCGCTGTCCGAACGAGTCACGATAATTAATACAGAAAATCTAGAATTACAAGTTCTCTTTTATTTGGCGGATCCTGAGCGCGAGTACCATTATTCGCCGTTACATTTTTTTGCATGAGACATTACTCCCTTTCTGCTTGTACTATTCTTTTAGAGGCAGCCTAGGTATAGGTCTGTGTTTTTATTTTCAAATATAATTTTTTTAATAGTTTTGAAGGTCAGCGACAGTCTGGAAATGTACAAACGCTGAAAACTGCGGACTAGAATTCTTACAAAAGTGATAAATAAATTTAGATGTAATATAGTCAATCTTTTATTTCCAAAGTTAAGTTCCTTCAAATCAATAACATTCGTAAAATATCAAATTGACTGGCACGTGATAAAAACTGAATTTGTTCGGTATTCATAGTGTTGAGTTTATAATGTAAGGTGCGACAAATGTTTTTTAAACGGGCCTGGCTCATCTTGTGCCGAAACCGGGTCGCCACTGTTTTGTTTATGTCGCGTATTCGTTTTTGCCGTGCCACGAGGCAGGCAGTCGAACCGAGTCGCTGGCGAAGGCCACATCGCCTGTAATTAAAATATACCTTTTATTATTCTTACATATGGTTTCACTTGTAAATTACCCGCAACTTATCCTCCAATACACAGTGCTCATTTTCTCAATATTTTGTTCTTGCAACAAAAGCTTCCAAACTAAACTCATCAGCTAATTCAAGTGTGAATAACATTAACGAATTAGCTCACTGTACTATCATCTATAAAAAATGATTGTCGAGCTTTAAGTGGAATTACTTTTTCGAAATACAAATTGTTGGAGTACAACGATGTAATACTCAACGGCCGTATGAGGAAGCGATAACGGCGGTTTTCAAAATTGTTTACACCGAAGCAGAGCCGCTCCTCGTGCTGTAGAACCTTCGTCCTCAGTTCCAAAGTCAAAGCCGCAGAGAGCAGATCATACGTTATTTTATATTCTTATTCTTCATTTATATTTAAAACAGCTTAAAATTATTATATCTTTAAATAAATAAAACCATTTTATAGAAAAAAATTCCATCACAAATCGGTATACAAAAATAAAGTAACTCGTGTTATGGTGATCATATGCATATATACGTGAATGCGTGAGATGATACGAATTACAATAAAATGTTCAGACACGAAACGGTTTTCAGTTATTGAAAACTTAACGTTTCAATATCAGATGTATGTAACTCTTTCATCTCTAAAAAGTACAACAATCTTATCACATCCCTGTTAATGGTTTTTATACTTTTGAAATTGGATCGTCCAAAGCTTTAAATAGCTAAAAAAATAATAGATAACGTCTGGTCGTTTTTAAGTTGTAATGTGCACATTTTATTAAACATTCCATTCCGTCTTGGTCCCTATAGAATACTTAAATTACACTTGAAATTAAATACAACAAGTATACATCCCTGAATTGTTGAACGACACGAGGCAATTGTACTTTTACATATCTTACATTATTACCATACGCGCACACACACGCAAATATTTACCGACTTAACAAACCCGCTTTAAACAATGACGTACTCGACGCACGGAATGAAAGATGCGCAAGCACAAATATGCATGGGAAAGAAACAAGAAAAGAAAGGGGTAAAAAGCAGAAAGAGAGCGATTCATGCGAGCTTTAGGAGCAGACGAAGGAAAAGATAAAGGAGTCATGAGATCTTTAAACCCGGTACATGAGCGAAAAGGTCTTTAGAGCATGACAACAAAAGAAGAGAGACCAAAGGGATCCTTAAAACCGGACAGAGGTAAAAGATAAGAGGATAACGCGGAGAATCTTCAAAATTGGACAAAAGGAAGAAGCTATAAGATTTTTAAAATGCTAGGTGGGTATCGAGTATGACCATAATATTCTTAAATTCGGCAAAAAAGAATAAGGGTAGAGATTCTTTGGTGTTACATGGAGCGACATGTATAAGTTTGAAAATAACTTGCATTGTATGGTATCATTGTAAAAAAGTGCACGCGTTCGAAAATGTACGACGTGTATCCTTTCAAATGGTATTCCGATAACGTTGTTGCTTCAGAGACTAAATAAAAGCAATGTGTGGTTTGTGTTTTGAGTTTCACACGACAAATAAGTATTAAGGTTGCCTAAAAGGCCTAAAACTAGGAGAAGTTTCATTGTGTTTTTAGAATGTTTTAAAGAATATTCAATTGAAAGAAAAAGTGTATTATATAATAGTACTCTGCAATAGATAAATTGATATCTGATGACTTCTTATAACATAAAAACATTGCTATCTAAATATATAATTCGGAAATTGTTTTTCTTTAACAGTTCTGACAAATGAAAAATTAATTTAAGATTTAACACAATTGTAGTAAAAACGGTGTTCGTAATTTCATGACATATTAAAAGTAAATTAGGATGGAAACATCAAGAGCACAGTTTTTATTTGATATTGTGGTTATAGCACCGCATCGAATGACAACTAAATAAATTATAGTAATATTAGACTTCTTTCTACAACAATATTATTGTTTCTCTTTCGTTATATGTCCGTGTATAAATTATTTTATATATTATTTTTTTATAAAATTGTAAAGGAGAACCCCGAATACATTAATTATGTTAATACATAAACTATATTAACTTTATTGGTATAAGGTAATAAAAATAGTATATGTGCAGTGCATTCGTTCCGTAGTATCCGTGACTTGAAAATTTTTTATGAATTCTTATATGATAGACTCAAAAATATTTATGTACGAGGAGAGCGACGTACTACGTACGGTCCTGCCCTTTCTATGCTAGCAAAGTGTTTTTTATTGTTAAAGTATATCTATTAAAATATACGAGCGTGGAATTTAGTAACAAGTATTATAATAATATTATAGAAAAGGGGGTGAAGCGAGAATGACAATCCTTCAGCGTTTGTTCCTCGTAAATAAACGTTACTATAATATTTACCATCTTTTTTAAATACAATGTACCTTCTATGTAACAACTTTCTTTATCGCTCTAGTTACTTACATCATTTATCCTCTATATATATACTTACTTTACTGGTGAACAAAAACATTACTTAATTGTTCATGACAGTTAATAAAATTAAAAAAACATACAAACAGAACTTTCTCTTCTCTACACGTAAATAACTCGCTAACAATGTTAAGCAATATATACAATATAGTATGACGTTGGAAGATCCAGTTTAAATAATTATCATGCATAATGTAGACGTACATTCCAAAATTTTTAATGTTTTAAAATTTTTGAAAAAATGTAAAAGTTCAGTGTTACAGTTTGGCAGTTGGGCTAACTCGAATCATATGAATTTCCCAGGAAATGTTAAATAGTCCTAAAATGTTGAAAAGTTTGTTTCGCTTGGGAATAAAAAGTGCAACGTTTTGTTGTACATTAATAACGGATTCTCCAACTTTTCCTTTTAAATTTTCTCCTTTAAATTACTTCTGATGCTATTGCTAACATCGCGACGTTTTTGATATTATACAATTTATTGACAAACAATATGTAATTCCAATCAATTAGTTGACATCCACTGTAAGTCATCGGAGTAATGACAACTTATGTAAATCGATGTATTTAGCGGTAAATTAGGAAGAAACATTAGTGCCTTCACACTGCAAAAGCGACTAAGAGACATTATATTATAATTAGAAAGATCGAGGCCCGAAAAAGGTTAAAAAGAAACTGGAGAACGGACTCGCTAACAAGTTGAATTAGAACTGCAGGAAGAATAGAAAACAGTCACAAAGCCAGAGAACCAGAAATCGAGTTAGATTAATTTATAAAGTCAGAGGAAGGAATGAAAACAAAGATAGAGAAATAGATGTGCAAGAGTAATGAAAACCTATAGCAGACGAAAGAAGTGTGTACGTACGGACAAATGTAAGAAGAGTAATACGGGAAAGTAGTTCTTTCACGTTTCTTCCATGATCACGTCCCCATTTTTCATTATTAAATGGATGGAGTTTAAATGTTACAATAGAAGCCGGAGTAGTAACTTGTGGATAGTCACAAATTTGCTATTCACTTTTACATATGATCATTAACTTATAAAACTATAAGAATGTCATGAAACATATTTCATATCAACGCCAAGTTTTCTGATAAAAATGAAGTCCCTCAGTTCTGCATATTTCTTTGAAAGGTGTATTTGTTTTATGATTTTATACACACAAAAATTTGAAAGGAATAATTCATGCGGTTCAGCGTTTCCGGCCGATTAATGTCACTGAATTTTCAATGCATATTAAATGACAATATGTAGGATGACAAATTAGGTTTTACTTTAATTTCAAGCTTATGACGTTAATATTCGCCCCACATTCCGCCTGTTATGTACATAATTTATTTAAAAACTCAGTTTTATCGCTCATTAATTCGCCTCTCTGTAAAAGGAAAAATAAAAAAGAGAAAGCCGTGTATAAAGAACGCGAGTATGTAAAAACGTGAATTTAAACAGCAGGTTGATAAACAGGCGTAAGAGACATTTAATACCTGCTAAAATTCCGAATATGAAATTTTGAACAAATTTTCCTATTCCCAATAACAATACAATTGTTGGCGTCAGTGATAAATTTGTGCAAAGACGTCAAAATTATTTTATCAGATATTCATGTCGAATTACATAAAATAATTTTTTCTGCCGTTTTTCTGCGATAATTGTATGAAATTCAATATTTGTTACGAATTGGAGACCTTATAATTAAAATTTGTAATTTGTAAATGTACGATTGATAACATTGCGAAAGTCGATTGACATTTAGGACTAATTTACGTACCCATAACTTTGTTTATAGATTACAAACTCGTGACTTGCATTTCCCATGATTTATCGTTCGATATTGGGTAATATGGGAAGTACATGACTATAAGTATTGAATCGAACATTTTCCTTTATCTGCAGCAGTTACCGGCAGATTTGTTATTTTTTTATCGCATTTACCGCCAAACTAAGTTGTACCTTTTGTTATAAATGATTCAATAACGACTTGCTTATAACCACTAAATTTGTTTACTCGGAACACTTTTATTTATCATCGTTAAGTAGTCCTATGTGATAATAATGTTCAATTAATTTAATGACACAGGCTTCCTTTCATTGCAGTCACGCTCTGCTTTTCCTCACCTGTGTTTCGGTCTTTTTTTATATCCTTCAATATTTACAATTAATGTTTAGTGTTATATTAGAATATATTGTGATCCATGGACAGCAAAATATTTTTTTAACATGCTTATTCTAAAAGAAAGAAGACATTTTTGAAAGAAAATATACTTATAAGCAGCTTTTTAGATAACCGTTGTTCCTCGTTCATATTTACAATTAGATCCATTGAAAATTTTCGAGGTAAAATTTTATTTAATTTATTTCCCGTAACTTTCTTTTCTGTTAAATCGGTTATCAATTAGAAATTCGGGTCAGCCGGTATTTTTCTTTTTTCTTACAATTTCCGTAATTTGTGATTCAATTTAATGCAATTGGGCAAAATGAATAATACAGCAGCGTGGAAAATACCGTCTATACCGGTTATTTTAACATTTTTGATAGTTAGTTTGCAATAATTATCAGGTGTGATTAGTATAACAAACTGAATCATTCCTAACACCATAATAATAATTTGATATTACAAATTTTAAGAAGGAATTAACGCAATTAACTATTCGATAATCATCAAATTGGAAATTCATCGGCCAATGTGCGAGTATTAGAATTTTTCAACAATAGTGAAAGGCAATAAGCACCTCAAGAAACAATACATAAATCAATCTGTTATCAATAATTAATTATAAAACACTTTATAAACACATATTTGCTTGGTTATTTTTATTAATTTTAAAGTGGTCCCATTGGCAGTAAAACCATTAAACTTACATACAATTCCCTTTACTAGTAGTTTATGTATTGCGTAATTTACAACAAATATAGCATACTTTTAATATTCCTCAAATTGTTTAAATTAGTATTCAAAATTTCTAATTGCAATTACTTTCGATTATACATTCTGCTTGTGAGCAGAAGTCATCCACTTGTATAAGAGTTAATTTATTGGTCTTTTTTGACAAGTAGGAAAACCTGGATTTACTTTATACAGTTTCATTTCCCGTAACGTTTGTGTATATTGATTTATTTTGAGAAAACAATTAAAGATGTTTTAAACAATAATTCAGCTTCTTGGTGGTTTACCCCGAAATTTTCAACTCTTAAAGGCAGTTGAATGACATGATTCACGACTGTGTCAGCCGCTACATTCCATTTTTCATACGCTACTTAATTTTGACTTGTCCTTATTTTATAAAATACCATTAAGATTTCTCTGTCTATTGATTATCCAACAGTTCAATTTTTATATTCATACAAATTTGCACTAAACTTCCTTTCCTATCCAGACATCGACAGAAGTGTAATTATCTCGATACTTCACGTGATGGCGTTAGAACTAATTCTAATCTAATTTGTAGTTTGTGCGTTGCGTGCAGTTCCTGTACAACGTATATACGTTAACTGTTCAATTACTGAGTAATTACAAACCTGATAATGTTCGAATAGAACGAAAATCTTTGTGCGAAAGTTCGAAGAGTAATGGTGTAACCTAGCGTTCTATAATTGAGTATTTCTTTATTACATACTTTACATGACTGTCCATGCTCGGAAGGATTTAAAGATATCTAATTGTATTAATGATTTGATTGTTTTTACATAATTAGATTGTAGTTGAGGTTTTTTATAATACAAACTTTTTCCTCAAATCAGATGCTAACATAAGATTGCAAAGCCTTAGGCGCCTAAGTAATTTTCTTATCATCTTACATAAACTGTGATAAGCTTGAAAACATGAACATAATTATTTTTGTATACGTTTTGATTTATTCTACATATCAATAAAGTTATTGTTATTGTATGATTAGGTAATAAACGTTCACCGCGCAGTACGATATGTTATGTTTAATCTTAATGTTTAGTAAATAAAACTTGCGATTTATATACATATTTCTTGGCATAATATAAAAGTTATTAAGTGTTCGAAATAGTGCAAAATTTTCAGGCATCATAGCAAAGTACAGTGCTTGATTATAATAAACTTTAACTATAATAAGTTTGTCGAAATAGTGTAATAATATAAATTAATGAATTATACAATTAACTGTTACGGACATCCTTAAGTCACACGGCATTAATCAACAACTACTCATGTTGACGCGTTATTACCACCCCTAAACGAGCTTAGAATCATCAAGGCGTCGAGCGCAGGAGTCTAATTGTTTCACGGAATCTTTTGTTACAATAGAAAATGCAAGTCCAGAAAACCATAGCGTTAACTCTCACAGGCCCACGGACACCGTCAGTCTCTATTAACTTTCTCACCTTTTCAATTAAAAGCTTTTTTCGTACAACAATTCAAAGTTTTCCCTGGCATGCAGATGTCCAGTTCCGTGTAAGCAATAGGCTTAGGGTACGAGTGACAAGGCTATTTGTGAGGATTGCAATAACATTAAAATCAGCATGTGCCTTCCTGACTTTTAGCAAAAAGAGGAGTGCAAACGTTAAGCTTAAGCTTCGCATTGTCACTTCTCTCTTCCTCAATAGGAATAGCCGTATCATAAACCTTCGCCTGCGCCGACGAGCCACCCTCTTTCGCCACCCACGGGCCTCAGCCCCTCTACCGAAGATCCTCCGGTCCCAAAGAGGGCGGGTAACCAAGTGGGGGCGGGCGACCAAGAGGGGCGCGCGGTCAAAATCCCGCCAAAAACAATTACGCAGTGAAATTCATTTTCACTAAGTTTCCGTGTGACTTCCGATGGCGCTCAAGACGAATTCCTTGAGCTCAGCGCCATCGGAAGGAGGGAGAATCGACGGAGGATTCTGCCTCACAAATCAGTTATCATCAATTCCTCAACGGAGGAAAAACTCATCCTCGCCTGAGGATTATCGTATCATTTAGTATCATCCTCAACTGAGGAACATTCGTTTATTTCGCAACATCTCGATCAAGAGAAATACCATAGCTTAAGTGTTGTTGTTCTAGTGTTAGTTCATTGTTTAAGTGTAAATAAATTACATCTAAGTTCATACCAGAGATTATCAGTTGACCACGGGAGGCCCAAAGAAATCAGGCTACGTTACATTAATTTGCACCGTAGTCAACACGTCGCCGCTTCGAGAAATCGAACGAGACGTGCACGCAACAACTCATTTGTTATTTACACTTTCTACTCTCATTTCTAGTTGTCACTCTTATCTTTATCTGTATCAGTCATTCACTAAATATCAAACATTCATAATAATAGCAACTTCACCTAATATCCCCCACTTGAAAAATATTAATTTAAATAAATTATATAATTATTCAAAATTTCGTTAACCTTGAATCACATAGTTGTTCATTCAAGTTTTGTTAACCTTGTAGTATACTTTCAAGGTCATCATTTTGAACAACGTTGTGTCTTATACATATAACTGTTGCTGTGATTTAGTTTGAACAATATTCAAAAATATATTCTTTCCTGTTTTTAGGTAGGTTTCAAGTAAATACGCGTCACGTTCATGAACCATCATAATTATTATACTTGAATTTACTTACCTCCTAAGTTTCAATTTACAACATCGTTAATAAAATTTTTATTCAAAATACCACAGTCAAATTTCATCAAATATTTAATTGTCACAGTCAATGATCTACCGCATTTGACAAAATGGATGTCGTTGTGAATTACTTTTCATTTGACAAAAAAATAAATTAATATTGTCGTAATTGCTACAAAAATTAAAAAATTCGTGCAATTTTGGACTTTCAACTGATTAAGAACAATTATGGGAATTTGCATTATTATAATGAAAACAGTTAAAGGATTATTTCTAATGTAAGTCAAAATGAACAAAGATCATTTGAACAGAAGGCACGATGTAAGTCTTCAGGGAATGAAGATCCAAAGACGCAAGAAATTTCGTTGCTGTCTGACAACTAATTTAATTCGTTAGTCATTCCATTACGTACGGCAAGTATATCGAGAAAATCGATTTTCTTAGTATACGACGACACATCAGTGATACCGTGTTAAAGGAGATCCCAGAAGATCGTTTCGCGATCAAATCGGAGCTCCTTCCTCGATTTTGATGCACGCAAAGTAGAAATGAATAATTGATGGTTCGCGATGGCTGGATGGTAAACTAGCTGGTAGACGGTTCTGCTTTTCACGGATCTCAGAAGCTCTAATGCAAGATGCTGCCGCGTACTCGCATTAATATAAATTAACAGAAATCCAAGTTTAGGCGAACTCCGGGAACTTCGTCTGCAATGTCTTCCCTTGCTCTATTTTCGTCTGATTTCACACGAACATCAGAAACGGTGTGTCTGATAGATTCCGTCACTTCATTTTAAGCGATATTTCTATTTAACGGTGTTAAAAAGATCGAAATTCCTTTATTTCAATTCCTTACAGTAGCATGAAAAAGAATATGTGTTTCTAAATTCCTATTCGGAAATATGAAAGAAATAGTAATGTTTTAGCGTCATCAAAGAAGCGCCGAATTACTATGAATGTTAAGTTTATTGTTCACACTCGTTGTCATGATTTTATCGAAGATGAATAATGCCATAATTATGTGAAACTGCAGGATATACTTTACACGCTTTTTCCCCGGAACAATATTTTCCAAATAGGTTGTTACAATTTTTCAACAATAGGCCAATCAAAGATGCACACATAAAGCTTGCAGGAACCTTTTTAAAATATATGTGAGAATTATGTTAACTTTTCTAATAATTGTTAGTTTGGCAATAGTTTAAAACTTCAATATGAAGTCGATTTGTTGTTACCTGGCTACTATTTCGACCAACTATATTATTTGTTAATTTTTCTGTCAAGATAATTATAACAATATTTATTATCACAGCTATTAGAAACGATAAGTTGTAAGCAAAACGTAATAGCTTTATTAATATTAAACGCAAGGGCTTAAAAATTCGTTTTTTAAAAAACCGTAAACATAGGTACGCCAAAATTTCCTTGGCAGAAATTTCTTACAATTAGTTAGCCTATTAATTTGAATTACAAATACTGCCTATATGTAACATTTCGAAGTAAGAAAACCTTAACACAAACAAGACAAATGACTTTGCCTGTGTGCTGTGCAATGTGTCGGCCCTTCGGGTGCTGACTCACTATTTGCACCATACACAGGAATTATTATTATCACATGAATGAATTATCAATAAATGATAAACAAGATGATGAAATAAGAAAAATGTGCTGTGGTGTAACGTATATCTCTGAAAAGACGGTATTATAGTTTCTTATTTCTTAGATTTTTCATTATAACCAAACTTAAGAACATGTTGATAGTTTCTAGGGACAGTCTTACCGTAATACATCAATCCCAAATATCTGAAGGCATTAATGACATTGATACTAAACCTACCGACATTTTATATATACCTATTTCTACCGACGGCGGTCAAATGATCGCTTTTCAAATAAACATTATATTCTTTTCGAGTTGATTATAAACAATACAGAACTTAGCATAGACAAAAAAATACAGAAATAAAAATTCTTGTCGCGATATCCTGTCTCCGGTTGGTTGCTTATATAAAATCCAAGCATTTGTAGCAGCTAAATCAAAAATGATGAAAAATACATGGAAAGGCCATCTACTAGATTCGGATTTTGTGCTGTACTTTCTGGCCATTTGATCAGTCACATCAACGCCACATTTAGTTTTATTAAAAAAAGCTGTGGTTTCAGGTATACATTTACCTGTTTTTCCAATTTTTACTACTTTATGCTTCGAACTTGGTAAGAGAACTTTTTTGTTCGGTTTGCTTTTATAAATTGTTAGAGTGCAATGATTTGACCTGTAAAGCTGCATTGAAAACCGTGCCATTTTGTCTTTCTTTTGTTTCGCAGATTTAGGTAATTCGCTCTTATTTTCCCAAATAGTTCCTACCAAGGTAGTCAAACTTAAAATTACTGGAAAGTTTGAAATTCCAATTCAGGTAATTGTAATTTTCATATATTTTCCAACGGTCAAAAGACCGCTTACGGTAGACAACGGTAGAGTATGTACATATGCTTATCAGGAAAAACGAAAGAAGAAGAGAGATAGATATCGAAAAATTAAGTAGCTATATATTGTAGAAAAAGTCGTGCAGTTAGTTCACGAAAAATGAAAACCTTGAATATAAAATTTTTGATTAAAGTCACAAAAGCGGTGATTTGGCCGCTCTCGTAGGTTTAGTGTTAATTTCAATATCATCTTATTGCTGTAAAATAACTGTTATGTGTAGTAATATGACTATAATCCCATTCGCATACACGACAGAGACTGTTGGATTTTAATTAGGAGTATTGAAGAGAATCATTCACTGTGAGGGATGCTTGTCCATTTCTAAATTGTACTATTGTACGACTAACTTGACGATTGTAATCGAACTTATAAGGGATGTTTGGGAACTGATACACTCCAATTTTGATGAAACTTTGCAGAAATATTTATTAGACATATCTAAGTAGATAGCTGGAGTTCGTTCGCGCCCGTTATCAACTTTGACGGAGATATCTAGGGAGGCACCTCTATAAGGCAGATCCTGTTTGTTTCCTACCTGTCCTACCTCTCTCCTGTCTGTCCAGCCAGTTCCCTCTGCCTGTTCTGCCTCTCTCTTGCCTGTTCTGCCTGTCCTGTCTGTCTCTTGCCTGTCCTGCCTATCTCCTGCCTGTCCTGTCCATCCTGCCTTTGTCATACCCAAAGTGTTTCTTCAAAAACAGTTTCCGAGGAAATTAACGTCGAGAACGTAGTCTCATATGATTTTGACATAACTCCGATCTTATTTGAGCAAAGTCATATTTTCCTGATGCCGGCCTAAGACTCTCGGGTATCTTGAAGGTCATTTGAAGGTCAAAATCGAGCTTGCAAGCTCAGACGTGATGCCTCAAACTCAAATACGATCGGAGTTCTGCCAAAATTATATGAGCCCACCTTCTCGGCGTTTATTTTCTCGGAAATTGTTTGTTAAAGAACAATTTTCGGCCACGGCAGGCAGGACGGGCAGTACAGACAGGGCAGGCAGGAGACAGGCAGGGCTGGAAGGGACAGGCAAAAGACAGGCAGGGGTGAGAGGGATAGGCAAGAGACAGACAGGAGATAGACATAAGACGGACAGGACAGGCAGGAGAGAGGCTTTGCGGAGACTGCAGTGGGAGGTGCGATCCTGATTACCTGATGTATAGATGCTCCGGGGCCCTTCGGCAAATGGCTGCGAAGGCCGTCGTGGGGTTGTTTAGTCGGTAGAAATCTCGACACTACCCGCCAGCTCCTCCCCCCTAGGAGCGGTGGGTGCCTATCGAAGGAATTTCCCCACATAAAAAAGGCAGGAGAGAGGTAGGACAGGCAGGAAAGAGGCAGAAGAGAGGCTGGAAAGAGGCAGGAGAGAAGCTGGACAGACAAGAGAGAGATAGGAGAGAGGCAGGACAGAGGCAGGATAGGTAGGAGACAGACAGGACCTACCTTAAAGGAGGGCCTCCCTTGATATCTCCCTTAAAGTTGAAAACGTGCACGAACGAATTTCAGCTATCTTCTTAGATATGTCTAATATATATTTATGCAAAGTTTCATGAAAATTGGAGTGTATCAATTCCCGAACTTTCCTTGTTAGCGCATTCAGTATCAATGAGTACTCGTGATATCTTGCTCGTTCTTTGCATGATCCACCACCTGAGTCATTTATGCAGATCTGTGTTGTCAGTGCTCAGAGAATTTTGAAGTGAGAAACATGTTACATAAAATATTTTTTTGAACAGATGAAAAACTCTCACATATTTTCATTCCTTTTATAAGTTAAATTTGGAGCATACACATTTCGCACACATTTTGAAAGGTAGGCGGGGTACAAATTTTGTCTTTCATTCGAGTTGTTAATTCTTCACTAGTTTGTTTATTTAGAGCTTACTTCTGTTCTGTCCGTTGTGTTGTTATGTATTGAAACATTGTAAATATTGTAATATTAAAAGTGTTCTTATTATATTCCTTCGTAAATCTAATAGCTAATATGTCAAAACCATTAACAATTACCAGTGGTAGTTGAATGGATATTCCATTATGCAAAAATGGATATTCCAATAAATCATTGTGGAATTACAACAGCTAAACTTGAAATATCAGGTTCAAATTCAATTTCATTCTGCGATAGATGGTATTTGTTAATTCGGAATGCAAATCACGTTTCCAAACCTGTTTCAATCTCGTCAAGCATAAAACAGCAAATGCTTGCAAAACAGTCAAAAGCATTCTTGGTAAGAGGTCTCTCCGTTTCGAGTCAGGCTAAAGTATCTCGCTTTCATGGCATTCCGTAAAAATGTAATTCTATTGGGACCAGATTACAACAGGTCTTATATACTTGCGGCGAAGTAAATGAAAAGAATGTGGAGATAGTGCAAACGACATCGTGCCAAGTTAACTATGCAGTATCTTTAAGATTGGAGTTATTTCCTTTTACTTTAGGAGAAATCAAATTTAGAACTATCTGCTCTAAATGTCGTGAAGGACTTCTACTAATTACATTTACCGAGGTTGTTATAATTAGGTAATAGGTTTTTGCAGTCTTTTTCTCTGGATATTTTTATTTTGGTGATACGTTTTTTTACACATTTTTTACACATCAACTGAATACTAATTAAATGTAAGTAATTGAAATTTATTTTCTCTTTATTGTTACATTATTAAATGTAACATCTATAGGGGTATGAAATTTTAATAGGAAAGTATTGATGCGTAACATTATGGCGAGAATTACGCTTGCTCTGATGAGCAATTGGACCATGATGTGATTATTATAATTATATTTTGTGCTGTTACACAGATTTAAAAATTCTCAGATTCTTTTCTGTATAATTAAATAAGGTGTTACGATTAAATGTCCGTATTACATAGCAATTGGTAGAGCGAAATAACTTTTTCAATAATAAATGCAAATTTTTGAAGGTCCTTACTAAAGGATACATCACAAATTTTTAATAACGCTTATCTTAAGCTTCATCAGAATAATCAACGAATATTATTATCCTGGCAAAAAAAATAGAACGAAATGAATAACAGAGATTAATATGTGAGAATTAAAAAGTTAATAAGAAATATTTACAGACTTCACAGAAATTGCACGTATGTTCTGTAAGTATTCTTGTGATTGACAGAGATGATACCATTCTGACGGTAGAGTTACCAATGACTAATCCGATATAGTTAGACATATTCATCCTTTCAGTGTTGGGTTATGCAGTGCAAATCCTATGCTGTAAGCTACTTCTCTTCTACGAAAAAGAGCTTGCTGGGCAACGTTTAAAATTCATGCTCGTCATCTATGTCACTGTCACTCGGAATCAAGAATTTCAAATTATATATAAGCATTTTTGGGTTAACGTAACACGTTGAATGCCACCCGTATTTCGCTAGTTTCATCATTTCCACCGAACCGAAACTGTTTCTATTAAAATCACATATTTTTATAATAGAAATGTTAAAAGTAAGAAGATAGGGACATCCCCCTCCCTCACGAATTTTTGATTTTGGCGCGCTATTGGCAAGAAAGACCCGCACATTCGTTGCGTCGTCATATGAACGACGAAAGGAGTATTTTATTTTCGGTTGTCATTCGTCGATCTCAGGTTTCCAGGACCGACATGGCGGGGATAAGCGGTGCGAGAGCAATCTCCCCTTCCGTCCCAAGTGCCTTGTTTCTGGTCCCTCAGTTTATGTACTCACAAGGGAACTACCCTTTTAAAATCATTTTAACAAATTTAACAATTTTAAAATCATAAGAAATTTCATCGAATTCAGCAATGCAGGTCATCGGTGACCCCATAGCATTCAACTTGTTAAACTGTAGAAATTATAAGCAAAGAACAAGCGTGAAATATAGCAAATTGAACACGCTAACAACTTCAAAATTAGTCACCAAATATTTATCTAATTTTATAATAAAATGTGCTATACCGTTTGGCTACGACAAAGAAAGTGCGCGGTATGAGGCACGGGGTAAGGGGAGAGTGTCGCTCGCACCGTCTATCCCAACCATATCGGAACTGGAAATCTGTGATCGACTAATGACAAACGAAACCAAAACACTTCTTTCGTCATTCACATGACAACGCAACAAATGTGCGGCTTTATTGGCCAATCACGCGTTAGAATCGAAAATGACGTTAGAAAGAGGGATTTCTCTATCCGTCAGGCGAATCAGAACAAACCAGAGGCCAAAGGACTTCTCTTAGATATTTGGGCTTTAGATACCGGACACAAAGCACATGCTGGCGCGCGGTGGTATACAAGGGTAAGGGGAGACTGTTGCTCGCACCGCTAAACCCCGCGATATCATTCCTGGAAACCTAAAGCTCGGCTAATAAGAATCGAAAACAAAACACTTCTTTTGTCGTTCACATGACGATATAACGAATGTGCGAATCGGCCAGTAGCGTGTTAGAATCGAAAATGACATGCGAACGTGGGATGTCTTATTCCGTCAGGAGAATTAGAGCAAAACACTTGCTAGAGGCCAACAAGGCCTGTGCATCCGGTAAAATCATAGCAAGCAGCGTTGATAAAGCATATCATAAATGCGAAGTGTGATACCGCATTTTTTATATGCACTTTATTTTTATTTAAATATATGTCCATGTTAATACTGTTACGCCGATATGAAGTTGCCGTATCGCGCGAAGTGGCTCCCTCGAACCGGTCGAAGATGGGATCGAAGTATCGATTGTCCGGTGACCTTAGCAACCGGGACTATTGTGTCCGGAAGTCGCGATCGAGCTTTCAAACGAGGCACACGTTCGAATCGAAAGTAGTTTCCGCGTTTATAAAATTAAGATTCCTGCAATGCCGCGACCAGGAAGACCCTCCTCGAGGCGCAACAATACTAACCGCACCGATAACTTATGGATATCTATTCTTACCGGAATTGCTCTTTTAACGGGTTATAAAATAACGATAATACCTTTTTGAAAGAGACGTAGAAGACTGTCAACTTAATATGTACAGGAAACAACGTACCAATCTGTCTTTACATTTTTAGTTTGTGACAGTTAACTATATTTCATTCAGAATGCCACGAGCACTATGAACGCCTCTAGATGTACCGACATGATTTCTGTGAACATTTTATGGATCATCCTGTTTTGAAACTGCGTACACCCTAATGAAGCAAGAAATGTAAATTTTGCCTTGATCTATGAACATTTATAAATATTTCTACGCCGCTATTTTACTGCCAAGAAAAACATATGGATTCTAAACAATTCTTTGATGTAATTAAATCTATGTTAGCCTTCATTCGTACCTTGAAAAAAGTGACACTGAAGTCCCTAGAAACTTTCCTAACCGGTCATCTATTTCCGATTTAAAAAAAAAAGATTTTTTTACTTTTTCCTTCTAATTACTTTACTGAAAATAATATATATATTTACTCTGTACAATTTGTGTCCATTTTGGATCAAATTAAATATCAATTTGAGCCTGAAAAGAGCACGGGGACCGATGAAACTCTATTTTGGGCATTCTACTAATGGATCAAATGATCGTCAGTATATCCACGCCAAAATGATTTTATTTCCGTATCATTAACACTTAAATGTCATTCAACAGAAACTTATTGTATATATTGCTGGTTTATATTACATTCATACGAGAAAGAAAGGAGAAAACCACCGACTGTTAAGAAAATGGAAGGCCGTGCATGGAAGCCGGAAAGAAAGAAGATAGGATCAAAATAAGAAAATGGAGCTGGTGCATCGAAAAAATTATGAGAAGAGTTGCTACATGCTGTTCGAAGTGGCCGAATAAAACAGAACTTCCCAAATAGTTGGAAAGGAATTTTATTTCAGAGAGACAGAAAAATAGAGAATGCCGTATGAAGATACACGGGGGGAGGGGGAGGGGGGATATAAGCTTGAGAAAAATTGTAATGGAATAACCTTACGTAGCATTGCATGCACAATTTATGCCATGGTATTAGAAGTGGAACTAAGCAAAGAAAACGGAGCAGAAACAGATTCTCGTAGAGATGCAGGCAGAATTGAGAAGAAAATAAGGTAAAATGAGTATACAAAGATCCGTGTATACTTTTTATTGTACCCTATTTTGAAATCCTTATGAGGCGTGCGGAATATCCCGTAAAATGTCCTGCCGTCCAGAAGATAATGATTCTTCGTAAGAAACTAAACTAAGAATATGAAATAAGATATTCCATACATGACTTAATTTTCTATAAATTGTTAATCGCTTGACTTTTGTAAGCAATAATTAATAGAAAAAGTAATAGATATAACTTCACAACTTATGTAATATGATAGTAATTCTCTAAATATTTGGAATACGTTGTTTCAACGATGTTAACACGGTATTAACGTTTTGATCTTTGAAAACAGTAATCATTTTTGCACTTTCTTAAAGTACATATGTTCCAGAATATTTTTATCAAAGGATATACCGAAATTTGCTCAAATAATTGTGAGACGAGAAACGAAGGATGACTGAGTGATTGAGTGAAAGAGATGTGTGTGAGTGAGATAGCGCGAGAAACAAAAGCGTTTCGGGAGACGGACGAAAAGAAGAACGGAACGAACGAAGGAAGAGTGTATAACGCGAGACGCGAAGGTGATCGAACGTAGAGAGCGATCTTTTATTCTTATTCCAATTATTTCAATATATATCTATTCTAAGTTAATCATTTACGCCGGCCCTAGATTCTCTAGTGTTATTATTTATTCCCCCTTACTCCTACTTTATTCCTCAACCATCCAACATTTATTCTCTCTTACTCTCTCTCTCTCTCTCCCTCTCTACCATCTAACATAATGAAGATATAGATATTACAATAAAGCAGTACCGTTCCGGTTTTTCCTGCAGCTGCAACGTTAAGTTTAACCACGTTTTTCTCAAAATGTTTTCGGATATGGTTGACATGATATCTCAAGATCTAGTTTTTCGATTGCATTGAAACTTGAATGTATTCTTGATCAGACTGCCGCTATAGCCAGCACGAAATACTTTAATTTATTCGTTTATATGTGTTTATTATTCGTTTTAGACCGTCACAATTTTGTATATTTTGACTTAAAGAAAGATATAATGTAGTTAAGATATTAGTAAATATATCCTTAAAAGATTAATACAATACAGTGTACTGATTTGACAAAACAAATTACATAAGAAGGCCTAAAAAGTAGAACGAAAAACACAAATACCCCCTTAAATAACAGGGTCTATCTTCGAATAATTAGTGCTAAGATACAATAGACGATTTATTTGCTATTTTTGTTTTAACATGTAAATACACAGACATTATACGTGTTATAAAATACTAGATATTTCGTTGCACGTTTGGTTTTATACCATCCTTTCTATAACGGGTCTTGCATACTACATTTTATGAAAGAATTTATAAAAGAACTTTTTAAAGAAAGAGATATGCAACAGCATATAATTGCTTCCTTTATGAGATAGGTTTGTTGACTGTATTTGTCAATTTATGAGAAAATTCTATTTTATAGATACTATTTTGAAAATTATCCCATCAATTTGTTGCACAGATTAAAACTGCCTTTTTCACTGTCACCGAAACACGTTTAATTTGCACACCATGTGTTGCTAATTGACACATGTATCACTCATGTCATAAATGCTAACATTTTAATTAAACACGATACACCAGCGCCGAAAATTTAATTTGCGTATGAAAATTCTAATTCGACTGTGATTTAATTTTACGCAAACGTATGCCTTTTTTTAATTACATAATACTAAAGTTTTCACCACGACCCACGGCAAACGATCAGAATTCATCTTCCCCCCTTTAATGGCGGTGCCGCAGACACCAAGGGATTGTCGAAATTCAAATTCCTCATAATTCCACTGCGTCTCGGAATGAAACTCTAATGAGGAACTAAGATCTGATATTAAAGACGACAGAGGCTTAATTGAAAGCGTAACTTCCAGATAGGCGTTTCTTTCCTGACAATTTCGTCGGGGAAATTTCCGCCATGGGTGTCTTCTTTGATTCATTTTTCTGCGCACGATTGATAGAGGCAAATTCCTGCCAATTTTTCGACAAATTGATGCAGAAAGATGGAAACATATAGTTCGCACAAGAAGGAAATATTGTTGCTAAACGTTTACAACGTGACATACATTATCCGAAATGTTTGCAAATCGGAGCTGTAGAACACTATTAATGACTTTCAAGAAAATCTCCCAATTTATTGAGACTTTTAAGTCCTTTGTTACGAGAGACCAGCTGATTTCAATCACGAAATCTGAATTCTTTTATCTATATAAAAGTCGTATAATCAGGCAAATAGTCGTTTCATCTGCGCTCATAAAGCCAAATATCGCAAGAAACCCTTTAATAATTTTAATGAAATACCAACCTACGATGGGAAAACTTCAGATATTCCGGATGAAGAATTTGTAGAATTTATACGTGGCGAAGAATTTAAAGTCCGCATTAGTTAGAAGCGCAGAAATTGTAAGTGAAGAATTTCTCAAATTCATGCGTGACCTCAGCTCCCCAATGGAGGACATATGTAATTACAGATCGAAGGGACGGGCGAGCTTACGTAATTACATCAAGATCTTGCCTACTTGACGATGTACGTGTGTTTACGTCACGGAATTATCATATGTTCCGTAAGATCTCATACGCGATGCAAACACCGTACCATTTGCAACGTGACATTCATAATTCTGCGTGCTTCGCCAGCAAACTAGCTCAACTCTATTACACACTGTCAGAGTGCATTTTGATGCACACAGAGAACCTCTGGTGGATGAAGATGTAGAGGTTGGTAACCATATAATCACAGTTCTAAAGCACGAAAGTCATATTCCCCACTTGCAGTCCTCTTTCTTGTTATGTACAGGAGAATGCACGTTAGCACCTCGCTAGGAGTAATACTATTCACACGTGTCATGTAAATCTCTGAAGCTGCTCCTTAATTCTTACTTTCCTCTTAATCTGCTTGGTAATACTCTTTGGGACATCGTAATTGAATTTCGTGGAAGTTCTGTGTCTTTAGACGACAAGTACAGGGTGGTATGTTCGCATTTAGATAGTCTCGAAATTGTGGAGCAGAGGGGAATAAATTTTAGTGTTACAGGACTGTTCAGAAATCGTGGGGCAGATGGGTGAGAAGTGTTGAAGCAGAAAAACTGCATTCTTTTCAAATACTGATTTTATGAAAAATGAAGGATACTAGCGAAAAACGTATTTGATATTTGTGATTACAACCATGAAATTCAGAAGGATTGATGTTAATGTTCTTAGTGGCAAAAATCGTGTTGAAAAATGTTATTAAACATTGATAACCAAGCATGACTGTATTTTTTTATACAGTGTAAAGCTTCCGTTAAACTCGCATCAAACATACCGAAGTGGCCCACTTGAATTCACGATTCATTTTAACCCAATTCAAAGCCGCTCGTTCGAATTCATTTCGCTCAGAATGGAACTCGTCGCAATATAATTGAAATTTTAATTGTGTACGAAACGAAAGGAAAGCTTACAAAGTTTTACGAGAGCATACGAATTGTTCATGTTGTGTGATTTACAACGGGCCATAAGTACACAATAACAAAACCATTTTTCCAGAAAATGAAAATTATATTTTGAAAATTCCTCTTTCAGAAAGATCGAACGGTCTTTACTAAAGCTCCCTCGCAAGTCAGCTTTTCGCTGTGTTATCAACAATAACAAATGGTATATAAAAACATACAGATTGATAACAAATAAGAAGAAAGCCAATACACATCTGCTAAAAATAACTACAGAATATTTTGGTGAACAACGAAGAGATATATTTGCGGATGCTACATTTTTATACCGTTTTTACAGCAAAATCCTTGGTCTAAAATTTTATTCGAGTGAATTATTATCTTTGGAATGATTCGTGTTTTAAAGTATGCGATGCCGCATGTTACAAAACCTAAATTATAGCGTCTTACCCGGTGGACGTTAACGGACTGCCACGGAGACCGGTTCGTAGTGCGGTATTCCTAGCTTGAAATCTCTGTACGACGAAACTGCTCCGTTGTTCGCTTTTACTTTATTTTGTTAAAAAAAGAAGAATATACATGTTGCGTGGCTGAGTTCCTTCCATTTCGAAGCTAACACCCACAGGTAGGACGAGTAAAGTGCAATGAGATATGGGACTGTGGCGTGAGAATAATGACAGCGCGAATGCGCGAAGAAAGGAAAAATAAATGTAATGTGAATGAACCAAGCATGTTTGGAATGTGACTGAAAAATATTCTAGTGCACGAAAAATAATTCTTTACAGTTAAATATACTATCTTTATATTTAAACTTTTAATTTCAAACGTGACCCCTTGCCGTATAATAACGATTGACACTCGTGACGCGGTAAATTGGATAGAAAATTTTCAAGTTCTGTAAAACCTATGAAATGGAAAATATCGGTGAGACGCAACCGGATAAAATTATTTTTATAATATTAATATTACCTTAAATTATACGATATATCAAGAGTCACTGATCAATTTTTAATTTACCAATTTAATTCTGAATTATTGTGGAAGCAGTCACAAAATAAATCGTACGGCAAGGGGTTAACCTTCTCAATAGGTTGATTAAGCAAACTTTCGTTAAGTGATATGCTTTCTGGAAATGATACAATAGATTTTTTATTCTGATACTGTAGGTCTCATGAAACTCTAGTTAATCAATTTATTCAGGCATCAGAAATATAGTGAATTATTTTAAATAAAATGAAAAATATTATTAGCGCCGAACGTTTTAAAAGCGTTAGACACTTTTAAGAATTTCGTCGTTAATCCGCACAGCTTTTGAGCTTTACAAAGAATTATTTAAACGAATACGGAGAAGAACGAATGCGGAAGTAGCGACTCCTGAAACTCGTTCGCAAACTTTCGTACGATCAGCAACCTTAATTAGCTGTGGTTTTTGTCTGTGAACCTCCTTTGAACCCGACGAAGAGAAAATTATCTTAGTGATTCATTTTCCATTCTCATTTCTCAGCAAAATTTTTATCTCCATGGATTTTTCAATATAATTTGTCATTTTGACGCCCGAGATTCTCAAAAGGAACGTACAATTACAATATATTAATATTTATTAGCCTATAGTCAAGTTTTCAAATTAAACCGTTATCGTTAAAATAAAAAATTAAACAAATATTCTATACACATTAATGACGATTAAGATATAAGGAAATTCTATTTATATAAACGAAATTTCAGCGGAGCTTAATTAAATGAACTGTACCAGAAGTCCTATTATCTGAACTGCAAAAGTGTATCATTTTTCATGATCAACGTTTCAAGATCACAATTTTTTATCAAATGAAAACCTGTTTTCAGTATTTTCGATTAAAATCTGTTGTTACGTGATTATTGTTTCTAGTCGTTGTCATATTCAATTTAAAATTTTTCACAATCTTTAATACTGTCTTTAAAATATTAATTCTCATTTTCATCTTACAATTATTACCTTTCTCAATAACTTATCTCATTTTTAATTTTATTTGAAAATTCTATAAATTAAGTATTTTACGAATATGTCAGAATTAGTATAAATAACAATGTGAAGTTTCTCGGTTCATTTTTTAACTAATTGAAACCTCTGAATTATTTCGTTGGTTATATGTAATGGAGCGTTGATAATGGTTCTTACAATTTGAGTCCTGTTTTGGGAACATTGAAGAATTTTAATGTTTTTGCCCGTTGTTCCCCATAATTGGTTCCCGTAAGTCCAAATTGGTTTTAGAGTGGTTTTTTAAAATAACATTTTGTTTTCCAATTTCAACGCTTATCATCTGCGAATTCTCCAGTAAAACTTATTGATTTTGAATATCAATTATTTATGTACAGAGATGATGTGTTGTTTCGTTTTATCGAAAATCATACACAGATATTTAACCGCGTCTTTGATTCGGATTGCGGAGTTGTTAATGGGCATGACTGATGGGCAAGACTGCGCCCATGTGCAGCGATGTGCAGCGTGTAAAAAAATCACGGAGGGAGAAAACGTTTTGCGATTCGAAATGTGCCTGCATAGCTCCAATGATCGTCCCCGTCTAATCGTTTTATTACTCGACCGGGCCCGAACGTTCGAGGGGCGTGTATATTTCGACCTTTACCATGTATCGGACACCTTTTTCCCTTCGCTCTGGGACTCATAGAAAATATAAGAACGTAGCTGGAAATGTAGTTTTCCCAAAAATGATAAAACGTTGACGGTAAAATTTGAGTAGGGGAAGGTAGCCTAATTTGGACCAATTTTATATTATTCACTATATAGAAGTACGGAAGAAGTGTCAATAAAAATTAAGTAGTAGAAAAGAAACTCACTAAGTGTACCTTCAAAATTAAACCATTTATTAAATTTTAAAAACCATTTATAACGGTGAAAAATGAATTCAAAAAAATCGTGTCATTAGGAAACCGGTTTCCCAAATTGAACCGCTAGTTTCCTAAATTAGACCATTAGCTTTCTTAACGACAATTACAACAAAATAACCTTTTAATTGCAGCACTAACTCTAAATTAGTGTTAAATTTATGCTCATCGACAATTCGTTCTAAGAGATCGAAAAAATGATTGACATTTTCTCTATTAAAGCCTCTGGCTCTCGCCATTGAGGTTCCTTCGGGTTTCCGGAGCGAGAGATGGGGATTTCGTTTCAAAAATGCGTAGAACCATTTTTTACCAGCAATTCTTTTATCTCTATCAAAACAATGTGGTAAAGCATATTTTTCTGCAACATCAAAAGCTAGTTTTCTGACTTCCTTAATTGTTAAACCAAAAAAGCATTCTTCAAGGTGAAGGATGTGCTCAGAAATAATTCTTTCTATATCTGTAGAAAATACCGTCGGTCTACCCAATGCTTTAACGTTATTGCGAACGGAGTTTTTTTCACCAGCATGTCTTTTGATAGTTGCCTTAGGAACACCATACACACGACTGCATTCATTCAAACCGTAATCACCATTTTTGTATGCGGCAACAGCAAGCAATAAATCATTTTCAGACCATAATCCACAGCGCCCTCTTTTTGACATTGTAACCCTGAAAATATTTTTTCAATTTTAATTTGTCTATAAAAGAAATGTCGTTGCCGAAATTGGACCGGTCCAATTTCGGCAACTGTTTTCGGTCCAACTTGGGCAACTTGAATATTTAATGCTTGATATTGTACAAAAACGTCAAACTAACATAACATCTCAAAATTGTAACTGCAAATTCTAGATAAATAAGTAAGCTTTGTGACGATATAATAAGACCTGTAATTACAGTGAGCGAAATTCGTATAAACGCACTTCAAATTCTATGAATTTTTCCTCTTATATGAATGTAGAAGACTGGCAACGTTGTCAAGAAGCTCTAATTTGTTTCTATGGCTACAATTGTTGATGTTCTTATGTTTTCCGTTTATTTCGGTTATTTGTAGAGTTAGATGGCAGAGTGAAACGTTTGTAATAGTGTCTGCACGTGCGAAATTCGTTTAAACGCACAGCAAAGAAAAGGAATAGAACAGGAATAAAACTAAACTTATATTATAATTCCAAGTCTAATATTTCGTATGGCCTCCATTGTTTTTAATTAATACAAAAATTCGATTTGGTATTGAATTTATAAGATTATTTATTGTGGAAACAAGAATTTCTTCCCAGGAACTTTTAATTGCTTCTTTTAGCGCTGCAGTATCGGCGAATTGGCGGCCATTTGCGTATACATTTCTGGCCATTATACCCCATAAGTTTTCAATGGGGTTCATGTCAGGACTACATGCAGGCCATTCAATTAAAGGGATGTCCCGTGCTTGAAACCATTCGCGGGAATATTTTGAAACGAGGATTGCTGCGTTGTCTTGTTGGAACATAAATTCACGTTCGCCAATTGTATATTCCAAAAATGGAATTAATACTGCATCTAGCATATCGACGTACTTTTCTGAATTAATTTTGCTATTAATAAAACAAAGTTTTACTTTTCCGTATGAAGAAAATGCTCCCCAAACCATTACACTTCCACCGTGGAAATTTCTGGACATCTTAGGCTCGTTTTTTTGACGTAAATCGTGCCAGTAGGAACTGTATCCATCTGGACCGTCTAAATTGAATTTCTTCTCGTCCGGAAAAATGACTTTCTTCCATTCATCAGTCCAATGCATATGGTTTTTTGCATATTCCAATCGAGCAATCTTATGATGCGCTTTCAACATTGGCTTTTTCTGTGGTTTTTTAAAAACTACGTTTGGATTATCATGCAAAATTTGTTGAACACGTCGTTTTGTGATCGATAAATACATTTTTGCCACAATTTGACTTGCAACTAATCTATTTTTTGTCGCTTCATGAAAAATAACATTTTTTTCCCGTTTAGTTGTTTTAGAATTTCCTTTCGTAGGACATTTATTTCCATAATTTTCTTTTAGTTTTAAGAAATTTCGTATTACACACTCTGAACGATGAATTTCCTTAGCAATTTTTCTAATTCGATTCACCTCTTTTATTTAAAATAGCTATTGTAGCTTTTTCGCCTTCACTAAGGAAATTTCCTCTTGGCATTCTTCTCCTTTTTATTAAAACAAATGTATTACTAAATGCATTACTAAATACAGTATGATGTTACACAACTGAACAATATGACACACTTACCACTTTTATTTCTTTTTATATTAATCGAAACAAAGCACTGCGTTTATACGAATTTCGCACTTGCAAGCACTATTACGAATGTTTTACTCTGCCACCTAACTCTACAAATAACCGAAATAAACGGAAACATAAGAACATCAACAATTGTAGCCATAGAAACAAATCAGAGCTTCTTGACAACGTTGCCAGTTTTATACATTCATATACGAGGAAAAATTCATAGAATTTGAAGTGCGTTTATACGAATTTCGCTCACTGTACTTCCGTTTAGACGAATTAACGGCTTTAACTCTTACGTCGAAATAACAAAGTTTCTTCTTACATTAGTCAAACAAATAACACTTCTCTCAATGTAACCACGAGGCGTTTCTTCACAAACACGATTGCATTAACCCCATCTACATCTACGTATAACAAGATGCGTATCTCAAATCGCACAGATTTTATCAATTTTTGGATATCATAGCGGTCCAAATTAGGCTACGTTCCCCTATATTCGCCATTCGTCATCAATAATTCAGACGAAAAAGGTCATTGATACAATGGGATAGGCCTACAGCGGATACGGCTGTAAAAAAAATGCAAAGATAATAGTACCCTGTTGGATGCCGATCTAATTCTCTAAGATAATACACCCAAATATTACCAAACGTGATTCAGGGTCCAAACAGAATCTGCTACTCATTTCCTGTTTTGTCATCGCTTTTCCTTCTAAACATATTTTGAATAACTTTAGGCTTGACGGAAGTCACAGGAAAAGCGGCGGCCTTTTGGAACCTTAATCACGAGAAGTCGGAGTCATCCAAACCTTCCGCCACTCTGTCTCAGAACCCTTAAAATGCTCGTTTCGTTTCCAAAATCGAAATATTGTCTAGAATCGCTAACAGTCCGCACCTTGCGTCGACGTTTATCCCAAGTTTCTAAACTTCCGCACGTGAAAGTTGATTCTTTGAAAGTAAAGTGTTGTAAACTATTTGCAGAATACAACAACTCCATGTGTGATGTGGAAATCTATTAATACAAATATCGCCTCGATACGCCACGCGCGTTTTAGAAGATACCTGTCTGACATATGTTTAGCATTACAGGGACAGCGGAATCCAAGACGTATGTACGTTCGGAAGAACTAAGCGGCGCTTCTCCAAGAACGGATCTGGCGTTCAGATATAGACGGCCGCGGTAAATCAGTTGCGACAAGGCGGGTCTGTTGCTCGCACCTCCTATTTCCGTCATATCGTTCCTGGAAACCTCAAGGTCGACCAATAACAACCAGAAACGAAGTACTTCTTTCGTCGCGCCCCGTCAGAATTGTTGCGGCCTGTAGCTTGCATCTTTGTTCTAACGACTTGGAAAAGAGGGAGACTTGGAAAAACATTAAAATCTATTAATTGAATTTGGTTTAAGGCATATCTGACAATACTTTTTCACTAATAATACTTTTGTTATACCCGGCACTCGCCATGGTGCGATCTGAAACTGTTCGTTGACAAATAACCTTACTCGACGTGACCCACACGTCGTTTTGATTTCCGTGACCGACGTGCGTGGTAAGTTCTTCCAGCGCGAGTCGTTAAATACGAATATCGCCCCAATACGCCAGCACGCTCGTGCCAATAAGTTCACACCTGGCAAGTAAGAGGCAAGTCAATCAGCGAGCTCTTGAGTGCAAGGGAAAGCAGAATAGGCGGAGCTCCTCCAAGGGCATATGCGGCGAGCAACTAAACGGCATTCCTGTTCCATGATAATAGCTTTGTGCCAGACCGCGCCACTGCATGGATAATCGGGAACTCTCCCCCAGTACAGCAAGGCACAACGACCGCCGCACTTGAGCGGCTAGCAAATGATTTCAAAGTTCTTACATAAACCTACTGATCATTTGCTGACCGACGGATCCATGGAAGGGAGGAGAGGGGTCTGAATAATTCAAATACTTCGTATCTTTTGCGCCGAGCGGTATCTGTCTCGACTTTATATTTTCATAAAACGCGGTATACATTTTGTAAGTTTTCGACAACGACCGAGCAACGATCGGGCTAAGGCTCCAAGGTCATCTCGCAATTAAATCGCTCCTGGGGACCGGGGCGCGGACACATGAACATTACCAAACTCGATCAGCAATGAACACGCCGCTAACTTTCGGGCCTGAAATACACCTGGTTAACCCAGCGTGTCCACTGTCGCGGACTGTCCATTCAACAAGATGAAGGACCCACGCCACAGTCAGGCCCGAAAGTTCCAGGACAGCCAGGATCCGACAAAAGCGAGAGCCACCACGCCAGACCACGATCCTACTCGGTCGCCGTCCCGTTCCCGACTGACCATCACTGAAATGGACGAGCTCGAGCGACCCGTATCAAAACAAAGTGCGAGAAGGCTACACTACGCGGTCGCCTCTCGAGTGATATCTCATCCATTCCAGTTTACAGGTTTCCATGCTGTACATTCACATTTATATTAACAACTTTCGTACTTCGAATATAATAAACTAAATATCATGAACTTGTAAACTATTGAATTACATTTTTAAAGTCACAACTAAATAGTACTTCTTTATAATGAGAAACTTAATATATTTTTTTTTTATATATATACATATATATGCATTGGCAACAAGCTTGGTTTACAATTACATTTACTTTTTATATGTTATTTTCTCCAGTTGTCCGTTCCTTTCCTTTCAACCTATTACACAATGACGTTAAACATTGTATAAAGTAGTAGATCTTTCTTCCGCACTTCGATGTCCTCTTTAACAAGTCTTACGCACATGCTTTCACAAAGTATTATACACTCGTGAGAGGCAACAAAGTTGTTCATTCAGTTACCCCGGCAAATAAAAAAAAATAAAACTGCACTATACAAACTGTACACGCCATTGAGAAAGGTATAAAAGCCGCAAAGCATACAATTTAATACCCTCATTACACAGCTACCCCTCGAAATGTCAGTCTAATACCAGAGTCGTTATAAAGTGTCCGAACGTTTTATTTCCCAACGATGCAAGCTGCAGGATTATCACTCTATCCTGTGCGAAGGTAAGAAAAATATCAGGGAGCATGACATCTAACCATTTTTTCGCATCGCGATAAAAACAAAGTTCGAGGAGGTCTTATTCGCAGATGGTGATAAAGGATCGTTCATAACGTCCGAGTGTGTTGATTAAGTTGGTAGCATGCAAATCGTACATTCCCGCGTTCACCTTCCTTCGTCCACCCTTTTATAAGCCAGATAAGCCACCCACCGCTTGCGGGCTTCACGTTTAACCCCAGCTTGTCGCGAAGCGTGCCATAAGCCGACATAATTATATGCAATTTATCATAATTGAGAACGTTATCGCAATCGTTGTGTAGCGAAAATTGTCTACGCAGGTGAAACATTATGCAAGATATTGTTCCGACCACCGACACATCCTGCTGTCCCGAGGAAATCGTTTAGAGTTATCGTTACACGGCCGTTTCTTACTACGCTCCTTCCTGTATTTTTTTCAGCAATGGTTGTTTTAAAAGAAACGGCGCGATGGTATCGGGCTGTAATTAGTACTTACATTACGAGATGGTGTATTTCTTTAGCTTAATGCAGTCGGAGAGCGGGGCTTCGGTTTCAATGAATCAGCGATGTTATGCCGAAGTATACTTCTCGTAGATTTTTGTCGCACTTAATCTTCTGTTAAAGTAAGTTTTTCATGTCATGACTTTGGATTTTAATAATTACTTAAAATATTTAACTGGAATGGCTTATAATACTTGTAATTACTCCTATCGCCAAAGAAAAGTAGATATCAAATATTTATGGAGTATTAATTCCAAATTAATGTTAAAACAATAAACTGCTAGCAGACTGAAAAAGCTATTCTGGCTAAAAAAGTTTCATAATCATCATAAGTGTTAATGTTAGATGTTTAAAATTGTAACGGCGCCAAAATCTTATGGCGCTGTTCTTTTAGGCAACTTCCGTCATGTATTTCAGGTATTCGGTTCCTTCATCACATTTCGTTTTTTCTACAAAGGTATAAGGTTTGACGTAAACAAAGTGGTCGTTTAATCCGTCTGAATCAGGGGACTTCCATTAGTGGTGAACTGCATAATAAAGTTAAAGATAGAACGAGGGGTGTGGTTATACGTACAAATAAAGCCATATATGTCTAAGTGTTGCAATAATTTACATATTAAATAATAAAGCGACAATAGTTAAGTTCTGAACAATATTTAATTTAGATTTTGTATAACTGACTTCCACAGACAGAAAGGACTGAATTTGGCAAAGAAATCCGAAAGAATTGGAAAATATTAAAAAATTCAAATTTTTTCAGAAGACGATTTTTACATGCCAATAACAGAAACAAATTTTATTGCACTTGTAATAAAGCTTTCACTTTTCATATTATTGTGGATACTTAGAAAACTGCATGAGATCAAGAAACAAATTGAGCACAAATTGTAATACTTCTTATAGTTTATATCTTTGTTATAAACTTTTTTTTAAGTATATTGTGAGGCAATATTTTCTTAAAACTTTTGATCACTAAATTATAGACCGCAAGAAATAAGAAAAAATTTTAAGTTCTCTGCTATATGTATCTGATAGGTTCCGTGCATATTCGCGATAAAATGGAAAGTCAAGATTTCCCAAGAAAAGACGGGGGAATGTTTTAACGCCTAGAGTCATTTCTTAAGTTGTTGAAAACTATTTCGTCATTAACAATGCATAAACTATGTTTTTAAAGAGATTCAGATTTTTTTAATTTTCTAGTTGCTAAACTTCCGTTGTTAGACTTCTAGCTTCGTCTTCGTAAAAATTACGTATTGCCGGCGTTTGTGAAGCTGAACAACCTGTATATATTAGGTCTACCGGAAATTTCTGTCCGTTTTTAGAATAAAACAAAAGAATAAATTTTTCATACCTTCAATAATCTTTATTGAATAATATAATTGCCATCATTATTTATGACTTCTTGCCAACGTGATAGCAATTTGTATATCCCATTTTTAAAAATCTTTCTTTTTCACGATCCTACATATTCGAATTACTTACTTATCTGTTTTGAGAAATATTAGAAAAAACAGTGGTACGCATCACTTAATTATTCATAATATAATATTGGTATTTACAACAATGTACGAGAAAAGGTATAACAAGAATTCAAAAAAGCTTACTCATCGAAAGTCTTCAAAGCTGGCGCCGGTCTGCTACACAGAAGTATTATAACAGCATTAATCGTTACGTGCACGCCTGACTGCAATTAAGAACGAGCTGTCTTGTAAGCTGCGTTTTACGTGCCAAAGTGGGATATAATTAGAGCAAAATACGTGACAATTTATTATCGTATGAAAATTTGAAATCACGTGGTACTTTACGGCTCTCATTATTACCAACGATTAAGTTCTTTATTATATTGAACTTAAAGAAAAATCCATTAAGACAATAATAAAACTAGTACGATAAGAATAATAAAGTTACCACCTTTCCTCACATTCGTGCCATTACTGTTCCCTTAAAAAAGCGAGAAACTATGCAACTTATGAATTAATACTTATTCATATAACTTTACTTTCCCCTGGCTTCCAGTCTTAATAAATAAAAATCACGTAATTGGTATTTAATCCCTCCAAGAGTGTCCAGGTTTTTTTACATCCATCATGATCTCATCTTTTTAATGAGATTTAATATGAAAAATACACAGATAACGACATTATTATTCGTATACTTACTTCTCTTTTCTTAACATTAAATTGTATTCCGCTAACATTGTAAGAAACCAGAGTTTATTCTCTAATTTTGTATGGTACGCGAGTTTTCAAAAACTATAGAAAATAACATGTTTTCATTTGGACCCCGTTGAGCCATCGTAAACACACGTGATAGGCCATGGGCGCCGTCAACCTCTACTGTCCTTTATTCCAAAGTCAATTTTCTGGTATTTTCGTATAACAATAAGTCAGAGTTTTCGAGGCATGCAGATGTCGTGTAAACAATAGGCTTACGGTACTAGATGCAAAGCTATATTTGAGGGTCGCATTAACCCGTTGCCGTATTATTTCCTTTGTGACTTCCTCTGCAATAATTCAGAATTAAATTGATAATATAAAAATTGATCAGTGATTCTTGATATATCGTATAATTGAACGTAATATTAATACTATAGAAATAATTATATCGTCTCGCGTTTCACTGATATTTTTAGTTTGACTGGTTTTGCAAATCTTGAAAACTTTTTACACAATTTACCGCATTACGAGTATCACTCGTTAATGTACGGCAAGGGGTTAGTCTTCACATCAGCATTCGCGTTCTAGACCTTTCTGTAGTTGAGGGGAGTGCGAATCTTAAGATTTAGTTTCGTACTATCACTTCTCTCTTCCTCAATAGAAACAGCCGTATGATAAATTTTCGCCTGCGCCGATGAGTCACCCTCTTTCACCACCTCCGGGCCTTAGCCCCTTTACCACAGACCCGCCGGTCCCAAAAGGAGGTGCGTGATCAGAAGGGCGCCAAAACGATCTATACGGCAATCTCAGTGTTTATAGTGACGGACCAGAAACAAGGAGCTTGAGGGGTAATTTGCTCTGATTCGCCCGACGGGTAGGGACATCCATCTCCCTCACGCATTTTCGATTTTGACGCGCTGTTGGCAAGCGAGACCCGCACATTCGTTGCGTCGTCATGTGAACGACGACAGGAGTGCTTTATTTTCGGTTATCATTCGTCGATCTCAGGTTTCCAGGACCGACAAGAGCAATCTCCCCTTCCGTCCCAAGTGCCTTGTTTCTGGTTCCTCACTTTACTAATTTTCCGTATGCCTTTCGGTAGTGCTCAAGACGAATTCCTCGAGCTTTGCGGTCTCGGAAGGAGGGCCAATGAGCAGCGGATTCTCCTTCGTAATCAGACATTCGTCAACCGTCAACACACCAACATTCAAACTGTCAACGTCACATTCAAGTTCAAACACACACACATTATTCCGTCAAGTTCCTTGTTACCTCTTGTACATTTAAAGCTCCGAAAAACCTAATAATGTGACTCAACCTAATCCATCAGTGCTTCCACTCGCCGCCGAAACTACCTCACGTGCATAATCAGTGATTCGTGAGGCTCGTTTCCAAATTACGTAACTTTGACGAAGCAAAGCGAAGTTACTCGGCCTTACAACCCGAGTAAGATCACGCCCGCAGGCTGATCATGCATTTTGAAACGCAACACTATCGACTGTTTAAAGCTTTCAAGATTGTGCCTATGGTGTAAAGCTGGCAACAAGCGAGTTGGCACGCGGTAGTGGAGAAGGCAAAGGGGGCCTGTCGCTCGCACCTTCTGTTCCCGTCATATTGTTGCTGGAAACTTAAAGCTCACCCAATGACAAAACACTTGTTTCGTCGCGCATTTAGCGTTCTCTCACTTGCTTTGATGCGAATCATTCATACTCATCGCCATGCATTCGGATTTGAATATGTGGCTCATTCGGCATATATCGCGTTAAAATCGAAAATGCGAGTGAGCAAGGGATGCCTCTACCCGTCTGGCGAATCAGATCTGCATTCCTTCCGCGTACCATCAGTTCTGCTGCCGGCGGTAAACACAGGAAACACTACTACTATGTGAAGTGTTTTGTTTGGAGGCTGACCTTGAGGATTCCAAGAACGACAGGGCGAGAATAGGCGATGTGAGCAAGAGGCCCTCCTTGCTCTTGTGCCGCACGGATATACTTCTCTATTTTTCCCGTCTGTATGCAGGCGACTGTTCGGTGCAATTGTTTTTCGTACCGGATTTCATATTTTTCAGGATAAAGGATTGTGGAAACGTTTTTTTATAACAGAGATAATGTTTTATTTTCAACGTAGGGTACACTGAATTGGACACTCTACTACTCGGACACCGATCTAATCTACTCTAACGCATTCCCGCGTTCTTCTCCTTTTTTCTCCGTTGCAGGTCTACCACCTTATCTACACATGTCGTCAGGGTAACCAATCTTAACACTAATACGACACGAAGGCAATCGGTGTCAGCAGTTTCGTAATTGATAAAATACAATATTGTTTCTTAAGTTTACTGGGCATTTTTTCGTGAACTCACAAGGGAACTACACGAGGTGTCCGCCTCCGATTTTAATGAAACTTTGCAGATTTGTTAAGCACGTGAAAATAATCGATGCCTATTTTTTTATATCGGCTAAGTCGCACGTTTAGAGGGTGAAACCACCCTTAAAGGTTTCGACATTTTTTCTTCTTCCGCTTATAACTTCAAAACGGTTAATGATAGAGATTTACGATAAATGTACGAAATATTTGCTTTTTTGTGTACTAAACGCCTATGGAATTTAAAATTTTATTTGACGATTTTTTCTTAATTTATTATTAAAAACTGCCAAGTTTTTCGTTATATCTTTAAAGTTCGCGATGCGATTTTAACCAAACTTTTTTTAAATGGTGGAGCAATGAAAATAAAAGTTACATGTTATTGTGTTTTTCCGTAATTTACTCTGGAGTCGTGAAATTAACCCTTTTCTTTTGCCGGTTTTGGCACATTACGTTACTATATCTGATAAACGTGTGACAATGGAAAAAATATATTATACAACAAATGCTTCCCTTGTACTGTAGAATATTATTGTTTTTGTAAAAAATCAAAAGTAAAATTTTTTTGCTTTATGATATAATCCGTTGGCCGTGCAGATCCGCCACGACGCAGTAATCGTAAACTATGGTAGTTACCAAAAAATGCCATAAGAGAAAATTTTATGGTTTTTTACATGCAACAGGCATATGTTTACAAATTATTTAAAGCACAGTTTATTTATAACGAAAAAATTACTTTAATTGATTAATTTAAAATATGTGTACTATTACAGTTTCTATGAAACATATAGTTCACAAAAATGATACTCCTCGAACAAGTGTTGAAAACAAAGGGATTTTTTGCACCATGCACATGTAATAATAAATCATTTGAGCTGTTTTGTATGCGACGTAATTGATTAACGATAAGATGTATCTTTGTAAAACAGTATGATAATTACGATAACTCTGTTGCTCGCCACGCGTCGCGCAATTAATTTTTTTGTTAAAAATAAAATATGTTTTAAACTCTTTGTAAACATTTTCCTTTTGTATGTACAAGCCATGAAACTTTTCCTTATGGCATTTTTTGGTATCTACGATAGTTTACGATTACTGCGTCGTGGCGGATCTGCACGGCCAACGGATTATATAATAAAATAAAAAAATTTTACTTTTGATTTTTTACAAAAACAATAATATTCTACAGTACAAGGGAAGCATTTGTTGCATAATACATTTTTTCCATTGTCACACGTTTATCAGATATAGTAACGTAATGTGCCAAAACCGGCAAAAGAAAAGGGTTAATTTCACGACTCCAGAGTAAATTACGGAAAAACACAATAACATGTAACTTTTATTTTCATTGCTCCATCATTTAAAAAAAGTTTGGTTAAAATCGCATCGCAAACTTTAAAGATATAACGAAAAACTTCGCAGTTTTTAATAAAAAATTAAGAAAAAATCGTCAAATAAAATTTTAAATTCCATAGGCGTTTAGTGCACAAAAAAGCAAATATTTCGTACATTTATCGTAAATCTCTATCATTAACCGTTTTGAAGTTATAAGCGAAAGAAGAAAAAATGTCGAAACTTTGAAGGGTAGTTTCATCCCCTAAACGTGCGACTTAGCCGATAAAAAAAATAGGTATCGATTATTCTCACGTGCTTGACAAATCTGCAAAGTTTCATTAAAATCGGAGGCGGACACCTCGGGTAGTTCCCTTGTCAGTAACTTTTAAATAGCGTGTACACATTGTTTACAAACACTATACGTGTTATACGTTGCTGGATAAACTGTAACTTAGCTGTGCACTGCGCATAGTTGTTTACTTTATGAGGCTGGGTCTGAGGATTTCAAAAACGAAATGGCAGGAATAGGCGGTTGAAAACGAAATATTCTGCCGTTCCCTAGCCATCTTTCAGTTGTCGGACTGTACATATGATGTTCATTCACTGTAATTGCAAGTGACTGAACACGAACGCATACTTCTGTGGTAAGCAATGTGACAAGTACTTGACAAGAACTTGGCAGTGAATGTTTTAACAAAAACTTTTCTGAGTTCTTCCAAGTGTTCCTTCACGACCACTGGCAGATGACCGTTGAAACGTGAAGTGGCTTGCGTCTCGCATGATCGATGCAGTCGAAGATGGTGAGGCAAGAGTCCTCTGCTGTCAGTAATCCCATGCTATTTATGTTGAAAATAAATGAAACTTTGTTCAAATATCTTATACTCCAATGAAAATACAGAAAGTATTTGCAACTTTCAACCGTCTATATATGTTGAATAGCGGGATTTTCTAGTCTGAGATAAACCTTTTCTTGCGTTTGATAAGTAAGATTTATCTCACTTTTATACCGTCGCTCAAAATGTCGCAAAAATGTTTTACTGGTTTCTTCGTAGAGCTATTGAATCAAGGGCAAAAATCGAAATATGGAAACAGTAAATAGCCTGGAATTTACTTCACCTCGTCGAATAGAATCGTTCTCCATTTTGGCAGTGCTTTATCGACGCTCTTTTACCATTCATTTCCGCACGTAGGGCTTGCCCTCTCTATTTCGAGATCGCGATTCACGAAAGCATTCTCGGTCCCCGAAAAATCTCGGGCGAGTTAAATTTCGTTCCTATTGTGTACCATCGACAAGGCTGGAATAGAAATTCAGATCTAAATGGAAACGGTCGAAGAGAATGATCATGCACGATTTTAGCTGTATAGCCGCACGGGAAGTCGATCATTTCCACATGGTATCGCGGTCGGTTAACTTTTGTCTGTGAACAGATATTTCTTGCGTGTTACTTTCCAGTTTAACACCCATGCCAGTGAAAAGTAAAAATTTTTTCTAAAGTTTCGAAGCTCTTGGTATAATCAATTCTCACCAACTTTGGCCACGAGGAAAACTTCTCCAAGCTAGCCTAATGGTAGCAACGAGCTAATTTTGTGTCTTGCAGACGCTCTCGTTCGTAACTTCTGAGCCCTTGAAACCACCAAAACAAATAAAGATGCACAGAATGTAAATTTAGCAGTATTTTGAAAATAATAGTATTTAATATTATTTTATAAGAAAAGTTAATACAGTTGGGTCACTTACTATGGAAGAATATATTAGCATGATATTAAAAGCGGTCATTCGATTTTTTTATATGGCACAGACTAAGATCTAGGTCTTGATGATTATATTGGAATTCTATAATTAAGAGGATCATTTCAATTAAGAGCAACAACCAATCCGTTTCTTGAAAAAGTCAAGGTCAAAAGTTGAAAAGTTGAAGTCGTCGAATTGGAAAAAGATTTATATAAATGTTGTAAAATAAGTTGGTTACGATTTCTTTTTATGTTCTTATTTTTCACGTAATAACAATTTTCTGATAATCAAATATCGTTTGAATGAACAAGAGGTTTCTTACGAGTCACTTTTTCGAAATTGAATGATTAACGGAAAAATGTGAAAAGACTTTCTTGTACCTGTTATCGAGGGTTACAAGGATATGTGACGTTTTCGGATTCAACGACATACTTTTCAAGATTTAAATTTTTTTTACGCGTACTCGTGCATTCTTGCGGGGAAGATCTATGGTGGATAAACGGGTACTAACTCGGATTCGTAATCAATCAATGGGGACCGAGTTCGAATTTTTCCTGTTACCGTTCAGAAATTTTTTCATATGTGATATGTTATCATAGCCTCGGCCAATTTCATTTTTTTTTAAATTTGCACTTTTTCGACTTCAACTGCTATGGTAATTTCCAGGGATTAACCGTTGAGTCCCAGAGGGTTTTAAAAGAACACAGTCGAAAAAACCCGAGCAGCGCGATAGCGCTTGTCTCAACCGAGTACATACTGGAACTTTTCGACACAAAATCTGAAGAGCGCGGTCGCGCTTCTTGGGACTCAAACGGTTAAAACGGCTTCGAAAATAACTGTTTGAAACAGGTACATATCGGTTCTTACTGAAACAGTTACGAGAACCGAAAGAGTGTTATAACTGTTATAGATACATAAATCGGTTCTGGCTTATATCGGTTTTGGTTTCGGTTCTGCAAAACTGAAAACCGTCAATATATTAGTTCCGTATCGGTTCTACAATGCTTAACTGATATTTTTTGGTTCTATAATGGTTATAGTTCGGTTCTACATATGTTTATAGTAAATAATATGTATCACTGAGAAATTAAATTTTGAGAAATTAAATGTCAGATTGTTTTCGGGTAGAGGCGTAAAATGATTTGTTCGCGCACAATTTTTGGGTTATATATATTTTTGATAAAACTGATATTACATACTAGAGCATTCTTACATTTAACTACAATCGCGTGGACATAAAACTCACGTGGTGGTTAATGTACTCCTTTTTGGTCGAACCGGTAGATGTCACTAAATCTGCAGAAGCCATCATCGATGCATATTCTAACAATTATGTACATATAACGTTTTCGTAATTTAATCATATAATTAGTATATCGTTAATCATTCTCGAAATCACTCATGCTCTCTACGAATATCGAAGTAAAACTGATTTCTCCGTTGCCTGCTTTTATAAAACCAAAAGCATATCAGTACAATTGTCGACAACAGCAACGGCAAAGGTGCATGTTCCGCTACCATTGTTTCAAACGGAAACGCTTGGCTAGAAAAAGATGAATTTCGATAACACTTATCTTTTTTTAAAAACTGAGACGTCGGTATTTCGAATCTATTATTTCAATGCACCTTTTTTAGAGACACTAAATGTGGACGTATAATATTTGTGCAGTAAGCCATTGATACATATTATTTATTATATACATACATAGAACCGAACTATACCAGATAAAGAACCAAACAATATCAGTTGCAGCATTTTAGAACCGATACGGGAGTAATATATTGTAGCTTTTAAGTTTTGAAGAACCGAAACCGATACAAGAACCGAAAAAGAACAGTTATATAACCTATACGGAACCGATATAATATCCGTTCTACAGAATCGAAACCGAAAACAATATTGGTCAGAATCGATATAACATCGGTACTGTAGAACCAAAATCGAAACCGATATAGGCCAGAGCCGATATATGTATTTATAACAGTTATAACATTTTTTCGGTTCTTATAACTGTTTCAAGAACGGTTTTCAACCCCCGTTTTCAATTATTGTTTTCAACCCCCGGCTGTTTCGCCTTACCCCTACTGTTTTAGATTTTTGCGAAGGTCCAAGCCGAATCTGAGACGGTCGGCCAAAGTTCTATGGCAAAAAACAGAGACAATTTTTCCCTGCGGTATAGTAACCATTGTTCTCGATATGAAATAGTCAGACAGAAGTTTTTAGTATTGCGAGTCTTTGGCGCATTGCAAAAACCAAGAACGAATGTTCTTCAGTGCGACCATCGACAATCACTGCCTATGGTCTCCTAAAACTTTTTTTTGCCAAGTACATATAAGTAAGCGAGAGATTTGTTAGAGACACTGTTATCGATATACTGCTTTTTCAAGTGTCTTGTGCTACTTCGTATACGTTCCTCTAATTTCACATTTATCACATCACAAGAAAATGATCATTCCTGGGCAGTTTCTTTTTGGGATACCAAATCTTTAACTGTTATAATAGAAATATAGCAAAGTTACTCTTATAATTAATAATACTTGCCTTACACATTGTATGAATTTAACAGAATATTATCACTGAATGTGAATGTTTCCACAAATTGAAATTAAATGAAATGTTACAAAGATACTTGGCGTACTTTATCATGCTGCGCTATACTTTAAAGTTATACAGTTTGGTCCAAAAGTTATGGATCAAATGGAAGAGGGTGATAAGCAAGGACATTCCCAACTAAAAACAACATATACATAACCGATTTTTAACAGTTTCAGAGTTACTCCGTTCCTAAACTCTCATTAAAATTGTGCACTGCATTAAACAAAATTATTAAAATAAGGTAAGCACTGGATATGAGTTTCTTTGCTTGTCTCCTCTCTAATGATATACCTATCAAATAAATGTATTTTCATTGAAGTAATTCGGCACACTTAAAATTAAAATAACGCCAAATTTAACAATTTTCAGCCGTAACATTATTAATACGTCTTCTAAAGGGCGAACAACTGTATTGCTTAACATATTCAAAACTATAATTCTTTTTTACGATAAGAGTGCAATTGCACATTGTCACTGCACCGATGCATAAAAATGCACAGAAGTTTTATAGAAATGGATAGCGTTGATTATCATTTAATTTTGTCTTATGACATTTTTCTCCATCTCCAATTCTTTCAAGGATATATATCAGCTCAGTTCAGTGGAACGCCGTGCATACGAAATGGGGCAATATCTATGTCCACCTTAAATGTTCCTGTTATTTTTTATAAAATGAAAAAATGTAATATATGTAGGGACGACGGTTTACGATTCGGTCTCCGCCATTGTTCGACTTCGGGCGCCCGACTCTGTGCTGGGCCCGTTAGCTATTTTTAATTTAGCAAATTTCTGATGCTTCGGGTCCCGCGGGTTTAGGACCATCCGCGGTGAACAGGAGCCGGGTCGTGAGCCGGCGGTAAAAAGAAATCCTATTGTCTGGGTCAGGCTCAATGGTTACTTGATCGCCAGAGTTGTCCTTCGAAGAGCTCCGCCTGCGTCCCCTTCCCATGCGCTCGAGAGCTCGCTGATTGCTTCGCCTTTCACTTGCCAGGTTCGGACCTATTGCCACGCGGGGGTGGTGTATTGGGGCGACATTCGTATCTAACCGCTCGCGCTGGAAAGACATGCCACGCGCGTCGATCGTGGAAAACAAAACGACGCGCGTGGCACGTCGACCAAGGTTATTTGTCGAAAGACAGTTTCAGATCGCACCACGTCGCGTGCAGGGTAAAACAAAAGTATTATTAGTGAAAAAGTATGCTCTGATATGTTTTAAATCAAATACGATTAATAGATTTTAATGTTTTTGGACTTCTGGCGATGATTTGGTGGAGTTCAACCACTACGTGACGCCTGACGGCGAAATATAATGCTCCGTTCTAGTACGTGCATCTATAAATTAATTTCTAGCGCAAACAGTTAAGAAACTCCGCGACAGCAGAACGCAAGGCGTTCTCGCGTTGAAGAATACATTGTTGAGGCCGAGCATTATATTTCGCCGTAAGGCGTCACGTAGTGGTTGAATTCCACCAAATCATCGCCAGAAGTCCAAAAACATTAAAATCTATTAATTGTATTTGATTTAAATCATATCAGAGCATACTTTTTCACTAATAATACTTTTGTTTTACCCTGCACGCGACGTGGTGCGATCTGAACTGTCTTTCGCCAAATAACCTTGGTCGACGTGCCACGCGCGTCGTTTTGTTTTCCGCGATCGACGCGCGTGGCATGTCTTTCCAGCGCGAGCGGTTAGATACGAATGTCGCCCCAATACGCCACCACGCTCGTGCCAATAGATCCGGCCATGACACCGAGAGAGGGTCTGTGAATCAGTGACATCTCAGCTATATGTATGGGTGAAGTAGGCGGTGTTTCTCCAAGGACGGCTGTGGCGATCAAATAAAGCTTGTGCCTCAGGGAGATGATCGGGCCTGCATCGCCCGAGCGGCAAACGACTATATATTATGCTGGAACGGTAAGACGACAGCTGAGACGGTAGGGGAGATTGCTCTCGTACTGCCTATCCCCGCCATGTCGGTCCTGGAAAACTGAGATCGACGAATGACAACCGAAAATAAAACACTACTTTCGTCGTTCACATGACGACGCAACGAATGGCGGGTCTCTCTTGCCAATAGCGCGTCAAAATCGAAAATGCGTGAGGGAGAGGGATGTCCCTATCCGTCGGGCGAATCAAAGCAAATTACCCCTCAGCTGCCAACTTACCGTTCCAGCATATTACCGATTACTTATGTATTTGATCCGAGCACGGCGATAAAAAAATCGCTTAGAATAAGAAAGTTTATTTTGTTACCGCATTTTCGCTCGCATGGCCGTCCATGATAGCTTGTTGAAATCCTCTCAACATTGGTTATTATATTGTGATGAAAAAATACAGCGTACCATTTAAGAAAATAGAGACGACCTTGAAATCTCCTCCATGCCTCCACCCACGCAAAAAATGTTTGTATCACAATATATCTCCCTATATACCATGCAAGTTTTGTATACAACATTTTTTCTTATTAATACAAATAACGGGAATATTCAAGGTGGACATAGATATTGTCCTACCCTGTATACGATTAACTTTTTAGTTGGAAAAGATCTCATCTGTCACCCTTTCTCTTTTAATCCATGACCTTTGATCCACCCTGTATAACGCTGTTTTTCCTATTAAATGTATTTAACGTTTTTCTACAGTTTATCATTTTCACATATGCATGTGTAAGAATCTACATTGTGCTAAAAACTTGCAAAGTTGGAAATAATATATAGCTATGGGTATATCAATTTTTTCACTTCAGTTAACTAAATATTTTCTATTCAATTTAATGTGTGCACTGTGAGCTCCAGATTCTTACACAGTTAGTAATATTCAACATTGCGCGTATTAGCCTGATTGGCGTTTTTCACATTTTGAATTTCCCTCTTGAAATTTCCTCTACCAACATTTACGATCTTTGTATGCCAAAATTCCAGCTGGTAAGCTGATTACGATATTTACAAAGAGATATTTGCATGCAAATTGCAGTGCACGCATATCGTGGATATATGATGTACTGTTGCCCAATTAGCACAGTACTTATCATTATGTTCAATATATGGTAAACTCATTCAAGTCATTGTGCACAAATTATAATCCCTATGGGCAATAAAGAGATCTCTCTTTTGTTTTCACAAAGTATTTTGTACAGAATTTGATATAATGTTTAACATATACACTTCATACTTCATAACAAGCACTATCTTATTGGAAACAAAATGTAATTTATGTCATACATATCCAAAACATTATTTCTCAATATTTGACATGAAAACTGCAATCGTGTAATACTGTTAAAAGTTACAAAAGTAATATCAAGTGGAGCGTCAAAATAAGAATTTTATCTTAAGAAGAGTATGCCTTACTATGAGATGTATAAGTAGGTATAACGAAAACTCATCAAATACGGAAAATTGTATTAAGAAATTTCTGAGGATACTTTAAAAGATTATTTTCTACTTTCTCGAAAAGGAATACCTGAAAAATTGTTACACTTAAATCTGCATTTAAGTATTTGCGCTATATTCTTTTTTCGAAGCAGTTCGATAGCCTAGAATGTGGATGCTTTTTATTCGGTGACGTTATCGCGTTCTTGCGTCTTGTGAGTGACTTCGTCGCGAACGAAATAAATGCGAATCGTCCTTCAGCAATTGATTGTCCCGATCCATGCGGATCGTTCTTCTTGGTTCAACGTTCAGAACGCGTGGGTGAGCGACGCACTGTCTCTAACATACCTTAACCGTTGAGTGTGGCGAAGCGCTATCGCGCTTCTCTTGTGTTGTGCCAAAAATGCGTAGAAGCGCTTTCGCGCTGCTGTATGTTACTATGATATCATTTTCGCATTAATTCAGAGCAGGATAAGACGACTTGCGACAGTGTGAGGTATGCAGTAAAGAAATGGTAATGGAATTAAACGATCCACATTAATTTACGCTATATATGAAAAAGGAATTCATGGAATTTATGCAGCAAAACACTCTTGTAATAAGTGAGAATAAAAAATATTATTGTTGGTAAAAAATACTGTTTCTGTAAGAAGTAGAGTTAATTATAACCGTTCCCATTATTTTCAAAAAAAAAATACGCATTTCATTCCGCACTTTTAGCATATACAGGGTATTTCACCTAACTTGACCACCTTAAATATATCGCTTACATTATATGATAGAAAAAACGCCAGAGGTAGAAAATATTCTGTTTGAAGGCGCCAATAGGATGATGGGCCTATTTTTTTTTCAAGGTCATTTTTTCGAGATTTCAAGGTCATCGTATTTTTTTTTAAATGAGACTGCATATTTTCAATACAATAATCTTATAGTTTATAACAAAACGAATCCAACTAGTTGCGATATGTTGACCTTTAGCGAGAAAATTATTGCTTTGATAATAATGTGTATCGGTATAGCAAAGCCTTTGTAAACAGTACATTGTAGCCGCGTGCTACTGTAACATCCCGATAGAGGATCCGGCGAATAGCAACGACGAACACGCCAAAAATGCTTGTAAACATACTTGACCCGATGGAAAGCAGAATACGAATGTCTGTTTATAAGAACCAGGAACAGTTCCACAGTACAGTGTTTCAATGAAATTGAAATTCATTCACTTATCGTCCCCGAACGCGTACTGAAGTTACTGACAAACATTTCATAATTTTCTCGCTAAAGGTCAGGTGAGGATCAACGTATTGCACCTAGTTGGATTCGTTTTTTTATAAGCTATAAGACTGTTGTAATGAAAATATGCAGTCCCATTAAAAAAACATACGATGACCTTGAAATCTCGAAAAAATGACCTTGAGAAAACAATTCGTCCCATTACCTTATTGGCGCCTTCAAACAGAATATTTTCTACCTCTGACATTATTTCTATCATACAAAATAAGCGATATATTTAAGGTGGTCAAGTTAGGTGAAATATCCTGTATACAAGAAAATTCTTCAGCACTCAAACGGTTAACCGGACCTCGGATATTTACGGGTGCTTGTATATAAGTTATTTGTATGAAACACGTCTTTATACCGTTATTATCTTTTCATATTTTTCTCAATGTTTATCGTATTTGAGTGTTGAAATATTTGCGGCAGAAGTAACAAATTGTACTAGCATATATTCTATAATAGAATCTGCAATGAAATTGATCACAAAGTTTTTTCGTTCCCAATATGATGAAGAGTATCGCTTTTTTAAAATAGAGGCGTTCACAGCAACATAACGTTATTTCTGTGAATTATTGTATGCTTCAAATAGTGTCGATGTTTTCCGCATTAATAATAATACTTTTATATTCATTTTCTTTCAGCTCCTAACAATTTTTTTAAGAAGACACATTATTTGCTAAATGTTAAGACGACATGAAAATATTACCAAACTAGGACAGAAATAGCGAAATGAAAATAAAAAAAACGAATTGAATAGTCCTTGAAGAAAACAATACACATGTAATTACAGGAAAATTTTGTGTTTTAATCGTCAAACGTTCAATGCCTCAACTGAAATAGCTTAATACATAATTAAATGCAATTTGGTTTTTGTAGAAAACGATTAATTATCTATTCAATTGTTTCTTGACTTTTATATATTCTATGCTATCTATTGTTTCCCGCCATATGTGACAACAGTTTGTTTCCAGTGTTAGTTTTTTATTATATGTAACAAATTTCCCTAGGAATGAAATATTAAGGGACGATAGCTCTAAAATAATTATAAAATAATAATACATTTTTAACCAAAGAGTAAGACAAATGACAAGGAGTATTTCCATTACTACTGAAAACGTCATTGATCTCACATACATCGACAGAAAAAAGGCAATTTTGTAAAACATTTTGTGGCGACCGTGTCATGAAGTACAGGAGATCGTAATAATTCTGAAATCATAACTATCTGGATGTATTTAGTAAAGTAAAATCACTAGCCGCGGACAATATGCAAATGAGCAACTTCATGACACGGGGGTCCTAATATAAATATACCTGCCTAGGGCCTTACCCCCGCATTACCTCCTTGACCAATCACAAGCGTCGAAGGGACACGTCTAGCGAAACATAGGTAGACTCCCCCCACTCCGACGCGCACATTACAGAACCATATAAATTAAGCCGAAAATTGTATTACACCAGTGTAACCAGAACACGTAGAAGAACAACTCTCTCGACATAATAAAACTCTCGGTTCTGGGAATCACGCTCACCTGCATCTTACCTTCAATTTAAATCATTATATATTTATGAAAATTGAACAGAAGAAGCGAATTAAATTTTTCAAGTAATTTAGAGTTTTGTGGCTTTTTCCTTCCTCCTAAATAATGTGATGTTCAGCGTTTATGGTACTTTAAAGAAATCCGTTCTAAATTCAATAACATTATATTATGGATTCAATCGCCATTGCATTTGCAAACTATTGTTTATCGAGGCCAAAATAATCTTTAGAATAATTGAAACGAAGGGTTCCAATCTGTAGATAAAACAATTTAATCAACATGCAAATAATTGATTTGCACAAGAAAACAAGTTCGAAAATACGGAGCAATGTTGATTCTAAACGTATTGCGGTTTGTAACATGAAATGGTCATTGGTGCACATTTGGTTTAGCCGCTTGTTCCTCCGACTGTCGTGATCGAAATCGGCAAATAATTAAAGGAATTACTGCGTTTACAAAGCGTTTCGGATTGGAGGCTTCACTGGCCAATATTAATGCGATGAACGTGGTTAGTCACCATCCATATTATGCCCTCGATATTATACCCTCTGCTACCCTGTTTTCGTTTTAATAACAATTGAAAATGCAGTAGAAACATGTAGCAGATTTGTTTTTAATTTCTGTGAGGCGTCAAAGTAATAGTTGATTAATTTAAAAGGGCAGCTTATACCAATTTTAATAGATGTAGAGGGAAATAGGCTTTTTTCAATTATACATAACTAATATTATTAATGATTGTTAAGTTATTATCCTTTCCGTAAGAACTTTTCTCTGGAAATTAGTTAGGTAATGGATAGAGTAAACAGTCGTCAATGGTTATAAGTGATACGTAGTTAACATATAATTAACAGACTAAACAAAGAAAAAAAATAAGAATATTAATAGATGTATGACAGTAGTCAAAGAAGTTGCATGAAATAAGGTTAAAGAAGAGACAGGTCGAGAGAAAAATGTAATAATTGGTTCAGTCAATTGGTTTCTTTCATGTGCTTTACTGCATTCTTTCATATGGAAAATAACGATATATCGAATTTCTTTTACTCATCATTTTTATTGTCTATAACATTTTGGCTGTTATTTAAATTGTACACAATGTGTGCTACTGCATTTTCTATGAAATAATTTTTATTGTAACACATGTTACATCAAATTTATTTTCATTTTTCCAAAACGTATTATTTCTTCGTTAAAGCATTATTATTGCATTGCGTTATTATTAATTTATTTTGAAGTTCGCGTGCTTAACGTTGTCATTTAAACTATTTTTTTTCTTAACTCGAATTTATTCCCTTGATAACGATTACCCACTACTGTCATTGTTATTTAAGGCCTTAGTCTTAATGCATCGGGTTTATTGTACGGACGAGCAGACAACTATTTGTGAGTACTTCTATTATTGTATTTACTAATATCTGACAAATAAGTCGTTTATTTTGATAGTGGTGTAACTCACTTTCTTTTTGAATCGAGATGTTTAAGGGTTTGCGTTAACGTGTTCTACATCTTTGAATCGATCGCCATTTGCATAAAAAACACCGCAGAATTCACGAAGGTATTGCTGATATTTATAAAACTTACCTAACAGATAGGCTCCGGAAAAATATTTAACACGTAGTTCTCCTAGAACTCCTGGAACGAAATCTTTTGATGTAATGTTTTCGAGGCTAGGAAACTGTCAATGACCTGCGATCGGTGTCGGGATCGCTAAAGGACCTTCCTAGGTAGAAGGACAAAATCCGCGCAAACAAATGCACTTTTCTTACTGGTTGGATGGCCTCGTCACCCATTTTTAAGTTTCGAGTAGCAGGCCCCTGCTTTAAACTGGTAGATGTGACATTCGAGCCAGTAACGATAATTCGTATGTTCCATTTCTTTGTGTGGATGATCCAGAAGCCAGATGTGCTGAGCAAAAATCCAATCACGGAGTTACAACTTTGGTCACAATTAACATTAATTTGCAGGAGAACAGTTTGTTTTTGGCCCCATAGCTCTTCTCAGATATTTTACCTACGCAACAAGACGAATGAAATGAGCCAATAAAAAAGTTTGACCTCAATTTGCAACTATTTCGCGACTCTCACGGCGTTTTTTTTGCAAATGTCCATCAATTCGATGTCATAGAACAACACCTGGTAGGTCATGAAAAATAATTTTGAAACATCCTATACGTACTTATATTTTGGCTACTTATATTTTTCTCAGCATAAATAATTTTGAATAGTATTTGCAGAAATTTTTTTAATTACGGTAAAGTGACTTGTGCCACTTGCAAAACTAACAATTCAAATATTGGTTATACCGTTAATGAAAAGTTCACTTTTCATTGACACGTCAATTACCACATCACTTAGTGAATATTATTTCCCGACTAACATCTAACGAAAAGTGACGTAAGAAATTAAAGTATGCTTCATTATTACCAATTTCTAGGTAATATTAAGGCTACCTTAATTCACTTATTCAACTGCTCAGTGTGGAAAGCAAGAATATTGACATTTTTTATGAATTATAATTTAATGTTACAAGTAGCACAGTATTTATAAATTGTAAGATTTAAAAATTATGTACAGGATCATTCTATGAGAAGTGTGCCACATTATGTTTTTAGTTTATAACATTGTAAAAAAACAATTCAAAATATGCATGCGAGAGGGAGCAACAAAAAACATAAAATTGTCGATACAAGGTATTGAAATAATAATCGGTTATCAACAGTTGCATATAACACTGTCCCCTCCAATATTCAAGCTTTTGTTTACCGTTCATCTTTTCTCTGCGCGTAGATATTTTGAAATCTCTTTGAACATCAAATAAAAGTCATGCAAAAAGTATTTACCAATTTCCTTACAATGTTCAACTTCTAATAACGCATAAGAATAATTTCATTGTTTGTTTAAGCATCTTAAAAGAATATAACATTATATCTGCAAAACTTTTGTTTCAGTATTTCAATTGCGCCTTAAAGACAACCGACAAACAGCTAGGTTCAAATGCACTTCTCTCGTTTACACCTTTGTTTCCCTATTTTTATTCTTTCTTCTCTATACAAAGCATATTTTACAGCAGAGAGTACGTAATGTATGCTCCATGAAAATGTTTGAGGAGTTCCAAACAGAAAATATCAATTTGCTTGAGTTTCGATCGAATATTTCTCTTCTGAAAATTAAATAGAATAATCACTCGAACTTATATCGTTATTAATTAACTTTTTGTCTGTGGTTCTACAACAGGAACGTTTGCTTCCCTTCATTACAGCCTGGGCAGGTTTGAAATAGTCGAAATAACAGCATGTGTCATCCTAAAGTTAATAAATTGATGTATGTATACAAAAGAAAAATTAGTAGAAAGAATTTTTAGTAAATATAATGAAAAATCTTGAAAGAGAAGCTACTGTCATTATCTAAATTTTTATTTATGGTCCATAAAAATATGTTCTGGCCAGGTAGAGCCACTGAGAATTTGTTTGCATATAAATATAAGGACAAACCCTTTCATTCGGAATGAAGTTGTCTTTATAAACAAAAATAACGTGGATTACGATTGAATACAACCGAGAATTATTGTTTTCACAACAAAAAGACTTATTTTTCCGTACGCACCGCTTCTCCTGAAATTACCCTAAATGTTGTACATAGATAAAACATTTATTTATTTTAATAATCTTAATAATTTTTATTTTTTACATTACTTCCTGGAAAAGAAATATATTGCTATTGGCTAAAATGCACAGTATCTCTGTTCATTTTACATTAGCAACTGCAATCTGATTCGCAAAATATAATTTCTATGAAATTATGGTCGATTAAGACGAATTCAGAGAAAATAGAGTATGTTGTACGTTATATCAAATTAAACATTAATATAAAATTAATTAACAAGATTGTGTTTCGAGTTACAGGCATATATGTATACTTTATATCATAAACTACTATAACTTTTTGAAATACAAAAGATATAAACCAGAATGCATTGGTATTGTAATACAAATTTTAATTGTACAGATGGTTCCACACATCGAGCAAGTAAAATTCATCAGTAATGGTGACAAGGGATTACTGCTCAGACCCATTAGTTGGATGTCCATACCATTTCACATGTTAAACTGTCATAGGGATAACATTCTGTATCGAGAAACGATCATATCCTACCATCGTGCAAAATACAAGAGGGACATGTGGTGTACATAAAGCACCAGAATGTTTTCTCAAGTAAAGTCTAAGATTTCAAACATGGAGTGATTAATTATGAATTAATTAGGATATGTTTTATATCGATGAATGATAATATCTTTTCATCTTCTACAAATGGCAAAGCGAGCATTCTACTCATATAAAACATACTATAAATTTCTCCCACGACAAATACTTAGTGTGCCGTCTAAAAGCCTTCGTCGTGATCGTTCTTCCAGCACTGTACAATATCACTTTCGAAACTAAATGAATGTTCTTTGAGTGGCTGTTTCGATCGTGATAATGAATAGTTGTCGGGCCGAACTATCCGCAACTTCGAGGACCACGACCGACGGAGTTCTACTCCAAGTGTAAGAGACTTTACAAATGTGAGACTCGAGCGATGTAAAACAAAGCCGAATAACGATTACGAAATGGCGAACGACAAAAAACAAATGGTGGGCGTAGAACGGGTATCTAGCAAACGTTGAGTTTCGTGTGTGCAGATCGAAGGGTAGAAAGTCTTGTGTGTTTGAAATCCAATTTTATTAATATTGAATATACTGTGGGATTTGGATTGTTGTCGGGTAAAAATAAATCACTCAATACACTGTTCGCTGTTACTCAATTCACACTCTGTATACTCTATTACCAAATTGACACTCTCTCTTCGCTGCTACGAAAATCACACTCTTTCGTCTTTCGCCTTTCGCTTTTCGTCTTTCGTTTTTAACGTTACCTCACCGATCGCTTACGCACGACTGACTCTCGGCTCTAAGCCGATACAAAAACAAAACACGCTCACACCCAGCGTTCATTCTACGCACTCTCATATGGATCATTCTTCCTTTCTTTCTTTCTCTTTCTCTCTTTCTCGCATCCCACAATACTGAATTATAATATAAAGGATTGCAGTGAACTAAAAAATAACCAGGAAATAGGAACCAGGAACTTTTAAAAAATGGGATTCGCGTTGCGAGCGAAACTCGCGATCGACTTTTGTCGTTGCCCGATTAGAGACGCAAAATGCAGGGTCGTTTTCGTTCACGCATCACGTTTAACGCTAGATTTACGGACTGAGCCAATTTGACTCATTAAAAATTTTATTACTATATATACACTGTCGGCCATAAGTATTGGACACCCACTTCGGATGGAATAAATGTGAACATAAATCTACGCACATTTTTGTATGATTTCAACTAATTTTGTTTTATTTAGTATTATATATTTCAAGGCAAACATACATCAAGTGCTATAACTGGTTTATAATGCAAAAAATAAAATAACATTATATTTTGTTTTCATCGATATAACCACGTATTTTCTTCATGACAGCTTTCACAGTTTCTTTAACATTTTTATGAACATTTGTATACATTTACACAGGACCTGATACGAGAAGCCACACGCAGCAGAACCTGAAAGTTGCTCGGTAAAAATATAATACAGATTGTTGTCAAAAAACCAGTAATAAATTTATAAATTAACCAATGATGTCGTAATTACTATAGTTGAGAATATGTTTTAATCAAAATCTGAAAATAGGAACAGTGAAAACGTTCACTCCACAGTCAATTTCCGATTTCGTGCATACATAGCAGGTGTCCTAATACTTATGGCCGGCAGTGTATTTAAAACTTAACACTTTATCGACCGATAACCTATTAATCGGCTTTTTGTTGCCGATGCTTACCGACCGATCGCCTAGTAATCGGCTTTTTATCGCCAAAGCGTACCGACCGATAGCCTATTATTTAATCGGCGTTTTGTCACGGACGCTTAGAGCTGGAGAACCGTTTCTTGGCAGCTGAGACGAAAGGGGAGATTGCTCTCGCACCGCCTATCCCCGCCATGTCGGTCCTGGAAACCTCAGATCGACGAATGACAACCGAAAATAAAACACTACTTTCGTCGTTCACATGACGACGCAACGAATGTGCCGGTCTCTCTTGCCAATAGCGCGTCAAAATCGAAAATGCGTGAGGGAGAGGGACGTCCCTATCCGTCGGGCGAATCAGAGAAAATTACCCCTCAGCTGCCAAGTAAATATTCCATCAGTATACCTACGGATAGCCTGTTAATCGGTTTCCATGGCGATAAATAATTGATGTCAGTATTTTGTTACTTAGTATTGTAGAGGGGCGGATTTTCAAGAAGAGGAGATTGGTAAAACTTCGGACACAACTCAATAACAAAATAACAAATAACAATGTATTAAAGAGGTTACAACTAATTAATAAAACAAGACAACTCAAAACTCCTCTTAATTATAACGCAACTCAACTAATACAACTCGCTCCCCAACGTACTCTCCACAACTCTCGACACAACTGTACACCGCTACTCTGGACAACACTGCTTGTCCCTTAAGGTAGTTGTCGTGCAATGGGCATAGTGTCAGAAAATTCTAAATTTTAGAATACTCATTGAGGACATTATAATACAATTATCCTTAAAATTTTAAATCGATTGACCTCCTCTAATTCGAGATAAACTTAATTAAAGTTCGGGTCATTAGCATGGAGAGTATATGCGCTATGTAGTGGTTCTACCACTTTATTAATTCTAATAAAAAAACTAACAGTCAGAAACTTTCAAAAAACTAACAATTCATAAATGTTTTTGTTCTGAATTAGACAAAAAAAAAACAAATATATTGACCTTCCCGTTATTGAGTTATAATAATGAAAAAATTAAAAATCGTGGAAAAAAGCACACGCGGGCAAATCGAACAGAAACAACTTGGCAACGCTGTACTGTACATACATTGAGTCTGTATGCACTGAAGCGCTGTATCCAGTAAACAAGCCCAGTATGTCCAACTGTGTGGCATAAGCGACGTTGTCAAATTGCGAGACGTGAAAATGTTTCATAGTGTTTGTGTATGCATATATATGAGATTTGTATGCGTATGTTGTCACGGGTACAGTATTGAAACAAAGGTAATCGTTCATATCGCTACTCGCTCCTATACTCTTGCCACGCACATGATCCAAAAACTATTGACGATATTGTACCACGACAACGTCCTTAAGCTACGCTTTCTTATATTCTAGCCGTTCGCACAACTATTTGCTCTCTCGCACTCGCACTCGCATTCGCACTCACTAAGTCTACAATATTCGGGCCTTGGTGAAGAGAACAGTCGGCCTGCTGACCTGAGCAGGACCCAACCCCCGCTTTCGCCCACGCAGCCCTTCGTCATCCTTAAAGCGGAACTATCGATATTCGTCTGGCTCTACAGTATTGAGGTACAATATGTTAGCGTCAACGAGTTTTATGAGGGTAAGATACCCTGTATAGCAGATGGGGTCGGTCCGCATTGGGACCGTCGCCACTGTGTTTACAGTTTGTCTCGGTTTCGTGTGGAGTTCTTGGAGAGCGACGGGTGTTAGACAAAAGTCTAGACATCCTGTCGCATTCCAAGGAACAGATTATTTAAAGTATCGATGGGCTCGGGTCCGTAAACTATACCCGAGACTAAGTTATGGCTTAGCAGCCGATGACCTGACGTCATGGTGCTGCATGGCGTTTCAAAAAGCGTAAAGAGTATGCTTGGTGGATCTGGCCACGGAGTGGGGAGATGTTTCATCCCCGGTAAGAGGACTGTGAGAAACTGCACGGCACTTACCCCAGAACTTCGAAAGTATACTTATCGCTCACAAAATATTCCTGACTTTAAGATCCAAAAATCTAACAAATACTTAGTATTGAGGTAACGTTTTATTAAATCTAATTATCATATAGTATAAGAAAGCGGACAGTTTTATCTGTGCATACGAAACGCACAGATACTCCCGTGCGACGGTCTAAACCGAAAAAGAGCTGGCGCCATACAGTGGTCCAGAGCGACGATCTAGCTGTTCAGGCACCTCGCAAAGTTTTTGATCTCTTTGAAATCCTCACCAAAAGCGCAAAACACATCCGATTTAGCTAAAAATTAGTATTCTCATGTTTTTTGATTGACTGATTACGAATCTGAACTTAAAATTTCCAAAACAAAATGGCGGATTCAAAAGTCGGGCGGAGTGTCATAAGGCGGAGCAAAGTTACAGGAGGTTTTCCCTTTTACAAAATTATTGGTTTATGCAAATGATTGATTAGGAAAACCTCCCCCCACATTTTATTATTTTTGCCAAGAGGGAGGATAATTAGAAAAAAAACGTTTTTACCTGACTCATCCGCTGGCCAACATTTTCGGCTTCCGCGCCGCCAGCGGTTTATGGCATGTGCGACCTGCTGACTGACTTAGAGCCGTTAAGTTGTAAAACCCACATTTAGAAACTATCGACTTATACTTGCCGATGAGGGTTTCTATTTAACTCTCGGTTTTTACAAGTTGGCTTAGCGAATTCCGATAAGTTGTGAACCGCATGGCGTTGTACTAAAACCGCTCTGATTGTTTTCCGAATCCATTTAAAACGATATTGTTTGAACTACATGTAGACAGAAATGTCGAATACTCATTTACAACACAAGATTAACTGTTTACCCTCTTCTAATTTAACCAATTCATAGAAAGATTTCCTTAAAACCGCTGACAGACTCTAGCGGCGGGAAGCCGCTGGAGTGAGCGCGACTCTTTAAACAATAAAAAATCAAATTTGTGGGACGAGTTGGGATGGTTTCTTTGCAAGATCATATAGCAGAGAACTTACCGAAAAGAGCCTTATAGGTCAAACCACAAGAATATACAAAACCTAAAAGATGCTGACTGTCAATGATAGAAAACTTTGATGATTTTCTTTCATTCATTGAACGTTAATTTTTTAATAAACAACAAACGCTAATTTTATATTCAGTATGTACATTTTGACCGTGGAAGAGTGCTCTTTAATTTAAAAAAAAATCAGTAGAAGATATAAGATAGATTCGTCAGAATGTCACGAAGAAGACAACGTGTTTTTTCGATAGCAATTGGTTTCGAGAAAATGTTCCAACTTTGAGCGTTTGTTGTAACTACAATTTTTGTCTGATTTCATTAATTTTGCCATTTCTGAAATCCATGGACACTTAGGAATTGATATAAAGAAAAAAAAGAGCGGTTCGAGAAAATCGACTTTTTGGCAAAAGCGCAGCTAATCGCTCGTTCAAGACCACTGTGCGCCAGGGAGAATCTGCAGCTGAGCGGCTGGTCGGACGTGCGTATGCTGTTGAACCGCTAGCGATCGGTAAAGTGTTAACCCTTTGCGGGCGGAGACTTTTTTGAATATTGGGAAATAATCATTTGTTTGGCGCTAAAAAACTACCTTTTTATCAGAAAGTCAGAGTGTTGATATATAGAAGTTATAAATTACTATTTGTGTAATCATATTTCGACAGTTATATTTCAATTTTTCAACTCTAACCTTGTATACATACACCGATAAACTATAATTAGATTTTTCCTCAGGCCGCATATATGCGCCCGTCACCCTCAAAGGGTTAAATATTATTTTTTAAAAACATATGTTGATTTTTAGTGACGTAATGAAATATATGTAAATGTTGATTCCTCTTCCCACGCAGACCCGTTTATTTCGCGTGATCGAATGTGGTATACCTACTTTTACGATTGTGATCCAATTTGACTCATAAAATGATTTAACAGTTAATCGCATAACACATGAAATGTATAGCTTACATCAGGCCTGGGCAACTTGCGGCTTACAAGTCGCACGTGATTTGTTTTTCCTCTAATTTTTCTCTCCTCACATACAAACAATCATCCTCACTTCCTTTCGCTACTCCGTTACATTATCTTTCTCACCTACCCACTTCTGTCATCATTTCGATTTATACATCGCGCGTGAACAGAACCTTTTTAGTGAAATAATATAACTTTATAAAATCCATTTTTTGAAAAAATGTTTCCAATGAATTTTTTAATAATAAATCTTTCATTTAAGTTGTTTTGGAACTATTTTCATTGCAAAAAACTTCAATTACCTGGTATGAGTCAAATTGGCTCACTTCAGTAAAAATAGGTATATAATCAGCATCCTTAAATCTAGTGTTAAAAAAGAATAACAAATGAGTTACATCTCAAGTTTTTAACGCAGTGGAACACCGAACATCTCTGTTCGTTGAACTTTCGTAACATCTCAGCAAACGAGTATTCGGATTGTGGAGAAACGCGAGGAAACAGGTTGGATGCATTTTCCTTCAGGAGGAGTGACCACTTTCCCCGTGGAGGTGGAATTTCAATTTTTGTTTTCGGGGTGAAGAAAATTACAACCAAATAGGATCCAAAAATCACTGTCCAGCTGATTGCCGGGATTTCTTGCGGAGCTCGAGATTTATGATCGTTTTGTGATAGTTAGGTGGCGATGCTCAATGTGGCTTTTCGCCCCATGTCTACAGGGACGTGTTATGCTTACTACTTGCCGGCAGAGCATGACGAATTAGATTATTAAAGATTAACAGAAGTGTCGCATTCGAAATGAATGCCTGGTTAATTCTTTATTGGCTGATTCCGTGTGCAAGTGGTCACGTAATATCGGCGGAAACTTTAGATGAAATTTTTCACACCTAGATGTAAAAGGAGGACAAACTTCCGCTTCGTTTCACAAACTTGGTTTGGAAGGAAGGTCTAACGTTTCCTTACGACGGAACAGTTAGATCTGCGATCCGCTATTTAAGTATCCAGGATTCTTTATGTGCAACACTAATTGTAAGAGGATTCCTACCTTGCATCAATATTTCATACATTACTACCATCTGAATTCCAATGCCACGGTCGAAACTCCTATTTAAAATCATCAAAATTCCAAACACTACCAAACATGTAACAGGAAGCACAGTCAAACAAGCATTCACTGTAAACACAAATGGACACGTGTGTTTTTCTGCGTTTATGCTCAATACAGTAGAGCTTTGGATACATTGCAGCGTACATGTTGTCGATACACGAATCAGTAGGTGTGCATAATTTAAAGCGTAGGAAGAGAGAGAGAGAGAGAGAGAGAGAGAGAGAGAGAGAGAGAGAACGAGAGAGGAAGCGAAACAGACCACTCCATCCGTTCGAATCCGATTCTGCGGTCAGCTTATTCAAGCTTTGGTCGTGCAATTGGAGACGAATCGGACGTAGTCGCTACTGACAAGGAACTCTCTGATAATAGAGGCAGGCTTCAAGGGAACTGTGCCGCAGGGTACACCCTCCGTTCAGAGGGAAATTCGGTATTGACGTAATTAGACTACAGGGTAGCAGACGTTCCGCATAGCGTGACACACTGGCCAACCGCGGTGCACCACCAGGGGGAATTTAATACCGCTACCTCATATCGCGAAAGCGGTCGGATAGCCCGCAATTTCATCCTTTTGGAAATTAAAGTAATCATCGACCGGCGGCGTACTATTATTCCTGAAAGGAGCTCGCCATTCCTGCCTGCGATTATCCGAAGTTTAAGGCACAAGCCTCGCTGAGATTTGTACCAATGAATTCACAATACCCCTTTGAGGTGCTAAGTCGAGCTGGGTTCAGCGTTTACCGGTGCGTCTGCAATTTCACTGTTACCAACTCAAGATATTGCATAGAGATGAAGTGTGTACCGCTGCGTTTAATTTAACGAGTATTAACTTTGACGCAATTGCAATCCGAAATGGCAGCGTAACGACGTTATGTTCATTATCTTCGTCTCTTCCCGGAGAACTTGTTTTTTTTGTGGTATTTAAAAAAAAACATTAATATAAATATTGTACAGCTATTAGAAGACATAGGAGGAGAGAAATATTTATTTGTGGACACATGAATGTGATAGACGGCGCGGACCTGATGTTAAATGTTTCGTGATTCGGAATGATATGTTCGGTATTTGTGTTGTATTTGTTTTGCGACATTTAGAATTTGGTGATTTAGGTGATATTTCACTGCTACAAGTGGCTGTAGTCAGACCTTGAAATTTTTCCCCACAGACAGAAATTGTACGTTCGGTTAAAACAATCTTCCTTTTTATTTTAGTGAGAACTCAAAGTTTTACCAAAGTTGTAGCAATTAATATAGAATATAAAATCTGTGTTTTGATGACTTTGACGTAATTAAACGCTTCGCCTAGTTGAGGTACAGAGCCGAAAATATTTCCAAAATCCTCGATGGATTTAAATAAAATGTACTGTATAACAAACGTCAACACTTAAAGGAATAATGAAAGTTCCAGAGCTCCATTGACCAACAGTAAGTCGTTTGAATGAGCATGTTGAACGGTTCGTAAGATAATATGGTTTTTAACTGGTAGAATGATTACTTTGAATGTGTTTGATCAGATTACTTGAACTCGAGTAATTGAAACAAATTTTCTTATTTCCCGTTTTGCGAATTTCTCTCCCACCGTGACATACCTCAGTATGATGAACTGTGGAAGGAGGCCTGGATATATTTGGTATAGTCCTTTATCATTGCTTCAACTATTTTTTAATTGGCTGTGTCTCCATTTTAAGGTGTTCCTTTAACCCCTTGGCGTGCAATAACGGGTGAAACTCGTGACGCGATAAATGCAATGGGAATTTTGAAGTTTTCCAAAAACTATTAAATTAAAAATGTCGGTGGGTCACGATACGATCAAATTAAATCTATGCTATTAATATTGCTGTGATTAATATGCTATTGCAGAAATCAAGGATAGATTGTTACTTAAGCAATTAATTCTGAGTTATTGCGCATCCAGTCGCAAACAAAACGTACGGCAAAGGGTTAAAGATTACTGATAATAACTGGTACCTATAAATAATTCTTTTATTGTAGAATAGAGACCGAAAATACGTCCTTGCCCTGTTGCCTTACCGTTAGATAATGCCGTTCTATTACTATTTAGAAAATTTGGTAAACATCCTACAATTGACGATTATGGGAGAACACCATTACCAAGTTTGAACCTCTAATGAAGGTTATTTTTTCCATATTCGAGGCGGCAAATCTATTTCATGAAGCCTTAAAGTACAGTCAGTTTTACAAAATACGAATATTTATACGTGTCCACGGACATTCTACTGTACTTTAAATTACTGGGTATCCCATTACTGCAAAATAGCTGATGCAACAGGGGTGAATTAAGGTCATTTCCTCTATTTACATAACTAAGCCATCCCTTGCGTCACGTGACGCCGTCACGCAGACACGTGGATTACGAATTTCAGGAAGCCACGTGAATTTAAAATAGCGATATTGGATGGAAAAGAATTATGTAAACTTTGTAATTCCTATGCAAGCTGGATTTGTTGCTTCTGTCAGCAATGATGTTAAATGCTTAACGTTTTGTAAGAATTAGCTTGCTTGGATTTGGTCGAAAACCTTTATTTGATTTAACTGATATTTCCTGTTCATTCTTAAGTGATTTATTTATTATTCGATTCGAGTTGTAGTTTCTTGGCGACGTATTCAAATTAAGTTCATCGTACATTACTAAAGAATGCAACCAATTTTTTGCATTCTACTAAAATTTATCTGGCATCTTTTAAATACATTTTTTGCCTTAATTCGAGAGCGTATGAAATATTAGAACCTGCGTTCCTCATCTCGCTTGTATCTGAAAGTCCAGATTCTTTTCCTTATTATAAATATTATCGGACCCGTAATTCGGAAACATAATTTTAAAATTGGTGTCAGAAGTGAGATTCCGACAGATGTATCATAAGAAAAACTTAATATAATACAATAACACAAGAAAATGAAACTCTCTGTTAATTACAATTGAGTCATACACCACGATCAACACGTTAAATGCCACCGGTATTTCGCTACTTTTTTCATTTCTACTGAAGTGAAACTTTTTCTATTAAAATCACATCTTTATAAAGCAGAAACGTTAAAGACAAGAAGGAGTGTATAGACAGCAGGGCTTTACCTTTTTGAGACCAACGCGTAAATATTGACTGAATTAACAAATTTGTAAATATTACAGTTTAAAAATCATATGAAATTTCATTGAATTCAATAGCGCCGGTCACCGGTGACCCTCACGGCATTCAACGTGTTAAACAGTGCATTATCTATATATAAAGTTTCTTTTGAATAAATTCCTCATTTCCTGATTGATTTATACTTTTATATGCATGCTACCGAAACAACGAGCTAAATTCTATGGTAGCAGGAACGAAATAAAATGAATTGAATTCGCGCTACGTGCAAGAGAAAAGCTGTCCTCGGAAGCTCTGCTCTTTAACGGTTAAGTGCAATAAATTTTCTGAATTTCTCGAATACAGTGAAATAGCTACGCAGCAAGCTTCTCGGTGAATCTGTTAAATACACTTTGGTTGCTTTTACCGCTGCAACTAACATAAGCATAATTTCTACAAACGTATTAGTTAAAGGAATTTAAGCATCTTCCGTTAAAATATTATAGTAACTGAGTACGATCAATTCTCAGGGTTCTAGACCGCTGAAACAATTAACGCAGCTAAGTAACAGAGCAGATTTAATTTCAAATGCAGCGGTGCAATCATGTTTTGCAATGCTATAAAGTCTCGTGAATTAACGTCAGCTGCGTCATTCATTAGAAGCATAATTACGTGAAAGTATGTTTTCTACGACGTATTGTTACAAGTATTTTGAAATTTCTTTACTTTTCAACATAGCCGGTAATTTTATAACATAAAAAGTTTCAAGATTATAAGATAAGTGCGCAAAAATCCAACAACTTTTTAATAAAAACTTTAAAATGTCGTTGAAATAGTGCGAAAATTCGGCGATCTAAAATGTCCGGTCTTCGATCGCGTCCATCATGCAAAACGCAGGTCACTCTCGTTTTAAGTTTCCACGATTCAATATTTACACTTAAACGATATTCACACTTCCAACATTCACTTTCCGACATTTAAACGTTGAATATTCAAGATACAAGAAACACTTAAACACAAAACGTTTCTTTTTTGAATAGTTCGAAAAACTAATTGTCAGTAAAGTTTTTATCGCAACGTTTACTTCGAAATCTTATTCTTTGTTGCAATAAATTTAACCAATATCAATTTACGTATTTATGTATACTCATTTTAGTTATATGAGCCGTTTATGTTGAAAGTCCAAAAAAAATCTACTTATAGGGTTAATAGTCTATTTCCATTTCTACATTTTTAGGTCTGAGAAAATATTTTCCTTCGCGTTCACCGCGATACTGCAATTTCTCAAAAATTTCTTGAATTACAAACGGAATGTCTTGCAGCATCAGCTTGCCGTTTTAGCTTCTACAAATTTGCAGAAATACAAGGTAATATTTTCTTTTGCTTTCAACGTGAATCTTCAATTCCTAGAATCTTTATGTAAAAAGATATTTGCTGGTAATTGCAATATTTCTGTTTGCTTGAATTCATGTAATTTTAAAAAAAATTCTTCAGTCGTACGAGGTTCACAAATACACTAGCAATTGGAACAAACCGGTTTCCAATATACCTTTGATTAGGTTACCAATAATGTCGAAGTTTTCGAGCTCCAAAGGATCCTTTCTAATTAGTGTTCCTGTAATTGCTTCGTTCGGTTTACTCGGCGTCACACACATATGTACGATTTCTCGTCCCTCTTTTTACTTAAGAATTTTTCCAGCTTTTTTTTAAGTAGATTCTATTTACAAGCCTCTTATCTCTTATTATTTATATGCATAAGTAGGAATGCAGTATCGTCATAAAATATAATTGGGTTTACTAATATTTCCAGCATAGGATGATAATACTTGAAAAACTTTAAATTTATAATTTAAGAATACTTATGTGATAATTTATAAATAATATATCGACATATTACACAACTTTTATAAATATGATTACCATGGCATTCAATGTTTGGTTTGATCCATCAGAATGGAAAATTTGTTTCTATTTATATAAATGGTAAATGGTTAGTAACTTTATAATACATATTGCCTACGGTATATTCAGAAGACATATAAGAAAATAAATACCATCTAATCAATAAATTATATTAATAAAAGCCGAATATAATATAATATGTCCATAAATATCGAAGCAAGCATTTTAGCATTAACTTTAGTGAATACTTTAAAATTATGTAAATAAAATGCACTCGTCTTTGTTTCTTTACATATATTTTTTGTGCTTTAACTGCAATGCTCATGTGGTCTAGAACTTACTGTTTTAGGTGAATGTCAAACGAAAACGGCTCTGATACAATGCGCCTAGCATGCATCTGTTTTTAACTAGTAGATGTGACTCTCCACCCAATAATCGTAATTCGAATGCTTCTTTTCTCTATATGTCTGTTCATAATTTCTGACTCATGGTTCCTTTTGGACGTTTTACCTATGCAACAAGACGACTGCGAGAGTCAATAAAAAAGATTGACCTTTATTTTTAACCAGTTCCCGGATGTTGCGGCTGTTTTTATTTGCAAATGTTCATCGATCCAAAAGTACGGAAGAACGCCTCGTAGTTCGCGACATGTAATTTTGTAACACCTTATATACACTACATGTATTTTGCAATATGTAAAAACTGAATGTTTTAGTTTCAGGAAACAATGTTAATGTCATCAATAAATGTAAATGAGTGTCAAATGTGGCCATGCATACAAGAAATAAACGCTGTGTTTAACACTAGATCTATAGAAGCCGTCAAACTGACGGAGTCCTACTTTCTAAAATTTATAGAGAAACGGTATAGTAGATATTTCACATGTAACTTATAATACACAACTTACCTAACTGATCATATTCTTTGCTGATTGATTTAACTTTTTTTAAAGTACTTATTTAATATATTTAAATATAACAAATGCCGCCCGTAGATCTATTATTAATAGTGGATGTGGATTATTAATTAATGAGCACATTCATAGACCAATTAGCTAATAATATTTAATAAATCTTTATTACAAATCATAAACGTATCACCATGTTGTCGTATCCACGCAAAACTTAAACAACCTTCGTACTACACTCATCCTTTGTTTTTATAATCTTTCACTCTCTCAATAGATGTCTTCTCTCATTCATTCCGGATAATAAGAAGAATCATCTTCACCTTAATTTAAGTGAGTTTCATAAAAGAAAATATTAATTGCACCAAATAAGACCCATCATGCTGTAACAGGTTAATGTTGATTTTGTTGGAAACAATTTCTCAAAGGATAAACTTTTATCCTACATTTCTGATATATTTTTTGACATAGAATCAGCCTCTATCCAATTGTACCAGCAGTTACATGACACTCTGTATTTGTTGGATATGAATATATTTTGTTTAACGCAGTATTAAACGGGAGTGCGTGCGTATGTATTCATGTGGCAAGTGTCATTTGTTTAATGTAGGCGTTGGCTACGTAATTCCTGTGTAGATGCCGAGATGTAAGACGCTAAGATGACGCCAAGACCCTTATTGTTCCATAAACTAACTGCATTTTGTGTCTACATTGCTTACATCAAATAAATTTTATGTTATCCTACATGTACGTAAAAAATACTGAAACTGGTGCACAAAAAAGAACGAAAGATATCTTGAGTGAAGGAAAAACTAGTAATACATTGATTTCTCAGTTAGATTACTCTGTGTATGTATTCATCGTAATTTATTGTATGTTTCTTCTCTTTTCTCCGTAAACTATGTAAAAAACCCAGGTAAAAATTATCGCCCACTACAAATTTCAGAGGACAACAAATTACTTAAAAGTCTTTGTCTGTGTCTTCAACGCGGTAAATTTAATGGCGCCGCTTACAAGGAATCAGAGGCGTTACAAATTCCGTTTCCCTCTACACTTAAGAACGGTACCGTAGTCCACAAGATGATTTAGTTAGAAGCGACGTCAATTGGAATTGCTTCGTTTCTACTGGCATACCCGTTTCGGAATTCTGAAGTTCAACGTTACAGACTTCGATTGATCTAAACGGCTACATGCACCTATATTGATACAATTCGGTGGAAACACTGTTTAACTTGGTTCCACTTATACCTTCCTATCTATATGATACGTGACAATCATAGAGGCGATACTAATATCCATTAAACTGCAGACAATATCACTGAAACATCGAATATTGGACTGCTACAAATCCAATATGCCCATTGTAAATTGGGTTTCTGATAAGATAAGAAGGCGATTCAAAGTCCCTGAATGGCAGATAATAATATAAATTGGACACTCAATGTAATAAAATTGGATAACTGTTGTTACAGCGTTAAACGATCATTAATCATAGTCTAGATTGCTTTCTTTTCTGCAAGTGCAAAATTCCTTTCAAATTAGAAATTCTGCTGCAGCTTAGCGTCATTCTTTTCTCTTTTCACTAGGTCCGAAGAATGAAGGTGGAGTCTTCCATGAGTGTCAAAGCTAATGAAGGTCTCATAAGTCAAACTGATGAACTTCATGAAATAATAAGAAGCTAAAGTTGCTTTCTAGTAAGTTCTGCACTAGCCATACACTAGGGTATTAAAATCGAGAAAGCAATAGGTAGAGATGATCAATTTAACTTGTCGGAGATTCAATTGTAACAGCATAGCTTCAAAAATAAGCAACTGTAGTCTATTCTCAAATCTTAACTCTCTCTACTCCTCATAGCATTTTGTAAGTTTACATGGTATGTTCACTCCAAGAATACCAAAAATGGGGAGTTTTTAAATTACCTACTAAAAATTACCATATTTCTTTTCAAAATTAAAACATGTTTATTTTCGTTAATTTGATCTTATCGTAGTATGTATGAAGTTTTAGGTGAGAGAAGAAAATGATTATTTTTCGTAAATGAAAGATTATAAATAAATAAAGTACTGAAAGGGTTCATCTTAAATTAAAGATACATTTTCTATATAATCTTTGAGCAGCTGAAACAATTCTCGAAAGTTTTCGATAATTTTGAAGCAGCATAAAATATTCCTGACATTGTTCATTTTATCCAGTTTTCCGGATCAACAAAATCTTCGACAAAAATGAACCTAACGAAGAATTCAAATAAAATTAAATTATCTAACGGTGAAAGTAAGTTGCCCTAGCAATAAATCTTTCAGTGTAATTCACAACAAAATAAGTAATAGTCAAGATATAATTCAAATAGCATGATACAGCAGTTTATATTGATGACCACGCCCATCTAAAAATATTATTAATAGCCAAGAGAAACGTAGCCATTGGTAGTGTCAGATGATATCAGGACCTCTACAGAGAATCCCACAATTGTTTCTCTCGCGTATGACACGCCCGAAGTGATTTTGAGCGAAATTGGTTTAGAGGTTTAAGCTGTTACTACTTCAAACGAGCGCGTCACCTATGGGGTAAACAGCCAAGCCCGCAGATGGACAGATATTTCATTAGATTTCGTATCAGGGAATTCGATGTTATTTTCACTTGATACCTGCCAATATAGAAGCTGAGAGGAAGGAAAACTGGCGTGGTAGATAAATTCGATGAACGGTACGAAACAGTCGCCGAGAGGAATATCGCCGAATCGAATCGCCCTGCATTTTATCGTTAAATGACAGACATTTAAATTATCGAAACCGTATACTATCATTTTCCAATAATTTATTACCATCCGATGCGGTACTAATATCATGAATGGTCATGGATGAAGGATGACTCTTTGCGATCAGGAAGAAAATTATAGAAAAGATCGGATACGTATTTTACTTCATTTTATCAGTTTCCCGCTGTATATTGATAAAATGAAATGTTACGTATGTAACAAAATGTGCTTAATTAAATCGGTTAAACTTTGTTTAAACTTTATATCAGGAACTTTTTGTGAAGACAGGACTTTCTTAATAGTTATGGGCCAACTGCTAGATATTTTTATAAAAGGGCAATTATTATAATAGAATTGAAGTTCAAATTAATATTTCAGAATTTTCGAAATTGCAAAAGAGCACAGACCAGTCGGACAATTTTAAGGATTATTTTCTGAGATTATTTCAAAATTATATACGGTCATCTTCGGCATTTTAATATAATCGAACAATTTCACTTAGTTTAAATATAATTAACGGTATCGCGGAGTTGAGCGTGAAAACTAAACGTATGAAAATATTGTTACGCCGATATGAAGTTGGCGTATCGAGCGAAGCTGCTCCCTCGAACTCGTTGGATTCGAGGATTGAAGTCGATGGATCGATTCGGCCGGTCGTTGCTCTAGCGACCGGAAGTGTTGTGACCGGAAGTCGGAACCGAAGAGTGAAACAGGGCAGACGTACGACGATCGATAAATTGTTATCGTTATAGTTCTAGTTGTATTTAGTAGTTCTTAATAAAGTTAATAGATAATAATGCGAAGAAGACTCGGGACCTCCGCGGAACGTAACAATATAACAGTGAATAACTTTATTATAAAATACGTTAAACTATAAAATAACAGTACTCGCTAGAAAGTGTCTATAATTAGAAATAACTCAAAATACTCTCTAACTCGCACTCTTACAATAATTCTAACTTTCTCCTCTCAGACTTTACTCTCTACAGACTCGCTCTCAAAACTCACACTCGCATCCACCCTCGACACTTTTTCTCATTATCCGTTCTTCTTCTTCAAAATCACGTATCAAAAACATCCATTCTCGCTTACATACAATCCATTCGCACTCACTAATTCTCAAAATAAAATTATTTTATTAACTCTAAAAATTACGCTCCTACAATTATTTCTATCAAATGCCGTAAACATGAAGTATCAAACTCAAAAGGTAGAAAAAAATTGTCTATCAAGATATTATTAAAAAAGTGCATTCTTAAATAACTATTTACCTATCGACGTAAAAAATCTGCATTGAATACTTTAACACTAAACCTACCAAGCCGGTGAAAATGGCTGGCAGTAAATTTTTTCTAAAATTTCCCTAACTTGATGGGGGAGTCGCGCAGTAAATATTCTACTTCTATCTTCTAAAACCAAAATTACTTAATCTTTATTTATTTTATATTCTTTTATAATCTTATCGTTTGCACCTCTTGATTTCTTTCTTTTCCAAAGTACTTATCCGCTATACCTAAATATAATAGATATATCGTCGGTAGTTTTAGTGTTAATAAAGCACATCACGATGGATTCCCTTGAAATATCCAAATTGCGCAGAGCCTAAACAGAAAATCTACCATCGGTCACCGGTGGCCCACGTGGCACGAAACGTGTTAACACGTTCACTGCGGTACTACCATGGATGTCCCATGTCGTACATTCGTTCCTAACGAACGATATTTCATCGAACTCTCGTTACGTGCTACGCAAATGCCTTCAATGTTATCCAACTATGTTGGCTAAACTAGACGCTGATCGCATCATTGAAAATGAGGCCGATAGAATTTGGAAGATTATTTACAAAGAAATGATAATCTAGATATTTGAATTTAAAAATGAAACGATGTTCGACTTAAAATAGTAAGAAGACTTTTAGCTGTCAATGAAAGGAATACGATCAGAATTATCTTATTGTTCAATAGTTCTTGATTTGTAGAGAAAATATAGAGGGATGCAGGAAACGGTTTGTAGTCTTTGGGGAAAAAGCTCGCAATCGCAGACAAGTTTCGTAGCATGCCCTGTTTCCGCGGTTGTAATCCAAATTGACCCCGTATAATGATCGGGGATTCAAATGATAAGGAACGTCGAATCTACAGGGCAAAGGACCTCAGACTGTTTTGACGTCGCATGCTCCAACGGAGCAATTCGGAGTGAAATTTATCGTAGCAATCGTAACTTTTACAATTCGAACTATCGCTATTAATAGCAAGCGTTTGAGAGTTTTCAATTTACTCGGCGTACTTTCTAGAAAATTTATGTCAGCGTCAGGAGGAATCGATGATAGAGACCAAGGACTCCGTTAAATCTTAGTTTCCTCTCTTTGCCTCGGCTGGCAAACAGCAATATCGATAGCTCTCTGACGCGATAGAAACGGATCTTCCGAGCTATTGAACGTCATCATTATTTTCTCTCCAGATTGCTTTCCACAGGATGGCTTGGTACGTCAAAGGGAGATGCCAGTCCATTTTTTGGTGCCTTCGTTTAGCACGACAAACTGATTTGTCGGTTCGGTCGGTAATAATCGCGCTGCTCGATGCGATCTCTAACAAACATCGATTATATTGGAGTCCGGTGCTTTCCTACGTTTCGTTGGCTGCTCTGCGAGTTGGAATCGTGAATTTAAATTAATTCGATTCCATGTAAATTTGAGTTTACGCTCGTACTTCGATTGATTTGGTACTTTTCCCGCGTGACGGAATTAAGTAAACAGTAATCATGAACTCTGCATTTATTGATTTTAATTCGATACCGGGTACTTCTCACGCAGAGATTGTAATTTCAAGGATTGTATGCAGAGTTTCCGTTCTAGTGGTAACTGCGTTATCAGGGAAATAATCGAAAATGGAATAATTCCCATTCTATGTTTTAAATTGAAAAATTTGAATGGAAGTATTTTCGATAGTTTTATAAAAAAAATTGCAAACTTTTGCTTGATTGCAAAGTATTTTGCATGATACCTTGTACGACGGTCACTCACGGTCGCGACGGAAAGTCAAAGGATTTACTTCGTTTTTCATAAGATTTTAGTATTGTGGAAAATTTATTAATACATGTAGGGTTAATATTGTTTGTTAAAATGAGATAAGAATATATATATGTAGGATTGGGTATACGAATTCACGGGAATATCGAGATAGAAACTACTTGATTATAAAATACTAAAGAGAAAGAATAAAAATACAAATAATTCTATGCTATGGATCGATCTTAATACTTCGCTGTCGCTAACCAGACTGCCGAAACGCGGCACACCGGCTTCGGTCTTTCTTCCAGCGCGAGATCGTTCATTGTTTGTTTGGCTTACTGGGCCGCGATAAGCGGCCAGCATCCTTAGCATCCTTCATATATATATATATATATATATCCGGGAAGTTAAAAACAACGTTAATTAAGAAAACGGGACTCGCGTATATGTTCCTTGCAAACCGCTTTTTAGTTCGCTCGTTACACAGGCTGATACGGCACTGACTACCGCTTTATGCAGTCGCCTTTTTTTGCATACGTCATTCACCTTTCGCATACATTCTCACATGTAAATTCCATTCTTGGATACCGAAAATTATGTACATTGCGCTCCTTCAAACATTTTTCTGCTTCACAGTGCCATACACATATACTTCCTCTTACAATCCTACATATAAATAATAAAATCACATCCATCATTATTTATTTGTAGTTTCATAAGTGAAAGCACATGATTCTATATTTAAAAAATTAATTTTACTTTATGCATAAATGCGAATGCCTGGGTATGCCTAACGCAAAAAAGAAGGTTGTAAGTTTCCTTCTCAATGTGTCTTTTACAAGAGGTGTGCTTGTTTTTGTGATTTTGTATTTGCAACCAAAAAAATGTATTTACATTAACGACTAACAATGTTTAGAATATTTTAACGTAATAACAATTTGTTTAAATGTCTCTATCTCTAATTATTTGACGTGTTTCTATCGCGCGTCTAACTGTATTATCCTGACTAAATATGGTCTGACTGTATTTGCTTGTGATTTCTGATTGTTTGACTGTGTTCTGTGTATGAATAAATTCTGAGGAGCAAGATAATTCGCACTTCCTTTATGGCCTTTGCTTTCTGTCTGATTGTTTACCTTAAGAGTTGAACGAAGGGCGGTAGGGGGTGCCTACGCTGCCAAAGTAATTACGTCATAAACATTGATTCGTTTTGTATTGAAATTGATAATAACACAAAATCCGTAGAAAAACGTGTTAAAAGTAATATAATATGAGAAGTGGCGTCTAAGTATGGCCATAATAATCAAGTCTGCCTATAAATCTGACTTGCCTAAATCTACCTCAAGGTACAGAAAAAAGTACAAAAAATATTTTTATGAATATAAAACGGAATAGAACAGTCGATAGATGGTTACATATATAGGAAGAAGTGCCTGAGAATATTACCCTCAAGAACATATTTCAAGATCATTTACATTAAAGAGGCGTATCCTATTAGTCCCTATCAGTTACACCGTTTTCGGGCGCCATGTTTCATTCTTAGTATTTTAAATACCTAAGATTAAGCTTTGCCTCGCTGAATTAGGCACCCAAACTTCAAAGTTTTTTGGCATGGTTACTGGTCACATGAGCAGATTTTACCTATTACAGCCCTGAGATTTTACGGGTGTAAAATAAAAGTGTTCGCGTTATCGATTGTTTTCTTCACGGACTAACATCAACGGAAGCACAGTTCACCGTCCATTTATACTCTTAATTTAAGTTTTTAATTTTCATATCTTTCAGTAATCTGCACTGTAGTTAATTAAATTTAATCCGTTACAAACAGCCGTTCTTGTAACCCTAAACTCCGTGATAAATCACATCCCGTATTTCATCCAATTTCGTCGTATAATTACTTGCAGTTTGAATGAAACCTTAAAACACGTCAAAAGGACGAACTGTATTATGCATCACGCGGACGAAATATTCTGTGTGAGCTAATTTTCTATAAATTCAAAATAGGAAACGCATTTCATCATACGAGGAGTTAAATGGCCAGAAACCCTGAGGTTTGTGTGCACAATACGGCAGAACAAAACTCAATCGTGTTTGAAATACAGAGGACGAAACATGGCGCTCGGAGCCAGTGTCATTAGAGAAGATGGGGATATGCTAAAACCTCGCATATGATATTGAATTAAACCCTTAAACTCCCAGTAACTTTCCAGCGGGAAAATGAAATTTTGTGACGTGCATAGAAACTTGTTATGTATTTACCTAAACCTTTACGTTACACTGAAAATTCATTTTACCAACTAAAGCGCGCACAAAGTGAATATCTTATACTCCGAGCACGGTAAAAAGATGAAGGAAATTGAACGTTCTTTCCGTAGTAATTACGAAATACCAGTCTGCTTTCCGTCAAACCTGAGCAATGTTCCTGTTTAATTCTTCTTCAATGACATATTTATATTAATAAGTGGGACATTATTGTAGTATCGGGAATATTTAGACTTAGTATAGACGTAGAAAAGTAAGGACGAAGGGCGGGACATTTATGATTTCACTAATAACGGTACGAGCTAAATGTGACGCATGGAGACGGGTAGACGGAAGGACGAGGACGAGGTCTTAAGGGAAAGCGGTACATAACGGAAAGTGCAAGTGGCTGGCAGGCCCAGGAATTTCCCGGGGGTGAGGCCCAGCGGTCAGGTTGCACGCGCACTGGGGTGGATGTGCCGTTTTTCCTCGAGTGACAGAGGCAGATGAGAAAGGCAAAGCACACGAACGGAAATATTGCGTGGTCGGAAAGTAATTTCGTCTTTTCCCAACAGAGGGCATAATTGTATTTCTTCACAGTCAACTTCGCACTTACGCAGTATTGTCATTATATACTTTGTCAGCTGATATAGCAAGGCTTCTTTGTGAAAAAATGTCCTTGATTCTGCACAATAGTTTTTGTTTGGTGCCCTATCAAATATGGAAAGTCAAAAGCAGCATTTTCGGCACATTTCACTTGTTTGCTATCGAAAAGATGTAAATGCGGCTCAAGCAAGAAACAAATTATTGGATAAGAATGGAGAAGATGTATTGACAGAACGCCAGTGCCAAAACTGGTTTGCAAAATTTCGTTCCGGCAATTTTGATGTTGAAGATGCGCCACGTTCTGGAAAGCCAGTTGAAGCTGATGAAGACAAAATAAAGGCATTGATTGATGCAAACAGCCGAATTATAACTCGTAAGATCGCTGAGGGTTTAAATTTATCGAATTCGACCGTTCATGATCACGTGAAACGCCATGGTTTAATTTCAAAACTCGACATGTGGAACCCACATGTCCTTACAGAAGGAAATTTGCTCCGTCTTATTGACGTTTGTGATCTGCTTATCAAACGTTAAGAAAATAATCCTTTTTTGAAGCGGATCATCACTGGAGACGAGAAATGGGTTGGATTACTACTTATTCCGGTCTCTACAAATTTTTTTAGATGGCAAAACCTTGATTACGTCAAAAATGCATTGGATCAGTTTTTTGCCTGCAAAGATCAAAAGTTTTATGAGCGTGGAATCATGCTCCTGCCAGAATGATGGCAAAACGTATTGGATCAAAATGGAGAATATAATTCAATAAAATATTCATGCACTATAAGAAAATCGTCTTTCATTTTCACCAAAAAAAAACGAAATTACTGTAGGAACGGAATTTTTCTACGCATTAATAGTATTAATTATGGAATTAGTGAGTGTGGATGGTTTGTATATAAGCGAGAGTGGATGTCAGAGTACGTGATTTGGAAGGCGACCCTATCTGTCAGGGCTAGCATGAATGTTTAGTCTATGGATAAGGAGAAAATGAGTAAGTGCAACAGAGAACGCATGCTGTGAGAAAGACGAAGAATGCATGCTGTGAGAAAGAGTATCGAGGGTGGATGCGAGCGTGATTTTGGGAAGAATCAGTTGAGTTGAGAATATGCAGTTGAGTGGAGTTTTAGAGAGTGAGAGTCATAGCGTGAGTGGAGAGAGTTTTAGTGAGAGATTTATATTTAGAGTTATTTTAGTATTATTAAGAGTTTTGTATTTTTATATTTAATAAAGTTAATCACCAGTTTTTAATTACACGCGTTCAGTTTAGTTTCTAGGTTACGATCTTGTTAATTAATTTTAAGGGAATCTGTTCGGTTTCTTCAAGGACGAGTACCGACATTCTTTGGTGGCTCATCTGAGATGAAATTAGTGTAGGACCCTATATTACTTTCCAAACAACCCAATATGTATATAGACACGACGAACGAAACGAACAGACAGATAAAATATACACGGAGAGTTAGGACATACACGGAGACAGCCAGAGAGACCTTTTTGGAACGAGTACGGAGACGAACCGACGAACGGAGACACGGGGTAGAACGCTTACGGAGAACGGAACGACGCGACGGAGTATATTTTTAAGTGTAGAGATAAGCACGATTCGCGAACTAACGATCTTACAATTAGCCAAATTGAACGCAATAATCCGACATTATTAATCCGACTAATTATTCCTTTAATATTTGCCGTCTACGGAACTGAATAGTTCTGTACAATTTAATGCTAACAATAATTGGCTCTTTAATTAGGCTGACACGCATCTGTAAAACGAAAGCAAAGAACCTGTTGATTTGACCGACTTTATTTTAACTCGCTGCAGAATTGGTGCCAAGGAAAAAAATATTACTTTACTGTGTATTTCAATGATGTGAATGTAGATTATCAGATTTATCATTAAAAGTGCCAGAACAATGATTCTTTAGAAATTAATGAGGACGAAGACTTTGTATTTTCAGAATGTTATGTTATAGTCAAATAAAAGATTCTTTTATTTTTAATATCTACGCAATACTACGTTTATCTGTGCATTTCCTAAAACGGATCACTTAAGTCAACACTCATAGACTCCTAGCTTATTAATCGGTTATTACAAATAATAATAAAATAGAACTATAATGTATTGTAACATACTGATATCAAAATGACATAAGGAGTATTACTTCATATAAACTAAATTTAAATTTTAAAATCATAGAGCTTTACAAGTGGATACATACACTACTGCACAATATCCAAAAAAGCGAGCGATAGATAAAGTGTTAGTAGAAGGAAGTTTAGATAGTAGTTACAATCCCACATTAAAAATTGAAAATTTCCTGTACCAAAAATATGGCAATAAAAAAGGGTACATCAAAATTTCGTTGAAAAGAAGACTTAAACTATCACGACATCATTCACTCTCGGTATTGACATATGAAATCTACCCTTTTTGGAACAAATAACGAAAATGTGAAAATAGAAGCAACGATCGAGTGGGTGAACAATCGACCACCGAGTAAAATCAGAGTACCATAAATCGACATCAATTTTTCCAGATAAACAGTGTGGTATTTGTGGAGGAAGAATGGCACCACAATGGCATAGGAACGTCGGATTTCCGGCCACGCTGGGGAAGCCAGTATGGTAAAAAGTAAATAAATACAGAAAACAATGTTGGCCATTAATCGTTAACCCTTCTCCCCTCCTGCATTCTCGTCTGTCGTTTCACCTCTTTTTCTTTATTTTTCACCGAATTCACCCCTCTGACTCTTCGCTACCCTCTTGTTGCCCGTTAACCGTTCGTTCTTTTGCGTCTCCCTCGCAGCTCTCTCTCTCTCTCTCCCATTCCGTTTTCTCCCTTTCTCTTTCTTATCTGTCTCTCTTTTCGTTCCTTTTCCAAGATTTAAGGGATAACGTGATTTCGAGCGATTTCTAACTACATTTAAGCCGAGACTAATGTCCGCCAGTGGGATGAAACACGCTACGTGAGTAATGCGTTTAACTTGCAAGCGATTTTTCTGTTGGGACACCTAATTCTATCCCGAGATATGTAGCGACGCTGGTAAATCAGTTTCGACCAGGTTTGATCGGAATCGATCGCGATAACTTAATGAAAAAGGAGCCTTTAATTTCGACCTAAATCTTGTTGATTTATGCCTTCGGATACTCGTTGCTGATTTGTCGTTAGTTCCGCTGTCGCTCCTGAGCTTTAAATTTGTTTCTAGACTCGACGGGCAAACGATATTATTGTAATTTTGTGGAACTTTTATTTTTATTTGAGTAAACCTTCTAAACATCATGGCTACCGCAATCTGCAGACTTCTTCTAAGTCTCTACTTCAGTCCGTTAAATTAGAAAGACTATAAGAGAAATCGCTTTACCAGTAATTTTCAGGTATTAGAAAAATTGCTTCCATTCGTACTTCTCTTAATTACATTTGTTCTATTTAATACAAATATTGAAAGCAATGCATCTGTATTTTTACTTTTTACAACAGAATTCTATGCGGGTAAAAATAACAAAAGGTTAGAAATCTTTTAATTCATTCTTTCGAAACTACGAGCCGTATTCAATAACTCCGTGCCATGGAAGCGTATCACTCCATTTTTGTTTTGAAGACGTAAACGGAGAGCGCATGAGACATAAAAATACAAGAACTTTCGTAATAGTAAGTTTTAATATTCCCATGGTGGCCATACTTCCGGGTAAAATGTCTTTAGACAAACATTAAATCTAATTGTATTTTCAAATGGTTATTATGCCATAAAAGGTCCCGTAATGGTTCTTCCTCACGCGGTATTATTGTCTAAAAGACTACTTTCAAGTAAAAGGTTAACATTGAAGTTGACACTGACATCATTTAGCATAAAAATTTGCTCAATAATAATGGCATACTTTGAGAATTGTTTAAATTTTCAGAGAATTAAAAACCTGTAATTTGATCTACGTATAATGATACAATAAAACGACGGTATAGTACTGCAATTGCAAACTTTAGTGTAATTTCAAAATAATTTATATTTGATCATGCAATAAATGGTTAATAAAATAAAAGTCGACCAACTTATATGAAATTGCTAATTCGATCACGTCATGTGAAGTTTAATTCGGCATCAAAAACGTATTTCTGCACGGTGATAGTCCTAAATAATGAAATCGTAATTATTTAAATAACCAATTAATTTCAGCCTTATTGAAATAAGGTTGCAATTATCGGCTCAATTTCATCTTTAAGTAGTAGCGTCAAGAACTTAATCTAATTTACAGCAAATATAATCGAAAAAATGATTAAACGAGAAGCTAAATGTATAAGAAAAAAATAACAAAAATAGAAATAATTACATAAGTAGATAATTATTTGACAATTTTTCAGCAAATAAGTACAAGACAATAAGGAATGACAACAGAATGTATTTTCAAGATATTATTACGCCAAATAATACATATATGAACATTTTCAACAATTTTCACAAATTCACTTGAAACAAATTGAAAAGATCATTCGCCGGGTCATTTCTATTTTCTAGCCAATTTCTATTTTTGTTATACATTTTTTCCATTACACTAAGTATACCATTTAATTCAGACATTTAGAGATCCTTTGTACTTAGGAATCTTATATAATGAAAGGAAATAATATGATTGGTGCACGCCTGGTACACTCCTTTTTATAAAGGCAACTGCATTACGTAATGAGAGTTGGAAGAGTGTGAAACGTTTAAATGTGTAGCATATTCGCATTACCATTTTCCGCCGTCTATATTACATACAGGTGGTGCGTGATAAAAGATGGAAGATAGAAGATGAAAAATTCCACTGTTTCATATCATGAATAGAAGTGTACAAACTACTTTCTCTAATTCCAAAAATTCAAAATACAGGCTTGATAATTATTCTTTTCTACAATTTTCAATTATTAAAGCTTTCTTGCTATCCTTTAAAATTAACCATCACGACGAATTGGACAATTTCTTATAAAAGGATCTTTAAGGTTTCATACGATTAAACGCGAAATATTCTAGTAGTTTAAATATCTGAAAACACCGTTTTACTCTGAACATACTTCTATATTGGCACTTAGAAAAGACATAAAGAAAAGTTCCATTTTTCATTGAAAAAAATATTTTTGTCATTTTTAAAAGGTATTGTTATTAAAATAACTTCTTTCATTGTACTACGCAGTGTTAAAGAGACAAGGTGAGCCACAGTGATTTCCCATTTTCCGATTAAATAATCAAATGATTTTAATTTAGTTATTTCGTAGAAACGAAATATTTGAACGTTTGAATTGATCGTTTGAACGAAATATTTCCATCGGTTTATTAATTACTAAATTTTATTTTTCACGTTTATTCATATATTTGAGTTGACTACAGAGTTATTTTTTGACTTGATTTTATGGAAATGAAAAGATTAACAAGAAATTAATTAGAACAAAAGTAACAAATAGCGACATGTCGTTGCTTCAATTAAAGGAAGATACGAAATGCTTCACCAAAGTGAATATACATGTACACATAAAACGTTGAGTGATAATTGTATTTGCTTAGACTATGAGTTTAATGTCAAAGTTTGTAATTAGAAGTTCTATTCGAAACTAAAACTGACACTTTGCTACTACAATCATGCTTATCTCTTAGAATTTCTTGAGACTGCAATTTACGTGGAATACTGTTTTACAATCACAATATCCTCGCAGGAAGTGATACAGTTCCTTGGATCAATTAAAATGAAATTGCACTTTCATTTTAATAGACCCTCCACTTGTTGCCTTATATCGACTTAATTCCGCGATTTCTCATGAATCAGAAACTTGGTATCTCTGTTGCAACACATAATTTTATTGCAGAAACTTTTTGTTTTCAATTGAAAATTTACTTATTCCCCAAAATATTGATTTTACACATTTACAAATGTTTAAGTAATATGTACTTACTTGCTTTCGTGCTTGCAGATGTGCATACCAATTTAAATAAATGGTTATTTTTATTCGTATAGAACTATCAATAATAATCAATCACCTATGTTTAAAATATTCTTGGTAACTGTTGGGGCATTAGTCCCTAATTTACCGACCATGACGTCGGTAGAGCTGGGGAACCGTTTCTTGGCAGCTGAGACGGAAGGGGAGATTGCTCTCGCACCGCCTATCCCCGCCATGTCGGTCCTGGAAAACTGAGATCGACGAATGACAACCGAAAATAAAACACTACTTTCGTCGTTCACATGACGACGCAACGAATATGCCGGACTCTCTTGCCAATAGCGCGTCAAAATCCAAAATGCCTGAGGGAGAGGGACGTCCCTATCCATCGGGCGAATCAGAGCAAATTACCTCTCAGCTGCCAAGTAAATATTCCATCAGTATAACCGAGAGGAGGCTAGAAACAAAAGCGGACTAAAAGGCAGACTAAGTTGGATGCGTGCGACACGCACATCGTGTTTTATACCTCACTATAATATTATAATAATGTAGTTGTAATCTAGAACTCTCGCTTGTTAGTCCCACGCTCCACAACAAGACCTAACAGTAACTTTTAAGAGAAAGCAAACGAAAAATGAGAACAACCTCACTTAATTTTACCATCCACATTTTGCAATACAGACGTAGAAAATTAAAGGTATTATGTTGCCACAAAGATGACAAATTTTTTAAAATGAAGAAAACCAGTGTAGTTTAACGACCTTGCAAGATCTAGCGTTAAATGACCTCATCTACATAATGCACTTTAAAATACAATAATAATTGCAAATGCATTTTTTAAATATTATTTATGTTTCCCATTCATAGCAGAAGAACTGTCACTCTCAGCCTTTTCACAGTTCCAACGTAATTTACACTATTGACGCAGATTCGTTCTTCGGTCGATGAAAGTGAGGAATGGACACCAAAGCGGAATTCGCTTAATTTTTCGATTGTTTTCCGAGAAAACTAAGATGTGCCAGTGATTTTCAACGAAAGTTCTCGCCGGTCTATCACCGACTTTACCTATACATATGCACGACCACGAAGACAACGTAAGCAACGGACTAATTGCAGCCGGAGGGGCTCTCACGAAAGTCGAAATCCAGACCAAGCATCCAACTGATCACGAGTTTCGCAAAAAGTTTTGCAAAATTGACCCCCTTATTGAGACTGGCGTGAACTCTGCGAGAAGCATCGTTGGATCGGCTACCACTTAGAAGATTACGACCAACTGAAACCATCCCACCCCCCCCCCCCCCCCCTTACGTTATGGCGCGCAACCCCAACCTTTTACCTCGTGCGTTCGATAAACCTCCGCCGACAATAGTGTTCAACTAATTCCGTAATAACATAGACTCAAATGGAGCCGTTTTAGCTTCCTTTTATTGTTTTGACGTCCACATTATTAGGTCGTTCGTTGAACCTGTGGGCATAGAGGCGTTATGGTTTTTCAGAAAGTTAAGGAAGCTGAGCATTCTGACAATGAGAAATTTGTTTTATGGTTAAAAATCAATTAAACGAAGTTCTAACCTTTATTACACCACATTTATCAGAACAGTTGCTTCTAAACCGGACATTCTATTAAACTAAAAAAAGAAATGAAAACACCATTCAGCAGGCTGTTTTATGACACGAGGAAAAATGTAAGGCTGTTCGAATTCGTGATCAGTGACGCAAAAAACATTAGAATACCAATTTTTCTGCGAAACCAACAATTTTTCGATGCAACTGTGAATTATATTGAATCTGCCATTTTGTTTTCGGAAATTTTGAGTTCAGATTCGTAATCGGTAATCTGAATAATCCTAGTATGTCAATTTGCGACTAAATTAAATTCCTTTTTGAAGTTTTGGCCATGTTTCGTCAATTTGGGACCACTGAGCAACGGACCCATCGAACCGATTGAAATTTATCGGCATGAATACGCATGAAATTCTGCATTCAATGCCCGTTCCAGATTTCGATCGGTTTCAAAAGCATATATCCAAGGTTTGACATCGACAGAATGTCCTAAGGGTCCATCGATCTACGAAACTAATCTATCATTCATCACAGTGTCCTGGTCAAATCAGAAAGTCCCGTACGTGATGTCCCAATGAGATTCACAGAAGAGTTTGCCTGGCAATAGCCAATATTTGCATACGAACGAAGAGGAACGCGGAACGAGCACATTAAGGATTAATCTGAAACACGTGGAAAAATTCAGAACCTACGTAGCTACGCAAACAAATTTGTATAGGTATTCGGAGGATGCGCGGCGGCTCTCGTTTATGCATGCATTTGCAAGCATTTACGAGCGCGCCGTTGGGTAATTTGATCGATGTTGGCAAAGCAGACAAGATGGATTGATCACCGTGACGCCGATAAATATTGAGAACAATTGAGAAAACGAGATATGACTTCGTGAAATTTCAGTCTGACAGGTTGCAATCCGGATACATGTGTCTTCATGTTAAGAACATGAGAACGATTGATTGTGGTGAAAATAGATGCTGATAATATGTTGGAGACGGAAAACGCTGGGTCTGTAAAGATGTATCTTAAAGATGAACGCTTCAGCAGGTGCTTTTAAGTATTACGTAAAGCGAAAAGAAATCTCGTTTTTTTCATGTGTCCGGTGGGATATTTTAGTGTGATTCATTATGAATTAGTAGAAGCTGGTCAGACTATTACAAACGAGGTCCACTGTGGGCGATTAGAAGAAATAAATATTAAATAGTTTTTTTGGTAATTAAATCTGTATGCATTGTAAAAATAAACAACAGTTCCTTTCGCTTTACTTAATATATAGTTACTTTATTAAGTTATGTATTCATATTTTCTCTTTCTTTCTTCAGATTTCATTCTTCCTTCTACACGCGAATATTGTTCAAAAAATCTATATGTATATTGAGCAGCACGTGAAATATGAAACAAAATGCAAGTTATCAAGTGAAGTGCACTACCGAAATTTTCCATCAAATGGTAACTTCTGCCTTCCGGAAAGTTTCGATCGCCTCTGTTTTATTTTAACCCCCCACCCCACGTCGAAATGCATAGCAAAGAAAACGCTCGAAAACACCTAGCCGTATCGGTAGAACATGGAGAAAAGTATCATCAGCTCACACGTATTTTCGATTCTAACTCACTATTTGTCGAAAGAGTCACACGTTCAAATTGGCCTGCATGACAGAGAGAGCGAATGATTCGCATCGGAGCAAGTGAGAGAACCCGCAGTGAACCACGAAAGTCGAAGCATCGGCGTATGCGCCCAATTTTGAATACGACTATCGACTGTTAAGTTAATGAGGCAAGGGGGGGGGGGGGGGGAGTAATAGAGGGTTTAACTTTCACTACGGTTAACACTTTAATTAGGAGTTAAAGACAGTGTTTCATTTTTGGGGCACTATGCATTTAAGGGTTAAGCTACTCGGCCGAGGAATGCTACTTGGATTGGTTACCACGTGCTCCTATCATTTTTTCCGCGGATCCTACATAAAAAAAGTGTTTGTTTTCAATAAAAAAAAGTGGATAGTGATTGAACAGATTGTGTCGTTCAAAAGCCGGAGGTAAGATTCTGGTCTGCGATTTTGGTAGAGGACAAGGTTGCAAGGTCTGTTTTCGTCGTAAAATAAATAAATGTTTTTGCGAGTAACCGTTTGGTTGGCTGTAGATGGTTTGAGGTTGGTATTTATCCGAAGACGGTTGTCGGAAGACCGTTTTTGTAAGGTTTACTGGGTGAGATATTTCTCGGATGGTTATTTTGCGCGGATTATCGTTGACAGACTATTTGGATTGGATGTTGGTTCTAAGACAGTTGATGAATGTCTTAAGACCTTAAGATTATTGAAGGAGAACTCATTTCCTTACAAAGTCGCACCTCCCATCAAAATGCTCTTTGAATATTGCGCACTCGAAAGTGGTAGTGAACGTTGAAAATGTATTTTACGAAAAGATAACACTTGAAACAGATATTCAAGACAGGAAGAGAGAAGTGTAGAGCACAACTCTTTGGCAAGAGGGTGCGAAGATATAAAAGCTTATCGGTGTAAGGAAAAATTTATGATTACCCCAATTGATATTAAAGCAGAACGGACTGAAAGGACGAAAATTGGCTTCGGAGTCCTTTACTCTTCTTAGTTGATTTCCAAATGGCTTAAAAAAAGTTCAACTAGTAAATACATGCACTTCAGAATAGCCTCAGCGTCTGCATTATAAATTCGCTCTGCTAATGTCGAAACAATTACGTCAATTACGTGATAAGGAAATACTGTTTTCTGTATGCATAAATTTACGTTTTGACTGTTGGCATCAAAAAACTGTACGTACTAAAAGTTTCCTGTAGATACACTATCTTCGAACCTACGTGACCTTGAACAAAAATTAGAATTTAGTGGTCCTAACATTGCTCCTGTTATGGTAGATCCTATAGAATTATTACTGCTTATCTAAAACTAGGAACAGCGTCATTCCTTATAGCTGACATTCGTTTATTCCATGAATTGCTCACTATACAATTGTGACCTAAATGAATGTGCGGCACTGACCTTTAAACGGACTGGACGGCTCGTTATTTAAATAAGATTATGGTTAACTAAAGGGGCTATCGAAATAGAACATTCATGATGACTGCAGTTAAACGCGGAAATGCGAAAGGTTAACGCGGAAACGCATAATGTATTCATACATGCTGTGCAGCGGCAGCAGCATAATGTAATACATTCCCTGGCACTTCCAATGTAGCTCTTTCAGAAGCTTGTCAGCAAACACTTAGTATCAAATCTAAACTCAGGGAATATCCTGGCATTCCCAGAGGCTGTACGAACAATGATCTCTCTGTACACGTTAGTCGATAGAAGCGTAGCTGTTTCGCGGTACAACTTCTTGTCGCGAGGGACAGATCTAAGAAGAAATCTTTGATACGTTGCAGGTAATAAAAAACACTTCGATTACTTCGTATTTTCGATCTCAACGACTTCGGCCACTTAAAAGAACAACTTTCCCATCGCTAGAGACAAATTTAAGAAATGCTTGATGTCCCTCAAGTACTGAAAAATTGTCTCTATTCCCTTCGTCACTTTGAAATATCACCGTCCTGTCGCTAGGGACTGATGTAACAATAAGAAGTCATTCCAGAATTCGTTTTCTCAGTTCGATCATTAACCGTTTGATTGTGGCGAAGAGCTATCGCGCTTCTCTTGTGTTGTGCCAAAAATGCGTAGAAGCCCGATCGCGCTGCTATATGTTACTACGATATAATTTTCGCATTAATTGAGAGCAGGATAAGACGACTTGCGACAGTGTGAGGTATGCAGTAAAAAATGGTAATGGAATTAAACGATCCAACTTAATTTGCGGTATATATGAAAAAAGAATTCATGGAATTTGTGCAGCAAAACACTCTTGTAATAAGTGAGCATAAAAAATATTATTGTTGGTAAAAATTATTTTTTATGTTATAAGTAGAGTTAATTATAGCCGTTTCTATTATTTTCCAAAAAAAAATAACTACGCATTTCATTCCGCACTTTTAGTATATGCACAAGAAAATTCTTCAGCACTCCAACGGTTAAAAATCTAAGAAGGCTCTGATTCTAACAATAAGAAGATGTCCTTAATACAGTCAGAATCGTAAGTTACATACTATTTTACTATATTGCCATTTTCGAAGGCATTAGGCATTTAAAAAATATATGCACTATTTTAGGAAATCTCCAAATATATAATGTAAATACATTTGCGCAGAAAAGTTATACAGTGATTCGAAATGATCCGCAGTATTTCAGAGTCGAAGCTTTTATGCCGGGCACCACCGTAGCCCCAGATATCAGTTTTATTGTTGAACGAATACGATTTGCACAGTACAAATTCACGAATGGCATGAACGAGAAATCGAACATGGGTTTGGGATGCGTTATTTAACACTGGTTTTGTTAGTATAGTACAGGGTTGGACAAAACAATTGATACAAATGGCAACGTATAACACTTTCTATAGAATTGTTAACGTTCAAGGCAGAGCAAAAAATCCTTTAAATGTTATTTATAAATAAGAAAAAATACAATTAGATAAAAGTTCAGGAAAAATGTTAATAAAACCAAAGTTGTCTCGGGCTCCGTGCAGAGCTTAAAATGCTTTGATTATGGAAACCAGATAACATTTTTTATAGCAAATTATAAACAATTTTTATACGATTTGCAAAATTGTTTGCAGTATTTTCTGACTGGCTATAATAATTCCTAAATGTACTCCAAGCTTATAATTGAATTAAAATGTCTCAAAAGACTAAATTTTTCATCCTTGTTTGCTTCTGTAACGGTTAGAAATTAAGACGTTAGAAGTATAAGCTCATTACAGAATTCTCTGAATATTTTGAAAATTAAATCCGTTTTGTAATTATGTGTAGTAGTAAAATTACGTAAAATCATGATTTTGACAATGTATTCAAAAGTCACTTTTTGACCTGATGAAGTTCCTTTTCTGTGTCTTCAACAGATGGATCAACTTTTTATTAAATACCAGTTAAGAATCACTAAAGTGTTTTGAAAAAAGAATTTTTCTAGTTTGGCAGCAATTAAATTATACAAAATATTTTTGATAATATGCGTTATACAAAAGTACTGTTTCGCGATACAAATACAAATCCATTGCGTAATAAATTATTAAATTTCACAGAACTAACACATTTTTCAAGACTTGTCTGATAAAATTATCGAAAAATCTCCACTAATGTGTCATTTTTTTTTTGGCATTATTGCACATCAAGAACAATGGAACGCACAGATGAGTAAGCGATAGGAAAAAGGAAGAACACGTTGCGGGTAAAAAATAGAAGAAAAGATAATGGAGCCATTATCGATTACGAATTAGAAATTCAGGACAAGTTCGAGTTGCTTCGACTCTAACAAAACGTTGGAGTTTCGATACAGTTTCAGATTTATTCAACCTTCCTGCATATTAAAATATTCGAATATGTAAACGCGGACGAATACGATATTGATCCTGTTCAAATATAGAGATATATTATATTTGCCGTGCTGGAAAAAAAGTACAGATACTTGTCGGAAAAGTAATTACATTAAATGTTTTCTTGATGTTCGTGTCATATAATAAACGACATTGTCAGAATTACACCGCGCGAAATAATTACAAAATTCATTTCATCGTCGATCTTACGAAAAGAAACGAATACTGTTGAAGCCCAGGTCCTCAATATGCCGGGTTTTATTGTACGGAGTGACAGGCAGATATTTTTGAGATAGAACTATTCTTTGGTGCACTGAAGTTTCCCATCTGGCCTTCAGCTGCGCGATCCAAAAATGCTTCGCTTCGTAGTTTAAATTTACTATCGTGTTTTCAAGTTTTCCCAATATCAATTGCCGTACAGTAAACTTCGAGGCGTTGATAACGCACCCCCACGTGTGTCCATGCAGCCCCGTACCGATGGGCCCGAGCTGCACGGACATGGGGATTCCCTACCTTCCCCTCGGGTAAATACCGTTGGTAGACTGACAGTGACAACGTTCGAGCAGAGAGGATTAGAAGCCTCAAGAAACTGTACAACTTTTATTTCAACCATTTTTTGATATTTTTTGTTGTTTATGATTTATAAGCACGTATGTATATAGAAAGGGTGGCTCGAACAAAGGGGTTGATATCTCCCTCAAATTTGAAAACGGGCACAAAGGAATTGCAGCTATCTTCTTAGGTAAGTCTAATAAACATTTATGCAAAGTTTCATAAAAATCTGAGCATATCAGTTCCCGAACTTCCCTTGTTATTGTTTTATGTTACACGATAGAGTTTTACATGTGCCCGAATCAAACAATGATGACAATATGTCCCGATAGGGACATAACTGCTATATTAATACGTTGAATACTGTAGGGGTCATCGGTGACAGTTAGTATCTAATATAATTTCCCTCATCTCGTTAACACACTGCTGTCGAATATTTTATTAACACGTTGAATGCCACCCATGGTTTGGCTACTTTCATCATTTTTACCGAAGTGAAATGTTTTCTGTTAAAATCATATCCATAAAGGGCTAAAACGTTAGAGGTAGAAATAATTATTTATACATGTTGACGCGTTATTACCACCCCTGAACGAGCCTAGAAGCATCAAGACGTCGAGCGCAGGAGTTTAATTGTTTCACGGAATATTTCTGTTAAAATGACAATGCATTTCCAGGAAACGATAGCGTTTTAGGCTTACAGGCCTTCGAACCCCGTCAGTCTCTTTGTCTCATTGTTCTTTATCGATAGTTTAGCATTTTTCGTACAACAATTCAGAGTTTCCCTGGCATGCATATGTTCGGTTCCGTGTAAACAATAGGCTTAGGGTACGAGCGGCAAGGCTATTTGTGAGGATTGCAATAATATTAAAATCAGCATGTGCCTTCCTGACTTTTCGCAAAGAGAGGAGTGCAAACGTTAAGCTTAAGCTTCGCATTGTCACTTCTCTCTTCCTCAATAGAAATAGCCGTATCATAAACCTTCGCCTGCGCCGACGAGCCACCCTCTTTCGCCACCCACGGGCCTCAGCCCCTCTACCGACGAGCCTTCGGTCCCAAAGAGGGCGGGCGACCAAGTAGTGGTGGACGACCAAGAGGGGCGCGCTGCTACTATCCCGCCAAAAACATTTAGGCGGTGAAATTCATCTTCTTTTATTTTCCGCATGACTTCTGATGGCGCTCAAGACGAATTTCTTGAGCTCAGCGCCATCAGAAGGAGGGAGAATCGATGGAGGATTCTCCCTCGCAAATCAGTTGTAATCAAGTCCTCAACGGAGGCACAACTCATCCTCGAGCAAGAGGATTATTTTCGTATCATATCGCATTTGTCTCACATCATCCTCAACGGAGGAATATTCGTTTATTTGCAAGTCTCGACCAAGAGATATATCAAGTTTTATCTTAAGTGTTGTTAGCTTTAATGTTGTTGTCTAGTGGTAGTTTATCGTTTTTGAGTTAAAATAAATATAATTGAAGTTCACATCGAACCATTCAGTTGACCACGGGAGGCCCGGAAAAACCAGGGTACGCTACATTAATTTGTACCGCATCCAACACGTCGCCGTTCCGAGAGATCGAATAAGACGTGCATTCAACAATACAGCAGTACTATACTTTTGTAACACCACTTATTAATATTGAATATATTAGTAAATTCCATATTACAACTACAGTCATAAGAAATTTCAATGTCTTTAATAGTGCCGTCACCAATGACGTCCATGGCATTCAACATGTTAAGATCTAGAAAATTCTGTAAAACTCAGGATGCAGAACTTTGTGTACTTTTCTTTGAAAATTATTAATCTGTGCTTTCTGAAAGAAAATTCTGAATATCTTTTCACAAACACACGTGAAGACAAACTTGATGTTTTTGTTAATATAAATAAATACTATGCAATCTTAACTGCTATTATCCCAAGAATAAGTGATACTCAGGGTCAATTTACTTTATTGCGTTAAGAGAAAGAAACGAATCAGCCATTTATTCTTAACGTTATTAATACGTTATATAGTATTTAATTAAGTTTTCTTTAAATTGAGTTGAGTAGTTAAATTAATTTTAAAATTAAGTTTAGTTTACTAAATACTGCTAAAACAAAGTTCGCATCACACGAAAATTCATTTACGTCGACTTTATGAGGTTCGACGTCTTTTATCATCGCTTAACAAAGTATTATTCTATTTCTCATTAAATGGTGTTCCCTTATCTTACGTAAAGGCGATTAACAATTTATAATTAAAGTACTTAATTCTAGTCGCGTGGAACAGTTCAGTTGCTTCTGAAATGCTTTGATAATTTCAACACGCAAGAATAAAATTACACGACATAGGTGTAAATCTTCATATTCGTAAAGATCATTTTCTTCAGTCTGTGTACCATGTCAAATTAATTTTTGTTCCTTTCAAAATTCCATCGGCTTAGGAATGTTTATTACTGTTTTACAAATTCGAGGAAATGACAGTAGATCTACATAGTGAAAAAAAGGAAAAAAATATATGATATATTAAACAATTGTAGTTTCAAACTATCTTACGCAAGGTGACTCAAACGTCACTAAACAATTTAAAAATAGAACAAGCCTTTTATCCATTGAAAATGGATAAAAGTCCTTCAAATGACCACCATTTTGTTCTTAATTTGATCAAATTAATAGTAAAAAGGTTATTATACTTTAACATTGTCTGGTAACCTTTCGGCCATCTTGTGCCATATGTATATTACTAGATACAGACAAGGCTTCCTCGTGAAAGCTAAACATCACTTCGTAATTTTGTTTCAATTTGCGGCGAAACAGTGCAAACTTATTTTCAGCATTGAGTGACTCTTTTGCGATACTTTTTCTAACGAATGGTATAACGAAGAACAAAAATCGTTAGAATATTGTTTAATATTAAACCTTAGCTCAAACATAAGGAAACACAATACTTCACTTTACGTGACATTTCGATTCATTGTTTATAATTATATTAATAATGGTTTTACTACTTTTATTTCTCGTATCATCGCAAGAAATTTCCATTTGTTTTAACATAGATTCGATAGCCTGCCAGAATGTATTTAGCTTTTTGTAGATTCAGCACAGATAGGAGAGATGGGGGTAAGATAGCCATACTAAACAGAGATAACTCTGACGTTTGAATTTCTTATAAATAATAACAGCATGTTAGCGAAATAATTTTACATAAGCAATAATTTTGCAGTCATCCTTGATTTAAAATTAAAAATAAATTCTGCATATATATCGACCGCCTTACCCGACTGTTGGGTAAAATTGTCCAATTGATTTAATGAATTTAGTTTTTAGTGTAAAACTCAGTTTAATTAGTTGAATCTCTACATCGAGTCCTTCAAAGAACTACACACATCACATTACATCTTTCTATCTCATCCTCGCACGTTCTTTTGTTATTTTTATTTTTCTATTTTTAGATAACTTTAGATCCATAGAAGGACGAAAAGTGTAACATTTTACTTCTGCTATACCGAACACAGACCTAAATTATGTGGATGAATAATATCGACATAAAACTGTGACATCAAATTTTCTTAATCTTCCGTGCAATCTTTTTTCTGTACAAGTGAAAGAGTCAGCTGTTCCTTCGGAAAGAAACACGCAAGATATCCTTGTTGGCTAGGAAGACGTCAATGACCTGCGCTCGGTGTCAGGTTCGCTCATGGGTCCTCCCGGGGAGAAGAACATAAACACTTGCACTGCTCTTAGTCGTTCGGTGACCCAGTCCCCCAATTTCTAATGTCGAGTAGCACGCTTCTCCTTAGACTGTTCGAGCCGACAAGGATATCTTGTGTGTTTCCTTCCGAAGGAACAGCTGATTCTCTCACTTACTAAGCGAAAATTTGATCACGGAGGCCCAATTAAAAGTCGATTTGCGGGAGAACGGTTCATTTCTGACCCATGGTTCCTCTCAGACATTTTACCTACGTAACAATACGAATCAGATGGCCCAGCCAGATTAAATCGGGGATTCCTCAAATAATTTTGCGGCAGGTTATTTTCACAAATCTCCATCCAATTCGAGCTCTAGAACAACCCCCCGAAGCCATGACAAAACCTTTTGAAACACCCTGTACTTGTGCAAATGTCACAGTTAACTGTCTACGCATATCATAGGCAAAAACGAATGATTGCGCGCGGTATGAAGTACAGGGTAAGAGGACAGTGTCACTCGCAGAGTCTATCCCCACATTATCGGTCCTGGAAGCCTAAGATCGACTAATGACAACCGAAAACGCAATACTTCTTTCGTTGTTCCCATGACGACGCAACGAATGTGCGATTTTATCGGCCAATCACGCGTTAGAATCGAAAATGACGTCGCGACGAAGGATGTCTATCCGTCAGCCGGGGGATCAGAACAAACCAGAGGCCAGTGGCAATCTTTCGTTTTTGCGGAGTGTACACGGTCTGTCCCATTTCCGATGAGACTGCTCAAAAATAAAAAAGAAGACGCTCCACAGTGCATTTCTTCCATCGTATTTATTCGAAATAATCCCCCTCCGAGTCAATACAGCGTTGAAACCGATTATAAAACTTGTCGAAGCATGTCTGGTACTCGGGGGCCGGAATAGCGTTCAGGATGTCGGTCGAAGCCTTCTGGATGGTAGGAATCGTACTGTAAGTGTTCCCCTTTATCGCTAATTTGAGTTTAGGAAATAGCCAGAAGTCGCACGGCGCTAGATCAGGCGAGTACAGCGGGTGGTCGAGCGTTATGATGCTTTTTTTGGCCAAAAACTCGCGTACAATTAGGGCTTTGTGGCTCCTCCGTGAGAGAATGTGGAACAAATCGCGCGCAGATCTTTCTCTTTCCCAAATCCTCGGTCAGAATGCGATCGACCACACTCTTAGGAATGCCAGTCATCTCCCCAATAAGTCTCGCGGACACACAACGGTCAGAGCGCAGAATTTGGCTGACTGTCTCAATGTTTTCTTCATTCCTCGAGGTTCTCGGCTACGGTGCGCGTTCGTCGTCTTCAAGGTCTTCACGACCATCACGAAATCTAGCAAACCAGCGGAATACTTGTGCACGGGATAGACACTGGTCACCGTAAACGTTTTTCATCGTTTCTTGAGCAGTTTTGCCCAACTTAAAACAAAACTTGATATTCGCTCTTTGCTCCATAGCGATTTTTCGACAGACTGACACAGTGGACGATTCGTTATAATGTCGTAACTATTGACAGAATAATGGAAATGCTACAAAATTCGGTGTGAAGATAGATGAAAGATGTGTCTACAAAATTCAATGGATGAATCAATAGACGGCGCTCCAATTGGCTGTTAATTTCAACCAGTCTCATCGAAAATGGGACAGACCGTGTATGTATTGATGGTATACCAATGAAACTGTTCACGTGCTACACCAGTGATGAGCAGATTTTTTTAGGAGCGGGGCAAAAAATAAGAACACATTTTCGCGAGTCAATATAATTTATTTTAAAACTTAATAATGACGTAAAAAATATTCTTTAAACAATTCTTAGTTTTATTGCGCCGAATGAAGTTGTGACTGAATTTCTAAAAGTTTTCATAATTTGGTTCGAACCGGGATATACTGATTCTGACAGTGAGAAGTGAAGTTAAATGCTCATCTGTCATTTAAATTCTCACAGCCATATTTTGCATATGCAAAAAAATATTTTTATTTCTATGGAAAGTTTCGCATATGCAAAAAAAGGAACACCTCCTCGAATGAATTTTTTTTTTGAAACACTGAAACTGAAAATTTCTATACTATTATTATAAAATCACTGTGGTACACTATTATACAAAATACAGAAACGTTATTACTTAACGTAATTCATTATCCATCAACTGTACTGTTTAAATTGTAATCTTCGAACACATTAATTATATAAGGAATAATAACAGTTATAATAACTGAATAGAATATAAATGTAAAAGTAATTAACACACGCGAAACATTTACTTCATATTTAAATGTATGCGCATGAAATTCACATCGAGTTGTGTTCTAAGCAAAAGAAGAATGCTCTGAAGTAACATGCAGTTCCCGACTTTGGTGCATCAAGGTGGTCGGCATGAATTAAGGGAAATTTTACTTATGCGAGCACAGACCATTGTCGAAATAAAGAAACGTATGTTTCTGTACCGACATACGGCAACTAGAAATTCCGCATTATGTAAATTTGGAATGAAAAGAACGAGATGGAGATTGTAAAGTGCGGGCACCTCATTAGCAAGAATTTAAAATTTAAACGAATACCTTACGGTTGCGATGCACAAATGAGTTTAAGATGCTTTGTATTTGCAGAAAGCTGGTTATTGACGTTTTCTTTTACGTTACCTTTTTTCAGCAACAGCTTTTGAATATTAATGTATCTTTCTGAGTTTTACAGCCATTCTTAGCTGCATTTTTCTCTCTCCCTCTCCGTTCCCGCACTATATATGCAGTTGATATTTTACAACTATAAAAATAATAAGTTTCCGAGATTTCGTGCACGAAGATTTTCGCACTTTACAGCACTATGTAGAATTGACATGGAAATACCAGATTCATATTTTCCGCGTTCGTTATTTTTACTGTTATTTAGTATTACATGACTATAATACTGTGACAAATATACCACAATATTTCTCTCTGACTTGAGAATATATTTATGTCTTTAATATCAGTTTCCAATAACTTACAAACGGCATATTTAAATTTCACGAAATATCATGATACTTCTAGAATTTTCAGAATTTTTTAGAAATGTAATTTCCTTCTATTGTTTCAAGTTATTTCGTGTGCCAACAGCGTTAAATTTGTAGAACTTGCTTTAATCTTCAGACTATATTTGCACTTGGTTTCACAGTGGGTAAATTTGCCCTTTGGTTTTATTTCAACTTTGACTGGATGCTAATAGTGGACTGTATTTATTTGTATAAAACTTATCAAACCATTAATACATTCGCAACCGACAAATTTTTTCCGTTTCTAATACTGAGTACCGGCGAAAATAATGAAATTCTGAAGCTGGTTGCCGCAAACTTGTATCGTCAAAGCAAGGATAAAAATTATAAAATTTGTGTTGGAATAACAATGTTGCAATTATGTGTTGTTCAAAATAAAAAGATTTTTATAATTTGTATACTTCTCGGCTTACAGTTAATGAGTCAACTAAGACATTCCCACTTGTCTCACTGAGATAGCGGTTATTATCAAAAGCGCCTACTGTTGCCGCATTCAGAAACAAAAATTGCAGGACGTGAATTCACGTCAGCGGCAATCAGGAATAGAATTTAAAATGACGTGAATTCACGTCACTGGCAACCAGGAGTAGAACTTGAAAAGACGTGAATTCACGTCAGCGGTCGCGAATGTGTTAACAAGGCCGTGAAATTTGTGATATGTCTCGAGGTGTTAACGTATGTATAGATGATGCGAAGGGCGAGTGCATTCTCTTTTATAAATTAAGAAACGTCACTGCATTCTCCCACTCTGTTCCAAGAACCAGTCAGAGGTAGAGCTGGGGAACCGTTTCTTGGCAGCTGAGACGGAAGGAGAGATTGCTCTCTCACCGCCTATCCCCGCCATGTCGGTCCTGGAAACCTCAGATCGACGAATGACAACCGAAAATAAAACACTACTTTCGTCGTTCACATGACGACGCAACGAATGTGCCGGTCTCTCTTGCCAATAGCGCGTCAAAATCGAAAATGCGTGAGGGAGAGGGACGTCCCTATCCGTCGGGCGAATCAGAGCAAATTACCCCTCAGCTGCCAAGTAAATATTCCATCAGTATATCTGACGTTTGGTGGAATGCAATAACGTCAAAGAGGTGTGAGGTCATCGGCAAGGCTGGGAGACTTCCGAGTCCAAGTTCTTCACCCTTGACCTCCTAGCGGTACTTGAAGGGGAGGTCGGAACTCGCTGGATGTAAGGGCACCCTCAGGCCCACTGGCTGTGGGCCACCTTCACAATGGGGCTATAGCCGCCTTGCCAATGCCTCATCGGGTTATCATACGGCAATAACTATTGATCCTGCGTCAAAAACATGGAAGCAATCAAACTCAAATGCGAGGATATATTGTGGAATTAGGCCCGCATAGGTACACAGCTGGCACTTCTGCGTCCATTAAAAATAATTAAATTCTCAAAAATAGTTGCCTGCTCGCCCGTGTGATAAACCCGGTACATTAAGGCTGAGACCTTAACAGACCATTTTAGACTCGTGAAGAACTTCTCACTTTACATATCGGAAACCTGATAGCTCTGTCGTAATATTAAGTGTGGAAATAAGTTCGGTACATTTTTAAACAACCTTAGAGCTTAATTTCTAGAATATTTATATAATATTATGAATTAAGATGTTTTCCATTATTTTCTATGACTTTGTTCCATCTTTTCGGAAAATGATGTGTAATTCTGTAGTGCAATCTGTACTCGTAGCTCCAGGTGTGCACGGACATAATAACTTTAGAATCAATTTGTCCATGCCAGAGTTTCAATATACAAAAATTTCTGTTCGAAATAAGTTAAAGGACTAAAGCCAAATCAAATCAAACTTAAAAACAATGATGAGGCCTATTACAAATCGGAAAATGAAATTAGTGCTCTGGTCAAACTGTCAGGTTCTTACATATAGCTGTCTCCCGTGTATTTCGCAAACACTGTATATTAAGGTTGCAAATTCTAAAACGCAAAGATTATCGCCTAAAAATACCGCAAACCATGTGAAGATATTCAATTTCAAGCCGAAGTTATGATCGATGACTTCGAAACTTATTTGCACACTTAATATATAGATACATATATTTTTACAAGCCTGGCTGTAATACTAATTTATAATTGTATTGAAATTCCAAAATAGCAAGTATTGATAGAAAATCTAACGATGCAATGATACACCGTTATCGATAGAACATCTGATGACGGTCGACGATTGCGCAAACTTTGACGAACAAACATTGTGCATTTTAAGTGTAATAATACGATATTATATTTCCGGACGATTTCTGTAGCTGATTATTTTCAAAATGTGGTTTGTACGTTTTCAAATGCAGTGTTTATTTATTGATGCGTTTCGTACGTACTGTCGTGCGTATTATCTTTTTCCGATAATATCTTTACCTACATTTGCATGTATATTAATAATTAAAATAATAAGAGATTTATTAATAATAACAATAACAAAATTCTATAATATTAAATAGTGAAAAGTTAAACCTAATTTATCAATACTCTAAATTCTTAAAAACATCTCATACAATGTCACGTTTAACTGTAATATTTCTAAAGTCTTCGAAATTTGCAAATACTGTAACGTGTATCGATCTAAAAACTTCACATTGTATGCATACTACGTTTTTTTTCTATCTTTACTAAAACAGTTTACTCGCAATTTTTCACAGCCAACCATTTCGTATACGCAGTATTATTTAAGCCGTTAGAAAATCAATTAAGCAACGTCTATGACGAAGCAACTTTCGTCTGAAGGATTTGCTGTTTAATCGCGGGGAATTGATCATGAGCTTACAAAGCGAATGGCAGAAATACGCCGCATTGGTTAATGTCGCTGAATAATGCATGAAAACGAAACTCGTCGTTACCAATGTTTAGAAAAAAAAAACATCGAAACGGAGAACATAGTCGAATATTACTGAATTCTTTTTCTGAACAATTAGCCATATTGAAACAATGAAAGTATGAAAACTCAAAACGTTGCGAGGTAAGTTATCGTAGAACATAGGATCTTTGATCGTTAGAGCTACCAGTCTCGATTTCCAAGCTGTTAAGTAGAATTTACGGGCTATTTTTGAAATATCGTTTAGTAATAAATTGAATAACTGATGGCAGTTCAGAAGGGGCACGTCAAGGTGTGTAAAATGTAGTAGGTTTAGGTCAGATGAACGTGGATTAACTAATTTATGTTATCAGGATTTGTGATAAACGGTACCAGCACAAACACACACACACACACACACACACACACACAGACAGTTAATTAAATATAATAATAAATAGTATATACATTGAGTATAAAAAAACTAGAAATAAAATACAGTACTATGTAACTAATGTAACTAACTAACGAAGAAGGGCTAAGGATTAATTTCTAAACATAAGAGGCCTTCCGACTAATGTCAAAAGTGAACATAGGCTAAACTAAACTAAAAATCAAACTGCATCTGAATGCATGGCAACACGCAATCCTTTGAAAAACCGATTACCACATTTCTTTCCCATGTGACGCATTGTTACAAGAAGTCATGTCATTATGGGTACTATGAAAATAACATTATTTACAATTAGAGAGCTTCGCGGGCATGCTTAACGAGGAAGTAGCGACTAGTTTGCAGAGTTTAACAAACACGTCAATGTAATCATAAATTCTATGGGTTCTTATCAACAAAGATTACGTGGCAAACTACCTAGACGAAGGCTTCTTATAATTAGTTAGGCCATGGTGCTCCTCGTAATTTTGACCATGAACAGGTATCAATGTACCTGCATAATATCAATATATTCCAAAAATATTATCACTCAAAAATTTATAGTATCAGTAACTGAATTTGCCAACATGTTGTCGCGAAATATTTTCGTCCCATAATTTACATGTAATATTATACAAAAAGTAATAGTACTTTTTGATAAAACTGTACACATGATTTCAACAATCTAGAAATATATTTTATAAGGCAGGGCTGGAAATTAAGCGCTTGCGAGAGGTGGTAGCGCATTGGGGCGACATTCGTATTTAAGTTTCCGCATGGGGTACTATAGGGTTGTAACATAAATTCGCTCGGTTAAACTTAATACATATTTCTCTTTATTTGTTTTGGTTCGAATTACATTCAGTCAATTACGTAATCACCATCATTATTAATGACAGTTTGCCATTTCAAAGGCAATTGATTAATACCATTCAATAGAAGTTCTCATCCTCTGATTCAAAAAAGTTTTGTACCAAAATTTTGCCTTCTTCGTCATTACTACATTTTTTTCCTTCTAATGTATTTTGCAATGAACAAAATAAATATTAACCTGACGATGCAGAATCCGGGGAACATGATGGATGTGGCAAGATTGACCATTTGAGCTGTACAATTTTTTTCTGCGAGATTTTGCGGTTTGCGGTTTCGCATTGTCGTGCAGTAGTATTACTGTTCTTCGACTGACAAGGCTAAGTCGACACTCTTTCAATTTCAACTGCAATCATCGAAGCTGTTAATAATACCGTTCTGCATCAATTGATTTGTTATATTTCAAAAGCTCATAGTGTAACAACCGATTTTTATAAAATAAACATAATACTTGCGGCAACCGAACGAATTTACGTTGCAACCCAATATTACCAATGCGCCTTTTTTCCTTCTCTGCTGAATGATTGCTGAAAAATCGTGTTAAAAAATAAATTGCGAAGATAATTTTAAATTTGATCGTCAAAATGTCAATTACATTTGGAAAAATTCAATTTTTGAATCGGAGGCAGTGAAACGCTTATAGATGTGATCTATCACCGAACGATGAATGTGAAAATGACTATTAAAATTACACTTACTACCAGCAACAACAACAACTATATACCAGCCTTCTACCAAAAGAAATAATATTAAAATAATATTTAAATAATATTTTAAATATGATGTTCTTAAATGGTTCTCACATTCTCTGAATTAGAAGGGGGGTGTTCTTGCAAGAAAAGAACGAGCTCTTTTCTTATAGCAAAGAACTTACAATAAACATTCCATTGCACTGAATCACCGTGCTTCACAATATAACAGGACATCAGTATAACAAGCGTTATCCGTTTCAAGAAATTCTATGAATTTCATGTAAGATATACATTTATTTCCTCTTTTAATAGAATTGATTGTCTTTGTAACCTTCTTCATGGCGATAGATAATTTTATATCTCTGCCACATAACGCTTTCTGATGAATGATACAATGTATCATTGGAAACTGGATTTGTGTTCGTCTTTGAAAATTCGTAGCATTAATACAGAGCATTGCAAGCTGCTGAATGGTTTAAAAAACGCGTCGGACAGTATAGTTTTCCCAAACTGATTAAAAATTTGACGGTAACATTTAAATGTATTTCCTATATTTATTTTTCAAAGTGCTTTGTTACCAATATTTCAGCAGAGAAGGTCATCAATACAGTGGAATGGGCGTACCGGGAATGCCACTGTAAAAACGCGTTGGAAATAGTAGCCCATGGGTGATTTAGAAACTTTTTAATTCGAATGTTGCCCTAATACGCCCTCACGCGCGTTTCAAAAGATACGCGCCTGAGATACGTCGATCACTAGGGGATTCACGGGATCCACGACGTGTAGTGGGAAAGAGTGGGCGGCGTTTTTGAAAATCGTCTCTTGCGAGCACTTAATAACCAGCCCTGTTATAAAGGATAATATCCTGAGTGATAGTTTTGAACATATAACTGTCATTAGACTACAGTTTGCGAGAGAAATGTACATATATTTTTTATACTTTTTAATATAGCTAAGGTTAAATTTAATGCAAAATATTATTCCACTGATGTTTTACTGGATCGGTTAAAGCGACACATCATGTATTGTATTTTCAATCCTGTCTGTTTCTAAACTCTTAAATCAAGTAAATTTTCTTTAATAAATGTCTATTCTATTTATAAATACTTGTAGTACAGTAAATAATATTGATCGCATAATTTACTAATTATAGTCAAATCAAATAGCAGTTTGTATCAGTTATTATAAATGTATATATTTCAGTTAATCCCAATGTCTGAAAAAATAAACAACGGTAAGCTTGCTTAATTGGCCATTACATGAATTATATCATTTATTACGAAAGCTTATAATCCCAGATAAATTAACTCGTTGATTTATATGAATGACATTTATTGGATTTCATCGTTTCTCAGAGTATAGCAACGTTTCTCTATTTAACTCTAGTTTTCTCGTTAAATCTTTTTCCATCCTCCTTCCCGACCCGTTTAAATTTTCTTTGACTTCGGGAAAAGGGACACGACGTTGATTGCGTGCTTGTTAATTTTCCAATTACAGAAGGCTTACCTCGTATATTTAGCCCATTTGTCAGGCGCGTACGGTATCACGTCGCACGTTTGAAATTATGGCTGCTTTCGGGTAAAAGTATGCCCGTGTACTTTCGTCGCGACAAATACATGAAAGTTCGTTACATTGCACGTTAAGTAAAACCATTTAGATTCAAATTCTAAATCTGCGCGCGAGGTCGGTTTTTTATCTATCAACGGTGTACGTTTATAAAACAAATAGCTTTTTTTCTATTGTTAGTATTCTTTGAAATTTCAAGTACAATAAGAACTGCTGTGAGAGAGCTCTTTACCGTAAGAATATTTCATCTTATAAAGGAAACATTTTGAAATCTTTTAATACCTTTCAAAAAAATATAATTGTTAAGAAAGAACCTAAATAAACTCCTTGTAGGTGGTTGTTTAAAGTTCTGTCATGTTCGCTTCCAAACCACCACCATAATACCACACGGAACCGAACGAATGAAAAATCTTTCTCCATATCTTTCACCATTCACAACATGTTCTACTTTTCTACGAATTTGTTTCTTCAAGGGATAATTTCACCCACTAAAACCTAATTATGGCACGAACAAAAAGAAAGTTTGCGTTATACACATATTACCGTCTCCACTTGTACACATCGGCTCATAATTTTGTAAACCCTGGATTTCATTCAGTCCCTTGTAAGCTGAAAGAATTCTTTGAACTGTATATATAAATTAATCCGATCTGAAAATTCCCGATTTCTTGTCGAATCTACAAGTTGGCGGCTGACAAACTTTTTGGTGTATTCCATATATTATTAGTTGCAATAACTGATTTTGTTATTACCTATAATTGTAATGAATTATCAGTTAATACTGATAATTTTCAAAAATTATGGCCATTTAAGTATTCCGTAAATCTGACGATACACCAGTTCACTGCTGATGAAGTTTCCGATAGCCTTCCGTATTTTAGATGAAGTAGTTTCTTGTGTTGCTGCTTAGTGGTCGAAGGCGGTCACATTATCAGAATTGGCCGAACTGTGGTAGATTTAAGAGGACTGGAAAAGTACTCTGTTCGTGAGGGTTTCGGATATCCCAACTGCTAGAAGCAGTCGTGCGACAAGCGAAGGGTTGCGATTCAACACTGATTACTTACGATCCGATTATTTTTCCAACATTGACAATATTTATGTTAAGATGTATCTTAAACCTTGATTATCAAGTTCAGATATCCACTAGTTTGCAGTTTCAAATCGAGAAGGAAATATATGGTACTTTTTTACAACATTTTTGTAACATTTCGCAATCACCACGGATACGTTGTAGAAACGAAGAACTTTTACAACGTATTCTTGAAAGTAGATTTTCAATTTTAGATACCCACATATCTGTAGTTTAAAATTCAGAAGGTAGTATATGGTATCTTTTGCAACATGATTTTGGCAACTCTCACGAATACGTTGTGGAAATTAAGAAAACCGGGAGAAAGGTAAATTAAAACTTAATTATAGTATTGTAATTAATTAAACATAAACGACAAATATTTCAATGCACAAATAAGACAGAAAAGTAGAATAATTATATCAATGATGTTGGACTATAAAAATATATTTCACTACTAATTGTAAGTATTATATTAATTATTTCTCTCACGTTTCCCTCTTTCCGAAACGCACTCTCCCACGACCTCTCGAGATGCTATCGACCCTCTCGGCTTTGTTTCCAGAGCATAAATTTGTTTTAAGAGATAAATTGTCTGCCATAATTTAAAATTAATTACCGTTAAAAATATTTCCAATATCGTGATATTTTTGTGCTTTATAGTGGTGCAGGGAGTGCTTAGAATATAATAACGAGTACAACATTTTTTAAATATATTTACAAAATTATTTTTTGCAAAGGAACTCGAGCAACTTATACTACCAATAAGTACGGAAAACTTTAGTCTAATACACCCGCGCTTACGTATTATCATAAATCTTGTAACGCTAAGTTGTAGAAAATTATTGTTGTAGGATAGGATACTGTAGAGTAAGCTATAGATATAGTAAGAAATATTAGCTATAGATTTGGTAGAAAAAAAAATTACACAAGTGTTACTAATTTCTACTATTAATTAAATATTTCTCTCTCATTATAACCACTAGTCCCCTTTCTTCTCTCACCTTATCGTCGATACTGCATCAATAATATCAAAATAATGTTCAGGTTAAATTGCAATTAAATATTATCGACATTATATTAAAAGGAAGCCGTAAACTTCTGATGGCATCAATCAAAGAAAATGACTTGCAATCAAAGATGGCAGCAAAGTCATACGAACCGTTTCAAGTCCGTTTCACGACCATCATAGTTCTCCAGAAAGTTTTAAACGTTCAACTTCAACGTTAATCGAACCGAACACCACATATTTAACTATCGAACCGCTGACGTTGCCGTTGAGAAAATCATCGGAATTCACGGAAGCCCGAATGGAACACCGCTCTTCCGCCGTTTGGAAACTTTCAAAATTGTCTTCCACGGATCGTTTGCATTTCGTTTGCACGCGTTCGCGCCTTTTCTCGCTTTATATGCAACCTTAGTCATTTTTAAGTTACCGAGAAAATAACGCTAGGAGCGAGAAACTCATCCGGGTCTCCACTTTCGACTTGGCCGCGCTCATCTGAATAATTTCCACTTCGTTTGCGCTACTTTCCGCCCGTGTTTTCGCATCTCCAGGAATATTCCGATAAGCGGATTACTTGTTTATTTTTGCATCAGACTCGCTCCGCTCGGCATACAAATTTTTCACCTTACCATCGGTCGACGTTTCTTTTACCACACGGTATGGAGGTGCATAAGGAGCATAGAGTTGTTTGCCCGTCCCTGATTTCTCGGGATATGAAAAGACACCCTTAAGAAAAGGCTCATAGGAACGATGCGAAAAATCCCTGATAGCATGAAATCTTGGTTACTGTTTCATCTGACACGCCCGGTGGTCGAAATCTTAAAAGTACTGTTTGCAACTGTTCGACTTCCTGATTTATCGCGTAAAACTTTTCGGTAAACCCATTCGATGTTTTCAACGTGGCAGATGGAAACACGTATTCCTTTCGGTAATTCTCGAAGCCTTTTAGGAACGGAAGCCGGACTGCTTACGACCGCAGAACTTGAAAAATATTATCGCAGAGTTTTTTCAGGGATGTATCTAAATAATATCGTTTTCTTCGGAGATATAAATTTTGCTTTTTAATTAGGGCGATATTGAAAAGTGAATTGTCTCTTTTGCAATGCGGGGTATAGTTTGTTGGATGATCGTTTCTGCAACTGACAGGATCTTAATTTTTTATTTGTCATGCGGATATATAATTCTCCATATAAATACTATTATAAGGAGATGCATTTAAAAATGTATGCTAAAGGAAAGAAGTTTCAGTGTTAAAACGAAGAAGGGTGATCGTAAATAAATGGTAAGATGTGAAGAATTGTTAAAATGTTTGGACTCTAATTTGAATTACTATTTTTACTTCTTCCTTTCCAGTGTAAAATTATATTAAAAATCCCATAAAGAATACTTCAAAGCTCATAAAATGAGCTTTGAGAAAATATCGGAAGCAGGAATTGATCATTAATTTCGTTATTTTACAAGAAGTTTAAACCTTCTAATTATTTCGTATTGCATGAGAATTATCATGGAAACGAAAGCTTTTCAGAACTTTCAGACGTAAAAGGCACGTACTTGACTTCTCTCCTGATTTTGAGTTCTTCTCGTCTTCAAAGGCACCTAAATTACAAGCGATGCACTTTCATACTTCGAGTATGCAAATGAGATCCTTTATATTCTTAACAGCGTGCATTAAAATGTTTTCGTGGGGTTTTAAAGTGATCCATGAGAAAGTAATTTTCCAAAGTCGATACAAACAACTTCTTCAGGCCGTAACATAGCATAGGCTCAACAGTTTGTTTACCGGAAAATACATCATCACGTTATTATATTGTACTATATATTATATTAAAAACGATAAATTATAATTGAAGAAATATATTTTAAAGATACTTCATATTTTTGTGTATTGAATATGAATAATAATCGAACAGATACCTTTATTTCTGTGAAATATTTACTTTGATATTACACACACTTAATTAGAATCAAGTGTCAGAATCAGTGAAGATATTTTAAATCAATGATAATGAATAAAATAGTAATGTGTCCAAATTGCAAAATCAATAGATGTAATTGTACATTTTACATTTCCCTTTTTGATCTTGTAATTGCAATATGAAAGTCATTTTTATTAATAGAATATGATTACATCAACCCCCCGATACGTATTGTAATAGTTGAGTGTTTAATAGCAGACGTTATATGTTAATTTAATACCAACGTGTCACGCTGTTGAGAATAGATGGATGACTTTAAATTAACAATCTAATCGACTATTGTATTTCTCCCATGGTAAACACTGATTGAAGAACAATGAATACGAACATAACTCATTTATAATTAACGATAGTCACTACAATTTATAAATACATTTATTAACATCCCGCAGCGACACAAATATTAATTCTCACTACTAAATTAAAAATGAAATCGAGAAATGGTACTCTTTTCAAGTTTTCATAATTCCGAAATAAGGATAGTTTCTTGTATTTTACGTATTCTTATATCTTATTATCATTTCATAATATTTCAATAAAATGTTTGCTTAAAAAATTTAACAGAAATAACTCCCCGTATGCTTGTTTTACCGTATGATATTTTCATAATTTGAATGGAATTAATTCCCGCGAAAAAGATATGATCGTGAATTCTAACGATAATCAGAAAAATTATGGAAGTAACATAAAATATCTCGGCGCAGATACATTGCCTATGTGCGCTGATTTTCGTGAAGCTAAGGAATAGTTGGACGGAGTAGCAAAGCTCGGTATGTGGAAGAATATCGAAAATGCAAAACAAGATTTGAACGCGCATACATTTTTTAACATAAACAAGTAGTCTCTTCAGATTTCCTGAAACATCTTCGGGCTTGCAAACTGTAGTTTATCATGCCAGAAGGATGCATAATGTCATAAAAGTTGCAGCGTTTGCACGAAAGGATCGAATCATGCTGATTGAAAAATGGTTCCCGCCGCACAATACGAAGGGATTACGTTTATGGAAATTTATTTTAGAACGTTTCACATGATTCCTTATTATGACAGAATTTCTAGAATGCGGAAATGTTAGGTTATACGGAAAAGGAAGAGATTTAAATATTATGACATCAGATGTCAGAATTGTAATGCCAAATCGGGGAAGTTACGTTAATAATTAAAGCTTTGCAGCGTTTTACCGAGATTGGACATATAATTTTGACCTCAAGCGGTTCATTTTAGTAAATGTGAATTATTTAATAAAAATGAACCGAGACGACTTTGATTTTTCTTATCATTTTAATACAGTTCCATACAAATTAATGGTATAGTACGTGAATATCAATTTCGATAATTATGATATTTGAACGGACAAACCCGATGTAATCATGCGAAATTATTAAACCATACGCGACGTAATTTGAATAATTTTAAAATGTTTAAATACCCATGACAATTTAGTAAGCTTAAATTTGATTAAAATAAGTTATATCCAGTTCTCCAATAATTTTTTTACCTTAAATAATAATAATTATTATTATACACAAGGTGTTTTTTGTATCTTTCTCGTCTTGATATTTTCGTTATTGTTACTAATAGAAAAAAATGCGCCAAGACAAAGTTATTTGGTTTCAAACGATAAACACTGCAGTTTAGGAATTATTTCTGCAAGATTTATTCAGTAATTGACTATCTCTTCAACTACGATGAAATATTTTCATTATTTGTTTGATATGTTGACCTTATTCTTTTACAGTCCCAGGAAAAATATGGCAGAACACAGAATATCTCAGGTTTTTAAAAAACGCAAACCCTCAGAAATATTCAATAACATGTATGTATGCAGGTTTCATTTAGCACTACAACTAACGGCGTTATATCTGTTGTATTTAAATACACTAAATAAGTACTTTGAACAAACAGAAATCAAGAGGTGAAAAAGACCATTAATGAAGTAATTTAGATCTTATAAGATAGAAGTCGAATATTTATAAATTGCACTACTACTACAGTAGTAATAAGTGGGTAGTAAGTCGTATCTTTTAATAAAATTGTTTCCCTTTGTCGCCGCATGTTTTCAATTTTTAAGAGTTGTCAATTCATTCTGTCGCCTTCTGCCACTCGCCCGGCTCGTAACAGAATAACAACACACACAAACGATACCCATGCAACACGTGTACCTAATGAACGTTCCAGTTAGGAGTGATTTTGTTTAAAATTAGTAGGCTGCATTGAATCGCGAGTATTGATATCCTTTTTTGCGTGCATTTTTATTCATTCAGTATCACTACAATCTATTCACGAATCTCGTAAATCTTGTCGCTTACGATTTCTTAATTCAACCGCCCGAATTTTGCGCTTGTCTCGACGTTTCGGATTTAATAAGTCAGACTGGACGGATTTACCAATATTTATTTATAACAATGAATATGTCAAACCTGTAGTTTGCAAAGAAAAGGCACTACGCAGCTATGTTTTACGTCTGTATTGTATGCTGTCTCGAGCTACTCTGCTCCAAATTTCCTTAACCCTTTGACGACTACAGACGCATATACATATGTGGTCTGAGAATAAATCTGATTAATTTTATCGGCGCACATATGAAAGATCAGAGTTGAAAAATTGAAATATAATCGTTAAAATATGTTTACGAAAATGATAATTTGTAATTTGTATACCGTAACATTCTGACTTTTTGATAAAAGATAGCTTTTGATGGGCAAATAAATGAGTATCTCTTAATATTCAAAACACTCTCTGTCCACAGAGGGTTTAAACCGTGTCTATACATGATCTGAACTCGTAAAAACATTGAAATTGATGGTCTTCTTTGCTTTGAATTGATGGTTGCGCAGTTGACCGCAGTTGAACTTTTGCAGACTTCCATATACGCAGAATACAAACTTCAGTGATGTACAAAGTCTTAACGCAATCAGTATCAAGAGAAACTGAATTTTTATACTACATAACGTTATTGCGACGATGACGTAACTAACAATAAGCACTTAGAAGCGTGTATAAGAGAATGAATGTATTCGGATATGCTTGAATTTTAAATGTGAATGTGACTTTATGGATACCAGAGTGTGAGTGTAAATGTTTGAATGTCAGTACGTGAATGTTGCATGTTTGAATATCAGAACGTGCATGTTCTCCGCCTTCCATGATCTACGCAATCAGGCTCGTTGAATTTTTATGCCGTTTTTGCGCGCAGATTTTCCGAATTTTTGAAAGGTGCAAAATCATTTAATAGTTGCATTCTTCTCCGAAGGGAGTGACCACTTTCTAAGCTTTTGAAATTGATGGATTCAGTGAAAATGGCACTCTTACACTTTTCTTGACGCGATGGAGGGAATACACCAAAAATCCTAGTTATAGCCATCTAAATGCCAATGTTTGTGAAATCAGAAGTTAAGGTAAATTTCGATTTGTAACAATTGCTTCTTCGTTAATTATTACAAATTACTTAAAACGCATATGACACCTATTCGTACAGACAAGAGATTTAAAAAGTGCGCGATGTAAAAGTATTATCTTTAAATTTTCTCAAGCTTATCTTAAATTTTTCTCAAGCTGCATAATTATTTGAAAATATGGAACCTATCGATTTCTTAAAAGAATTTAAACATAAAGTACGAAAAATTCCTACAGAATTGCATGTGCTATAAAAAAAGGTTCTAGTGTTAGGAATTCCGTAGTAAATAAATTAAAGAACAAAATGTTAATAAACAGTCTCTACTGACTATTCTTTGTCAATTGACTACAGAATCTAAGATAAAAAATGGTTTTAACAACAGATTTACCGGCGAAGGCAACGTGACGCATTTACAAGTTTATTGCTACATATGTGCATATATAAAAACTTAAATTTCATATAAACTTAGATTATACTTCAAACATGTTTTTAATGAAGATCTTAATAATAATTCTTAATTAATCTCCATTTAAATTAAATTGAAATGATTGTTTTGTAAAAAAAACTTTGATTTTGTTGTATGCATCAAATTGACTCATTGCAATAAACATAGGTATACAGCAATATCCATAAATCTCGTATTAATATATGTAGTGAATAAGTAATTAATATTTCTTAATTTCTTTTCGCATAAAAAATCACAATATTGACATTGAATAAAATCGGCAAAAATTAAATTGACATCTTCAATAATTAATGGATATTAATGCAGTGCCGGAAAGTTTTGCGGCACCTTCAATAAACCATTTGAGTTGCAAGAAACATTGTCGTATACTACAGCATATTATATATTGAAATCAATAATGAGTATAATGCTTTAAAATCCAAAAATTACGATCTCTAGTTACTTTACTTTTTAATTAACTCTCTTAGGCGGATCTTAATAATAGAAAAAGACTGGTGCATACTACTTTGCGAACAAAGTTGTAACACGATGTTTTGAATGAATGTTAAATTTGTTTCTTAATTCAAAAACTTTTCCCATCAAATGAAGAGTCTGGTGCATCTTCTGTGCACTTTTCATGCATGTGTTAGAGATAATCTATCAGTTTATACTTATTTACACATACTATAGAACATTTGAAGACAATAATATATTAATTACGTGCCGTACGACATCATTCTTGTTACTAAACGATAATTTTTTGGTAGAATTGTAACCGCTTGGGTACGGAGTTGTTTTTCCAATTTGTTATCCGTTATTAAAAACAAACGTTTATATTTCATACCATTCATTGTACTTATATATCCCTAAACTCATGATATCAGTAACTATGAATATCGCAGGGCATTTGAATTAAATGTGCAAAATAGTGGGCGTTCTCACGCCTGGCTTTCTTCAAGAGGACACTTTTTCCAGTGAGGGAGAAAGACGATCCTCGCCTCTACGGCTGTGTTGCCATCCCGAGGGATTTTTTCCCTCATGGGAGCCTTAGTGCGCATGCGCATGCGCATGCGACGTCACAGCCCGATGGCGGCTGTTTTCACGGACGTATATATCTATGTGCAACAGTAGGTACGCGTAAGGGGCCCTCCCTACTGGGAAGTTCCCAGTCGTTTGAAACGATTCGTTTCCCGCGTTTTCCGTTACCACGTTCCCTGCCACGCCAATTTTGGCAAATACATGTTCATTTATTTCCATGTAAATATGTTATTTATTTAAAAAATGTCCTCTTCCTGTAATTTCTACCATACTTCAATTGCCGCGGGGGTCTAACGATACCCCATATTTGAGCGAAGTATATACGTTGCTGAGGCTTAGGAGTGCGCATGCGTCAAAAAAATCCCTCGGGTTGGCAACACAGCTCTACGGGTCCTTTTTTAGGGGGGGGGGGGGGGGGGGCGATTCTGGAAGGACCCCATCGGATATAGGGAGGAAAGCGTGACATATAGTCGACGCCTAGGACCCGCCGAGGTCACATCTTTGGCTACATCGTTGCGATATATTCGATATACTCTTTTGGAGAGAGTTGATACAAGCGCAACAAGCAGATGTCACACCTTTCTAATAAGTTGATTAATATAATTAATAACTTCACTAACTAACTAATAAGGGAAGTTCGGGAACTGATGTACTCCGATTTTTATGAAACTTTGCGTACAGATTTATTAGACATATCTAAGAAGATAGTTGCAATTTGTTCGTACCCGTTTTCAACTTTAAGGGAGATAACAAGGGAGGCCCCTCTTTAAGGGTGGTTCTGTCTGTCTCCTAGGCAGGGAACTGGCAGGGCAGGCAGAAGAGAGGCAGGACAGGTAGGAGACAGATAGAACCACCCTTAACACGTTCGTCGCTCAGCGCGATTCGGTTGAGTTTCCTGTGGGCCCAAATCCGACTGTCGCACAGCGGAACGAACCGACAATCTAGGTGGAAAAGAATAATAATTCGAGAACCATTGGTTTTAGAGAAAAATGTTATATACAAAAGTTGCATAGTATCGTGGAGAGAATATCGGTGTAATATTAATTTTTTATTTGTTATATTTCTTCAATGTTATTTAAAGGTCAACTACATTTTTTATAGGAAAGTCTATATCTTTCTTTTCAGATTTTCATTCTACAGAAGAAATAAAGAAATTTTTGTATAAGTCATTTTCTTGTTGGACCCGTTTGACTGTCTCCCTAACTTTCGGCAGGTATATCGAAGAAGGTGTGCCAGACCGCGCCACTGTATGGATATTCGGGAACTCTCCCCCAATACAGCAAGGCACAACGACCGACGCACTTGAGCGGCTAGCAAATGATTTCAAAGTCCTTACATGAACATACTGATCATTTGCTGACCGACGGATCCATGGAAGGGAGGGGAGGGGTCTGAATAAATTTAAATACTTCGTATCTTTTGAGCCGAGCGGTATCTGACTCGACTTTATATTTTCATCACGCGGTATACATTTGTATGTTTTCGACAACGACCGAGCAACGATCGGGTTAAGGCTCCAAGGTCATCTCGCAATTAAGTCGATCTTGGGGTCCGGGGCGTGGACACATGAACATTAACCGAACTCGATCAGTAATGAACACGCCGCTAACTCTCGGGCCTGTAATACACCTGGTTAACCCAGCGTGTTCACTGTCGCGGACTGCCCATTCAACAAGATGAAGGACCCACGCCACAGTCAGGCCCGAAAGTTCCAGGACAGCCAGGATCCGACAAAAGCGAGAGCCACCACGCCAGGCCACGATCCTACTCGGTCGCCGTCCCGTTCCCGACTGACCATCACTGAAATGGACGAGCTCGAGCGACCCGTATCAAAACAAAGTGCGAGAAGGCTACACTACGCGGTCGCTTCTCGAGTGATATCTCATCCATTTCAGTTTACAGGTTTCCATGCCGTACATTCACATTTATATTAACAAATTTTTTACTTCGAATGTAACAAACTAAATATCATGAACTTGTGAACTATTGAATTACATTTTTAAGGTTATAACTGAATAGTACTTCTTTATAATGAGAAACTTAATATATTTTTATATATATATATGCATTGGCAACAGAAGAGTACAGGTAGAGGCACGAAATCTTTGCAGAAATTACTTGTATATAGTCTAAGGAATATATCTGGGAAGTTTCAACCCGATACCTTTCGTTACTTTTTAGTTATTCAATTTTTTAAGTGAATCGTGTACCGCAAAGAATATGATTCCCTTCTACCCAGATTACCCAGTTCGTTCCTCGTTGCTTGTAAACGAGCAATAAGAGCAATTAAGTAATGAAAGAGATTTTCAATAGTTTTAGGTTGTATATCCTATATTTATATTTCAGTGTTTATTCCATTAAATGCCTTTAAAAAATCCAACTGAAAATCCCATCTAACTTGAACAAGAAGAGCGTCACCCATATTTGGGTGACGGGGCCTAAACGGAAACATACCCGTCGCCCAGATGTGGGTGACGCGGCGACGAACTTGTTAACCCTTCCGCTGCGGAGCGCCTAAAAATGAATTGCTCTCTCAGCAGCCGGCGCGATAGTAGGTTGTCTGTACGGACGACACGGTGCGCGAGACGTTCGTAAAATGGTTTGCGGAGCCAATTTTTCTTGAGGCGGCTGGTCTTAAATAATCTTTAACAATCTTTAATAATCTTTCTTTGTATAATATAATAACAAAATGTAAAACAAATACACGGCGCCTATAGGCGCTGTTTCTCTCAGGGGAAGCATCTATAGCTGAGCACCTAAAGGCGCTGTTCGCTCTGGGGAAGCGTCTATAGCTGAGCGTTTAAAGGCGCTGTTCGCTCAGGGGAAGCGTCTATAGCTGAACGCCGAAAGGCGCTGTTCGCAGCGAAAGGGTTAAAGAGGGACCTCCCTTGACACCTCCCTTAAAGTTAAAAACGGCCACGAACGAATTCCAGCTATCTTTTTTTTTTTTTTTTTTTTTAAATTAATTTATTTAATGTCGCATCAGCCAATGGCCATTAGCGACAACGCTATCATACATTGGTATAAATGTGCATATAATAGTATTAATATAGATGAGACATGAGTGCTATTTTACAGAGTATTATACTAATAGAGTAAACTTATAGCATAAGACTAACAATAGAAGCTTAAGGTATCGCTAGTTACATTATTTGATAACAGGGTTATTAACAAGTAATGGTAGGAATTTAACTTGGTTTTTCTTCTCTTATTGTAGGTTATTACCTAAATTTTTCATATATCATGTAGGATCCCGATTTGTTCTAAGAATGTTAATATTTTTCCTATAGGTTTATTATCTTTTAGACAATCTTTAATGTTGTTGGGCAGTTTCGCTTTTTCTCTAAGGGTTTTGTTTCCGAGGCATTCCTGAATTATATGTTTGACAGAAAGTTTAGAGGTACATCTGCTGCAATTAGGTTCTTCAGTTTTGGTGAAAAGATGTTGGTGGGTTCCAGCTATCTTGTTAGATATGTCTAATAAATATTTATGCAAAGTTTCATCAAAATCGGAGTGTATCAGTTCCCGAACTTCTCTTGTAAGTGTATACTGTACAAAGGTAAATTTATTTTGATTCCCTAAGATGCACGGTATTTCTGAAGTAAGTAAAATGTTTATTTATGAAAAGCAATTTAGAATATTTGATAGCTATATTGTTTATGCATATGCTTGTTGGGTCAGACTTTCTGCAAAAATGTTAAACATTGTGAGGAAAAAGTTTTATGTACACTCAATTCTCTTTTTACACGAACTTCTTTTACACGATTTTGATTTAACACGAATTAGAAAAAACATATTAGTTCTCTTTTTACACGGCTTATTTTGATTTAACACGATCGACCCCAATTCTGAGAACACAATTTTGCGTTACTGTGGCCTAGCCAAAACACAGACACAGCGATTAATTACTGAATTCGTTCTTAAATCCACTGAAACATCGGGACCACAGGAGGCTAGTCTTAATTTTGTTGAAGAGATTACAGAAATAATTTCACCAATGGAGCACGAAGACGATAACCAAGTCATTTCTAGTGATACCAGTAATATTGCAGTCTTACGCAAATGTATGCGTTTATTGTCAGAAAGTGACAACGAATAAAATCTGTTTATGTGTAACCCATATTATTTTGATGTTCATGAATTAGTGACATATTTTTTTCCTTTTCAAATGGTAATTTACTTTGTATGGTACATGTGCAATCTTTATGAAACAATATTTTTAAGATCCTAACATGAAAACTCATGGTTTATTGTATTATTTTTGCTGATTTCTTATGACTGGAACCAATCTTCTATTTTTCCATAGATGCACTATATTTTTTACAGGTATTCTTCGGGAACGTATCTATCGTGTAAAAACAGAATTAAGTGTACTGCAATATTAGAGAATTAATTTTGTCGAGATTTGTAGTTTAAAAGTTTGTCCTACAGTATTTATAAAAATTTACTTCTGCTATCAACGTCTCTAACCGTATGATAACTTTTTGAGAATACGACGTTCTAATTGTAAGGTTAGTACCCACCACTTTTGTAGAATTATGCACTTGGTTGTTGAAAATTTAAACTTCAGACTTGCAATTGCTAACTTCGAAAACAATTTACCATTACTTTCTATACAATATTAGAAACATTTCACATATACATTCGACATATTATATTAATTAACTTTTTTTCTAAGCATTTTTAATTCAAATTTGTAATCAACGTGCTAAAAACCTGTGAACTACTCCCTTTGGGTAAATTAAAATACATTTTGTTGTTTCAGCCATACTTTTGCAATTTGGGACCACTTTGCAGCGTTCCCAGGTACGTACGTAGCAGTGAGGGTATCATTCAAAGTGAATTTTAGAATTTTTAATGTCCAAGCATTTTTGTTATTTCCACGCGCAAGTGATAGCCAAATATATATGAAACTATTTCGATAAAATTATCGTGCTTTGTCATACGAATTGAAAAGTTTTGCTTTGTTCTGAACCTGGTTTTACTCTTTACAACGTGACAACATTCCTTTATTTCCTTGGGTTAATTCACATTATTAATGAACATAAAAAAGTAACGATAAAAGCTAAGATTCAATAAAAACATTGCACCAAAAACTTAATTTGCAAAAGATGATATAATAGAAAAGAAGTAGTTAATAACGAAAAAGTACAGGGCTCCTTAGAAATGTAACGGTAAAATGAAAGTGTAAATGTAGATTTTCGCTTAATTGTCTTGAATCTACTTTCCATTACTGTAAAATTTTTCTTAATGAGTCTTAAAAAGTCGATGAAAATATATTAGTAATGCTTGGATACATTATGATACATATAATAAAGAAGATATAAACGATGCGTAAGATCGTTGCGTAAGATCGATGCATAAGATCGATGCGTAAGATTATTAATTACTTTAATAAAGTAATTTTTAATTCATGACATATCTGTTTTACTGTTACCATCTTTAACGAAGTGCTATTTCGGCAAAAGACGATATAATTAAACGATGGGAAGTGAATAGTGCTGAGTTGTACAGCGCATTTGAAATTTTATATTTGATAAATTAATTAGAAAAATTTAATTGAAGGGCATCCTAAAAATCTTATACGTGTATGGAGCTAACAAAGACATATTTTACGCATGCTATAAATGTTTTAAAATGTCTTACAATTTATTTAAAATATTTATCGAAATAATTTTTAATTTGCTAAAAATTGGCCATACAATTAGTATCTTTATTAAACCTTTATCAATTTTGAAAACTATAATATTTGCTTTGCGTATCTCCAACTATGCAAAGTACAAAGCCGCCTGTAATGCAAACAAAAAGATCCAGTTCAATATGTTATCTTCTTGTTTAGTAAAAAAATAAATCCAAGTGTTATATAAAAAGTATTCGAGTCTATTATTAAATTCAGATATATTCAGAAAACAAAGGGAAAGAGGGAGGAAAGTATTTCAATTAATATAATAATTACCATAGAGTGACAACACGATAAAAGAAATGTTAGGGATACAATATTTTAAACGTGAATGATTTTCACAAACAAAGTTACCAATCAGTCATTTTGATTGCTTCAATCGTTTTATTGTTAATTAAACGCTTGCACCAGCTTCAAATTTTTGTATGCTCTTTCTGTTAACAACGCGAACTGAAGCGCTGGAAACTATAGCGTTATCGTGACGTTTCCGTGATTGACAGTACCTTAATGCCGAGGCAGTAATAACCCAATCTGATCATGCGTAATGATTCTATTATTATCACACCCTCGGCTGCGTATCGTGCGACGTCCCTCCAATGATTTCTAAATGTTGCCATGCTGGCAGCATTTACGTGACAATACTAATTACGGTGCTGCGAGAATTGTACAAATTCGACCTGTTACACTGTTCAACAAATTTAAACATTTTGTACTATTTGCAATATCCACTGAGCGATCCCCATAGAGTTGCGCTTTTTAAACACGAATCCGCTGGCAGAATTGCTTTATCACCCGCAGTTTTTGAAAAATATGAGCTTTTGTAAAAACACCCGATTTTGATAAACAATAAGGTATTACGTGAAAACTATAAACGCCGGGAAATTCAAATTTATCTTATAAGATAGAGGAAAACATGCGGAATATGTTGGTGTATATATCTATTATAATTGGTTTTAAATAGTTGGAAATAACTGTAAAAGTATAAAAAAGCGGCAATGCGCGAATTTGCTACGTTATATTTTTACATTTTTACCAAAAATCATTTCTCTAGCACAAATTTGCTATACAGAATCGAATTCTGTAGACATTTCTGAAGAGAAAACTGCCTAGAAAAGTTTCGGAAGCAGTTTTCAATTCCGACAGGTCGAGAAAATATCTGAACGTGTAATCGGCGTTTTGCCGTCATGCGGCCATAGCTCGCCTGCAGCGAAGAGTCAGTGCCGTAGCTACGCGTTATCGACACCGATGTGGTAGTACCATCCAAAGGCTACTTACATCTAATAAGTATAAATAATTAATTGTTTTTTTATATTTTAGTTAGAATTCTGATTTGTTCCACGAAATTAGTCATGCTAAGCAATTGAAAATTGTTATTTACCAACTAAATTAAAACTAATCATATAAGATGATGAATCAAAATGTTTCCTACTTTTTTGTATCACTTTTTCCGATCTTTTCAATAATTTAAAAAGTGCTCAGTACAGCCTGGACCTTTTGGTCGAGGTCAGCGCAGAAGACAGTTTCAGGGTTAATTTGCCTAAGCTGCGAGCTTATTTCACTGCAACAAACTTGCAGGTTTATTTTACTGCAATTTCTGTTCAGAAAAAGTTAAATATTGAACTCAAATCAAATCAAACTGAAAAGCCGTGGTTAAGCCCATTAATTATGGAAAGGGAGATTACAGAGCTCTGGTCAAAATGCGGATCCAAAAGCGGAAAGATTGACGTTTTAAAATGACACAAACCCCGTAAAAATATCCAATTTCAAACCGAAATGCTGATCGATGAAACATAGGGGCATGGAACTTATTTGCACAAATAACATTAATCTCTCAGTCATTTTACATCAATGACGACTTTTACATTTCCGATTCATTTTCTTGAATTTATTATTATGATACGGCGGTGGCTTAAAATTTACAATAACCGCCATTTAAAAAATCTAGATAATTGACAATAATTCTTTGAAGTATAAAAAATGAAAGTGCTGATTTAATTTTAATGTTCTTCATATAACATTACACATTATTATACTTAATATTAAATAAATCACATCACAATATTTGAAAATGTTGTTCTAGATATCTAAAAAATAACATGGAATAATATTTATTCGTGAAAAATGTGTATAAAGAGATAACAACTATAATGATTGGGATATTGAAGGTTATTTGCAGCTCGACTAGGCGGTGCCGGTCCGCGTCAACTTATTATTGAAATTTAAATTAACTTCGTTTATTGTCTCAATAAATATTTCTGTTTCCGTAAAATTCACCAACGTATCTCCATAAACTCTCAATAATATATCATACCGTTCACCTGTAGCTCTTCTTTTTAAAGGGTTTGGGGGTCTTTGTCTTTTAAAGCTGTCTCCATCTGCCGAGAGAAACTTGGCATCCTCAGCCCCGTGCACGTAGACTAAACTTTAAAACTTTCATGGACTCGCGGGGCCCTATGCTTTGAAAGGCCCTTTTCCCTCAAGGTATTTTTCATCCACCATATTATCTAATCATTTTCCCCATCTCGTCTTTGCCCTTTGCACTAAAGCAGAACAGCCGACAATCTTACGATACCATAATTATGCAATTATATACAGTTTCTAACAGACAGTAACGTTTTGTGACAGAAATCGATATTCTTTTGGACTTTTGTAAGGAAGTCAATTCATATTCAATTTTTCAGGTCCTAGTGAAATCAATTTTCTTTGAGCGATTGTATAAGTTTGTCGGTTTAATGTAAAAAATTTCAAACCGGAAATTTAATTAGAAATTTGTCATAGACACGCACTTCAGTTATAACATTTAACTCATTAAAAGCACGTCAAGGATGTGGGAAGTGACAAATTAATCAAAGGGATCTTAATATTCTGATTCTATTTTCGTATTACAAAGACCTCAAAGAAAATCCGAGCTCCAGAGAGCAAAATCAAATAATGTTCCACTCAATCTGAAAGTTTTCAATGACTGATTTCATTGAACCTTAGGAGAATTTCATTGAATACTCATTACTTAAAGTGCTTTCCTTATCTGGAAGATCGGCACCAACGGAATTTTTTTAAACTTTCCTTTTATTTTAAGTAAAAACAAACAATTTTTAATGCCTACTATAGGTGCTTAAAAACAACGAAAGCGAAAAATATAAAGATGGAAATGATCCGGTATCGTTACACATTCACTGAATATTTGTTTGGATTTAATTTTTTTTTTACTGATATAGTCATTTCGCCTAAAACATGGATCGTCAACCTCTGGGGTTGATACATTATTGGGGGGTCGATGAAAAAATTGATTAAAAATCACAAATATAATTATATTTATAGGATCAATGGTAATGTAAGGGGAGTAAGCATACTGTGTTCTACAAAAAAGTGTTACATACATATAATAAAGGGGTGACGAATGTTGAAGGACTATCGCTTTTGCTTCGCTCGGCTTCTTTTATTTTCGCAAAATCTAGTGCTCTTTTGTTCTGCAGAATCGCACGCATTTATCAGATACCCCAAACGCAGAGCCGTCGCTATATTATACCCCACAAAACTACTGGACGCAAACGACCTGATGGCCTGTGGCAAGTGTTTTGGTCTGATTCGCCAGTCGAATAAAGGCAAGTTTTCGACGTAAACATTATCATTTAATTTTGCATTGAAATGGATCAATTTAAAATGATAAGGTTATTACTACATCTATTAGTTTACTATGGAAAGATAAAAAACGAATTTTAATAAAGAGAATTACAAGATATAGGATGAATGTAGCATGTCAAACTTAAGGGCACTGAATACTGATGCGGGCGACACTCGTCTTTTCCACTTAAGGGGAAAATAATTTATCTTTAGAGAATGAATTTTGCATTGACATTACCCTATAAATATTTGATCTTTATTATTTTGACTCCCAAAAAGCATTTTAAACTACAATACAACGTTATGTTCAGCTGAAAGCAACGATACTATAATACAATTTATGAGAACTATCGACTACCAATAAGATCTCTTTTTCACAAGAAAGATAAGTCGATATAACTTTATATCCCAATTCAAAATTTATAATCACATGAAAAGTGTTTTCATTCTTGATATTCCTTAGTATTGTTCTACCTTCTGTATATTTGTTCTCTCACCCTCTCACACAAACTTAAACTCGCTATTACTATGTTGTATTGTCTCTTACATTTCTAAATTTGATTTGTTTTGTTCAGGTAATGACCGATACTTGCTTCTATTCCGTTGCACGCGCGTCGCTACTGGACGGGACCACGTTTTACATACAGGCCGCGAAAGATCTAATGACGCGCGGTAAATCAGTGCGGCAAGAGGGTCTGTCGCTCCCACCTCCTACTTCCGCCATATTGTTCCTGTAAACCTGAAACTTCGTCAATAAAAACCGAAAACAAAACACTTTTTTTTGTCGTTAACATAACGACATAACGAATGTGCGGCTTTTTCGTCCAGTAGCGCGTTAGAATCGAAAATGACGTCAGAAGGAGGGATGTCTCTATCCGTCAGGCGAATCAGACTCAAACACATGGTACGCGTCATCAGATCTTTTGCGGTCGGTATGTAAACGCGTCGTTACGTGGATCTTATGGCGTCGTTCATGTATTTATCGTAAGCCGTTGAGATCGCTGCGGGATAGAGGGAGAGAGAGAGATTTACATTGCCACTGCTATAAATCGAGTAATATTGGTGGATTATGATTAACAACATAAGGTTATATACATTGAATAAGATCAAAAACGACTCTACGTTCTAGGAATTCCTATTCTAAATAGAAGAGTCTTTACAGTGAAGGGAAGAGTAACATAAATAATTAATATTGCTAAATGGGCCCGAGCTCGTCTTTTGGGCATCTACAGTCAGTCCGTTCTAAACTCCAGCAACATAGAGACGTTCCTTTTAAAGCCTTCGAATAAAAAGTAATATTAATATAAAGTATATTGATTTATTTAAACACCCATGTTCAATAAATATATTAGTAAAAATATAATATCATCTAATATATATTTTGAATTCGTCTCGATGTTCTCTATAACATGGTCAAAAAAATAACTGTACCTATTAGTAAAACCTAAGGTGACCTCGATTTCGCCATGAAATCAAAATGATTTAAAATTTTTTTTACTGATATCTATTGTACACTCCATATCCTGCAAATCTAGTTTAAAACTTTTTATTGTCAGATGACTGTAAGTTACTGAAAAATCGTGCGTTGCATTAAAGCGAACATCCTGCATATTCCATTAAAAGTGAAGGGTAAAGTAATTGAAGCAAAAAACTGAAGCAATTTTTTCTGCCAGTTACTAAAAGTATAAAAGTTATTCGTGCTAATATGAGGATATGCAAAGAGAAAAAATAATATGAGGTGAACAAAAAAATCCTTCTGGAAAGGCTGATGAATTCCAGTGGCAAAATTGCACATACATTTTCAAATAATGTGAAGAGGTTTTAATCTGTGAAACTGAATTCCTGTAAAAAATGATTAACAACAATAATTTAAAAATTCGAGGTGAAAACAATATTAAAACATTTTATTTCGGTGCGATCAGAATTTAATTAGAAATGGGATCCGATTAATTTCATCCCTTTTTTTAATTAAATTCGGTATCAAATTTTCTCATTATAAGCTTTTAATAAATAGTGACCCGTACATAAAACCTTCGTAATAGCACTTTCAAAGGGTGATGATGTTTGTAACATAGTAGAAGAAGATTTATATTTGCTGTAAGCATTCGCCGATTATTATTTTTGCAATCTGTCAACACACGTTATATTTTGACACTAAAATATACCTTTCAATAAAAAATACAACTATTTGGAGCAACATAATACTATGCTGTATTCCGTAATGCAGTTCCAAAAGTTTATTAAAAGGAAAACAGTCTTGGCTTTCGGATACAAAAGATACGAAACGCAGAAATTCAGAATGACTTACAATTAGTGAAGATTGTAATCTAACTATTTTAGCTCGAATCCCAGTTCGTCCTTCTAAGGACTTCAAAATAATATGGTGGGTGGTTTGGATAACTCTGAGCCTCGTGACTAACAATAAGATTCCAAAAGGAGGATATTTTTGCTATGACATCAACTGATGTCTCTAAAATAAGCAATATGCCCTTTTGGAATCTGAGCCACATTGACACTGAACTGGAAATTTTTCTATTAAAACCACATCTTTATAAAGCAGAAACCCTAAAGACATAAATATAATAGATATGTAGTAAGTAATACTTCACCTTTTTAATGCCAATATTTAAATATTGAATGTATTGAAAAACTCGTAAATATTACAATTTATATGTCATATGAAATTTCATTGAATTCAATAGCGCTGGTCAGCGGTGACCCTCATGGCGTTCAACGTGTTAACCCTTTGCACTCCGAATTATTTTACTAGCCTTTCGTCAAATAACCAAATATAGCCTCGGAATTATGGATACCGCGGGATACATATGTTAAGATGCAAAATTATTGTTGATTTCGAAAAGTCGATAATTAATAGATGAAACGTTGAGTGCCATAGAATGCTGTGTCGAGTGTAGCTCGACATAGGAGTGCAAAGGGTTAATATAAGTACATACACTTCAGGAAAAATTATTCAAATCTGATTAAATACGATTAAGAGTTTGAGGTAAACTGAAATACTCGGTTCAGTTGAGATACAACTCACAATTAGTAATTTCAAAAAAGGAAACAAAAAAACATGAGAATAAAATAGTCTTCTACGGAAGGCGTCCATTGGAGCAAAATTCGAAACACTTTTTTGTTTCAAGTGACCGTGACGATTTCCTAGCGTTGCATTGTTTCTGGTCGGGAAGTAAGCCGACGTAAATCGTATTAGAGTATTTAGCATGCTGCGAATCTAGCAATTCATTTTGCCGTGGTTGTATTGAATTTTCAGTTATGTGCACAAGCGTGGTCTGGGCCCGCATAGATATGCACACGTGTAATGTGTAATTTGCGATGATAACGATAGGACGCTTCTCCGACACTTCGCGATCAACTGTTTCCAGTCATCAATCCGCAAATTGAATTATCCACGTTGACAATGATCTCGGAATGAATTTTAACACGTTGCCTGCTGTAATGTAATAGCATTGATTTTCAAGCGCAACTATATTGTCAGTGTTATTTTTTAATTCGATTTGTATTGTTTAACAATTATCTGTTTAACTGCACGACTGAAATTAAATACCATTATTTGTGAAATATTTTTTTAACTTTCATTTGAATTCAAATTCGGGAATCTTCGATGTTTTTAATTTAAAAGTTGTGCAACTTTAACAAATGAATCGATTAATATAACGATGATGATAATTACTCGCAAGACATCTGCGAATTGTAACTATAGTAGTATAGGATTCCGGAACGCGATTATGGGGGAAGAATAAAAGAAAACGGATATACTAAGCTAAAACTATATTTAATAAAAATAACACATAAAACTAAAGTAGAAACTAAACTGAAAATAACTATAACTACGTCTTAACACGTTGAGTGCCATACGATTTTATAAGGAAATCCCCGTCAGGCCACGCGCGCTGCTGTCGCGGCCTGAACGAAAAGTTGTGTCAGTCACCGATGACTGACGTGGCACTCACGTGTTAAAAATGATCGTCTTAAAATATACGTCTTATAATTCTCGTCTTAAACTCGTCTTGTATTCGTCGCGTCTTAACGTTTTCTGTCCTAAGGTCTCGTCTTTCAGTCCTACGTCCTTATCGCTCATTCGCACACGCATTTACAAAATACACGCATGCACACATACCACTTATCCGCCTGATTAGGCGGTAAAGCGCAATCGACAATATCGCCATAACCGATTCCTACAGTAGTGATTAAATAAGTTTAGTGCTTTACATAATATTTGTTAAATTAGTCACATAATAATCTTGTCCAATTTTGTGAATGACAGAGACAAATTGATTTGGTTAAAAAACGGATTGACAAAGTAGAAAAAGTTATTACGTTAGTAATTTCGCCTCCACGTTTTATTAAATATTATTTAAAAATTCGGATTGTATCTAAAATGTGCGATTAGTATTCGTAATATTGACTTTTAATTAAAATGTAGAAATCAACGTTAGATCTTGCAATCCCCATAACATGCAACGTGTTGATTAAGCAATTGTATCGCTTCCGTTACTTGTTACTTAGGTAGTCAAGTCAAGAAAGATAAAGAAGAAATACATTTTTTTGAATTTATACTGTATTGTGAGTGATCTCTATTAGCATTGAATTAAATTTTTATAACAAATAAGAAGAAAATTTCGACCAAAGTAGCGAACAAGCTGTGCATGTATAGCACACTTTGAAGAATTTATGGGTTTAAAGAAAGAATTGAGATCTAACGCGCTATTTGCTGAAAGAGCTAACACTTTCAAATTGGACCAAGATTTCAAATTTCTCGGGCGGGATCTATTCTGTACTTCTTTAATGAGCGACATTGCATGGTGATGCCTCACCACACGGCCCCCATTTGGGCGAGGGATTGAGATACACCCAATCAACGCACATACGCAAAAGAGTGTATGCTACCAGTTCACCCACTGATAGGAGGAGGCCTTTTAAACCTCTACGAGCTAAGCAGTGTCAGTCTCCGAGCTGAATTAAGCGTAGCTCACTCACCGAGGTAGCCAACTCTGTACTAGCGATTCAGGCTCCACTACTGCCTCCCTGAGTCTAACCCTGATGACCGGACCAAGGCGAAGAATTGCCCCGGGTTTAGCCTCGTCACCATGGTATAAATTTTACCCTTGGTGTCGGTGTAGCTTGGCTAACCAAATGCTACTATACCTCGCAAAAATAGAGAAGTTGTCTGGCATGTGGTTTGTTCTGATTCGTCTGACGGATAGAGACGTGCCTCGTTTTGACGTCATTTTCGATTGTAACGCTTTATCGGCCGAAAGAGCCACACATTCGTTGCGTCATCATGTAAACGACAAAAGGAAAGTTTTGTTTTCGGTTGTCATTCGTTGATCTCCAGTTTCTAGGACCGACATGGTGGGGATGGGCGGTGAGAGCGACACTCTCCCCTTACCCCGTACCTCATACCGCGAGACTTCTCTATTTTTGCGAGCTTTACCATATTGTTTTGGTCAGCACGCGGACTTAGGTGGGCCCAGGTGCGTCAAGCCCGTACCTGTCCACCCAGTACGAACTGGTCCCCGGGGGGAACGTTCCGGGGCGGGAATAGGTGGTACGAGCAAGATGCTCAGCCGTCACGACAGACATCACTACTTTGTCGCTCTATGGTATATTTCACTTAAAAGGGGCGCCATCGGACCACTGCTTGAAAAAGTGGGCTATAGCGATAGCGAAACCGAGACGAGGACACGTGACCGATTGCATCGAATGCCCACATTCTCAATAAAAGACGTAGAAGACAGCTTAACATACTTTTCGGGCGACGACAAAATCGCGGTTGAAAAGTGGATAAGAAATTTCGAAGGGACAAGCATTTTACTAGACTGGAACGATTTACAAAAACTAATATATGCAAAACGCATGTTACGAGGATCCGTGAAGCAATACATCGCGTCAGAAAAATCAATCACCACATGGAAGATATTCAAACAGAAACTATTACGCGAGTTTAAAGTCGATGTTAGCAGTGCCGAAGTACATGCCGAATTATACAGGCGTAAGCGACGGAATGATGAAACTGGAAGACAATACGTATACGCCATGATGGAAATTGCGAATCAGTGTAAAATAGAGGAGCGAGCGATCATTGACTATATTATTCAAGGTACCACGGATGCAGAAATCAATAAAGCGATTCTGTATCAATCGCGCACGTTGAGCAAGCTCAAGGACAACATAAAAATATACGACAAAATGAGGGATCGCGAAAGAAGAGGTAAAACAAGAAAGCATCGAACGACGAAGGAAGACGTGAAATCGAACAAACGAGGAACGGACAGGTCGAATAAAAAACCACGTTGCAATACTTGTGGCGATGCGCGGCATGCTGCCCAAGATTGTCCGGAAAAAGGAAACGATAGGCCCGCACCTGGCAAGTGAAAGGCAAAGTAATCAGCGAGCTCTCGAGCACACGGGAAGGGGAAGCAGGCGGAGCTCTTCCAAGGACGGCTCTGGCGATCAAATAAAGCTTGAGCCTGGTGTAGAGTGTAAATGAATCGATTTAGTAATCGCATAAGTTATATACCGCCTTTTCTTTATAAACTACAGGTTTTTTATGTTCATTGTTATAAATAAATATTAGTATCCATCCAGTATGATTTACTAAATCCAAAACGTTCGAAAACCGCAAACTTTGGGTGTTTCAATCACGAAATCGTAAACCACGAGATTTTCGGGTTTCGTGATCACCGCTAATAACAATCATAATTAACGTGATTTTAAATAATTGTGTATCCCCCTTATTGCGTTCCCTACTTTTTCACGTTGTTTCGGATACTTAAAAGTTTCAATGTAATATTAAAAAACAATCAAAACTCGTTCACCACATATTACATCAATATTAATTATCTGACTGTCTTAATATTACTATTATCAAAATGGATTGTAAAAAAATGTATTTATCTATATTTTGTAGGATTATTTCGTACATCAATTCAAATGAGATACTTTGATATTATATATTCCAGGAAATGTAAGTCCTTGATTCGAAAAAATGTAGACTGTGCTCGATGAAAAATATCGTATAAAAAAGTCAGCATTTCATTGGTAGAACGAATATATTAATGCTCTTTAATATCCGATGTGCTCTTGAGATCCACTCTGACATGTACTACACGTTTCCGCCCATATTTTGCCATTGAAATGCATCTTTCACGAGAGCGTTTAAAATTTGTTCTTTTAGATTTCGAAATTGCAGGATCGGCAAAACATGAAGTGATAAGACCAATCGTTGCCTGGAAAACTTCGGCGCTCCCGCAATTGGTACGAATTTCAAATTCATTTTGATAACATAGAAGTTATTATTTGCGGAAACCAAAATGCTGGCAAAGTTCAAAATATTTATTTTACTATATTACATATTTTCGTGGTCTTATTTGGCTCATTCGCTTACGTTTTCATTTTGACGTACTCCTCAGATGAAGTGCACCAATTGCGAGATTTAATCGGCTTATTTATCAGAGGCACCAGGTTTTCCTACATACAAACTAAAATATTTATTGAATGAAATAACTCGGTGTCTTTAATCACATTTTTATTTTGTGCTCAACATAAACCAATGGTAATTTTAATTATGCAAAGAAATGAAAATTTTTAATCATTTTAATCCTGGCGAGAATTATAGTAATGTCGTGGCATTATAAATCACAACGAAATTATATTAAATGTATAATGTGATGTAATTCGTACTTATTTGTATTGTTACGTCCGAAACGAATTTAAGACTAACAACCGAGAAAACGGTAATGATTCCGCGGAAAACTGTGGTCAGTGATATAAGTCAGTTTACGGACAATTCCGACGGACCAACGCGCTGGTCCGTTTATGATCAGAGAACCGAAACTCTTTAAATGGGACCGGACCCAAGATCGCGAGGTTGCACAAAGGTATGAGGTTCAAGGTGAAGGAAAGCTAAAGGTGTAAAAAAAAGCTGTATTTTCATGGGAGATAGGACATGGTTTGTTACGAACGTAATAATATATGTCGAAAGAATTTTATTTCTGTTGCGATTAAATATTCTTTGATTTTCTCTTATAATTGCATAAACTTCTTTTTTTGTCCCTAATACGTAAATGCAACATATACGTCTTGCAATTTCTGTAATATTCATACTTTTTATTTTTTATTCATATTTTCATATTTTTTATTTGTTAAAACTATATGAGAGGTGCCCGCATATCAATTTGTACTGCGTACGGCACTGCGCATAGGAATTTAGTTTATATTATAAGTCTTAAGTGTCGCGGCCGCAGTAGCTCTTTTTTGAGCGCATCTTACAATTAGTCAGTCTGTTCTCTGTATACGCCCTACGCGGAAACACTAGATATTTTTTCTCTGCTACGATTCAAATATATATTCCACATATATTAATTTGTCTACAATTAATTCAACGCGCAGCCTGTTTACTCCTATCATCATTAATTAATAACGTTACAATTATTTATATCATTATGAAGATATTTGATTCTTCAGATCGAAATTAACTACCACCATCGAATTGCAATCTCAATTTGTCTTCCAATTACAGTTAGCATGATTCATTAACGCGTTTTTCCACAATCTTTGAGCATATCTATGTTGTGTCGTAACGTTCTTGTTGTTGACTTGCATTTTGGCTTCAACTGCTACGTTTATTTCGCCTAAGAGCCACAATTTAACATGGATTCCGAATAGTAGAGATTATTTCAGATTATATTTCCCAAAGCTGATAGAATATCTAAAATTGGGTGGTTCCAACATGTTTGTACGTCATGTTTATCGTTTATTTTACAAATACCTGTAATACTCAAATTATTTGCTTACATACCCTTGATAGTATGGGTTATAAATAATAAATTATTTCATTCTTTCAAATGTGTTTATAATATATGAAAAGCTAAAAATTTTAAATTATTATGATTATTTATTAAAATTATGAAAATTATGAAAATTATTTTGCGTGAACGGACCATTAGTGATATTGTTATATGGTCTTTTTTAAAATAATATTTCCAAGAAAACGGATTTCTCGAATAACACTGTCCAACAAATTTGAAGGTGATTTCTGTTTTCCTATAGCCACTATATAATTCTTATAGAGTTCGTCGACCTGAACACGAATCCGGCAACCAAATTTCTGGATCACCCTCTGTTTTCGAAAAAAATCAGCATTTGTAAAAACGGTCGTTTTCGGTAAAGAAGCTGGTATTACGTGAAAACTAAGAAACGTAGGTTGTTGTTCTTGGTCTCAAAAAATAGAGGAGTGTTTCCCGAGTATGTATGTATAAGCAGTTATAATATTCCGTATTAGTTAATAGCAGTAAATCACTGTCAAAGTTCAAAAACGAGCGGATTCGCGAATTTTTTACGCATTCACTTTCCATTTTCACGTAGAGGACTGTTGCTAGCACAAATTTACTGTACACCATTGGATTCTACGTACATTTCTGAATAAAAAACTATCAGCGAAAAATGTCATAACTGTTTTCGTTTCGGCTCAATTTAAGAAAATATCCATCGGGAGCGTGTTCCGACCGTTTTGCCGCTACGACGCCATCGCTGCCTTTGGGCGCCGTAGCTACGCGTGATACTTTCGCGGGCCCCGCACATCGATACATTCCGTTGAGGTAGAATTCTCTACCCCTTTACTAAAGTGTAAGGTCATACTTATTTATATTTTTTTTTTTTTTTTTTATAGAGCGGAAATGTTTTACGCACACCCGCAAACGTCTTAGTTTGCGGATAGTGTGGGACTCCGTAGGCATATTGTTTTCGGCATATTCGTAGGCATATTCGTAGGCATTCGTTGTTTTCGTAGGCATATTTATAAAAAAATATAAATAAGTATGACCTTACACTTTAGTAAAGGGGTAGAGAATTCTACCTCAACGGAATGTATCGATGCGCGGGGCCCGCGAAAGTATTACGCGTAGCTACGGCGCCCAAAGGCAGCGATGGCGTCGTAGCGGCAAAACGGTCGGAACACGCTCCCGATGGATATTTTCTTAAATTGAGCCGAAACGAAAACAGTTATGACATTTTTCGCTGATAATTTTTTATTCAGAAATGTACGTGGAATCCAATGGTGTACAGTAAATTTGTGCTGGCAACAGTCCTCTACGTGAAAATGGAAAGTGAATGCGTAAAAAATTCGCGAATCCGCTCGTTTTTGAACTTTGACAGTGATTTACTGCTATTAACTAATACGGAATATTATAACTGCTTATACATACATACTCGGGAAACACTCCTCTATTTTTTGAGACCAAGAACAACAACCTACGTTTCTTAGTTTTCACGTAATACCAGCTTCTTTACCGAAAACGACCGTTTTTACAAATGCTGATTTTTTTCGAAAACAGAGGGTGATCCAGAAATTTGGTTGCCGGATTCGTGTTCAGGTCGACGAACTCTATAAGAATTATATAGTGGCTATAGGAAAACAGAAATCACCTTCAAATTTGTTGGACAGTGTAATTAATTTCATCTCTGTGGCTTCGATTCTTATACTAAAATATTCATTTTGTTGAATAAGAATTTATTAAAAATAGAGATAAAGTAGGAGCAACGTATGTGTAAAGTAACTAATAAGGTTTACAAAACATGTTTTCGCTAATGATACTTTCCGTAGAAATAATTTTAATTATTATAAAATTTAAGAATTTTATTATTATATAAATTCAGTATTACAATTTTTTCCTAGAAACTGTTTTCCAATAAGACTGTCCAAAATTTCAGCAAACCGTCCTCAATTATAGTTAACTTTATTTGTGGAAACCTGATAAATTCACGTCTGAAATTGTCACCACAGAAATCCTCAAAAATGTACCAAGTCTTGTACCATTTAAATTTCTATTTGCGCGACGAGTTACGCAATGGAACGGGTGATTTACAAAGGACCAAATCTGAATTTTATAAGGCCAGAAATTTCTCTTCGCGCTGAAGCTCGAGTAATAAGTTTTACTTCTGTCTGCTTTGAAAAGCCGGTGCACAGAAATCGTATTTCTGGAACATTCGAAAATCCATAATATTTTCACATTGCTAATGAAACGGGATGGTCGATGAATAACGGAAAATCTGCTGTGCCAAATAAATATTTCATTTAATTGTACGGTCACGGTTATCGAGAAATATCGACAATATCATGTAATTCATACTGTATATTAAATGCAAAATAATTATAGCTTTAAAAGCGATCAACAGAAATAACTAAAGAGAAACATCAGCTGCAGTTATTTAAAAAGAATATATATATATATGTAGTATCGGGAAATATTTACTGTATAGCATAGGCTAGAATTAAGATAGCGTAGTCGTAGAAGTAAGGACGAAGGACGGGACGTTTATGGTTTTACAAATTGACGGTGACACACGGCGACTGGTACGGACGTCTCGAGGCAAAACGGTACGTAAGGGAGAGTCTACGAGGCCGGCAGGCCCGGGAATTTCCCGGGGGTGAGGCCCAGCGGCCAGGGTGCACTCGCACTCAGGCGGACGTGCCGTTTTTCCTCGAGGGACAGAGACAGACGCAACAGACAAAGACGCACGACGGGAAATAAATAGACACGACGGACGAAACGAAGGGACAGTTGTAAAAAACACACGGAGTGAAAGTTAACAGACGACACGCACGGAGACGGAGACGAATATACACGGAGTACGGGGACGGACGGATAAGCGAGATATAATTTAAGTTTAAACGCTAAGCGCGATTTGCGACTTTCCGATCTTAGCCGACTACTTAACATCCACCAATCCCACATAATTTTGGGGGCTCGTCCGGGATTGGCAAGACAGCGGATCGAAAAATTCGTGAATTGTGTTTAAACGGTGATTCGTGACCATGAGTGCTGACGAAGGAAGATCGGGCGTGAGTGGTGACGAAGGACGATCGGGCGTGAGTGGTGACGAAGGACGATCGGGCGTGACTGGTGACGTACCAAGTGACGTACGGAGCGTCGATAAAATGAAAGTTGCCGAGTTGAGAGCAGAGCTCACGAAGAAAGGGTTGTCTGCGAGTGGGAAAAAAGAGGAGCTACGGCGCCGTTTGAACGCGGCTTTAACGGGGAACACGGTGCGAATCGACGAGAGCGACGACGAGGAGGACGACGACGAAGAGGAAACCGCAGGCTCAACACGGGGACGCGCAAGGGCCATCACAGGATGCAGTATGTTGCCGAACTACGGAGTGACGTTTCGCGAAATCGAAGACACGTTGAACACCTTCAGCGGCGACGACGGACGGAGCGTAAAGCGTTGGCTGCAGGAGTTTGAAGAAAATGCGGAAACGTATGAGTGGAGCGAGCAGCAGAAAATTGTGTATGCCAGAAAACTCTTGCGTGGATCGGCGAAGCTTTTCGTGAGTTACGAAAATTGTGCGAAGACGTGGAGTCGCCTGAAAAAGTCGCTGCTGTCCGAATTCGGACAGATTGTGAACAGTCACGGGGTACACACGGAGTTGGCTCGGACAAAAAAGAAAGACGACGAAACGTATAAACAATACGTTTTCAGAATGGCGGAGATTGCATCGCAAGCGAACGTCGAAATAGAGTCTGTCATCCAATATATCATCGACGGGATCGAGGACGATGAATTCAATAAGGCTATACTTTACGGCGCTTCGAGTATACGAGGATTGCGAGAAAAACTCGAGGTGTACGAAAGGATGAAACGGAGCTCGGAGAAGAAGGACCGGATTAGGAATGCAGGAGAACGGAGACCGGCGACGAACGACGGTGGCAGACGCTGTTACAATTGTGGATCTCCGGATCATTTGAGGACGTCGTGCCCGAAGATCAAGGAAGGAATGAAGTGTTACAATTGTAACGAATACGGCCACATTTCACCGAGATGCCCTAAGCGAGAGGATACGAGTACCTGCAGCGTTGAAAGGTTCGCCGATAGAAAGCAGCTAAAGGAGGTAAAAATTGCCGGTCATGATGTAATTGCCTTGGTTGATTCGGGGAGTGATCTAACGTTAATGCGTACGGAGCAGTACCGTAAAATAGGTGCACCCGCCTTGCTAGGTAGGAAAATATGGTTTCGGGGCGTGGGGTCGAAAGAAAATAAGACTGTCGGCGAATTTCGGACAGAGATTTTCGTGGATGGCAACGCGTATCCTATAACAATTCGCGTTGTTCCTGATCATTTGATGCGGCACGAGATGTTAATTGGGGTTGATTTCCTGAGTACCATAAATTTACAGATACTGGAGGGAAAATGTTTTATTTCGAAGCCGGGAACCGCGACCGACCACGTTTTTTCCGAATTTGCGAATATCGACGTTACCCACGAGACTTGCAACGTGGACGTTTCATACATTGCGGACCATCGTAGTCGAGCGGCCTTGCACGATTTGATTGAAGGTTACGTTCCGAATAAAACGCGCGAGGTTGAAGTACGGATGAATTTAATTTTGAAAGACGAGGAACCTGTGTATAGCAGGGCAAGGAGGCTATCACCGCGAGATAAAGAGGAGGTTGATTCCCAAATCGGTAAATGGTTGGAAGAGGGGATAATACAACCATCTGTTTCTGAGTACGCGAGTCCGATTGTCCTGGTTAAAAAGCGGAACGGGTCGACTAGAATCTGCGTGGATTATAGGGATTTGAACAAAAAAATTGTGAAGGATCGGTATCCACTACCGCTCATAGAGGACCAGCTCGACGCCCTGCAGGGGGCAAAGGTTTTCAGCACGGTCGACTTGAAGGACGGATTTTTCCATGTGCCGTTGGGCGTGGGAAGCCGGAAATATACCGCGTTTATTATACCGGGGGGTCATTATGAATTTCTGAGGGTTCCGTTCGGTTTGTGCAATTCGCCGGCGGTATTTCAGAAATTCATAAACGCCGTATTTCGGGATTTGATCACCGCAAACATCGTTTTGACGTACATGGACGATTTGATAGTGCCTTCATTGGATGAGGAAACGGGGTTGAAAAATCTCAGGGCAGTGTTTAGCACCGCGAGTCGTTTTGGCCTATCAATCAATTGGGATAAGTGTCGATTTCTGCAACGGAGGGTGGAATACTTAGGACATATCGTCGAGGATGGGAAAATTCAACCGTCGGAGTACAAAACGGAGGCCGTAGCAAAATTTCCGGCGCCCACAAATATCAAAACAGTCCAAAGCTTTCTCGGATTGACGGGGTATTTTCGGAAATTTATTCCGGGGTATTCCATGATAGCACGCCCGCTATCAAATCTTCTTCGGGCGGATACGGGATTTTTATTCGGTTCGGAGCAACAACGCGCGTTCGAGCTGCTGAAGACGGCGCTGATAAATAAGCCTGCGTTAAATTTGTATCGAATCGGAGCAGAAACGGAGTTACACACCGATGCTTCCTCGCTCGGGTACGGGGCAGTGCTTTTGCAGAAGGGGTCCGAGGACGGCGCGTTACACCCGGTATATTACGCGAGCGGTAAAACGACTCCCGCGGAGGAGAAATATACAAGCTATGAGCTCGAAGTCCTAGCTGTCGTAAAGTCTTTGACAAGGTTTAGGGTGTACCTGTTGGGGATACCGTTTAAAATCATTACCGATTGCCAGGCATTCGCCATGACCATGCGGAAAAAAGACCTCTGTGTACGTGTAGCTAGGTGGGCACTTCTGCTCGAAGAATTTGACTACGTAGTTGAGCACCGACCCGGCAGGTATATGGCTCACGTAGACGCGCTAAGTCGAAATCCTTTACCTGCAGTAATGCTAATAGAGGAGGAGCGCGAGGGTTTCATCGCCAGGCTGAGGGAGGCACAATCCAGGGACGATGACCTGCGAGCCGTCATGGAATCAACGGGGCCAATACCGGAGGAGTTTATTTTTAGAAACGGGATCTTATGCAGAAAGGTAGGGGATGAAATACTCTTAGTTGCGCCGAAAGCCATGCAACCGAGTATCATCCGCAAAGCACACGAGATGGGACACTTTGCCGTTATCAAAACGGAGCAGCTCGTTAAGCGCGACTACTGGTTTCGCGATATGAGGGCAAAGGTTGAAAAGGTCGTGCGGAATTGCATCGACTGTATTTTGGCCGAGAAGAAGCATGGCAAGCAGGAGGGGATGCTGCATGTTCTTGACAAGGGAGAACTCCCGCTTGACACGTACCACGTGGATCACCTTGGACCGATCCAGTCGACGAAGAAGCAGTATCGCCACATATTCGTCGTCGTGGATGCATTCACAAAGTTCGTCTGGCTCTACCCGACGAAATCTACGGATGCAGCGGAGGTGGTGGATCGCCTAAGGAAACAAGCCGGCGTCTTTGGAAACCCCCGGCGAATTATAACGGACCGCGGCTCGGCGTTTACGTCCAATATGTTCGAAGAGTACTGCAAAGGAGAAGGCATTCAGCATGTCCTTGTCACAACCGGAGTGCCGAGAGGAAACGGGCAGGTAGAGAGGGTCAACCGAACGGTTATACCACTTTTAACGAAGCTGTCCGCGCCGCACCCGGAAAGATGGTACCAGCATGTGGGAACGGCACAAAAGTACCTGAATGCAACCCCAAACCGGAGCATCGGGACAACGCCGTTTAATCTGCTCTTTGGAGCACATATGAAAATGAAGAGCGATGCGGAGGTCAGAAATATAGTCGAGAGAGAGTGGGCGATAATGTTTCAGGAGGACCGAGACGAGATGCGAAACAACGCAAAGGAAAGGATGCGGAAGGTCCAGGAACAAAACCAAAAGGACTTTAATCGGAGGCGGAAAAGTGCAACGCAGTATACAGAAGGCGACTTCGTGGCGATCAGGAGGACGCAGGCGGGGCCCGGCCTCAAATTGTACCCGAAATACTTGGGTCCTTATCGAGTGATCAAAGCACTGCGCAACGACCGCTACGTGGTACAAAAGGAAGGGGAACACGAGGGACCGCGCACCACCTCAACAGCAGCCGACAGCATGAAACCTTGGGTTGACGGCGAAGGCGCAGATTTTTTTGACGAGGACACTGGAGCGGATATCTGAGGGCAGATATTTTTCTTTTAGGGGGGCCGATTGTAGTATCGGGAAATATTTACTGTATAGCATAGGCTAGAATTAAGATAGCGTAGTCGTAGAAGTAAGGACGAAGGACGGGACGTTTATGGTTTTACAAATTGACGGTGACACACGGCGACTGGTACGGACGTCTCGAGGCAAAACGGTACGTAAGGGAGAGTCTACGAGGCCGGCAGGCCCGGGAATTTCCCGGGGGTGAGGCCCAGCGGCCAGGGTGCACTCGCACTCAGGCGGACGTGCCGTTTTTCCTCGAGGGACAGAGACAGACGCAACAGACAAAGACGCACGACGGGAAATAAATAGACACGACGGACGAAACGAAGGGACAGTTGTAAAAAACACACGGAGTGAAAGTTAACAGACGACACGCACGGAGACGGAGACGAATATACACGGAGTACGGGGACGGACGGATAAGCGAGATATAATTTAAGTTTAAACGCTAAGCGCGATTTGCGACTTTCCGATCTTAGCCGACTACTTAACATCCACCAATCCCACATATATATATATATCAATTAATTCCAGCAAGTGATGCTGTAATACTGTTGAAGAAACTGTCGCAGATATTCAACACGTTTCTGAACTTCAACCGAAGCAACATTGTAAATCATAATACACAGAATAACTGTCTGCAAAGCACAAGTTTCCCATGAAAAACGACTCTTTCGCTCGCTGATTAATGTTTCAGGTTGACCATAACTCTATTGGATCGTGACCGATTGGAAATTTTTTCGCTACGAACCAACGGAGTTGTTTAAAACTTTATAACTGAATTAAAATTTCGTAATTTCTTTAACTCGGTTCTGAATTATTTCTGTTTAATATGCCCGTTTCAGTCGGAAGTGCAATTCTTTGGATCCGAATCGTTTCACGACCATTTTTTCCAACATAATTCAAAATAGTTGTTACAGTTTAAAAAAAAAACACTTCACAGCAGCTGGAATACAAATATTGCAAATGTAAATAAATAATACTAATCCACGCAATGGATATGATATTAATAATTAAATGTTATATACTATGCAGAGATGGTAAGTCGCCGTCCAATCAGATTAATTTTCCTGCCTCATGATACATATTTGTTAATTTTCGTCGCTATTAGCTGCGTCAATCACATCTAAACAGAATGAGATAGATTGATAAAGAGTAACGGCTCAAACGCATTGGCGTAGTTATCGGCTCAAGATAATAAGGATTAATATTTATCAACAGAATAAGAATATGCTTCATTGTTTTAAGAGCATTAAAATGAATAAAGAATAAAAAATTTAAGAAAAGAATTGCGACTTGGAAACATGTATGAACAGAATTAAATTTACATTGCTCTTTTATATACCTTTGCGGATACGAAAGCTTTATCCCTATGCATTGTGTCCGAACTGGAGGGGATGAAGTGGAAAGCTAGACACAGTTTCCTTGCCCCTTTGTAGTTCAGGCTGTAGTTGTTCGGCAACTTACCATCTCTGGATAATACTAACAAGGGAATATATCGAAGTTCAACACGCCGATTTTGATGAAATTTAGGTGACAGGTAGTTCTCAAAAAAATGTTTGACACGTATTTTTTTTATCGACAACCATCCACTCTGAATGGGTGAAAATACCCCCCAAAGTTGAGAGTAGAAAACGCATTTTTGGGAATATCTCGGTAACCAGTGGCCACACAAACTTTTTTTTCAAACTGTGTTTTTCAACACAGAATTTAACTGCGTAACAAAAGTTGCATAAAAGTTATTTGTTTAATAAATATACTAAAAAATTATTTTTTTTTGTTAATATTTCCCAGCAAACATTCTCTCCCAACGGAATAAATGTATGTACGCAAAGGATGGCCCAAATTAACGGATACGTGTTTTTGAATTTTTCGATTAATGACGATAACGGTCTTTATTTGACGTTTAATTTTTTGACGCTACGTGCACTACTATCCGGCACTACTATTGCAACAACTTGTTTTTTGTGTAGGTCTAAAACGTAACAAGCCGAAAATATATAAATTAAATCTTAACTATTAATCTATACAGTCACAGTTATTGAAACACTTCGAACCGTAAATTGACGTAAAAAGGGACAATAGGATTGAAAATAATTTTCTAAGCAAATTTCATGTTCCTGGTGCAAAGAACATTTATGTTTAATACAGTTCTTCGTACAATACCATTATTGCGAACGTTATACAGAATAAATTTTAATATTTTTTTATGTCCTTCCGGTTCATTATTTTCGTAACATATGTAGATTGCTAGTCCTTACAATTCAACCAGCTTTGTTTTGAAAAACGTTTATTTCCGTTAGATGGTTTCGCACCGAGGGAGAAAAAGTTAAACACCAATTAATAATCATTAGCGTCAGAAACCAAAAAGTTCCAAAAGCACGTATCTATTATTTTGGATCATAGTTTACGTGCATATTAATTGATCGCGGAAGAAAGCTTATCGAGAAAAAGTAAGAAAAAATTCATATTTAAATATATTATTTAAACAAATCGTATATAAAAAATTTAAATTTTTTCGTTTATTTTTCCTGATAAGCATTCTTCCGCTATCGAATAATATGTGCAGGGTGTTTCAAAATTATTTGTCATGGCTTGGAGGGGTTATTCTACACCTTCGATTGGATAGAGATTTGTGAAAAAAATCTGCCGCAAAATTCGAGGTATGCGAATATTTTAGCTTATTTGTTTGACCAGCTTTTCGCATTCGTCTTGTTAAGTAGGTAGAATGTCTGAGAAGAACCATGGGTCAGAAACGAACCGTTCTCTCGCAAATTGACGCGCATTGGGGCGATATTCATAGTTAATCACGCGCGCTGGCAAGACGTGCGTGGCACGTCGACTAAGGTTATTGGTTGAAGAACAGTTTCAGATCGCAACACGTCGCGTTTAGGATAAAACAAAAGTATTATTAGTGAAAAAGTATACTCAGATATGTCTTAAATCAGATACGATTAATAGATTTTAATGTTTTTGGACTTCTGGCGCTGGTTTTGGTGAAATCAACCACTACGCGACGCCTTACGGCGAAATATGCTATTGCGTTCTGACACGCGCACTGGTAAATTAATTTCCTGCGTTAGTAGTTAAAAAGCTCTGTGACAGCAGAGCGCCAGTCTGTCTCGTGTCAAAGAATACATTGTTGCCGCCTCGACCGCCTTGGTGATACATTTTACAATCTTGTCTAGTCTCTCGTCAACAACGTGTTATTTAATGTTTTCCGATCACTTATTTGCTATTACCAATGCGTTTTTTACAGTGGTATCCCTTCTAGACCTTTTTCACTGTATCGATGCCTATTTCCGCTGAATCGTTTGTAACTGTACATAAAAATTTCGTGTGTCATATATACGCGTATACAGGGTGGTCCACGCAACGTGTGCACCGTTATAACTTCCCTAAGTTTATCACACACGTTTTTAAATGTTTGACGCGAAGGCTGAGACCGATGTAGATATCGTTCAGCATACAAGTTTTTCGCCCTTACAGAAATTTGTTGGCATTCGCCATAAATAAGAAGCATATCGACTTGCTCTTCAAACGGATACATCGTGCCGGATTGACCAATTTATCGATACTAATCTTATTATGTTTATCTTATCCTGCAAACTTATTAAAGTGTCCTTCAAGCAGTGTTCATTCTCAGTGAAGTAAACGTTAAGCAATACGCCTTCCTCTACTGTTTACAACACATATGTTTCATTTACTACCAAAACCGTAAGTATTATCGCCTTTCTCTACTTTCTATGACTTTCAATGACCTTATATAATAGATCGTTGAATTCCATTTAAGATCCTGTATAATGATGCGTAATCAAAAACCTACCGATCCATTTAAAAAAATGGAGGTGACCTTCAAATGTCCGAAGTACCTCTACCTGCAAACAAACTATTATCGCCACCGGATGGCTTCCTTCGTACTGTGCAATTTTATTTCAGCAAATATTTCTGTGCAACTTACAGTTTCGAAGATATCTGAGATGCTAATAATTATTGCCCCACCATGTATACATGTATGATATACTTTTACTCATTTTCAAAATATATATTATAAGATAACAATAGTACTATATAATGTTCCGATACGCGGGCAGATACAATATAATGATACAAGCGTCAGTATGCGCTTGTATCAACTCTCTCTCCGAAATATAATAGTATATTGCAACGATATCGCGACTATGACTTGAAGATGTGACCTCGGTGGGTCCTAGGCGTCGACTCTCGTCGCGACGCTTTCCCTCCCTCGGTGGTGGGGTCCTTCAATGACCTCTTTTCCCTGAAAGGCCCCGTAGGGGCGAGGGTCGTGTTCCTCCCTCGCTAGAGAAAGTGTTCTTTTCATGAAAGCCAGGCGTGAGAACGACCTTACGGAGCTTACACGTTGGTGAAAAATTGCGTTACTAAATAAATGATGAAAATATTTTGTAGTAATTATACCGATGAGGGTTTACCGGTTTCAATGACTCTTGGATATGCTGCTAGGATCACGATTCTGAGCAACCCTTTTCAATACATGTAACCTTCGCTCGGCTTTGGTTTTCGAGATATTTGCGGGAAGCTTTTGCTAATGTGTGGGACCGGTAAAAAGGCAGCTGAGACGGAAGGGGAGATTGCTCTCGCACCGCCTACCCCCGCCATGTCGGTCTTGGAAACCTGAGATCGGCGAATGACAACCGAAAATAAAACACTACTTTCATCGTTCACATGACAACGCAACGAATGTGCAGGTCTCTCTTGCCAATAGCGCGTCAAAATCGAAACTGTGTGAGAGAGAGGGATGTCCCTATCCGTCGGGCGAATCAGAGCAAATTATCCCTCAACTTCCTTCTTATTTACTGACCCAACATATTAATTCTACGTGCGTGACATGCCCTTCCAGCGCGACTAGTTAACACTATATTTACGGGCGTGAAATCTGTTACATTGCAATATATTAAATAAGGACTTTGGAAAAATAGGGATCAAGCGGTAAAGATGGTAATTCGTTAAAGCATTATTGTATTATAAAATACACGGGGAATTTCTATTGTACAGCTTCTCTGTAAGAAATGTTTATAAAATAAGTAGGAACCCGTCAATTTGACGGCCTCCGTAAATCTAGTGTTAAATGTTTTTTACAATATGGAAATTGACAGAAAATTAATTTCTGCATAACAGACAATTTATTTCGTTACTTTACGATAAAAGTGCGTAAAAACATTTCGATTCTTGTAACTCACAGGGTTTAAAAATCTTAAAAAAGCCACATTGTGTTCTATTCATTCCACTAATTTCTACATTTACCAATTTCAAAGTCAGCGGATGTATCATCCTATGCACATCCATAAAGCAACGTATTAAACGCATATTTATCTTAATTAACAACAATTATAATTTATGCCCATGCATATCTGTAGATACAAGCCAGTATAATTCATCTGGAAAGTTTTTAATTAAACGTAACGCTATTCGTGGCTACGTCGCGATAACGTGTACGTTGAAGATGAGATCACATCTCGCCATACATTGGTGTTTAATTAGTTAATAGGGATTTGCAATTAGGACTGACAGTACAACATTTTGACGTTTATTAGGCGTATGCATTTCTATGCATGTCCAAAATTGCTGCATCATTTGCTATTACAGGCACGCTCGATATCGAGCAATCATCATGGATTCAAAGTCATAATTGACAGGTACAGTCAGAACAGTCGTTTAACGTGAAACAAGCTGATCACTGAATTTTTAAAGATACATCAGAGTATAAAACTAAAACTACTTTAACATAAGTAAAATCATTTACAGGATACTGATTAAATAAAGCACTTGGAAATCATCATTAATTTAGAAGGATTTAGCTACGACCTTTTTAAGTATACAAATAATTATTTGTCATCCAACAGATTTTTGTACAAAAAGTGTACAGATAGTATTTTGAAGATAGATTTAAAAGATCTTAATTTTTTAAAAGTTCTTAGTTCCTTACAATATAATATTGAATAACACTAGCGGGGAAGGAAATGACAAAGAAATTGGGATTTTCTGAAAACTGTCAGGTTGAAAAAATTGAATGCAATACAATACTATCAAATTGCTTTTATATTGTTTGTTTTATTTGAATTTAAGTTAATTTTATTTGAATTATGTCGGCACCCTTCAAATATTTCTGGGCTTCCTATCTCTCCATGCGATTCTGGGGTGAAGACAGGGATTAAAACAGCCGGTTTATAGAATTGCATTCAATTAATTTCGAACGCAATCTCGGTTATGTTAGCCCTGTACATTCTACAGTATTCATTTGTATATACTCTTGTATCTTTCTAATAGTTATAGCAGTTTTATAGTGTCTTGTATGATTGATTTTTTGTTTCTACAATAATGGTATTTTTGTATTTAATTTTGTGTTAATCCTCGTATTGAGGTACAATTCCTGAAAATCCGTTGTAAAAATCTTACGTATATATTAGGGACCATTTGGTTAAAAATAACTATTCGTCTATCGCTCCGTTTTATTTGATTCATTACTTTTGAACCATCCTGATAATATTATATTACATAGAACAAGTTTTCAGAAGTGACAAGGATTTGAACTTCTACTTATTATAATTGGGATTCCAAACTTTTATTTCTGTGCCCTCAAAATGCACATCCTAGAATAGTGCTAGCGTGGGGGAGCACCACGGTACGACATGATTGCCTGTCCCATGTTTTAAAAAGGTATTATTTACTGCGAGGTATTAGGAAGAAGACTAGGAGAAGTAATGCGAATGGAATGTGGCTGATTCGTCAGACGGCAAGAGTCATCCCGATGCTCACACGTATTTTCGATTCTGTAAAAATATGGTGTATTTCATACACCGGCGACATGCGGCCCTCTTTAATCCTATTTCCTGTTGCGCTACGCGCCACCACCGTCTGCGGAACGCGCCCTCTTTTGGCGCAGTTTTTGTTCACAATTTAGTGCAAGCTTTGCCAATGTAGAACGACGCAAAAATATAATTAAAGTCTTTTCTTTACATGCACGTATTGTTCAAGTCTCCTTAACTCCCTTCCTGCATATTACCTGCCAACAGATTCTAATGCAGTATTTGTCGAAATAGCCACACATTCAAATCGGTCCGCATGACGAAAAAAATGAGTGACTCGCATCGGAACTGAGTGAGAGAGCGCGAAGTGAAAGGCGAAAGTCAAAGCATTGGCGTATCCACCAGATTTAAAATGTTACTATCGACAGTTTATATGTATCAATCTTGTCCTTACATTGTAAATGATGAAGACGCTACTACTATGCAAAGTATTACGTCAAGACCGTGATGATTTCAAGAGCGACAGGTGGGATAAAGGTGGAAATAGGCGGTGCGAGCGAGAGGCCTATTTTGGCCCTGTGTCCTATCAATAGACTTCCGTTCTGTTGCCCATTGTAGTTGTAGACGACCCGAACACTCGGAAACGTGCAAGTTCTATTCTCTCAATTTTTTAATAAAGCGAACATATAATCATTTGCACGGGATCATTAATTTGTGTGGCCCGCAGTCCTCTCATTGGATGGAATAGTGGATGCTCCGTCATACGGAGAATAAGGCGAGTTCAGGACGAAGGGAAAGTTTGTCGTTCTTCAATGGCCGGCTTTGGCCGCCAGGCGTTGCAACCGTCGCAAACATTTGGCGACCATCCGACGCTAAGGTGGCGGAAACGCCCAGTCCTTAAGGAATTAGGCAACCTTCGTTTTGAATGTACGCTTTCGTTAATCCATGATTCTCTGCCAGCGGGGGGTAAGCCGAGACTTCGGCTTGAAAGGTTTTCTAGACCGTCGCTGACTCGCGATGACAAAACGGTCATACATCGCACCCCCGACGATAAATTCTGTCGATCGACCGGGCTAAGGTTTCTGGGCACATCTAGTTGCATTTTCCTCCTCCACGTAATCGCAGGGGGGGGGGGGCATTCCACCTTCATAGATAGGGCCCTTCGTGTCGGAAGTCCTAGTGAAATGTTCACACCCCCCCCCCCCCCCCCCTCTTCCGAAGGAAAATGTGACGAATTAACGCGCTCGCATCGCCCAGAAATTCGGAAAACCCGCCTGCTGAAACGTCGCGAAAATTCAGCAAGCGGGGGCGTCCGGCCCACGACTACGTCGATCGGATCCGAGACGTAGATCGTTCGTTCATTCCGTTTTCGAACATCGTCCAAATAAGCGCAACCGTCCTTCCGTGTCTCGCTGGTAAATATCGTCGCGAACTTGAGTAGAATTCTATCGGAGAATTCCTCGTTGAAGTTCTCCGTCGGTTGAGAACGATCGCGTCGATTAACCAACTACTCGAGGAGAAATCGTCGCGATCCCGCTCATAATAAAAAAGTGGTGGTCAAATTCAGCACGTCGGACGTTGACGCCACAACAGTGTATAGGATAGGAAAAGGGAACGAACACTTGTAAATTATTGATGCCTACTAATTGTTAGATTATCCCTGTCAACCGTTAGCTTTGCAATATCGAGCAACATTCGCGTCGAACGGAATTAAATCCAGAAAGTTGAAATTTTTTAAGAACCGCCAACTTGAAGAATTAAGTAGGGTACGACGGGGTCAAAGCATTTAGTACCTTCAAATTTGTTTTAAAGTATGCATGATGTGATATTCATACGATAAATTTTCATGTCAGAAATTAAATTCTCAATTATAATACGTTACGAATGAAACCGTAAGGGAAAGGCTAAGATAGGAAAATTAAATAACGACTGCAATAAAGATGATGGGATCTACAAAGTGAAGAAACAATATCAATGTGTAGATTAAATTATATTACTTTAACAAAAACACAGGATCGACAGGGTGAATTTTTTTATTCGCTACAGTGAAAAAGTTTACATTTAATTACGAATATGTGCAACTGAAAAACAAATACCGCTGTTTCTGTTAACAGAGCAGAATGTCGTGTCCAGACAGCGGAAACTTATTAGCAGAGAACAATATCATGAATCGTTAAAAATTGATAAAAGAGTGACAAAAAACAATATTTCATCAGGGAATTACAAATATTGACGTGCGAATTAATTTGTCGCAGCTGGTGATGGCGTGGCTCGAAAATTCGACTGAAGTGCTTCAATCTGCAAGAATCGTAATTTTACACGACTGCTTTTTAATATCGTGAAATAATTATGTCCGGGATTAATAAATATTACCAACATCCGAACGAAGTCTTTTTAACGCAATAATGAATCGGAGGCAATAAGCTGTCGTCGTTTCATTTAAAATCAATAATTCTTAATCAACACACAAGATAAAATACTCTGCAAAATACCAATAAATTTATAAAACCAATGGAACATTTCAATTTAATTATCTTTATTTAAATCAAGACATCCTCCATTTCATATTCCTCTTAAGTCTACGAACAAGCCTTTTTGTTTTAAAAACAAAAGAGAGTAGATTTTTCCACGAAATTACACTGATGAATGAGGTCATTAGTTGAACTTCTAATTGCTCGAAAATGATAAAATACTGCAACCTTTACATATAAAATTCAACCTAATACGCGGCAGTTGGATGAATTCTAGACACGTGCTATTCTTTTCTCCGGAACCGGAAGTATACTCGGCTGCTCACCAACCACCTCTTTCCGTCCACCTCACGTACTGCTACCACTGCAGCGGTACTGTATCGACATATTCCGTCTGAACTATAATATTTTACATTTTTTTCCGTTACTTTCTAACAATAAGTAAAACACCTCATGCTGATTAACCCTTTACACGTCGAATATACAATGTGCACATATCAGTTGTTTGTATGACTTTTAATATGGAAAGCCTTACTTGCGAATAACCCCATGAATTCCTATGCTGATTTTGAATTTCATTCGATATCTAGGCAATGTTTTTCTTTTGATATTGTATACTTATGAGTTGTAAGTATTTGGATTTTAAAGTGGTTTTATTAATAGAATAATATGTGTAATATTCATGAAGGTCCAAGCTTTCCTAGTTTATGATGATTTGCGAAAATTATGCATTCGGTTTTTATGAGTTTATAAGAAGGGATGCACTATGAAAGCATAACTTATTCTTAATAGCTTCCTTTTCTGTAATGACACTTATCATGTTTTTGTGTACGATGAAATTTTGGTGAATTTTTTAATTGATAAAAGCAAATCCAACTTACTTGAATAATTTTTAAGGAGCTCTTTTCGACAGTTTTTTAGACTGTGCATTTAACTTATGTATTTTGTAATATATCCTGTCATTGGCATCATTACATAAAAATGAATATTTAACAGGAAAGAATTTTAATAAATTCCAGACAATTTAGATCTTATAACCTATTTTAAAAGGAAAAGGTATCAAAGTAACGAATAATTACCAACAACTTCTATTACTCCCCCTTTTTTTAAAAGTGAGATCTTTGTCAAACAATTTTTTAATGGAATTGTGTTCAGCAAAATGAGATTCATCGATTAATACTGATCAAACGAAACCTTTTAATTCCAGATTTTGAGCGCAATTTTCATTCCGGCGTAATATCAATAACGATTTATTTTTATAGCATTTATAGTATTACGCCATCAAGTTTCTAAAGTAGCAAAATAGAAAAAATACCATGAAAACTAGTACGAAACCTTAAGATATACCACATTGTTTATTAGGTTCTATTGAAAATTATATTTTCAACGTTTCTCCCAATTCCACTAATATCCGATCAATTTCTATCCTTTTTTAAAGACTGAAGATAAGATACAGACGGGAGTGATTCCCAGAACCGAGAGTTTATTGTATTGAGAGAGTTGTTCTTCTACGTATTCTGGTTACAGTGGTGTCATACAATTTTCGGCTTAATTTATATGTTTCCAGTTATGTGTGCGTCGGAGTGGGGGGCGTCTATAATGCTGGGACGGTTAGATGGCAGCTGAGGGCTAATTTGCTCTGATTCGCCCGACGGATAGGGACATCCCTCTCCCTCACGCATTTTCGATTTTGACGCGCTATTGGCAAGAGAGACCCGCCATTCGTTGCGTCGTCATGTGAACGACGAAAGTAGTGTTTTATTTTCGGTTGTCATTCGTCGATCTCAGTTTTCCAGGACCGACATGGCGGGGATAGGCAGTGCGAGAGCAATCTCCCCTTCCATCTCAGGTGCTTAGATACTGTGTCATCACTTTAACCTAAGTCTCGGAATTGGTCAAGGAGGTAATGCGGGAGTAAGGCCCTAAGCAGGTATATCTATATTAGGACCCTCGTGTCATGAAGTTCCTCATTTGCATATTGTCCGCGGCTATGAGTTTACTTTACTAAATATATTAACACTAGAACTACCGGCGATAAATCTGTCATATTTCAAAATATTAAATACGTACTTTGAAAAAGGAGGAATCAAGAGGCGGAAAAGATAATCGATTCGGTGATTTATGTTTTTTAAGATGGTCGTAGAATATTTATTTTAAGACTCTTCTATAAACTTGGAGAATTTTTGGAAAAAATTGTGTATCAGTCATTTTGACTGGTTTGGCAGTTCTAGTGTTAATAATTGTTAAGATATGATTTAAGTGTTATTACGATTTCTTGCCATTCATGACACGGTCGCCACAAGACAATTATTAAATAACGGAACAACTGTCGAAATTATTTCGTAAAACGAATATTACATAATGTGTACTTACAATTGTTAAAATATACCTATCGATGAAGGATGCATGTTGTGCGTGCATATGTGGCCCAGTTTAGAAAACGGTCCTCACGACTCAACATCAATTGAGTCGCTCAGAAGCCAATGGAGTCAAGTCCATTTTTTTTATATTTTCAGATTTTTGCAAATTTTAGTAGAATAAACTTCATTCTATAAAAATGTAGAAAAATCAGAAAACATAAAAAAATTGACTTAACCGCATTGGCTTCTGAGCGATTCAATTATCAGTCCTTTGCATTTTAAAGTATTCAGTTTTATTCATAAAGAATAGGGTTATTATATTCATAATAGCTTTCATACTTTATTGCATTTCATTGATTTCTTATTAGAATAAAGTTATTTTCGTGTTAGTTTTTGTTTTAAGCCTAGTGCTAATTGCGATTCCTGGAAGTCCGTTCACCAACCCTACATACACTGTCCGACAAAACTATAAGACATCCTACAAAATTGTATCTATCAGTTTGATATGAAAGAATTTACTAATTCTGCTTATAAGTTAGTATTGTTTACGCTAAAACACGCACTTCTACAAAGTATTATATTCGTAGATTTCCTAACATAAGTAAAGCTATGCAAACACCCCTCATTGACCGCGACAAAACTATAAGACAGTCGTTGTCTGTCCAGCAGACAGAGTAGTTCTCGAAACATTTCTTTCAGAATATATTAGCACTTTCACTTATATAGCTTTTTAAGTGTGTATTTGGGATATCAGATTATTTAGAAAAACATGCCACGGGGAAAAAAGCTCGCTGAAGCTGAAATTAAAGTTATTGAGAAGTTACAAAGTAAAAACTTCTCTATTAATAAAATATCGAAAACATCAGAAAGAAGCCGGTGTGCCATCGCGAATTATTTAGGAAATAAAGAGAATTACAATAAGAAGCACGCAGGAGGTCGTCCAAAAGTCACAACTTCGCGTGAAAGACGTGCCATCCTAAGGCATGCATCGAATTCGATGCTAACAGCCCAGCAAATTGCGGCAGAAGCTGGAGTAAATACGCATATTAGAAATATGCAACGCATAATTAAAGCGGCAGACCACCTTAAAAGGCGTAAAGTACTAAAAAAAACGCCTCTTACAGTCGCCCATAAACAGGCTCGATTAGACTTTGCCGAACAACACGTTCATTGGAGGAAACAGTGGAAAAAAGTGATTTTCTCGGATGAGAAAAGATTTAATTTGGATGGTCCTGATCGCTTCCATTACTATTTCCACGATCTACGAAAGGAGGAAAAAAATTTACAGAGGAGGCAAATGGGCGATGGCGGCATTATGGTGTGGGCAGCAATTGGCTACTATGGAACAACAAATTTAGTGTTCATTTCCAATAAAATGAATAGCCGAAAGTATATCGAAGTTCTTGACGACCAGCTGGCGGCGTATGGCACTAAAATAGCCAAGAGAAAGTAATTTTTCCAGCAGGATAACGCAGCAGTGCACACCGCCAGGGTGGTAAAAGACTACTTTGAATCAAAAAATATTGCTGTTTTGCCATGGCCTGTCAGATCACCTGATCTGAATATTATAGAAAACTGCTGGGGACTACTAGCGAGAGAGGCTTATGGAATGGGACGTCAATTTCAAACAATTGAAGAACTGAAAAATTGCATCCAGGAAAAGTGGAAATGTATCAAGCGGAAAACATTAAAAAAATTATATAAATCGTTACCCAAAAGAATGTTAAGTGTTGTAAAAAATAAAGGTGCTAGTACACACTATTAACAAAAGCTTCTGTGTCGTTTTTTAAAAAGGAGAGTTACCTGTCTTATAGTTTTGTCGCGACCAATGAGGGGTGTTTGCATAGCTTTACTTATATTAGGAAATCTACGAATATAATACTTTGTAGGAGTGCGTGTTTTAACGTAAACAATACTAACTTATAAGCAGAATTAGTAAATTCCTTCATATCAAACTGATAGATACAATTTTGTAGAATGTCTTATAGTTTTGTCGGACAGTGTACATGTAAAGAAAACAACTATTCACTTCGATATAGAAGATAAGTATCCTCAAGGAATTTTTACTTTCGAACGTGCTTTCAAGAATTTATAGAACTTAAGAAATATCTTTCGTTGAAAAAAACAATCCTTTACTTCAAGACGCAATTTAGATTGAAGTCATAGATCCGATCTTCAATTCGAGATACTCGCCTTTCAGTGATTGGTCACGTAACACATCCTGGTGATGCATAGACCGTCTGGAGAAATCGACACATGTGCTTCGGACGATGTGAGGCGTACCAAGTAGTGCACCTTTCTGCATTTTCCTTACCGATAAAGTCCAGCTGGGTTTTGCATACAATAATTATTGCTATTTAGATTGTAAAAATAGTATTCTGATCACTAGTTTCATTAACCTATTCAATAAAAATGCGATCAATCAACAAACGTTTGTTAATTAAAATTTATTATTTAACTGAATGCTCTAGTTTGTATCACAGTTTTTTAAACTTTTTTGATCGTGAATTCATTCTGACTTTATTGCCTTCCTGTACTTATCTGTCCGTGCAGAAGAAATGCAGCTATTTAGACGTTTTGTTTAAAAGTATAAAATTTTCATCTGTAACCTCCCGAAAGTATTATATGATAATCGTTGGCATTCAGAACGCATATAATTTTCATGAAATTTCTCTATTAACACTATGCCGTCCGATGGCTCCACATTGGTGCCACGCGAATAATATCGGCCAAGCGCCGGTGGCTCCACATTGGTGCCATGCGAAAAATATCAGCCAAGCGCCGGTTACTCCACAAGACAAAAAATACAAAAAATCTTGTAGCTATCTACATATGTGTATCTTCATAATTTCAAAAAACAGAGGAGCAAAATTTAGAAATGCCGATGAGATTTTTAAAACTTGACGATTTTTGTCTCCCAAGGACTTCGAAAAACATCCGGCGGCGAGTGAAATGTTATCAGTCAGTTCTTCCGGCGCTAAACGTAAAAATCTCGATCAGACGTGCGGACGGCATAGTGTTAATATAAGTATATGGAAATTGTATTAAATGGAAAATTTGTGTTTGCATTGTTTTATATGTTGTATAATAATATATAACATACATATTGTTTTATATACAAAGAACGAACTATCGTTAAAGCTTATCACCTTAATTTTGGACTAAGTAACGTTAACACGTTGAATACCAAACGAATTTCACTAGTTTCATTATTTCTACTGAAGTGGAACTTTATCTGTTAAAATCACAATTTCATGGACCAAAAATGTTAAAAATAAAAATAGTTTTATATTGAGTAATGCCTTACAATTATTACACCAATGTTTAAATATTGAGTACAGTAGCAAATATGTGAATATTATCACTTAAAAATCACAAGAAATTTGAAAAAACAATCATTGCCAGAGACATATTATATTTTGAGACATACCTTTAAATAAGACACAGTTTTAAAAGGACGTAAATTTATAGCATTCACAGAGGTAAGTTACTTATTTCTGCTGGTTATCCCATGTAAGTCTAACCGATACTTGTGAAATACTGTTGAAAACCGATACTTTGAATTTCAGCATTTTCACTTCTTTTGAGAGTAACTTCTCGAAATTGTATTGTAGGGGATGTTAACAGAACGAAAGAATTATTTTAATGGGTGGTGTCTTTTACCATAAGATACTTACGAGAAAATGATCATAGCAGTTAAAGTTAATAATTACAAAAAAGGAGTACGTACAACTACGTCAAACTGATATCATCCATGAAACCGTTAAATAGGTTATTTTACGATACCAAAAGTTTTAAATCTTCTGAAACTATTTGGTAACCTACAAACTGTCCGTGCTGAACTTAATATAAACGAAAAAGTAATTTGGAGATCGTGTTCTTGATAGTCACACAATGTAGTGATTTATTTTTCTCTCAGTATAAACTTTTTTTCTTTAAAAATACCGCGTGTCGCCCTTTTCTCTCCTTCGGTCATCCCTACTCTTTCATTTGTTTTTCTCTTTCCCTACTCTCGAATAACGAGAGTAAGGGAAAGTTCGCTATCCTTGTCTAGGTGGGTTCCTAAAAATTGTTAAGGTTGCCTCGAGACATCCGCGACCATGGGGGTGTCTTGGTGTGGAAAATTTCACATCTGGTTGACACCCTTCACGGTCCGAGCGGTCCTACCCCGCGGGACCCGAAGCTTCAGAAATTTGCTAAATTAAAAATTGCTAACGGGCCCAGCGCAGAGTCGGCCGCCCGAAGTCGAACAATGGCGGAGACCGGATCGTAAACCGTCGTCCCTACAGTAATTTAAACGGTTCCAAAGAAATTAATGTAAAGAACAAGCCGTGCATTCAAGTAGATAAAAACCTCGATACGAATGTAAGTATGATGTAAGAAACGAACAAAATTTGGAAGAAAATTAATGAAAATGACAAAAACTTCGCACAATGAATGCAGAGAGTCACCGACGACCAGCGTTGAATTCAATGAAATTTGTATGACTTTTAAATTCTAGTAACCCCGAATTCCCTAATATATTCAAGGTTTAAAGGTTAATGTTAAAAAATTGAAGTATTATCGAATATAAATATTTTTATTTTTAACGTTTCTATCTCATAACGGTATGATTTTAATATAAAAGGTGTCACTTTATTAGAAATTATGAAACTAGCGAGACACGAGTGGAATTCAACACGTTAAGGTCAGAGATCATCAAACAGTATATTCATACCTCTCGAATTTGTTCTTCACATTTGAAACTTACATTTCCAATCGATCATCCAGTCTTTTAACGCACAGATACTATTCTCTTTACCCATTTCAATTCCGCATTAGCTGCTATAAATTACACGAAAATAATGCCTGAACTTCTTCTAATGCGATTCTTCGTACTTAAGATAATCTACTCGTAAATATGTTCCAACTTCGGTAAATTTAAGCGTCGCAAGTCAAACTTGCTCCAACAAGTTTGTGTGTAAGCTTTGATTGACGATCATCATTTTGTAGTTTCCTTGTTCGACGAAAATATCTTGCTCACGTTCTACTTAACTGCATCGACGGTATAACTTGAAATCAAAACGTAGGACATGTTCAGGGATTTTTCCTTCTTCGAGTTTTTTTGCCCGCACATCTAGAAATTTCTTAAATAATTACGATCAGAGCCTTCTGTTACTACCCTCGAAAGGGTAGCAATTTCTTACTATCCTGGAAAGGGTGATAATTTCAAATTTAGTCGTATTTATCTGATTCCGACAAAATTCTTTTCATTTTCATTTATGCATCACACCAAACACATACATACATCATCAGCTGTTTTCGATCGATATTTCTTGGCAGAGCCAGTGTCATCGAACTCAGCTGAAACATTTGGCAGCCGCGCTACACGTATAATAGCATACAACCATACACATATTCATACAACCATGCATAGAATTTTCCAGACATTTCGATACACATACCAATTAAACAAACATTGCACGCATTTTCCACCCCTCAATAGAATATTCCAAACAGTTCTATGCAATTACATAATAAAACATTTATACATACACAACGAAAACACTCAACAACGGAACAGATAAATACGAGTAACCGCACCCCGGCGAGTGCTTCTTCTTATTCATATCGTCACGACTGCTTCACCAATTCCTATACCCAGTATTTCTATTACCTCCAATTTGTTATTATTTTTGAATAAACATATATTTACTCTACTAACAACTAGTCGTAGTGACTAACCGTGACTGCGACGAGATCGAGATTTATTATCCTCATCTCAACAAATAATACACGCCCGAGAGAGCATCGACTCTGACTATCGGAACGATGCGTCCTTGGGACAACATCATAGTCCTCCGATTTCGGAGCCATCTCGGACGAGCCGGCATGGCAAGAAACCAACGAACACCTTCAATCTAGGGAATTTATTAGGTAATTACTGTTTACATGTAATAATTTCTACCTGTATCTTAAAATCCAAATGGTTTAGACCATTTTCATGTTGTAGAATGAAATAAGTAAAAGAAAAAGCGCGAATAATAATTTTCGTCTTTTAAAGTGGTATACTGAACTATTCTCGATGCAGCTTTTCGTTTTAATTCATTTACTACTGATTTAATTTCGACTGTGGAGTCTAACAATAACTTCGTTTTTTTCACCTAAATATGGTTCCTCCCCACAGTTGTTATTGTCAGCATAGAATTTCAAAAAATCAATTTCGCTCAGCTGACGGAGAATTGGAAAACTAATTCGACCACAAAGGTCTAACAATAATAAAACATACAGTCTGTATCACAAGAGCGTGGACACGAAATCTCTGGTGAAATGATTTGTTTTGTAAAAAATTTTGTATAAATCGACAGCACATCTAAAAAGCTAATCCGCACTTACAATTAGTAGCATGCTCAATCTCCAACATTTACGATTAATGCTTGACAACGTCTGGGATAGGAAAAGTATGAAAGAGAGCTCCATTTTCTCACGTCGCACAGTGGGCCCAAATCGCCAAAACATGGTGAAACTTCAACATGTACTTCAATTTAGCTAAAAATTGACATGCTAGAATTATTTAAGACGGCGCGCGCGCCCAACAATTGTCAATAAATAAAAGAGCTGCAAAAAATAGCAGCTAAAACTAACCGGCATTTGTTCAGAAAGCTCCAAACTTTATTTAAAAAAAATTAGCGCCCAGCTAGCCAACCTTTTAACTGTTTCCTTTGGAGAAGAGAAAAAATGCGTCCGTCTCATATTTTCTTCCATCACAACTGTAAAATGTTAACTAAAAAAATGACACCGACATATTTAGAAAATTACAGCATATCAGTTAGCTAGCAGTGGGAAAAATAAAGAGATCACAAATCTATAATACATCAAAAACCTAACTTCAGTTCCGGTGTGGAAACATCACGTGATAATTTTATTAACTTTGAGTTCGTATATCTCCAAGAGTATTGTGTAAAAAAAATATTATTGGTAAAAAAATGTATGTTCTGATATTTCATAAATCAAATGTGATTGTTAGATATAAAATTTTAAAGAAAAAGTTTTTGGACTTTTGGCTAAAATTGCAACGAAATCGACCACTGTGCGTCGCGATGCGTTGATGGAAATTGTCATCGACCAGAGAATTAATCCAGCGCCGTCGATTTAAAAAAAACAAGAAAAATAAAAGTGTTGGGGGCCCTTATCTTTCACTGCAAAAAGACTTAAAAATTATTCACTCCTAAATCCTCGCGATCCATATACGCATTTAACTCGAAATTTCAGGAAACGAAGAAGTTCACGAAATTATTGCTCGCAGAGTCATTCTACGAAGGTATGAGAATGCTAATCATAAATGTTCCATACCAGAAGCCTACACTTTCATAGTAACAACAACCATGGAAACCTGACAGATGAGAATGAAGATATTTCTAGAGTTCCTTATTACACCAAGCATCTACCAAAGTGCTAGGTTTAAGCTACATTTTGTATCTACATAGAAACGTAGCAAGCCCTAGTAACACTATATAAGTAAACTATTCCCTTTGAACAGCGTTAATTGGTTCGCGTCTTTAAATGTAACTGTTTAATGCACCAAACTGAGCTTTCGAGCTGTGCAGATGATCAGTGCATTGAGGCAGCTTGGCGCATTATTGCACATGCAACCGTTTGTTGCACTGGCCTTTGAAGACGCCTGTCAACTGACGAACTACTCTAAGAACATGCTACATTTCTCTTTGAAATCCTTTTGTTTGTTAACGCTCGTTTGAACAAGAAACGCAGGTAACCTCTGCTCAACTGCTAAGGCGCGATCATTCATATTATGACCGGAATTTCTCATAGCATATTGGAATATGTACATTACGTGCTGTGAACTAAGTAGATTGTGCAAATTTACTCACTTTGTCGTTGATATGGTTTTCCACCTTGCGGCGAACGATGTGGCTGATTGATGATGAGGTTATTAGTATAGGATGCGGAAATTGAAGGGAATTAGGAAGGTAATTTATGGAATTACAGATGCTTGCGAATGAGACAGATTATAACGGCTTTGTCTTATCTTCAAATGTATACAAATTCGAGTTTCCAGATTTTTGGAGATATTCGCGCTACGTTCATCTTAATGCTTTCGTTCATTATTCAATAATTGGTCATAAAAAGTCAGAAACTATATTTTCTTTATATATTCTATCCTTATTTTGCACCTTAGATATGTACACGGGCTATGTGTTATATAACATAGAACTCTGTGTTTTTACATTACGCAATATTGGCTGCTTGATACACGTGGAAATAAAACAAAAATGTATCCTGCTTTTCAGTTTAAGATAGATAAGAAACACATAATACTGCAATCTGTAACTTTAATATGAACAAATAGATTAATTACCCCCCCCCCCCCCCCTTTCCCTCTTCCTCACACCTCACGTGCAGAGTGTGGAATTTTTTAAAATAAACATACAGGGGTTTCGAGCGCAAGTGGAAGTATTTCGTCAAGGCCAGATTTCCATGCCAAAAATATTTGGTGTTTTTGATTAAATTTTTTCGAGTACTGAACGAGTGACTCGCATATGTTCATTATTTACGATACTATACGCCGAGTAATCTCGATTGTGAATTCGGCCGAAAACATTGGACCTTTATTTGGAGTTTGTGCAACTATCAACAGCAAGGACACTGCAGCTGTTCAGTTCAACATCCTTTATCCGGCACTATTTTTGAATTCGAAGAGATATCTACAATTCGCACTATCTGAAATTAATGACGTCATTATGTTCATAACATTTTGCAATATAAAAGCATTACGAGTGTTTAATAATTAGGAACGAAAAAGTAATTTTAACGCTTTTACAATCAAGAACGTGTAGTACGGTAAAAAGCGGTTCTACGAACTTCCGGGAGATGAATTTTCAATCTGGAAATCCGGGCTTTGTTGAAGCTTTGAGGAAATGGCCAGCATGCCGTGATAAACAAAGAATTTTTTGTGAAAGTTGTGCAGTCAAATATGCTTTTCAAAGTTCCATGAGCTATAAGAGCTTATCAGAGTCATCAATTTTCCAATGAATAGTGTCTTGTAAACAAAAGAATAATAATTTCCTCTAAAATTTTAAGAATTACTTCTGTAATATGCATTCGTACAGCCAAATCCAAAATCAATTAATATTTACTCGTTGTTCGATGCAGTATGCAATAGATATAAGGCATCAACGCATAATGAAGTGATATCGCATCTTCCCGATTCTCTTTAATTATTCAAGATATTAAAATTACAAAAGCACGCTCTTATGCAAATACCGGTGGCAAAATTGAACGGAATACGTAAGTATATGGAAATTAAACGCACACTTGGAAGCGAGAAATGACAATTCAGAGGGTAGTCGCTTTATGCGAACAATCGGGAGAATTTCGGATTTTCAAGGCAGAAATCACCCGTTTTATTTCAACTTTACGATGCTGAATATTCGCCAACGAGAATTCTAGTTGGAAATTTCTCTTATTTACTAATTATGGTCAATTTCTTTTTATTCTACGTACGTTTTCTCGCCCGAAGTGATAACTAAATTTCAATTTCAATGCGTTCTCCTTCACAATTTTAGATATATGTATTTCCATTAATATTTCTAACTGCAAAATAGTTATATTTTCATTATTGGTAGAATATTTGTAGTTCTTAATAAGCGATAAACAAAAATCATTATTTGGACCAACATGTTCAATATTTTACTATGATTCTGACATTACATTAAAAAAAAATCTTGTGAGAATGATTTGCAAGATCTAATTTGCAGGCTTCCAGACATTCATCTTTTCTTTGAAATGAACTTTTGCAGTCCAATTGTAATATACATTTCCCAGTATCGTTTAAATGAAAATATTCCATTTTGTACAACTGATCCTCAGTAATTAATATTTATAAACCTGTGGAGAATAATAATCTTAAATTAATAAATGTAGGTTCAAATTCACCTCGGTAATAATTAAAAGCTGTTACGGATTTTGAAAATGTAACTTTAAATTAGCTAGGATTAATTCAAATGCAGTTAATCTAGATCCTACTTGTAAGAGTACATGGTGTATAATAAAAATGTCGAGACGTATTCTCTGTATCAATGGCGTGAAAAATGTTATAAATATTAATTCTTTGCAGTAAGAAATTGTCAGATGACTTTACGAACTGCAGTAGCGGATTTTGGAATAAAAATTGTTGTAAGTCATATTTGTGCGCTGAATATGGGTGTCAAACAATAATTCCCAACTCCGCTGCAATAATTTTACATAATTATGTACAGGGTGTTTCAAAATGATGTGTCGCGACGTAACAGAAGTTGTTCTCCACCTTTGAATCGGTGGACATTTGTAAAAGACACCAGCCGCAAAATCCGGGAAAGGGTTAAAAATTAAGGTCAAACTTTGTTGCGGAGCAAAAATACGCCCCTGAAGCTCACAGATGTAGCTTCCAACCTCGCATCTTAACTTTCTTAATCGTTCACACATTCCTTAGAAAAAATAGCAGTCGCGCATTGTAGTCCATTTATGACTTGAAAATCAATGCGCTTTATGGGCCTATTGCCGTCGATACTTCTTCAAGAAAAGTTTTATCCTGCAAGAAGTATTGACCGGGGACTTTTCCCCCACGCGAGCTGGGTTTTTCCGGTTCCGCCAATGGCAAAATTAATATTCGTCAACTAAAGGGTCTCCCAATCAGCAGCTTTCCCGCTTCGCAGCTGCGACCGCCCCCGCAAAATTCTGACGGAAGCGCGTCTTTACGCGCTTCGAACAAATTAGTCATCTGCAAATATCGAACCGAACAACATCCAGCGCTCTCGATAGAAGCTCCGTCCGCGTGAATAAGATCCGGACGTATATTACTCTTCAACATCATTATATTGCGTGGGACATTGGTCCTTCGAACCGGATAGGAGCGAGTTTCTGTCCACACACTGTATAAAGTGTAAATAAACTGACTAGAGCAAGGCAAGTTGACCTTCATTCAATTCTTCAACAATCAAAATACCTCCGTGCATGGTTCAAATCGGGTGATCCTGTTTTAATTATACGCTCACTCCAGAGGTGTTGCCTGGAAAACAGGAACAGGCATAACTCGTGAGACGTACATCCGTAACAAACTTTTTATTGGCTAATTGCGTTCGTCTCGTTGCGCAGGTAAAATGTCTGAAAGGAGCCATGGGTCAGAAATGAACCTTTTTTTGCAAATTAATGCTAAAGTTCCGGTTCCGTGATTGGGTTTTCGATCGGAAGGTCACAGACACATAGAGAAAAGAAGCAAAGAGATTTAAGAAGTAATGATTTAGCTTTTCCTAAAGCTGCACCGTTGGGTTAAACTGCATTTTTCTCGAAATTATGTTTTCGGACATGGTTAACATGATATCTCTCGATCTAGTTATTTGCTTGATTTGAAACTAAATATGTTCTTCATCAGTCTTGTCGCTATAATCAGGACCAAATTTTTTTAGTTATCTTAATTTTTTCTAAATTTTTTATTATGTTACAGCTCAAAAAATAGGCCGAAATAGTCAGTTTTAACTGTAAAGAGTTGCCATTGTGTAAATAATGAGATAGTACATTTATTTTGGTTCGGACTATAACCACTTTCATGCTGAAGAAAATGACACCCCGATCTTTTGTTTCGATCTATTGTACTGCAATGGCTGGAACTATGTCCGCCATCACGACATGTTCTTAGAAGATTGTCTTCTTCAATGATGCGTGCCTATTACAATTTTGTAGATATTAGTAAATATATGCCTAAGAGATTAATATTGGGTTGGCAACTAAGTCATTGCGGATTTTATATAAGAAGGAACTTCCTTAAGCTGATGAGGGAGCCATAAATTGAGTTTTTTAACATAGCGAAACTGTTTCAATTTTTTTTTAATGCATGTATGCAATACATTGAGCTTCTCTGCAATCTCACGTGCTGTGCTATGACGATCTGAATCGATAATAGCCTTGATATGACTTTCATCAACGGTAACTGGACGGCCAGATCGTTGCGCATTTTGGAGTGAAAAATCACCCGAATGAAATTTGGAAAACCAATTTTGACACTGCCTATCTTTCAAGGCTTCATTCCCATATACGGCACATAACTTCTTGTATGCTTGGGATGCGTTCCTTTTTCGGAAATAATACAATAAAATATGTCTGAAATGCGCGTGTTGAGGCGTAATTGACAACGCGGGCCTTGAGGTTGCGAGAGAGAAAATTTATATTCTCGATAATTATTTCCACAGCCGTGCAAACCTGGCCCACCTGGCAGGCACCCTTGGATGACCGAAGGGTCGCACATGGCCACCAGGTTTTGCACGCGTACATTCGTCCGAAGCTAGATTTATGAGATCTGTCATAAATCTAGCGTCTACGCGCAAGGCTCGTCAATCTCGTGACCCAAGGCCCCCCTCTGCCTGGGCCTTCGGTGGGTTAACAAAAACCAATGCAAACTCTGCATTTTGGTAACCACCCACGAAGCCCAGACAGAACCAATAACATTTTGCACGGGCCCAACATCCTCCTCCCTACCAAGTCACCCCTTCCTCCTCGGAAGGGATGTCGGCGGAGGAAGGGGTGCTTGAAAAATTAATAAAGGGACCGAACAAGCGGCCTGGCGAGGGCTTCTAACACAATTCTTCATACACACACATTTTACCAAGTTTGTTCTCTTATATTTTCGTTGTGCTTGCTTGCTTGTCATATTTTGTTATCTATTATATCGTTATCATTTTTGTTCTGTATATACCCTTGTTTTTCGTTATAATAAACAAACACACCAAACCCACGGAGTGTCAAGTTTATTTCCGGGAGAAGAAAAGTCAACGAGATTCCGACGACTTAATTGTCCGACGAGTCAACAGCGCGGTTTGTTCTTCCATTTTCAAATTGGGATAAAAACGGAACTAAATGACTCATCGATACGATTTTTTTACTAATGAAAGGTGGCAGTCCAAACAACAAGAAAACTATAGATTATGTGCTTTGAACATGTTGACAAAACAAAAAAAAGTGCTAGAACCATCTCTCGTCAAAATCAGTAATTACTTAGTTGCCAACCCAATACAATGCTGTCTCTCGATTTTACAAAATAAATTCTAGAAAAAGGCCTTAAAAGTTGCACGAAAAAATGGGAATAACCCCTTAAGCGGCAGTACAGACGTCCGAATCTAGAGTGATCATTTTTCAAATACTGGAGAGATTCTACTAATCTCCAAGATTGGAAAGTTCCTCTGTATCACTCCACCGGCAAGAAAGACACCTAGAATTTACGTGATAATGCAAGTAGCGAAACCGAAAGGGGTATGGATACGTAATTTTAGGATGGACAATATTGCTTTGTCACCCATGCACCAATCGTTCAGTAAAATTTACTTTGCAGCATATATATGTTCCTCATCTTGCGCTAATAGCAGTACTCCCCCTTTCAATCATAAATGCGAGTCGTAAAGAAAACGATAAACCATCACTTTCAATTCCAAATTGATTATTCACGGTTCAACGGTATTATTTCTCTACTAGATAACGTTCATGAAATGAGATTCAAAAGAGTTGATCATTGTACACTCGTTTCCATGCAGCTTTGTATACCGCTAAAAATTAACAAGACTGGAGAATTGTTTGCCACGCTTCTCCGTAATAAATGTCTAGTCTTTCGTTTTTCTACCAACTTCAATTACACAGAATCCGCAAATGCTCGTGTAAGTGGGGTTGAATATGTAAATCCTGGTGATGAATTCGGAGACGAATTAATTAGGTGCTCGCAACGTTCCGCTCAAGCGTGACCATTTAAACGCAACGGTACGTCCATTAACGTAAAGAATTTAATATGCAAGCAAAGCGAAACCAGGCGTAGGCACAACGGAGAATGCCTGCGCTCTCACAAATACTACACGTGCTTGAGGACAATTAAAAATACATTAACTTTTCTCTACACGGCGCAAAGGAGCACGGAGGAGGAAAAGAGTTTTTTTTTAAAGTGTCTTACTTAGGAAGCGCGGAATTAAACGAAATTCTGCACCGATTACCTTTTGTCTCTTATTGCAGCGTTGCACATTATTTGTTTCCTGCGAAGTTACTAAGAGCCCGAGTTTCTGAACGTTTCTAAACACTTCCGTTGTTTGTTAATTTCAGCAAAATGTGAACACTGAGAATGGTGCTGAAGAAACTTCTTATTACTTGGTAACCGCTCAAAGTATAATTACCTGAAGTATTAAAAATACCTTGTTGGGTAGATATTAGTTGGAAAGGATTAACTTAAAAGAAATAAGGTTTTGTAAAAAGTAGAACGTGCTTAAAATACTAATGTTTTCGTGGATTTCTCTCAACGTAGTTAATGTCACGTGTACTGTTATGTGTATTTAAATTGCATCACAAGCGACGCAAATATGTACATGGAATGTTAAATACTCAAAGTTATTATTAGGGGCTTGCATGTATTTTGATCAGCGGCAACTATTGGTAAACATGCGAAGTACCTACATGGAAGGCAATTGTTTTGAGGTTTGCTAATGTACTATTGTGTCATTGTTGTCATTTTGAAAGTTTTCCATTCAGTATTATTGAGTTATTGAGTGTATAAAGACCTCTATCATGGAACGCTCCAAGTTGCATTTTCGACATTCATTGCTTTTTTTGTTTGATTTGAAGAAATCTGCTGCCGAAGCCCATCAGACACTTTTATAAACTTATGGTGATGCTGCTCCGTCATATCCCAATTGTCGGTTTTGGTTTCAACGATTTAAGAGTGGTGATTTCGACGTCAATGACAAAGAACGGCCTGGAGGACCAAAAAAACACGGTATCGCCATGTTGCCAGAAAGATGGGAAAAAGTTGTAGAAAATGAAGGAAAATATTTTGATTGATATATATTGTACCAATTTTTCTCAGTAAATGCCTTTTAAAGTGAAGAAAATGATCGAAATACATGCAAGCACCTAATAACTCCATTTCACATAAATACATGGACATATTAGGTATAGAAATGAATTCTTTCCGAATTTTTGATAGAATGAAAGCTTCATTTAAGAAAACGCACTACACATCAATCATCGAAGTATTCGCCATTATTATCAGTGCATTTTCGCCACTTTTCTGGCAACTTGCGGATCCCGGTTCGATAGAAACTTGATGGCTTCGAAGCAATTAAGTCATCTAGTGTTTTTCGTACCTCATCCTGTGTTTTAAAGTGTGTCTCTTGTACATGACATTGAAGAGATCTGAATAAATAAAAATCAGATGGGGCCATATCTGGAGAATAGGCTACGTGAGGCAGGGTTTCCCAGCCCAACGTGAAGATGAGATCTTTTGTCACCTTTGCGGTATGTGGACGATCGTTGTCGTGAAGGAGAATAATCTTACGACTGCCTTGCCAAGATAATGGTCTTTTTCGATCGATTTCGTTACTTAATTTTATTAACTGTTGCTGATAACGATCTGCGGTCACCGTCTCTCCCGGATTTAACAGTTCGTAATACAAAATTCTTTTCGTATCCCGTCAAATGCATAACACTTTCTTGGCGTGAATGTTTGGTTTTACATTGAATGTCACAGGCAGACCAGGATTAACCCAGGATTTTTTCCTCTTCGGATTATCATAGAGAACCCATTTCTCGTCGCCTGTCAATATTCAATATAGAAAATCTTTTTTATTAAAACGATTTAGGAATGACAAAGCTGTCTCGTACCGCCGAGCCTTGTTCTCCGCGGATAGCTCATGTGGTACCCATTTCCCTAACTTTTGAATTTTGCCCATCTGATTTAAACGATACGAAACACTTTTCTGACTAACACCAAGGTGCTCTGCAAGTTCGTTTTGCGTTAGTGTTGAATCAACGTCTAAAAGATTCTGTAATTCTCCATTTTCGAACTTTCGAGGACCTCCCGCACGTGGTCGATCTTAAAAATTAAAGTCGCCTTTTTTAAACATCTTAAACCAATTCCTGCATGTTCTATCGCTTACTGTGTCATCACCGTAAGCGTCACAAATCATTTTAGCAGCTTCGGTTATCGATTTTCCAGGATTAAATGCAAAAAGTATGCAATGTCGAATATGTTGTTTCGTAGCAGCCATTGTAAACACCACAGTTCTACGAGGTTATAATGTGAAAATAACGACATTGTGCAGTGTTTTGTTTTCTATCTAAGCTACCGAAGTCAGCGGTTTAAGTTGTTAAAAGATTAGAAACATATTTCGTAGTACATGACTGTCGTAATCGGCTGAAGTTTGCCGGAAAGTACTCTTTTCTACACCTAATAGAAATAGAGAAATTATAATAATGAAGGAAGTAATAGCAACAATAACATTTTCATCTTCGTAGTTTCATTCCTACAGGTTCAACATTAGCAAAATAGGTAGCTAGAGAAACTGTATCGAAAGATGTACTTCCAATGTTTTGAAAAGATTCTGTAACATAATTGATCCACTCCGTTAGCATTAACGCTTAACCGTGCGGCAGCGCATTAATTATTACTGTGTTTTTCGACATTCATGTAAATAAAAACAATATAAACCTAAACTGAAGGGACAAGCAACTTAATTGTTATTTTTTATCGTAAATAAATATTGTTACGATTGATTGTAAATAATATCGTTCCCCCTGTATGTTAGATCGATTGTGAGAGTCATAGTAACGACTCAAATTGTTTATAACAAGTTGTCAGTGAGTTCTCCAAGAACTGTGACATCGAATAGACGTATAATAAATATAACTTTTTCTTTTCTAAAATAGTAGTAGTCTTTCGATGCCGCGCCGTAATCGTAACAATATAATGAAATGTTTGTTTATCCAAGTTAGACAAGGAAATAATAACATTATTTATTAATTATAAAAACAAGATTAACTATAAAAAGGAACTAAAAGTAAAATATAACTAAATATAAATGAGTATAAATGTAAATTATAATTTACATCTTCCACGACGTTTGCGAGTAATACATTAATTTCCCTACAATAAGTACAGCTTCTAAAAAACACATAATTTTGTGGGCCGTACAGTTACATATTGTTCTAGAAGAGCCGGACCGACTGGTTAAGCATTAATTTGATTTCATACTTAGAAGGTCTTACATAATAGAATAAATTAACTCAGACCATATGCAACACTTAAATAATTCCGTACACATACCTGTCCTTCAGTTTAAGCAGATCATGTTAAAAACAGTAATTCTAGTGCTCATGAAATTATCTCTATACATTTTATTAAATACGGCGTTAATGTGGGTCGTGGGCACGAGGGGCTGACACATGCACTAGCCCCATTTCCGTTTCCGCTCTCTCTCTCTCTCTCTCTCTCTTGTCTCAGCAGCCTGGCCAGGTGAGCGTAATAATACTGTTAGGATACATGTAAAAACCTATGTGTAATTAATAAATACCGTCGTTGATTTGTAAGTATTTCAATCAGTTTCTCTCCCTGATCGCAACAGATCATCCATCCAAAAAAGTTCCTTTACCCAGATAAAAATTGTTTAAAAGATCCTGATAATGTAAAACATCGTTTGTGTGATCAGTTAGACACTTCTATTGTACATATTTATGTAAAAAAATAATAATATGTACAGTTTAAAAAAAATTATAACAATACTATTTCCACTTTGCAAGCAAGAGAATCGCAAAGGAAAACTAATTTAAATTGTCAATCGTGTAAAAATCAACTGTGTTAATTGAAACCGCTGATGAAAAATTCAAAATGATGGCACAAAGTAGAATAACAATATACAACATTAATATATTTGGAGACAAGAGAAATAATTTCGAAGTCGGACGATGTAACACTTCAACCAGACATGATACGGCAGTATCAGCCATATGGAGTAGAAATAATTAAATCCCAATTTCACCATCATCCAGCATAATCGCTCGTTAATTACGAAGTTCTCCACAGCCAGTTCTCATCCTCAAAGATTGCAACTACCGATTATGGTGAGCCATCACAGTAGAAGCAACTTAGGGAACGCGGTCCCTTTACCGATGACATTAATTAAGTTACGGATTAACGGAGTCGCGACGTGCTCTATAACCGGCACATGCCAGTGGTCTTCTATTCCCTGCCGGCTCCACTTGCCGTCCTGCCAGCCGATATCCTGCTAAAATCCCTATGTATGAACCGTTTCCTGCTAACACTCTTCTCCATTGCCACTTCTTGATGTATCGCACTCGAAACTATCAAAGACACTCTGTGAGTTTGACACTGGTTTCTCTCTCCCTCTCTCTTTCTTCTCCACCCCTCTCCCTTCCTATCACTCTCTTTCTCTGTTAGATTATTCTGTCCTAGACCATTTAGTTTTGCAATGGCCACTGGGTGATTCTTATGGGGAATGTCGTCCTGAACACGAATCCGCCAACGAAATTTCTCTGTCACCCTCAGTTTTCGAAAAACATCAGTTTTTGTAAAAACAGTGAATGTCGGCAAAGTAGCTGGTATTAAGTGAAAACTAAAAATGATAGACAGCTCTTCTTGGTCTCAAAAAATAGAGGAGTGTTTCCTGAGTATACAGGTGTGAGCAGTTACAATATTACGTACTTTTTAATGGTAGTAAATAACTGCCAAAGTTTAAAAACGTCTGGGTGCGCAAATTTGCTATGCATTAACTTTGCATTTTGATGTAGTGTACTATGGACAGCACAAATTTGCTACACATTACTGGATTCTGCGGATATTGCTGAAGAAAAAACTGTGAGCGAAAAGTGTCATAACTGTTTTCGTTTTGGCACAATTTAAGAAATTATCTGTGAACAACGTATGCCGGCCGGTTTCCCGCTACGACGCCGTCGCTCGCCCAACCGGGCTCTTCAGTACTGTAGTTACGCATAATACTTTCACGGGCCCTGAACGCCGATGAATCCCGTTGAGGTGGCATTCTCAACTCCTTTTCTAACAGGACGGCAGAAAAAAGATTTTTTTTTAATAAAGGGAAAATGCTTTACGCAAACCTGCAAATGTGTTATTTTGCGGATTGTGTGGGACCGTTTTTAGATTGAAAGACCCCGAGAATTCCCGGGCCTGCCAGCTACGCGCATTTTCCGTTATGTGTCGTTCTCCCTCAAGACAAGTGCAATCGCGTCTTCGGAAAGACGGATCCTTCCAAAGACGGTCCCACACTATCCGCAAAATAACACATTTGCGGGTGTGCGTAAAGCATTTCCCCCCTAGAAAAGAAAATTGTTTATTCTGCCACCGCGTTAGTAAAGGGGTTGAGAATGCCAACTCAACAGGACTCATCGGCGTGCAGGGCCCGTGAAAGTATTATGCGTAACTACAGCATTGACGAGCCCGGTTCGGCAAGCGATGGCGTCGTACAGTGATCGAGTTTGCTGAAATCCTGGCCAAAAGTCCAAAAACTTTTTCATTGATAATTAAGTTCTAACAATTGCATTTGATTTACGACATATCAGACCATGTATGTTCACTAACAAAACTTTTTTTTACACAATAGACATATACGCTCTCAAAGTCAACACATTTATAACGTGATGTTTCCGCACCGGAACTAAAATTATGTTTTTGATGTAGTATAAACGTGTAATCCCTTTGTTTCTCTATTGGTAGCTATCTGACATGCTTTAAATTTTGAAAATATGTTGGTTTAATTTTTTTATCTAACAATTTACAGTTGTTATGATGAAAATATGAGACCCATGCATTTATTCGCCTTTCCTAAGGAAATAATTAAAAGGTTAGCTTAGTTTGGTGTTAATTTCTTTTTAATAAAGTTTGAAGCTTTCTGAACAAAAGCCGATCTATTCCAGCTGCTACTTTCTTCAACCCTTCAAGTTATTAACAATTGTTGGTCACGCACCTTTTGCGTGGAAGCGCATATATATGAATAGGATGGGAGTATCGAATTCTACTTATTGATATATTGTATCCGCCATGTTATTTTTGAAATTTTTGAATTCTGATTAGTGACCAGCTACTCAAAACACATAAGAATACTAATTATTTGGCGAAACCAAATAGTTTTAGATACACATGTCCGCTGTATTGAATCCGACATTTTGTTTTTGAAAATTTTTAGTTCCGATTAGTAATCAGCGACCCAAATAATGCTGATATATCAATTTCCGATTAAATTGTAGCTGTTTTGAGGTTTTGGCCAGGATTTTAGCGAAATCGACCGCTGTGCGTCGTAGCGGAAAAACGGTTGGCACACGTTGTTCACGGATATTTTCTTAAATTGTGCCAAAACGAAAACAGTTATAACATTTTTCGCTTATAGTTTTTTCTTCAGAAATGTCCACAGAATCCAATAATGTGTAGCAAGTTTGTGCTGGCAATAGTACTCTACATCAAAATGCAAAGTTAGTGTATAGAAAATTCGCGCACTCACATGTTTTTAAACTTTGGCAGTTGTTTCCTACCATTAAAAAGTGTGTAATATTGTAACTGCTCACACCTGTATACTCGGGAAACACTCCTCTATTTTTGAGACCAAGAAGAACTGTCTATCATTTTTAGTTTTCGCGTAATACCAGCTCATTTGCCGAAATCCACCGTATTTACAAAAACTGATGTTTTTCGAAAACAGAGGGTGATAGAGAAATTTCGTTGGCAGATTCGTCTTCAGGACGACGAATACCACAAGAATCACTCTGTGACTATTGGAAAACAGAAATAAGTTTTAAAGTTGGACAGTGTTATAGTTTTATACTTAACACACGCAGATAATATGCTGGATCGGTATGAATGCAGTTGAGGGGTAATTTGCGCTGATTCGCCCGACGGATAGGGACATCCCTCTCCTTCACACATTTTCGATTTTGACGCGCTATTGGCAAGAGAGACGCGCACATTCGTTGCGTCTTCATGTGAACGACGAAAGTAGTGTATTATTTCCGGTTGTCATTCGCCGATGTCAGTTTCCAGGATCGACATGGCGGGGATACGCGGTGCGACGGCAACCTCCCCTTCCGTCTCAGCTGCCTTCTTACCGTCCCCACACATTATTAGGTTTCTGATATTTGAAGGTTGAAAACGACTCTGCGTTGGGACCTATTGAAATGTATGATGTAGTAAGATGAATAACAACAAATATACTATGCACTGCAACGAATTGTTGTTATGAAAGGTCCACGATATAACTGAAGTGATAATATATTGGGTTGGTGTATAATTATCAGGCGTTTCTTTGACGCACTATATTTCAATAAAAATTTACAATATTTTATAAATTTATGAATGAAAATATTCTTCTACTTTTAGGTTATAAAAATGCGTGCCGATATTCATACCCATACTCGTCATATTATGCTGTACCACTTTGAGAAAAAAATGCACGTCCACATGTTGAGCGTCGTGTTGTCGAATTTATCGTCAATAAGGGATGGGAACTGCTTCCACATCCGCCATATTCTCCCACAGAAGAGCGTATCGACTACCACGTTAACCGGTCGCTAAAAAACTGGCAGACGAACAAAGTTTATGACGATTTCAATAACTTAGTGGCGTATGTCAAAGCATGGATTGCCTCCAAGAACCGTGACTTCTCTGCCCGCGGAACCGTCTTCCAAGTAAATGGGAAGCAGTTATTGAAGTAGATGGTGCCTACGCCGTGAATTAATCATTTAAAAATGTTACTGTTGAATTTTTATGTTTCCTTTTTCATAATAAATAGTGTTCAAGAACGACTGATAATATCGTTTAAAAACGCCTGATAATTATGCACCAACCCAATAGTTAACATATTACAGATAAATACAATATTATTATATGCATATGTTGTCGGTAACAAAGAGAATATATGCATGTGAGATGTACATTTAATTATCTGGGTTTGGTTCAATTTACGAGGGAAGACGTGTGTTGGGGCCCTTGACATCTGGAAAGGCTTATTATACGGCCGGTAAAGAACTCCTCGGTGACGAGTTTGAGTTACTCGTATTACGCCTTTTTTCTTTTTGCTAGTAGCAATAGCCGTATAGTAAGTCATGGACATTGGCAAGACGCCTCGAAGATTTACAATGTGGGTCCAAGTGATGCGCCACTTGAGTTTCCGGCCGACCCTTAAAATGCCACCCATAGCCAAGGGAAAGCTAGGCCTTAAAAAATTCCGCGGCGTTGCCAGTGTCCCTTCCCCTTGAACGGGGGCGTTGACGTCCCCCACTTAACAAGTCCCAATATCCAAAGGAATTAGAAAGGGAACAGGGGTGGCGGCAACGCCCCTTAACTAAACGTATAAAAACAGTACTAGCGTGCGAACGCGGTTCTCATTCATTTTGTTTTCTCATGCAAAAGGTTCAAGTATTGTTATATATTACCGCATTAAGTATGAGGTTTTAAAGTGACTTCGGCGGAAACAATATTAAAACTATTCAACCTAAAAATAAATTAAAGTAATTTGTTCCTCCCTTATGGGTGGTGGTCCTTCGTGCTAACCATTTAATCAAATAATCCGAAACACACTCGATCGACGAAAACCGACCGCCAAGTCAAATTAACGTGAAAAATCTATCAATACAGAATTTATCAATTCTGTTAATCTGATTTTGACTAACTGTGAGTTACCAAGCATATGCAACATGAAGTACATATGTCAAATAACGCATGTATTATGCATTATATTAAATAAAATATTTATTTTTAAAATCGTCCAACGACGAAACGAATTTCTGCCCAGGTTTCATTTCTGTATCCACTTCCTCTAAAATATGTATTTGCATAAACGTCCGCACTCTAGTAATGACATTTCGCATAAACACAAAATGTTACGTAACCGTAGAAGAAATTTAAAAAATATCATGGCACAGTTCGGTATGAAAAAGGTAAAAGGTTAATGTGAGTTACCTCAAGAATTTTATCAACCTCGGATAATACTTGCTGCTCTGGCAGCAGCAAGACAACTCCGAAGAAGCTTGATTAACGAGCATCTCAGATTGTTATCTTCAACGGTTGATCATGATTAGCGTTTTCTGGGACGGGAGTTAAATCGATTAGGATGCACAATGTATTCTCCATCGCAGTTTGGTAACAATGGTGCATGAAGTCATTTAGACGGAACAGGCAATAGACGTGTACGATTTTATGGCTTTTTTTTTAATATTGAAGGTAGTGGACATAGGTACAGCGATTTGAGTAAAGTCGGTGAATTCCTATCTGGCACTGCTAATAAAACATGATTTACTGCGTCAATGAACAATGAAAAATTACAGTAGCAATTCAATAAACTCAGCAATATGGTAACGCATTACTTGAAATATGAGTTGTGTTTAATATTTTCACGATTTTCGTGGAACATTGATGTAAGATATCGCTTAGGACAATTAACCCCTTCAGACCCTGTGCACATTGTAATGTACATAATACTTTTCTTGCTGTATTTTATTACGTATAGGTTTAAACTTAGTTTCAACACCTAATGTATCTACCAGTGATCGTCTAATATGAAAAAATAACGTCTGCAACGTCATCTGTTTTTTCTGTGTGTATATGAATTAAGTTAATCTCAATATAAAAATAATTTTTCTTTGGCGAAAGAAAAGAATTCGGGTCTGAAGGGGTTAAGGATTATGCTATTAATAAATGCGGTTATTTCTGTGAAAATGCTGATTTTTGGAAAAATGATTGTTAAAAGACTATGACGTCAAGGTTTAACGACGGTCTTTTATATGACAACAAATGTGTTAAATTCATTTTCTTCCTATGGTACAAATAAACCATGCATCAAGATGAATTCAATAACGTACTGCGTAAAGTTATTAGTTAAATAATTTGAAATACTTAGAATTATTGCTAAAAATTAGTTAAATAATTATTTAAATATGTCGTAACATTCTGTTTACTTGCACTTTTTATTAAGACCAAATATTCTGCGCATTTGTTTTATCTCTAAAATTATAGGAGTAACAGAAAAATTTGATTTACAATATGTACTTCGAATTCGTTATACATTTACATGGGCTATAAAAAAAGTACATAGAATTCCATTTAAGAAATTGAAATCCCCTTTCATTTTTCGAAAAAAACTGCGAAAGTAAAAACTTTATCGCTGATCCCTTGCTTACAAAAAACTGAAGCACTTTTTCCAATGTCGCTTTTTCTCCATATTTGTCGTTCACGAGAAAAATCGCTGATTAGTGAATGCGTGAGCACAGTCTGCATATAAGCGTTATTTGACGGTTTTTAATTAACTGTCTAATATAAGGATCGTAAAAACACATCAATAAAAGATGCAAGCGGTTCGTCTAACGAATTCGGAAAAATATTACAGATAGGACATAATTTAATAGGAAATACTTGTTTCGGCCTCGTATACAGATTCAAATGAAGTATTCATAAAAATTGGAAATTGCGTTAAATCAGTTCGATCCTGTGATTGCCGATAAACCGTGCATATGATCCCCCTTCTTTTTCTTTCCCTTTTTGCACTCCCTCTCTCGACATACACGAATGATATCGACATATTTGACATCCCTTCCATTGAACTCTATTTGACGGTTCGGTAAAATTGACAGGCACAGTATGATGTTCTCCAACTCACGAAAATGTTGTATCCTATTAACACGCTCTCAGAGCGATCGTTTTACACTAATTAGTTCAAATCAACGTGTCATCGTCACGAGCTTCACGATTTTTTCCGATAAAATAGAACATGGAAGGGTGAGTAATTTTGGACGCAATTCATGCACACACCATTTAATCTCCCGGTGTAATTAATGTGCTTTTTGTCCATGCATACAATTTCAAATTGTACAACATTATCGGACGCGTGATCCGACGTTAAAAATCGCCGCGAAATCGATCTTGATATGCTGATATCAAAGTTACTTTGAATTACAGAGAGTGTAGCGCATAATCTGCATGAAAGGGACACTTATCATAGGCTGAGAAATGATATCCGAGTTGCAGTTTCGTGCAAAGTGCAGTCACTATGAGTCTGACAATGAGTGAGTTGTCCGAAAGGGTACAGCCGGATAAGGGGGTCAAAAGTGCCCATTAACCGATTACAATGGACAAGGTGTCATTTGGTTGGTAATCGAAAAAACCATTGTTTACCAAATTTCAACCCTGTATCTTGGCTGGGAGGGTAGTTATGGGTGTGGCGGACAATAACCCGCGTTTTCCGTGAGTCCCAGAGCGAGGGAGAAGGGTGTCCGGGACACGGCAATGGTCGAGAAGTCCGGTCGCTTGATCGCTCGGGCCCGGGTTCGTAATAAAACCTTTAGGCACGAGCATCGGAGTTTTCTCGGCATAGCCTGACTCGGAAAACCTTTTCCCCCACTTGGATATTTTTCCTGCTTTGGACGAATCAGAGCAAGGCCTATGGAAAATACAGGGTATGAAAGACGACCGTTTGGACGTGAATTATTCATTAACGCCACGAGGCTACATATCGACGTCGACCAGAACAGTTGTAATTCGTGCTGATAATAAACTTGAAGTCTACGTAGACTACATCTAGTTTTCTCATTCGTGACCATCACCTCATGGGGAAAATTTAAAAAAACGGTTTTTGCCCTATTTTCCCGGTTTATTGAGGTGCAAAACATTCGAAAAAATTCTGACACATTTTAAATGTGGAAATACATGTTTGACATTTTTTCAGATTTTTACATTGGAAAGTCTAAGTGTAAAAAATGAAACACCGAAAAAATCGGAAAAACGTCGATTTTGCATGGAAATCTTGCAAGCATAACTTTTTTCTTTTTACAGTAACAATCTGAAACAGTAATTAATTTGAAATTTTTTATGCGGTTTACTAATATCTTCTTTGTGTTATATAATTTTTTTCACTTTGATACACTTAAAAATACTGTTTTAATTGACCGTGAACTACGAAGCTGCGCACGTAACGGTTGACATGATATAGTCTCCACCCAGTTCATCCAAAGTAAAATATGTAGTCAGGTTTGTTCTATACACATATAGTTATCATTCGACGTACAATCAAGAAAAAATAATCATTTTCTGAGAAATGGTAATAGTGTAAAGCGATTTTTCCACAATAATTTTACGAATTTTTGGTAATTAAAAAAACGTATACAATCTATCATCTTGCCTGTATGTCGAACAATAAAGCGACCCTTTTTTAACATATAGTTAAAATTTCAAGTTGGCTAGTACAATACTTTTTTCTGTGTCGTGTCAAACAACTACGAAAACAGTGTTCCAAGAAAAACGCATTTCAAGTTTGCTGGATCACATGCCGCCAAGTATATAAAGTGAGGCACCAGAAACAAGGCACTTGGGACGGAAGGGGAGATTGCTCTCGCACCGCCTATCCCCGCCATGTCGGCCCTGGAAACTTAGATCGACGAATGACAACCGAAAATAAAATACTCCTTTCGCCGTTCACATGACGACGCAACCAATTTTTCAGGCCTCTCTTGCCAATAGCGCGTCAAAATCGAAAATGCGTGAGGGAGAGGGATGTCCCTATCCGTCGGGCGAATCAGAGCAAAATACCCCTCAAATGCCTTGTTTCTGGTCCCTCAGTATAACCGTGCTTTAAAAGTCCATAGCTTCGGAAATTTTATGAATCTTAACTTAAAATTTTGTAAAGATGTTCCCATAAAGTTAATCTACAAGATTCTATAAAAAAAAGTTCGTTTTTCTTGACCATGAAAACGAGAGTACCCCCTTAACAGGGTGATTCAGAATGAACTGTGCGGAAGAAAATGCTTACACATGGTGGCATTGAAGTAGGTGATTAAACTTTGTTACCGTACTTTCTTGATAGTACAGTTGACAAACTGCTGTATAAACACTAATCCGAAAACTCTTGTCTGAAATATAAATATTTTTTATGTAAATATCAGATATTACTACCAGAATGATTTGTCTTAATATCGAGAAGATAAATTTTCAAATTACATATGGACATGCTAATGGTAATACAAGTTGAACTCACTGTCTTTATCATCAGACCTTTCTTCCAGGACAATTATCAAGCTAGAAATAGAATTATTTACAACGGAATTCAGAACGAATTTTTGTACAACTTTGACAATCTTTGAAACTTTACTGCGTAGCATAGATCTTTGCAGAAGGAATTATTTTTCAGTAATTTGGTTCAGTAAGTATTTAACTTTTGTATAGTACTCCATGTTGAGATGTATATCTCCTGTAGCTGTAATTTTTGTAGCTATATTTTGAGAGTTAATTCATTTTTTGACACGTTGAATTTCGTCTTTGGACCTTCAGGGGGCTTAATTAGGTAACAATTCCTGGTTTCCGTATTTGACTTTATATTCGGGTTTCTGAAGTTCAAAATCAGTCATGTAATAAAGAGGGAATATTGGTGAAACGGTCCTGGTGTTGTCGCTGTGAAATGTAACAAATAATAAAAATAACTCTAATGAGCGCGGATAACGAACTGTATTAAGAATGTATTGCGGGTGAAACTGTTTGTAGAAGTATAAGAAGTGTTGAAGTGTCAGAAGTGTAGAAGTATGGAAATGTTTGTTGGAGACGCATATCTGGTCCCTTTATTAATTTATCAAGTAGCCCTTCCTCTGTTTAATTCAATAATCTTTATGCGAAACTAGTCCTACATATTTACTGTTGAATACAGCGCGCGCAAACTGTGCGACTATCGATGCGCGTAATCAGTCTGTGAATAGGTTCAGATTTGTAAAACGTAATTTGACGACGAGCAGGAGGCTACCGAGCGAACGCACGTAACGATTGTTCCAATAAAATTCCTGAACTAAGATCGATCGTAAGTACGATCGTTCCTGTGCGTTTATTCTGAACGTCCGAAATGCAACATTTACTGTAGAAGAGGGCAAAGAGAGATAGCTGTAAACTTTTAATTTCTTATTTTTGCCTCGTAAATGACCAATAATGGGCTGTCTTTTAGAAATATGCAAACTTGTATTGGGGCGGGGACGTTGCAAAAAACAAAAGTAGCCGCTACGCAGTGGATAAAGCTCGCGGTATAGACCAGAAGAGAGTGAACCAGAGTTTACAAAGGAAAACGCGTGACGACGTATGCATGTTTTCTCCCGGCACATTGATCGAACACTACAAACTTGCAGGTTCTACAGTAATAGTATGAGTTGTTAGCCTCCTCCTTACATTATATTGGTTAGTGTAAATACAGCCAAGTAGTAGCGTTTCCCCTGAGCTTTCGTATAGATCGGGCGATTCCTATGACAGAGTATTCTCAAAATATGATTCATACGTATTGTAGTTCTATGGACCTCATTACTTCCTCCGATAATTACCAAACGCGTAACAATACGTGTATACATACATATTGTTATACAGCGTAAGTCACCAAGCGCAAGTCACCTAAATAACTCTCTCAATGTTTAGGATATAAGGAAACGTTTTATGAAAAAGTTGTTCGCTTCCCAGGAGAGTATTACGTGAAAACCATTTTTTCGGTCAACGTCCTACCATATTTGGACGACCACCTTCAGTTTCGAAAGCTTTCGCATTGGGACCACAATTTGGAATGCATCAATGTGGAAACTGATCATGTATGCATAGGACATTTCGAAAAAGATGGATTTCTAGACGTATCTTTGCAGGATGTTTTTTTATCATTAAGAACAGTATAATATAGCGCACAGTTCGACAATCTATTTCGGTGTCACCCTGTATACCACAAAACCGTGAGTACATGCATAATATAAAATGCGGATAAAAAATGAAGCAAAAGATGGCACTCCGGATTCATTTATCTTAATTCAACGTTCAGAAGATACTTAATTCCGAAATAGATCACAGCAGCTGAAAGAAACGAAAATGAAATTAAACCGTTTAAATACACGAACAGCAGGAGAAAATTCATTACATTCGATTACCAAGAGGAAGATTATTCTTGGAGTTCCGTCGTGGAATGATTATGCGAAGCCTGACGTTTTCCAAATTTCAAATAAAATTATACCACACGACGTGTTCCAACTATGATATTTCCGGTGAAAATCATATATCACGTGTCAAGCTGTGAATTATAACATGGTAGTCCCTAAGGAATAGTTCGTTGACTGTAAAAAGATCCAACGACGAACAAGAAAAGTTAAAAAGACCTCTGCTCGTCAAAGTAAAAACCGCAACATATAGTACCTATTTGCATAAAAATCAATGTTTTATTACAGTACGATTAACCATTGGGAAGAATTTCATCACAGCTACGGGAATCTAAAAGAAGACATTTCCAGATCCTTCATCAAGGATTTCGACAAAAACTTTCGAGAATATCCAAGAATAACAGAGGGACAAACATTGTTATCCGATCGGAAGATAAACCATTGCTTACCATTGCTATAAAACAAATAAAAACAATATCCATACCTCTAATTTTATCAAGTGTTTTCAAAAACATGTACCCGATGAAAAGAATTTTTAATCCGTTAAACTAAATGTTTTTCTTCACACATTCGATCGTTGTAATCCTCAAGATAAATAGAGAATGATCCCAAATCATCTCATTGTTTTCTTTATATCACTGTCAAACAATAGTATTGTATTATAATATCTGTTCTAATTGCATTAGCAAATTCTGTATTGTATTGTGTAACAATGAATCTCTCCGTTCTAGTAAACATATAAACTATTGTAGCATCGTCATCCATCACAGTGCAAACGATCCATCGACAACCATTACCCTCGGCCAGTTCGAGCATCGTTTACTAGATTACTTTCCTTTCTTTTCTATTTCTTCGGCATTAACTGCTGTGACCATTGCGCCTAAGACCTACAGCTTTAACCCTTACCGCTCCAAGTGTGCCTCTCAAGCACCACCGATGTGCGGCGCTCTACTTCAAGTGTGCCTTTTAAGTACCGCCGATGTGCGACGCATTACTCAATTATAATTAATATAAATATTGTAATCAAAATTACATTACTCCTGAGATGAATAAAGATTGATTTGAATGACTTTAATATTCTTTTTTACACGTCATTGTAGCATTTAAAATCTGGCACTTAAAAACTTGTAAGTCGAAGTATGATGAGAATAAGCTGGAGTTGCCGGTCGATATTCACAATTAGAAGTCGGAGCGTTAACGGTTAACTGAGTTCCGATCCATTAAGGCTATAATACACATATCACATAGGACAAACTTCCCAGAGATGGCGGAAGTGGATTTACATTCAGGCACACTAATTGCGCGCCTGAGACTTCACTTCTTTACCCACCATAGTCCCTCCCCGATTACTCTGCAGTGCTGTAGAGAAGTCTCATGGAAAGAATACACCTCTGATTGGTCAATGTAGAAGAAATACGCTTCATCTCATACGTAATGTTAGATCTAACACGTTGTTCGTTAAACGGTCACGTTCACTAATCTAATCGCGTGACAAAGAAAGTAAATGAGACATTTTAAGACGCAGTGCAATAAACATAATACGAAGTAAAAGATGCATTGGTAAACATACATACAGATTATTACTGTTAACGTCAAATAAAGAATTAAGCGTCCTCTCATATTTTACATTCTGAAATATAAGAGAAAATACTCCTTATTAGTACAAACTATTCAGAATCGTACACCAACCTCTTATACCCACAGTTTTTTATTAGAATATTCATAATAAATGGGAAAGCATCATAGGTCGCTAAAATTACGCCAGGGACTCAGCGTGAGGATTCGAGGAGCGGTAAAAATGGCACGAGACGGGCCTGGCAAAATACCCCTCTTGCCGATGTGCCGTCCCACGAGACTTCTCTTCAGCACCGCATGATACATTGTCCTTTCCAGCAACGACTAGCAAGTACCCCACACGCAACCGATTTCTATCTTTTTAAGCATGGTGCACCCGATGGATATTATATTTGCGATTACTACAATTCCGAATTACTTCAACTGTTATAAATATTACTTTCCAATAGAGATTCCGCGGTCGGACATCCTTCGGTACGAACGAATTTTTTTCTAACAATTTAGTTATGTCTAGCCACAAAAGGATGCTGTGTAAACGTACCACATGAAATAACATATGCGATGGCTCGACATGTAGTCACCGTCCCATCTGAACACATCGTTTATGGCAGGGTCTGCACGGTCAGCCCTGTTATCGAGTTTGCGTGCAGACCATAGATTCCCAACCTTTTTTGGATCATAGCCCACTTTTTCAACCAGTGATTCAATGTCGCCTCTCATATGTGACGAATACTATATTATATATGTAGGATTGGTTATATTAGATGTTAAAATATAATGTAAAACTAAGTTTATTATCTAAAACTATATACTAAATGGTAATACAAAATGAATAAAATAGTGGACTGCCTCGTGTGATCGCTTATGAAGAACTAAATAGCATTCGCTCCGCTCAGTCACTCGTTCGTACTCACACATCCATGCACTCATTCATACGTACAGACATGCATTCCTTAACATAGGGATCGTACATAGACTAAACAGTCTAGGCGGTCGCGATGAGGTCATACCTCGATTTTCGATACCACATACATTGAAACAAAAGGCAGATTTTTTAATTTGCATTAGTGAGTTTACCGTGTACGTAACCGACCTACATTTAGTATGCAATGTATCAGTACTCCGAGGATTAAAAGACGTTTTTGTTGAAACATGCGTTCGATAATTTTTAGTATTAAATAAACTTTTCAGTGTATTCTTGTGAATATTGCCCGGGGGGGGGGGGGGGTCCTCAACGTACCCTACACTTGCTCTGGACCAAAAAAGCCTCCTTAGAGTTATTCAACGCCCACCGGTGGGCGGTACTGCACCTGTTGGGAACCAATGGTGCAGAGCAAAGATAAAACGTGCGTGCTAACATCTTTTAACTCGTTTCTACAATCAGACAGACCACCCGTTGCAGTCAACATACATTGTGCACCGATGTTCTCGCAGCAAAGATACAGCAAGAGAGCTGCGTCTAGGCTACGCCAATATCCTTCACTATTAATGTACACTTGAGTATTTATGGGTTGAAGTAGTGCTTTATAAGGGTCTCTTGAATTATTCGATATCCAGAGGTTATGTCTGGTACAGAGAATATAGAGATTCGACCTCTCAAATAGTGCGGCCGAATCTCGAATTTCCCTTCCATCACGTCTTGGAAATTCATTTATTAAGGGAATCCGGTGATTCGGAATTGATCTAACATTTTGCAGATATGACTATAATAGTTAGGATTGTAGGAACGTAATGTTTCATAGGCGTAAATAGTATTAATTTCTAGAATTAGTGAGTGTGGATGGATTGTGTATAAGCGAGAGTGGATGTTTAGAGTACGTGATTTGGAAGACGACGGATGTTAGGGCTAGCATGAATGTTTAGTCTATAGATAAAGAGAAAATGAGTGAGTGCAACAGAGAACGCATGCTGTGAGAAAGACGAAGAATGCATGCTGTGACAAAGAGTATCGAGGGTGGATGCGAGCGTGGATTTTTGGAAGAGTCAGTTAGTGGAGTCGAGTTGAGTTGAGAATACAGAGAGTGAGAGTTATAGCGTGAGTGGAGAGAGTTAGAGTAATTTTAGTATTGTTAAGAGTTTTGTATTTCTATTTAGTTAATAAAGTTAATCAGTTGTTTTTAATTACACGCGTTCAGTTAAGTTTCTAGGTTACGATATTGTTAATTAATTCTAAGGGAATTTGTTCGGTTTATTCAAAGACGAGTACCGATAGTCTTTGGTCGCTCGTCTGAGACTAAATTAGAATAGGACCCTATAGGATCAAAAATACAAAAGTTATTCTAACTTCGTGTGCTTCATGTCGGAAAGGAATTACAGCAATCATCTGCACTTATGTATCTTGTGAAGTCTAATCGATTAAGTCTCTTGCCTCCATCATTGCATTTCTTTTAACCCCTTGCCCTACGACTTCTTTTGTGACTGCCTCTGCAATGATTCAGAATTAAATTGTTAAAATAAAAATTGATAAGTGATTCCTGATATATCATGCAATTTAACATAATATTAATATTTTAGAAATAATTTTATCGTGTCGCGCATCATTGATACTTTCAATTTTACAGGTTTCACAAAATTTCCTATTCCATTTATTGCTTTACGAGTGTCACACGTCATTGTAGGGTAAGAGGTTAATATGTTTGTCTACGGTGTCTGAATATATCCTACTGGTTTAACTGCCGGCAGCTCAAATGTTATAGAAAGGTGTAGTAACCGTACGAAAATTAAAGACGCCTGTAATCTTTCGAGAAATTCTGCTACAGCCCTAGAATTCCATTCTCTACAGTCTCTCAAAGAAAGAGTATGCACCCTGAAAATGAAGTTTTTTAAACGAATGCACCTGCGACCATTTTTCATTAACAAAAGAAGCGAGATGATTTGTGAAAGTTCTTCTTCCTATTTTCATATATTATGCATATTCTTTGCAAAATGTGATAATCCCTGCAAAAGAAATTTCTGTGTGTCTCATCATCTCTGATGGATTTTAAAATAATTAATTTTGCCTTAGTTTATTCAAAATAACTTGCAATAATTATTTAATTTATAATTAATTTATTTATTTAATTATTTATTTAAGTACGATTAATTATGTCACTAAGCTTTCTGCATACTTATTTACTGTCACCCCTGATGATTGGCTGAATCTATAGATTTAAATATTATAATTATTTGAAATCAATTACAGCACGATACATGGGGCTCTTCGATACACAGGCTCGTGGTTTTAATCCGTTTTACTTTGCTCAAATTAATTATTCTCATTTTCTCTGTAATCACGCAAATCGACTGCCTCAAGCAAATAATTGTGTAATTACATAAATATACTTTCAGATTTTGCGGACATTTTCGATATCAAGGTATAAAATTCTTTTTTCCAGCCGATTGCCGTCAATTTCATTACACGATCCTCTAATATTTCGATGCCGCATTGAGTTAATTAATCAGCCGCTGCAGTTTTAACGCTTTCAATCCGGTGCATTCCACAATGTGGTGGCACTCGTTGAATTCCTGCCACGAACCATTTTAAGCAATTATCAATGCGGGATCGATCGGGAGAGGTGAAATGATAATAGTCGGAGATGCACGCCAACGCTATACTTATACACACATTTGCAATTAGATCATACATTATGTATGGTGTCCTATTTTAATCCTTTCACGGAGTTATTTCACCGTGCGCCGGTTACTGTAAAAATTCTTTTCAGTTTCACTAAAACTATCGGCGTTATATCTATTATATTTAGATATACTGAATAAGTACTTTGGAAAAAAAGAAATAAAGAGGTGAAAAAGATGATCAATTATGTAATTTAGGTTTTATAAGATAGAAGTGGAATATTTGCTACATGTCTATCCTATCAATATAGGAAATTTTTTGAAAAAATTAGTAGCCGGTCAGTTTGACCGCCTTGGTAGGTTTAGTGTTAATTAACTATATTTAAAGGTAGATATATTGCGATGAAATTTCAGTAGTGACTGCTAACTTAGATGAAAGTGCGCTTAAATGAATCTGCAGCAATGATTATTGTAATTTTATAAAAATTTTGAGCATTGTTGAGTGCACGTCTCGTTCGATGTCTCGAAGTGGCGACGTGTCGGCTACGGTGCAAATTAATGTAACGTAGCCTAGTTGTTTTGGGCCTCCCGTGTTTAACTGATAAGCTCGAATGAACTTAGATGCATGCTTATTACACTTAACAATGAAATAACATGAAAACAACAACACTTAAGCTAACATTTCTCTTGGTCGAGATGTTTGGAATATTCGAATGTTCCTCAGCTATATGAAATGACGTTACGATAATAATCGTCAGTCGAGGATGAGTTGTTCCTCAGTCGAGGATTTGAATGCAACTGATTTTTGAGAGAGGATCCTGAATCGATCCTCCCCCCTTCCGATGGCGCTGAGCTCAAGGAATTCGTCTTGAGCGCCATCGGAAGTTACGCGGAAACTTTGTGAAAATTAATTTTACCGCGTAATTGTTTTGGCACGATTTTAGTCGCGCGCCCCTCTTGGTCGCCAACTCCCACTTGGTCGCCCGCCCCCTTTGGGACCGGATGGTCCTCGGTAGAGGGGCTGAGGCCCGTGGGTAGCGAAAGAGGGTGGCTCGTCGACGCAGGCGAAGGTTTATGATACGGCTATTCCTATTGAAGAAGAGAAAAGTGACAATGCGAAGCTTAAGATTAATATTTGGACTCCTCTCTTTGCGAAAGGTCTGGCAGGCACATGATGATTTGAATATTACTGCAATCCTCACAAATAGCCTTGCCGCTCGTACCCTAAGCCTATTGTTTACACGAACCGACCATCTGCATGCCAGGGAAACTCTGAATTATTGTAAGGAAAAAATGCTAGCTATTGATGACGAATAAGGTCACAAAGAGACTGACAGGGTCCAAAGGCCTGTGAAGCCTAAAACGCTATCGTTTCCTGGAAATGCATTGTCAATTTTAACAGAAATATTCCGTGAAACAATTAAACTCCTGCGCTCGACGCCTTGATATAACCAAAGCTCATTCAAGGGGTAACAATGCGTCAACAAGCATCGACCGTAACATTTGCAAAAATGGATTAGCTTTTACTTCGTTTACAAATTAACACAGACATAATTATACAAAGTAAGTGAATAGACAGGAAGTTCCGCTGCATCATATCATATTTATTCATTTTCTTGTCCACTGAGATCTGACCCGGTTAAAATAGAAACACTAATTCCAAGTTGCACGAGAAAATTGCGGATAAATCTTGCAAATGTAACTGAGCAGACCTTAATCAAATATAATCGGAATTTACTCATTGTGAGTATATAGTACATGCTTCAATTTTGACAGATGTGTAACCTATCCCGATACAAACTTATTGAACATGTAGCGCCCACCCACATAGTGGGTATGTTTTCCCTCACGCAAAGGGTTTGTGTGGATTATGTCGTTTACAGCGACGTATGTAGATATATTTGAGGAAACTGTCTTTTGTATATATTTTCTAGAGTCATCTCTTAGATTTTCCCGGACAGCCCAATAGCTCTGGCTATACAGTACCATAAATTACGAGTTCCGATGTGTCCTTCAATGCAGGCCCATCGTCGACCATGGACCGTATAAGACGGACCGAGGGTGCGGAGGAAATTAACATTAATTATCGCCAAAATCTTTCTCCTTTTCCTGAAAAAGCTCGCCAAGGGCGCAAGAAAAAGAGGACATGATCATCGAATACCTCGTTTTCCGATTAGCCGATAGCCCTCGGGAATTCGCCGATCTTCAAGATGCGGTTCTTTCGAGCGAAGACGCGAGTCCAATCTCACAAATTAGTTTGTCACTTCAAGCGCGGCTGTATAGCTTTGTCTTAAGAGTAAAATAAAGAAAACAATTCGCGGGAATATAAGTTTATTAATAACACTGTCCGTCCAACCTCGACAAACAATAATATGAAGCATGTTGAATGTGTCTGTGTGCTACATTGCGTGAAGAATTGAGGCAATCGAGAAGAGAATGAGGTAACGCAAAGTAGGAACAATGACGAAAATAAGAGAAGGGCTACAAGTAGAGGAGATGATGAATAGATAAGAAAAGATAACGAAACCTGACAAGTGTAGATGGTACGAAACTCTTGTGACCGATGTTCACTTTTATACTTTTTCCCAAACGATTATAATAAACATGTTTTATGGTATACCTCGCAAAAATAGAAGGGTCCTCTGGCCTGTGATTTGTTCTGATTCACCTGACGGATAGAGATATCCCTCGTTTTGACGTCATTTCGATTCTAACGCGTTATTGGCCGAAAGAGTCGCACATTCGTTGCGCCGTCATGTTAACGGCGAAACGAGTGTTTTGTTTTCGATTGTCATTCGTCGATCTCAGATTTCCAGGAACGACATGATGGGGATAGACCGTGCGAGCGACACTTTCCCCTTACCCCGTACCTCATACTGCGAGGCTTCTCTATTTTTGCGAGTATTACCGCGTTGCCTTTCGGCCGAAATTAGTCTGTGAGTAAATTACCATTCACTGTCACGCGAAAGCGAATATTCGGTAGAATCCGTTTGTCACACTATTTCGTCGATTCGGTAGTAGTCATTTGTAATGTGTGCCATTATAGCTTGAATCATTTTTAAAGAAAATTACGTTATAGATAAATGACTTTATTTTGGAATGAAGCTGCACATCTATCTAAATGGGCACATATACTGTGGGGATACTCAAAGAAGTCCAACGGGCGACGCAAGTGCAAGAGGGATCTCTTGGTCGCATCGCCTATGCCCATTTATGTCTGTCCTTGTCTTTTCTGGAATCCTCAAGATTATTGTCAGCGTCCTGACATAATGTTTCGCATAGTAGAAGCATTCCTGTGGTTACCCGATAGATACAATGTTGGTACATTTAATCTACCGGTGGTAATATTGGAAATCTGGTGCATACGCCAATGTTTTGACGTTCGGTGTTCACTAGGTGCTCTCTTACTTTGTTAGTTCCGATAAGACTCATCTACTGTGTTCGTCATGCGGACCGATTAAAATGTGTGACTATTGCGGCAAATAGCGCGTCAGAATTTAAAATACGTATGAGCGGAGGCATGATTCTTGCCGCCCGACGAATCAGTCGCACATTCTATTCAGATTCCTTCTGCTAGACTTCTTTGCGGATCCCCACAGTAGGCCCATTTAAAAAAATGAAGATGGATTAGAGATCCTTAAGAAATATGTATCCAAATTAAATGTATGATATACACAATATATAAATGTAAAAATCGAGGAATGAACTACAATCAACCGAAAAAACAATTAACGATCTTTAGTATCAATATTAATCGGCACAAGTTGATACACGCTGTTATTACAGAACTAAATTAAACATTTTCCCTTCTCATACAGCTAATGGCACGTTGAGAAATTTGATATTGACCGAAACATATCACTGGGAAAATGTACACATACACGAAACGCCTGATTGACCACATTAAACAATCCAATAGCAGTAGCAATTAAATCTATAGGCACACCTTTACTGAAACCGTTACATAAAACGACAATTTTCGGCAGCATAAATGCGACCGCGCAGAATAATTAGAAGGCTCAATAATCAGATGCAGTGACTCTTAACTTATCCGAAAATACTTGCACTCCAACGTCAATGGTTAATTATTGAATATCACCATGGACACAGGTAATCAATTACATGTGATTAATTTCACCAATGCAAGCAAGTGCGTAAAAGCGCTTCAAACATTGAGGTGAACGTTAGAAGATAACGTTGCGTAACATTGATCTCATTTTTTAGTAGGATGTTCTATTTTCATTTGAAAGTATTTAGCACCATAATTACTGAACAAAATTAATGCGCTGCGTTTAACATGTATTGATAACATTGCAACATTTAATTTCTTATCATATGGTTCAGTTGTAAACAAAAACGAACAATTTCAATTGTTCTGATTTGACCATTTGTTCTGCTGATATTTCCCTTTTGAATCCTGGGAATACCGTTGCATAATATTTTGAGTACTTATATAGATGATGGTCCGCCGCACCGTTTTCGATGATTTTTTAATATGTTGCCAGGATCATCATTTCAAGCAACTTTTTCTTATACATGTAACTGTAATTAGTTTTCGAGATATTGTCAAAAAACTTTTCCTACTTCCGCGTCCGTGGCAACGTGTGCGTCAGCACGATGCGATCGCTTTTCTACTGTTTCTGCGGCGATCAAATCAGAAACTTTATATAGTGAGGGACCAGAACAAGGTACTTGAGGGGTAAATTGCTCTGATTCGCCCGACGGATAGGGACATACCTCTCCCTCACGCATTTTCGTTTTTGACGCGCTATTGGCAAGAGAGACCTGCACATTTGTTGCGTCTTCATGTGAACGACGAAAGTAGTGTTTTATTTTCGGTTATCATTCGTCGATCTCAGGTTTCCAGGACCGACATGGCGGGGATAGGCGGTGCGAGAGCAATCTCCCCTTCCGTCCCAAGTGCCATGATTCTGGTCCCTCACTATACTAGGTGGACTCATCGAAAAGCTACCTCATAAGAATATGCGACAAATATAATACCACTGCTTAGACTGGCCGCTTGACGACGACTGTCTCTAAAAGCTACCCCAACCCAAAACTCATTTATCTTCTCGTTACAAACACCTTTATTAAACCAATCTCTTCGGGAGAGGTACCCTGTTATGCCTACATTACCGATTTTAATCATTTGGTTTAATAAAGGTATTTGTAACGAGAAGATAAGTTAGTGTTGGTTTGGAGTAGTTTTTAGAGACAGTCGTCGGCAAGTGGCCAGACTAAGCATAGGAATTATATTTTTCGCATATTATTATGGGGTAGCTTTTCGACTCCCCGCAGAAACGGTAGAAAAGCGATCGCATCGTGCTGACGCACACGTTACCACGGACGTGCATGTATAGGCAAAATTCAATGTAGAAGTAGCAAAAGCTTTTTGCCGATGTCTCGAAAACCAAAGCTGAGCGGGGGTTACATGTATAGGAAAAAGTTGCTTGGAATCATGATTCTGACAACATATCCAAAAATTATCGAAATCGGTGGGACAGACCATCATTCGTATAATTATCATAATACTATGTTTACACTATAATATAAAAGATAAATGACATAGGTTTGTAGAGATACGCGGTTTACCATTTTTCAGAATTCGCTAAGCCGGCTTGTACAGGCCGAGGGCTAAATTAGAAACCCTCGAAAGCAATTACAAATCGAAGTTTTCTAGACAACAATCGTCAATAACAAAAGTCACCACCGAATAGATTTTTCCTAAAACATTTACTTCTTTCCAGATACAACCAAAAATGTTGAGAGTTTTTCTCTACTGATGAATTACAAAAAACCAATCGTATTGTAATAGAGAAAAACTCCCAAAACTTCGCTTTGTCTCCTAGGAATTTGTCGACCTAGGAACCAATCAGAGCACTTACAATTAGCCGATAGCCGTCGAAACGAAAAATGAATAGACAAGAAAATAAAGTGTTGAAGTTCATTACCTTCCACTAAAAAGATTTACACATTCACAATGCTACCCTAGCGATTCGCAGGTTAAATTAAACCAGTTGATGGGAACTATTTGGATGATTAGTTTCAGAAGATTCGATAAGTACATTGGATAAGATTCCAAGATTCCAAAAGTACGATTGATTACAACTTTAATAGTTAAAAATCGGAATTAATCATTTGATCTAGTGTCAAACATGACATGAGTATTATTGGCTCGACTTTATACACGTGTATTTGGTTGAACCACAAGAAATTGTGAGTTAGGTCTGGGTTTTCAAACATCTATATCAAAATATCTCAAGATTCTGCTATTTAAAAAGATATTAATATGGAAACTATTGCATTACCATGATTTTCACTATGAATCATCTGTTGCTCAATATTGTTAACACATATAATCACAAATTAAAAAGATGTATAAATAATAATTGAAAATAATAAAATCAAGTTGTTATTTCATTTTATTAGATTTATTTTTTATAAATGAATATAATAATTGTATTAAAACATGGACGCTAATAACAGTTTTAAAGATGAGCTTTTCATAAAAATATTATACGAGATATTAAAACTTCATATGTTTATTTAACGAATGAATATACACTTTTAAATGACGTAGAACTTGGACTGCCAGCCTCGAATATCTTAACGTTACTGCAGCAAATCAAGCCGAACTTCATAAATAATTCGAAAACCTCTGTTTCTGCAAAAATTATGAGCTTCGTTTCTGCATTCAACTTGTCTGAAGTTCGCGGTATGCGGAAAAGCCGTTTTAATGTACCATTTCGGAAAATCGGGGTCAATTATCGTATTCCTTCGTTATTCAAGATAGGCAAGTGTTATGCATAAATTATTTCGAAATATTCGATCTTATATTCGCACAGTATAACTTTATTGTAGCAATACCTTTCTTTCAGTACGTTCACCAACAATTTACCAATCTCGCCTATTCTGCTCTATGTCGATCCATAAAACTTTTGTACTGTATATCATGCAAGTACCGGATTGCCAGTAGTATAAACATCTACGAAAGATATAACCTCTTTAAGGAGCATGGCTAATGAAAACAGGTTCCCTAGGATACGTTCCATAAAATTATTTATAACACTGTTTTCCGTGTGTATACTGGACTTGTGCGGTCTCCAAAAGAGATGATACCAAGTATATATCTGACAAAACAATTTGTAAACTCTTTTATCTGGAACGGTATACCATATTGAAGCTATCTAATTTGTTTGCACAGCTGATTTGAAAGGTGCCCTTTCAAATTAACAGTTACTTATGGTACAATTAAATTAGGAAATTCGAAACGTAATGGGTAGGGATTGCAATATCGGACCAAAAGTTCAATACCGGTATTCGGTATTTTTTAGATCTTAATACCGGAATACCGGTTTTAATACCGGTAGAAGGAATTTTAGACAAAGAAAGAAAACACAGAATTCTTCTGAATGTGGATAGGTTTGTGGGTAAAAAATGTTAAGAAAATTTTCTATAAACTTGATCAAATTTGAATTAGTTAGTCTCTTTTCTTCTTTTTCAATTTCATTTCTAAAATCATTATAATTATGTAAATACCGTAAGACATTTTCTATTTTGGTATGCCCTTCTTCTGTACGATTTTTCAATGTAATATATAATTCTTCAGATAGTGATGTGTGCTGTTCTTTCAGTGACTGCAACATGAAATTTATTGTTGCATTAGCTGTTAATAAATTAGAATCTCTCCGACATAATGCCTCCACAGCCAGTTTTATTGGAAGTAGAGCTAATACAGTTCTGGATATTAAGTCGAATTCACTATCGGAAAAATTAATTTGCAGGTTTAAGTCGATTATTACTTTTTGGATGGGATTTTTAAGTTTCAAAAATCGTTCCACCATTAGGAGTAAACTCTTCCAACGTGTTTTAAAATCTAATATTAACATATGTAGTGTTTTATTATCTGTTAGTATATATTTTTGTAATAAAGCATTTTCTGTAGGGGAACGTTTAGATATCTTAACAATTTTTCGAACTTTATTAATTATAGGAAGCAATTCTTGATGAGTTAATATTTCATCCTCATTAGCAATATCTTCTTCAACAATTACATTGTCATTATCTTCATTGTCAGTATCACTCTCACTCTCACTCTCTTCAAAGTCGGAATCAGAAGTTTCTGTATCCACAGTATTTGGGTTCTTCTGTTCTTTATTTTTTTGGTATAATACATCTACTACTCCTAATTGAATTCCATGAGCATAGCACTATTGCTGATTTGCACCTGAACATATAGTGGAGGCAATTTAACAAATTTCTAGTAAATACCGAAAAAACGGTATTTAAACTTGTGAATACCGGTATCACAAAATTGTACAAATGGCTCAAAATACCGGTATTCGGTATCCCACTATACCGGTGTTGCAATCCCTAGTAACGGGGTAAGCGTTTTAAATATTTATTTATTTTTCAGTTTATCTTCTTCTGCCTTACAATTAGATGTTGATCACAAAAGATTAGAATACGACAACGCAAAAAGGTGAACTGAGGATTGTAATATTGAATTGAATAAAAAGTAAGGTCCATTTTCAATATGAAATTGAAGTTCATGTTTTCAATATGGAAAATTATTCTCAATGAAGAATTTGGTCTTTATTTTTTTAGGCGACTTTGAAGAATGGCGAGTGTACCGTCTATTCGAATTTATTGTTATCATGAAAATGATTAATCTCAATTAACACTTGTAGGTTTTTATAAATATTACTTAAACCCAATAAAGTGGCTGAGACACCTAAAGCTTAAAACGATTAACACTTTCAGAAATATAATAATTGCACCGGGTCATACAATGAAGAGATTAACAGTGCCTGATTATGTTTACAATTCTATTTAATATGATATTAAGATATATAAACATCTTCCTGTAAAGTTCCAAAATGTTCCGAGGAGAACATGGTGATGTCGGAGTATTTCCTGGGAACTCGTCCAGGACCGATTCGGAGAATTAATGTACCATGGACTGATTTCGGTATCTAAAAATTGTAAAATATAACAAAAAGGCAGGAGAGCAATGCCAAACGTACCATTGCAAAGATTGCAAAGCAGTATTTTACGGAAGCAGATATTACCTTTCTGCTACAGACATTGTAATAATGAAATCTTAATCCGCTTGATAATTCGTGAAATTCTGTTGAACGAAACGTCCATAATTAAAAGCAATAAACGAATGATCTCGGTCATTTTATTCGTCTTCAAATGTTTGTCACTTGCAAGTAAACAAAATAGCGCTCTCCACGAATAAAACCTAACAAGTGAATCTCTCGAGGTGCCAATCACCGATTTTGGTGAAACTCAAATATGATGTAATACTCGTAAAAATATTCGATACCTATTTTATTTTATCGCCAATCGTCCATGGTAAAAGGGTGAAAACCGTCCCCAAAGTTAGGGTGGTAAAGCATATTTCGTTGAATATCTCGGAAACTATGAGAGATAGAGTCATTTCGTAAACTGACGAAATTAGCGCCTTTTTATGGCGAATTTAATGGTATACATTTTTTCGAAGAATCTCCATTTGTTTCAACAATATGCTAAAAAATAACATATTTTTGGCAGTTTCACCAATTTATTGTCACTAAATCTTCTTAACTATTTTTTTTATAAAAACTACATATCCACTAAAAATTACGGATAAATAGGAATTTCGATTTTTTCATCACAAAAATGTTATTACACTTGAGATGGTACCTGTTGACGATCGAAATAGAGTGCCTACACGAGTCGTTCCTTGTTCACGATTACTTGGTAGCTCATAAATGAGCTGATTTTACTGATAAAAATTCGTTGCTAACGAAAATAAATTAATTTTCGGTTATTTGAAAACGATACAATGTTTGGCTACCGCGCGACGCATGGCCAGGAGTGGATGTAGTGGGGCATGCCCAGACCGCCACGGTACTGACAAGTTCGCCTCGTGTAGGCACTCCAGTATTTCGAGCGTCGAACGGTACCATCTGAAGTGTAATAACTTTTTTTCTGGTGAAACAATCGAAATTCCTATTTACCCGTAATTTTGTAGTGGATATGTAGTTTTTATAAAAAAAATACTCAAGAAGATTTACTAACATTAAATTGGTAAAACTGTCAAAAAGATGTTATTTTTTGGAGATTCTTCGATAAAATGTATATCGTTAAATTCGTCATAAAAACGCGCTAATTTCGCCAATTTATAAAAATTACTCTATCTCTCATAGTTTCCGAGATATTCAAAGAAATATGCTTACTACTCTCACTTTGGGCGCGGTTTTCACCCTTTTAACGTGGACGATTGCCAATAAAAAATTATGTATCGAATATTTTTACAAGTGCCAGAGTATACTTCAGTCTCATCAAAATCGGTGATTGGCACCTTGGGAGGTTCCCTTGTAAGTTAAACATTTTATCACGGTTACACTTTGGAACAAAAAAAATAGCACCATTATACACAGCTCCATAACAGTATGTAACTTTTATCGTTTATTTCGAATTTTATATTACACAGAAGTTAAGGTGATATAGTTAGATGAAACACCCCATATACGACCGAAAAAATTGTTAATGCTTAGTCCCTTATAATACACCAATAATATAGTGCAATAGCTTTTCACAAACGTACATCAACTATCATGTTAGTGTTTATATTATCATGTCTGTATCAAAGTATAGATGTTACAGTCAATATGTTTAAGGAAGCATTCCTATTTCGAACGTTGAAAAAATCGTTCTCTTTTTTCTAGTTTCTTCAAGTATATATGTTCGAGAATGTCTTTGTCAAAGGATTTGCCGGCATTCGTGTAAATAATAAAGGTATAGATATTTAACGTGCAACATTGTGCACCGTTAGTTTTAACCGCGTTTTTCTCGAAACCATCTTTTTGGACGTGGCTGACACAATATTTCAAGATCTAGTTATTGTTTAAGTTATCTTAATATTTACTAATTTCTGTATTATGTTAATGCTTAAGCAATAAGCCGAAATAGTCAATTTTAACTTTAAAGAGTCGCCATTTTTTTTAACAATGAGATAAATATTACATTTGTTTTATATACAATATTACATTTGTTTTGGTTCGGGCTAGAACCACATGTATACTGTAGAAAATGACACATCGATTTTTTGTTTCCATCTACAACAACGACCGGATTTATGTCACCCATAACATGGTCTTAGAATATTGCCTCTTTTCCTATATTGTGTATATTTTCACTTTAAGAAAATCTATAATGTCGCTAACATATTAAGTAAATATATGCCAAAAAAAGTAGCACGAAAAATAGGGGTACCCCCTTAATGTGAACCTTTTTTAAAATGACCGTTTATTATACAGAATACCTAGAGGATGACGGTCAACGTATTGAATAACTCTGATGAGGAAGACGAAAAATTTAATTCGAATACTTAATCCAGCCGTCTGACGGCTGCCTGCTTTTAAAACTATGCCCAGCCAACACTAATTTACCTCTTCGTTGCAAGCACCTAAATTAAACCACACACTTCGAAGGCAGGTACCCTGTTGTGCACATCCTATCTCGGGTACCTTCCCCGAAGGGTTTTGTTTAAGTTAGATGCCTGTAACAAAAAGATAAATCAGTGTTGATTGGGCATCGTTTTAAATGAGTAACAATAAACATTGGAATTATATTATATTTCTAGTCTATCCTCGTGAGGTACCTTTTCCACGAGTCCACCAGTTACAAAGGCTCTGCCGGCCATCGTAGTATGTTTGTAGAAACAGAAGATGCACGTCCGTCCACGTATGGGTAAAATTCAATGTAGTGGTAAAGTGAAGAACCAGAAACAAGGCACTTCGGACGGAAGGGGAGATTGCTCTTGCACCGCCTATCCCCGCCATGTCGGTCCTGGAAACCTGAGATCCACGAATGACGATCGAAAATAAAACACTCCTTTCGTCGTTCACATGCCGACACAACGAATGTGCGGGTCTCTCTTGCCAATAGCGCGTCAAAATCGAAAATGCGTGAGAGAGAGGGTTGTCCCTATCCGTCGAGCGAATCAGAGCAAATTACCCCTCAAGTGCCTTGATTCTGATCCCTCAGTATAGCAGAAATTGTTCGCTAATATCTCAAAAACTAAAGCCGTGTGGGGTTATACGTGCAGGTAAAAATTGTTCCGAATCATGATTCTGACAACATACCTAAAAATCATTGAAATCGGTGATTTTAGTTCTTTTCTGTATAATTAACAAGAATTTAAATTATGGATTCAACACACTGTCTAACAGACCGTAGGCATTCTATAATATGTCCGGGTTATTTGTGAAATAACTGCCGATTATACAGACAGCCCAAAAAATTGGGCATTCTATACAGTACCCAGTCATTTTGCAAAATGCCCACGTTACATACATTGACCGTAACAAAGTTGTTTCTAAATAAAACTTCTAAATTCATTTCAAATTGGATCGAACTTGTACGCATTTCGTTCTTTGTATCAATACATCGAGATAGTTGGAACCGAACCGGTTTTTTGATGTTTGCTGCAACGGAAATCCGCGGCTGTGCTCCTGCCGAACTAATTGTAAGTTTTTTAGATCAGCGCTTTCGTTGTGTACGTTTCATCTGCTTGTAACAGGTCAAGAAAGAGCCAATCGAGACCAGTGCCCGAAAAGACGATGAAGACGATGAACGAGTGGTGAATTTTGCGGGTATTATACAATAAATTTTGCCCCACTAATACCTAATAAATCGGAAAAATTTGATTATTAAACCTGTGTTTCATTTTTTTTACCGCCAGTGCAAGTCAGTTCATTAATGGCCCTTGGATTAAGGAAAACAACGAGCAACATAACACACCATATTAACATACCAACATAAATCATTCTAGTGCGAGGCCAAATAAAATAGATGATACATACGCTCATCTACCGTTAAACAATTTTCTCACTAATATACAACATTGCAAATCTCATGAACAAATGTAATATCCAACATTTTACAACATTGTTTGTTTCATATCTGTATCAATGCGCAAATAAATTCCCACGTTCTGCAACGTTTACAAAGCATTATTTCGATATCAGTCTGCAAGAGGTTGAAACGGTATGAAAACCGAAAGAACCATTGTTTTTCAAAGTGTCGTCACGAAGAACTATTTCCAGTAAGCAACGAGTGCATCTTCATTAGGCAGACTTTGGGTGAAGTACATTGTACATCCGGGGTGTGGCGACGCGGTAAAAGATCGTCGCTTCAAAGAAGCAATAGATCGATGACAATTCCGCGAACCCGCGGTTTATCGCTCGCGCGTATTCGGCGAACTCTCCGCCAAAAGAAGTGCCGAGAACGCCCGGATCAAGAAGACGTCGGGTGTAGGACAAAGAAGTCAGTCTGCGACAGTCTGCGACGAACGTTACGTACGATACGGCACGAGCCGCGAGCGAACCGATACTTGTAATTAAGTATCTTATAAGCACTTTGTTAAGGCCTAAGCCCTTAATGTATTAGGTTTATTACACGGACGAACAGGCAACTATTTTTGAGAAAAACATTTAGTATAACGGGACGGAGAAGTGCCAGATGTGCGACTTCTGCGGGCCCCCTTTTCCAAGAAAATCCTCGCCTGCGAGTTTGATTATTTCCATACTTCGACAAAGACTCAATAGTTATTGCCGTGCAATAAACTCGGCGCGCCGGAGCGTATCCTTCGGCCCTCGAGCAACCCTCGAGCGGGCCTGCTTCTCCTCCCGCGGGCCTCCTTCTCCTCCCGCGGGCCTCTTTCTTCCCCCACAGACCTATACGCCTCTTTCGGCTACGAAAAAGAGGGCGCGCTCATCTTTTCAATTAACGCACTTTTCCGCACAACTTCGAGGGCGCGCAAATCAACATCCGGTTCGGCAAGGTGCCCTCGGAAGGGGAAAAGAACGGGGGAAGAGCTCCACGAAGAACTTCGAAAGGAGAAACAAGTCGATCTTCAAACTGTGTACAGCTCAGCACTTACACATTCATATCTCCGTACACGAGTAGCGCCTCGTTCGGATACCTTTATCATCGCCGCGCACGAGTAGCGTCTCGGCCGGATTCCTTAGTAACAACTAAGTTAACAGTTTCGTTATTTTTAAGTCACACCTTTGTTAAGTTTGTTCAGTTTATTTGAAAAATACAGTCCACTTAAGAAACCAAGGAAGTTATTGCTAAATTCAAAGGGCGAATTCAAGCATACGAATACCACGCCCCAACACACTTAGTAGTTATAGTATTTAATAAACCCGTTATTTAGTTAGTAAGTGTGCATTTTTATTTAACGTGAAACCCACAGGGGCAATCATTTCAATCTCGTAGCCCTAAAAGGCCGAAACCCCCAGCGTATTAACGCAAGTATCACTTTGTCCGGCTGCTAAACCTCTGGCACCTTTTCGCCTTAGCGAAACCTTTCACGGCTCGCAGCCGAGGGTACTTTGTAATACTAGAACCTTGAAATCCAGGGGTTGACGTGGCATACACGTCAGCCCTATTAAAAAACTGGGTCTGTGTGGCGCGGCGAAAACCGCGCCACGAAAAACGCCACGATGTCGCCACGTTAAATCCTTGTGGATTACGAGACTCGTTCTTTGATGGTAACGTGCAGAGAGATTTCCTAACGGCTTGAAAAGTCCTTCGACGATGGTAAGTATTTTGAAAAAGTTTCCTTTGAGGATAACACTTTCCGTATTTTAAACTGCTCGGAAGAAATACCAGTTTACGAGGAATCTTGAAATGTCGATATTATCGGTTCGGGAGAAATTCTGTGAGGTTGTGGAATAACGAGGGAAGTTGCGGTATACTTTACTTGTGTCCTCTAATAGGAGGAAAAACTCATGTTTCAAATAAACAAGATAAACGCCATATTTAACCGATACACTGTTCTAAGATAATTTATTTAGTAAAAAGGTCTTTCGATTAATTTCATTTGGCTGCTACACTTATTTCACCGAAAGAATCTCCTGCTCTTTTAGCAATCTGTAGCATAGATATTAAGAATAATAAGATATTGCGCAATTCAGAAAACTTCACAATATAGCCCGCTTAATCAACATCGTAAGGAATGGCACTTCCCCAGGAGCATATTCGGCATGAGTGTACTACGGCCCGAAGGTAGTCCAAGGGACAAAGGAAGAGATTTGTTTCATTAGGATGGAAAATTTGTTCACATATAGCTTACTCGCCAGATAATAGGTCCGTCTGATTTTCACCTATTTCGCTGTCTGCAACATTATTTGGTTTCACACAATTTAAAAAAATTAGCGATGTCAGAAGATGTCTACATGGCTAAAGATTACTAATAACAATGGCTATTATTTCAATGATTAAGTGTTTGTACGTTATTTAGAATAAAATTTTGACATTAACGAAAATTTGAGAAGAAAAATGTACTGCATCTAATAATATCTTATATGGAATGGGTAGAATAGCAATAATCGAAACGTGTCTTCTTTTGCAGGATCAAAATTTAAATAAATTTTCTCAGAAAAAATGATCTTTTATGTATTTAAGATGGTCTGCATGTTTCAAAGTTTGATTAATCTTTCAGTTTTTGAAAGCATCGCGTTCGTTATTAGTTAACGATGTAAAAACTGTTAGAAATTGAGAAAAATGAAATGTCGCTGGAAGAAGTAATTTCAGTAACTTATCGTGATTGGCTGTTGCCCAGAAGATAATAATATGATTAGTGAACACTTCCTTGCTAGTAGTGGCTCTAGCTGACTGAATTGGGTAGTACTGCAAGTATGACTCCTCAGAGTGCTCGGAAACTAACTGGTCTAAAGTCATTTGTTGTGCCACATGGCTTATTGCGGAGAATCTCAAATTAGTTTTCGCTAAAACTACATTTCAACTTTCTTAAATGCAATAACTGTGCAACGATCATCATTGTCATTATCATCGGTTTTCTTCACAAATAATTTGTCTATTTCTGTTATCGTTATTGGCGCTGCTAATATTAACTGCTCTATAATTATTCCACTGTATACTTTGTAAATCTAAAACTCGTGAATTTTTATAATACAAAAATATTCTCATTTTCCTCTATACTACTGTTAAAACTTTTAAACTCAATATTTTAAATCCGTTATGTTAAATTATTTGTCGCACGATTAATAAATTCATCCAATTAAATTCTTTTCCTTTTTTAAATAACAAATAGTCTGAGTAATTCAAATGTGATGTTAACAAAGAATGTTGTGCAGATAAGATTGTTTCAAAAAGAGCATCTCTGGAATGGGTGATTGAATGAGAGAGTGAAAGAGAAGAAACATGTATAGGGCAGTCAAGAAAATACGTTAATCAAGCGAATCCGTATGACACTTTTGCTCCTCCACTTTTGTATGTAATTCTATTGCACGTGCCGGTATTTCAATACATAATTCTGAGTGTTTAATGTTAACTATTTGTACATATATGTTTTATACTTGCCTATACATATACAACAAATAATCAATCATTAAAAGATAAGTTTGCCTTTTTTTGAGATTAAAGCTAACGAGGTTTCTTTGAATTACAGAAAATTTTACATTCAATTATTTGCACAGATTTATTTAGCGTTAATAAAGTGGTATAACTCAGGAAATATCTGATGGCCTGGCACATAGGTAACAACAGCAACAAAATCGTCTAACCAAATATTCGATTACAATTTTTGTAAAATAATATTAAATGGCTGTAAATTATCTTTAATCTATAACGTCGAAAAGTGCTAATTTCTAAACCTAAAGAAAGGATACGGATCAACTATGTTTTCATGGTATCAAATATGTCGGAACTGGATTAAAATCCGGAACAATTTGTACTTTATTACAGTTTCAATTGAATTTTTTTCACTTTGCAAGTAGGAATGGATTGAAACGAGTAAAAATTCAGTAAACTGAAGAACATACCGGTAACAAGTGTAGTCGCAGTTCCAATAACGAGCGCTACTAATGATTTGTACATCACATTACCACGATCTGTACTACCTTCCTTCACATTTTGCATCTCTCTTCATTCTTTAACCGAATTTTTAATGAATTTGTTGCCTGGAAAAAATTCACAAACACAGCCCTTTGATATCAATGACGATCACTTAATGAAATACTGTGTCAGTGGCGCTAGACTTTTAAAACGTCTGTATGGCCAAAAGTAAAAAGTGATTGGTGAAACAATGATTGCAACAAATAGTTTCATTCTATTATACGGCGCATAATTAACTTAAAAAAAATACTTTTATACGTTTGGCCTATCTTGAAAATATATATCCTTTTAAACATAAAAGTTACATTTTTCATAGACAATTAAGTAACTAATATACAGGATGGGACAATAACTATTAGCACCTCAGATATCTTCGAAACTATTAGTTTCACAGAAATATTTGCTGAAATAAAATTGCAGAGTACGAAGGGGGCCATCCGGTGGCGATAATAGTTTTTTTGCAGGTGGAGGTACTTCGGACATTTGAAGGTCACCTCCATTTTTTTAAATGGATCGGTATATTTTTACTTCCGTATCATGATAGAGGATTTTAAAACGAGTTTAATGACCCTGTATATTGTAACTTTTATATTTGCATTTTTTTCTCCTTGATGCAGAATGTATCAAAATGGAATAAATACATTTATTAGTTCATTTAAATTGTTAGAAGCAAAATTAAATTTAAAAAGTGTTAAAATTTCTGGAACTGATTTTCCACGAAAAGAGTTCTTTTCTGTTTTTCCACTTTGTAAGAAAAACGTCGTAGTTTCATTTAGACTATTTATATTACATAATGATATTTTACTATCGACACGACACTTTATGATGTTATAGTACAAAATAGCAGTCATTAGGGTAGCTTTGCATCGCTCCGTTTCATTGTTTTATTATTCGCATATTTATAAATGTATAAACAAATGTAACCTTATTTTATTTTGTTTTATTATGTATTCGGTTATCCGGAGTGCGTGTACAATGTATCCAGACACGTTTGTGTATGATCTGTGCAAAAATCTACCTATTCATCATATTACAAGTTCTGATTATAACAAACCCAACATACTTAACTAATAGCCTAACGAAATCTGCTGCTTGAATTTTCAATACTGTACCATTGTTTGAGTAGTAGAACATATTAATTTTGAAAGAGCCTCAAAATTCAAATAACTTATCGTTAGAATATTAAAAATTAAAGAATGTAAAGCATTATACAGGTAAATTATCAAGTGAGAAAAGCGCACAATTATTGCACGAAAACCGCTATTGTACGAGACACTTGAATAACTTTAATAAATTTTCCATCATTTGGCTTAAACAGAAAAAAATGGAAGAAAATCTCATTTTGTGGTGAAAATTATGGATGTGATTTAACTTTTCTCTCGTTGATCTGCGGAAATTACTTCAATAATAAAGACGGACAATTTAAATTCATTTAAACGGATTTAATTAATTCCGACGGGAAAACGTTGATTGAAAATTTCATACAAATTTAAAGTGGAGAAATCATTAATCGGAAGCAAAATTTTCCTTATCGATTAAATGAAAGTGTGATTCATTAATTTGTTATAAATTACAATTACGTAAACTTCACGTTTGTGTCTGTTAATTACTATAAGTAACATTGAAATTTTTGATATAGTAACTACTAAAATATGTGTACCAATCGTTAGAATATAGATCATCCCATCTCTGGTTCTCAAATTTTTGTAGGATTTCTTTCCTAACGATCACGTTAGAATTCCTAATTACCATATAGGCTATTGTTACCAAAACATATTTTGACAAATAACTGATTATTCTGAAAGTGGCAAATGTTTTGCTTGAACCAGTCAAAAATTTCAACTAACAATAAGAGTCCGCTACGCAGTCTCTCAGAGGTCTCCTCGAGGTTCCCTAGAAGACCGCGGACTCCAGTTTGAGAAACACTAGCCAATAAGAATGCGAGTCTATACCTTAATTAATAAATTTTATCAATCGAGAAATATCAAAAACGTTTTCTGCTCGTATTAATCGAAATCCAACAATATATGTGATTCGAAGTCAAAGGGTTAAGATGCGAAAAGTTCCTGCAATTCTTTATAACAATACGTACATTAATAGAAACACATTTCAGTAAGTAAGGTGTAACATATCTATAGGAATTTTGAAAACAGAACGACAGTAAAAAATACTCACAATCAGTATAGCTTTCATGTGCGCAAGAATACTTCATCAACTTTATATGAACTTTTCAACTTGATAATTGTATTACAAATATTGCCAATATAATTATTTCATAAATATAACCGATTTATCCTTCGACGCTGATTATTACTTTATTCGTAAAATGCAACAAAGTACTATAAAACAGAGAGTTTTGTAAAAAAAATACAAATATGATATTGCAGACTGTAAGAGCAATTAAAATCGCCAAGGCTTAACGAAAAACGTTATAAAAAACAGCAACCAACCACCCCGTAGCAGGAGATGCATCAAAGAAAAAATATACTCTGCTAAGATCCCGCTGGCGTAAGAAAAATTTCTTCGGCGAATGTCACAGCTCCAAGAACACCGAACAGCTTTCACAAAAGGATCACTTTCATTTTCCGCCCGTCGATGGGTGTATACAAAAAAGGAAGAATTCAGAAAGGAAAACACTTTCGAGTTGGTTTATCTTCAAGAACGCACTGCCCCGTCGGCAAATATTATCACATCATGTATTTGTAGGCCGCGTTGAAAATGCCTTTGTGCCTGTCATCGCGGTTCCAGTGAAAAGGGACGAAGGTTTGCTTGTGGCGGTGATAAATTATGAAGTCGTCCAATATCCTTCCTCTCCCTTAGCTTAGCGGCTTTTGAAATATACCATCGTAACATATTTCTTCCGCCATGAGTTCTATACGAGGGTTCGTCGCGCGTGGACTTTAAAAAGTGCGACGACTCGAAGAACAGCCGGTCGACTATCTTGACCTATCTTTCGAGCTCTTTTTTAAGGAGGGATGTACTTGTATTTTTTTCCACGTTCCTCTTTCGAGTTAAAGAATTTGTGAGTTGTAAATAATTAATACACATACGCGAGATCTAGAATTAAGACGGAAATAAGATATTTTTGTGGAGAAGTTTCAAACGAAATACTATCGCATTTCAAATTATACAGTTGTATTGGAGGCTGACAGGCCTAATTGGGGTTTATGGATAAGCAAAGTTATAGTAAAAATTAGAATAATTAACGAACAGCAAATAATACAGCGGAATAGCGATCATAGTGTGGCCCTTGGCCGCATATGTGGACATTTAGTTTTTTTATAATGATAATTACTACCATTAATAAAAAGAACAAAAATTTGATAATAAATTATTCGCTACAGAATCTCTCAACAAGAAAAATAAAAATCTTATGGTTTAGCTGCATTGACAATGTTATTTCCGGTGTACAGTTAGGGATCTGAAAGTTGTTTGACTGTCGGTGTTGTTGGATTACTTGAACAGATCGTTAATATTTGATAAAAATATTATCAGATATATTAAATATATGAAGTTTTAATAATTTGTAGAAATTTAAAAAAGAAATTTGCTGATAGCTTTTTATTTTATAAGAAATTGATAAACGTACACATATGTGTACAGTTGTCGTTCAAGGTAGTGTTGTTACTTAAATATAACCAAAAGTATAGTTCTACATTTTGTGTAAGCGGGACCGTAAAAACAAGAAATACATATCAATAACAAGACACTCTATAAAAAATCGAAAAGTTTACCACAGAATTGCTTTTCACTTTTTAAATGTAGCCATAGTTAATTCAGGGATTTTTTTAATTCAATAAAACATAAAAACGTCTGTGCTAGAGTTTAAAGCGTCAATAGCTACCACAATGACAAAAAAGAGCGAACAAGCCAATAGACGAGGCTGACCTATTTCAAGTTCTGTATGTGAATAATCACCTAAAAAATGCAAAAGCTAGAATACAGTTGATCGTGAAATCAGACAGTACGGTATAGGTAATTATCCTAAAAAGAAGAAAATGAAAAATCCTCCAAGATCTCACGACAAGAATTGTGTAAGACGAACTCGTTACATTTTTGAAAAATGTGAAGAACCGGTTTGCCCAGAATGTATGAAATCATCTATTAACGCTAAAAAAACGCTAAATCATCTATTACTATTAACGCTCAGCGGCCACAAATGTGGATGTTATGGTTTTTCGTGCATTTTTCTTGTTTTCCCCATTTTTTTTGCTTCTTCAATTCCTATCAATATAAAATGAATAAATCGTAATAAAACAAAAAATTAAGTCATTTTTTTCTCACTATAAAAAAATCGTCCCTGAAGAGGTTAAATACGATGTTACAGGTTGAGTATCTTATACCCATACAAAAATGTCAACGTTCGAAAGAAGTTGACTGAATGGTTACGACTATCGGTATTGAATAACAATTTACAGGAATTAACAGGTTATTGAAAAAGTGTGCGAGAAAGAAACAATGTAATGAACAATTGAAATCCATATTTCCATGGTGATATAACAAATATGAATTGGGGCTATGATGGCTAAGTAGGTAAGGACTCGTAATCAGTGGGCCCGAATTGAAATTTTGTCTCGTTATCGCCGTAAAAATTGTTCCTATGTGAGATGTATGTTACAGCCTTGATAGATCGATACTCATCTAAAACTATAGATCACAAGCAAAATGACCATAGCAGTTAAAGCTAAAAAGTACCGAAAAAATATCAGATATGAACTATATTCTCATTTCTATTTGATTCTTTATATGATCCGATTCAATTCAGTCTATCCTGTCTTATTGTTACTCTATTTTCCAAGCCGTTTTTCAAAAGAAAACTTGTATTTTCTCCTATTTTCTTGTTACGAATGAGGAAAGTGAGTTGTAAATTATTCATAAACGCGACATCTATAATACGCTGCTGAGAAGAAGTTCCATGGAAAGGATTCGAAAGAACTGCGGGTTTGATTGGTTAAAGTGAAAGGAGTACGGATTTTCTGAGAAACATTTTCGGATCTGAACTGCTATTTACTAAAAAGTTAGACACACAAGTTAGATAATAAGAAGCGTGTGGTACATTGGCGTAGCCACAGAAGATTACAATTAAGGGGGTCTTCTAGTCTAGTCTTTTCAAAAAATGGATTATTTGGTGAATTTTCTCAAAGTAGACATTTTTAAAAGTAAAAATGTCGAAAGATTTTTTCGAATTCGTGAAATTGACGAAGTTATAGGTGATTAAAGAAGACTGCGCACAATTCTCATATAACTGGTATGAGAATCTTCAAACGCATTTTTCTCGAAGCAATATTTCCTTACATGGCTGGCAAGATATCTCAAACTCTAGTCGACGAATTGACTTCAAATTTGGCACACACCTTCAGTGTTTGCGCCGTTATCATCTGAACCAAAATTATAATAATAACAAAATTTTTAGCATTTCTTTTACCACGCTAAACATGGAAAAAAGTCAAGAAAACCGATATTCAATATTCAAAGCTCTGCCATTTTGTAAATTTTCGCCATTTTTTCTAATTTGATTCTCACCACAATTACAGTTATGCCAATGAAGAAACCAACGGTGTTTTTTATTTCAGACAAGCAGAATGATCGAAATCGTGTCAACCAGTAGGACACTTTTTTTAAAGGAACCTTGTTCAATGGCATGTGATTCAATCAGGTTTGATTATTTTCACTTGAAAAATTGTGAACATTCGTAAAACATGAATAAATATATGTGCAAAATTTTGGCATTGAAAAGTTAATATATGTATATTTTTTTTACATCACTAAAAGGTCCAAGAAAATGTAGTTCTGGACTAAAAGGCCCTCTTAACGGGATATGAAGAGTTACATTTTCATCGAAATAATTACTTTACATTAGCACGAGAACAATGTTATTGAAACTGACACGACATTGAGATGGATACCTCCAGTACCCATGGATTAAATTCTAAACATAGAGCATTTAGGGATTAGTGAGAACCAAGGCGTGCGGCCGGAAGAAGATGGCGCTTCTCCAAGAACGGATCTGCCGTGCAGATACATAGTTCCGAAGACTGGTTTACAACATTGATGGGCAACTTTCTTAGGCGCTCGTCAAAAAGTAAATAAAACATTTTGGCGGTTCAATATAATTTATTATAAATCTCAATGAGGACTCAAAAATATTATTGGAGTAATTATTTAATATTAATGCCATGTATGAATTTGTGACTGCATTTCGAAAGTTCATCACGAGCTGATTCCAACCGGAATGTACTGTTTCTAATACAGCTCTTTTGAAATTGCATTGTAAAAAACACCTGTTTACAGGATGAAGAAAACATAGCACTAACCTTTGCATATGCAAAGAAGGGAACATCCCCCTAAATATATTTTTTTAAAACACTGAAATGGACCGGATAGAACCTCTAAGCGAGCTGTAGTTTGTTCACCATTGGCTTAGATTATTTATAATAAATAGAAAAACATTGTTAGACACCGTAAACAAGGTGATTATCTTACTAGTATGAGACATATGACGTCAGGAGTTTGAGCATGAGTATTTAAGCAACGTTAAATGCAGCTGTGGTAGACGATCGTTGCGAGACACCCTTCTTGCCATCTTGCCACTGTATCATCCCATGTGACTTCTTTTCAGCACCACATGATACAATCACAGTTCATGGAAGATTTTAAAGCAGAAGCACCGTAGTCTTTCAAATTGTTAGTGCTTTTATAAAAGCTAGAAAACTTACTTAGCGTATATGAATAAAAACTATGACCGTGAAAATTTAACGATATTTTAACGTGTTTTCCTTCCTGAATTCTTCCTTTTTGCGAGAGAATGTAATTATATTTGACTCTACCGTCTTGTTATGGTGGATGAAATTATTTATTTATTTATTCTTTTTAACGGGCAAATTGCCCTTTAGTATACATCGAAAAGCATCAATAATTACGGTAGGCATTATTCCCTTGTAAATAATTGAAATGTGGCATATCTTCAACAACCGTCGGTGAGAGATAGTTAATTATGGAAATTAATAAAGCTATTTTCTACCATATTGCAGTGCATTATTTGAGGCGAACAAACATAATATTTATTTATGAGCGAAGAAGTTTCCAATTAAAAAGTTCAAAACAGTTACAAATATTCCATTCATTGCCTCAATTAAAAGCAGAAGAAATATTGTCTTTCAACTATTTTCTGTTTCCCTTAAGAACACTTAATTAGCATTCGTAGACGAAGAATTCTACAATGAGAACTTCAAAGAATACGACGTTTCAAAAAAACAGGCGATGAAGTATCTTGACCCATCTTTCGAGCGCTTTTCTAAGGGAAAACGTACTCGTACCGTCAGCCGTTTGATGTTAGAAGCGAATGAATTTACAAAACTGCAAGGAAATTAAAAAAGTGCGACGTTTCGAAGAGCAACCGATGTTTTATCTCCACACAGTTCTCGAGTCTTCTTTCGAGGAAGGCACCCTTGCATCTTTGAACTCCGACGGTTACGAACGACGGAATTTGTGAAACTATTAAAATGTTAAAGGTACGACATTTAGTACAACAGAGGTGAAGTATCTTGACCTACCTTTCCAGTTCTTTTTTTAACGAAGGACGCGCTTGTATTTTCGGTAGTATGCTGCTATGAATGAAGAAATTTTAGAAGCAGTAGAAAATTCAAAAACTCCGACATTTCACAAAACGATTGGTGGAGTATCTTAACCTATCTTTCGAGTTATTTCTTAACCCTTTTAGCATGTCACTGCCGACTTTGGTGGGTTGTTATCAAGCTGTTTTCTAGAACGAGTCAATACAGTCGTATATATTTATATAATAAATTCCGTCTTGTCATTGCTACCCGAAGTAACTCCTTTGTTGTAGTATTCTTCGTCTATGAATGCCAATTAAGTTTGTTGTTCTTCAGCGAAACGGAAAAAAGTTGAAAGACTACGTTTCTTTTATTATGCAATTTCAGTAATCATTTTTTCTATTATGTTATAAAAAGAGGACGTCGTAGCTCAACAAGCTCAACAAAATTTTCTACACCGACGGGAATTTATTCAAATTGACAGAGTAATGAAAGGAGAACCTTAAAAATCACTAAAAAAGAGAACGAAGAAGTAATACTTTTAAACTTTTACGGATATTTATAAGCTGTAAACAATTTCAGTAGAAAACTGTGACTATTACAATATATGTAGTTTAATTATCGTCGACTTACCGAAATGTACAATGTCAACGTCTCACAACGTCAGGGAATTCTAACGAAAATCCCATTTCACCTTACCTACAAACAGACAGAAAAACACTTTCATTAAAATTCACAAATTGAAATCTAAAGAATTATTTGCATTAAAGTAATTTGTGTCTGCCGTAATATCTTTAGTCCAACAGAAACAAGTAGTTAAAGCCACAACTTTCCTGTTGGGAATCATTCCTTCCATGTTACTACAAGCGCTTTGTATTGTGTTTGAGCGTATTAGATCTTTAAACACTAAAATACATCGTTTATTTTGAAAATGGCGACAGTCACTTTGTTTTTCAAGTTGAGACATTTAACAGTTTACGTTTTAATATTGTTGCGTCCGTAGCAAACCTTATTCTATCTCCCATGAACATTCAGGGACAAATTCCATAATTCAAGAGCGAGTAACAGGAATGAAACTCAAAACACTCTTTTTTCGTTAACAGTGAGGTGGCACGAGAAGGTATGCTTCATGCGTTAAGATCGTAAAATGAGTCGAAGAAGTAGCCTAAACTATGGTATCGCGAAAGGCAATTGGTGACAAACCGATTTTACGGTCAATTCTCTCATCCCCTCGATGAGAATATGTTCTGAGAATAAGATCAGAGGTGCTGATTGTCCCTGCCTCAAAAATTCCAACGCTCCGAGATAATTTCGAGTCCCCTCTTTCCACTCATGACCCAATCAGAATTCAAAAAGTCTGTAGTTTTAAGCCGTAGAGTAGGGATGCGAAAGGGATATAAGACCCTTGAAAATTCAGGCGCGTACACACACCTTTTTTCGTTTTAGTTAGAGCCTTTTTCGTTACAGTTAGTTCTTCAGTAGTTAATTGGAGTAGTTCGTTCATTCATTATTAAATTATCACTAAGAAATTATTAAAGGTTGATTATCGAGGTTATTACGTGAGCATTTATTTTAAGCAGTTATTGAAAGTACAGTAAGAATCGGGAAGGGTGCTCTATATTGTGACCAAAACCACGAGCCGTATCTCCGAGGGTTGGCATCAACTCCGTTAAAATAAAAGTAAGCTTCTTCATATTTTACACTCCGGCTCTCAACCTTTCCCACCTTTAACCTTTATTCACCTTGAACCTCATGCCTTTGCGCAACTTCGCGTTCTTGGGTCCGGTGCCGTGTAAAGAGATTCGGTTCTCTGACCGAAAACGGACCAGCGGTCTTGTCCGTCGTGAATGTGCGTAAATTGACTTATATCACTGACCACAGTTTTCCGTGGAATCTTTACAGTTTTCTCGTTTGTTAGTCTTAAATTCGTTTCGAATGTAACAATATACTAAAAAATATTGATATCGAGAAGATTTACTTGTATTTCATATTTCAAAATAATTGTGTTTTTCAGTATAAGCAATTTCGTGTAGCCATTGAAGAATTATCATCTTTCATTACGGTCAAGTATTTAACTGATGTCACTTACAAAATAAGCGAGTCAAATAATCCTTTCTTTTGATGTTCCAGTACGTTGACTCATTTTACTGGAATATAATTAGCGTGTAATATTAAGAGAATTACGTTACAAAGATTTAATTATATTCACGTGTACACGATAAAAGTCCAAACAGTTATGTTATCCAAAAATTAATTCTTGAGCGGTGACATCACTGTTCAACAAATTTAAACTTTTGTTATGATCTACAATATCCACTGGGTGATCCTCGTAGAGTTGCTCGTCCTAAACACGACTCCGGAATCGGAATTACTCCATCGCCCACGATTTTTGAAAAACTTAAGCTTTGGTGAAAACACCCGATTTTGGTAAAAAATGAGGTACTACGTAAAAACTGAATCGACCTGCCAAAATTAAAGACCCTTTCCGAAGCTTTACTGGGCAAATTTCCTCTTCAAAAATGTCTACAGAATTCGATCCTGTATAGCAAATTGCACTAGATAAATAACTTTTCGTAAACATGCCAAAAAAACGTCGAATATTTTCGAATGGGTACTTTTTTAAACTTTGACGGTCATTTACAAATATTTAAGACAATCAATTTTAATAATTGTATACGCCAATATATTTGGTGCGTTTTCCTCTATCTTTTAAGATAAAATTGAACTTTCCAGTGTTGTTAGATTGTACATGATACCTCATTTTTTACCAAAATATTTTTACAAAAGCTCAAGATTTTCAAAAACGAAGGCTGTTGGTGGAATTCTGCTTCCAGATTCGTGTTTAGGACGAAAAACTTTACGAGGACCACCTAGTGAATATTGCAAATCAAAATTCGTGTTGAATATTGCATTTAACTGGTTATTTTCTATTTATATTTTCATAAACAATTATAACATTCATGCTACTGAACATTTTCTACAGAACATGCTACACCTTTAGAATTATGCTGCACCGTTTGATAATACAATATTGCAACACTTATCCAAACCAGGATGGTAAATCCGCGTTCTTGAATTGCAACATCGAAAACAGACTGCCACCAGAAACAATGCAAACAACCTTATCATCTATTTTAACAACTTCTCCACCCGTCCAACTCGCCTCAATGAACGAGAAAAGTTTTGCGTGCGTGCGAAAAAAAGGAGAAGTAGAACAGCCAGGAAACACTGGGATTATGTGTAAATTTATGTAAATTAATGGATTATTCTAGTTTGGTTAAACCACGGAATTCGTGGCCCTTGTCGTGCTTCCTTTCTATTTTCCAGCGTTTATGGAGTTTCGTGGCGAAAAAGAGATACGCCGCTCCGACAAATGCGAGAATAATGGCGCTGCCATGGAGAACGCATGGCCCGCGATATAATGTTCCCGCGGAAGTTTATCTTTTCAACAATTCGCATGAACATCGTATTTCCGATATGACTGCTAACCATCCCGTAATAATTCACGACGCTTTAATCGCGTACAAACGGTACGGAACTGAAGCGATGCAGCTACCAAATTAATTCACTCCGAGCTTGTTAATTAATTCGCAACACGTTCTCTGATATTTTAACTCTGTGCTTCTTTCGGAAATTGGAGGAAGGCAGTATCACGTGATGATTCTGAGCGGATGATAAATTAGCGGGAAACAGCAATCTCGTTTTCTTCTTTAGTCTTTTTATCGCTACCCGTCGACGAGAAAATCTTTCATGCGTGAAACGGGCAAAACTGGTATAAAGTGAGGAAAATTACGGAGAGTATTTGTCATTTTAAAGCCATTTAGGTGTGAACATTTGCAACGAAAGTCGCAGTAAATAGCATATTTGCAGTGGAGCTCATCTTTGTTCCAGAATATCATGTGCGATGTATTTGTTTATTTTATAAAAGCAAAAAAGTATTATAACTTATCTTCCGCGTTCTCTCTATCAAAATATTTTGCAAGGAGTCAATTATATGACATTTAAAATTACGTTTGCGGGACGCGTCGTTTTGACGCATTTCGATTTTCATGAGGAAAATAACAGAAACTGGTTACATTTTCATTTTCTTCGAAGCTTTCCAGCTTTGTAATTCTGTATGTGGTACATATACCTATCTATACTGATAAGCGTTACTGTGACGCGATCGTAATGTATGCAAAAATTTTAATAAGTTGGCTCACTCATGATAGTATACAGTAACAAATGAACCGCTCACTTGCCAAATCGATTAACCTCGTAAAACCTAAAGTGGAGAAATATGATGAAATAGTATACACTCTTTTTCAAAATTCCCTTCAAAATATAAATACAAATAAATATTATAGAATGCATATACGAATGTAGCTTTCCTCTAACGAAGTATATAATGAATAAGGTGGAATAGTCTTGGAATTAATTAGATTGACTTCTGAAATCAATTATTTATTATTCGATGGCCAAATAAACTTCGTCATTTAATGGTGCTGATATTTATTATTTCGGAAATTTATTCTAAACAGAAAAAGTTAGCATTCAACCAAGACTTTTTTACAAAATTCTAAAAGGGAAGTTCAATTTGGCCTGTGAACTGCTCAAATATGAACGTGTTAAAAGAGTTAGTTCAAGAAAGTAAACGTCAAACGTTAACATAAACATTGCAATGGCGATACTTAGAACCCGATATCCTAAATCTCAAATCCTATGAATTTACATTGGAGAACCTTGATGCAAAAAAAAAGATAAGCATCAAAAAAAGAAACTAAACTCATTGTCAGTATGTGTATTGCAGTCATGGTGTGAAGACATATTTAAAATTAACGAAGTCCAATGATTAGGACCGTGTTTAATAACATTATCTGTCGTTGTTAACAAAGTTTTCCTCCAAATTATAACAGTCCCGTCAAATGAGTATGCTTTGTAATGCGGGATAAATATTTTGTGAATATCTCACAATCAGTAACTGTTCGTTTTAGAGTCTACACAGTATGATGATTTTTTATGCAGAATTTAGTGCTTTATCAGAATTTGACCTGCATCTTGATAACACAGTGAAACAGCATAAAACCCCCATGTTACAGTTAAATGCCTCCCCCCCCCCCCCCCGTCGTAAACGTGCAACTTTTGTCCGAAATATTATTTCATGCAGTACACATATTCTGAGTTATTTAGAATCACCACATTGCAAAATTCACCCTGTATATCTCATAAAATCATTTATAAGTTAATTGCGTATAATTACGTTGTTTTTCTAGTTGCTTTCTAAGGTAATGCATGATTTTGCTTATGCGCCAAATTGACGCGAGTCCGTAGACATAAGTATACAAGAAATGTTCGTGTGCATAGTTTTAATATAGAGAAAAGACAAATCTCTTTGTCTTGGACTTTGTAGATCTCATTAGAATTCATGAATATTTTTCATGTTACTTTTATTAAATATCTTGAGGAGGTTTTAAATATTGACAGATAAAAAAATAAGTAGGCGAAAGTCCGTTGCAAGTAGGCAGCCGCTGAACCACATATTTCGAATTAAAATTTGGTATAAATTTTACTATTTTTATTCTCTCTCTCTGTCTCTCTCTCCCCCACAAAGACACCCTACAATAAACTGTATATAGAGTGTATTAGGTCAGTTTACAATTAATTTGCTGTTAAACTTTTTTCATTGGAAATAAATAATGCGAGAACACCGTTTCCACCGTTTATTACAGTGCCTCCTTTTCGAAATTACTAAAGTGGTTTACATTAGTCTTTGTAGAATAATGGACTATTTCTCATGTGAAAGAAATATCCAGAGAGAGCCTGGATGAGAGATTGGAGTGCCATAATTTTTTCTTTGTGACACTATGTCAAGAAATAAATGACAATTTTTATTCTTTTTCGAATATTTCTTACGATACACTTTAGACTGGAAAGTATCCGAAGAAACTATAAAATTCGAATATAAATCTCAGAAATTCACAGACGAAATCATCGTTGGATCAGAAATTATAAATGTTATTCTGGATGAAACTTAGAAAATGTAAAATATTCTTTATCTGTTACAAGTCAAATCAGTTGATACTCGTAAGTGATAATCATTTCTAACGTATGCCGAATTTCTGTGGATGCATCCTATCCTACATTTATTTAACGATTCCATGCATAAAACATAACGATTGTGCCTGTACAGATGATACACACGTTTCTGCGCAAGAAATCGTCATTAAATTATAAAGCGCGCGAAAAAGATGTATGATTCTCATGTTCCAATTTCTCGGGAATTCTAGAAACCACTGCTACGATGCACGTGAGTTGCACGTTTTTGAAATACACCTCCAGTCCGACAAAGTACGTATGATTTATGCATCTTTAAAATGGATTCTCAGGAAACACTTATACACGAAGATCGTCAATTTTGCTTCTCAAATGCCCGGTCTTTGCGGAAAGTTCAAAGATTGATAATGTGGCCTGCGTGCAATTGACAGATTGAATTCCACAAAAGCTCTCTATCAATCTATACAAATAGACATCATCGTGTTCCAGGTTAGAAGAAAACTGCGGCCGAAGCAAGAAAACGACCGAGAGAAACTTCACAAAGTTTCTTCTCCGTTTTATTTCTCTTGGAATTACTTTTCTTCATAGTAAGATATGCAAAGTAGTTTCGAATCGAGTTAGTGTACTGACAAACCACGAACTAACAAAAGGTGATTTTCGGTGAACCAAAATCAACGAGGAGTAGCTTTATTTAGATATATTTTGAAAATTTTGTGGATGATGCATGAGTGCAACGTGCAAAAACATAAAGTTATTCTGTTGAATAATTAAAATTTGTGATAGTATCACAGCAGATGCAATGCTTTCGTACTTTATTTGCGGTATAACATTTCTTCAAATTATATATTATTATTACTGCAAATAGTAATTACTTTTGATTTTGTACGCGTGAAACAAAAACGTTATGAATGTAAATTACGTTTCCTTTTGACAATTTATAGAAAGTAATTAATCGACTGTTACTAATTAACGGTACATAAAAGGTGCATAAATATGTGATGTCCAATTTCATAAAATACCTTAATATTTTTATATTAATGAATTTCAAAATATGAATTGAAATGATGGTGTTAAGAACAAATCGCTTATCTTTCTTATAGATGTGCCACCGTTTCCACAATGAATGGTACAGTGACACTGCACTCATTTTACAGCCCAAAAGAAGAAAACAAAATTTTCTTGTGTTACAAGTCTTCTGGAATCTACAGCTCCTTAACACAGGAACTTTTCAAACCGCAAACACAATAATCAAAGGTAATACGCTTTCTAACTGGATTGTCCCTTTACCCTAAATTATGTTGCGACCGAAACAAGCATGGCTCTCGAAAAACTTTGAGATCGCTGAACGGAAAGCTGCAGCGAAGAGTCAGTATCAATTGCAAGGCCGTTTAAGTAACCGCGTCAGCAACTTCAGTCAGAGTACCACTATCTTCGGGCACACTATGATAGCAAAACTATCAACCGTAGCTTTACATGCTCAACTTGGTTGGCCATCTTATCTAGAGCATCGATTTAACCTGAACGATAATAGTCCAAGTTACATGCTGAAAGAGTTTCTTCCTCGTCTTACCTGCTGCTCTCATATGACACGCCTAAACGATATTAAGAGATATCATGTAAACACATCACGATGTGTCAGCTTTCACGCAGACACCCCTTTCCACAGGGAAACCTGCTTTCATGAGAGACAAATTGAGCTGAATAATCTTAAAGCCACTTTCATCGAACTGCGGTCCACTTTGTCGTGCTTGTGTTGTTCTTTGGTAAAAGGACATTTGCGTTGGAAGTATGAACGTACAATATGTTTAATATTTAAATGTTAAAATATATTTAATGTTGCTAATGTTAAAATATATTTAAAGTACAATTTCGGAGTTCTCACACAATTGTTTCTACAAACATTAAGTGAGAATGTACTAGCAATGGCGGAATCTTAATTTGCATGAAATCTTAACATTGTCGTAATTATATAATTTCTCCAACGTATTTTCAACACTCTGATTATCTTGGTCGTTATACTAATCGTTGCTATAATCGGACTGATAGATACGGACGGAATTTTAATATTCACACGGAATGGTAAAGAAGTCATGATATTTACTTTTTTTATATACTTGCGGCTTAATAAATTATTCTGGTTTACAAATTGGATCGTTTTTTTAGCACAAAGAACATCTACACTAATTCGTATGCATTCGATGGCGCTGAGCACGAATATGGAATACGTCTCTCTGCATTAGCCTGCATTTTTGGGAAAATCAGTTTTAAACAGAAATATAAATTTTCAACTTTCACCAATTTTGTATTTTAATCGTAAAGGTTATTTAAATTATTTTATTGAAAATGATTCTATAACCTCCCCTCCTTCTGCCCCGAATATGACGATTCATGTTTCTTCATTTCAATGCTCAAACGAAAACAACGCCAAAAATGCTTCAATTTTTATGGACATTTTCCAATTTATCCTAAAAACTAGACGTTCAGGAGAAAATCTAATAACAGGAGGCGATAGAACAGACATTTTTCTTGGGGAAACCATAAAAAAAAGTTGCAATAGAAATTTTGTTTTCGATTGAGAAATTAAAATAGCTCCACAAGACTTAAGGTATTGCAATTGATTCTCAGCGCAGCAGTTTTATACATGCCAGTAGCATGCTTTACAATTACATTTATTGTTTGTCAGTTTTTTTATGGCAATAATGACACAAGCTACTTAAAGAACATCCGTTCAATTGCGTGAGCGAAGTTATGACGGTGCTTGGAAGAGAAAATGTTCAAACCTCCAGACTTCACTATACACTTTTTGTTGAATGTACAGAGTTATTTCTAATTTCTGCTTATTGTTAATGTTAAAAATCAAATATTAGCTATGATAAAGGAATTCAAGCTATTTCGCCGGTAATAATTAATATTAGCCACCACGGAAGCACAAATTAATATTTTAAAGTTATGGTATTTAAATAGTTCTTTTTCTTGCGAATAAAATAATGCCACACAAAATAGTAATTTGTCCTATATGCTCGTCAATTTATGATATTAATTATAATTTTCAACTTAGAATTTTGATAAATACTGAAAAGAAGTAATACAAATAAATGAGGCTACGTAGGATAAGATAAAAATATCCATTCAATTTTTCGGGCGAATATTACGGAAAGTAGAATTTTCATATCGCGCGTCCTCTATGAGATATCATAGTGACCCCTCAATCTGTCCCGTGATATACCTGTCTTTACATAAAATATCGTAGAGAAAGTTGGGACATCCAATAAACTTGAAAAGTTATCCCCTTCTATTAGGGATTCCTAAGATAAGATCACACAAATTTTATACAAATAACTGGCCTTTCCGCTGCAAACTTTGAACGAAATTTTAAGAAAACATTTGAAAAGAAAGTGCTGAAAGTGGTATCTTATTTAAAGAAAAACCAATATAAAAACATTGCATGAGAATGTCCTTTCACAAGAGCCTAATCCACATTTACTAAAGCCGTCTGAAAGTAATTATCTGCAGTCAATATGATAAACTAAAGAAAAAACAAAATTATTTAAGATAATTTGATTTTTATATTCACAAAGATATTATAGCACAAACGGAAAGAGACGGTCGTTTTGCAATTAAAAAATTAATGATAACATGCGTTCAGACTCTTCTGAATTGTTAACCGAAAAATGCAGATCATAAAATTACGAAAAGTATAAAAATTCGAGAAACTGTACTCTTCTGCAGACGGGAAAACTTATTTTCGAACAAAAATAGGCATTTCATTACCAATATTTGTGAACACAAAGGTAACACCCATAAAACAAGTTGGCGTTTTTTCTTTTTTTTTCTTCTCAATACTAGTAATACAATGAAGGAAGCAAAGATCGTGTAAAGATTTGTTTTACTCGGTAAATATTATATCGAGTATCATACTTTAAATGTGTTAAGTAGTTCTACATATTCTTCATAATTTTATAATTTTTAACTTTCTACAAATACTTATATATTAATCCACCAAGTACTTAGATACAACTATCAATTACTCCTCAATTTAGGAAGATGAATAAATTAAACTTTTTCTGTTAGTCGAATGGCTTTCAATATTTTTACAATAAAGGAAGGTTTCCAAAGTCGTACCAATCTGCTAAATTGTATCACCTACACTTTGTTCAAATAATGGCAAATAATGACATATAATCATATATCTTATCACTGAGGATAATGACTTCGCAATATAATCTATGTGACATTTTGTCAGCTATAAATTAGTGTAGAGTTATAATAAAAGATAAAAAATATAAAATATAAAGTACAAAATACACTAAACACACAAATAACCTCTCGGAAATTACGCCTTAACTCTGTCGCTGAATCTATCGATACTTAAATTACGAGTACGTTGTTCGCTATTACTAAATTGACAGTGGGCCTTCCCACGCAGCTACTTTCCTCCGAAGGCTTTGCACCCCACAGACACAAACACACATAGACACAGACATCATCTCTCAGGCACTTTCTCTTACAACATTCTTTCACTTTCTCTCTCACACACAGGATCTTTCATTTCTCTCTCTCTCTCTCTCTCTCTCTCTCTCTCTCTCTCTTTCTCTCTCTCTCGCTCGCACTTATCCTACATAAGCATTATCCATATCGAAAAGAATGAAATTATTTTGTCATATATTATAAATGTGTTAGATAGAATGTGTATTCTAACATGACAAAGATTATTGTGGCTCTAAATATATATAATATTCGAAAAATACATTATTGTTTTTTTCAAACATAATAATTAATTTTAAATAAATAATACAGGTAGAATTTGGGAGATGAGCTAGTCCGACTTAGGATACCGGTTGCCAAGATCGCACTTTTTTGTCATTACAAAATATTTTTTATCGGATCATTTTTCTATGCCATTTCAAGTCGGACAACTCTCTTGCAATTGTCTTTAATAAAATTCGGCATATTTATCTCTCCATCGTAAACTAACAGATGTAACTGTATCGTAAACTAGCAATAGTAACCTAACCATTTTTAATCGCTCCCTTCCAATGCGTAATTAAATAATAATATTTAAGTCCGAAACTTAAACATTAAATTTGAAGGCAAGAGGTTAGTAATAACTATTTCTACATGATTTTATAGTAACAAAGTCTTTTAAAAAACTATCATTCCATAATTTCAGCGAATTACTTTTATAAATAAGTTTACTAATTTTCTCTATTTTCGAAATTTCCTTAGGTACTGCAAATTTGGCAAGTTTTGCCTAATAACTGAAACATTCCATTCTCCCAGAAAGTGCGACACTTTTTTTGTAAGTGTGAAAAATGTTGAACACCTTCGCTAGAACTGGACACACGTAAAATGATTGCATAATTCTCCTCGCCCTCAGTGAATTTTCGTAAAATCAATAAATAACCACCGAAACTCCTTTTAATATATCCGACTTGCGGAGATCTCATTCTCCGGGAAAAAAGACCACCTTCTCGGATACATAAATCAAAACGTAAACGGACGAGAACTCTGACGCAACGTCTCCGGCAAGGAGAAAAATACCTCGAGCGTCGTTCGCCGATCGAAGAAAATGAAACGATAAGAAATATCGCGAAGTATCGAAACCCGGGGGTTCGGGCGTTTTGAAGAAAATGGAGCATCAAGGAAGGTGCTCTCATGATTCTCCACCAAGATCACCGACATGATGTCGCATTCGTTTTCGGGATGAAAACGAGATCAGCGAAATAGCTGATGGGAAAATTTCGGTTTGGAAGCAATGCCATGTATTTTGCAGAACTGCCGGTCGGCTTCACCAATTCGTATCGTCTTTTCGGTTAACCCATTATCCTCTGTGCCGCCGCCACCAGAAATAGATATTACTTTTTCCTTTGAAAATAGAAATGGCATTATAAACTTTCTAAGAGCGGAGTGAAACGAAAAACACACGTTCCCACCGGATGCACGATGAATTCGTTTGTCGTTCCCCGACCTCGTGGTTTGCCGACTCGACTGCTTCCGATGATTACCTGTTTTTCAGCGAATTAATTTGAGACCACGACGCTTCATCTTTGGCAATGGCTTCCACAGTTATCTGGGCTAATTTCTGTGAGTTTTTTGCTGGTTCTGCATAATTAATATGACGCGGGTTATCTTAGAAGGTGAGATTGAACACTGCTCACTTTTACATGTAATGTTTCAAAATATTAATCATATTTTCTAATTATCGTAAAACCAAGAGAATTAAATCATTATTTTTAGCGTCTTTGAGAACCTCAGAATTGTAGAGTATCGAATGTTGTCGTTGACAACGACTCTGATAATTATTTTACGTAATAAGTAATGTTGATGAATTTTTTTGAACATTTTTGTAGACTGAAAGTGATGCGCCGTTTTGTAATATTTGTCGAGTATGCATATCAACAACTTAGTCCAAAATTGATACATATATCAAATGGAGGTTAATCTGTAATCGTGCTTAAAATTAGCGACAGAAAATGTAATAAAAAATCATTTCTGCTCCAGATTTCCGATTTTTAGAAAAAGATATGTAAAAATGTTTCCAATAATAGGCCGCTATCGTCCGGAGCCCGACGAGTCATGGTGATAAATGTGTTGAAGTTTGCGAAAGAACTCTAATTGAAAGCACTTTGAATGTTGGTCTTCAGTAATTGATCCGAAAATTCCTATTTCAACGACTTATCTTTATGTGGCAATATTTGAGATTCCATAGATTTAACTTTAAACGTGGATTTCGTACGAATTTCCTTAACATTTCTACTGTAAACTTTCCACGGATAGATGATTCGATGTCCGAGCAAGAAATTGAGTTGGATATCCGTGAGTCGCCAGAGAGGTACGGCAAAAATCCTTGATTAACTTGCAAACAAAAGTCGACGCCGGAGAACAGGATGGGAGCTTTATGATACTCAAAGTTTCTGAAGAAAGTTTAACCGCTTCGTGGAAAAGGATCGGGCTAATGGTACAAAGTCAAAGTGTGGCGCAGAGCGGTGTAATGCGAGATAACGAGATAGATATTTCTGCGAAAAAATGAGACTAGCTTGCTTTTATCGTCAACTTGCTAACCGATTCTATTAATTAAAAGAATTAAGTGGATTTATAGTGACACAGAGTGAGATTGGATGGTGTTTCATTCGATTAGGAATCATAAAGGTAATGAAGAGAAGTTAAATTGTGGTGTCGATTTTAATCGAATGTTCTTTAATGAATTTATAGCAGGCTCAATGGTTACTTGATCGGCAGAGCTGTCCTTCGAAGAGCTCCGCCTGCGTCCCCTTCCCGTGCGCTCGAGAGCTCGCTGATTGCTTCGCCTTTCACTTGCCAGGTTCGGACCTATTGCCACGCGCGTGGTGGCGTATTGGGGCGACATTCGTATCTAACCGCTCGCGCTGGAAAGACATGCCACGCGCGTCGATCGCGGAAAACAAAACGACGCGCGCGGCACGTCGACCAAGGTTATTTGTCGAAAGACAGTTTCAGATCGCACAACGTCGCGTGCAGGGTAAAACAAAAGTATTATTAGTGAAAAAGTATGCTCTGATATGATTTAAATCAAATACAATTAATAGATTATAATGTTTCTGGACTTCTGGCGATGATTCGGTGAAATTCAACCACTACGTGACGCCTTACGCCGAAATATAATGCTCCGTTCTAGTACGCGCATCTATAAATTAATTTCTAGCGCAAACAGTTAAGGAACTCCGCGACAGCAGAACGCAAGGCCTTCTCGCGTTAAAGAATACATTGTTGCGGCCGAGCATTATATTTCGCCGTAAGGCGTCACGTAGTGGTTGAATTCCACCAAATCATCGCCAGAAGTCCAAAAACATTAAAATCTATTAATCGTATTTGATTTAAAACTTATCAGAGCATACTTTTTCACTAATAATACTTTTGTTTTACCCTGCACACGACGTGGTGCGATCTGAAACTGTTCTTCAACAAATAATCTTGGTCGACGCGCGTGGCATGTATTTCCAGCGCGAGCGGTTAGATACGAATATCGCGCCAATAGGTCCGGCCATGACACCGAGAGAGTGTCTGTGAATCAGTGACATCTCAGCTGTATGCATGGGTGAAACAGGCGGAGCTCTTCGAAGGACAGCTCTGGCGATCAAGTAACCATTGAGCCTGATTTATAGCAAAATAAACTGACCTATATCTGACGGGTTTTCCTGATGCGTATTGTATATAAAGATCTCTAGCACTTAACATGACACGAGTAGAAAGATTTAATGTTTTAATTTTTCTAGAATAGTTATGGTAGTGCAGGTAATAAAGTAACAGGCGCGATGTTTTTAAGACTAATATGTTTAAAACTGTGTAATGGTGGCAAATTCTTGTATTTTTTGTGTTTCTATATCCTCCTAATATCTGAATATCAGGAAATCAAATATTAAATATTTTTATTGTGGTATGAATGGATTTCTAGTTATGAATGTAGCGCATCAGTTGTTTGCCCTGAATGTGTAAAACCATCGAGAAGCTTCCGGGAACAGGATCTTCATTTGTCCTTAAAGGCCAATGACCCCGGAGCTATCGATCGGTTATCACTATGGCAAACAGCTGATGACGAGAGTGCGAGTGTGGAACGAGTATGCCGTGTGAATGTTATAAATATATGTGCGATTGAGAATTGAGGGAGAGACTTCCGAGAGACTTCTCAGAGACTTCTGTGAGATCCGAGAGAGAATTGTGCGAGAGAGATTAATAATTGAGTTGTTTGTGTAGTCCGAGTTGTTTTGCGTCGTTATCTATTATATAATTTGTGTCGTTTTGTTTTGTGTTATATTAATATTCGATTTGCTGTTAATTAAAATAAACATTCTTGATTTTTCCCGTTTAATTCCTACATTATAAATAATATTGTATACGTTGACTAAAACGGTTGCGTGTGAATGCAGAAAAACTGGATCGTTTCTTTGTCAAAATTATGACGTGAAAATTACTGTTCGTTTATGATATGCAAGTATATTATAATTCCTGCTGCGAGTAGTTATAACGCCCATCGCAGAGCAGCACTTCTTCCTGTGCCCCTACTTCAGTGTTACATACAGCCCTGAAAATTTGGTAAATTTCAACCCGGCGCCAGTCAGACGCTTAGCGAAAACGTAGAAGACAAAGAAAGGGCTAGCTGTATAGGGCCACATTCCAATCTGCATCCCAACAAACTACATCCATTAAGAATCAGATAAACCGAATGTACGACTTCCGCTGCCGTGGCCAGATTTTCTCTCGCCTCCTTGGCGCTCTTACTTCCCAACCAGAGTCCTACCGCCTCCACTCCCTTTTTCCGTAGTTTTCCCAAAACTGGGCCCTATATAAGCAAACCAGTTTTTGTCCCCGCGGGCCAGTGTTCCTTAAAAAAGCGTCACGCTACAATTGAATCATAATTTGTAACAACAAGTTGTACAGATACCGGATACCTATTCTTTGGAATATACCTTTATATTCTCACGGAGGGTATTTAGAGTCAGTTTTATTAATTCCTTCACCTTCGAGTAACAGAGCAACGATTTCTTTTATTCATTCTTACCGCTCGGAGTGAATAAGATTTAAAATTCAAAGCTACGAGCAGTAGTTAAAGAGAATTTACGGGTTGCAGTAATTTTCCTATATCCTTTTACCAGCCAGTGGCGGTGCCCCCGTATCCATTGGTACAGGCCTGATCCGTGATACTGGTGCGAGTTCAATGCTGTGTTGCCAGCCCGAGGGATGTTTTCCCTCGTAGGAGGCTTAGTGCGCATGCGCATGCTACCGTCACAGCCCGATATCAGCTGTTTTCACGGACGTATCTATGTGCAACAGTAGGTACGCGTAAGGGGCCCTTCCTACTGGGAAGTTCCCAGTCGTTTGAAACGATTCGTTTCCCGCGTTTTTCGTTACCACGTTCCGTGCCACGCCAATTTTGGCAAATACATGTTCATTTATTTCCTTGTAAATATGTTATTTATTTTAAAAATGTCCACTTCCTGTAATTTCTACCATACTTCAATCGCCGCGGGGGTCTAACGATACCCCATATTCGAGCGAAGTATATACGTTGCTGAGGCTCACGAGTGCGCATGCGTCAAAAAATCCCTCGGCCTGGCATCACTGGTTCAATGCAGTTTTCTCTTGTTATTAACAGGCAGACGGCGGCCCTATAGTTATGCTATAGGTTAGTCCGGTCCCCGGAGCATATCCTTAATATCAGCTAGTGGCGGTACCCCCGTATCCATTGGTACGTGCCTGATCCGTAATACTGGTACGAGTTCAACTCACAATCAGTTTGTTCTCGTTATTAACGGGCAGACGGCGGCCCAATAGTTATGCTATAGGTTAGTCCGGTCCCCGGAGCATATCCTTAATACCACCTAGGTCCCCGGAATACTCCTTTGAAATCCTACATTGCAACTAAAATTTCCGCGTACTGAATTAATACGATTCGGTCTCGTTCTGCTACTTGCCCGGCTCTTAACATCCATTATGATTTTGATTTTTGTCCTTACTGTGTCATTTGCTGATAGGCATCATCTTGTATAACATATAAGTTAAATAATATGTAATCTTAATACCTTTACACGTCTGTTTATGATTGTAAGACTTATGGCTAAATAAACTATTATACTCGAACAAATCAACTGCGCCATTAATATTCATTTGCAATTTTTAATCAGATTGTAAAAAGAATGAAAACTTGCCGATATTTCTATTCTTCGATCTTTTAAATGGTGCCGTTTTTATATTTAATCTTTGCAAAACTTTAATTGTGAACAGCATGACTCAGAAAAAATGTCCTCGTTAACAGAAGCTATGCAGAGATAAAAATGACGCAAAAACGTTTTATCGCCATGGCGTACAAAATACTTCATTAACAAGGAACGTGTACGTAAAATTGTTTAACGGAATCAATTTGCTCTTAAATATTAAACAGTCGAAGAAAATCATAGAATTATTTAAATTCGGCAGAAGACACCGTTACTTGAATTATGTATATAGTAGAAGAAACGTATCGGTTATTGAATCAACAAGTTATTACTGATTACTTTCAGTACTTTCTGTAATTAATACTAAACATATTGTTAAATGTCAGCATTTCTTTCGATCTCGTGGACTTGAAAATCGGTTAAAGCTGCATATTCGAAATAAACTGATTACAGCGAGCGACGTGCAAGTTTCAAGAGAAGAGAAGAAGCAAATACGAAGGTACTGAATTTCGAGCAGTGTTTTAAAGTACGATAGGTCTGACTGTAACAGGTAACACACTGTGAAGGAAACACCAAATCTCTGCCACTGCATAGGCATTCAGTAAAGAGGACTTGGAAAAGACAGAAAGTAAACTCTGCTCTCCTCCTCTCTTTCACTCTGCCTTATCTCTCGAGAACCAAGAACTGAAACGATTCTGTCCAGTGCAAATATTCGTAATGAGTTTCCCTATTAACCTTATCGCAATACCACTTGAAAATTCGATACACCTTTTCTTTGCACTGCTACTCAATTTTTGTACAAGTAATCGATATGACAAATATGCCAAAGACAAATTGTTTACTCCCACCGATCCACATACACGCGCGCGCGCACACACACATATCTGAGGTGTATTCGAGAAATTTATGGGAAAATCTATGGTGTAAAAAAATTTGCATTATATATGTATCACTAAATACTCGCTTTCCGTAGACAGAAATATATTAAAGTTTTTCCTTTTTCAATTCTTTCGGCGTCAAACATATTTAAAACACTAAACATTAAGGTGTACAGTATTCTACTACCTATAATAATGGTGATTATATATACAGTATGCTTTATTTAATGTCATTGCTCAGCCATGGAGATTTATCATTTCCTGGCATTATCATTTTGTCTATTATCTTGTAATCTAAAATATTAGATTAAACATCGGCGCTGCAACGCACATAGACTTTTATGAATTAATTACGTAAACACAAATCTAATTTATTAAAAAATATCTATTCCTACGAAAAATGTCTGTTTAAAGCTTTTCATATTAACAATATGACTGTTTGAAACACTGAGTTGATAGTTATTTAAATGCTTTTATTGCACTTTTATAATTATATTGTATAATAAACGTATCAGGACTTTTCAGTTCTGGGGAAACAAAAAACTTAACCAACTTTATTTTATTATAACACAATTTCTGATTGATTTTTTATTTTTTCAAAAATAGAAATAGTCATCGTTCGCATGGTGCATCCTAGCGTTGAATGCCTTTGGACAGTGCAAGGCAACTGATGCATTGCAGCGCTACAGATTAACCCTTTCACGGAACCATATATGCGTTTTGAAAAATCGTTCACCATGAGCTGGGAACACACATACATATGTATTTTCACAGCATTGTTCAGTGCAACCTCTGAACGCATGTATGCGTTCGATGTCAACAATGCTTGCGTGGCTGAAGATAAAAATAAAACACACTGTAAGAAATAATTTCCGTACTGTGTCCTTGGAAATATATCTATCAGAGTTATTTGTTAGGTATTTCTGTGCGTTTATTACGTACTTGTCGTGAAATTGAGTTACTTCAGTCATTTGTGATCATTTGTTCTTAGCTTTGTGGTAACACAGAATGATTTATACCAAAAATGTTTCAAGTTCAGTTGAAATTCATTGCAAAAAGTAACGGTGCCGTAAATAGTGAACATGAATGTATAATTCAAGAATTCAAACTTAAAATAAATATATCATTACGAATTAGTGGCTTCCCCTTTGCATAATATTGATTTGTAAATTTCAAACAATGGTTCATTTGCACCGTTGATGTAAGTACAGTCTAGAGCAATGGTTCTCAAACTTTCCCAGAATATCTTGTGTGACGATCACTTTACAATATTGTAGAGTACTCGCGAACCCATTAAAATTAACTACAGTTAATATTTTAGACTACTGTTATCAAAACATTTTTGACATACATTTATATATTCAGAAAGTAGCAAATCTTAGTCATCGAATGTACATTCAATGGGAGAGGTGCACTTCGTTGCTTGAATTAGATTGTTGAGGCTTCACGATATTCGAAATTTTTTTTGAAAGAATATGGGCCTGAACCTTCGATGCACACGCTGCTGGATTCAGAGACAAGAGTGTGCATAAACCACTATATAAAGTCTCCGAGGAACTGAACTAGATTTGCCGACGGGAAAATCGTAATTAGGTGACTATTTCGCGGCCCCCTCGAGGAGGCATGGGTAACAAGTTAATCGTGAAGCGATTTTTGTTCTGATCACAGCCGACTGGAGACGATTTCAACACGCAAACTGTCCCGTTGTCGCCAGTTAGTACACAAGATATAAATTTAAATGTGTTAAGTGCCAGAATTTTTGTATGCCTGGCAAACAATCTGAAGTCTCGCGGTATTAGGCACGGGGTAAGGAGAGAGTGTCACTCGCGCCGCACAGTGGTCGATTTCGTCGAAATCCTGGCCAAAACCTCAAAACGATTTCGATTTAGGCAAAAATGTACACATTAGGATTATTTGGGACGCTGATTATGAATCTCAAGTAAGAATTTCCAAAAACAAAATGGCTGATTCAGCATGGCGGACACTTGCATAAAAAAATTGTTGAATCCGCGTAAAAGTTATTATTCTAACTTTCCTAACTAATCTTCCTTTTAATTACCAAAAATTTCGGTGGAAGGAGAGAAATGTAACATTGAAATGAAACAAATAACACCTTCATACCTGCAACTAACTAGAATACATTCGTGTCCTCAAAGATCCTTCCGTTTATGATGGCCAATGGACGAGCCATCCGCGGCTACCTATTGTTGTCTCGAAATAAAAGACCACCACTCTGCCTAACCTCATTCAAACTTTTAACTCGATTAAGCAAATACATTATTTCGTAAATTACCAGGGTGACCGAAGGACAGGATTAACATAATTTATTGAGTAAAGCACGATAGCCCGGCCTTATGCCATAAATGCACTTCCTCGCGGAAGTCGCGCACGACACGCAAATAGCAATAACTCGTGGAGTAGCAAAAAGTAGCAACAAAACTCAACGAGTCCTCCTTCGGGAAGCTTCAAAGATTACTTTAAAAAAAATCACCGTGAAATTTTGTGATACTCTCAACTATTTCCTTAGGAGAAGAAAAAAATGCATAGCTCTTACTTTCTGTGCCATCACAGTTGTAAAATATGAAATAAAGAAATGAAACTAAAATATTTATTAATTTAAAGCATGACAAATAGCTACCTGTGCTGAAAAAGGAGATCGTACTTTGATATCACATCGAAAACATATTTTCAATTCCGATGTGAAAACGTTACATTATTCAAGTGTCAACTTTCAGATCGCATATTTCTAAGAGTGTTGTGCAAAAAAAATTATTGTTAGTAGGAAAGGATGCTCTAATGTGTTATAAATCGAACGCAATAGCTGTATTTCGAAAACCGCGAAAAAAATGTTGTTTTTTTTCGCCAGGATTTCGATGAAATCGGCCACTATGCACCGCCTATCCCCACCATATCGGTCCTGGAAGCATGAGATCGACTAATGACAACCGAAAATGCAATACTTATTTCGTCGTTCCCATGACGACGCCACGAATGAGCGGCTTTATCGGCTAGTCACGCGTAGCATCGAAAATGACGTCAGAACGGGAGATATCTCTATCCGTGAGGCGAATCAGAACAAATTACAGGCCAGAGGACTTTCTTACTTTTGCGAGGTTTAGGTTGATCGTGACACATTTTTAATAAAAAAATCGATTGTTTATATACAGAAGTTGGTCACCCATGCCTTAGACGATCGTGGACCCCAATCTGAGAATCACTGGCCTCGAATCTGAGACACAGATAGTAGAGTTGCCTGTGTGACTTACGAACAGATCTGGGTAATTCTGCAATTAATTATTCATAAAATAGATTGCATTTTTCTAAAATCTCATGTTTGTTTTGTATTTCTGTGGGTTTAACTATGACCATTTCCCCTCCTGTTTTAGTTATGATACATATGTACATCCCCTAGGAAAAAGTGCTCAGAAGTACATCCGTATATAATGTAAAGCTTGAATTCGGGCCCACTAACTGGACGCCCGAGTCTTCATGCCCATTTTAGTCCCATAAATCTTATGATTATCAACCGTACTTCATGATAAGTGCAAAGTGAATAACAATTTAAAAAAGATGAACCTGTAATCCGCTCTGCGTTTTTTCTCAAAAGATTATTGAATTCATGTTAATGATTCAATTATTACGGTTTATGAAAGTTTCACAGTTCCTATTACGTTTATTATTGGAAATTATCCTCAGCAATGGGAAATATATTTTACCAAAAACTCGAGGAAGGTAGCACAAATTTGATTATGACATGCACCTGCAACATCCATTTTGGTCTGCGAAGTTGTTTTTATTATGAATGTTCGATATCGAATGAATGAGTAATTTAAACGTACAAATTCATTGCGAGAAAAATATACGAGTGACATCTAGGAATGGGAGTAATATATATGGAATAATAAAAGAGTAGGTAGCTAATGTCCTATGAGTGAATGACGTCCGTAACAGTGAATTGTGTAACTTATTAATTTATGTTATTAAATGATTTCAACATTAGGCATGTAAATGCACTTAACAATTCACGCAATATTTCTCAATGTAAAACAATGTCTGCTTTCTCGTTACAATAAATTTATCACCCGTGACATATTACTAATTATAAGATTTGAAAGCCTAATTTAATACGCAACTGATACCCACGATTTAGCAAAATTGCATTTAAGAATAATTACTTGTAACATCTGCAAGTAATTATTTTCTGTCCTCTTATATTATCTTTTTTAATTTCATGGACATTAAAAAACGGTCATGTCGAAGTGTATACATTTTTCCATTACATTTTCCACCCTCTTCGTGTCACATAATTCATTTACAAAGTTCATGCTAGAGCAGTGTAAAATAAATTTCAGACGACAAAATAAATTTAAAAATATTTTTGCGATATAATTATTTCAAAAGAAGGAACCTGCAAAAAGCCTTTATTCTAGATGCGAGTAAAAATTTCACAATATAAAAAAACTATAAGAAGAAAAAAATAGCTTTCATTCTACGTAAAATCGATTACTTTCCATCACTTACATTCCGTACCGTTATTTCATGATTCGCGATATTCGCAATTTTGACTGGTCAGAAGCACATATTCCAATTGATTATCTTTCTATGACCGTTGTGCAGGTAAAATCTTTCCATATGGTAATTCGAGGTATGAATTAGAGAAGAGGTAACGAAGTTTTAAATTTCAACGACTTCATCTAGAGGGAAAAAAGGAGGAGAGTAAATTTTTGAAACCCCTTTCTCGCAATCTGTTAATTAGACCGTTAACAAATTGGAAGGCCCTTATTCTTAAAATTCAATGCAGCGCAATTTTATTTCGTCCGTCAAATTTTCACTTTTTTAAAAGCTTTAGCTGCTGCGTTTGACGAATTATTAACGGTTTGACAATTAGAGAGAATTTCTTCGACTGAGGTTCATTATAAAGAATTTCTAACCATCTCTTACTTTTTCTGCACTATTTCGTTAACATCTCTTAATCCTTTACAAAATCAGCATTTACTTTAGGTACATGAATATACAGTAGAATGGTATTTCTAATTATTCTGTTAAAACACCACTTGCTTTACTCCTTTCTAATTTTAGTGCTACCGCTTTAAAATTCTTTCACACTTTCAATTGTAGAATAATTTGTTAAAGAGCAAATAGCAAATTAATGCTACAAATGTTGATTGTATTTTACTGTGTTAACATTAGTTACCGCGATTGTTCTCACGAACTACGTTTACACTGACCCTTATGTATTTTCTAATTTTTTTTTAACTTTCAAGACTCAAGAATAAGAATTTTTACAGCAGAAAGATGCTATTAAAACTACATATGAAACCTTGTATGAGCAAAGAAATGCAAAAATTTTATTCTAGACTAGTATATCCTGCAGTTTTAGAGCAGTTCTGTCGCTTTAACATTAAATTAATGAGAACGTTTAATTATGAGTTACATAAAATAATTACATTATAGAATGTATTACTTTACCGCAATTTGAAAGTTGTCAAAGACGCAGAAAGAAATCAAATTCCCGGTTATAATTAATATCATTCAATTTAATGTATTACAATAATTTAAGCAAAAATATCTCAATTGATAGAATTGTCTTGTTATAATACGACTCAGGGAAATAAATATTTTTAAGCTACAAATTTGTATGAATTAATAAACCTTCAAAAGAGGCAGATAATTTTAAGTTAAAGTTACATATACCTGCTTTTGTCGCAACAGTTGTCCCGCAAAGGACAAACGTGCATTAAACTGTCAGAAATTTACAATGTAATTACTAAAATTTCATTTTGCCTTTCAGTGGCTGGGTATAATGGCTGGTACAATTTTATTTCGCACAATTACAACTATCATTAAAATTGTTAATTAATTACGGTTTACGACTCCAACAGCACTTGTTTTCCAAGGGGCACGAAATCACTGAACCGAGTGAAATTCGAAATACGATAGCGTTTTTTTCTCAGTGAATAACAGATCGTCAAAGTACTTAAAGTTAATAACCGAAATGTCAAAGATCACAGTTTCAATTTATCGACCACATATGCAGACGGTGAGATTTCATTTCACAATTAAATGACTAATTGAAAAAGTCAGTCCATTCCTCACGTGCGTACTGTATTAATTTTATTTATTCAGTTCTGCTTCAACACTCGCCTGAATGCAATTTAACTCCTAAGTAGAACCCCGACGAAAAATGGAATCCCATTGTGCTTTAACGCTTTTACCTGTGCTTTTAAAAGGAATAGACAGGAACTCGAGAAAATTGCATCACAGATAAATTTCACGCCTCCTAATTCACTGAATACCTCAACATGCTCTAATTTAGTTCTCGTATAAATTATTAAGCTAATTAGTCTACGAAAATAACACTTCCGCTTTCCTGCACATTTGCACGCTCATGCACAATTCATTAGATGTTCAGATATATATACACATATTAAAAATGCAATATTCGAAGCGGCTAATATGTTTTTCCAAATGCCGTTACTTTTCGTAAATTCTTTGCAATAAACATTTTCCAAAATATGGATTTAAGGAATGTTGCTTAGAATGACTTTTTTATGCTTTTTAGCATCTTCCCTTACTTGACACCCGTAAAAGGAGAAACAACGTTAAGCAAATTATTCGAATTTACTGAATTCTAACAATAATATATTAAATGTAAATATTCCTCCTTTATCTTCTTATCATCGTAAAATTAATATATGTGGACAGTGACGTTGTTGCAATCCTGCTCTTAAGGACAATATGGGTCATTTCCAATTATTACTGTAGTCTGGTTTAAACGAGTTGTTTAGTATTCATCATAACGTCAATATTATCTCATTCGCATACTGAATCCTACATATGTACATATAAATATCTGATCCGTGATATTCAAATCTGTTTCCATTGTTTTATGATTTTAATCGTTTAAGTCTATGGTATCACGAGAGCGTGGTCGCAATATCTCTTAGCAAATGATTCTTTTGTTAACAAATTTTTGCATAAATTGGCATTACATCTAAAAGGCTAATACGCACTTACTTATTGCTAGTAGCACGTCCTATCTCCGATATTTAGGATTATTGGTTGACACCATCTGGGCATACTTTCGATCAGCTTATCGACGTGTGAGACAGGAAGAGACCATATTTTTCGAATACAACGAACTACGGGATTCAATTTTGAAATAAGACCAAACATTGGGGAAAAATGTGGAAATCCAGTTACCCAAAAGATTATTAAATACCCAATGAACATACACGTTGGGAACGTTTTAACTTTCGGGGTTTCAGAACATTACGCGTCTTTATGAATAATTTAAATGCTCGAAAAATGATAAAATTGTATAAAAAGAGTCTCCCAACGTCAGTTAGAAACGTTGGTTTGGTGGAACTAGAAAGCAGTGGGCGCTTCAAGAGAATAATGGTCTGAAACATCGCAGCCGCTCTTGCACTGAATGGAAAACGAGAAACGTTATCAACGTGTTGAATTGGCAGTCTGAATCCCCTGATGCCAATCCGATAGAACATGTTTGGTTCCTTATGAAATACAATCTCCGAGAAAAGCGTATTTTATAATTGAAAGTCCTACTTCGTCATACTCGATGAATATGGAGGTCTCATTCATATTTTTCCTATCTCAAACGTTGTCACGCAATAATCGGAAAGGGTGGAGACTGGACGCACTACTAACAATAAGTAATGGCGTATTAGCTTTTTAGATGTGCTATCGATTTATACAATATTTTTACAAAAAAAAAGAATGATTTGCACAGAAATATCGTATCCACGCTCTTGTGATACACATGTAGATTCTTATCACAGATTTCTTCGAAGTGTCCTCTGTATCTTAAAGATCTATTGTAATTCTTATGTTTTCCTATGACGTAAAGTAATTACCATAAGAACAACGCTGTGTAAACTGCGGATGTCAATATGTTAATCGTTTAGTTAAGTTGTCAGAGTGGGTTGTAGATTTATTTGAATATTTGTTCGTTTACTCCAGCATTTCTTTTCATTTTGTTTTACAAGATTTAGACACGATAGACAAGATATATTTGCAAAATTTCCCAATGATTTCCAGGTGAGCCATCTTGACAGTAGATCTATCAAGCTGGCCAAAATTAATAACTCTTAATATTATAAGGAAATTCTGGAAAAATGTTACTTTTTATCTAACTTTCTATATTTATCTTGTAAAATGTAAAACATTAGCTGCACCTTTTTTCTTCACATTTCATCTTTACCAACAGATTTATCTAGAATATTTAATTGACCAAATTAATCTTCAGGAATATTAGCGTTAATATCATATAAACAATTTTGTATCGAATCACTTTGAACTAATTCTTCCTTTCGGTTAAAGAGGAAAAGTAGTTGACTTGAAGGATGTCATTGTACCAGAATTTAAAAACATCCAGGAAAATGTCTACATATCAGAAAAACTCCAAAGTGCGACAACTCTAACTGGGATCCTAAGTTGTTATTTGGAACATAACTTTGGAAAACAGCAGTAGATACTGTTACAGTTTCTGCCAGTCGACTTTAAGTCAATCAATTTGAAACTTTTTTCACTTTTGCAGGCTCTCCTCGTCAAAATTCGCGGAAGTGCAGTAAATAAAATAAATGAAGCACATTTTATACAGTATTCTAGCATACATATATTAGATGTAGCAAAAAGTTCTTTTGGATGAGTTTCATTTGATCAATCTCTCGCTCTTATAGCAATCTGAAGTATAGATATTAAGAATAATAAAGTACTCCGCGGTCCGGAAAACTTCACAATACAACCTCCATAATTAACATCTTAAGAAATGGCAGTAACAAAGGAGGATGTTCGGCATGTGTGTCCTACGGCCCACATGTACATGTACCTCAAGGGACAAAGTAAGTGATTTTTTCATTAGGATAGAAAAGCTCATAACCGGTTTACTCACCGGTTATAGCTCCGCATGATTTTCACTTATTTGGCTCCCTGTAACATTATTTGGTCGGCACAAAATTGATAGAAATCAATAGATGATATCAAAAGATGCCTAAATGAATTCGTTTCATCAAAACCTCCGAGTTTCTATCGCGATGGGATTCGTATGCTGCCAGAAAAGTGGCTAAAGATTACAAGTAACAATGGGTGTTACTTTAATAATGAAATATTTTTGTTTTAATTGAAACCAAATTTTGACATGATCGGAAAATCGGAAAGAACTTCTTACTGCTCCTAATACATAGGTCTGGGAATACCGTATGGTCAATTTTTCATATCAAAAAATACTTCAAGGGTACATGTTGCCCGAGGCAGAAATAATAAAAGTATATATTTCATTTTTTCGATATGGGAATAATTTTCCAACAGTTCAATTTAATTTTCCAGTTAGTTAATTTTCCAAACTCCAGGATATTAGCGATGACATTTTCATGACAATAAACATGCAAATATTTGAGTACTTTACTTTTTTTTATTTAGAGCACGCGAATATTCAACAATCACACGTAAACGTAATGGAAAGTGTTATGTTTCGGGTTAATTGATGTGAAACTCCTGTCGCGAATGGAATACAAATTTGATTGAAAATGGGAGGGCGTATTATCCATAAATATGTAATAACAGCTAGAACCACCGAAATATTGAATATTCTGTGCGAAGTTAGTTTTATTATGAATGTCTGGCAATGAATGTATGAATAAAAAAAGACGGATAGGGATGAAAGGTAAAAGCGACAAATAGGAATGCGAGTAGAAAATGTATATAACAAAAATGAAAAAATAAGAGCTGAATGGTTGATATATATATATATATATATATATCAACCATTCAGCTCTTATTTTTTCATATATTACGTATATATTTTCGTATATCACGTTGTCAAGCTAATGAAATGTATCTGTTATAATATTAAATTCATTTACATTATTAAACACTTAGGATATCATTTTTATCATAACCTTCGTTTATCTTGCGCAAGGTCGCCTCAAATTTGAAAGTTTTATTTGTAAGAATTTCAATGAACAGTCTGTACTCGCGCACGAACATCGTAATATCCGATTTTTCGCACTTTTTTTCGCAAACTGAAACTCTGGGCTTACAACACACTTTGTACACAGGTGCACAGGAAATACTCGCGGTTTAACTTGCAAACGGTTCAGCAGATTTAATAACCGATACGAATATTTAATTCGGGCATATATGTTCAAATTATGTTTAACACCATTTCTACCGAAGGTGTCAAAGGGCACCATGATATATTTCACTTTTAACGCTATTTTTCAGTTAATAATGTTACAGTGTTGCATGAATATTCTGATGAGATAAAAAATATTAAACAGAAATTAGTTTTTAACAATTAACGATACACTAAAATATTCGGCATGTTTTCATCTATCTTTTAAGACAAATTTTAACTTCTTAGCGTTTACAGTTTTTGCGTAATACCGCATTTTTTACTAAAATCGGGTGTTTTTACTAAAACTCATTTTTTTCGAAAACTGAGGGTAATAGGACAATTCTGCAAGCGGATTTGTGTTTAGGATGAGCAACTCTACGAGGATGACAGTCGATATTGCAAAAAAAATCGTGTTGGACAGTGTTATCTTTTGTGCGAATGTAAAATAATTAATTCAAAGTAGAGAAAAAGGTGTCTCGTCTATTTCTGATAAGAGAAAATTCCTAATCCAAACATTTAGAAAGTTGTGAAATATGGGGCATATATAAAATTACACATTTCACGTTTTTTTAAATTACAACGGAAGCTGCTTCTTGTAACTGGCACTATCTTAGGGTTAAATCTTTATCAATTGTTGATTTCGACAAAAAGTTGAAATTTTGATTTAATATAATTATCGCATACTTTGGTTTAACGTTGAGCAACTTGAACAAAAATTATTACTCACTATTACAAGTCCGACTAGAATTATAATTGTTGTTCCTCGTCTACATGATGTTGATATCATTCGAGAAAGTAGAAGAAATCTAAAAACCTTAAAAAATGTAATCTGAATTTATCTAAAACAACATTAAATATTTCCGATTTATTTCCTGAACTGTTAAACAAGATAATAAAGCTATAAAGGGTTAAATTAAATTAAAACGAATTACGATAAAGATGTCACAGTGAAAGAGAGTCTTTCCGAATTACCGTTCCTTTCAGGGGGAAATAGAAAGGAACAATTGATACTTCACTACCAGACTGAATCAATAAACTTGAACGTGTCAAAGGTGAAAAAGACGAAATACATGTCTCGAAGGACAGGACGATTTATAGAGGCTACTAACTGTATATAAAACTGAATGGCCTTCTCAAGTATGTCACGTGAATCAATACAAAATTCTATATCTAATTTGTTAATAAACATGCAGTCAGCTGATAAGTTCTAAGGCAAAAATAATGTACGTAGCAAATATTTTGGAGATGTATGGAATATTAGCCAGATATTTGGTTTAAATCTACGATCATTTTTTCTTCTTTTAATTTTGGCATTGCCACAAAGAAGACTTCGCGTTTTCGAAAATTATAAAGCTGCTTATTAGTGTTTGTATATCACAATTTTTTTTAAATAAAGATCTCATTTTTCGTTTAATTTTCCTCGAAAACCTGTGTGCCTTTGACAAAATAACAAACGTACCATACAAATTATGTATACTTTGTACATTACAATTTCTATTTCTGTGGTCTTTTCCTTTTAAGAATGTTATACTTTACGTTATTAATATGTGGCATAATTTATAATGCCTTCAACTACATTATATGAATTTTTAAAAGATTTGGGAATCTGCGCGTATGCCAAATCACAATGAGATTATCATCCTCTATCATTTTTGTACTGTTATTTATAAGAAGTCATTTCTTACTTACAAATGAAACTTCGCGAATTTTTGATAATATTATATTCTCTGTGACTGCATAAACAATGAAATATTTCACTACATTTAATCAACTTTATAATTTAATTATAGTTATCTCAAATTATATTATCGTTTCTCTGCAAATACGATTTCATATTTGATTTAAATATTTAAATTCACAAAGCATTCGTCTCTATTATCTGTTGACAACGATTTCTCGAAAGAACGGAGCGTATAAATGAATAGAGAAATTAGTAAGCTTCTCAAGTAATTAATTAACGCCAACCAATCATTTCGCAGAGACAACGTGCAATATCGAATGCTTATCGATTAAGCAATCAATGCGATGAGTAATTCGGTGCTACTGAGAATCAGTTAGAATAATTCTGAGCCATTTATATCTAGAATTAATCGACCCCTAAAAGTAAGTTTAACTCCACGCTTAATTACTATCTTATTTTACTTGTGCCATAATAATCATAAGACATTTCGTGATTATTGAAGCATTTATTGCTTAACCTATTTGTTACCTACTTATTATCTGTGTCGTGATAAATATATCTCAATATTATACAGCAACAATTTTTTAGCAATATCGTGTAATAATATTTCTTTTACGTAATACACGCCATTTCTTTTCGATTTTGAAGCGAAGAAATACTGGAACGGTCAGAATGACGGGTTATTACATTTTTTTTTTATAAAAATGCCTTCAAATAGAAGCGCAGTACAGTAATACAGTAATTATTTCATTCATGTCTTATAGTATGTACATAAATTATTTAACTGATCATCGTCTTTGCCGTTTCAGTCCTCTTCTTTTAAAGTACTTATTTAATGTATTTAAAAGTACCAGATTTAGCATCGGTAATTTTAGTGTTAAATTTCTAGTGGCAATCAAATTTTTAAATGCCGTTAAATATTCATGATATAAAAATTGAGGGACGTAATACAACTCTAAATATTTTACTTTAGTTACGGACTTCTTGAAAAATTAATAACTGTGCAAAATATATAGATTTCCCGTTCGTTATTGTCAATTTCGGAAAATGTTTAAAAACAGCAGCGTGCAAAAAAAGTATAGATGTGTAATTTGATATTTTAACATAAAAAGCTGTTCACAAAGACGCAGTAGTTATGCATACGATAAATAAACAGTTACGAATTTTGCTATATATTTGTCAATACGAAACATTATTTTTCAAATGACACGAATTATTTTTTCTTTTAATCTATTAAAGGACTAAAAAGTGATGGTAAATATATACAATATTTCGAATTTACATGTGTAATATAGATATTATATGTAAATATGTATACAATGTTAAGTAGAGTCCATTCTATACTTATCCTCATAAAAAATTATGAAACACTTTCCCCTTCTATATTTTCTTGTTAATATTAAATCACACAGTGTCTTTAATTGTAAATAATAATGAAAAACATACTAGATTGTTCAATATCGCAGAAACTTTGCTTTTTCTAACTGTCTACAATTCTTTTTACAAATGTTAACTTTTGTGCAATTGTTAAAATTATTTTTCAGCAATTACTATATTTAACAGCAAGTAACGTATGCATACCAAAATATTCAGGACGCACAAATTGTCATCAAAGCTCTTGAAATCCATAGCAATCGATCGTCTTATCAAATTCTATTGAATCCGATCGTATGTAACTTGAACTCTTTTCTTGCGAACTTCCGTGGCTTAAGAAGCTGATTGTGAGCCAAATAGTCGGAGTAAATGGTCTATCGGAAGTTGCCCCGAGGACTTAAAAAGCCTTGTACGTTTTAATGCTTACCCGTTATCACAACTGACCAGCCGTTCAATAAGAATAGATCGTCCAAGCCATTAAAGTTAGCAGAGTCGCAATTAATTCTTGAGCACGCGGCACTAACTAGTGACGGTGTCGATTAATTGATTTCTTACCTTCAAAGATACCCCTAGTGTAATAAATGGTAGCACCTCTTAAAATTTTTTCAGCAACGATTTTAAAGCCATTTTTTCTCTTCTCTCTTTGGATTATCCAGCCACTTATTAATTTGTCTTTAGATTTGAAAATTTGTTAAAAATCTTTAGATTTTCTGCAATTCATAATTGTATACAATCGATTGTTATATATTGATATTTGTTAAAAATTAGTAATTTGTATAACAGTTCCTGAAAACAGACCTTTTTGGACACATAAATCTTATATATTTGGTTTCAATGAATTAGACCAGAGGTGCAGAAATTTTGCACACCAGAGCCGTCCTTGGTGGGGCTCCGCCTGCTACTACTTCCCGTGCACTCGAGAGCTCGCTGATTGCTTTGCCTTTCACTTGCCAGGCGCGGACCAATTGTTATAAGCGCGGAGGCGCATTGGGGCGACATTCATAGTTAATCACTCGCGCTGGAAAGACGTGCCTCGCGCTGAAAAAACGTGCCACGCACGTCCGTCAAGAAGATAAAAACGACGTGCGTGGCACGTCGACTAAGGTTATTTGTTGAAGAACAGTTTCAGATAGCACCAGGTCGAGTGTAGCGTATAACAAAAGTATTGTTAGTGAAAAAGTATGCTCAGATATGTCTTAAATCAACTAGAATTAATAGCTTTTAATGTTTTTAGACTTCTAGCGACGGTTTTGACGAAATCGACCATTACGTTACGCCTTACGGCCAAATAGTGTTGCCTTCTCGCAAGCACAATTGTAAATTAATTTTCAGCGTAAGTAGTTAATAAACTCCGCGACAGTAGATCGCCGGGCTTTCTCGCGTCAAAGAATACATTGTTGTCACCGCGGCCGCCTTGGCGAAACATTTTACAACCCTGTCTAGTCTCTCGCTAACAAAATGTCAATAGGTTTCCACATCACCCATGGGGTACTATTTACCAATGCGCTTTTTTTTGCAGTGGTATCCCCTGTACGCCTATTCCACTGCATCGATTCCCTTTTCCGCTGCATCATTGGTGAAAAAACGCGTTAAAAAACAGATTACGAAAACATTTTGCGGTAATTATACATATGAGCGTCCACCTCACCGATTTCAATGATTTTTGGATATGTTGCCGGGATCATATCAATCAGCCATTGAGATCGGTGGATCCTCATCTGTATAATTACTACAAAATATTTTTGTAATTTATATATTAACGCGGTTTTTCATCAACGATTCAACGGAAAAGGGCATCGATACAGTGGAATAGGCCTACAGAGAATACCAATTGCAAAAAGAGCGCATTGGTACAGTACCCCATGGGTAATGTGGAAACCTATTAACAGTTTGCTAGTGGGTGACTAGACAGGATTGTAAAGTATATCGCCAAGGCGGCCGCGGCGGTAACATGCTTTGACGTGAGAAAGCCTGGCGTTCTGCTGTCGCGAAGTTTTTAAAATATAAATGTCGCCCCCACGCGCCACTATGCCTGTGCCAGCAGGCCCGGCCATGACGCCGAGTCGGCGACTGTGAATCAGTGACATCTCGGCTGTGTATGAGAGAAGTGGGCGGCGTGTCTCCAAGGACGGTTCTGACGTGCAAAATTTCTGCACCTCTGAATTAAACTATTCTGATTCAATTTTCCTTTTTAAACTTATATTTTATTTTTGAAATCAAGATTACATAATACGGACACACTGAGATTATTGCTGCCAGTTTAATTGTAAGAAATCGTCCTTCCAAAATTTGGTGGACTCTAAGAATTTCCTTTAATTATATCTAAGTGACCATCCAGCATTTAATAAATTCGAGCATTAATTGCGAAAATAACTACCAAATGATGATTTTACGAGGCGGAAAATAGAGGATACATATTTAACATGACGTTTCGTGAATAGCATAAAAAGATGTTCATAATACCATGTCAAAATAAATTGAACAGTTAAAAATTAAATTTTTGTGAATATATAATTAACCATTCGTTTCGTTTGTGTCGCCATATGGTATTCATTTCCAAATAGTACCACAACTTTATAAACAATAGGTGTTGCATATATTTTTAAAACTATATACAGGGTGGTCCACGTAACTTGTGCACCTCGAATAACTTTTAAAGTATACGTACACGAAAGAATGTTATATACAAAAGTTACATGGTTCAAAAGGGTACACTATATGGTGCGTTTACTTTTTTTATAGGTGGAGGCGTTTCGGAGATTTGAAGGTCAACTTTGTTTTTTTAAATGGAATGACATGTTTTTTTATTAACCATGAAATAGCACGTTTTCAGACGAGTTCAATGACCTATGACTGAAGGTCATTCAAGGACAAACTTGGTGGGATATTACAGAAAAGGTGTGCTCGTTTTACTTGTACTTCAGTTTGCGCCTGCGAACCTTCACACCAAAGCAATAACATGTTTTCAATATCAGTATTAATTAGGGCAACATCAAAGTCTTAGCGTGTTCGTTTGGCGAGTTAATAAATACACCAGTATTATGCTACGACTCTCGATGACGATTAACGTCGTTGCCATCCGCCAGATCCTCTATGGATATGTTGCAGCGGCATGCGGCAAAAATGCATCGATTGCGAAGTCTCTGCCGTGCCGCTACAAAGTCATTATCAATGAAATGAAAACAAACGTATTTATTTATTACTGTGCTCTTCTGCGCGACAGTCAGTTTACTTTCATTACTATTCGTGTTACGGTATCCTCCGCTGAACGATAGTACTTAAGTATAGTGGTGAGAATGGAAATGTATTAAAATTGTTTTCATATGTTCAATCATTTACACAAAGAATTGTTAAGTGCATTGATGTAAGAGGTAATCATTTTGAATACATACTATATTACAAATGAAACGAGCACACCATTTCTGCAATATCCCTGCAAGTTCGACCTTGAGTCATGGGTCGTTGAACTCGTCTGAAAACGTACTATTTCATGGTTAATAAAAAAACATATCATTCCATTTAAAAAAACAAAGTTGACCTTCAAATCCCCGAAACGCCTCCACCTATAAAAAAAGTAAACGCACCACATAGTGTACCCTTTTGAACCATGTAACTTTTGTATATAACATTCTTTGGTGTAACGCATACTTTAAAAGCTATTCGACGTGCACAAGTTACGTGGACCACGCTGTAGGCTCAAAATCTGATTGATTATGACAAAAATTACGTTCAATCTTAAAACTTAATCAGGATAAATGCCATCATGAAACTTCTCTAACGACGACACGATTCTCAAAAAATAATTGACAACTATTAGTCGCCAAGTGAAACAAGTTTACAAAAAAAACGATGAAATATGCTGATAATGTCATCCGATAATTTTTACTCGAATATTACGCATCCATGAAGGTATTCCATCCGTTCTGATGATTAAACAGGCAAAAATTTAATAGGAATGAATTTACTGGTTCGACTTGGTGACTGTAATTTACTTAAAAGGTCGTTTCTTTCTATCGCATTACGAACACAGCAGACAGCCCTTATTGGTTTTCGTGTCTGCGTTTCCTCTTTGTTCCTTCGTAATCTTTCCTCTGACGGAGCGCAGTCTTTCCTTACACGCGAAAAGATAGTTTGATTCCGCATGAAGAAAGTGCAATTCCTTCGAATCGTTGTATTAACCTCCACCGCTCAAATTCTTTTATCTCGTTTAAAGTTGACTCGATAGGACATTGGTAAAAGTTAATCAAATCACTTGAAGCAACGGATATCTTCCATTTAAAGCATTTTACTACAAAGAATATTTATAATTTTCAGAAATAAATTTGCCATAATTTACAAAGTGAATTCGTTGCAGAATTATTTGTCTAATTTTTTTTGGGCTAAGAAAATAATTTCGTACAAATTTCTACGGTCGATTTCTCATTTTTATTTATTAATGGATATACCTATGGGTACTGAGGATTATTTATTTGAAGAAACAAACTCATTGTCAAATTCCGAAGTTGAAATTTAATAGATGAAACATTAATTACAACGAAAAACTGCGTGGATTTAAGATCGACACAAGGCTGAAAGGTGTTTAATATGTTTATGAGATAATATAAATACAGATGCATGGCCTGTTAAATACTTGGAAGTCGAAAATGATTGTAGGGGATGAAGGTATAATATTACAAAGAGTCGTTGTTATTATTGTTTTCAACGTAATAGCCAATGCCATAAGATGCACAAGCGTAATTTATACCGCTTTGTGAATTATTAACATTGAAAATTAATGAATGTAAAATAATTTCTCGTTCTCATTTAATAACATTTTTGAAAAAAGGCACTCCAAAAACACTGAAATTATTAAACAATACCAGAGAATTATTTAAATATGTATAATACAATACTGAAAATGAAGCAAGCAAATAATTTTCATAAATAACGAAAATTCCTTCCACGCATTCCTGCAAGTGTTATTATACATACTGACAAACTTTTATCTCACATACATTCCTTTGTTTCTTTTAGTTTCTACAGTTTAGAATATATGCACCAAAACTGGGAGAAACATTTTCGACATAAAAACGTCTAAAAAGGGTGATGGATTCAACTGAAATGAACGTTGAATATCTCGTTACTTAATAAAGATAAAAAAATTAGCAGAGTCAAATGTTGGAGAAAACTAATAACACTGGTCAACAGGATATTTGCCCAAAAAATATTGATGCTGATTCTTGTAGATTTTGTGATGCTAAACAGGAATACAGAATCCGTTTATCTCCATTAAGCTCCATTTTTGAGAAAATCAATTTTAAACAAATTTACAACCTCCAGAATTTGTTGTATTTTAACCGTAACAATTACTTAAAATTTGTTTGCATAAAATGATTTTGAAAACCCTCCCGTATATAACGATGCATATTGCTTTAATATTATGAACATTGAAACATGTTTAAACAATGCTCAAAGGGAAAACGGCGCCCAAAATGAATTGAAAGTTGCAACACAAGTATTGTTTTCGGCTGAGAAAGTAAAATAGCTCTGCAGGATACAAGGTATGATATGTAGTTTGCTTTGCAAATACATTTATTGTTTGTGAGTTATTTTATAACAATAAAATTGCATTAAACAAACAAGTATATTTATAGAATTTCATCATATAAATAAGCAAGGTTGTCCAATTGCAATATCAAGTTCAAGATTACAAACGAACTAAGTATCTGAATTCAGCGCAAAAAATACTATTAGAATTACATATTAAAGCTTTTGTGCCAAAAGAAATACTTTATTTTTGTTTTACTACTTTTGATTAACCCTTTACAGTAGTATTTCTTTAAAAACAAAATGTGTAATCGCACTTAAAACAAAACTCGTAAAATCTTAGTAATAATTATATATACCTCAGAAACGTGATGATTCTTTGTTTTGGTCGCTTAGGGTAGACATACGACCGCAACGGTAAAAGTGCTTTGTTGGCTGATAGCAGACGTACGACCACTAACTAACAATAAGAGTTAATAATACTGTAAGGATACCGTGAAAATTACCAAGCAGCCCACAAAAAGAGAGGTAGGTTGGTGCAAATAACTTGGTGATACACAATCACGTCTTCGACAGTATTATATACGCACTAATAGGTTAAAATAGTTGAACGGAGCACTGGTTACTCGTCGCCTTGACGGTCGAGGGCCAACTGATAGCGACGCGAACATCGAAACGACTTGTTATTGTTAGTGGGCCCGCGAGACGGACACCTGTAGGTTACGGTCTCCGGGATCCGCCGAATATATTTTGATATACTCTGTATTATATTTTTAGTTTCGGATTTAAAGCACCCAATTTCCATTCTCATAAATTATGTTCATGCCCTGGATTACTTGCGAACCAAAGGGGGGTTTATTAAGCTGAAGTATCGATAAATCAATTATCATTGCGCAATAATAAAATCATATATGCAGTCACATAGGTGATACGTATTTTGTAATGATAATAATCGAAATGTAACAGTAACGATAGGCATTAGTACAAAATTCGTTTCGATTTGCTGGACGATCACAGATGGAAATTCGAAAGAGGATATGTTGGTGCTCTCAGCGATTAAAAGGGAATTTCTTAATGAATTCGAGCATAAAGTGTATTCCAATCGTAATGAAAACTATATTTAAATGATTGCATTCGGTGGAAGCGAAAGGACGATGGCATAAAATGGCCAATTTCATAATAGTACTTGATCGAAGAATACAATTTCATCCGAACATAACTTCAACGATCATTGCGATAAGAAATCCAGTTTCAAATTTGTAAATAGTAGGCTCGATTTTTTTGGTTGTCACGTATTTCGCGGTTTTTTCTTTAGGTGTAGACGTGTATTTATGAAGCGATGATTAAAAGTGTTAGATAAACGCTTTCAAATGGCGCCTGCACGGCGCACTTTCGCGCGCTATCTGACAGTTTCCCTTTATTATTTGTCTTTATATGTTAGTTAGTTTTTATACTCTCTCTAAAAACAGCGCGGAGAACTGCATGTATTAAATGATTCTGTTAGTAAACTTCGTCCATAAAAAACGTATGTCCGCTCATTAAAAACTGACAAAAAGGTATTCGTATCTATACATCCTCGATGATGCTACTGTTTGCTGTGCAGTAGTATAAGTTTTAAATATAGTAATATTCTTTAGAGCGCATAGTGGAACGCACTGACATTTAAAATGGAAAGAGATAACAGCTGGAAAGTCACTCAATTTGCAAAGAAATTGTTGAATGCACGTCTCGTTCGAATTCTCGAGCGGCGACGTGTTGGCTACGGTGCAAATTAATGTAGCGCAGCCTGGTTTCTTTGGGCCTCCCGTGGTCAACTGATTGGCTCGAAATGAACTTTGAATGCTGTTCATTTAAAAACTTAACACTTGACTCACATTAGTAACAACACTTAACTTAAACTTTGATATTTCTCTTGGTCGAGACTCTACAAAATGTACGATGTTCCTCAGTTGAGGTTGAGACAAATGATACGATAATATGCGATGTTCCTCAGTTGAGGATGCGACAAAATGCGATACGAGAATAATCCTCTTGCTCGAGGTGTTACGAAATGTACGATAATCCTCAGGCGAGGATGAGTTGTTCCTCCGTTGAGGAATTGATGGCAACTAATTTGCGAGGGAGAATCCTCCGTCGATTCTCCCTCCTTCCGATGGCGCTGAGCTCAAGAAATTCGTCTTGAGCGCCATCAGAAGTCATACGGAAAATTAAAGAAATGAATTGTCACCGCGTAATTGGTTTTAGCGGGATGTTACTAGCGCGACCCTCTTGGTCGCCCGCCCCACTTGGTCGCCCGCCCTCTTTGGGACCGAAGGATCGTCGGTAGAGGTGCTGAGGCCCGTGGGTGGCGAAAGAGGGTGGCTCGTCGGCGCAGGCAAAGGTTTATGATACGGCTATTCCTATTGAGGAAGAGAGAAGTGACAATGCGAAGCTTAAGCTTAACGTTTGCACTCCTCTCTTTGCTAAAAGTCAGGAAGGCACATGCTGATTTTAATATTATTGCAATCCTCACAAATAGCCTTGCCGCTCGTACCCTAAGTCTATGTTTACACGGAACCGAACATATGCATGCCAGGGAAACTCTGAATTGTTACACGAAAAATGCTAAGCTATCAATAAAGAAAAATGAGACAAAGAGACTGACGGGGTCCGAAGGTGTGTAAGCCTAAAACGCTATCGTTTCCTGGAAATGCATTGTCAATTGTAACAGAAATATTCCGTGAAACAATTAAACTCCTGCGCTCGACGTCTTGATGATTCTAGGCTCGTTCAGGGGTGGTGATAACGCGTCAACACCCTACCTAGGGAAAAGACAAAAATACCAGAAACATCGACCTAACGCGGAGAATCAACGGAGGATTCTCCCTCGCAAATCAGTTGGAATCAATTCCTCAACGGAGGAACAACTCATCCTCGCCTGAAGATTATCGTACATTTCGTAACACCTCGACCAAGAGATAAATCATAGTTTATTTTAAGTGTTGTTTGTCTAGTGTTAGTTCATTGTTAAGTTTTAAATAAACATAATTGAAGTCATTCGAGCCAGTCAGTTGACCACGGGAGGCCCAACAAAACCAGGTTACGTTACATTAATTTGTACCTTAGCCAACACGTCGCCGCTCGAGAATTCGAACGAGACGTGAACTCAACATAGGGTGCTGCAGCCTTGTAGCAGTGGCTTTCACTCGGTCGCCACAGTTCCACTGCGCCAGCGACCTCTCCCTGATCTTAATTCTTCTTCACATCCTTTTCTCCTAAGTTCATATAGGAGTGTACCGCCCCGATCCCACAGAAATGTATATAAAAGTCTGACCATTTCGCGGAATAAATGCAACTACAAGATTTACTTTTTATTTGTTACACTCCTCCAAGGTTATTTTAAGGACAATTTCATTTTTTTATATGAAAATGTATATCTTTCTCTACAGATTCTTATCGTATGAAAAAAAAAACCGAAAGCATTTTTGTACCAGTCACTGTTGACTCGTGTGCCTTTTGCCTCGTTCCGGTTAGACACAGTGTCGTAACTCGTCGGACAATTAAGTCGTCAGAGTCTAGTTTCTTTTTCTTTCGGAGATAATAAACACTCGACAGCTTCCGAATGTTGGATTTTATGTTGTTTATTACACGAGGAAAACGAGTATATACAAACAATAATAACAAGAAAAAACTTTAACTCCACCAACAGATAACAAAATAACAAAATATAAGATACGAGCAAGCTATACGTGTACATACAGTGGTTACAAGCAGAATCACTCTTTTTGGGCGCTTTTTGTCCATTTATCAATTCTTGCAGTACCCCTTCCTCCGTCAGTCACCTCTCCAAAGCGGAAGAAGTGGCTTGATAGGGAGGAGTGTATTGGGCCTTGAAGAAATATTATTGGTTCTGCCTGGACTTCGTGGGTGGTTACAAAAATGCGAAGTTTACGTTTGGCCGTTTCTGCCAACACCCACCGAAGGCCCAGGCAGAAAGAGCAAAAGGGGGGGGGGGGGGGCCTTGGGCTGCGAAGGTGACCCAGGCGTCCAAAGCTGCTAGATTTATGACGAGTGTCATAAATCCAGCGTAAGATGTTCAGCGCAAAGCTGGTAGCCACGTGCCATCCCTCGATATTTCGAGGGTGTTTTCCAGATGGACGGGTCTACACAGCTGCGAAATAAAATAATTAATTTGGAAATTTTGCCTTCGCAACCTCAAGGCCCACGTTGCAAATTATGCCTCAACAGTCACTGTTTTTTGATTATATATTAAAAAGATGTTTTATAAAAAGAAGCTTATTACGGTCTTACCGCTGTTACAGTCAAGAATGAAGAGTCATATAATGCAAAAGAAACTTTTTAAATTGCCCTAATACTCTATTACGAGCCGGGCGAGTGGCAGAACGAGATCGAATGCGTTAATGCAATTATATTTGCAAGAGTCGAGGATTGCAACGAGCCTAGGAATTGTGAGATTAGGTGTATATTGTATGTTGTAATCTAGGTAAAACTAAGTTTATTATCTAAAACTATATACTAAATGTGAATACAAAATGAATATAATTGAGAACCGAATCGTTTGGTGGCTTATGAAGAACTAACTCGGTATTCGCTTCGCTTAATCATTCGTTCGTACTCATACATCCATGCATTCATTCATACGTACACACATGCGTTCCTTGACATAGGGATCGTATCGCCTCCGCAGCATGCATCTTATAAACAGCCGCCTAAACTTAACAGCCTAGGCGGTCGCGATGAGGCCATACCTCGATTCGCGATACCACAAAATTATATCCGGGGACCGAACTAACTTATAGCCTAACCACAGGGTCGCCGTATGCCCGTTAATAATGAAAGGCACCTCGCGGTACTTTCGCGCCAGTATTACAGATCAGGCCCGTACCAATGGATACGGGGGTACCGCCGTTAGCCGATATTAAGGATATGCTCCGCGGACCGGACTAACCTATAGCATAACTATAGGGCCGCCGTCTGCCCGTTAATGACGAGAGCACCTCGCGGTACTTTCGCGCTAGTATAGCGGTAACAGGCCCGTACCAAAGGTACGGGGGTACTGCCACTAGCTAGTATAATGGAATTATCGGGGGACCAGACTAACCTATAGCAGAACTATAGAGTCGCCGTATGCCCGTTAATAACGAAAAACCTTTCGGTATTTTCGCGCTGGTATATCAGATCAGTCCCGTACCAATGGATACGGGGGTACCGCCACTAGCTGGTATGAAGGATATGCACCGGGGACCGGACTAACCTATAGCATAACTATAGTTGCTCTGTTACACGAAGATTAAGGAAGTAAATTGAAATAACTAAAACGTTTGAATGTCACAAATGTGAATATAAACGTGTATTAAAAGTTATAATGAATAGTTGTTTAGAATGCAATTGCAATAAATGATTCTTAAATTTAAACTTAGCCGAAATTCACGTATCGGTTCGCGGGGGTTTCCATGTCTTGTACTTACAATAGTCAAACGATGCGAAAGTCGTGGACTTTGAAATTTCTGTACATTAAGTAACAGCGTGACGTTCTAAAGAATACTGGACCCCAGGAGTCAAAAAATGTCTTGCTTATATAGGGCTCGGTTTTGGGAAAACTGCGGAAAAATGAGTGGAGGTGGTAGGATTCTGGTGGGGAGATTATGGCACCAAGGCGGCATGGGAAAAATCTTGCCAGGATTGTAGGGGGTCGTAGTTTGTTTATACTAATTGCTCGTACAGTGACCCTGTATAGCGAGACCCCTTCGTGTTTACATCTTTCGTAAATTTTCTAAGTGGCCCACTGGTATCAAATGAAAAATAATTTAAAAAAGTTTTAGGGTCGCATGTAACAAGTCATTTAATTAGTCTGATAATATTTTTTTTTAATGAAATGTCTGTACAATTTTGCGCTGCTACGATTCAGAGTCCTTACACATTGATTTCTGCGTACGCGTGGTTACAATCAAACATTCTACATTAAGATAAAAGTATTATGCAATACATCCATCCCCTGATATGATTTTTTTCCATCTATATTAACAATTGTGTTTGACTGTGTAATACTCTTAAACTGTAGTCGCTTAACATTTTGAAGGGTTACACCGAATTAAAGTTTCGATTCGATGTAGGTACCTATATAAGAAGATTTGGTGATATAATGTAGTTATTTTTCAAAACTTGTATTCAAGCAATCTGGCAAAAAATTATTTTGCATGCCACATGTATATATTCTGAATATAACAGAATCATAGAATAATAGAATAGAAAATCAAATTTTTCTTTAATTTATTCTGCCAGAACTCGCTCTGTAGGGTTTGTCAAACTTTACATTTTTTGCCCTATATATATAATTGTAAAAAATGCTATTCAAATTGTAAAATAACATCGCATAAGCATTTAAATAGATTACAATTGTATAGGTATAATAAACTTGTGAAAAATCAAAATCAAATGAAATTTAAAAAATTTGCCAATACATTATACATTAGTTTTATTATGACAATATTGACAATGTCAGCAAATGTATTCTGTAAAATATAACCAAAACGTATTCTATAATATCCAAAGCAATTTATACACGTCGGAAAAGTACCTTTTAGTATAAACTACGAAACATTTTCTATGCAAAGTGGTGCCAAGAAAAGAACTGCGCAAATTCTCTTAATATAAATGTTATAATTAGGAAAACGTTTGCACGACTTCTAATATCAAAGTAGTACAAACGAAAATTAAAGGAACATCTACGCTGAAAATTTCTGCAAACACAGCTTCGACCAATCGAGCTTTTTGCTATCTCCAAGCCTGTAACGTTATTTGAGCTCGAAGATTGCATCGTATACTACATAAAATTACCGTGCAACGAGCAAGTTATTTATCGAGCACTCTCCGACATAACTGTACAGTCTACAATCATTTCGTCTACGTAAAATTTGCCACGAAGCTCGAGGTAAACATTAACGGGAGATACTCCTGAAGGAAGTCGTAAAACGCGACTACATTTTTGTTCAGTTTCTCCGATATTTTTATGAAACTGCAGCAAAAGGATGCAAAACTTTTCCCGCAATTCGGCACTTCGTTGCATGACAATGACATACTTATGGGCCATCCTAGATTGGTTAAAAATAGGTATAGTACGTTCAACCGTAAATTAAGGTCAATTACTCACAGTCTGCTTACACTTTTAGCTCCGGTGCTTTCAACCGCTTTACAAAGTACAATCGGGCAATTTCTGTTTCCAGTAAAAAAAAGAATACCCTGAATGGTCGTTAGGAAAAAATAACACAAATAGCATATGGTCGGCGCTCTCGAATTAACCCAGTGCCAAAATTAAGTTATAGTCTTACCTGACTGGCTGCCTTTCGTTACTCGATTGATAATTAATTGTCAATTATTTCAACTATTATAATAGTCACATATCATTTTAAGATTAGTGAAACATTAATCCTATTTTTTAATACCTCGTGCCTCTGCACTGTGGGCAAAGTTTCATAAAAAATTCTATGACAAACCTTTAAGAGTTATTTTATAATAATTTTTCACATTAAAAACTTCAAAAACAGGACGTTAATTTTTAAAGTACGTTTGATGTAACATATTTTATTGTGCGAAGTCTATTCAATATTGAATTTATAGTCGCGTCAGAAATATTTGGTCGCGCTATTTCATTTATCTAGTAGATTAGTAGATATACGACATGATTTTTACTATACCCTGTATATGACTAGTTTATCGTATCGCTTGCTATGATTTTCTCACATTATAATCTCATATATAATATAATAATCCATATGGTACTTCACATTTTACCCAATTAATTACAACGTCAAAATTAGACACTTGATTGAAATATACATCAATGCAATTATTATTAGCATAAATATTACAGGGCAAAAATGAATATCCCACTGCAGAAAATGTGACGAAATTCATTTCAGTAAATTGGCGATTATGGATTGGAAAACCGGATCGAACTTTAAAGGATTAAATCGCTTCGTTTGATGTCATGTTTCTAGCCAATTTTCTCGATGGCAATAAAGCAAAACATTTAAACGAGTCATTAATATCTAATGTCACTTACGATGTCATTGTTTGCGTTCATTCGAAAATTCTGTTTAAAATAGTGCAGAAAATCATACTTTTTTGCTGTAAAAATTTTGACAATTTTTAACGTCTAATTAGTCATTTATAATATTAATAATAGAAATAGAATTTTAAACGAATGTTGCAAATATTAAAATTTGGGTATATATAGTTATTATATACTTTGTAGAATATTTTACAAAAGCTGATCAAACACATTTAGAAAAGTACAAAGAACAATTTTTACATTTTGCTTATACCTTCAACTACAAAAAATTAGTGAATTGTACTAACCACAAAGCTCTTTTTACCATCGACGATAATTTTGAAAGCAATCAACGAAATGGGTTAAAGTTAGGAACTCGGTATATTAATAAAAACAATACTATCTATGCACGTTCATTGAAATAAAATTGGTGGCACTAGATCGAGCATATAGCTATATTTATTTGACAGAAGAGAAAGTTCGGCATGCCCTTTCCCTGAAATATCTACTCTGGCTGAAGATTTGAATTTTCCGCTTTCATCCACGTTTCACTACTCAACATCAAAGCGTCAGTTTCATGAAAAATATCGCTGGACCGCCGGTTGAACTTTAAATAGCGGAAAAACATCCGTGGAAAACGTAAATTGAGGTGAGTGGAACTTACTTATACTTTCACGGAATTGCAAGTACTGCCTGATCGCTTAAATCCCGAAAATTATAAAATCATAAAATAACGTCTGAGTTTATATACACTTTTCCTTTTATCCTAAGTCAATATTAATTTTTTCATATCATTTTTGTTGAAAGGAAAATCCGAGTTTTTTTTAACATAAATGTGACATACCTTGAGAATTTATATTTTAAATGTCACTGGAAGGTTTTGCGATTCTGTATTCTCTAAAAGTATTTGTATAATAAGTTTGTACAAGCCAGAACATTTCTTAATTAGAAATTCGATTTCCATTTAAAACATCGTCTAAGTTAATAATTTAAATATGGAGTAAGTAGATAATTCCAAATGAAACGCCCGAAATTTGTAATAAATGTGTATGTAACTATCTGGAAAAGATGATTACATTCACGCTTCCTATACTTTCATATACACGCTTGGATAACATCCGGCCTCTTATTTTTATTGAAATTATTTAATTAACATTTAATTGTAACGGAAATTCTGAAAAAAATCCTTAACTTGTGCATTCATGTTTATAATATGTCAGAATGTTTTAGAAATGTTTACACCTCATTAATTGGGAAAAATGTGGCAAAAACTGATTATTTGACCTTACCCCATAACTGCCCTCCCGGTCAAGGTATCAGATTAAAAATTGGTATACAATGGTTTTTTATAGTTGCCTATCGAATGACCCATCATCGAATATAATCGATTCAAGAGCACTTTAGACCCCCTTGTCCTACTAGACCCTTTGATTTAAAAACTATGACAAGTTATTAAACGAAAAATATAGTACATTCCTCCAGAAATATTAAGAGAGCAGGAGAAATATTAGAAACATGTCCACCATTAATAGTGTTAAACAAACATCCAGCACAATCTTAGCCGTTTATTTTGAAAGTGGCATAAGCCACATTCTTCTAAAAGCGAGAATTTAAAAATATTGATACCAATTTTCGAGAAACTGAAGCCAATTATATGTTTCCCAGCATAAATAATTTCGTATAGTCATTAATAAATCACCATTTCTCATTAGGGTAATCTTGTAATACTGACAGCTTAACGGTGTAAAGTAAGTCCAGCTGGCAGATTTTTAATACAAATATCAGATAGTGTGTGTGTGTGTATGTGTGTATTGACAAATTATGAGTATCGTTAATGAGTATCGTTGCAGTTAGTTATTCGCGTAACAGATCAAGGTATTCATGGTACGCTTAATTAACGATATTCTCTATTTAATTATACTTATAAATATCTCGAGAGCTTAGCCTGATTACGTTCAAAACGTGTCATTTAAATATTCGTATAATTGTGATTAACGGAGACTTAATTTCATACAAAAATAATTAAAAATATCATTTATAAATTCATGCGCATGCACCTATGTTTATAGAAGCATTAACGTTCTTAATTCGGTGAAGTTCATTTATCCGGAATAGTCAAGAATTATGAGATAGAGTAATTAAGTAATAACTTTAACGTGGCCTAAATGGCACGGTAGGCGAATGTGTAATGCTACGTTAGCAATTAAACGTGCACAAAAGGTTAGAAAACGTTTAGCTGCGCAGAACTGGTTTAAAGAAATGAGACATTAAAAATGTTTTTGTAAATTGTTTCAACGAATAATGAAGTCCCGCTATCACAATAGTAATGAAGCTGACGAAAATGGGTTACTTTCCTGAAATGTGCTGAACTTTAAAAGCGAAATTGACATGTCCTGTACACTTTTACCATAAGAATACTTTCGTATTCGCGAAACTAATTTTGTGTCCTCGAATGGAAATAATTTGATTACATACAAATATTAGATTGAAAGAATAGAAATTAACGTCAGTATATTAAACTACTTAGACTAATTAGATGCAACAAAATACTAATTATGTCGGTGACTTCTTTTTTTTTGCCGATATGGGCATAAGCTATATCATGTCTGCTGGAAAGTTCTCTTCGTTTTTTAATTAAAAGAAAATACTGCCTACATTTACAATAAATTTTGTTGGTGATAAGTGAACAGTACCTTATTTATACGTGTATTATGAATTACATCTAGTAATATTGTGCCCCAAAATCTGTATAATATCGCGTGGTTAGAGTACAATCACACGTAGAGGGCGCAAACGACTTGATGGCCTGCAGTATTACACAGGGGTAAGGGAATAGTGTCGCGCGCACCACCCATCCCCACCATATTATTCCTGGAAACCTGAAGCCAAAAACAACCGAAAACAAAACACTTCTTTCGTCGTTCACATGACGACATAACGAATGTGCAGCTTTTTCAGCCAGTAACGCGTTAGAATCGAAATTGACGTGCGAACGAGGGACGTCTCTATCCGTCTTGCAAATCAGACCAAGACACTTGCCATAGGCTATCAGGTCATTTGCGCCCGGTATGTACCGTATGCTCTTGCCGGAAACGAAATGGGAATAGGGGACACCGCTAAGAAAATTCAGCGCGAATAATAACTCATCCTGACATGTATTAATATGTATTATATGTAATGCAATATATATTGTGTAGGGATTCGTGCAGGTATTTATAGTAGGGAATGCTTACACGACCTCGTTGAAGCATATTATATAAACTATATACGTTAATATTAATATTATAATAGGTAACTGATTCAGGTAATAAAATTTTACATAATGCGTGAACTATTAAAAAGGAACGATAATAAAAAGGCGGAAGTATCACGATCGATGCAATCCATATGCATCCGGAAAGGCGGGAAGTGCAAACCTCTTCATATTATTACGCATGATACACACACACACACACACACACACACACACACAAAATTAATTTCAATACTATGCAAACCCCTTTTGTTTTATAAACTCATTTAACCCCATGCCCTAAGATTTCTTTTGTGGCTGTACCTATATACCATATCTATGTATCAAAATACAGAAATAGAATTATATACTTTAAAATAAAACTAATAGCATGAAAATAATTTTATGGTATCATGTACCACCGATTTTTCCAGCATGGCAGTTTTTAGAGAATTTCATGTTTTTTAATTTAATTTTGCTCAACCAGTAGTAGTATTACGCGTTGCTGTAAGGCAAGAGTTTAGCTTTTTTTACATTTGTTACAAATGTTTTTTACAACATTTGTTACAAATGTTTTTTACAACATTTTTTATAAATGTTTCGCGGAAATAGAATCTCATTCTTCTTGAAATCTTATTTTTTATCCGAATTTTGAACTGTCGTTGCTTTCCTATCTGTTTGGTGTCAAATAAGTCATTTTATGCGGGATTGGATCCTAACGATTGACAAATTCAAAGTGAATGTAATATACAACGAAAATTATGTCATAAATATTTTGGTAATATCTGAACATTTTTCATCAACTCATTCTCTTAATAATCCTTATTTTGGAAACAATTTATATTACCACATTATTTGCAGACTTCAGTGATTTTCTGTTAACACTAGAACTACCGGCGTTAAATCTATCATATTTAAAAATATTAAATAAGTATTTTGCAAAAAGGGGAATTATGAGGTGGAAAAGATGATCGATTCGGTTATTTATGTTTTATAAGATGGACGTAGAATATCTATTCTATGACTTTCCTATAAAGTAGGAGTATTTTTGGAAAAAAATGGGTACCAGTCATTTTGACTGGTTTGGCAGTTCTAGTGTTAAAAACTATTAGACCGACATCAATTGACCAACGCCAACAATCGAAATGTATCCCAATACGATTACAGAACCTCCCTGGTGTTTCAAAATATAATCAATTTTAAGTTTTCAGGTTTTAAAATTTCGTTTGTTACGTATTTCGCTAGTTTCTTCATTTCTACTGAACTGAAACTCTTTCTACTAACCCTTAGCAGTAGTATGTCTGCTCTTATTGTCAGCCACCAAAGCACTTTTACAGCTGCGGTCGTATGTCTATTCTCAGCCACCAAAGCAAAGAATCCTTCTGATCGTATAATTAGTGGAGTCAACACGGTTCTGAGGTATATATAATTCTTACTAAGGTGTTACTAGATTTGTTTTAAGGGCACTTTTTGAAAAATTTTTGAAAACAACTTTTTGAAAAATTAAATAAAGAATACTTATATTAGCACAAAGATAATTAGTAAGAGACGTGCATCATGAAATTGTAAGTAGTGATGATAATTTTTATCTTGAATTTTCCAAATCTCTTTCAATGAAGAAACGGATAACGCTGTTTCGCAAATGTATCTATTGTATTGTATCTATTGTAGCAGAGATTCTGATAGTAATATAATTCCACTAACGAAACATGTGAGACCATTAGATATTTCGAGCGACAACGAAATAGAAGAAAATTATGGACATGAGAACATTGCTATCAATGAATATCCGATGCATTGTACTATATAGTTACAAATAAATAAATTGAAAAAAAACATTGGTAAATTTGGTTCATTCTGGATAGTTTTACATTATGTTACTGTAAACGAAAAACGAACGCAAAGAGCTAAAATGATATATGTATGAAATAGAAACGGTTAAAGAAAAAATAGTTCGATACACAACGGCACTTCACTTCTCTAATAGCAATATTTAAATATTAAATATATTAACAAATCCACGAATATTTCAATTTAAAGATCAGAAGAAAATCGAATTGAATAGCGCCGATCACCCATGACCTCCATGGCATTCAATGTGTTAGCGTATGATTAACTGCTACAAAAAGGTAGAAAGTAGACATCTTTACTGCACTTACAATTAGTTTAGCGTGAATATTCCTATCATTTTAATAACAAATTGAATTTGTCAAACGTTTCACAATTTATACGTATACTATAAGCCATAATAAATGTATAATAATTACAAATAAAACTGTACAATCGCATCCCCACAATGTATCATTACAATCATTATAAGAAGAAAAGTACATGCAAAACAGTCAGTGTTGCATCACACAGTTTTTTCCTTTCCCATTTTCTCCAGCGGTCAAGAAAAATGAATCTACAGTTCTTTTGTGACAAACGATCGCGAAAATACAATATGAAAAAGAAGTATTTCAACATGGATTATAGCTACCCAATTATGTCATTCAAGGCAGATTAGCCGAGGCCATTGTAAATTGCATACGAATGTAGATTGTTATCCATGTCATTGAATTTCTGGAAAAACAGATATTATGCTCGTTCAAAAAGCAGGTCGTCTCTTCAAAGGTTTCTGCACACTAATCGCGATATTTCACGTTTACTTGCAATCGGGTCAGTTTCGTTTACATTACAAATGAAACCAAATAGTCTCTCAGTCACCCTGCAGTCGAATCAGGCAAATAACACTGTTGATACTGTGCAACGTTACTTTGCAGGATTCATTTTGTTTGTTCGTCGAAGTAGTTCAAACTTTAGAACGTTTCTCTGCATCTACATGAGGAATTGGTGATCAAAATGTTAACCCCTGATAAAATTGTAATAACTTACGTTTTACCTGTGGGTAAAATGAAGTACACATACAAAGATCTCCAAATGATGTGATTCGGCGCGTTGGTGAGCAATAAAGCGATTTATCTCAGAAATCCATTGAATAATATGACCTTAAAATTGCAAAAGTTGTCGTTCCCCCTCTTCTGTTCTTCTAAGGGCTGAATTTTTTGTAACTTTTTCAGATTTAGCTATTATGATCGTTTCTCCTAAAGCTTATTATTTTAGGTGATTTTTGAACCACCGAGGTTATAATATACATAGTATATATGAAAAATTTCTCAAAGGTGACTGGTAATTTGAACTCAAATCAACTTATTGAGAGCTAAAAGGTTAGACTCCCAATTGTAGATTGGGAAGATTAAAAATTATAGATGTAAGCACCTCAAAGGTTCTTGACAATAAATATGTTGATTGTGACTATTTCGATTGTGCATTTTCAATATCTAGGATTTTTAATACAAAGTTACTCAAAAGGGATTTAAGAAGAAACTAGTATGACCCTAAGTATCTTAAAAAATTTCAATATAAAACAATGGCTTGTGACTGTATAATCTCAACAAATAATGATATACAACATTTGAAAAATAGTCGAAAGACAAGATCTAATAATATGTGGGATGTTCAACTATTTTTAATTTTCAAACCAAAAATAAACAAAAACGACATTACTTAAGTAATAAGTCGTCATTTTCAGTGGTATTTAGGCGATACAAAATCTCTGTGAGAAATAAGAAATAACAGTTTTGCAATTAGAATTAATGACAGACTTATTATCAGTAAAATTATTGCTTTAAAACTATGATGAAACACAATAATAACAATACGAAATCAGTCTTAAAAAGTTGAGATATACTCGCACAAAATTCAAAAAGTATGGTAATCACGGTGCATTTGCAAACTTTTGAAACTTCATAATTTTTAATTACACTGTTTCATACACAATTCTGATAGAACGAAGCATCACGTAGAACGTCGATGTCCAAGTTCGGGCGTTCGTTATCGTCTGCTCTGCCATATTGCAATCTGCTGCAAACAGGAATTGCCGTGCACTTCCGGTGTTGCAGTGCTTACCCGAGTCATTACCACTGATCGAACTTCGATATTTACCGATATTCGATGTACCAGAAATTGGCCGATACGCCACGTGTTTTCAATGTCACCGATTGTTTGGTAAGTTTATGATAAACTGCTTCGGTGTATTGTTCTATACTTACTTCATTATTTATAATGCAATAATGCAATAACGATTTATAATGCAATAATAACAGACACAATAACTTATGTAACTTGGAATAAAATTGTGCGATTATGAATATATTTATTATTAATTTCGTTCAAAATCCGGATACATTAATCCCTCTATTAATGATAAATCAATTGCAGAAATGTGAATACAAGGTCTCAGGATTTTTTATTTTATAATAAAGAAATTTACTTCCAACGCTCAAAACACTAACAATAAGTGTTGAAGTTTGTTTAATAAAATTTAAATCCAACGACGATTTTGGAGTTACTTTTAGGAGTGCACCTTTAGCTAGGCTCAGCATATATTTATGTCAGACTCATCAACAGCATCCAACAAAAAATCTGTGGTTAACATATGCTATGAAAGTTGTCTTCTCCATGAAGAAGAGTAATCGTCCAATGTAAGAGGTATTAAAGTTACGGTCATTCTCACATACACGCCAATGCACAGAATAGTTACAAAGGACACTCGCAGAATAGAACGAGTGTTCTTCAATCCGTTCAATACGATCGGTGCCCATGTGAATCAGCTATACTTTAAATTATCGGAATACCTTTATTCTACAAATCTCTATTCTCCTTAATTACTTAATAATCCACATGTGTAGCATATCTTTCCGCCCTGCAACATTATTATGAGGATAATATCAGCAAATATACAATAATTGACAATCCCACATTTGTAAAATGACAAATAAATTTGTCTTTGTTCTTTTTTAATAACGTCTTACTTTCGCAGAACTCGGCCTCCGGGGTTCGAGTCGAATTGATGAATGATGCGAATGTTAATGGCAAACTGGTGTCGAATATTAACACTTTACCGATCGCTATTGTTTGAGCATCCTACCAACTTTAAAGGATTTGTTTCGGCTTAGATTGCCTAAAGAAAATTACAATCTCTTTGAAAATTACAAATGCTTCTCATCGACTCCTTAACACAGTTCCACTACAATAACAAATAACAAATTAGTGATTGCCGTGGGAGCCGATTAATAAACTAAAAGTCTAAAAGCGTTGGTGAGGAAAAGCCTATTCATAGGCCACCGGTCGGTAAAGTTTTAAAAAGGTATCACTCGGAAACTTCTGAAACGAGTAGTTCAATCAATGCTTTGAGTGCTAAGCAACGAATGTTTAGGGACAAAAAATGAAGATCGGATCTTGGGTGTAAAGTGTGGGACCGGAAAGAAGGCAGCTATGACAGAAGGGGAGATTGCTCTCGCACCGCCTGTCCCCGCCATGTCGATCCTGGAAACCTGAGATCGACGAATGACAACAGAAAATAAAACACTACTTCCGTCGTTCGCATGACGACGCAACGAATGTGCAGGTCTCTCTTGCCAATAGCGCGTCAAAACCGAAAATGCGTGAGGGAGAGGGATGTCCCTATCCGTCGGGCGAATCAGATCAAATTACCCCTCAAATGCCTTGTTTCTGGTCCGTCACTATAATATCGAGAGCGCCTCGCGGCACTTTTGCGCTAGTATAGCGGATCAGGCCCATACCAAAAATACTGGGGTACTGCCACTAGCTAGTATAATGGAATTATCCGAGGACCGGACTAATCTATTGCAGAACTATAGAGTCGCCGTATGCCCGTTAATAACGAAAAACCTTACGGTATTTTCGCGCTGACATAGCAGATCAGTCCCGTACCAAAGGATACGGGGGTACCGCCACTAGCTAGTGTAAGGGAAATGGAAGTTTAGTTGCAACCCGTAGACTGTTTCTCTTCTGACGATTACCCGTAACTTTAGTTTTAAAATATCTTGTTCACCCCGAGCGGTAAGAGTGAATAAAGGAGATCGTTGCTCTGTTACACGAAGATTAAGGAAGTAAATTGAAATAACTAAAACGTTTGAATGTCACAAATGTGAATATAAATGTGTATTAAAAGTTATAATCAACAGTTGTTCAGTCCCTATCCGTCGGGCAAATCGGAGCAAATTACCCCTCAACTGCTTTCATTCCGATCCAACATAATAAATGACTGTGAATGACGATGGGTAAACAAATATTGAATGTTGCGCCACGAGTCCCGAAGAACGAACATTCAAGAACAAACTAGTAACTGAATGGTACGGAACGAATGATCTACAGGCCACAAACGATCTGATGGCTCGCGGTGAATCAGTGCGGCAAGTGGAGTATGTCGCTCGCATCTCCCATTTCCGCCATATCGTTCCTGGAAACCTGAAGCTCGGCCAACAACAACCAAAAACAAAACACTTCTTTCGTCGTTCACATAACGACATAACGCATGTGCGGCCTTTTCGGCCAGTACCGCGTTAGAATCGAAAATTACGTCTGAACAAGAGATGTCTATATCCGTCTAGCGAATGAGACCCAAACACTTGCCATGCGCCATCAGATCTTTTGCGGCCGATACGTCTCGGTTGAGCGACGCTAACGAAAATCGGGCATCTTCGCGCACTAAATTTTTCTTTACGCGAGCAGGTTTTTTTCCATTTTTAATCTCGTACGATATAGCAATAGTAATAAATTCAAAGAAAATTCAGTAACGAAATCAAGAAAATTCTAGCTGGAGAAACGGAGATAACTATTGCAACTTTTCTTGATGACACAGCTTTATTATCGTGCCGCTAAGACCCACAAGAGGCTTCTATTGCATTGCAACGTAAAGTCGACTTAATGGAAAACTGTTGTCAAAATGGTGGTTCAAAATAAACGAAAGTAAATCATTTCATTCAACTTTTATACAACGCAGGCAATCTTGGCCACCAGTACCTGCTAATAAAACCACAATTTCAATCAAAGCTCATTAAGTACTTTGATATGCTACCTAATAAAAGAATGACATAGAAATATCGAATCCAAGTACATATACAGAGTGTTCCAAGTAACACTTTTCACGATTTTTCAAGTATTTACGTTAACCTGACAAAAAAGTATTTTAAACAAAAGATGATCAGTTTTCGATTGGCTATACATTGCAATATAAAAGTTTGAAACTTCTTTTTAAATTATTGTCAAAGCCACCTTCATTTTTTTAAATCTCGCTTTGTATTTTTGACTTTACAGTATTATAGCCCGTATCAAGACGAATTCAACGACCTAGTATACTATGTTCTTCGGATGACTTTGAAGGCAAAGAACTGAAAATTTCAGCAAAAAATGACAATCTGCTTCAATGTGTCATAATAACCTGTATTTATTATTAAGACGCGAAATTACATTCAATTCGTCGACAGTTCGTAAGTAAGTTTCTAGTAATACAGCATTTAGTCAAGGTTCATGAATTGAATGTATTTCGAGTCTTAACCCTTTGCGGTCGTATTAAATTTATACATAGGTGTCATGCTGATCGGAATTAATTTTCGTTGAACGAACAGTAATACATAATGTAAAATAAGGCAGGGTGCGGTGGATAGAACAGTGTGAACACCATTGATTATAACTAGTTTATTACTTACCACTATTGATATTATAAACTTTACTACAAGCTAAGATTACTATAGATATTTAAAGCACACGCGTTTCATATGTTATCGGACAAGAAGAGACTAACCGGAAGTGCCCGTGATTCGGGACTTAGCAACATATACTGAAAGGGGTAGCTAACAGCCAGGCGGGAAGAGCAAACCGCTTCACATAATATGCAAGATTATGAAAGAAAAACAAAATTTATTAATTCTTTTTTAAATTTTGAATATATGTTTACACAATAATATGCTTTAATGTAATGTTTTTATGTAAAAATTATATTTTATAATTCTCCATCGTGTGGTGTCTTTCAAAGCAGTCTCCAATATGAAGTCCTCGTTTTGGAGAACATGTGTCGCAAAAATAATTAGTTTAGCATCTTCCGCCCTTGATTTTTCTGTTCCAAGATACAGAGTAATCTTTACTCTTTACAACTTCACAGTGCCGCAATATATGTCGTTTGCCATTAAGCCTTTCCTCTTCATCTGAGAACGATGGTCTTCCTAATTTTGAATATGCTCCATCACGGCGTTTTGTCAGTCTTTGTTTATACTAGATTCAGTTATCTCCAATTGATAGAAGCACAGTATTGGTTCGTGAAAAGGTTTGTTAGGAGTTTACGTGCTTTGATTGGAAGTGTAAACTGGCATAAAAGTTAATGTAATACAAGATTAGTATGGTTCTCTGCTGTAATGTCTGAGAGCAGACATACGACTGGAACGGTAAAATAGCTTTGGTGGCTGAGAGCAGACACACGACCGCAAAGGGTTAATAAGAAACACAAGTTATTATCGCCCATTGAAGCATATTGTTATTTTTTGTTGAAATTTTCATTTCTTTGCCTTCAAGGTCATCCGAAGGTCATGGTATACTAGGTCGTTGAATTCGTCTTGATACGGGCTATAAGTAATACTGTTAAGTTAAAAATACAGACTGCCATTTAAAAAAATGAAGGTGGCCTTTACAATAATTAAAAAAAAATTTCGAACTTTTTTTTATTGCAATGTAAAGTAAATCGAAAACTGCTCAACATTTGTTTAAAATACTCTTTTTTTCAGGTTATTGCAAGTACTTGAAAAATCGTAAGAAGTGTTACTTGGGACACCCTGTATACAATTAACTGTAAGTTTCGCAGTCAAAGTAACACTGCCTTGTTGCCAAACACTCGACTTTACGACTTCAAAACAAAGCAATATTTTACAAAGTTATATTCATCCCAATATGGACCTATGGGATACAGTTGTGAGCAGCACAACTCATTGTCAGTGAGCAATTTCTATATCGAAAGTGTTTAGCAATTCCAAATTAAGGCACTAATTGTATAATAATAACCTTATAACAAATATTAAAAATGTTACAAGAGTACAGAGAATAATCCAGCAACAATTCGCGTGACAAACACAGTGACTGTCCAACCGCGCAACGAGAGAAAGACTTTCTCCGTTTATGGCCTTTTTATATCCATTAGAAATTGTTAAACAAAACTATTCAACTTACACCCCGTTTCCCAGTGCCCCAATCATACCTTGCATATACCTCGTAAAAATAGACAAGACCTCTGTCCTGTGGTTTGTTCTGATTCGCCTGACGGATAGAGACATCCCTCGTTCTTACGTCATTTTCGATTCTAACGCGTTATTAGCCGAAAGAGCCGCACATTCGTTGCGTCGTCATGTGAACGACGAATGGAGTGCCTTGTTTATGGTTGTCATTCATCAATCTCAGGTTTCCAGGACCAACATGGTGGGGATAGACGGTGCGAGCGACACTCTCCCCTTTACCCCGTACTTCATAACGCAAGGCTTCTCTATTGTTGCGAGGTATAGCTCACGCACACTTACATTTAGTCCAACGTTACGTGCTCATCAACTTATTCTCTAAGCCTCTATTCAAACCAGACGTTCGCCGTTAAGGACAGATGGTAGAGTAGGGATCGTTCGACAAGCAAATGGCTATCTGGTACGAATACCACGATCAAAAATCATCTACAATAGTACGACGCATCATCAACGCACCATGGTATGTAATTTACGAGACAATATATCATGACCCCAGAAAATCCCCGCGATACAAATAAAAATATCAAGCATCAACGATAAGTACCAATCTTGTATAAATAATTATACAGTCTGCATCACAAAAGCGTGGACATGATATAGTGCTGGAACGCTAACTTAGCACCTGAGGGGTAACTTGCTCTGATTCGCCGGACGGATAGGGACATTCCTCTCCCTCACGCATTTTCGATTTTGACGCGCTATTGGCAAGAGAGACCCGCCATTCGTTGCGTTGTCATGTGAACGACGAAAGTAGTGTTTTATTTTCGGTTGTCATTCGTCGATCTCAGTTTGCCAGAACCGACATGGCGGGGATAGGCGGTGCGAGAGCAATCTCCCCTTCCGTCTCAGCTGCCTTCTTTCCGTTCCTCCGATTTATCTCTGTGTAAATCATTCTTTTTTGTTGTAAAAATTTTTGTATAAATCAATAGCAAATCTAAAAAGTTAATACGTAATTAATTATTGTTAGTAGTGCGTCCAATCTTCACCATTTGTGATTATTGCTTGGCGACGTCTGGGATAGGAAAAATATGAAAGACCTCCATATTCCTCGGGTACGACGAAGTAGGGCTTACAGTTATAAAATACGCTTTCCTTGGAGATTGCACTTCATAAGTAACCAAGCATTTTCTGTCGAATAATCGTCAGGGGATTGAAACTGCCAATCCAACACCTTGATAACGTTCCTAGTTTTCGATTCGGTGCAAGAGCGGCTTCGCTGATTCGGATCATTATCCTCTTGAACCGCCCGCTGCTTTTTAGTTCCACCAAACCGATGTTTTTAACTGGTTGTTAGGAAAACCGTTTCATATAATTTGATCATTTTTGGGCATTTAAATTACCCGTAAAGACGCGTAATGTCCTGAAACCCCGAACGTTAAAACGTCCCCAAACATGGGCATTCATTGGGTGCTTAATACAACCTTTGAATAACTGGATTTTCACGTTTTTTTTTCCAATGTTTGGTCCCTCTTGAAGTAGAAACTCCGAGGTTAGCGAAATTCAAAAATGAAAACTGTAGTTCATCGTATTCGTGTTCGATAAATATCCTGATTGAAAGTATGCCAAGATGTTATAAAGTAGTACTCGAAAATGGTGGAGATTGAACACACGACTAACAGTAAGTAAGTGCGTATTAGCTTTTCAGAGGTGCTATTGATTTATACATTTTTTACAAAAAAAATTACACAGACATGTCATGTCAACGCTCTTACGATGCAAAGTGTACAAATTCCCTGGTCACCCAATTGTTACATATTCAACTTATAATTACTTCATAATATAAAAAAAACATCGTGTAATCAAAGCACTATCAGAAGTGCTATCAATACACTTGAAGAACTGATACTAATGTACCGTTGGCTAAAAAAATTCGGAATTCCTCCATCTTTCTGACTATAATCTATCTATTTATTTACGATTCTCTTACTCTGCTATTAATATCCATTACAACCATATAGTCACGAACAACTACACGCATTATAATCGCAATCTGTTGTAAATATTTAAATTAATTGAAATTTCACAGCTATTAAAAACGACCGCCGTATTCGAATAAAATTAAATCACATAAAAAAACTAGACGATTATTACATTGAAACATGATAATAAAAATATCGTGTAATCAAACAATCTACCGATGTTTATCAAAGTCCATGTAATAGAGAACGTTTTAATTAAATATGTACCATCTAAAAGGTATTGAAGTATTTTCAAATTTTTGTTGCATATCAATGTCTGTTATTAAGTAAAAGTCGCGGTCACTGGAAGTGAACTTAACTGGTGCTTCGAGAAAGTCGACAGAGTTCAATAGAGAGCTGAACTGTAGCGATGTTCTTTAGTAACCTCAGCACAGATACCAGAACGCTTTGAGCAAGATAAGAGCGGTTAATTAATGAGTTATCTACATCGAAACACAAAGCCGGTGTGTAAACTAAAATGACCATAAAGTACAAAATACTACTCGATAGACAATTTATCCTCCAACGTGGTCAAACTGTACTTGAGAATCCTCTTTGAATTTAAAATGAAAAATGATCAGATTTTCGGAAACAGTTCTGTAAGGAATATAAAGATAATATGGCCAGACGTCCAAATCTGTTGAAAATGTACTTGTTGTAATACAAAAATAATATGATCAATATTACTTCTTGAAAAGAAAATCAGTTATAGCTGAAGTTTTTTCTTTCGCGATGATTATTTTCTATTTTGTTATTTTTATTTATATTTCGTCTTATTCAGACTTCCTCCGGCTATATTTATTTTTTTATTTCATGTTTTCTCCTACTAACAAGAAAGTCTCATCGGCCGCATAAACTTTACAGATTGACAGTGTTTACAATTGGCGATCATCGAACGAACTTGTTAATATTTTTTTCTTTTTTAATTTCGCGGATCTTTAAAATTAATTAAACCGCAGCAAGGAAGTTCTTGCAAACAGCGGACTGCAATATTTCTCTCGTTTCGCCGGGATTCCACTGTCCCAAAGTGAGGAATATTCTCTTTCCCTCCGTCCCTCTCCCTTCTGTCCCCGGTGTCTCCGAAGGGAACTATGGTATGAAAATTCATAGCAAGATTATTTGCGAAAGGGCCAGATTTAACAACGAATCCAGGAAATATTTACCGCGGGAGAAACAATAAGACGGAAGTTAAAACTCCTTCTTCGTCCTCGAAATGTACAAATTCATGAAACTATCAACATAAATATAGCATTTAATCTTTTTGTAATTATTAATCCTTTGAAATATATATTTTATAGATGATAAGACGACACCACTGGCCGGATGTATCGAATATAATTTCAATTTTATTATATTTCCGATATAATAGAAATACTTCTCTTGTGATAAAAAAATTATCAAGATTGCCTTCAATTGTGGAATTGGATTTAATTAAATGTAAAAACGTATTCATACATAATTGCAATCGGTGAATAATAAACGTAAACAAAACAAGAAAGGGGTAATACAATTCGATTAAAGTGAATTGAATGTACAGCAAAGTACATTAATTAAGTTCAACCTTCATTTAATCTCAACAAAAATAAAGGTCAGGTTATTCTTATTAGAGTGACTAAACAGATAGCTTGTAGTGCTACTAAATAAATATATTTCATAAAAAAGAAACAATCTTACAAACTATACGAAGAACTACTGTTATTTTTATCTTCCTACACTTTCATACTCTTACTCTACCATCCACCAAAGCCTCGGTTCCCCACATTTTCTAATTCTAAATCGGAGAACACTAAACTCTGATAATATAATTTTTGCGCGGAACACTTACAATACAGCATAAGTTTTAAAATAGGGTTGGCCGACCTTTTTGAAATCAACAGAAAATTTCTTTACGTTGAAATTATCCATTACCTTTAGTAAAAAATATTCGTAAAAAATATAAAATTAATTAATAATATGATGCAGGACTTACGCAAATTTATTTAATTAAAAAAAAATCCGTTCAACACGATTACTAGAAATCAGCGAAATACACGACATTGACCACTCAGAATTCAAATGTGAACTGCACAGGCACACGAATGTGCGAATGGATACACAGTTCGTTTACCATTCGATCTAGTAAATGACACCAATTAGGTGTGCATTTGATTTTTTCGCGGAACACTTGAAGTGGTTTCATGGGTCACTAGTGTACCGCGGACCACAGATTGCGAACCATAATACTAAAGTAATGTACTATGCAGAGATGGGAAGTTGCCGTCCAATCAAATGGGGTTTCCTACCCTGTCACACGTATTTCTCACTTTTCGTCGCTATTGGCTGAGTCAATCGCATCTACAAGTTTATCGCGCAAAAGAAGTCGTCAAGGTGAAGCATCTGAACAGAATGAGATAGAACGATAAAGAGCGACGGCTCAAACGCATTGGCGTAGTGATCGGCTCAGAAACATAAGGATTAATATTTATTAACAGAATAAAAATATACATTAATGTTTCAAGAACATTAAAATTGAAAAAGAAGAATCAAATATTTAAGAAAACCATTGGAACTTGAAAACGTGCATACATAGAATTAAATTTATATTGCAGTTTCATATACCTCCGCATATACGAAAGCTTTATCCCTATGCTTTGTATCCGAAATGGAGGAAATAAGACATAGGGGTTTATTTGTAGGGGTTCGGCAACTTACAATCTCTGCATAGTACAAGCGAACTGTTTCGGCACGTGACTCACTTTCGTCAATCAAGCTTTGGAATATTTGCACGTGATATGTCGACACTTTAAACTTGGGGCTCTACCAAGAGAACATCCCGAGGTGTCAGCCACCGATTTTAATGAAACTCAAGTATAGTCCAAAAACTGAAAAATGGCTAGGGAGCAGCGGAACCTCTCGTTTTCAAAGGTCTATTCCCTCCATTTCGTTTTTGGAATCCCCAAACCTAACCTCGTAAAGTAAACGATTGTGCGGAGTGTTTACTTTAGGAGGCTGGGTTTGGGCATTCCAAAAACGAAATGGCAATCTCTGCATAGTACAAGCGAACTGTTTCGGCACGTGACTCACTTTCGTCAATCAAGCTTTGGAATATTTGCACGTGATATGTCGACACTTTAAACTTGAGGCTCTACCAAGAGAACATCCCGAGGTGTCAGCCACCGATTTTAATGAAACTCAAGTATAGTCCAAAAACTGAAAAATGGCTAGGGAGCAGCGGAACCTCTCGTTTTCAAAGGTCTATTCCCTCCATTTCGTTTTTGGAATCCCCAAACCTAACCTCGTAAAGTAAACGATTGTGCGGAGTGTTTACTTTAGGAGGTTGGGTTTGGGCATTCCAAAAACGAAATGGCGGGAATAGATATTTGAAAACGAGAGGCTCCGCCGCTCTCTAGCCATCTTTCAATTGTCGGACCGTATAATGTAGTTCTCATAAAAATATTTGATACCTATTTTTTTTTCTCGACAATAGGCCACGTTAAAGGGATGAAAATCGGCTTCCAAGTTATGGTTGTAAAGTATATTTTGACGAATGTCTCGAAAACTATGAGAGATAGAGTAATTGTTTAAATTGATGAAATTAGTACGTTGGAACGACGAATTTAACGGTATAAATTATTTTGAAAAATCTCAATTCGTTTATATGATATACTAAAAAATATCATTTCTTTATTAGATTTCCCAGATTTGCTGCAATAAAAAAATTAACATTGCAACTTTTCTCTAACATTTTCACCCGGCGGAAACTCACCAGGCCTTTCAAAAAATGTAACGTATCCATGCCGTATTATCTATGGCATGCAACCTTATGCAAATATTATGCGGTTTAATTTTTAACTACTTATTTTGTAGTATGTAGTGTACAAAGCACATTTTTTTATAACTTTTGTATTATAATCGCCCTCATCTAAGGATTCTTTCCACTACAATATGTCCGAAAAATCAAGATCATTAGAGATAGGGACCACTCTTCTAAATGACTAGCATCCCTATGTTCACTCATCGACACTCTCGCTCGAATTTCTACCTTGGTAGTTCGTTTCAATTATCTCGCTTCACGCACTCGCGTTACATGGTACGTCGCTCCAATCTCGCGTAAACCAAATCACCTCAAATATCATTTCAATTACGATAAAAATGCTTCTGTGAAAATAAAATAAAAGAAGTCGTGCAAATAAATAGTACATCCATTTTAATTATATCGTAATTAGAATATACTTTCACTATGACAAAAATGAAATACAGCATATACACCAGTTTGATTGTACAACTTCAGTTTTCGGATCAGTCAAGCTTTCTGGAGGTTCGTGGTGCACGGTGAATTAACTTACAATTAGTGTAAATCCTTAGTTTGGTACTTAATAACTCATTTCTTCATTTACAGTTTCAATATTCATGTTGATCGGCGCAAATTACAAAATTAATAACTTGGTCTTTTTGACTACACTGTTTAATAAACTCATACAGTAAAACCTCGATACAGGCATCATGAGTTTCCCTCGATAAATACATCATGACTATCCCCTCCACATAGGGGGATCCCCCTTTTCGAACCTCGTTGCTCGACGACGGAACAGTGTAGTATAAAACCACCCGAATGTATCGGTGAGGCAATACCAATTGAAGGGTCAGCCGTTTCTAATTTTGATTTTTTTTAAACCTTTGTTAACGTATTTGTGAGATTTTTCTGATTAAAATGATATCAAACACGACATAGTTTGAATTATATTTACTTAATATTTAATAAATTTACTTACTATTTACATAATTCAAACTATATCGTGTTTGGTATCATTTTGATCAGAAGAATCTCAAAAGTACATTCGGAAAAGTAACATTTAGAAAAATTAATAAATAAACAAGTTTATTGTTGCATTAGCAATGCTTCGCTGGTACTTTCGAGCAGTTCACTTTGTTTGCTTGCTCTCTCTCTGTCTCTCCTACTGTCTGTCCTTTTCTAAACTCGCGTTCGGCTGGAGCCCTAATGTAAACACAGATTCGACACCGGTACTCGATAAGAGCACTGCTTTGCCCCCGAAATCTGTAAATTTATCGAGGTTTTACTGTATTCGCTGATAATCGTACGCTCTGACAACTGAAAGATGGCTAGAGAGCGGCGGAGCCTCTCGGTTTTAACCGCCTAGTCCTGCCATTTCGTTTTTGGAATTCCCAAATCCAGTCTCTTAAAGTAAATACTCTGCATAGTTGTTTACTTTAGAAGGCTGGGTTGGTGGATTCCACAAACGAAACAGCGGGAATAATCGGTTGAAACCGAGAGGCTCCGCCACTCCCTAGCCATCTTTCAGTTGTCAGACTATATATGCTACTACCACCATCATCACTAGTTACAACCTAAAAATTTTTTAAAATAATCATATAGAGGAGGTTTTCAACGCTACCAAATGATGGAAATACTTCTGTCAGCATTGAAGACATTTGTGTGTAAAAAGACTCAATGATTTTACAAAAAGTCCTTCGCTCAGGTTTTTATTAAGATTCGCGATACCCAACGTTGACTAGACACAAAAGTCAAAACGGTCGAATGCCTTGAGACCTTTTTTCGTGATGCGTTGAGACCGCAACATTAGTCAAAGCATAATTTATCGGATAAGAATGCATATCTCTTTCGTGTTGAGTGTTTATCACGTTGTATCGGTCTGCAAAAACTTGATGGTTTTGTTTAAAACAAATAGAGGATGGAATACAATTTCGAATGATGTTACGTAAGACCGAGTACTCGAACGGCGGCAAACGATTGGACGACGAGCCTGGAAAACGTCAAGAGGACTTTCTCTCCAGACTCAGAGTGGTCGGTCCTCACTGCCGTAGTAAATAACAACGTAGTCCGAACACAGGGACGGCAACGAGGCACGTTGAGGGTAGTCTTCGGGGAATACTCGAGAGTCGCAGATAGTCTTGGCTGCAGTATTTTGTTATAAAGGAACTGATTAATGTCTGTAGTGTATCGATGCATTGTATCGCCATCGTGCAATGTGACAAACAATGTGCAAATGTCGAAAAATTGTACATACGTAGAACCGAATTGTACCGATGCAGAACCAATATATCAGTTGGAGCATTGTAGAACCGATGCGTGTCTGATATATTGTGGGTTTTGAGTTTTGAAGAACCGAAACCGAAACCGATATAGGCCAGAACCGATATATCTGTAGCAGTTATAACATGTTTTCGGTTCTCGTAACTGTTTTAAGAACCGGAATGGATATTATAACTGTTTTCAACTCCTGGTCTAATGTGAAGCCGTGGATTAAACTAAATGTTGATTGTTGTCAGGATTTGTAATGGCCAATGGTAAACAACAGTAACACACCCGCAATAATAATTAAAATATAATATATATATATATATATATATATATATATATAACTACACAAAAAACTGAATCTAAACTGTAAACTAAAACTATGCGTTTCGAGCCGCAACCTTTTGAGAAGACAATCTTCCCAATTCTTTCTTTCCCATTTGAACCATCTCTATGAACAGTCATCTCTCTACGGGCACTACACAATATTCTATGTTTACGCCAATGTGCCCTTCACTATCTTACTATCTACTATCTTATTTTCTCTCCACAACCGTTTCATTTGCTTTCTTCGTTACGCGACCATTTAACACTAACCATACCATGCGCGGTCAAATGATAGAAAAATTGTAATTTCTTGTATTATTAAATAAAAGTTGCTTTCTATATATTATTGTTATTTTATAACCAGATGACTTGTCCTGATAAGAATAGATACACGAAAAGTGCCAATACGTTTAATGTTGACGAACAGTACATTGGATTCAAAAATGCATGTGAGAAGAAAAATATTCCTATCACTTTGATCAATCAGAGACGCGTTTCTTCCATGGGTCTTCTCTTCAGCGCCGCATGATACCACGTCGTATCCGGCGGAACCAAACGAATGTTCTTCAAGTGGTTGATTCGTTAACGATAATTCTCAACCGAGGAAGAATTTTTAGTAGATGATCTTGATCGTCAAAGTTCTACTCCACTGTACGAAAGATATCGACAGAATGACTTCGATTCTTTTCGCGAACATAAGTCTTGTCGTTATTACTGACAAACGACGTATTTGGTAAATGAATGAAACGTCGGAAGCACATGATCTTGAGCACGTGTCGATAAATGAATACCTCGAGCGATGGAAAATGAAAGAATGAAGGATGGAAAACAAATGACGAACGGATAACGAATGATCTGCGTCTCGACTGATCGACGGAGTTGAACAGCAGACAGCCCTACTCGCTATATTTTCGTAAGAGTTTGAACGGGCAGTTTTTTTATTTTTAGCCCTCCTGTTCTCCTTGAGCCTATATGACCGGAAATGAAGATTATGTTTTAATAGATACTATGTTTTTGAGTATCTGTTCTCGATATTCAATGTATTTGAAGTTTATGTTTGTTTATTTGTATATTTTACATTTTTTAAGATCTAAACCTTTAGCCATCGGGTCACTGTCGATTTTCCAGAAAAAGATCTTTGTACATGTTGTTTGCATAAGGAAATGAAGAAATATACTAACGTTGTATATTTATATTTAAGATAACTCTTAATGTGTTTTAAATTATTTTGCCAAACGGAAGGAAAATAACTGCAGAAACTAATCTATCCCACATAGCAATCGAAATGTGGAAAATGTAAATGAAAACAGTTTGCGTCTCAAAAAAATCGCCACGCACTTCTTCACAAATTCTGAAAACCCGTGGTGATAAAAGTGATAGCTATTCAACGCCAACGAAAAATTACAACAGGAAAGAAAATTCAGCGGAAGAAAATATTGATGCGCGCACTTTAACACTGACTGACGTTATTGAGGTGGAAGTAATCTCCTCAGCGACGTACTGAAAGTCACATCCGATTTTCGCATTTCCCGATCGCACCCTGCCGAATCCCCACGAAACTTCTTGAGAAGTTTGTCCGCGCCAAACTAAACATTTTCCGCAAAACACATTCATTGAACGATGAGTCTTTAATGCATGTTGCTTTCTCATTCTTTTTTGTTATCTTTAATACATCGACGTGAAGCAGAAATTCGCTCTGCAAAAAAGACTTAAGGTACTCAGTTTCCTTAATTTCTTTTACTTGAATGATAAGTGTAATTTGTAGTGGATTCTGTACTCTATTTTATTTTATTATTTTTCTCTGAGCTTGAATCACTGAAACCTATGAAACTACTTCATCCACATTTAAAACTAAAAAATATCCGATCAAGTAGAAGATTTAAGACTGTCTCCCATGAAAAATGAGGAAACCTGGAAATTCGAAAATTGATGAACCTTCGTATTCAAGTGAAGTAAATCATGCATAATTCACATCTACTTTTTGTTCGCGGTATAACCCAGATTTAGGGGGTGACATCACCCGTCGAATAAAATGAAAAATTTATTTTACTATGAAGTACATACCTTTAAAACTATGAAATTTACTGGAATAAAACGTTTAAACAAAATAATATCTTCCCACATTTAAAAAACTGCTGAAAATTTTGTTAAAAAATGAAACATCTTTCCAGTTACTCCTGACAATAACGCTTAAAATTAAACTTTTGCAATTTTTCAAAGCAAGTTTCAGCCTTAAAACCCGAACCATGGCACGTAGAAAACATAGTATCAATTACTCTACCAGCACACGGAGTCTCATCATTTTTTTAACTTCCCTTGCCTCTAGTCTTTTACATGGTGATCCAAGATATTGCTTCAATGTGGAAAGCCCCATACTTGTTAAGTTTTCATACAGACTAAGAAATGACATCGAATATACGAGAGCCTGGCCAAAAGTATGAGTAGTTCAATTAAATAAAATATAAACATAGTATATAAAGTTCGATTAAAAATTCTCTCACGATCATCCTAAAAACTGATGGTAGCTAGTGAAATATCAGAGAAGTGAAATCTAATTGGAGGGTACACGTCCGTACAGTATTTTAAATTTTGTGTGCATCTATGATCTATTGCATCAGGGTTAAACAAATCGGAAGATCACTAAACGATGGAATATACGACAAGTTCTGTAGTTTATATGTAGTTCCACAGAGGGGTCGTTTACCTTAAAGCGTTAAAAGTTTCTATAGGTATGAATTTTAAACATCACATTTACTTGATATTTTTACATTTTACATATTTTATATACATACTTTCAACCATGACAACATGGTTAAAGATCATCTGATACAGTTCGATTTCTCCCAAGAGGAGATTCGAAATTTCTTCTATTTTCTGACGAGCAAAAGAGCTTCGAAAGTTTTCAGACTATTGATTAGTTAAACTTCACCTTCCCAGAATTTTGAAGATTTTAACTTTTTGGAAAAATTTAGAGTTAGATTAGAGTAGAGTTAGTATTAGATTAGAGTTTGTAAAACGTGATTGGATTGTTAATGTAGTCACTCATGCGATACAAAACAGGAGATATAAGATGTATGATGTTTAAACGGTTGATTTATATTTATATCGTATTGTTTGAAAATAAATTATTCTGACAGTTTCAAATAGTAATCCTTTTCAAGTGTTACGTTAAACGATATGTAATCTTCTACCGAATGAATTCCTACATTTAAAAACAATGATTTTATGAATTGACCTGAATTATACTCCAATATCGGAAACTGCCATCACCGAACGCAAATGAATAGTCGAATTGATTTCAATTACTTAAACATAGACCGCAAAAAAATGTAGAGTGTGAAAAATATTGGGGACAATTATAAAATCAATAATTAAAGAAACATATGGATGATGAATACTCTAAAGAATAAACATTCGAGTTTTGAATAACTAGGAAGCTATGTCCTGGACATGCTAGCCAAACCAAATTAATATTTATCAGGAAATTGTCAAAAGGCCAATGATAGAAGTTGGGCAGGTTAGGATGTGGCTAACAATAACAAATTTTCCCTTTGTACGGTTCTACATGTTTAACATTCCACATATTAATAAAATTCTACAAACTCGATGTCAGTATCATCTTTAGACAGTTTTAAATGCATTGCAAAAATAATCATTAAAGAAATTAATTGAAGAATTCTTCTTCTATGGTCGAGCGAATCCCAAAAACCATAAATGGAACTGTATTGATTACCTATCATTGTCTTGACTGTCCGTTACAGACTTCCGAAGATTTTCTTTTTTATATCCTCGATATTAATCTATAATGAATTACTCAACTGGTTTCGTACATAATAACTCATTAACTATATTATCATCTACAGAAGACAAAGATTAATTTTTACTATGGATAGCAAACAATCAAAATTTTGTTTTACCTTCCCATCATCTTCATGGCAAATAACTGTTTATTTTAGACTCCTTCAAACATGTAGAACTGTGTAGAACAAAAGTAATTGGTTGCCAATCAAAACTAAAATTATCGAATTTCTGTCATTGTCTTTTTTGACAGATTTGTTCTTTTAAATATTTGTGGCGAAATTTCGGTTCACTAGCATCGAAACCGATGGCTTTTGAAAGTCTTTTACATGCAAATTCTCGTTTGCATGTTGATTTAGATTTGAATTTCTTACTTTGCACTGTATCCGAATGTAATTCTGATAATTTATTTCAATAATTATTCAAATCATTTACGTACATGATATCTATCCCTGAGAAGAAAAAGTGTTAATCAAAGAATTATCGAAGATGGATCGAAGAAATTTCCAATACGTAAAAGAAAGTAAAAATGCAATGATATGACAGCATCTTAACACGTTCGCGGACAGTAAAAATTTCAGTGAGCTACAAAAATAGTCAGTCAAGTATTACACTTCTAACTTACACTTCTAACTACATAGAGAAAAAATAAAATAGTATGAAAATACTCAATGAATCACTTGGCCATCACTTTAAACTGCATAATAATTACAAAAAATTAAGGTTATATAAAATAAAATGAATTATAATTGGCGTTAACATTTGGCATGACATGAATGCTAAAGCATTCATGTCATTCTACATTACGTTAAAAACGGATGTTATAGCTTTTCGTCCGCGAACGTGTTAATGTAAAAATTGGTGTTACCTTTTCAGGAAGAAATGAAGAAAAAGAAAAAGGAATTATTACCGTGTACTTCGCGATGCATACAAATCAAATAAAGCGGATAACATGAAACTTAGTCGGAGTGTTTTCGCGTAAGATGATACGGATATTCTCGTTACTCGGGTTTTTCGTATTGAAATTTAAAACGCATTATTATACTCGTTACTTCACGGCATACCAGCATGGCGTTACGTGAAGCACGTTAAATCTTTTCTGTCCCAGAAATCGTCCTATAACAAAACTCATACAGGACAGTGAAACGAAAATTGCATGCTACAATGGACATTCAATATGTGAATTTAAATCGAATCGTGCCGATTGAAATTTTCAGAGGCACTTATTGGGAGACAGAGAAACTGTGTAATCGATCCATGGCGCATTCGTTTTTTCCCCCATTTTGTTTCTGTTCGGCGACAGTTGCGTTTAAACCACTAAACCATAATGTATGAACAAGAAATGGTTACTTTCCTTTTATTTCATAAAATAAGGGAAAAGAAATATATGTAATGACGTAAATCGTTAGAATATCAAAGGGATTGATGACTTTTTCGTTAAAATATTATTACAAAAGATTATTTATGTCAAGAAATTGACTGTGAAAAAGATTTTTTAAACGTTACTTTTACCTGAAAAGAAAAAACTTTATGAAATTTCAAAGAGGTTTCTGTATTTCTTTCCTGATACTCAATTCTTCAGAAGAGTTCCTTATTAATTGCCTTCTATATATTCAAATATCAAGATAATTTTCACTCATATTAAGGAAAATATAACACTTTAAGAAAAGTTCTACCCTACTTAATAATAGAGAAATACCTTATTTCGTTACAAATTCAATTTTTGATATTATTGGAAAATTGTATTGCGAACAACAAGTAACACTTCCAAATTATCTGAAATTAATACTCCAATAGATAATACTGTCAATTAGATAAATAAAAAGAATGAAAATGATATCATGCAATTCAAATCCAGTGTTGATTTTCATCTATACTCGCCACTTTTCAATGGATATTTCTGTGATTTAACAAAAAGTAAAATAAAATTCAGGCATTGCAGAAAGTTTTTTGTGTAAACGAAAGAATCGTGAATCTGAAATTTACTCAATGCACATTTGGCAAATACCGGTGGAAGTGTGGAATCGACTACGTTTAGAAGATCATGAATCACTGGATTTTCGTTATGGGCAGAAAAATAGTGGAATTTCGAAGGAATATCGCGATACGGTATCGAAATATTTGACTGCACGATAAACAGGCATTTACCGAACGTAGATACCTGATAACGGAAGAACTCGGAATAACCCATTTGTACGTTATTCGCAGTATAAACATATAAATCTTATCCGAACGATTTTGTTCAATCTGCCGCTACAGTGATGCAGATACTTGTGGTTCAACACACCATTATAACGGTAATCCATAATCCGAAGTTTCGGAAGATCAATGTAAACCGTACAGGTTAATATTAAATATACCCTCGTTATATCAATTATATTTAAATATTCTGAATAAGTACGTCGGAAAAAGAGAAATCAAGTGGTGAAAAAAATGATCAATTATGTAATTTAGGTTTAATAAGGTAGAAGTGGAACATTTACTTCATGATTCCTTTATCAATTTGGGGAATTTCTAAAAAAAATGGGAACCGTTCATTATGACCGCCTGGGTGGTTTTACTGTTAAGAGATTATTTAAAATAGAATAAGTTATGAACGAATAATTACTGCCATATTCGCAAAATAATTGTCCTGTATTACAAGCCATGCTCATTCAACGGGTCTGCTATAATTTAATAAACAACGTTGCTTTCGACAGCACATAATGTTGTTAAACACGATCTTAGGTATTAGATATCATCAAGATGAAATATTTCCCATGTACTGGCATGCGGGTTATGTGCAACGGCTGCTAAGACAAAAGTACAGGATTTTTCGACATTGACGAACTTCCTTTCGCATTTATGTTCTGTAGGTTAAACGTGCCAGCTTCTTTGAGACGCTTCCTAAGCCTTAAAAAAGGAGAATACGATGGCTAATTTGGATCAAGATATTTATTTTGACACAATATTTTACCTCTAGCAGCATTTTCATCACAGGCACAGTAAACAATTATCATATCATATTCCTCTTCGTTACTGAACACCTTAATAAATGTAGTACTTTTCACAGTACGACTTCTATCATTACTAAACTCTGCCGATATTTCATGTTGACAACATCTAACGCTTAGGATTGTGTTTAACAATAGAATTTGATGCTTTATCAAAATGTGGAAAGAAAATATTGGCGTTCAATTTAAAAAAGATGACGGTGATCTGCATATCTCGATAAAACAGTAAAACTGCCTAAAACCTGTATTACTATTGAATGTCCCCTTCGTAACCGTGCAACTTTTGTCCGAAACATTTTTTCGCACAGTACATATTTTGAGTTATTTGGAACCGTGATTGTAGAGCCGGAAAAATATTAATAGTTACACTGTAGGAATGACGAAGGGCTGCGAGGGCGAAAGCGAGGTTGGGTCCTGCTCAGGTCAGCAGGCCAACCGTTCTCTTCCCCAAAGGCCCGAATATTGTAAACTTAACGAGTGCGAATGCGAGTGCGAATGCGAGTGCGAGTGCGAGAGAATGAATAGTTGTGTGAGAAGGATGAACGAGTAGAATATAAGGAAGCGTAGGTTAAGGGACGAGTAGTGTCGTATTAAGTGTCGTATTAAGTGTTGTCGGAAGAGTTGTCCAGAGCGTAGCGTAGTGTTTAGTTGAGAATTGTCACGAGTTGTGTTGAGTTGTAGTAGTCGAGTTGTATTAGTTGCGTTGTAGTTAAGAGGAGTTTAAGTTGTCGTATTATTTTGTTGTTAATTAGTTATAACCTTTTAATATATCGTTAATTGTTATTTGGTTATTTTGAGTTGTGTCTAAAGTTTTAACCAATTCCCTCCCTTTGAAACCCCCCCCCCCCCCCCCTCTACATGATGTTGCGTGACTTTTGAGTGAATGTATACAGAAATGTACCGGCAAACCTATTAGTTCAGGCTATCGTAGCTAAAGACATAGAGGTTCAGACTCTCAATCAGTGGATCCGAGTCCAAATCCCTCAACATCTCTCTGAAATTCTCCGCCGATCCGATCATCTGATCATCAAATGATCGGAACCCACCTAGAACTGTAGGTCCTAAGCGCAATGACCATAACCGTCGATGTCGAAATACGAAGCAGCAGTAACGAAGGAGATATTTCACTCTCAAAGAAGATGATTTCTTTTCTACCACGTTCAATATGTAATATTTGTAATAATTGGATGACCATAATTGGATGACCAATGCTGCATCCAAAGATCCGTGTCTATCAAAAGTAACACCTTGAATAGCAAGCGAATAGCGGAAGAAAATGAAACTAGAAATTCAACGCAGCAACCAACACTAAAACGTAAGAATTACATTACATGCAGAAGTAGAGGTACGCTGAATCTCATAGAAACAATAGTATCCGTTATTATTCCCTTTGCGCAGCCTCAAACTACCCTTAGCGGAGCAGTATACGTGTATGTTGACTCGGCTTGCATTGCCGTACTAACTGTGATATCGCATCTTTTTGCATGGAGCCATGCAATTCCAATTGAACCAGAAACGACCTGGCATTTGGAGAGATTTATCAATGTATACATAACATTACGTGATGCAGACATTATTTTGTAACGCATACAGAATATATATTTTTAAATATTGAATTAATCAAACTTATTTTTAATAACAGATAATATATATATTTGTTTTCAATATTTAAATGCATTCATTTTATAGTTTCTGACATTTTTATCTGATAAAAAGAAATGAGGAGTAAGATCCTATTAGGATCCCCTTGGATTTCATTTCCTATTTTATTGAAAAACTTGGAGGATAGAAACGGGAGAAAGAGAAAACATCATCGACTGAACTATAACGTTCAGGCTAGACTTTTCAGGAATTTTTTAGTTATCCATGTCAAGAATAAAAGTACATTTTATTTTTGCACTGCTTAATTTTATTGCTTATATTTTCATCAATTTAATTGCTTATATTTTGCAATGTAGATACAACAAATCGAGAATATTACGTTGTACATTTTTGGAGCTTCTGAGAAACATTGAACACCAGTCATTTTAACCGCTCTAGTAAATGTAACGTTACATCGGAAGTGTGCATTCCTTAATTGTCGTGTAATATTGTATTACATAACTTGTTTGTGTTAGGTTTAGTTTACGTTCCGAAATATTTTATCTAATTAACTTCAAACGGATGCAAACCACCGATATCTAGACAACACTTTAAGCATGATGGAGCACAGTGTCAACACGATGAACAGCCTTCAGAATATATTATGCAATGCTTTTTAATCGAATAATTAAAATAATTAGACAAATATGGCTGAGAAAATGTATATAAGAATTATTTTTGACCGCCTTATCGTACGATAAAGTAGCAAAACACATAGTTGCGAGCGAAGCATTAAAATTTTTTCCTCGTTTTGAACAAAAGATGACATCAGCAACAATTCAATGCTATCATTTAATTCAATTGTCAGAAAGGTTCAATAAGAAAGATCCCTGATAACATAAATTTCCTGCCGACGTTTATTCATTTCAATATCTCACGATCGTCCCGCCAATCTCAAGTTTCCATTGATTATTCACAGAGAAATACCTTCTACTTTTTATTGTGGAAGGTAGATTCCAATAAAACCTGAATACATCTCGATTCCAATAGCAAAGACGTGAAAAGTAAATACAACGACTTCCGTTTAAGCAACCGGCAATAATTTTGATGCGGAATTTAGTAAAAGAATTAATTACATGTTGGAGCAACTGATATTCGATGTTATAACAAACCAAATATAAGCAATACATTTTAAACAGAAAATGTGTCAAACCGTGTTGGTGATATTTAAATTGTGCGATAAACGGACGCAATATTTGCACAGCAATTGTGAGAGCGTTAAAATGTAAATTGATTACAAAATGTCAATTGCTGTATTGATGTATGCAATAACTTTTATTTATGTTCTCAGTTTGGGCTTGTCTGCCGTCGTACGTCATAAAGTATGGTCAACGCAATCATGTGTAAATCATAATTATTCCTATTCTTTTTTACTAATACAACTCAAAGACTATTAGTCAGAACATTCATCTAATTATCAAGGTACCGTTCTAACAAACTGAAAATAAAATTATGCCATGCAAAATGCTCCAAGGGCACTTTATAAATTACACTATTTTCAAAGATATGAAAAAAACGTTAAATATCCCTTTGCATTTAATCATATTGCACATGATTCATATTGTTACGCAAGAAGCAGCCAGTAGAATTAATGTCAGTAAGTTACGAGATATTAATTGTTATATAGAGGGGAACAAGAAATTCTACGGTCTTGCGTCCTCGGATACGAACGTGTTGTCAGTCTTCGAAATAAACGTTGTATATTTCCTTTTCAAAATAGCGTCGATTTGTTAATAATGTTAAATAGGGCTCCGCGAACGCGTTACACGTGTAACGATATTATATGAGCCGTTTGTTTTGAAAGTGGCATAAGTTACTTTCCGTAATAAAAAATGGCAATTTTTCAATGACCATACGAAATTATTTATACTGAAAAAAATGTAATTATCCAAGATACCAAGTACAAGTAAATCTTCTCGAAAATTGGCATCAATATTTTTAATCGTGTTCAAACACAGATCCCAAATATCTCGATTTAAAAAGAAAACGAATTATGCTACTTTCAAAATATACGGCTCATATTAGGCTATTAGACTTTAACACTGACTGGTGTGCGAGTAAATTTCACAAATTATAAAGAACCCTTCCAACTGTTACTATACATCATCTCGATATTCGATATAACACGATTAAGAAAGCATTTGCTAATGCGATCGTTATTCTCTGTCGGGAGATATCGTGCCTGATTAATTAATTTGTTACCGTTAATTATTGTGAACTGGATTCAAAAATAACTGCCACGGACGACTAGCTATTTTTCTTCACAGTGTAATTGCTTTTGCAGGAACAGCTAACAGGAAAGCAGAATTAAACAGAATGAGACTATCGTTTGATATTTCGTTTTTTTGTTTTTTTTCAAGAAGAAAAGACGCAAACACGGTACATATTTACTTAATGCAACTCCAGTATATAATGTTATTTTAAAATGTCAGACTATAACAATATTCCTAAATGTTTTATAAAAATAAGTAAAATTTTATTCAAGAAGAAATTCGTATTACAAATTATTAAACATTTATATTAATTCTCCATTCGTTAAAGTTACAGTGGATGTAAAATTACGATAAATCTTAGTTATCGGAAGAACATTGAAATCACGATTAATAAAAGTGTATTTCCAGGTTCGTGTTTTAATGTTGAAATCTTAAAATCGCTGCTACCATTTGTGAAATAATCATATGAAACCACCGTTTCGGCATAATACATTTATAGATATCAAGTTATCAAGATATCTCATGGAAAATAAATTCATTCTATATAAAGTAGATTCAGACATTTCGGTTATGAAATTTGATATTCCCAAAGTGTACCGAATTCATTGACAGGGTGACGGACATTCCAATTTCAAGAGATAAATAAAAGTACATTTATAGAAGCGTTGCACCCAATGTTTAAATCAAGAAAGTGAGTTAAAATCAACGTTGCTTTCAGCTAGATGAAAAAGCTGAAAAGGAACGAAGCCACCTCGTAATTTGATTTTCGTAGGAAAAAATATTCAACTATTTCCATAATACCTTCGGTTAAAGGTATAAATAGTTTTCATTCAATTGCAAATTGCTATCGTAGAGAAGAAAATATGTTTCGTTTAAAAGCTTAATGCTGGCAAGCTCTAATCGTAATTTAATTAATTTTCGAAACTTGCTATTTCGACTGCATGGTGTAGTTCCGGTTTTAACGTGCCAACTGTTAGGTAATATGGAGAGAAGAAATAAGAAAGAACGCTTCTTTCTTATTACGTTTCTTGTGGAATACAATCAACGTTTTGTTTTCGCGATAAAGAAGCGTAACAGAAGTTGTATAGAAGTTCCAACGACTAGTTTATCCAGTTTTTATGTCGTTGAGAACAGAGTAGTTCTATTTATTACGTTCATTTACAATCATTATATTATGTTACATTACGTTCCCATTTATAATCCTTTCTTAAGTTGTCTTTCTTTGTACCATTAAAAAGGTGAAAGCAAAACGTTTAGGTGGTAGCACGTGCTACCAGCCTAACCTTTATTTGACCTCCGACCCGAAAAATTCGTAAGTAAATCTTTGAAGTGGAAACGTAGGAAAAAGGAAAAAATTAGGAAGGAAGAAAGAATTGTAAAAACAATTTTTGTGAAATTTAAACCGGTTAATCGAATTATTTATTGTCTCAACGTATATTCAAATTGTTAGGCTAGAAAGTCAATGCAGGTATTTCAAAATAAAAGTGATTCTTATAGTAACCAAAGACACACTTTCACACACACTGGAACTGCTCATTTTCATATCTACAGCATATTACTTCCCGTACAATATCACAAGGTTTCCATTAAGGTAATTGTTAAAGTTCACAACCTTAATATTGCAAGGTTCATTATAAGAACGTAAAAGAAGATTTGTATAAGACCTTATCTTTTTTGCTGGCGCACTGAAATCTTGCTTCCCGACTTTTAGTGGGCCTAATCGCAGTCTTCAAATATGATTTAATTTTTATGTTTTTGACTTATTTCACTTTAACACCACTTAATTTTTTCAGCAAGATACGATTGAAGATGTTATGTACACAAAAATGTGTAAAGGAAACTTTTGAATATACATTAGAACGACAAATAATTCGATCAACCTGTTTAATGTGTTGAAGCAATTTATTATTCATCGTACACATCCGCTTTAAGCATTAGCTTGTACATTTTTCGGTCAAACACCACTTGATGGCCTTTTTCATACTAAATCAAAGAACAGATTATTCCATTTACCAGTAAAATCTTAAACAGCTTGACCTTACGATAACTTTCATTGTTATCTTCGTCTTAAGTCCAATAAAATAACTTTCTCTCAAAACATTTTTTGGGACTTGATAAATAAAAGAATTACTATGAGTGACAGAGTTAGGTGAGACACATCGTGTGCACAGGAAATATTATATTGATGCTCGAATTCTCGTTAATGTATAGGTACATAATGTAATGTCACAATGACAGTGAATAAATAAAAATGTATGAAATGAATGAAATATAGGCTTCTTATACCTGTACGCTTAGGTATAACGAAAAGAAATTCAATGATAAATACATATTCTCTGTTTTCCTATATCACCTAATTGAATTAAGTTAAATAAAATATGCGTGTAATTATCGACCACTATGTATTGAACAATTTTACATATACACGATCTCTTTACAAACCTTAAACAAACAATTAATTGAAGACAAAACAACATTCGCAGACGTCATTATCGGCAAGATACACACTCGCTGCCCATTGCTTTGAACGGCGCGAGCGCTTTTTGTCAGTTCCTCCATAACGAGAGTTAATTCAATCACTTTCATCATTCACATTTCTGTGAGAAATCACAATAATAAAGGTCGAATATCAAATAAACTATATATATTTTTGAACGATTGGGCAACTGTAACATTGTAAATGATAATTATACGTAACAATTCGTACTTCTACGAACTTTCGAGAACAAAAGGCATTGAGAAGCAAACGGACGGAGAAAAGTATAACATAACCATTTAATGCCTAATTGTAATCGCGCTCTCATATATTACGGTTGTATTATACAGGGTGAGGCACTAACTATTGCCACCTAGAATAACTCCTAAAGTATGATAGTAGTAGAAAAGTTTTCGAAACAAAAGGTTGCTTCAGGTAATGATAAATACATAAAATAATACTTTGAAGGATACTAAAACTAGTACAATTGCAATAGCACATTACAATACAAATATTGCAGTATATTATATATGTAATTTGCACTCTTGAAGTAGAATTCTATACTGCGACAGAAAGAAAATTACTTTTCTCGTGAAACCAAATAAGAAATATCCAATTCAAATACAATAACAAGTAACAAAGTCATCTATTTAAAAGAAACGTACCTTTTTATGGAAATAGCTGGAGCTTTCTGAAGTGAAATAACGCAGGAAATTTTAAGCAGAAAAAAAAATGTTGCTTGTGTAATTATTTGAATAAAAGTTTTGGCTCGATAATACTGTGGGATCGGGCGGAAGCGCTCCTAAAAAGAACATAGGTGAAAAGGACGTGGAAAAGAAATGTCATCAGGGAGAGGACGCTGGCGCACTGGAACCGTGCCGACCTAGGAGATGTCCGTGTTAAGCTACTCAGGTCGAGTACGCTGCTTGGATGGGTTGCCGCATGCCTCTCTTTCTTTTTCACGATCCTACAGTACCCATCACTGATTTGCAGTTAATTTTAACTTTGAAAGTGAAGAATCTGATTTTAAATAACGACGTATTTGGATAAAGATTTAAAGAAGGAATTTTTTGAAATGAGAAGTGTTTCCTTAGTCGAATTAATTACTAAGGGTATTTAACGGTGTTGGAGGCAGTGAATCAAGGACACCCCTTTTGGTTTAAATACGTTTTATTAGTGTTAGAAAAAATGAATAGATACAACGACGTGAACCCACGCGATAGCAGACAGTAAGAGTGATTATAGAGGGCCGCATTGCCGTAAAACAAAAGCAAAACATAATAGTGTCATCTGACGAGAGAAGTGATAATTTCTTATCTCCCTAACAAACGGAAGTATCATTATACATATTTTTCTTTGTCCTTTTTTTTGCTATTTATACATTTAACCCAGTAGTTGAGCGCTTCTCATAGAACTTATAAAATTCTTTACCTTCACTTACTTTTAACACTATTTTTCGTAAATATTGTGATATATGAGCCGTTTCCTTTGAAAGTAGTGTAAGTCCACTTTCAGCAAAGACATAAGATTTAACCGCTTAACGACCGAATTTATATTCAAAATTATGCCGAAGATGCCCGATTTTTTTTATACCATTTTTGTCATCTACAGATGTAGCTCACTAGACGTGATTGGTAGAATGTCGATTGGCACGCAATATTTCGGGCGCTGCCATTTAATATTCCCAAAATTTTCAGCGCCCGAGTTAACTCGTTCATAGGAAAATCGAAACGGCATCTATGCACGAGATATCTCGGGCATGGTCGTTAAGCGGTTAATTAAAAAATTACACTACATAATTTCTCTACTTCACTTTTAACTAATACTTTAAAAACGATCACATTATAAAGTTAAATCAATTTCATATTTAAAAAACATGAAATGAACGTATTACATATTCCAATATTTTTCAAACCGTTCAAATATAAACACTTAAATATCTCCATATAATATAAAATGGACTTATACCACTTTCAAAGAAAGCGGCTTATATATATGACTCGAACCTTCATATATTTCTTGTTCCTGTAATGTATAATAATTTGTTTAATTGAATATGTTAACAAATATATGTATATAGGAAGGCGATCCTGAGGCCTCGAGGGTCGTAGGCAAGGTTGTACATTTGATATGAAAGGTGGAGAAGTGCATCGGAAGTGAGGGAGTGACTGAATGAATGAGAGAGAAAGACGACAGTCTAATGGGGATAAAAGAAGGGTGCACGGTGATGAGTAAGGATTACGTTGTGAAGGGTTGAAGTCGAAAGAGCGTGCGTGCGAGATAGTGATAGTTTTATATTCTTAGTCTTTTTCTATAGCCATTAGTTAATAAATTAATTCTCGTAATCATACCGTTAAAATTAATAACTTCTGTGCAAGACCCAGTCCTACATATATTCATCGCATTTTAATGGTGTTTGTTTTTTGGTATATTTTTGTGTTATTTTGTATGTTCAATGTTGAGTCTGATTATTACTATATACTTATTCTCTACTATTTAATATTACCAATAGTATTCTTTGATGAAAATCACTTGTCGCACTGTGTTCTCTCCTTTTTTGTGCTTACCCCAAAAATTTTCAGTTGTCTTTTTGACTTTAAAATCATCAATTTATAATTATGTGTATTCGAAATAAGATAAATGTGGAGTGTTTTACGTAATGCTGATATTGTAGAAAAATTGTTGTTCCTGAATAAAAACTAAGTAATATATCAAAAAAAACTTCAGGAAAATTTATAAAAAATAATATATATAAAAACACTGAATATGAAAATTTTTATTTTCATTAACGTTTAAGTATGTCAAATATATTACATGTTTTCAGCACAAATATATTACCTAATAATTTACTAATTGAATGTGTTAAATAACACCTGCTGTTTTTCATAAACGCGTTGGTGATCTGAAAAATATCGATAATCGTTATGCGAATATTCCATAATTTCGAAACGTAAGAGAAATCTGTGAAAATTTACATTACCTCAACATTTCGAGAGACAATGGCGTTAAAATTATTCTACAAATAGCCTTTCAAAGAAAAACCAATTCGAGGCATGCTTTGTCACTAATATCGATTGAACTGAACAACAAATTGCAGAGCAATTAAAAAGTTCGTGCTGATCAGCGAGTTACAGTTAATGATTCGGCAAATAAAGTTGTTAAATTTACTGAATTGGATCAATTGCAACGGATAATGAAACATTTAGCTCGGATCGTTTCGCGGTTTCAAAGAGCGGCATGTAAATCTCATGGAACGTATAATTTCTTGGAATATCTTCGAAATTCGAAACAGTAAAATTATAAGACTTCGTTATAATAAACTCAGCTCGTGATTGAAGTAAAAAAAATCGTGTTAATATTTTCATTCGTACGTTCCAAATTCTTCGTTAATCTCAATATATGTGAAAATTCCAACACCGCTACTGCCTAAAATAAAATACTACCCTCGACGCCTTACAAAATTTTCATAAAAACACAAACCAGGTTCTAAAAACGTAAAACATTGTAAAAAAAAGAAGAAACATAAAAGGTCGAGAGAATTTTACAATAAACCTTTTCCGAGTTACTTGAAATGCGTAAAAAGAACATTAAAAATAATGAAAATCATTATTTCGTTCGAGATAATGTAAAAAGACCTGATGATTTTTTTGGAAAACGTGGAAACGTTTCAAGCTCGACGGAGTACGAAGACGTAAATATTTATAGATCGCAGTGTAGCAGTTGTCCAGCAATTTGAATGCACACACTGCTTAAAGCGGATCGCTTCCGACGAGCGTTTCAGTGAGCAGAAATCCCCGGAACTACTGTGTCAATTAGCACGTGGTCTAGTACGAATAGAAATTTGAGCATAAAGGGGAACGATCTTAAGAAAAAATTTCTGCTTTAATACGCGTACAGAGCTCAGAACGATTCGGCCGATACGTTTGATCAAAATCATGACTCTTTATTATATAATAAGATATTTTGATTTTGGAATAAGGTAAAAACAAGTACGACTTGCAACTCCGATGTAAAAAAGTAGGAGACAAAACTGGATGCATCGAAAAACTGTTGTACTTTCGACAAGTTCTCAATGACATAAGAAGATTCTCATTGATTTCCAAAATAATGTAATTCCTTTGTTCTGTTCAGCATCGAGGAATTGTGCTGTGTATATTAACACTAAATCTACCAAGATGATGAAAGTGTCTAATTTTGAATTTTTTGTAAATATTCTTGAAATTTCTGATATTGTGCCTTTTTCAATTTTCAACTTCTACGTTGTGGATTGCAAGGAATTAAATAGATCAGATTTTTTATTCCTTCATTTCTGTTCTTGTAACGAATTTATTTGGTATTTTTAAATACATTGGATTAATTGTCGGTAGATCTACTATCAACATTGAGATTCATAAGTTACAACGAATTATTTGGCGTGTTATTAGACTAACGAACTAGTTTACAGTGTTCATTACCAAAATACGTCAACGTCGCCCAGAGTTAATACACCCTACCTATGAATTCATAGTTTGTAACCAAAATTACTAATAACTTTTATGAAAAAGAATATGATAACATTGTCCACGATGGAAATTACGGGTTGAAATGAAGCGAAACTTAAAGCAATTGAAACATTAAGGGTTATAAATTGTATTAATATGTAAGAGCAGTAATCATAAATATTAATGACGTTAATGTATTCTAAACTATGAAGTTTTAAGTACATCAACAATTCTCCACTCTTTCTCCTCCAGTATTTTTAATACGTCCTCTCTCCACCACAATTGTTTAACAATATCAAAAGTTTTAAAGAAAACAATTTTGCTTATAACGTTTGTCATTAAAGCGCAGGAAATACAAATAATTCTCTACTCATTAATTTGTCATATTTAGATATTTTATCCTGTATTAAAAAAAAATCTGATGATATTATTATGCAAGAGAAGTGTGTTACAATTTATATAGAAACGAAGAATGTTTATATTTCTACATAAACAATTGCAAATATTTAAATAATATGCATCGAAGTGGCAATGAAAATCAAAAAGAGGTTCAACCACATTTACAAAAAATTGTACAATAACTGCACGATCAAGAAGAAGACATGTTTACATATTAAAAAATTGAATTACTTAATAAACTCTTCAACAACAATTGAATCCGAATAGCTGAAAATTTAGTCCAAGGACAACGGTACAAAAAAGATGATAAAAATTAGTCTAACAAATTACTTTATTAATAATACTACTTCTCGCAGACCAAACTACAAGTCTCTGTATAAGGGTGAAGATAAATCAACAGTAACTTATTTCTGTTTTATAAGAGCATCAACAAGGTCATCAAATCGATAGGAAGTAAACAGGAGGCGCGAAACAAACTGACTTAAACGTACTATCGTGTTAATATTATGAAGCTACAAGTACGGCACATTCTCCCATTAATAGCCCTGAAATTGCATACCTGACACTAGCATAACGTTCCCAGTATCTACGAGCACGTCTATAAGCACGAACCGACCATATTCCCAGCATCCTTAAATGTCTATTGAAAAATAACGGCACCCTCTAACCATATATATACTATCGAGAAGTCGAGAAGATAGCGCACGTGAACATATTTCGCGATTATCTTTAATGAAACATTGTCTACAAACCCGTAACTACCTCACGAAGTTACATAGGATCTCACGCCGAATATCAAGCAGACTGTCTCTGACATAATCTCGCGACTCAATTTCAACCCTTATATCAACGTCCAGGTACTTACTCCTGTCTTCATCTAGAAAATGACTACGCTATCGACAAATTTCCTCCGCGACATCGTTTACCCCATACCGGGTCATATGTTAGCAAACAAATATTTTCAAAGTAACTAGATGTTCAAGTTCAGGACGAACTATATACGTATGCGTTTCACTGTTGACGTTATGGTAAAGCGCGCTCTTAACACAACTTGACAAGAGTACGAAACGTGACATAGATACAGAATGTGATTGCATCTGTTCCAGTGGAATTACCAAGAAGAATAGTAAAACTACGACTGCATCGCGAAACAGAGGAGAAACTTAGACCCCACGCTTTATGGTCGGTCTACAAAAGAGCGCGGAATTCAGGGAATCTGTGGAAAACATTCCACCGTTATAAAGTTTTATCGAGCAATCCTGGATTCGACACGGAGAAACGAACGCACGTGGTAGATCCGCGAAGGACACGTAAAACACCGATCGCAGTTATTCCATCCCCCCATCGAACGACGCGGGTATTGGTACGAACCTTGAACGTATCCCAAAAGGAATAAACAGCAGATCATCCGACGTCTCATCATCGCGTTCATGGTCCACCAGCAGCACACGACACTTTATCCAAAATGAGGAAACAGTCCTCGTCAACAGGCTTCGTGTATCACGATCATACTCGCTCACTCGACATCGATGTACACAGCGGTAGGAGGGTTTGTCCTCCAGAAACGAGGACGAAAAGTGTCGCGATGAGACAATGCAGTGTCGCGTGTGTAAGTGCACGAAAACAGCACGACAAAGGGACAAGGGCAAAGCTTCCACAAAGACGAGCGAAATCAAACTGAGCCAGTGCTCTCGATCCAAGTCCGTATTCAGGGAAAGCTCGTTCCCCACTCCCACCGACGCTCACCAGCGCCGCGCTACTGCCACTCTATACACCTTGCCTATTCCATCCCCCTACCTCCGTTCCTGTCCTCCGACACTCTCACCCTCGCTTAACCCTCTCTCTATATCCCACCGAAACCCCAAGTAACGCTTCCGACAACCCGTTTGCATCGTCCTTCTTGTTCATTTTTCCATTGGGACGAAGCGTTTCCACCTCTTTTTGTTTTTCTTACCCGCTCTCGCTCCTCTATTTGACCTCGCATCGGGTGTAACCTTTTAGCCGATGTCACTGACTCTAGGTGTCGGTTACGTTTCTGTCAATTTTAACGTTTCGTTAGATCGCCCGATTTAACGATCTTTGACACGTTAACGGACGTTGTGACGTGTACAAGCTGACTGTATGGTTGTGCGTTGGGATTTTAACGATATGTCGTTGAGTGGGAGACTTTCAAGAGTTTGACGGAATATTTCTACGATTTTGGCATGATTTTACTGAGTAAAGTGAACCGTGATTATTTGTGGACTTTTTGTCGTTAGATAAATTTAACGAAACGTTACATTATAAAATTTAATTGTGTTGTGTCGTTAGTGGCAACTTTAAGATTGCAATAATACCTTTGTTGAAAGTTGATGTGAGAGCCGGAAGAACAGAGCTAATATTTTTATTCGATAATTAGTTTTATGTAATGTATTACATTCATATGTTAGTAGCATTTCCCCTTTGACCTTTAGTACCTACACCTACGCCCAGCTATACCCGACATAGCTTTCCAAATATAGTTAATTTCCTATTGACTTAATTTTGGCTTTGAAATTTGATAATGACTGTGTATCTTTGCCTCAATATGCCTTAGCACTTACAATTATTGCCATCATCGGACAGAACTGTATGAGTAACGTTAAAGTGTTTGGCAAAATTAGTTTCTCTAATTAACAAATAGTTGAAAAATTAGAGCTGCTCTCTAATTCAGAATGGGAAATGTTAACAAGTAGGATGTGGTAATGTCAAATATAAGATACGGTAACGAGATCTACCTTTTAAGTATGTACAATCAGAACCAGAAATAAAAATTGATGAAAAGTCACTTAGAATTTATAACATTAGATGAATTCCAAGCAATGAAAGCTATGAGATAAGCATCACACGAATAAAATACGCAACTGACAAAAAGAGAATTCAAATTCGTGCCTATTATATGAAAATACGAAGTTTTATCTCTTCTTCATCGGCACCACAGCCTCCGAATTAAGTTCTCAAATTAAATTCGTGATATCGAAGGAAAAAGAGTAAATTTCATTGTCATGCTTGCATTCGTATAATATCGAAATATTTCAAAATCCTATGATCGAGGAAGTGGACAAAATTTAATAAATTTCATACAACTGGCAATGTTATAACACTCAAATATGATAGATGGTTAAAGTTATTATTTTTTCATTTTTATTTTTAAATTTCTCATGCGTATAAGCACTGCATTCGTCGAAATTTGTGTATTGTAAAGTAATAACAATTACATTCATAAAGGTTTTTTCCTGGCTTCGACTTTTTCCACCCAAAAAGCTTTCCTAGTAAATTCTGAAACTGAATTCGTGGTATTCGAGAAATATGTGCCCGTCGCTGGCATGTCCATTCTACTGTACTGTTTTCATTTAGACGTCACTCTTGCAATTGTTTAATATTAAAACTGTTTGAATTCAAATTGTTCAAATTTGATTAATAGCACAAAACAGGCAATATGGTATCACTAGAATCTATCAAAGCAATTAAAAAGACTATTCTCAAACTGTTTTTTGATAACTCTACCGATTTATGGCAATACAATTCGTTTGTTCTTCAACGCTGATTTTCCGAATTTTTAATATATAAGGTGATCACATTTCTTCCCATTTCAACTCTCTTCCCGCATTTATTTAATTGCCTAAATATATCAAATAGATCATCGCTGGTTTTGGCATTATAGCTCAACGCATCTCTAGTATGTTTTGCCTGTAACTGCGAGATAAAAAGTTGTGTAAAATTTTTTTACGCGATATATTTCAGAAGAAAGTACTAGCTTGACATTACGTGAATTCGTTGCTTAAGGGAAAGTATAATGATATTGTCTAACTTTAAATAATATTGAAAAAGAATTTTATTATTCTCTGGACGTTTTGTATTATTTCTAATCTCATCCAAAAGATTGCAGTAACATTAATCGTTGCTGCGGTCTGTAGGAAACAGTTATTTCGATCCACTAGTTTATTGTACGTTCAAAATGTAAAAATTCACGTTTATGGAGACTCAGGTGTGTTTATCGATTTGCGTTTTTCGTGTAATGGCTCCGACGCTAATCTCAAATAACCGCGAGAGAAAGAGAAATTCTGCTAGAAAAATTCATGTAAACAAAGATTGTAAGCAGAAAAATATGCTGTTAAATTCTTACAACTTCTGGAATTTAATGGCCAATTTGAAGATGATAAAGAGGTAAACTCAACTAAATTGTGTTTATGTTACAAGCAGCTACTTTCAATACAACATGATTCGCTTGAAGAAAAAATACATGAAGTAATTTAAAGATATTCCAACTCTCGAATAGAACACTTTGCATCATTGCATGAAATGCACTGGATGGATCTCATTAAATAGATGACTTTTAAGTAGTTGAATATCACAAAACAGGAAATATAACCTAGAATATTATATATATGTGTGGGAATTTTATAAAACTCGCGCGGATCTATCTAGATTCGTCGAGCAGTGATCGGCAAACCGTGGCTCTTTTGCGATTTGAGTGCGACTCGGCCAGTCGGGCACAAAAAATGTTGTCAATTAATATGTTGACGCGTTATTACCACCCCTGAACGAGCTTAGAATCATCAAGGCGTCGAGTGCAGGAGTTTAATTATTTCACGGAATACTTCTGTTACAATTGACAATGCATTTCCAGGAAACGATAGCATTTTAGGCTCACAAGCCTTCGGACCCCGTCAGTCTCTTTGTCTCCTTTTTCTTTGACGATAGTTAACAGTTTTTCATACAACAATTCAGAGTTTCCCTAGCATGCATATGTCCGGTTCCGTGTAAACAATAGGCTTAGGGTACGAGCGGCAAGGCTATTTGTGAGGATTGCAATAACATTAAAATCAGCATGTGCCTTCCTGACTTTAGCAAAGAGAGGAGTGCAAACGTTAAGCTCAAGCTTCGCATTGTCACTTCTCTCTTCCTCAATAGGAATAGCCGTATCATAAACCTTCGCCTGTGCCGACAAGGCACCCTCTTTCGCCACCTACGGGCCTCAGCCCCTCTACCGACGATTCTTCGGTCCCAAAGAGGGCGGGCGACTAAGTGCGGGCGGGCGACCAAGAGGGGGACGCTACTAACATCCCGCCAAAGACAATTACGCGGTGAAATCCATTTTCTTTAATTTTCCGTGTGACTTCCGATGGCGCTCAAGACGAATTCCTTGAGCTCAGCGCCATCGGAAGGAGGGAGAATCGACGAAGGATTCTTCCTCACAGTTAGTTGTCATCAATTCCTCAACGGAGGAACAACTCATCCTCGCCTGAGGGTTATCGTATCATTTCGTCTCATCCTCAACTGAGGAACATTCGTTTATTTCGCAACTTCTCGATCAAGAGAATTATCATAGCTTAAGTGTTGTTGTTCTTGTGTTATATTTATTGTTTGAGTGTAAATAAATTACATCTAAGTTCATATCAGAGCTTATCAGTTGACCACGGGAGGCCCAAAGAAACCAGGCTACGTTACATTAATTTGCACCGTAGCCAACACGTCGCCGCTTCGAGAAATCGAACGAGACGTGCACTCAACAAATAAGTATAGGATTCCGGAACGCAATTGCGGGGGAAGAATAAAAGAAAACTGATATACTAGACTAAAACTATATTTAATAAAAATAACACATAAAACTAAGGTAGAAACTAAACTGAAAAATAACTATAGCTATGTCTTAAAATGATCGTCTTAAAATATACGTCTTAAAAACTCGTCTTGTATTCGTCGCCTCTGAACGTCTTCTGTCTTAACGTCACGTCTTTTGGCCCTACGTCGTTTTCGCTCATTCTCAAAATACACGCATACACTCATACCACTTATCCATCTGACTAAGCGGTAAAGCGCAATTGACAATATCGCCGTAATCGATTCCTACATAAGATTATTATTATATCTGATTATATTTAATGTTTAGTAGCTAGTTTAAATCGACTCCGAAAAATATGGTTCGTGACCGGTTCTTGAAAAGAAATTTGGCTCCCAAAAAATTTTTAATCGTTCTGCTGCTGATTTTTGGCTCTTTTGACTAATGAGTTTGCCGACCACTGGTCTAGAGGGATCCAGCGTAGAACAAAAGACAGACGAAAAGACGGTCGTGGACTGCACGCGATCGAGAAGACGCAGAGAGAGAGTTGACGAACGCCACGTTAGACGGACAATACGTTGGTATTTGGACGAGTAGACGTAATAGACGACTAGACGTAATAGACGGGTAGACGTAATAGACGAGTAGATGTAATAGGCGAGTAGACGCATAGACTTAGTAGACGAATAGACGAATAGACGTACAATTAGGCGAATAGACGTATAACATATAGACGTATAGGTGTAGAGACGTTTAGACGAGAGTAGCAAGTAGACGAATAGACGCGACTAGACAGACGTTTATGTACTTATTAGTAATCGTAAGAGTATGTGTGTGTGTACGTTCAAGTATTTTCCGTACTTTTGTGTTTCAACTCGTATTTTATAGTTTCTTAACGTGTATTTGTAATAAATATCCTACATATATATAACGGATTGGATTTACATATTCAATGCGAACAAGCATTATGCAATTTTTAAAAAATTTCCGGTGACAATATTTAGAAGACGTGACACTTTCACGATTTTATGGGAATAAATACTGAATCGCCGATAGAAGTTCGGAATTTGAAATTTTTTATTTCTGTTATTAAGAAGTAATAAAGGTTAGACTTTTCTTCAAGCTGTTCTGACTATTTTTCATCCATGTTCCGGATTACACGACGAAAATCAAAATTTACCTCTCTTTTGAACCTTGTGACATTAAGGTAACACAAGATGCATCTGTATATGAAAAAGTTGCGAGTTCTTATGAATTGTTCTTGATATTCATAAATTTTCTTTGCACTTAAACGCTTCAAAACCAAGTTCAAATTAATTAAAATTCTATTTCTAACATATGTTAGTTTAGTATCGCGTAATTAGACTTCAAATATTAAAAATTCGGGCAATAGAGTGTTAAACTCTCTAACAAGTTTCGAAAGGTTTAATAAACTTTTAATGGGGTAAGTCACTAATATTATCAAAGTTAGCGTATATTTTGAATTTATTCCATTACAGTGTGTTCACTTATTTTTGGTTTGCAGCATCTGTTTTAAGAAATCCATCAAACTTCAACACCTTCGAGATTACATCCTGTAGAACGGACTGTTATAGACTGTATAAAAGGAAATATATAACTTTTTGCAAAGGCAATGCAAAATGTTAGACGTAGAATTAATAATATTCTTCTTTACAGTTACAAAATTATAGTACTGATGCCCTAATCCAAAAATGTTATTATCGTATGTTATCAATTTTATAATCATGATATTATGGTCTTTTTATTCTTAAAGGAAGTTTTAGAAAGGAGACCTCCTTTCTTAATACCCTACTAGTGCTTGTTTCCCGAAAATAATTTTTCAAGCTATTCTAACAGCTCCGTTAATCGGGAAAAGCCTGAAATTTATTAACTGACGTTATTAAACATTGATTTTGTTTTTTTCCGCCGTACAACTTAATTCGGTAAAAATTGATGCCCTTTTTAACAACAACCTTTAAATAATAGAATCAATTTTACATCTAGAAGAGCAATAAATTCCCGTGAAATCTCTGCTTCCTGCATATTTCCATATCCCGCGTATTTCCTCTGTGTCGCATAAAAAAAGTATTTCATCACTGCCGTGAGCGATAGTATATACTTACTCCATTTATTTTTATACGTCAAGTTTTTGGAGAGTTGAATCTGGCGCGAAACGACAAAAGAAGCAAAACACTGAAATATTGCAGTAGGCCTTATCTGTGATGTTTTTGTTATATATAAATCGATAATCTTCGTTCCCTTATGTTGTTCATCAAATATATTTAAAATACAGTTTTACATGTTTAATTCAGCTCAAGTGTATACTTTATTTATCTACTCACGCTAAGCTATATATACGGACTTCTACAAAGTATAAACTTTGAATTATTACGTGTGGTAATGCCGTGTTTCGAATTCGCAGTTCCCACTATCGTACGATCGATATCGCTAACACAAATTGACATGTGCAAAATGCTACTGATATGTCATGACGATGTTGACAGAACGTTTGATCCGTTATATTTTCGAAGTCTACCATAAAAATATAATTAATACCTTTCCAAAATAAAGAAGTCGTCCGATCGACACTTGGCAAGTAAATCATATACAGAAAGCAGTTCTTTAGGTTTAACGATAGTGCAAGAAAGACCACAAATGAAACGAGAAAAATATCAAAACATATTTTTGAAGGAAAATGTGCAATGTAATTTACTAAAGCCACTACGCGCATGTAGAGTTTGAAAAAAAATGAAAAGGAAAACAAAAGGTTTATAAAGGATGAAAAGGAAGGAGTCAATCTCCTGTGAATATTCTCACATATAAATTTTATACGTCGTCATTCCCTTTAAAAGATTCATATACCTACAGTATTTGTAGATAGAGACATATTTCAATTCAAAGTCTTTCCATAATTATTGAATTATTATTTAATATTTGTGTAGCGATATTTGGAAGCCACAGAGTCCAAATTAATTTCTAACAAGGGAACTACCCGAGGTGTCCGCCTCCGATTTTAATGAAACTTTGCAAATTTGTTAAGCACGTGAAAATAATCGATACCTATTTTTTTATATCGGCTAAGTCGCACGTTTTGGGGGGTGAAACAACCCTTCAAAGTTTCGACATTTTTTCTTCTTTCGCTTATAACTTCAAAATGGTTAATGATAGAGATTTACGATAAATATACGAAATATTCGCTTTTTTGTGTACCAAACACCTATGGAATTTAAACTTTTATTTGACGATTTTTTCTTAATTTTTTATTAAAAAATGCCAAGTTTTTCGTTATATCTTTAAAGTTGGCAATGCGTCTTTAAAGATCTTTAAAACTTGGCATTTTTTAATAAAAAATTAAGAAAAAATCGTCAAATAAAATTTTAAATTCCATAGGTGTTTAGTACACAAAAAAGCGAATATTTCGTATATTTATCGTAAATCTCTATCATTAACCATTTTGAAGTTATAAGCGAAAGAAGAAAAAATGTCGAAACTTTGAAGTGTTGTTTCACCCCCCCCCCCCCAAACGTGCGACTTAGCCGATATAAAAAAATACGTATCGATTAGTTTCACGTGCTTAACAAATTTGCAAAGTTTCATTAAAATCGGAGGCGGACACCTCGGGCAGTTCCCGTGTAAGTTTATTTGATCATATTTAAACCTGTGACTCCGTAAAGCCCCCACTATTCCATATTAAAACACGAAATTATTAAACATCATTAATGTACTTTAAAATGAAAGCCACAAGTATTATTTATATAGTTAATAAATTTGAACGTAAGCTATTATTTACGTGGTTATCAGAAAACACTTTTACTTTTCAAAATCCGAATGTATTATACATATTGGGTGCTTCACATGCAACATAACCAGGGTATTGTGATTCTGTCCGTTTTTGACAAACGCATTCAGCTCGTATCCACACACACGCTACAATTACAAAGTTGTAACAAGAATATGGAATAACAACTGATTAATATTTAATTTGTCCTGCATGGAAACATATTAGCGGTATTTAATTAATCCGTTTACTGTGACGGTGTTTACTTTTAGAGGTCTATGTAATTATGCAATATAACTTGCATTAACTGTAAGTAGTTATAAATTGAATTACTTCATATCAATATGGTGGAAGCACCAAGTTCAGTTATTTTTTCGAATTTACCTCGATCTTTGTAATGAAGTATTTACACGTCTATGTTTATATGAAAATTTGTTCCTGTTTTTAGTCCAGCCTGTCACAATTTCTTCTATTATGCTTTATGTTATAGCCGGCACGAAATTAAGTTAGTTAGTGTATTGAATTAATTAGTAAATGCGTTTTATTTTTATAAAAGTTTTATTCAATAACGCACTAATATTATAATTCGGAAAAGACGATCACAACATGCAATAATACACATATTATTTATAATAATGAAATATTACATTACCATAATATGTCATTTTACGCATTTGTCGTATTAGCTATTTCTCAAATAGTTTACATCTACATTATAAACTATTTTTTTATATTCATATTTCGAATTATTTTTTACTCTGAATGTTTTAAATGTACAAGGGAGAAGAGAATCAGTTTTGATTAACGTTTTATACCTGCTGCTCTTAACAAAGTTACAGAGTTTCAGTTCATCAACGCACACGCGATCATCAATAGTTACTCGTTGATTTTGGAATATCGATTAGCACAGGTCAGTTACAATTTCAAACAGGCATTTCACGCTGTCTAGATATTGCAACATTTCCGCGAAATTCTATTGTTCAATGTGATTTTAATTTTATTCTTGATGTAATGAATAATACTGAGTGGCTATAATACCTTGTACCGTTTAAAATTCTTACTAAGGGCTGTATATGCAATTTTTAAAGAACGTAAGACAGTTTTTAAAGCACTTATATCGACTGATCAACTGCATCTAATTTTAAATCTCACATTTACTAGTGATCAATACATATTTGTGGTATCGAGAATCGAGGTATGGCCTCATCGCGACCGCCTAGACTGCTTAGTCTAGGCGGCTGTTTATAAGATACGTGCCGCGGAGGCCCTTCGATCCCTATGCTAAGGAATGCATGTGTGTGCGTATGAATGAGTGCACGGATGTATGAGTACGAACGAGTGACTGATTGTGAAAGGGGCGAATGCTGTTTAGTTCTTACTAAGCGATCATACGAGGCAGTTCATTATTATATTAATTTTTGTATTAGCATTTAGTATGTAGATCTAGTTAATAAACTTAGTTGTACTCTATATTTTAACATCTAATATAACCAATCCCACATATTTATACCAGTAATTGTGAAAGTGGATTGACACTATGGAACTATTTTGTATTAGGTTGGAAACTATGAAACGGGTGTTTTTGTTTAGCCTGTGTTCAGCTGCGACTGAGAGGGGTTCATTGTAACGTGCGCTCGATATTTTTATTTATAAAGTTTAAAGTTATTCTTCTTACTCATTTCGTAAAATTTTATCGTGTTTGTATTCCATTTTTATATTATTTTTCTCCGAAACCAAATGGAAACAAAACGCGATTTACATCTACTTTTCTTGTACGAGTTCAAATTGAATCATATCGCAGCTCATGCTTCGAGAAACATTAATCGCGCATTCGGAGATGGAGCCACTACTGAAAAAAATGCTCGATATTGGTTCCAAAAATTTCGTTCTGGCAATTTGAGTATCGTCAACGAGCCTCGGGGAAGACCACCGGCCCATATTGATAACGAGGAATTAAGGATGACTGTGGAATCCGATTCACACACAACTATTCGCGAACTTGGGTCTAAACTAGGAACTAGCCATACGGCTGTGTTAAAACATCTGCGTACAATAAATAAAGTAAAGAAATTGGACTCATATGTGCCGTACGAACTGACGCAACTGCAGATGATCGACCGCAAGAGCAAGTGAGCATCTTTGTGCTTCGCAATACACGATTGCCGTTTTTACACCAAATCATCACTTGCGATGAAAATTGGATTTTGCATGATAATCGAAAGCGATCAAACAAATGGATAGATAAGAATACACCCCCAGGACACACCCCGAAGCCGAAATTTCATAAAAAAAAAATTATGGTTACCATATGGTGGAATGCCCAAGGAGTGATCCATTATTCCTTCCTACAACCAGGTCAAACCATAACAGCGGTGTCCTATTGTCGTGAAATTGATGTCATACATGAGAAACTTATGAAAAAACAACCAACATTGCTCAATCGGCACGGCGCAATATTACTGCATAATAACGCACGACCACATAAAGCTTCAATTACTGTTGACAAATTAACTTCTCTACAATATGAAATTTTGCCACATCCTCCATATTCACCCGATATTTCACCGACCGATTATTACCTTTTTCGTAATTATGAATTATTTTTAAGAGAAAAGAAATACAATAACCGAAATGATATTATAAAAGACTTTGAATTCTTTATTAACTCTAAAAAGAAAGATTTCTTTCAAAAAGGCATATGTGACTTGCCCAATCGTTGGCAGAAAGTCGTAGATGCCAATGGAAGTTATTTCGATTGAATACAATAAATAATGTGAAAAATAGCGCTTTTTGTTTTTTATTCTTATTCAACGCCCGTTTCATAGTGTCCAACCTAATAGAAGTGATAAAACATTGAATCGTTCAACGGGGTTTAATAGTTTTGTAGTTTAATACTTATAATAATAGTTTCACAGTTAATGGTTGTTTCATTAAATAAAATTCAACGTGCATTCTGAAAGAGTACATATGTTATCTTTAAACGAAGAATGAATGACTTAAAAGACTTATTGTTAGAATGAATTGTTAGACCACTGTCGTAATTACCAACACGTTTATCTTGACAAGAGTACATAATTATTTGTCACATCAATAAAACGTATTAAAAAATTTATGTATTATGAATTTTTTAACAATATTAAAATATGCCATACCCGATTTTTAAGAAACTTTGATTTTTATAGTGCAAGTTACAGAGAACTCAGTGATTGCAGGAATTTTATTCATTAACAGCATGATGTTAAAATCTTTAACTAGCGTAAAACGGCAATCATAAAGTTTACTATTCTTTCAATTTAAAAATATCTGTGTTGTAAAAGAGACTAAAAATACGTAGTATCGTCTACATAAGTATCACAAGATTTCCCTAATCCTAGATACTTTACACATTTTTAACACGTTTATAAATAATTTTACAATATTTAAAGTTGTTGAATGGAGGTCGTTAATGTAATATATTTAATTAATGAATATAATACATTATAAGCAACGTAATATTATTTTATAAGACACGCAACTTGAGTTAATTAAATTTTAGTGATCGCAAACTTCACGATTGTAACAGCTTTCGCAATGAAACATAGAGCATAGTTTTATTAATGATAAAGGTTTGACTTCCTATTATGCTCTTCCCATGCATACATGAATTTAACAAAACACTGTATTATTAATTAACGGCAGCTGTAGTGTATGCAAAGCGAAACTACAAGTACACTCCAATTTGAAATATCATAATTAACGGTGACGTGCAGAACTTCTGATGAAAGTACTGCCGCAACAAGAGTGCCAACTTTTTAAAATTATTTTATACATATACACGGAGAAAAGTGAAATAGAAATTATGTTAATTTAAGATGTTCATGTCCAATATTTCGCTGTGTATCGTTTCGTTATTGAATTGCAGTGAACAGGACGTAAATGATAGTTGCAGAAAGCGTTTTACATTTCACAGTATAATTACGATTTCTTAGTGTGCTCGCAATTCAAACCTGTAGCAAATAACAGAAAACTATTAATTCTACCTTTAAAGCAATACTTTATAAAATCTTGGTCGATTCCATTTTTACTCGTACATCTTAAACTATACTTTTATTTATTTCTCTATACGTTTATTACAGTTTCCGGTAATTAGGTACATAGATCACAGTACACCTCATTGATTCCAATAATTATTTATACGTTCTTAAGATCGTGCATCTAAGCAACTTTCACCTTTACATACAACTTATTCATATTTTTCTTTAAGTTTTACATTTTTTTCTTTGATGTGAATAAGGTGCCGCTCATTTATATGTATAATTATATTACCCGCTTTTGCTTCAATTTGTTTATATGTCGCACTTTCAAAAATACTGTTGTGCGCTTTCAAGTGGAAACATAAGACATATAAACTCATCACGACAGGAGCAGGTAGTATAATCATATTCGTAAAAACACGAAAGTGGTACTTAATCCACATCAAAGAGAAAATGTCATAAGCTTTTTACGAATGTTGCATAAACTGATGCTGAGCGGGAGTTTTATGTACAGAAAAACGATGTTCGGGATCCCAATCTTAAAACTATTATTGAGATCAATGAGACAACCCTCGATTTTTATAATTACGCAGCTTTTCACCATATTCGAAAATGGCCAGATGATTTAATGTATTGTGATTTTAACCGCTTGAGCGGAAAAAAACGTGCGTCACCCGCATCAGTTTGCTATGCCTTTAAATCTGACAAGCGACATTCATCCCATGTCTTGCAATTATCTTTCATGAAATGCGACATTTTTATCTTCTCATCATTAACTAATAGATGTGGTAGTAACCTAACCATTTTAAATTGATCCATTGCAATGCGAAATTAAATAGTATATTTAAGTCCAAAACTACAAAATTAGATTGTAAGGCAAGGAATTAAAGTCCTTCTTTAATTTCTTTTATATATAATGCAAGTTTCTAACATACGTAGATTTATCCTAACCTATTCTACATTACGTGTAATTATTCATTTAAAATATAAACATAATGTAAGTTTTATTCAAAAAGCAATAGGTAAACTTAAACTTCCGCCGCCTGATAAATGTATGTTTCGACATACTTTTATAATTAACAGCATAATCTTCAAATTAAAAATAATAAAAGCCCTGAGACAAGCTACGCCACTTTCCCAAAGAATTTTCAAGGACAAACATGTAACGAACATATTTATATAGACCGCAAATTTTTAGGTGCTCTCATTTTCTTCCTTGCACTTAAAATACATTTTCTCATGTTTCATGTATCATGTTTCTGTAATATGTGTTTATCATTTCATTGGGAGTGGTCTTGCATATCTTATATCATTAACATTTGAACAGTATGCCGTTCTTAATGAAAACAAGCTAACCTCAAATATGTTGTTATCTTTATAAACCTTTCATTTCAATTACTTTTTACGTACCGTACGACTTCGCTTTGTTTTGTATGTTCTTAGCTTCAAGTTCTATAGCCATTTTGCATAGGATGTATTGTTTTAGATAGCTTTCGATCCACTAAGGCTATAATATATTGAGCCGCTTATTTTGATAGTGGTATAAGTCACTTTCTTTGTAATGGAGATATTTAAGGTTTGCATTTAAACGTGTTTAAAAATATTGATGTCAATTTTCGGGAAAATTTACTTCGATTTGTTATCTTGGATACTTATATTTCTGGCCATATAAGTAACTTCGTACGATCATTAAAAATCGCCACTTTTCATTATGGTAAAGTGACCTATGCCACTTTCGCAATAAACAGCTCACATATGAGCCATTCAGTGCACAAATCAATTAACTCCATAAAACCTAAAGTGGAGAAACGTGATGAAATAGTATACACTCCTTTTCAAAATTCCCTTCAAAATATTAATACAAATAAGTATTGTAGAATATATAATCGCATCTAGCTTTCCTCTAACGAAGTACAAAATGAATAAGGTGGAATAGCCTTGGAAATAATTAGATTGACTTCTAAATTCAATTGATTATTATTCGATGGCCAAACAAACATCGTCATTTGATGGTGCTAATCGTTATTATTACGAAAATTTATTTTAAACATAAAAAGTTAGGATTCAATAAAGTGCTTTGAGACTTAAATTTAAAAAAATTCAAAAAGTGAAGTTAGTCGATTTGTACACTGAACGGCTCATATGTCACATAGGAAATGATGTAATATATCACATAGGCAAAATTTTTCCAGATGTGATGGGAACCATATAACTTAAAATGCTATTATATATACAGTGAAATTAATTAGATTTTTTAACTTTTGCGACATTTTTCCCAGAATTATTTCACGGAGAGTTGGTATCCTAATGTTTTTGGAACACAGTTTACGTCAATATAAATTACAATAAATGTAGAAACATAACAAAATAAAAGTGCACAGAATAAATTAAAAAATATTTAGTATCAAAATAAAAGTAATTATCTAAGCATGCTTCAAGGAAGTACGTAATTGTAAAAACAAGTAGACTTTATATAACTTAAAACAATAGAAAACGTAGTTTAAACGACACTGATGCAGCACTAATTTACAAAGCACTACTATACACTCTCGGATTGATCTCAAATTATTAAAAATTTTAGTTATATTTGACGAAGATTGTACGACGACAACTTTCATCTCCTGTTATTCATAATTTTCACGTTGTAAAAATATCAGTTACGCTTTCGAATGAAATTCCGTTCGCACGTTATCTCAACATAATTGAAATGACAGTTCCCTAACTGAATTAATCTCTGACGGAAATTTCAAATGAACGATATTTCACTTCACACTGCGTTCATCGGTTTTAGCATATCCCTCTTATCGTGAAAAATTAACGCGAAGGGTGGAATATTAGCAGCCATTACGGGAACCTTTTTTCATGGGGACTACGGAAGTCGATAAATAAGTGCACGACATTCATTTGCATTATATTAACCCTCGTAGTGTTAGTCCCGTTTCCTACCCTGGCCTACCCACTTTCGTGGCGAATACATTAATTTTCGTGAATGCTAATGACTATCGGTCCACGTACGTTACATGATTATTACTTGTACATACATGTTAAAAATGAATGGAATTTTTGGGGAATTTCTAATGTATCTATATGTCACTAATTTCATATATTTTAGATAAATTTATGTAGGATTTGGATAAACGAATTTCCAGGAATCACACTTAACTTACAACAAAAACTAACACGAAAATAACTTTATTCTAAATACAAAAAACAACAATGAAATATAAGAAACTATGATGAATATACAAAAAACTGAATACTTTAAGAATAACAATGAATACTTTAAAAATACAGAGGACCGATATAAAAGATGTTGAGTCGTGACGATCGCTTTAACCCCTTGACATACAATGACGTCTCGGAGACGTCATGCATTTCATGTGGCATTGTAGACTTTGACGTCTCTGAGACGTTCAGAATTGTCCCCAACGAATATATTATTAGATGATTTAATTATTTCAATGTACCATTTTCTCTATATAAAGCTTCAAAGTCACAAAAAAAACCCTCAAAACTTATTTGTACTCCCAATATATGCGATCCGCGCTTCCGAGAAGTCTTGGCGCGTATTCTATACGGTTAACGACGTATCGACGAAAACTAAGTTCGGTCAAACGAAGAAGATCTATCCACGTGATTATAACGAACCTGCAGCGTGACAGTCTATTACTGAACTAATCCCCCGAGGTAGTTCGTAACCCGTCTTTTATAGTAAGAAAAACTGGTGGAGTACGATGCACTTTCTGGAATTTTCCTGCGGGATGCAATAGGAATGTGTCTATAAGATATGCGTTTCGTGGTTCGCTCGAGTTCTAGTTTTCGTAGTCTTAATTATTCTGAGCAGACAGAGCGGTTTTCGGTCCTAGCGAGGGGTCCGGCTATACATATGGTGAATTTCCGGCCCCGAGCACGAAGTAGAGAGTCTAATTTTTATTAGACTCAGGGCCGCATGTAACAGGGTATAGGAATTGGTGAAGCAGTCGTACCGATATGAATAAGAAGAAATGCCCGCCGGGGTGCGGTTGCTCGTATTTACCTGTTCCGTTGTGGAGTGTGTGCGTTGTGTATGTATAAATGTTTTATTATATAATTAAATAGAACTGATGGAATATTCTATGGAGGGGTGGAAAATGCGTGTAACATTTGTTTAATTGGTATGTGTATCGAAATGTTTGGAAAGTTCTATGCATGGTTGTATGAATATGTGTATGGTTGCATTCCAGGCTCAAGCGTTACTTGATCGCCAGAGCTGTCCTCCGAAGAACTCCGCCTGTGTCCCCTTCCCCTGCGCTCGAGAGCTAGCTGACTGCTTCGCCTTTCACTTTCCAGGTTCGGGCCTATTGCCACGCGCGTGGTGGCGTATTGGGGCGACATTCGTATCTAACCGCTCGCGCTGGAAAGACCTTGCCACGCGCGTCGATCGCGGAAAAAGAAACGATGTGCGTAGCACGTCGGCCAAGGTTATTTGTCGAAGAACAGTTTCAGATCGCACTACGTCGCGTGTAGGGCAAAACAAGAGTATTATTAGTAAAAAAAAAAAGTATGCTCTCATATGTTTTAAATCAAATACGATTAATAGATTTTAATGTTTCTGTGACTTCTGCCAATGGTTTTGGTCGAATTCGACTACTATGTGATGCCTTACGGCGAAATATAGTGTTACGTTCAAGCACGCGCATTTGTAAATTAATTTCCAGCGCAAAGAGTTAAGAAACTCCGCGACAGCAGAACGCAAGGCCTTTTCGCATGAAAGAATACATTGTTGCGGCCGCGGCCGTCTTAGCGATACATTTTACAATCCTGCCTAGTCTTTACTTTTACCGTGATTTTTCGACAACGATTAAGCAGAAAAGGACATCGATACAGGGGATACCACTGCAAAAAGAACGCATTGGCAATAGTACCCCATGGGTGATGTGGAAACCTATTAAAACTTTGTTGGCGAGAGTCTAGGCAGGATTATAAAATGTATCGCTAAGACGGCCGCGGCCGCGGCCGCAACAATGTATTCTTTAACGCGAGAAGGGCTTGCGTTCTGCTGTCGCGGAGTTTCTTACCTGTTTGCGCTAGAAATTAATTTACAAATGCGCGCGCTAGGACGGAGCATTATATTTCGCCGTAAGGCGTCACGTAGTGGTTAAATTCCACCAAATCATCGCCAGAAGTCCAAAAACATTAAAATCTATTAATCGTATTTGATTTAAAACTTATCAGAGCATACTTTTTCACTAATAATACTTTTGTTTTACCCTGCACGCGACGTGGTGCGATCTGAAACTGTTCTTCAACAAATAACCTTGGTCGACGTGCCACGCGCGTCGTTTTGTTTTCCGCGATCGACGCGCGTGGCACATCTTTCCAGCGCGAGCGGTTAGATACGAATGTCGCCCCAATACGCCACCACGCTCGTGCCAATAGGTCCGGCCATGACACCGAGAGAGTGCTGTGAATCAGTGACATCTCAGCTGTATGAATGGGTGAAGCAGGCGGAGCTCTTCGAAGGATACCTCTGGCGATCAAGTAAATCTTGAGCCTGTGTATGCTATTGTACGTGTAGCGCGGTTGGCAAATGTTTCAGCTGAGTTCGATGACCCTGGCTCTGCCAAGAAATATCGATCGAAAACAGCTGATGATGTATATTTGTGTTTGGTGTGATGCATAAATGAAAATGAAAAGAATTTTGTCGGAATCAGATAATTACGACTAAATTTGAGATTATTACCCTTTCCACGGTAGTAAGAAATTACTACCCTTTCGAGGATAGTAACATAAGGAGTACCTCAAATTTGGAGATAGCTTACCAGAAAAAATATGTTAATGTTACCTTCGGACCATAAGACGCACCCAAAATTTGAGTCCATTTTTCTTTGTAAAAAAGCGCGTCTTATAGTCCCAAAAATACGGTACCGATATTCTTTATGGACTCATCCGGGTTTAAATTAGCGTAGGACCCTATGTATCCGAAACTGATTACTCATTCAAATAAAGGGTATTTACAAAATAATGGACATTTTTTAGCCAAAATAAGAAACTATTAGAATAATTAATTCATTATTGTAAAATTTCACGTTAGCTTATAATGCTTCGAAACATCTTTGATTGAACGTTACGGTCGACGCGACATTATTACTCTTGATGATTATAAAACAAATTGTGAAAATTTGGAGAATGATTAAGGATACAGATATATTATTTTATAACCAATATAATCTTGTTCAATTTAAATACTAATATTGACCCTTCCTATATTTCTTAAACGTCGAAAAATCAACTCCAGGATAAAATCGTGGTTAACTATTATTAATACGAACATAGTGTAATAAAAAAGAATGGAATAATTATTTAAAATAGGAAGTTTTAATGAAAAATAACGTTCGATTACTGTGTCGAGGCTTGAGAAACTTTTAAATGCAAATAAAGTGAGAAAGTTGTGTCACAGTAGAAAGTTGTTATTTACGCATGCTTAAGATTGGGGGTCTAAGCTTAAATGAGAACAGCGTTAGCAAAGTTTCGAGAATTGTTTCATGTTAATGTTTGCAGGAGGCGGTAGTGTCCCCGAATTTCTTCTATAAAGATTTCAAAATATGGCGCGATTAATAACTGTCATATTTTGTTTTAATACTGTATCGCTTGTCTTAGAAAAAAAGAGTGGAAATTATTTTGTTACGAGCCGGGCGAGTGGCAGAACGAGACCGAATGCGTTAATACAATTTTTATTGAGAGAGCTAAGGATTGCAACGAGTTGGGATTAATATCCAGGGAATTATATCCGGGGACAGGACTAACCTATAGGCTAACTATAGGGTCGCCGTATGCCCGTTAATAACGAAAGACACCTTGCGGTACTTTCGCGCTAGTATAGCTGATCAGTCCCGTACCAAAGGATACGGGGGTACCGCCACTAACTAGTAGTAGGGGAAACTTCGGGGACTGGACTAATCTATAGCCGAACTATAGAGTCTCCGTATGCCCGTTAATAACGAAAGACACCTTGCGGTACTTTCGCGCTAGTATAGCGGATCAGTCCCGTACCAAAGGATACGGGGGTACCGCCACTAACTAGTAGTAGGGGAAACTTCGGGGACTGGACTAATCTATAGCCGAACTATAGAGTCTCCGTATGCCCGTTAATAACGAAAAACCTTGCGGTATTTTCGCGCTAGCATAGCAGATCAGTCCCGTACCAAAGGATACGGGGGTACCGCCACTAGCTAGTAGCAGGGAATGGAAATTGTTGCAACCCGTAGACTCTTTCTCTTCTAACGAAACACCCGTAACTTTAATTTTAAAAATCTTATTCACCCCGAGCGGTAAGAGTGAATAAGGGAGATCGTTGCTCTGTTACATGAAGATTAAAGGAAGTAAATTGAAAAAACTAAGAAGTTTGAAATGTCACAATGTGAATGTAAACGTATATTCAAAGTTATAATCAATAGTGGTTATAATCAATATGCAATTACAATAGACGATTCTTAAATTTAACTTAGCCGAAATTCACGCGTCGGTTCGCGGGGGTTTCCACGTCTTATACTTACAATAGTCAAGCGACTGCGAAAGTCGTGAGTTTTAAGATTCTGTGCCCTAAGTAACAGCGTGACGTTCTACAGAATACTGGACCCGAGGAGTCAAAAAATGCCTCGCTTTTATAGGGCTCGGTTTTGGAAAAACTGGGGAAAAGTGAGTGGAGGTGGTAGGACTCTGGAAGGGATATTAGGGGACCAAGGCAGCATGGAATATGTCTTGTCAGGATTGTAGGGGATCGTGGTTTGTTTATACTAGTTGCTCGGACAGTGATCGTGTACAGCGAGACCCCTTCGGTTTACATCTCTACGTAAATTTTCTAACGGTCGACTGGTATCAAATGAAAAATAAAAGGTTCAGGGCCGCAAGAAATAAAAGTTTTTGAGGGCCGTATGTAACAGTTTCAACGGTTATTATAACACTGACCGCCGAATTGAAAAAAGGTAAAATGTCTCGCTGTAATGTAAAGATTTTCACGAAATCGAATAAAGAAAGTAGAGCTTAATTACTGCTCCAGTAAAAACGAAATATGTAGTAATTATACGTATTTAAACAAAGTTCAAAGCGAAAACGTCGTCGACAACGGCGCGTCATTTCTTCGAAAAAAAGACAAAGAAAATTGTGCATGTAATACAAGTAAATATACCGATCGGAATTTTATCGAAGTTCATGTAGAAGATATTAAAATAATTAATGCTGAAAAAACGAGCAAAATATTATTCGTACTCCGAAAGATTTAAAAATAACTCAGAGTATGGTCATGAGCGTGTGACCTGACCATCGTGCCGGCGGATTGCAGTTATGAAAACCTGTCGCCATCTATAGCAATGGCAGTTGCTCAGAAGAAAAACAAAATTGTTTCAAATGAAAAAAAGTGATTTCTATGCAAATTTTTAGTATTTTGAGTATTTAACAACCTAATAAATGGCTCAATTGTCAAATTCTTCATCTTCTGGAACAATTTTAAGAACTAGCAAAGTAAATTTAAAGTTGTAACCCTCTATGGGCACGTGTAACTTTGAAGTAACACAAGACAAATCCAAGCTTTCATTCTTCAAAGTCAATTTTTCAACTTTGCCAAATATTACAATTTAGTTCTTAAAGATCATGAAATCCTTTACAATTTAATGTTTCAAAATCAAGGTAAATCTATTATTTATAAAAGAATTTTTATGATTTTCTAATGTTCTATCGTGCAACTGATCTTCAGATGCTGCAGAAAATTCAGACTATAGAGGGTTAAGTTACATATCAAGTCGACAAACGCGAATTGAACAAGATGGAAAGCTGAGCAAACTGTGCAATATCACAATCATTTGTTATCAAAGAAATTACTTACATGAAAAAAGCTAATTTCGATGCGGTTACACCTGTGATTATTTGAAATCTTCGCATCATCCAAGCATACATAATTATTACATGAGTATCTAATTTCGACGGAAAAAGTGATAAATAAACATCAACTTTCACCGTTGCTACAACACAACTGTATTATTGATTCCAATAAACAAGTAAATACCTAAAAGCGACGTGTTTATTATTTATCTATATTTACCACCCGTGTATCGAATTGCAATTGCTTTATACATTTTTCGGACGCAAATTTCATATTTTCATTTAATTAAAAAAATATATCAAATGCATGACATATAATTTTTATAACAAATTTTCGAAAATTTATTGAAACATCTACGTCGCGACGAATTTCTTAAAAAAAATGTCATCGCGGTCAAAGAAAAAACCTAGAAAATATTAAATCAATATCTTTAATGATGACAGCGGACAGCATATTTTCAATTTGATGAATGTTATCATTACAGTCACATTTTTCTATTTGAACTGATTGTGAGATAGAAAAATTGAACATTACAGAAGAAAAAGTCACTACTTTTGTAAAGACGACGGTTTACTATCCGGTCTCCGCCATTGGTCGACTTTGGGCGGGTGACTCTGCGCTGGACCCGTTAGCTATTTTTAATTTAGCAAAGGGTCTAGCAGGATAAGGGGGTCAAAAGTGCCCTTGAAGCTATTTTATTCCACGATGCGTCATTCGATAGGTAACCATAAGAAACCATTGTACACAAATTTTTAATCCGATAGCTTGACCGGGAGGGTAGTTATGGGGTAAATTCAAAAAACCGGTTTTTGCCTCATTTTCGCCACTTAATGATGTGTAAAAATGTCGAAAAAATTCTGACACATTCTAAACATGATTGCACACGTTAGGAATGATTTTCAGATTGTTCCGTTGCAAGTGCCGCGCGCAAAAAATCAAAAACGACAAAAAAATGGGAAAAATGTAGATTTTGCACTGAAATCTTCGAGACACAATTTTTAAATAATTCCTGTAAGTACCTGATGTATCCATTAATATGCTCAATTTTTTTCATATTTTTTTGATATGGTGCAACACTGTCGGAAAAATCAAAAACCGATTTCTGGGACGCATTTCGGGCTGAAACGCGATCAGTATTTGCTATCATTGCATTATTTTAATTCAGTATGTTCATTTTATTACCTTCAATGTCACTGAATACGAAAAGATACGTGTTAAGGAAGAGAATCAAGAAAATAAAGTAAATTGTTAATTGTATGCTCCTTATATGCTAGAACTTTGAACCTTCCTTCAAGAGTTGAGATGGCGCAGTGGGTAGAGTGTCTGCCTGTGGAACCGCTGGAAACTTTTTGTCGCGGGTTCGAATCCCCATGGGGGACTTAATTTTTTTTTCTGTAATTTTTTTTTTTTAAATTATTAAACACATAGCAATAATCAATAGTCGCTTTAAGGTGTTTCACAGATATTTTTATGTCTTCAAAAAATATAAAACCAGCATGAAAATAATCATACGGTATGATTTTCCTAGTTATGCCATATTTTGCAATTATGAGTATTTTCAAACATTTTGTATGCTTAATAGATATTGGTTTATTATAATGCATGAAAATATATGTTAAATAATGAGGGGACATAATATTATATCTTTGAAAGTTATAACAAAGAGGAGGAAGGCAGAGTTTCTTCCTTTCTATAGATTATAACTTTTCATGATCCTTTTACATTTAACATACATTTTCAAATGTCTTAATAAATCGATGTTTATTCAATATACGAAATGTTTAAAAATACTAGTAATCGCAAATCGTGGCATTATTAAAAACAGTAGATATAATTATTTTTAAAAATATTTGTGAAACACCTTAAAGTGACTATTGATTATTGCTATGTGTTTAATAATTTAAAAAAAAAAATTACAGAAAAAAAAATTAAGTCCCCCATGGGGATTCGAACCCGCGACAAAAAGTTTCCAGCGGTTCCACAGGCAGACACTCTACCCACTGCGCCATCTCAACTCTTGAAGGAAGGTTCAAAGTTCTAACATATAAGGAGCATACAATTAACAATTTACTTTATTTTCTTGATTCTCTTCCTTAACACGTATCTTTTCGTATTCAGCGACATTGAAGGTAATAAAATGAACATACTGAATTAAAATAATGCAATGATAGCAAATACTGATCGCGTTTCAGCCCGAAATGCGTCCCAGAAATCGGTTTTTGATTTTTCCGACAGTGTTGCACCATATCAAAAAAATATGAAAAAAATTGAGCATATTAATGGATACATCAGGTACTTACAGGAATTATTTAAAAATTGTGTCTCGAAGATTTCAGTACAAAATCTACATTTTTCCCATTTTTTTGTCGTTTTTGATTTTTTGCGCGCGGCACTTGCAACGGAAGAATCTGAAAATCATTCCTAACGTGTGCAATCATGTTTAGAATGTGTCAGAATTTTTTCGACATTTTTACACATCATTAAGTGGCGAAAATGAGGCAAAAACTGGTTTTTTGAATTTACCCCATAACTACCCTCCCGGTCAAGCTATCGGATTAAAAATTTGTGTACAATGGTTTCTTATAGTTACCTATCGAATGGCGCATCGTGGAATAAAATAGCTTCAAGGGCACTTTTGACCCCCTTATCCTGCTAGACCCTTTCTGATGCTTCGGGGCCCGCAGGTTGAGGACCGTCCGCGGTGGACAGGGTCAGGTTCGTGAGCCGGCGGGAAAGAGAAGTCCTATTGTCTAGGATCTAGACTCTATCTATAGACTCTATAGATAAACAGAAAATGAGTGAGTGCAACAGAAAACGCATGCTGTGAGAAAGAGTATCGAGGGTGGATGCGAGCGTGATTTTGGGAAGAGTCAGTTGAGTTGAGAATACGGAGTTGAGTGGAGAATACAGAGAGTGAGAGCCATAGCGTGAGTGGAGAGAGCTTTAGAGATAAATTCAGAGTTAGAGTAATTTTAGTATTATTAAGAGTTTTGTATTTTTATATGTTTAATAAAGTTAATCACTAGTTTTTAATTACACGTGTACAGTTTAGTTTCTAGGTTACGACATTGTTGGTTAATTCTAAGGGAATCTATTCGGTTTATTCGAAGACAAGTACCGATATTCTTTGGTCGCTCGTCTGAGACTAAATTAGAGTAGGACCCTATATAACTATTACCGTTAAAGTACAAAAAAATGTAAGGTTGAGTTTCTTATTTTACGTATAAGTGTTAAATAATTATTAAAATGTATATTGTTATTAACACTAAGAAGGAGATTATGTTTCGTATTAGTAGAAAAGTCAGTAAAATTAATGAAAACCGCAATTTCTTTCAAAAAATAGTTTTGTCCAGCTAGATCGGCCAAATTACACACTGCGAATCGGTAAGAGATGAAATTGTTTCGGAAGACACCAACCGCGGATACACCTTGACAGCACGAAGCGAGAGAATGAGGCAGGTGTTCTCTATCTCTCTAGCGGCTGGTGGGGGAACATTCGCGGCGACTCGGCTGCTGCTTGGTGGGGATAGCGGCGGACCAATCAGGACGCGCCTATTACTATTGCCACGATACAGTGCCTTTTCATGAACGCGCTGTAACCTAGGATTTCACCAAGTAACATTTCAAATTTTATTTCTACAATTAACTGCACACGAGAGGTGTGTACACAAATGTTATTGAAGTTATTATTGAATAAAAGAATCTTGACCAGTATTAGGTATAAAATGTAACGTAAAGAAGATGAGAATCACTTCTCATCACTCTATTGGGTATATTAGTACTAATATTGTTCAAGAAATGTAGAAATATTAATAGTTATCCAAAAATTAATTTTAATCATTGCACAAACTAATGAAACACAATTCAAACCATTTTGGAAACCGAAAATTATAAGAAAAGATCGCATAATTTCGAAAATATTTAAGTTCTGCTTGATTTCAAGTTCTTCTTTGTGAGCAACTTATAATTACATCTGTAGGACTACATTTCTAATATCTTTAAAATATATTCGTATAATGCTTGGAATTAAGAGCCCGCAAAACGCGTCTTTGGAGACGCACCGCCTATTTCTTCCAATCGCACGTCTTAGAACCCGCGGATCCCATAGTGTTCGGCGGCGCCAGGCGCAAACCTTATGAAACGCGTGTGGTGGCGCATTGGGGCGACATTCGTATTAAACGTCGCAAAAGTAAAGAAGTCCTCTGGCCTGTGGTTTGCTCTGATTCGCCTGACGGGTAGAGACATCCCTCGGTCTGACGTCATTTTCAATGCTAACGCGTGACTGCCGATAAAGCCGCACGTTCGTTGAGTCGTCATGGGAACGACGAAAGAAGTATTGCGTCTTCGGTTGTCATCAGTCGATCTCAGGTTTCCAGGATCGATATGATGGGGATAGGCGGTGCGAGCGACACTCTCCCCTTACCCCGTGCCTCATACCGAGTGCCATCTCTAGGCTTTGCAAACAGTAGTGATCTCTCACTTGCTTTAATGCGAGTCATTCATTCTTTTCGGCATGCATTCGAATTTCAATGTGTGGCCCCTTCGGCAAATAACGTGTTAGAATCGAAAATACGTGTGAGCAATGGTTGATCTCCAGTGTTTGACCCCTCCAAAATGATCTGTGCAAAGTTCTGATATAATAATAAAACGCTTAAGACAACTCGGGGAACCAATTAGTGCCAAAGAGTGGTACTGCGTTTTCGATTTTCAATTTTGACCATAAAGTTTAAAAACATGTTCGTAATTTATATTTTTATGGGATTTCTCACCAATCATTCAGCAGAAAAGGTCATCAATATGTGGAATAGGCCTACCGGAGATGCCGCTGCAAAAAAAGTGTATTCGTAATAGTACCTCACGGATGATGCGAAAATCAATTAATACGAATGTTGCCCCCTGCAACACCACGCGCGTCACACAAGGTTCACGCCTGGCGGCATCGAGCACTGTGGGATCCGCGGGATCCAAGCCGTGCGGTCGGAAGCAGTAGGCGGCGCTTCTCCACAGAAGCGTGTTGCCTGCACTTAATTATAAAGCCAACCGTAGGAGAAAAGAAAAATTGCGCAGGTTTCATATTTTCTTCCATCGCAGCTCTAAAATGATAAATAAAAGAATGGGTAATCGTACAGATGATGGTCCGTCCCACCGATTTCGATAATTTTTGGATATGTTGTCAGAATCATGATTCTAAGCATCTTTTTCCTATACATGTAACACCAGCTGGGATTTAGTTTTCGAGATATCAGCAAAAAACTTTTGCTACTTCTACATTAAATTTTGCTTATATATGCACTCCGTGGCAACGTATGCGCCAGCACGATGCGATCGTTTTTCTACTGTTTCTGCGACGACCGACTGACAAGGGAACTACCCGAGGTGTCTGCCTCCGATTTTAATGAAACTTTGCAGATTTGTTAAGCACGTAAAAATAATCGATACCTATTTTTTTATATCGGCTAAGTCGCACGTTTAGGGGGTGAAACCACCCTTCAAAGTTTCGACATTTTTCCTTCTTTCGCTTATAACTTCAAAACTGTTAATGATAGAGATTCTTAAAATGATGACCCTGGCAACATGTTAAAAAATCATCGATATCGGTGGAACGGACCATCATCTGTACAATTACCAAAAAATGAAATGAAAATCATTATTCCGTCATGGAAACATCAAATTACAAAAGTATCAATTTTGAGATCGTAACTCACTAATTGTAAGAGTATTATGTTAAACAGGGTATTATTAGTGAACACGTATATAAGTATAAAAGTATGTATAACATTTAATTGATTTACCTCTTTCAGATATTAAAAATATCTTTACAATAATCTTTCTGTTTGGATGTAAACATTGTAGTTACAATTTATTTGTAGCAGATATCACTGGCAAAGACATCTGATGACAACAAACTAATATTATTTTCCTTTAACAAGACAAATTCTCGCGAAAGCCCATCAGTGCTTAGATCGATAGAAGAAATACATCAACGATCCTTGATGGAATTGTTCGCACTTTAACCGAACTGAAATCGGAGTAAATTGTGTTACATGTTACATGAAAAATGTAAATCAATCCATTCAATTTTTTTATTTTGCCACAGTCTAAAATCCAATATATTTGACAGTCGAAAGTCCAATATTTCCGAAGAAGTGTGAAAGTAATTTGATAGCTTTCGAAAGTCAATATTATATTAGTCCCAGATGGCATTCCTCCGTTATATTTCGAAATTTAATTTGTTAAATGTGGAGTCAAGTTGGACATTTATCTTATGGGCCACTATTAAAATTCTTTTTTGAAATTTTAAAGCGAAGTCAAGCGCAAATCAGACACTAAAACTAAAGCAGTCGGAAGATCATAAAAAGTGAAAATCAATAGACCCCTCTGATTAAGGTTTTCCAATACATCCCAGTAAAGTTATGCAATAAAAATTGGAACTAAATGTAGCACACAAATATCACAAACATCTATGATATTGGCTAACGCAATGTCTGACCACTACGCTCTCTATTGAAAATGTATTAAGCTATCCGGCCCCAGGTACGCAGCACTATGGGAAAGTGACCGCAACCACAGAGAATCCTGCTAATTGTAGTTAATACATTTTGATCAGATGTCTACAAAACTACCTTTCCTTCTCAAAATTACAATTTTTGAATATTATTTATTTTCTGGTGTTCCGTTTTTTACCGCAGTTAATGCAATTTTTTAAAGTAATTTAGTTTTAATATGTATTCACACGATCGAAAATTATTTTCAAAGTGTCATACAAAGTTTTATAGCCATTAGAGTGACACTCAAATTTTCTTTTTAAAACTTTCCATTATTTATTCCGTTTTAACGACCTATTTACATTATTAAAATTTATTTTCATTATATTCATTCAGTTTGGAAATTTTTAAATTTGTTTTTTTCCATGGATTTATGCGTTTTAAGAATTAGAATAGTTATTCCATTGATTTTGAAAGTGGTTTAAGCCCATTTATAGTCACCAAAAATATATTATTTTTTAATCAATGTTTATTATGCTAATCAAGTTGATAAACTGGTACTCCCTTAGAAACCCAAAAATATTATACTATCATGTTATCATTCATCAATATTTTTAAATTTATTAAAACGCAAACCTTTAAATATCTCAATATTAAAATGAATGGACTTAGGCCACTTACAAAATAAGCGGGTCATATATTAAGAGATAATTTAATTAAGTCATGTATTAAGTGATAAGTATAATTTTATAAACGTATCCGAGTTCATATTTGTTTCAATTAAAACAACGTAATAACATATAAATGAACCAAATACTCACAATGGAACACAAAGCGTTTTGATACAAAGTTTTTCTGCCTCTATATATTTGTCAGCACTGTAATTAATTGAGGCAAAATGAAGAAGTCTTCATCATACTTATTACCATGGTATTTTATTGCCAATATACAATAATTAAATTCTGCATAGTTTACACAGGATTTAACTGTGATATTGTATCCTGCCGCGCTCCCCATACTTTCGTTTTAAACGTTCCCTATCGCTTAATGTTTCGGAGCTGTTGGGATGCACGATGCACAAAAGACTTTAGAATTTTTTTCTGGACTTGAATCGTCGTCGAGATGCTTTGGCACAATGGAAATTCTTTTCAGTGGAGGGAAGAATATTATACTTCCGGGAAAAAGCTTTTACAATACTGATTGCAATCTGTCCTACTTTGCATCGATTTGTATCCGTATCTTATTTATGCACTCATTGTCAGTGTTTCTTTTCTCGAGTACTGTACGAATTTCACAGAAAATTTAGCTACAGTTATACATTGCCGTTAATAAATCATATAACACAAATAAAATGAGATTGTTTTGCTTACAAACGTTCATTTGTATATTATAAATTACAATTCAGATTTATTATCATGTCCACTTATATCATGTTAATGATTGTATCATACTTGTATCATGTTATTCAATTAACAGAACAATGCAGCATGTACCTACGATAAAACATATTATTCATATATTAAAAGTAATCATTTTTATCATACCATGTAGATTATCGGTCGTTGAATTTTCAATTCTACAAAATTTTCATACTGTCAGTGTGACTGTTTAATTTTCTTCATGTAAGTAGGAAGTAAAGTAAAATAGGTGGATATTTTTTTGTTATTTTTGTTTCTTATATAAAGTTTCTCATAAAATTGCCTTATAGCGGGTTTTTAATTAATAATAATGAAACTTTTAAGCAGCATTCATTTCAGAGAATAAGGCTTAACGAAAGTTATAGAACTCTCTGTCATTTTATTGATTTTAATGAATTTCAATTTTTCTGATTAAATATTGAAACTGGGTCAAAAGTGCATATTTTTTGTAAAGAGAGTATTTAAGGGTTTGTCTCAATGCAGAATATTTAAAGAATAACAATTTTCCTTGGCAAACGGAATTTTTAAAATTGCTACTCACAGTCTGACTGTAAATATCCATATGCATGGCAATTAATGTTTGTTTTCCTGTAACGAGATGCACGATGAAAGTATAGAAAGCGGATGGAAAATTTGTTCAGAAAATATCAAGGGCTGGAAAGAACATAAATAAATATTAAATCCACATAAATCAACATCATCTTCGCTGCAATTTTACGAGACACGTACTACATTATGGCATAGTAATGCTGTGAAAATGAAGATATTTGTTGGTTAATATTCCAATATCCAGTATCTTTTTCAAGACGTGCTTAATAAAAGTACTGCATACTTACGAAGAAACTGGTACAACGTCAAAGGTATTATTATTGTCTTGCTATTATGAAATTTACGAAGCTGCACTCAAGTAATAATAAAAATCATATTTGATTAACTTTATGATGTAATCGGTAGCAAGTAATTATTTGCGTTTCCCGATCCATGTTGCACTGTATTGTATAAATACACTTCATTACTAGTTGCGTTAGTTTATCAAAGTTAAAATATAGAAATGAAGAAAACGGGATACGGGAATATTTGATTCCGGAACATTGCTTAATCTTTATAAATTTCAATGTTAAAACCATTTTGCGATTTTCTAGAAAAACATAATTTTTCGAGTTCTGACCCATTTTTTAATCAAAACAGCCAAAAGGCACATACATGTTATTAAAGAATACAAAATATGAGAACAGGGATCATGTAACCCTTTTCTGATAAATCTTTCCTATCCCTTCATGGTAGAATTTTTTTAGTCCGTTTCGCACAATTTCCCAATCTTTTCCCTTCAACGGAACATACTTTTTCTGGCACACCTTATATATCGTTACACAACACCAGAAATGTGTAATCCTTTCATAAGGTTTCTGGCAAAACCTGTATCGACTTTCCTCTAACTAGGAGCGAAATGTCGGTGAGCCTGATTCCGCTTTTAGATAAAAAGCAGAACAGAAACAGAATCCAAGATCCGGTACGAAAGGCTGCTTATTTTTGGGGAAGGCTCTTAAGATTAGCCAACGTTTTCGCGCCTCTGTAAAATTGCGAACCTATTTTGCGCTTTCTTTTTCCATTTCGCTTCGTTTTCTCCTTTCATTCATGGGTTTTTCCAACTTTTCTCCGAAGATTCCGTCTCTATCGATTGACCCGTTCTTGTAACAATGTTTCTTTTCATCATTATAAAACTTATTATATATACGTATATTTTTGTACTTTTATTGCAAAATACTATTCATTGTCAGCGTGATACTGTTTGGGGTTTAATAATTTTGAAATTTTTCTGAAAATGATCTTATCGGCTTTGCAAGTTTCTTATTGATACGTTCAATCATTTCGTTATTGTAAGTTCCAATCGAACAGCGTGATAGTAAATGTATACTTTAAATAAGAAACATTTAATTCACCCAAAATATAATGCGATTCAGTCTTTATGGAAAGAATTTTAACAATTTACAAATTTTGTTAAATTTTAATTTGAATGGTCATTTATACCATAGCAACACTTTATTTCGAAAAAATTAATTTCGTTATACTGATTGTGAGGTGTAGCAGTACTTGCAATCTTTCTTTTGCAATATTCCCTTGTCTACCAATTGAGAATAATTAAAAATAATGATGTCTAAGCGTAAGAGTGAATATTTAAATGAAATTGAAGTATTATTATGAATTATTTGGCTCTTCCCCCTTAAAAGTATTGATCTCTGACGCGTCAAGTAAGGATATATTGTTGAGAGATATATCGTTATAAAAACAATTAGATATTGAACGAGATATTTTAAATGTCGACAATATAGGGAATTAATTGTCCGTGAAAAACATTTCACAGTTTCGTACGGAACGATGTTGATTGTCAGTAAGCGTTATGACAAATGTGTTAAGCAATACTAATATTTTTATTTAATGTAATTAGTAACTGCTAATGACGTAAAGTAAAATTAGTGTCATCTTCTGAGAATCATTTTTTAGGAGGGATAAGTAGAAAATACACTTTTTGAGAAAGATTCGTGAGTATTGAGAAATTTTTATTCTGGCTTCAATATTGAGTATGCACGTAAAGTTCTCATGAAATGATAATTGAGCGATGAAAATTGCTAATGATATAAATATGATATATGGACAATTAAACTATATTAAAAACTTCAAATATTTATCAAAATGTTCTTTTTATACTTTCCGGATTTAGCTGCTACGATTATTTCGCAGAAAAATTTCGGAAACTTTTCACGAAGCTGATATATAATACATAAAGCCCGTTTTTACCGTATCGAATTGGTCTAACGACTTCATTCATTTTTAATCTATTATACATTTCTGCCCAGAAAATTTTCAGGCAACTCGTGGTGCAAGATGATATTTAAAATTCTAATATAGAACTTTTCGAACTCCTTCATCGACTTCGTTCGTACTGACCTAATTAAATTTTCAATTTTCGCGTGTGAATTACACTCAAAATGGTAAAACTACAAATTTCCCTTATATATCCTTCAATCGTATAACTGTCCAAATAAATTGCAAAGCCGATTGATAGACCAATTGCCTTACTTGAATGAATTAAGTTGCAAATTGCATTGGAATGGCATTTAGCATACTCAATACCGAATTACTTTCGTTTTTATTTAGGCTGAAATACTGCAAATTTCTTGAATTATCTGAATTTCAACATAAAGAAATATTATAAACACAACTGTTCGATAAAAAGTTTTTATTACAAGATTTAAAATACATACAAACATATATCAATAAAAAATGAATCCCTGTTTTTTATGACACCTGAAATGGTATTTAATAATTTAGCTTCAAAGTGGTTGACAGATGATATGGATAATGTACGGAATGAAAACAAAAAGAAATAAGCAATATATGTATAACGATCACAAATAATTGCATTAAGAAAGTGTACAATTTTTTTTTCAATATATACTTTTTAAATTATTGATACTGAGAAAAATGTAAGTATCAAAAATAATGAGTGCAAATAAATCTTATCGAAAATTAACATCAATATTTTTGCACACGTTAAACCACAAACCCTAAATATCTCGATTTGAAAAGAAAGAGACTTATGCTACTTTCAAAATAAACGGCTCATATAATAATTGAAATAATAAAAGTTCTGAAAATAATTTAGAAATATACTGAGCTATCTACTATCAAAAACGTTATTGTCATCAATTTGAATCTTCGAGATTCCAGTTCCTAAAGTAATAAATTGTTTTCATGCATCGAATTACGGAAACGAATAATTAGAGGAACATGTTTGGCCGAATGGTTCGGAAGGATTTTTACCCATGACGTATCCTGTGAAATATACCGTATAAACTCACTGATGCGGGAAAATATTTTTAAAGTGAACTAATCAATCAATCGAATGTTTGAAGTTCAGTGAACAAGCCAGCAACCAACGGATAAAAGAACGAAAAGTTTGTACTGAACTCTCCTACTCGTATCTGTACCCCTTCAAAAAGGCAAGTTCGATAATTTCAAATTAATCGCAACAGCGATGCCAGTTGTCTACACTCTTTTACCTATCACTGTATTTTTATTGATTTTTCTTTACAGATAGATTCTACTCCGTTTACGTATCGTTCTTTTCTTCTCTCTACATTTCTACTCAAATTGCTATTGCTCTATCTTTTAGAAACTAAACTTTCAACTGCATCAAAAGTTTTTACTTTGATGTAGCAAAAACAATTTTATTTTGTAATACATATCAATGTGTAATTAAAGTAGTTAATGGGCGCTATGGTGGGTATGAGTGTAAAGCCTTAGCCTCGCAATCAGTGGGCCTAAATTCAACTTTCCCATCACCTTTATAAACGCGGTCACATGAATAATTTAACCAATAGTACAAATGATTGATTTTTAATTGTTAATAACTATGTTCCATCACTCCTAAAAAATTACACATTAAAAGTTACGGCATTATGCAAATACTGTAAAAATATAAAAGTGGTATTTTCATAGTTTCAATAACACTCTCAAAAAAATTTAAAATCCTTTTTTGTTTTTCAATAGCCACATTGTGATTCTTATAGTGTTCGTCGGCCTGAACACGAATCCGCCAACGGAATTTCTCTATCACGTGAACGTATAACTTGAAAACTAAAAAAGGTAGACAGTTCTTCGCGGCCTCAAAAAATAGAGGAGCGTTTCCTCAATATACAGATGTGAGCAGTCATAATATTCTGTACTTTTCTATGGTAGTAAATAACGGCCAAAGTTTAAAAACGAACGGATGCGCGAATTTTCCTCGCATTAACTTTACATTGTCACGTAGAGTACTATTGCTAGCACAAATTTACTACACATTTTTGGATTCTGCGGACATTTCTGAAGAAAAACCTATCGGCCAAAAATGTCATAACTGTTTTTGTTTTAGCACAATTTAAGAAAATATCCGTCAAAAACGGGGGCCGACCGTTTTCCCGCTACGGCGCCATCGCTCGCTGAAACGGGCTCGTCAGTGCCGTAGCAACTTATAATACTTTCACGAGCCCTGAATGCCGATAGATTCCTTTGAGGTGACACCCTCAATCATTTTAGTACCATGGTAGTAGAAAAAACAATATTTTTTTTAATAAGAAATATCTTATATGGGGAGTTCGTGATAAATCTTACCATCGTTTTATTCGTGAATGGTGAACATGATAAAAGAATCAAAGAGGAGAAAGTTGTAGTATATGTGGTATCTCTCTACGATCCTCAGAAGCCGAGGAACGAAAGTCAATCTTTAGCCATCACTGCTCCCCTGGTCATCCAGACCCCTCACCATCTGCTCCCCAAAATGATACTTCTCCGACTTTGAAATGAAATATTTGCTTGTTTTTGGGCCAATCCCGGCGGGCTTTGTTTCTACGTGTTTCTAATAAAAATACCACAACTGACTCCTCGTCAATTTTTTTCCGATGTTTACTATTTACGAAAAAAAAAAAAACGGTGGTAAAATATATATTTATATATATATTTAGAGATCGTATTCTTTATTTTTACGGTTTGTAAGCGATTTATTTTTTTCACTTCAAACGGTACACAAACTTTGTGTTTTACAAACTACCAAATCGCTCTAACTTGGTTCTTCGCTCTTTTGTGTCGTCCTTTTCACACCTCGGTCCTCCCTACTCTTTTTAGACAATTTTCGTATCCCTACTCTCGTTGTTTGAAAGTAACGGAACGTTAACTTTTATCCTTGCCTAGGTGGGACCCGAAAAATTGTTACAGTTGCCTCGAGACGTCCGTAAACCATGGGGCTGTCTTACAATTAGTATGGAAAGTTCCACATCTGGTGAACACCCTTCAAGGCCCAGCCGCCTCGAAGCGAAGTACCCACCTAGACAATAGGACTTCTCTTTTTCTTTCTCGACGGCCCACGACCCGTCCCCTCTCCACCGCAGACGGTTCTAGACCCGCGGGCCTGAAGCATCAAAAATTTGATAAATTGAAAATAGCTAACGGGCCCAGCGCAGACTTGGCCGTCTGAAGTCAAACATGGCGGAGACCGGATGGTAAACCGAGCTCTCTACATATAAAACATTAAAAAAAAATTGGAGGAAGATATATACATATATATATCTGAGTAGTACGCTGAGGAAAGTATCTGAGTATTTGCGTAAAACACGGTTTCTATTATTTCGAAATTATTACAATAATTGATGTATTGCTAAATTAAGAATGATTTTTAAAATTTAGCCGTGTACAACGTAATTGCTCCCCCTCTCTCTCTCGCCCTCTCTCGCTCGCTCTCTCTCTTTCTGTTTCTCTCTCCCTCTCCCTCTCTCTCTCTCTCTCTCTCTCTCTCTCTCTCTCTCTCTCAAGATTTACACCTTTAAACGTAGGGACTCTGAAAGCAACAGCTTCCTGTGATTTTAATTTGAGATAACTAGTTTGAAGTAACTGAAGCGAATTTGCAGTTACGTGAAAAGTTCACACTGATTTCACTATTGGCATAAACAGATTTCTTCAATGTATAACATTACGAGAAAATTCTAATTTCAACATTTCACGAAAGACTTTCTACTTGTTCCTTTTTGTAATATGATAAATGGAAAAGAAATGTTCATTAACAAAAAATTGTGAAAAATTATAGAGCCGCAATAGAATTTTACTCCCCAAGTTTTGCATACGCAAATTGATATTTTATTTGACATATAAACGCAATAATTAATCAGATAACAGATTGTTAGTATTTATTTTGAGGGTAGGGTGACCCTAATCAGGTTTCATTTAACGATTTCACTTCACTTCACATAACGACAGCGTTCTCTCGAATCTTGCTTTAATTAACTCGCCGAAGCTATCTTGCTATCGATTTTGCAACACAATTCTTTCAGCAGTCTATAGGGTGAGATAAATAAAACGTCCCAGGATTTCCATGAGCCTTGCTGCTACAAAAAAGACATCAAACAAGCTTTCCTTTCTGTTCGTTGTTTTAAAAACACTGATTGTCAAAGCCACTATTATTTCTTAAAGTGGATGAGTCATAATTGTCGTTATGCAATTAAATAATCTTACACAATTAGTCTATGTATTTTCCTTAATTTGATATCCATATACTTATATCGGGATTGGACAGATTACTTTTTTTCTTACTTAAATATCTTCCATCAATTGTTATGAGACTTTGGATGACCATAAAACTAAATTTATGTTTGACTCCAGCTGAAGATTCACCGTCAGAAGACTTGATACAGTGAAATGTTTGTGGACATTACTGCCGTGACAACTGTGTCGATAATCGTGATGTTAAACAATAATACAATTATCATTTATATCCAAAGTAGGATTGTCTGATCTCACAATCAATATGATTGAATTACACTTTTTAAGTTAATGTCAGCATATTTTTATAAAAATTAGATGTTTTTTTTAAAAGACTTTTGTGTTTCTGGTCCCACTCCAAGGGGTTGGAACTGTTGAAGCAAATGAAACATTCCTCACTTTTTTGTTCTTTGTTTGAAAAATAATTATCTTTAAGTTTTTCTTATGCATTTTTGTCATTAATGCGTGAGTTAAATGGGCACTGATTACGAATTGATAACTAGAAGATAATTTTCTAAAGAAACACTATCTTTTTATCGTCAAACAGAAAGTGATACGACGCGTCTCGGTCTACTCTGCTTTAAGTAAACAGTATTATGAAGTTAACGTACTAAGGACGAGTGTTGCATTATTAATAATTAATACTCAAAACTGGTGGCCGTTAATAAAACCACAGCTTCCTGCTAGATTATACAAAGACAAAACGAGCCTGGCAAGCTTATTGCATTATTATTTAAATAAATATCAATCACGTGTTCCTATATTGTGCACAAGTAATTCGACTAATAACGCCAATCTTAATTCATCCCGGAAATAATTTTAAAAAATTCATTCAAATATTTTTTTCGAAAAGATAGCAATAAAATTTTCGACAGAAACTGTTTCACTTCCAGTTCCACACTGACGAGTAGAAGCTTTCAGTATTCGTTCTATATGGGCCTTGTTACATGGTGGATTACTACGAACGTACTTATTTCGTATTTAATTTTAAACGTACTTCCGTTTAACCTGGCATACACTGGAGAAATTTTTATAAAATACATACTGAATATAGGATTCAAAGTATGACGTATGATACAAAACATTATATTTGCGAATGAAATTGTCAAAAACAAGTTTATACGGAATATTTAAAAAAGATACTTACATTCGCGTTATAAATATTAATGAGCATATTTGCTGTTACTGATTGGATGCTTTTGTTTCTGTGGGAACATTTTAAGCAAATTAATTAAAATGGGGATAACAAAATGAATTATTTATAAAGTTGCATTTTATTATCACTTGTCAATATCTCTCTTAGAATACGCATAACATCTTACATTTTGTTGTTCTGGAAGTTTTGTTGGAATTAAAGCATCTGGTTTACAGTGATTAGAAAGAGCGTGTTACTTTAAATGTCATTATTATTAGTATTATTATTAATTGTATAGAAACCACAAATTTTAAAACACAACTGTAATAGTTTTCGGTGGCAACAATTTAACTTTATCGAATAACAAAACGCAATTATGAAAAAGTCAAGTTTGCCTCTTGAGTCGTCTCTATTTGTTCTTCCAGAAAATTTAACACGAAAAATGTCAAATCATTTTTTGCTAAACGTAATGTGAAATTTATTAACATATTTAATGAATGCTTTGGCATTCAGGTTATGCTACATCATACTTCATAGAAAATAGTTAACGAGTAGCTTCTATAATAGTCCATAATGATCAATAAATAAAAACTGGAAAGAAATTTGCATTACATAAAATGACGTCAGTTAACCATGACCTGCATAATATTTAATTTACTTGTGAAAACAATTAATAAAAGATTTTACGGATCCTGTATCTTTTAAAATTCCGTTTTGGAAACTACATATTGATTCATAAATATTAATTGCGGTCCCGGAAGTCCTCATATACAAAAATATACAAAGCTTCTTCCCTGGTACATTTAAGAATTTATACACCCACATTAACACTAGGAAATTTCTATTTCGGACTATCAGGTGAGAGATGGGGTCTATCCAACAACCTTTACTAACAATAAATTGCTATAATGATTTGATAGGAAATATTCTTTCGCTCTTTTAATGTCCTTCCGCTTGCACGAAACGAGAGAGACGCAAAATTTCAAGAAATGGATCGACAGTACAGGGGCAGTGTTGCGTCCCAAAACACGCGGCCGGCCCGTCAGGCTGTACCAATTCGGGTCGTAAATCCGAACCCCCACTTTGATAGATGTAGGGAACGTATTCGGGGAACGCTCCTCACGGATCTTTTAAAGGATGGACACAAGAGGTAGTTTCGCAGTGAGTGGAAAGCAAAAGGTTGTATATATGAGCCACTCCGATGTGGGTTTTCTGAACTTTAATGAAACGTACTTTACAAACTATTAACAAAAAACTTAACGGAAATAATGCTTATGTATGTGCGAATTAAACTTAGTTGCCGGAGATGTTACTTGTTGGAATATTTTGGAGTGACTGGAGTGACTGACTCCTCCAAAAATGGAGGAGTCCTCCACGGATGAATGTGTCCCTCCACCGTACGGTTACGCTCCCAAGAAAAAGGCTCGCGCGCCACCGGAAGTCGCGGTGCGACTTCGCACTTGAAATAAATATTAATATTTTGTGAAGGCGCGCGAGCGTTTTGGTGGGACACCTCTGGACGCCCCTTGGATCGGCGGAGGGGACAGCGGTTCAGTCCGCGCGGAGTGCGGGTCCGCTCGTCGCCACCCCGGTTTGGGACCAAGGTGGTCGAAGAGGGTCGTGGCCCTCGCAACCCGTCGGCGCATTAGTTACCACCCCGGTTAGAGACCGAGGGTGACCGAAGAGGGTGGTGAGACCTGCGACTCGTCGGCGCAGGCAGAGCTTTATGATGCAGCAATTGTCCATTGAGGCGCAGAGGAGTGAGAGTCCCAATATTGCTACTTTGACCTCTCACCCCCCTTGGCTGTGGAAGGCCTGGGGCGCACATGCTGATGTTAAAGCAGCCCTCAGAAATGGCCCTCACGCTCGCACCATAAGCCCATTGTCTCTACGCAGTAACCTCTGCATGCCAGGAAACTCGATATTCAAAAAGGGGCCTCTAATCCCTTTCCCTTATTAAGGACTAATGGTTGACGGCTTGTCCTTCCGTCAACCTGAGATATTACGGTTTCCTGGACATGCAGGGCCGCTCTTACATATAAAAATCCGCGAGACAATGGAATGCCTGCGCTCGACTCTTGACGACATTACTACCTCCTAAGGGTAGTAACAGGCAGGTTGATACTACTTCACGCTAACATCAGCTCACAACCTGCCAAATAGAGAAAACAGGTGACACTACCACATCACATACCAGAGACACAGGTTAAAGCCCTTAAGGTAGTTGTCGTGCGATGGGCATAGTGTCAGAAAATTCTAAATTTTAGAATACTCATTGAGGACATTGTAATACAATTATCATTAAAATTTTAAATCGATTGACCTCCTCTAATTCGAGATAAACTTAAGTAAAGTTCGGGTCATTAGCATGGAGAGTATATGCGCTATGTAGTGGTTCTACCACTTTATTAATTCTAATAAAAAAACTAACAGTCAGAAACTTTCAAAAAACTAACAATTCATAAATGTTTTTGTTCTGAATTAGACAAAAAAACAACAAATATATTGACCTTCCCGTTATTGAGTTATAATAATGCAAAAATTAAAAATCGTGGAAAAAAGCACACGCGGGCAAATCGAACAGAAACAACTTAGCAACGCTGTACTGTACATACATTGAGTCTGTATACACTGAAGCGCTGTATCCAGTAAACAAGCCCAGTATGTCCAACTGTGTGGCATAAGCGACGTTGCCAAATTGCGAGACGTGAAAATGTTTCATAGTGTTTGTGTATACATATATATGAGATTTGTATGTGTATGTTGTCACGGGTACAGTATTGAAACAAAGGTGATCGTTCATATCGCTACTCGCTCCTATACTCTTACCACGCACATGATCCAAAAACTATTGACGATATTGTACCACGACAACGTCCTTAAATACATTCAAACGTATCTGAGTTAGCCCATTAGGTTAAATCCACTGACAATGAGTTTTATTGCATCGGAGTTCGTTAGAAAAATTACCGAAACGTAGGTTGTTTCATTTTGTTATTTTTCAGCTTCAGCTACTATGGTAATTTTGCTTAGAGCCTACTATTTTAAGTTTTAGGTTGATTCTGAATTCCTTCATACTGAGGTTAATATACAAGGTGTTTTCTTTAACGTGACCACCATTTTTCACCCACCTGCAGCCATCTGACTAGATATTAGTAAAAAAAAATTTTAATAATTTATCTTCATGGCAAACTCAAGGTTACCTTGGGTTTTATAAATAAGAACACATATTTTTTTTACCATATTGTAGAGGACATCGAGACGAATTCAAAACATATATTAACCTTTGTACGGTCGATGCACGGCCATTTTGACCCAATTGTTCTCACGGTTTAGTTTCCCCAAAACGTGACTATAGAACATATTTGCACCTGAAAATTGACTTCCTTGTATTCACTTATTTTGGTTGTAACTGCTTATAATGCTTATACCAGTTCATCTATGCATCTCAAAGCGTGCAATTTTTTTCATTTTTATTATACGATAACTTATCTTTATCCATAGTAAGCATTATCTGTTGGGCGGCATCTAGGCGATATGCTTCTTTATTCACATTCGTATACCTATTCAAGTAACACTAAAAAGCCCTTATCTGATTTATTGTAAGTTTTCGGCTTAGAGCGACATTACAATAAGTGGTCTCTGAGAACTGAGGAAGAGATTCTCATTTTCACTACTGTAAATTGAGTAATACATTAACAAAAATATCATTTAATATATGTTTTGAATTTGTCTCGATGTCCTTTACAATATGGTAAAAGAAATATGTGGTTCTATTTATAACACACACGGTGACCCCGATTTCGCCATGAAATTAAACTGTTTTTAAATTTTTATACAGATATCTATTGTATACTCCATACCCTGCAACTCTTGCTCTAACCTTTTTTTTTTATTAGATAGCTGCAACTGGGTGAAAAATGGTGCGTCGCGTTAGAGAAAACACCCTGTATATGACACATGCCACATAGAAAAGATTTTCCAAAAGTGTCAAAGGATTTGAGCTCAGGCCCACTGATTGCGAGTTCAAGGTTTTACCTTGTTACCCATCATAGACCCCCGAAATGTTGTGTTATTGCATATTTTAAATAAAAAAAGATTTCACCAATAGATCGGAAAGAAGTTATTTGTAGAGTTAATAGATAACTAGATTTCATTACTGAATTATTCCCTTTTCTTACAAAGGGAACGAAGTTTAAGAAGTGCAAATGTTGGCTTTGTTAAATTTCATACGGCAACGTAAAGGTTTAACGGATCTGTTACCCCACGAGAACTCATTGCTCAGCGAGATCCTCTTTGCACCGTCGAAAAACTTTCACAAACGTTGTTATTCAAATTTCAAAACCTTGCCTTGTCCAAGGGAAACATTTTCCCTCCTCGGCCAGGTGTAGGTTCCGAAACTTGAATAATACCGTTTGCAAGTTTACAGATCGAAACTTTCTCCGTGTTGTTTCGTAAATACGGTTTCCTTAGTTCGGGGGAGAAACGCTTTTTAAAAATGGTTAGCTTCGTATAACTGTGAATTCGCGTGAGTATAATATTTTACTCGTGTACTTGACCTATATCCTCTGAAGTTTTCATTTTGGGTAATTAACGACGAACTGTTGTATCTTTATTCAGATCCGGACTCCATCTTGCGTAATCGTTTAACGTTGCGTATTGTATATACAAATATTATTTTATTATCATTTTTTCCTACCTTCTCATATCACTGTAAAAATATTCGCAAACAATTGGCAATTGGAAAGGATGATTAACACTTTCAGGCCTATCGAGACGTATATAATCCATACTCCAATTGTCTCATTTCACCTGAAATATTGTATTATCAATGAAAAATGTATTATTATTTTTTTTAAATAAAGCAGTGTTTCTATGACTACCAGGTTATACCTTTACTACTAACAATAAGTTTTGAATGTCTTTTTGTGCCAGTCTTTAAATTGTTGTGTCCAGCGGAGCTTGCTCGAAACAGTTAACAAACATCAAAAGATAGTAATGCACAATTAAAAAACTAGTTGTTATATTATTGTAATGTTTTAGGTGCGAATAATTCTAATTGGAACCAAATACTAGGTATAATTTACACCTTGCTTGCAGTAAAAGATTAAATCTGTTTTAACACTGATTCTCGTCCTCCCTAGATATTTCCCCTTGCATAAATTTTAACAGTAGACATGGAAGAAGTTTGAGATAGCATCTCACATTTCGTTCGTCAGATAGAAGACAAAGGCTACGATTGCTATATAAAATAGACAAAGCCGAAAACATAAAACAACTATATGAGACAAGATTAGTAGATATAAGATATAAGCAGTATTAATTTATAAAAAGTTTAAAACCCAAAATAAGAGATGCAAATTCCAATTAGTAAATACAACCTATCTGGAATTTCCTACAGTCTCAGCAAATATTTAGACAAAACGTAACATTTGCCGAGAAACAAAAAAAGATGAAACAAATTTGTAGAATCTATAGATATAATTCGACCTGATGCCACCGCGGAGAATTCGTAGACTTATCAGTTCCCTTTTACAAATACCGGCAGACATTGACGTACAAGCCAAGAAATAAAAATAACTTCCGGTCGGTTTGCGCGCTTTACGCGGCAGCATTTCTGGCGGAAAACGCTTATTTAGGACGGGAACGCGAGCGCGAGAATAAATATCAAAGGCAAGTGCGTTTCTTCGTCCTCACTTCTTCGTCGACACCCGCTTCAGCTGGATTCTTCGTTCAGCCAGGTTGATTCTATGGCGCTCTTTGGCCGCCTGCGAAATCGCAGCTGTGTGAACTCGCGTCGAGGCGTTTGAAAATTTTCAACCGGAAGTTCAAGACCCCATGAGACTCGGCGGCCGTTCGGATAAACCTTTCCTGGGATACTTCGAATCCGCGAAATGCCTACCGAGCGTAAATGCACTTTTAATTGCACGTCAAAGTCAAAGCGCCGACTTTTACTGTGGCGCGCGTAGCGCATTGGTCTTGCCCCTTTACTCCCTCTCTTTTTCCCGGTTTTTCTTTTCCTACTTTTTGTAGAAAACTCACACGTGCTTTTGAAGTTCTTTAAAGTACGACACATGCACCTCCACTTCTCCATGTTCCTTTTTAGCGGGTTTTAAAAATACTGTTCTAGAGGGAAGTCTAGCACGCACTGTAAGACCTCGTAATTGCGTCGTGCTCCTGAGATTGTTTATTAAGGATTCGAAGATTTCTCGGTAAAATACTAAACGCCGGGGAACCCGTTTCACTTTTCCTTCTCCATTTAATTAATCGGTTAGAGACTGGTCGTCGTTATCTTTGGATTACGTGTATTTTTTGTTATTTAAATCTATTATGAATATCAATATAGTAGTTTTATTATTTTATACATTTTCTTTTATATTTAATCGAGAGATTATTAAGTTTAAACGGTAGGCAAGATTTATAACCAATTTCTGTATTTCAAGTTGATACGATTTATTTGATGCTCCGCTAAAAAATTTTTATGAGCTCTTTATTTCCTACCACCACTGTTAATGAAACGTGTGAGCTTGCTGTGTTTAAGAATGATCTTCTAAAAAGTGAGATTAATTTGTTCATGCAGAATAAATAAGCCGTAATGCGCTGATTTTCTACTTTCAATATTAATGTGTATGATCTAATAACGCATCCTAAATTATTATTTAACGAGACTGCAGGCGTAGAACTATTACTATGACAAAATTGCAGTTTCGAAGTACATTCAATTCACTTGAGGTACTACATACACGATTTACCTTCCACGTTTCCTTAAGTGCTTCCTAAATAGTTTCCCAGGGTCTAAAAGGTCTCACATTAGAATTATATCAAAATGAAATCATTTAAGACAGCACAATAGTGTTTTTAACCGTCGACCTGCCAATTAATTATTCAATTCTTTTATAGAGGAACATGGATAACTATTGATGAACTCAAAGAACTTCATTTGTCGGCGCGTGTAAACATCTGCGATATCCTCATTAAACGTGAGGAAAACGATCCTTTTCTGAAGCCATTAATAACTGGTGATGAGAAATGGATCGTTTATAACAATGTGGCACGAAAGCAGTCTTGGTCCCGACGTGATGGTCCGCCTCAAACGACATCGAAAGCAGACATACATCAGAGAAAATTCCTGCTCTCACAATCAGTGTGGTGAGATATTAACCCTTAGCGGACGGGACACTCTGACGCGCGAGTGTCCGCCTGGACGGGGGGGCTTGGGAGCATTTCGTGGGAAATTGGTATAATCGTTTGCAACAATTATACATTTCGTGCTATATAAGCAAATATTTGCTAAATGATTTGCAACATGTCAAATTTTAAAATATAAAATTGAAATTATCAATAAAAAGTCTAATAAACTTTTTATTGATAATTTCAATTTTATATTTTGAAATTTTCTAAAGTGTGATATTTCTGAAAACAGTTGCCTACGCACATAAATGTTTTTTTCGGACATGCGTCACAAAGTCTAATAGACTTTTTATTGATAATTTCAATTTTATGTTTTAAAATTTTCTAGAGTGTGATATTTCTGAAAACAGTTGCCTACGCACATAAATGTTTTTTTCGGACATGTGTCACGTATTTGTTTCCTTCCTCCTTTTATTTTCATAGTTGAGCACATAATGCAGTCCCTGCAGTTTTCATTATCATCATGACGAATTTGCTATTTGTTTGGACTGCTGTTCGCGGACAGCCGTCCGCAAAAGGTTAAGGGTGTCGTGTTTTTCGAGCTCCTACCAAGGAACCAAACAATCAATTCCACTGTGTACTATCGGCAATTGGACAATTTGAACGGATCCATCATAAAGGAGTGGTTAATCGTAAAGGAGTGGTGTTTCATCACGACAACGCGAGGCCACACACAAGTTTGATCACTCGTAAAAAATTGCTGAAGCTTGGATGGGATATGCTGCCACATCCAGCATACTCGCCCGACCTTGCACCATCAGATTTCCACTTGTTTCGTGGTCTTCAAAACTCCTTGCGTGGTATAACATTTAATTCCGATGAGGCCGTAAATCAGCACCTTGTTCAGTTTTTTGCTAATAAAGATAGGTCCTTCTGTGAACGAGGAATTATGAAGCTAACTGAATGATGGCAAAAGGTCATCGAACAAAATGGGCAACATGTCATTGATTGATCTTTGTTCTTTATGTAAATAAATGACATTGAAAAACATACAAAAAATGCATCATGACCTTTTCGACCACCCAATAGTTTCGCCATGGATTGCAACATTTGTGAATATTGTAATTATAATAACTATTCATTTTTATTATTGATGTAATACATAAAAATATACAATATTTTCTTTATGATAAAATATGTAATGCGAGATATTTTCTATCATAAAACTTAAGGGTAACGACGGAACCTTCGAGCATATACGACATCACCACCACCCCAATTTTTCCGAAACGACATTCTAACGTTTCCCACGATTTGCTTCTATCCCCATATGTCCAATTTTTTATACTGACATAGTTTCTTAGAAATATCGATTTACATATTAAAATGGGTCACCTTGTACAGAGACTGGTATTGATTCGTAGCATTTCGTCGTATCAATAATCCATGGTCTCCGAGGAGAAACCATTTTCCATTCCGTTTCTAGTAAAATATCGGCCAGTGAGTTTAAAGAATATTTAGTTTTTTGCATTAGTTATGGGAACCTTCCTCTCTTTGACACTAATACTTCTAAATTTATACCCTGATCCACCACATTGACAAAGAATTTATTAAAATCTATCTACAAATTAGAAAACGTGTAAAACTGTTGGGAATACAATAAGCGGAATTCACAATCTGCGCGGAAAGCCTTCTACGTTTATAATTCTCCAGCCACCAGCTGTTTAAAACTAATTTTCAAAAATGTTAGTTGTTGCAAGAATAATGTGTAACATATAGTATTAATATTATTAACAGTATTAACCATGCAAAACCTTGTTCATTCAAATTAACGTCAACTAACCACGGCACTGTTTCGAATCCTTCAGCACGTAAACGCACGGATTCATTCCATTCAACACGGATTTCGGCACTTTTTTATGATTTGTAACCGATACAAAAAGAATTTTATGGATAATTTTAAGATGATCTTAATTATCATTGTAAATATTCAGTACACAAGTCTCGAATAGTAATATATTTAGTTAAATAATTGCTATTAGAAGGTAACACCGGCCATTGCTGTCCAATGTGAAAACGTTTAAGTTTCCTAGGACAGTTTTTAGTTCGTTTTGTCCGAAGATGATATCCTTGGAGTTTGCGATTGATTATGAGTTTAATTCCTTCGAGATGCAAAATACAACAGAATTTTTTCACCACAGATTCTCAAAAAATTTTCCCTGCAGGCCATTCTAAGTTTTATATTTCATGCGTGACACTTTCCCGTTTAATAAAAACAAGATTTATATAAATTGTAATAATAAGTACTTCTATAAATGTGTATTGTATTTATTGTTAATTGTATTTCAATTGTGTTAGTGGTACTAGGTTACAAGCAGCATGACTTATTGAAAATAATATGAGACATGAGAATCTCAGGTCAGTCGTTACATATTTTTGTAAGCATTTGATCTCTTACTACCAAAACTATATGTAATAGAGGTCCTTGGAGCTTTATTTATAACTAATTTTACTATATTTCAAAACAGGTCAGTTCTTATAGATAATAGAAAAAGCGATTGTACGGCATGACCTCCTCGGAAACTGACATTATTGTATTATTGACGATAATGTAAACCATCACACAGTGGTCGATATCGTTAAAATCCTGGCCGACACCTCAAAACACCTCCAATTATCCGAAAATGGACCCTTTGGGCCGCTGATAACGAGTCTGAAGTCAAAATTACCAAAAACAAAATGGCAGATACATTATATCATTAAGCAAAATTTAATACTCCCGTCCTATGCACATAAATGCGCTACCATATAAACCGTACGCGCGACCGATAATTGTCAATAACTCGAGGAATTGCAGAATGCAGCAATCGAGGTCAACCGGCTTTTGTTCAAAAAGCTTCAAATTTAACCGTTTGAGTCCCAAGCAGCGCGATCGCGCTGTTGAGATTTTATGTCGAGAAAACCCAGCACATTTCGAGCATTGTGGACAACTGACGGTGCGATACCGATTGTCGAAGTCGCGCGCTCAGATTTACTGACGCAAGTACATCACACAGCTCCTTTGAGTGTAAATAGTACCTTTACAATAGGTAGAATAATACTATAATAATGCAATAATACATTCTAAAATGAAAATTTTTATTTCATTGTTATCTTCTCAATCATTTTTATCGAACAAAACTTGAAATATTTATAAATTTTACATTATGCATATGTAATAATACATATGCATTTTATAAAATAACGAATTACAAATTAACAATATATTTGTGTTATGAACAAACAATTTAAATGGAGAGTAACACTTATAATTTGTAACGTCGGTGTTTATCAAAACATATTGGATGAATTCCTTTTTTACATCGCACGTAAATTAAATGTGATCTTTTTATTGCATTTTTGCTGCTGCAGACTACGCATTGTCGATATAAAATAAACAAAGCGCTATCGCGCCGCTTGGTATTTCTCGACATAAAATAAAACAAGCGCTATCGCGCTCGTTGGGTCTTTTCGTACTCATTTAGAGAAAGCGCGGTTGCGCTGTTTGGGATTCTTCGACAGTGTTTTTTCAATACCCCCTGGGACTCAAACGGTTAATTTAAAAAAAAATTAACACCAACCTAGTCGAACATGTTAACTATTTCCTTAGGAAAAGAGAAGGAATTGCGTGAATCTCATATTTTTTCGTAACAGCTGTAAAGTGTTAAAAAAATGAAACCGACATATTTAGAAATTTGAAGCATGTCAGATAGCTGACAATAGGAATGTAAAGGGATCTTACGTTTATAGTGTATCAAAAACATAATTTCATTCCGGCGTAGAAACATCACGTTAAAAATATTAACTTTGAGACCGAATATCTCTAAATATGTTATATAAAAAAAATATTTTTAGCGAAAAGTTAAAAGTATTATTAGTGAAGTTATTAGTCAACGATTGCTCCTTTATCAAATTGAAAGACTCTATGCGTAAAAATGTTGTTTGAACTTCTTACATTATGTAACAAAGCTAATATTTAAGAAATAGCTATATTATTCAAATTGTATTGACATTTTTAAAAATTTGAATAATTGTATCAGAATTGGACCATCCTTGACATCGAAAACTTGTAACTGACCATGTTTAGTAGTTGACCACTTATAGGAAAATCAAAAACACTAATGGTGATTACATACTTTGATATCTCTTAGGTGGAATAATTATGATAAATTACCCATAAAAGGACAAATACAAATGAAAATAAATTAATACCATATAAAATCTAATACATGTACAGAATTAAATGTTTCATGTTTTGCTTGATCTTGTAGGCTCAACGTAACAAGCTATATTTTCCCATTGATAATCAAATACAAACATGATATTGCTTTAGTTTCAGAAACACGAAGAATTTTCCCAGGCCTATATTCGTCTTCATATAAAAATATTTTACATTCATTTTCAGTCCCTTTAATAGGTAGCCTTGTAGGGTTGTTCAACAAATGATTTCCTTCCGTAGACTTTACTGTGTTTGTTTTTAATAATATTACGTAAGTAGTTATTCAGAAAATTTAAACTTCACCAATCTGACATTGATCAAACCTGTTAATTTTTAGAAATAATAAGAAGAAAATTCAGTAGTTGAACCTATTGTCAATTACGTTTTTTTTATGCAGATAACAAAAACATGACATTTATTAAATATAAAACTACAACAATCTAAGCAACGAAAGGTGTTATTATAAAAAGCTGAAAATTTCTTACCTTGAATCCTACGCGGTTGCTTAACCCCTTGACATACAAATTAAATGGAACTTGATGTGACCAAAAAATACTATTTAATTTCGCTCAACTGAACAGTTACATGAAAGCTGAGAAAGAGTACACTTTATTTTGAAATTTGGATTTTTATTAATCAGATTGATGTTAACAAAATACATCTAAATAACATTAAAAAATAATACGAGTTGCACGAGTGAAGCAACTATGTAATCTAATTGTAAACTACACGGCGTCCGCCGAAAAAAGCGCTTGACGAGTCAGACTCGTCAAAGTCTACAGTGGCCCATGAAATGAATAACGAGTCAGACTCGTCATTGTATGTCAAGGGGTTAACGACGAAACCCACAAATCTAAACAAAACAGCATCGATGCACGAACGAAACATCTAATCGAATAATATACTGTCCGGTTTTAGCCAACAACAGTTCTTGACGTCTCGGAGACGTCAGAGTCTACAATGGCACATGAAATTGATGACGTCTCAGAGACGTCATTGTATGTCAAGTGGTTAAGCACAACGTTAAGAAACTTACAATACGGAGGCATACAACCAACGTCAATAAAATTAATCGTTCGTTGCTACAATCAACAATTGAATTTAGGTAGAAGTGTTTCGGAGTTTGGTTCGTAAATGGTGCAGCATATTTATCGCACCTTTATCAAAAGGTTATTACTTTTAAAACCTTATTTCTTACGTTTTCCTGTAAAATGGGCAACTGCTGATACCAAGTCGATTACTGGTGCCTTTACCATATATATACCGTTATTTTTGAAAGTGGTATAAGTCCATTTTAAGAAAGGCGTGTTGAAGTTACTTTTGGCTAAACATAGGTGTTTTCTTTTCGTACTCGAAATGGCGAAGGAACTGCAATGGAATATCCTCACAATTTGGTCCACAAATGTTCAACTATTACATGTTATAGCATAAAAGCTTTTGCGCGAACTCTTAAATATCTCAAAATAAAATGAAAGGAACTTGTACCACTTTCAAATATAATGGCTTATATAATAATAAACTTATAAGATGTTTTTCATACTGTTTGCGTAATATGATGACACTACTGCACCTGAAGTTTAGACATACTCATTTAATACGTATTAAATGTATTCATCGTGATCTAAAATGCATTCCGAATATTATTATTGTGTTTTAATAATATTTCCAGAATGTACTATATGTTGTACATCATTTCAAACGGCAACTATGGTGCGAATGGGGAATAGAGCTTCTGATTCTCTAATATTAGACTGGAGATCAAATCCCGTCGTCGTCACCTCTGGGAAATTTCTCTCACGCCGTATGCATATCATAGTCTCGATATCACGAAACCCACCTGGAACTAATAGGCGCCAAAAAATTAATCGAGCCGAAGAACAAAAGCTTTTCTCAGGAGAAAAGTTGTATAAATTTTCAACTTAGAAAAGAACATCTACGGCTTGAATAATCTGTGGTCAGCGCATTGCGGAGGAAAGAATTGGAAGTATGTTAGCGCTGGAACTATCGGCGTAGATAGTTACTAGATAAGTAATAATATTTATAGAGTTAAAATGAAAAAAGTGTCCTTAAATTAATTATGTCGATGCAATAAGGAAAATCATAAACTTTTATAAAATACAAAGTTACGAAGTTACGAGGCGTGTCAGTTGTCATAAATGTTAGAACAAGAGATTCTGCGGTCTGACGTCCTGAAATATGGATACGTTATCAGCCCTCAGCTCGAAATAAAAGATATGCATTTTTATAAACAGTGTTGAATTGTTCATGTTGCGTTTTTACTGTGTAAAAATAGAAATCAAAAAGTGGAAAGGATGATATATTAAGTAATTTAAGTTTTATAGGATAAAAGTGAAATATTTACTGCATGGCTCCTCTATCAATTTAGGGAATTTTTAGGGAAAACTGGGTATTGGTCATTTTGACCGCCTCGGTAGTTTTAGCGTTAAGTACTACGATTCTGAACACTAAATCTAACAATAAGTGGACAGCTTCTCCTCAGAGACTATACAATGTAAATAGAAAGTCTTTTAGACATTTTAGTACTACGAAGTCATACATCGGAAAAGTTAAACATTTGAGATCTTTCATAAAATTGAAGTTAAAAATACATTTTACTTTTGTACAGAAAGTAATTTCATACAGGTTTATAAGTATAAAACAATTATTGACATTGGAAATTTTTCCCCGCAGAGACTGAAATCAATATAGGAAATGTGAAAAATTCTTTGCTCAAACTGTACATCAGAACATTACCAATTAATATTCATGACTGCACTGACTTTTGTCCCATAAAAGTATCTGCGACGGAAAAACGGACAAATAAGAATTTTTCATTCTGCATGAACAAATTAATCTCACTTTTTAGAAGATCATTCTTAAAGACGGCAGACTGACACGCTTCATTAACAACGGTGTCAGGAAACAAAGAACACGTAAAATTTCTATATGAAAGTCATTTCTTAATAAAGCATCAAATAAACCCTATCAACTTGAAATAAGATAATTGTCTATAAATCAGGGATTCATAGAAAACGCGAAAGTCATGAAAAATGCCGAGGACCCTTGCTGTTTGATGCGTCTTCAACAAAGCTGTCAAAGTTTTCAGAGTTGCTATCTTCTTCGAAGATATAAAAACTTTTGACGTTTTCAAGAGGCACAACTTAGCCTTTCATAAATGTTCGTAGTTTTTATAGGTTTCAAATTCAAGTACGTGGAAATGCACTTCTAGTTCTCGCGGGACGAAGCGACGAACGGAAAAAGATATGGTAATACAAAAAAAAACATCGAACTCAAACTGATGGATTTGGATATTTGAAATTGAAGAATAACTACCATGAAACTATGGAATACGATGCATGTAATGTCTGTGTCGACCGTAATGGTCAAAAGTATTAGAATACTCATTCTTTTTCAATTAATTCTGAAAAAAAATGAAGAATTTTGAGCTATAAAGTATTGCTTGTATTTCCTTCGTAAATCAAGTGGGACGATACGTTTATAAAGAAAGCGAAATTTTTCCTTGTATTATATTTTCATCGCTTACAATGCAATGAACCACGGCAAACTACTAAAACAATCATAACGCAAATACTGGTTCACATTGCACGAAATAATCTCTGTATATGTAAAGAATAGGAAGTGGGAAATTACTTGTAGAAAAATAAAGCTCTGACGATAATGAAAAAAATTACATATATATTCAAATATACCATTTTAAATAAATACAATTTTTGTACTAATGCTTTTTATCAGCAATGTATTTGATTTATTTGAAATTCTGTAAACTGCTTAACTGGGTATGTAACCACACATTTTTATCAAAGGGTCTAGCCGGATAAGGATGGAAAAAGTGCCCCCAAAGCAAATGAATCTTGGGGCATACCATTCGATAGGTCTCCCAAAAAAACCCCTTCCTGCAAAATATGAATCAGCTACCCCCACCGTAGGGGTAGTTACAGGGTGAAACGTATTTTACAGGTTTTGCTCGATTACTCCTGTTTGGCTTCATTAAAAATTCTGAAAAAATCACAGATATTTTACCTAGTGGTATACATGCTTTAGAATTTTTTCAGATTTTTCTGTTGGCAAATTGTTAAAAAATCAAAAAAGTTTAGAAACGTTAATTTTTTATTGAAAATATGAAATGACCACTTCTATATTCTTACAATATTTGCATCATGCCACAAACGTTGATGTGTAATTTTTTCAGATTTTAGGAGTGGTTGAACGCAGTTAAACAAATTATAAATCAACAATTGTTTATATTATTGGCATAATTATTCATGTGACCGCATTCTAAATTTTACAGCTTTTGGAGCTTACTATGATTATGAATCTAGAATTTTTTGTGTGCCGCTGCTTTGCGTACGGAAAGTAAGAAAATATCAAATTTTAATTTTGTTAACTATGTTCCACCACTCCTAAAAATCAGAAAAAATTACACATCAATAATCATAATAAGCTTAAAAATCCTTCACAATATAAATGTGGTCAAATAAATAATTATGTCGGTATTATAAATAAACACCCGCTTTTCACTTTGCATTTTTTTTATATGATCAACTTTTGAAAAAAATCAAAAATAATTCTAGATTCATAATCATAGTAAGCTCCAAAGTTGATTATATAAAAGAAATGCAAAGTGAAAAGCGGGTGTTTATTTATAATACTGACATAATTATTTATTTGACCACATTTATATTGTGAAGGATTTTTAAGCTTATTATGATTATTGATGTATAATTTTTCCTAGATTCGTGTAAATTCTAGATTCATAATCATAGTAAGCTCCAAAAGCTGTAAAATTTAGAATGCGGTCACATGAATAATTATGCCAATAATATAAACAATTGTTGATTTTTAATTTGTTTAACTGCGTTCCACCACTCCTAAAAATCTGAAAAAATTACACATCAAAGTTTGTGGCATGATGCAAATGTTGTAAGAATATAGAAGTGGTCATTTCGTATTTTCCATACAAAAATTAACGTTCTTAAACTTTTCTTTGATTTTTTAAAAATTGATTTGCCAACAAAAAATCTGAAAAAGTTCGAAAGTATGTATACCATTGGGTACAATATCTGTGATTTTTTCCAGAAGTTTCAATTAAGCGAAACAGGAGAAATCGGGCAAAAACTGTAAAATACGTTTCACCCCTACTGTAAGGGTAGCAGATTCATATTTTGCAGGAATGTTTTTTTTTGGGAGACCTATCGAATGGTATACCCCAAGATTCATTTGCTTTGGGGGCACTTTTTCCATTCTTATCCGACTAGACCCTTTAGACTAAAGTATGAATGTGTTACATTTATAATATAAGATTTTGATATGGAATCGATATCAAGTTACGGCAAATTTTTCAAAACTGCACAGAATATATTTTATATGGAAAAACATATATTTTCTAAACTATGATGAGTGGCGGAACTACAATACCGCACGACAACACAACGTGGGGGGATCCGAATTCAGATGGGGCGCAAATTTTTTTCATTTATTATTTTTGAACTTCACTAAAATTGTTCCTAATCTTAATTAAATTAAATATACATTGTGAAGAATAACATAATTTTTGTTCACGTTTTGTATAGCCACCGTCATCACTAACAAAGTGGCTCTGGGGGCCAAAAATTATATTTTGCGGAAGATCCGAAAATTCGTTATTCCGCCACTGACTATGATACCTACTCATTATAATATTTGATGAGTGAAACAAGAATTTAGTGTTTAGAATGTTTAGAATTAGTTAGTTTGGAATGACCCCAATCATTAGTCCTGCATCGTTCACGTGGAACGCTTCTGCTCGTAGTATTTAGTATCCGAAGGTTTATAAAAAAAAGAAACAAATACAATTTAACTACAATCGTAATTCGATCTCGGTAATTACCAATTTATCCTAACATATGAACGTAGTACCATAAAACAATAATTTTGTTTAATTTGAACACCATACAGGCGTAAGAATATTTTCAGAATGACTATAAAAAATGGATTTTAAAGTAATCCATTAAACTTGCTGCTAAATTTCACATATTTGACCTAACAATTTATTATATACGATTTATTATATAAGATTCGACTTTGTACTGTAAAATTTGAAAATGTACTTTTCAGAGTTCACGTTTTAACTAAAATGGTTTCAGAATATATAAAATACACGTGCCTTCCATTAATTTTTTATCACAGAAACACGAACTGACCGAATTTATTGATAATACTGCTATTCTTCAAATTTTGTAAACTTTTACACATAAATATTTTTACAATTCCATTAACAATACTTCCATTATGAAAATTTATTTATTTCATTGTTATTGTCGTAGATCGGAGAAATGTAAATCCGGCAAATGTAGAATACACTGGAAAATATTGGATATACGATTTATCATGAGCGAGGTAACGAAACTACCACTTGAGAAATAAAATGGCAAATCCGTGTTGCATGCTGGGCACGTGTCAAAGTTTCTCATCAATCATTCAAAAGTCTGCCGAAATACGTGGCTCACTTAACCTTGTCGATTATCAGTTTACAGTGCTAACTCGCCTGATTGTTTCTTTCCAAGTAAAATATGCACATAAAATTAAATACCTAAATGCAATTAAGAGACAGAACAAAGATGCACAAAGATGAACAAAGATTCTCTCCCATTAAAAATAAAGACCTTATTGAAAGCAGCAAAAAAAATGGTTTAAATATTTCTCACGATAATAGGGGAGTTTGCAAGGTTGAAAACCAACTAGATGTCTTTACTCCATGAAGCAAAAGAAAGCTAACGCAGCAGATCGATAACCGTTAAAATTCTCATGGTTCAGCAAACGTAACCGACAACTAAACGGTCATTTGGGTATTTCCAAACGAGGACACCAGTCCCATGTACCATGCAAATGTTGCATCTGCAGCTGCCGGTGACTTATAATATTTGATATCCCATTACTAACTGAAATATCAAAATAATTCATGCTGCTGATACGGTGACCAAGGAAAGGCATGTCTGCTTGATTTAAATCTGAAACTGTCACAGGTGACATGGATTTGCACACAAAAAAATCGAACGTCTTATCTTTACCAATCGCTGATATTTGTCAAAATGTTAATATTATGTAACGGTATTAGGGTACCTTATTCGTACCAGGTAACAATAAATTGTTATAGGTGACTGAATAATGAATGGAAAAACGTGTAATTGCAATAGTCAAGTCTTTATTCTTTTTTTTCAATATGTCGAACTCACTTTATAATTTGTGCAACATGTACATGTGGTAAATTGTTTTATCAGTGTTTAGCGAAAGGTAACATTGAAATTTGTCAAACGAATAAAGAACATATCTTATTAAACCAAAATCAAATATTTTCAAAAATGCTAAATTATTATGATTTATGATGATTAAGCTCTCGTTTCAATTACCACAGCAGTAGGAATATGTATTTCTAATTACTTCTGCGCATTCTCCATTCATCCATATCATTCAATTTCAGTGTGCCATTAGTATTATTTTTGGTGGCTGCATCCGTGTTCTATTTAGAACATTTATTATAAATCAGACATTCGATATTAAAAAAAATATTCATAATTTGAAACAATAGAACGAACATTTTTTTCTTAACTGTTGATACTGCAAAGAATTTGTTATATATTGGATGCACTTGTATATTGATTCTTCAATATTTTTTTCAAAATAGAAACTCCACTGTTTAATTTGCGAATGTACGTTGTAATTTTCTGAAAGTGTTGTAGTTTTGGTTTTTAAAACGTAACTCAGAAGGAAATCCGTTGTTTTATGTATAATTTACGTAATCACGATATACTCCAAAAGAATTAAATTAACCCAATATATAGAATATTGATCATTCTTAATTCATACCGATACTAATTAATCTTCATCAGTTTCTGGAGCCTTTTTTACCCAAATCAAGATTTGATTTGACCCAAATCGAGACAAATTATACACAGTAAATACATATTATTCTCAATATAATTATTACAAACCAATAGTAAAAACTCCTTTCTTTAACAAAAAATGGACTACAGGGCAGAAAAGAACCTAGAATCTTGGCTGTGATCTTTTAAGGGTCGGATGGTGGCTAAAATTACATATGTGCCATTCACTTCTCAAATCGATTAACTCCATAAAACTTAAAGTGGCGAAATGTGATAAAATAGTATACGCTCCTTTTCAAAATTCCGTTCAAAATATGAATACAAATAAGTATTGTAGAATATATAATCGAATGTAGTTTTCCTCTAACGAAGTATAAAATGAATAAGGTGGTGTTACAAGCCGGGCGAGTGGCAGAACGAGACCGAATGCGTTAATACAATTTTTATTGCGAGAACTAAGGATTGCAACGAATTGAGGATTAATATCCAGGGAATTATATCCGGGGACCGGACAAACCTATAGGCTAACTATAGGGTCGCCGTATGCAAGTTAATAACGAAAAACCTTGCGGTATTTTCGCGCTAGTATAGCGGATCAGTCCCGTACCAAAGGATACGGGGGTACCGCCACTAGCTAGTAGTAGGGAAAACTCCGGGGACCGGACTAATCTATAGCCGAACTATAGAGTCGCCGTATGCCCGTTAATAACGAAAAACCTTGCGGTATTTTCGCGCTAGTATAGCGGATCAGTCCCGTACCAAAGGATACGGGGGTACCGCCACTAGCTGGTAGTAGGAAATGGTAATTGTTGCAACCCGTAGACTCTTTCTCTTCTAACGAAACACCCGTAACTTTAATTTTAAAAATCTTATTCACCCCGAGCGGTAAGAGTGAATAAGGGAGATCGTTGCTCTGTTACATGAAGATTAAAGGAAGTAAATTGAAATAACTAAGACGTTTGAAATGTCACAATGTGAATGTAAACGTATATTCAAAGTTATAATCAATAGTGATTCAATATGCAATTACAATAGACGATTCTTAAATTTAACTTAGCCGAAATTCACGCGTCGGTTCGCGGGGGTTTCCACGTCTTATACTTACAATAGTCAAACGAATGCGAAAGTCGTGACTTTTGAGTTTCTGTACCCTAAGTAACAGCGTGACGTTCTATAGAATACTGGACCCGAGGATTCAAAAAATGCCTCGCTTATATAGGGTTCGGTTTTGGAAAAACTGGGGAAAAATGAGTGGTGGTGGTGGGACTCTGGAAGGGATATTAGGGGACCAAGGCAGCATGGAATATGTCTTGTCAGGATTGTAGGGGATCGTGGTTTGTTTATGCTAGTTGCTCGGACAGTGATCGTGTACAGCGAGACCCCTTCGGTTTACATCTCTACGTAAATTTTCTAACGGTCGACTGGTATCAAATGAAAAATAGAAGGTTCAGGGTCGCATGAAATAAAAGTTTTTCAGGGCCGTGTGTAACAGTGGAATAGCCTTGGAATTAATTAGATTGACTTTCGAATTCAATTATTTATTATTCGATGGCCAAACAAACTTCGTCATTTAATGGTGTTAATCGTTATTATTACGACAATTTATTCTAAACATAAAAAATTAGGATTCATCAAGTGCTTCGAGACTTAAATGTGAAAGAAATTCAAAAAGTGGAGTTAATTACTTTGTACTTTGAACGGCTCATATATCGTACCGAATTGTCGTAGGGTCGATTGTGAATTGCACATGATTATTCAATTATTAAGGATACGAAAGTCAGCTACATGACAAATTCATGATGAATAACACCGCAAAAGGAAATATATTTTCTTAGACTACCAAGTTATCCAATTTATGCTTTATAGAATTTGCATGACATCCTTATGAAATATTCAAAACATTCACTTAAGAAATAAAAAAATGAAACTTTTTGAATAAAATGATGTTGAGTCACAACACCCACAAATTAAATATACCGAAGCTAATAAATGAATTGAAACTAGTAAATGGACCTATACGCATTATAATTCACAAGTAAATATGGTAGTATTACCTAAAACAAGAACGATTTAACCCTTTGCCGTACAATAACAGGTGACACTCGTGACGCGCTAAATGGAATAGGAAATTTGGAAGTTTTCGAAAATCTGTTAAATTAAAGATATCAGGTCACTATACGATAAAATTATTTCTATGCTATTAATATTGCGTTAAGATATACGCTATATCAAAAATTAGGGATGGCTTGTTATTTCAGTAATTAATTCTGATTACTCTGTTCAGTCACAAAATAAATCGCACGCGAAGGGGTTACGCAAGTTTCCCTTAGTAATTGCATCGACAATATGTGTTAACCCCGGAAATGCTTGCAGAATCTAATTATTATAGATGTTATATGCAATATTTATAGAGTTAAAATGAAAAAGGTGTCCTTAAATTCATTATGTCGATGCAATAAGGAAAATCATAAACTTTTATAAAATACAAAGTTACGAAGCGTGTCAGTTGTCATAAATGTTACAACAAGAGATTCTACGGTCTGACGTCCTGAAATATGGATGCGTCATCAGCCCTCAGCTCGAAATAAAAAATATACATTTTTATAAACAGTGTTGAATTGTTCATATTGCATTATAGAGCTGCGCAAACGCGCCGAACGCGTCGTACTATTAACATCTGCAACTTTATTGTTATGTGAATTTCTAGTAATAAAGGTTTCTAAGTACTTACTATAATGAATAATAGGTAAAGCATTATTTATTATTGAAGTACCACGGCAATATATTGCTAAAATATCTAATTAATGTCTAAATCAGACTTATCTCCGGTAATATGAATACGAAAGGAGCATTTAATTATGACAAAATTTTGCATAATTATTACATTTCTTAATATATATCTATAGTGCTTTATTGCTTCCCTTTCATTTTTACAATTTCGCTTACACAATATCTTATAAAAAGACAATGTATTATGAAATACTTAATATCTGAATCTACAACGTTTATGTTACTTTGGTTATTGTCAGTTTAGAAGATTACCTAAAATACTATAGTGATATTCTTATTATATTTTATTTGTATGGCTCCTTTCTATGACCCGAATGCAATTTTAATTCCCTTTAATATATAAGCGATATGAAAGAAATTAACTTCCAGTATAACAAGATTATTAAATTCATCTAGCTGAATAACATAAATAAATAAATTCTGAACGTTTTATATACAATTAACAAGAAATTACGTTTTCCCGTTTACTGCCCTTGTAATAATAATAAGCTAATCGGACTTCAGATGTTAAATTGATTATGTTCCTGCAGATTATTATTATTATTATTAGCGTTATTAAATTTTATTTGTAAAGCAACATAATACCTCATATAATCTAAACAAATGATGCTACACACTATGTAATTGTTTACAGCTCCATTGTTACATATCAGATCACATAAGAATATATATGTATGTGTATTACATAATACATAATTAGGCATTACACGATAGCTAATTACAAAATTTGTCTACGAGTCTCATAATAATTAATTGCATATGACGTCTGATTATGTGTTACCTGTATGATCACTATCTGTAAAAAAGCAAGTACATATTTAGTGTTCTTTACTCATTTAGACAGAATATCAAGTGAGCCTTGAAATAACATTGGTTCCTTACAGTAACATATCTAAGGCAATCAATTAACACGTGTTGATTAGTCAATCTTTAGAATTCAAAATAATGTCGTCTGTTGTTACCTGGAAAAAATAGGAACAATAAATTCTGTGCTGATACGCAATCTTACTTAATGTTATGAAGATTGCACACCGGTTAAACATGCAAATATTTTAAAATTGTTTAATATTCCTTTGGAAAACGTTTTTGTTCATTATAAACTGATTTTCAAATAATTTAGGTTGCCAGGAAACGACGTTTTTCACTACTTTATCAACAAATCCGTTGTCAGAGATTCTTGTACTTCTAAAAACATTGTAAACGGGATTGAGCTGATACTTTACAAATACCTTCATTTTTTATAGCAATGATTTTTGCTAACAAAGAGAGTAAGGGTTTTTGAGGCAAGCAAAAATTTAAAAGTTTGTAAAACGGCGTGTTAACATCGTTCTGTCACTCCCTATGTTACCGATGTGACGTACAGTAGTTACAGTACACCCGAAATATTACAAATATTTATTGTAACATGGAGCTACCTGTGGTTATTCCACAAATGTAGAAAACGGATTTCAGCTAAAAGTTTGGAAATATCTTCATTTTGCATGAAAACAGTATTTGCGTTGAAACGTTTTGCCGATGCGAATGAAAATGGTGCCATTGCATGTCACTATACGGTTTGATTGTTGCCCAACAGGGACCGATTTAATCTTGTAGCCCTATCTCAATCGTACAATGTTACATAACGGCAAAAAAACAGTAGTTTATCTTAAGTGTGTATTGTAAAATTTCTTTTGGGTTGCATCGATAACGCAGGGAGTGACGCTATAACGGAAAAGCCTTTTGTGAAATTTGAGCTCTTTGTGTTTAAGTCGCAAAAATTGTTCTCGTAAATCGCTTTTATATAGAAAACTGGACAATCTCCAAAATTTGCTACGATTTTGGCAGTTTAGTGGGAAAACCATATCTAAAAATTCAATCCTCTGCATCTTTAAGATCTATGTTACCAGCCTGTAATATTACTTCCGATAATATTGAACCATGCAGATGTGCCGGAGTTTTTGATTATTCGTACGTATAGTTCTAAAGAAGACACATACTTGAATGAAGGAAACGTGTCCATCCTACTTCACTTTTTAGATAGTATTCGTAATTCAATTCAAGTACATTGTGGTACGGTGTAAGTATGCACTTCCATTTTTTATGCATTTCTGTATAACCGACAGTAGAGGGCGGATGATGACTATTTTCATAAATGCATTATGCACCAACAGATGATGTATGTGCAGTCGCTTTCCTGTATTCAATTATATAGATATGATTTTATTCTTAAAACGATCTTCCACAAATAATAGTAACTTCATCGGTACAATTTTTAAGCTGTTTAAGAGCAGAAATTGCAAAAGTTAATTTTCATTAAATTCTCTTGAAAAAGATTAATGATTATATTCCAATGGAATATTATACTATTCGAATTTGAGATTTAACAAAACTTAAAATATATAACATTCGACATTACAAGAATATTAACAGTAAAACAGAATGTTAGTATGTAACAAACTTTTGTACATATTGTCCAGGAATTAATACTTATGATTTTTATTATCGCATTAAGTATTAGAACGTAAATCTCATCTATATCATCGTAACTTAAAGTTATTAAGTTTGCGTACATAAATAAATGAATGTAAGAAAAATTTTTACAAACCATCGTACGAATACCATATAAAAAGTTGTTCTGTACCGTCAACACTACTACAAATTGACAGGCAATATACAGCCAAGGCACTCCAAAATTGTTTTGTTATATGGCTCTACTCGGATGAAGGAGGGGGAGACACGTAACTCGTGCGCCAGCCACGAAGGGTCGGCGTCTGCCGAAGCTGTGGAAAGATCAAAGAAAACTAAGGATCAAAGAAACGAGTATCCGTGACAAGTACGAGGAAGATGCTACTCTATTTGAAAAGGCTTTTCCACAATAACCTGATCCCTGTACAGCGGAGGTTCACAAACGTGTACATCGCGACACCTAAGGCTATTCAAACTACTGGCTAGTACGTAGCAAAGTAAATGCGACAAGTTTATTGAATATGATATACGACGTAGCGTTTTCCATCGAACGATTAACAATTTCTAATCAATCATAAATTGATCGATCGATTGATGATTATACGACTCAATGTATAAAATAAAGAAGATGGGGAAATAATTATGTCCACCTTCAGTGATAGCTTGCTGAAGTCCGCTCAACATCGGCTATCACATCACGATAAAAGAAATATAGCATTCCATTTATGAAAATAAGAATGGCCTTGAATTCTCTTCTATGCCTCCGCCCATACAAAAAATGTTTGTATCACATTATGTTCCCCTCTATACCGTGCAACTTTTGTATATAATGCTTTTTCATATTATTAGAAATAACTGCAATATTCCAGGTTGACATAGTTATTGCCCCACTCCGTATATTTTGTGAGTATCTGACTTTAAATACTTTTCATTTAACCCTGTAACTGTGGCACACCTTCGGACGAAGCTATCAATACATATCACGTGATATTCGTAGATCAATCACTAAGGCTGATTACCGCACACCGCAGTGCTAATTAACAAAAATACAAATTTCTTTCCTATGGGTGCACAATATCATTGTTTATAATGAAAATATAGATGTAATTAGACATAAAGAAGATGTAGTAACATAGTCCATGACATATAGAATGATACAAAAAATTTCGAGAGCATATATATATATATATATATATATATATGGTTTTCATAGCCAAAGGGTTAATAAATGTTGTATATAATGGTGTTTAACGTTAATATTCTATGATGGTATGTTTGCAAATTTTTATTGTGGCTATTAAGTAAATAACAATAAAAGAAGACATTCGATCAAAGCATAATGAATTCCGATAAATTAAATAAATACTTGTACAATATTATATGTTCACGTTATACGAATTGCGAAATTAATTGATTTCGGTATTCCGTTACGCCAATTTATATATTAAATGTGGAACACAATCGAACGACGATAAAGTCAACTTTTATATACCGAAGGCGCCCACTGATTACAATTAGCTTCTGGAACGAGGCAGTTTGAAATATATTATATTATGCATAACTAAAAAATGCACGCAGAGTGGAGAATTTCTATATAACGAATTTCTCTAAAGTTCTATAACAGAAAGGTTGTAGCTCAGTTACAGGCTCCGCTAAATACTTATTTTACTGGCGTGATAAATTTAAATAATAAATTAAAGTAATTATACCTGCTGTATAATATTAAAGTATACATCTTTGATCAAAATGAAATCTAATTGTTAAATTATTGATCATCTAACTTTCGTAATGTAAGCAGTTGGTTCAGAAATCAAAATCGACGATGTAGATATCAACTCAATGAAATTCAAATGAATTTAATTTTAAACATGTATCGAATAATTTTTAGAGAGTGGAGAAAAAATATTTTGGAGCCTGTATAGTTGTATGATACTTTATACGATAGGTGTACCATTCTAACTGTAAATGTAATTTTAATGTAATTTATTCCCCTGAACGATTGGTATGGAATAAAAAGTTTTTTGTGATAGTATTTAATTGGTTATTAAATGCTTGAAATTTGATGTACCGAGTGCAGTTCACGGTATGCATGTAAATCTCGTGAAAAAAAACATTTCGATGGTATTTACTGGAAATTTAATCACTACTTGATACCGTTACACATTTGAAACTTTTTGAAATGAATTAGTCTATCAAACTTTATCTGAGTACTTCTGGAAATAAACATTTATATATATATACATGCATATGTATGTTATATGTGTATATATATATTCGTATATAAAATAAAAAATTTATATAAATAAATATGTAATGACTTTGCCACGAAATGACGGTCTGAAACAATGTACAAATTACATAAGTGACGAATAAGAAATTAGCCACGTAAAACAACAAATTATTTGGAAAAAAATTGTTCCATCAAGCGTTATTTTCTCAAATATTTTTATAAAAGTAGCGACTTGTATTTCACATTACTATATTTCTTGCAAAAGTTATATGTACGTGCCACTTCCTTTTGTTTCATTTATGAATATCAAATTGAAAACCTGCTCTTAAATTAAACATATATTTTTTCCATCATATCGCTATACATCTCAATATACAAATTACATTTAATATATAGATACTAATTTGCAATTTTTAATGCAATAAAAATATGCAAACATTTTTTTATATATTTGTATGCAAAAAATTGAATGGTATTAGCACTAGAACTACCAACCGGTCAAAATGACCGGTACACAATTTTTTTCCAAAAATTCTCCAAGTTTATAGAAAACTCAGAATAAATATTCTACGTCCAAGTCAAAGAACATAAATCACCGAACCGATCATATTTTCCGCCTCTCGATTCCTCTTTTTTCAAAGTACTTATTTAATATTTTGTAATATGATAGACTTAACGCCGGTAGTCCTAGTGTTAATATCATCAACTTTTCAGGATCAAAAAAAGTAACCAAAGCAATATTTCTAGGACAATAGCATCTCAAAATCAGATAAAAGCCCTTTATTTTTTCAAAGTATGTTTCCCGTGGGAACAATTCCCCCAGGGGATAATACATTTCAGGTAGCTATTAAACGCGATAAAATAAACAAATAAATTAGCGCCACTGCCCAAGGACGGTAAGTACTTTAAAAATGACTCTTCACATTCATAAATATCCAAACATTCGATAGTACGCAATTCTGTCATGGAATTTCGATTTTCATCATAAATCTAACAGCCCACTCTCTCAAAATGAAAGAATTTCCGTATTTTCAACTCGGAAGTAGGCGCAGTATCAATTAGGTACGCGACTGCCGGTAGCAAAGTGTTCGTGTATGTACGCGCTTAAATACACGGGGTTCTTTGTAGTAACGTTAATTAATCGTATCGCGGAAGGAAACATTTGGTTTCGGATGTAGAGCATAAAAGATGTAAGACAAAATTTGTGTCTGTGCTATTGAGGATGATTTATCGAATAAAAATGCCTTTAACGCGGCTCGAAAGTTTCGGAGTAATGTTTCAAGAGACGAATGAATGACGGGTGGTCGACTGCTACAGCTAGGTACAGGACTGCTCGCGGCAAGGGCATAGGCCATGCGGCCCGTTGATTGGCCGGGCTTTGAAGGGGCAAGTTTAGGCGAGGACCGCGAGAGTGCGCGTCCCGCGCACTCGTGTGAGAACTCGATGGCGACCGAGACGTGCCTGCGAGACGAGCCGCGAAATGCATAGCCGTGTCGGGCTGGATTTCCCGTGATTTTTATCGTGATTTCCCTTCGCTCGGTGCAATCCGGGAATACGTCGCATGCCTACCGCGAGCCAATCGAGCTTTTTTATTTACGAAGATCCAGGCAGTGTGTATTTTGCCCCGAGAGTGCTGTGCCTGTGTGTGCCGTGTCGAAGTGTCGAGAGCTCACGCCGAATCATCGTCGTCGCTAGGAGAGAGCGAGAAAGTAAGGACGAGAAAGAGATCCGCAATGTGTCTGCGTTTCAGCTCGCACTGTTTCCCGAGCGAGAGTTGACATTCTCGAGTATGGAACTTTGGTCTCGCCGGAGAGACGCATCGCTAACACGGCACTAATAAATACCAGCACTGTCGGCTATACCAAGTAAGTCCGCTACTGTCTTTTCTTTTACGAGATCACCGAATATCTCTTTCTCAAAACCTCGCTACCTCTTCTTCTCCTTCCTTTCTCTTATTTTCTCTCTTTCTCCCCACCTCTTTCTGTCAATCTCTACTTTTCTCTTTCTCCCCGTAACTGTCCTTTTCTTCGTTTCTCCTCTTCTTTCCTGTCTGCCGCGTCTTCCTCTCGAAAGACCGCGCGCGTATCAATCTTTACCGCCTACGAACGAGCTCGGGATATCTGTCCTCGACCTCGAGGCGGATTAAAAGAATAACAGCGGCGATCTCTTGGTGCGTAACACCGAAAACCGCTCGATCCGGAATACATTACGGTGTTTACGTGTTTCAGCTCCGTTGTATATCTCTCTTTCTCTAGCACCGTCCTTTCTCGCTTTACCAGATTCTCCTTCCTTCTCGACTCTTTATACTTCTTCTCTCTCACTCTCTCTCTCTCTCTCTCTCTCTCTCTCTCTCTCTCTCTCTCTCGCGCGCACCTTTACTTTCTCCGTCTCTCTCATTTTTTGCCCCACTCCGTCTCCTTTATTCACCGTCTCTTTCTTTTCGCATCGTCTGTCCTGTTCGCACTTCATGCTTCTAGCCACGAGAGCTTTGCGCGTCTCGGGGCGCGTGTATTCACAAATCGAGCTCTCTTTCTTGATGTACCCACCGCCGAACGCAGCCGTGCGTTTTCTTCTCGAGTCCCTCCACGCTTTTCTACCAGTCGGAATTTCGTTTCTCGGCTTCGTGCCCTGCCCTTTTTCTCGAGTTCCTACCTACCATTCCTCCGTCTTTTCCTACCGCTCCTTCTCCTTTTTTCCGCCCTCTAAACGTCAGAATCGTGGATTGCCTACATGTGCTCCCGATCTTCGTCGAAATTATGTTCGCGATAGTACTGCGAAGTAACCTGCATCTTCGGCTAAAATCGTGCATTTTCGGCATTGCAAATTCTTTTTAACGATTATGAAAGTTTTCAAATGAACGTATCGAAGGCATCAAAATACCATGCATTTATTATATTCTTCACTTTATTCACATAAATATGTATTATAAGAATAAAGGACTAATAAGTGATCGAATGATTGATTGAATGTAATACAGGATATAGGAAAAAATAAGTACTTGAAAATCGGCAAAAGAAATATTTGCCCTGGTACTTTGAATGTCAGACGCATGTGTTACACAATTTCTCACCTTTTCTCCGTTTTCACGAGGAAATGATATCGATCAAACAAATGCCTAGTCCCTTTCACATACATATTTGTTAAATCATCCTATATTTGAGCTGTTTATTTTGCAATTGACATAAGTCACTTTATTGTAATGACAAATGGTGATTTTTCAATGACTATATGAAATTATTTATGCCGACAAGTAGATCTTGAAAATTGGCATCAACATTTTTAACCTCTTGTCGTACAATAACGTGTTACATTCGTGATTCAGTAAACTGAATAAGAAATTTTACAGTTTAGCAAAACCTATGAAATTGAAAATATCGGTGAGATGCGACACGATCAAATTATTTCTATAATATTGAAATTACGTTAAATTGCGCGATATATCAAGAATCACTGATCAATTTTTATTTTACCAGTTAAAATTCTGAATTAAAGCGGTGGCAGTCACGAAAGAAATCGTACGGCAAGGGATTAAGCACGTTAAAACGCAAACCTAAATATTGATTAAAAAAGAAATGACTTATGTCACTTTCAGAATAAGCGGCTCATTTATAATTTTCCACGATTGTCACTACTGTTTAAATGTGTAGGTTGGTGTTATTACGAAAATGTATGCAGATTTGACCCCGTGCATTGTAACCCTAAATCAATAAACTTAAATTAGTGTTACTCTGTCACTAAACATTCGACTCATAGACTACGAATTAAAAACATGTATATATTTTTTATTTATTTCAAAGAAGTTAGCATAATTTAAGATCAATATTAACCAATATTACTCTTTAAATTAAATAATAGAAAAGTGATCAAAATTATTGTTTAAAATCTTGTCAGATGTGTGAGCGCTACGGGAACACACCGAATTCGTAAAACTCGGAGGAGTCGGTAGTCTATTAGACGAATGTTTAGTGATCTAGGGTTAACACCTTATATTCGGTGTACGTAGAGTACAAACACGCAAGAAATACGAAGAGGTCAAATGGAAATGGGATCGAAGGCATGTGACACTTCGTTGTTTGGAAGCGACGTGTTCCTAGCACGTTGTAATGGTGCATTCGCTTCTCCCTCGCTGACCTAATCTATGTAAACAGATGACTATTCGCTCTTGAATTTGGAAACGCATTACACTTTTATTCCCTTCCTATTTCATCTTTTTATTCTTGCATCTTTACCCTGGACAAATTTATTTTTAAATATTCAGGTTAAAATTTCTGAAATTGAAAACTACGGTATTCTTTTGATAAAGTAAATGCCAGTACCGTGAATGAGAAATAATAATTTAGAGACGCGGCCCACTTTTATTTCTATTCTATTTCATCTTTTTATTCTTACATCATCATCCTGTACTAATATATTTTTAAACATTCAGGTTAAAACTCCTAAAATTGAAAGCTGCTTCACTTATAATAACATAAATGCCTGTAACTTAAATAAAAAAATAAGCTAGAAATATTCTGGTTCTACAAAAGTATATAAATCGTACGAAACACTACCTGAAATATTTTTGTAAAAGGGGAGGTTTCTGAAATTTTAAAAATGTAGTCTTTATAATACTCAAAAAAAAATATTCAGCGCAATTCTAATAACATTTACATTTACAAAATTACACAAACATCAGCATTTTAAAAAAAGTCAGTAATTGAATATTATAAACGGACGTTAAATATATATGTAACACATTATCACACAAAGTTCATATGTTTTATAAAATTTATAAATCTAAGTTTTTGCATAACGCTATTGAATCATTATAATCATAATGTGGTGGTACATTTTGGCGCAGCTGATTTTACGGTTTAATTAAAGTCGTCTATGTAAAATGTACTCTTTGCAAGTATGTCATAAGGTAATAATAGTAGCGTAGATATAAATAGTAACTTCCAGTCGATATAAATGAAACGAATTGAAATCAATCGAAGAAACTTCCACGTGTCATTCACCGCGTCCCGTTCATCGTAGTATATGAGCCGTTTATTTTGAAAGTGGCATAGGTCACGTTACCGTAATGTCAAATGGCGATTTTTAATGTCTATACCAAATTATTTGTACTGACACGAATATAAGTATTCCAGATAACAAGTGCAAGTAAACCTTCTCGAATTTTGGCATTAATATTTTTAAACGCGTTAAAACACAAACTCTAAATATCTAGATTTAAAAAGAAAGTAACTTACGCTACTTTCGAAATAAGCAGCTCAAATATAACTGTAAAAATAATGTTAAAACATATAAAAATAGTGACAACACATCGTGTAGGAAAAAAAAAGAGAAGAGAAGTAATTATCCTTCGTCAGTTCGTTAAAAAATCACACTAAAGTCTATAGAGTACTTTCTGATTCGTAGGCTATTTTCTATTTCAAGAAAGCAAGGTTTTCTCACTTTTTCTTTATAATAACATTATTGAATATAACATATATTGGCTATGTACAATTTATCTCGATTTGGGTCAACTTAAATTTCAATGAAGGTTAAGAATAACAGAAGGATTTTGCGATTCATTAAAAACACCCTTTTTATTTTGTAAAACATTAATTGACAAGAGTAACAAGTAAGGAAATAAATAAAAATTGAAGTCAACTAAATAATTATTTGCACTTTATAGACGTAAACATACTTTTACAATTTAACAAAATTTAAAAATAATGATCTTTCAACATTTTTAAATAACAATTAAGGATCAAAGGGATAAAGATCAAAATCACTTTTGGATACTTTAATAATTACTCCAATAATGGAGATAGTAAATCTAGCGATAATACCAACTGGAATAAATGACACGAGGTGGAATTGATAATAAAAAGGATTTACAAGTATAGTTAACCATTCTCTCTTTGCGATATTATAGTAGGAATAGCGATCAAAATTAAAGAATTGGAAAAAAGCCAAAATCAGTGAAAATCATCAATAGAAAATATTTCACTCATCCGTTCGTGTAACAGCTGTCGTAATAATGGTAACAGTTAAACGGCTGAAAAATAGCAACTTGATAAAATAGATAAACAGCGTTCGAAAGCATTCGATAAAGTTTTCACGCATCCGCGAACGCATTCTCTCTGTTTTACGGATCAATCAAACGAGATTTGAAGGAAATGATCAAATGGAACATTTAAGTATCACGCAGGTTTCTGTTTTGTCATAAAACGTGTTGTTTACACCCCCCCCCCCCCCCTCCCGTTATATAATGCCGGCGTAATTACCGTGATTAACAGCCGCGGCTGTACTTTACACGCACTGTCTTTTCTACTCCAATATAATTCGCAGAAATAAATTTTATGGTTTCTTTGACTCTTTATGATTTCAGTAAGCGAAATTTTAAAAACAGCGAAAGACGTGAACTAAATTTCATTGCATATCGGTTGTCTGTTATTAGAAGTCAATACTTCTTGAACTATTATAAATGGAATAAAAAACACGTGTTGATAAATTTTTACTTATACTTCGGTAATGAATGTAACTTTTAATGTGACAAGTAAAGTTCGGTAATCGCTTTATAAATAAACGGTGGACGAAATTTGTCCGAATGGGTTGGTTATAATTAAAAATCTCAAAATCTTGGGAAGTATTTAATAAAGCAGCGTATATAAATAAATGACTACAGTAAACTGACAATGAGATATATAAAACAAATTGTTTAGTCACCTGATATGTATCAAATATAAGGAAATATAAAATGTGATCCAATAAGAATTAACAATTTGAATATGTCTAGAATCGTTGGTTGCTAATATCGTTTTTATTTCTACTCAATTTTTATTCGAAACATTTGTCTATTATTCTCATAGCTTCATAAATATTCAAGGTGTTAAAGCTTATTGAATTTCCTGGTATATATCGCATTAGAAGGTTAAATTGAAGAAATAGCAACGGAGCAGAAAATAGAATCACACCTTTATTAAAGAATAGCTGATAATCTTTCAACATTGTGCATAATGCGCTATAATAACTTTCGTCACCGTGCACATCTTTGTTATTTGTAATAATATGGAAGAATATGGGGTAGAAAACTTATATGGGATAATGAAAGCGGTTATATGAAGTCAATATTTTGTGTATTTGAGAACACTTATAGGAGAATCTGAGAACAATTTTATTTTTTAGACGAAGTTTTATATTTCTCTTACTGCTATGTGATAACGAAGATATTGAAACTACGCAGTGTTATGGCTGCTACCTTGTATAACCATTCTTGTGTCTTATAGCTTCTTCCCCCATTTTAGGCGATAGATTTATTTTCTTTTTTAATTTACAGTAATTAGTGCGGTAATGTCATTAGTATATTAAGAAAATAAATTAAGGTATAGCCTGAAATGGTTAAATGCAGTTCGAGGCTGCTTATTTGAAGTAACCACAATCAATTTCGGTAGCAGGTACTTTTATTTTTATCAGATTGAAGGAAAAGAATGTTTATCGAACCGAAAGAACACATCAAGTGATTTATCAGTTACATATACCAATCGTCAGTGTAATGATCTATGAAATACTCTACCGATTTCGTCAATCTCTTAATCCTCTTTGCTATCTTAAAATCATCGAAGTTTAGTTGCCTGTCGAATATTTGTTATCTCGATATTACCCCAATCTTTTATGGAAAATTTTACTATTAAATTGTTCGTATAAAATTATTGATACTTCCGTCATTGTAATTTCTCAATTGACTTCATTCCTCTTCGCGATACATCACAGTATTTCATTGCAAATGGGAAAATTTAATTATCAAAAGTTTATAGCAGTGCGCCTGAGTATCAACGAATACAAAATAATTCTATTAGCTTCTAACAACAAAAATCGTTATGCTTAAGAATAATTAATAATGGGCATCTTTACGTTTACTTTAATGCTAAAACTTTCACTGCTTATTTTGTATTTTCATTATGTAACATATTGCAGGCGGGAAACGTACTTTTACGGTTTTTGCAGTCTGTCACTGGAGCATGGGTGACGTAAAAGTACGTATTTAGTAGATTTGGGCTGGAGAGCGGGTATCGTTTAAATACGGTGGGCTTTACGTATTCAAAATATTGTCGCTTTTAAATAATTATTGAGCATATTTTTAAGTGTAAAACAAAAAAAGTTTCGTTGAGAAGAAGGAAGTAGTTTTCTATCTATTGCGATTTCACTGAATGACTGAACTCCCGTGAAATTCACGAAAAAACGCCAGTTACACGCGTAAGTCCGCGGCGGAATATACCCGCATGCAATGTGTTAAATATCAGTTGTACTTACTCGCTTTCTAACAATTTTGAGGCGAGACTTACCGTCATTAAATCGGCTATATTTAAATAAATAAATTCATTTAGTGCCGGTCGGAAAAATTGTTTAAATTAATGACAAATGTATTTCAATATGTGTTGATTATCATAGTAATGATGTTTATATAACATTGCTAGGAAAAATGAAGATGTCTGTTGTTTATTATAAACGATAGTTACAAGAAAATCGTAATTTGGTCATAGGTTGATATGGAATACGTATCATAAAGCATAAATTGTGTATTTTCAATTATTTGTAATTATAGTACTCATATTGTATAAGAAAAGTACATAATAATTCCATGATACGCAGCGTCAGGAATGTTGCTAACATCGATAAGAAAATAAAGGGTTAAAGAAATACTTTGGCCGAACGGGAATCAAGCGGCAAAGAAAGTGATCACCTATGTAAGTAAGTTATGTATTATAACATAATTGGCCAAAGTGCGGCTCACGTGTCGCATGCGGCTCTCTTACGTCTTCAATGCGGCTATAGTCAAGACCGAAAACATATCGTTAACACATGAAAATAAAGACTGTGAAGTTGAAATATTACATGATTAAAACATTTGTCCAACTTCAGCTCTCGAAATTGAGTTTAGGTTTTGCTGCTCTTATCAGGATAAAGTCTGACCAAGTCTGTATTATAAGGTGCACACGGAATAGTTACTGTACTGATTCTCTATAAATTTGAAAAATTATTTCAAAATAGTAAAAACTCATTATTTTGAACGTTTCAGCAGTTTTAGTATTAAACAAAGATCGACGACAAAATATTTTTAGCCCTGGATACATACGCATTTCTTTGGTTGAAAAATTAAAGCGCAGATATTCAAAGAGTAGGAAACCAGAAAATTGACGGATTCATACTTTTTTTATAGCCTTTTTTCAAATATATAGAGACGCAGTAGAATAGATGTTTCACCTGTATCTCATAACATACAAATTACTTAACTGATCGTCTTCTTTGTCGCCTGATCCCTCTTCTTCCAAAGTAGTTATTTAATTTAAAGTATAACAGATTTAATGGCCATAGATCTATTGTTAACGATGTATGTTAGGTTGTATGTATAGATAGTTGTTTAATTGGAGCTTTTGCTTCGAAGTAGAAAGCGTCATAGAATGGATTTTATGGTGACTTAATAAATGTGTTTTCGGAAAGTTGATATTTGTCAAGTTCGTGCCCAACAGTTTTTATCTATGCTTGGTGGTTTTGAGACGATTTATTTTTAATTTTTGTGTGCAAGAACCAAAGTAGATATGAAATCGTACGAAGCAAAGGGAAAAATTTTAATAGACTTGAGATTATATTACATAAGGCCGAATTTTTTTATATCCTTTTGTGCCAGAAAAATGTTGAGAATGTTTGTTGAAAATCAGTCCAATGTTATTAAAAAGGAAATGTTGCAACGACAAGAAAGTTATGCAAATCTGTTCCTCTCTCGATAACAAAGAACGAGATACCATTCAAGATGAATATATTCAATTATTTTCATTATTTTATTTCAAACTAGATGTACCCGGCCGCGCGTTGCTGTAGCTCAGTCTGGTTAAATTAATTAATTAATTAATTAATTATCTATATAATTAGGTTTATAAAAACACGCGCGTATTCGACTACAACGTTGTGTCAAATTTTCAAAGCAATCGGTGAAGAACTTTCGGAGATTTAAGATTTTGAACAAACGAACATTTACATTTTTAATATAGATTGCAAATCTTTTTTGTAATGACAAACTTTATTTTAAGATCTGTTGTTTTGAAGCCAGAGATATAATTATTTTGAAGATTTTCAATTTAGGGGAAGAATTATTATTACTGACAGGTAATTTAATTGGAGTAATTTGCACGTTATAAGTCCGCGTTTCATTGTCGTTCCACCATATAATTTTAAAAAACGTTCAATCTGAATCAGTTACTTTTTTGGAGTAACATAGATTGTACTAAATCTTTTGTTGTAGTACGTGCTTACGATGTTCTGATACCAATAATTATGCAATCTCATTATTTGTCTAAAAGTATTTCCAAACTGCTCTAATGATTCTCAATTGTACGCGGCATTAACGGAAGCTAATTTTCAAACTCTGAATCCTTCATATGGTAATGAACAAAAATCAACCTAAATCCTTCGATTAAGAGAAACAAATACCCTAATTTTGTTGACATGTCTTCCTCGAAGAGATGCTCTTCTCTCCTTCACTTTACTTATTTACACTTTTATGTGTCCCTAAGGTGTTGACCCCTTTATAAACTACGGTCGCATATATGCGCTCAGGAAAAACAATTTGATCATAGCTTATCGGCGCAAGTATACGTAGTAAAAGTTGAAATACCGAAATACAAACATAGAAATATGTTCTCGTAAATAGTAATTAACAGATTTTACGCTGTGATCTTCTAAATGATGGAAGTCTTATGATGGAAAGTCGTCTCTTAATCGCCAAATAAATTATTTTCTCCCAATATACAAAAAAATCTGCGTTCACAAAACGTTAATGCCCGTGGATCTAGTGTTACATACAATTTCTACGTTTCGTGCAATGCTTGATGTAAATAATAGACATCAAGTGAATCTCATGTAAAATTGGCATTTTCCATATTTAACCCTTTGAGGACCATCGATGCATATATGTGGCCTGAGAATAATTTTAATTATAGTTTGTCGCCGCGTGTCTGCACGGTTAGAGTTGAAAACTTGAAATACAACCGTTGAAATACGATTATACTAATAGTAATCTACAATTTGTATATATTAACAGTCTAACTTTCTGATAAAAAGGTGTTTTTTTATTGCTAAATAAATAATTATCTCTCAATATTCAAAGATGTCTCCGTCCGCAAAGGAAAATATTCCGTGTGCTTTCTGGCTCGCGGATAATTCATAATAGGCATTTAAAATTGCATCCCACTGGAAAGAGTAAACAAAGCGGAAACATTTACCTTTCGTAATATTTCACCGTGGTAATATATTAATTACGCTCTCATCAACTTATACAAGTAATCACAGAATGATCCGTAAGTTATTCTGCCTCTCAGTTTTAAAGTTTTAACATGTCTCTATCCTCTGGCTGTTTTAAAAATCCCAGTAGAATTAATCCTGTAGTGCTGTATAAATGACTGTGGTCTATTTTCCGCGATTCTTTTTCTTCTTCCTTTTCCACGCAAATGTCAACAGAGTCGACAAACAGCAATTTACGATTAGTCTGTGTTGTTATTCATAGAAAAACTGCATGTATTTGCAAATAGTTGGCCGGATTTCCGTGAGACACACTTCAATCTGAATTTTCCAAGAATAAAGGATTAATAAAAATTATGATCCTTATTTAAGACTTATTTCATAGAAGCCTAAATAAAATATGTATTATTATGTTTCACAAATACAGGGTGGTCCACACAACGTGTGCACCGTTAAAAACTTCCAAAATATGCGTTGCACAAAAAAGTTTTTATATAGAAGTTGCATGGTCTGAAGGGGCACATTATATAGTGTAGTTATTTTTTTTATAGGTGAAGGCGTTTCGGAGATTTGAAGGTCAACTTTGTTTTTTTAAATGGAATGCTCTATTTTTTATATCAAAATATGGAAGAATGTCGAATTCTGAGTAAAAAAGTATTGGCCTTCAATTGACCTAAACCTAATAACGAACGAGTAATTTCACTTTATTTCCTGAAATTTTTCTTCGCGTAATATCAAGTTAGAAATTCGACCTTATCACAGATTTCCGCAGGACAGCGATGTTTACGTAACAGTGTTTACTAATATGAGTGACCTAGTGGCTTAACGCAACTAATGTAAATGTTCAAAGTGATATCCATTGGTATTAATACAGTGATGCAATCTATTAACTAATGAAGAAACTGCATTCTGAATCATATCCGCACTGAGTGTAATGCATGCTTCACGAATACGATCTTTCATATTCTCAGATGTTGTTGGTGGTTCACGATACACTGTGTCTTTTAATGTGCCCCACAGAAAATAGTCTAAAGGAGTAAGGTCCAGTGAGCGTGGAGGCCACATAAATTGTCCGCCACGACCAATCCATTGATTAGGAAATTTTCTACCCAGTACTTGCCTTACATTACGCGCGTAATGTGCAGGACAACCATCATGTTCATACCAGATTTGTGTAAGGATAGTTAACACGTTGAACGCCACCGGTATTTTGCTAGTTTCATTATTTCTTCCGAAGCGAAACTTCTTCTATTAAAATCACATCTTTACAAAGCAGAAACTTCGAAGACACAAATGGATATATACTCAGCAGAACTTTATCTTTTTACCGCCTATATTCAAATATCGAATATATTACAAAATTCGTAAATATTGCAATTTGAAAGTCATATGAAATTGCATTGAATTCAATAGCGCCGGTCACCGGTGACCCCCATGGCAGTCAACGTGTTAAAGGTACATTTTCCAATAAAGATGGTAAAGTGTCGCTCGAAAAGTTAGCATATTTTTGTCCTGTTAGTCGATCATTAATAAAATATGGCCCAATCAATTGGTTGCCCAGTATTCCACACCACACATTAACGCTCCATTGACGTTGGTGGTCGACTTCTCTCATCCAGTGAGGATTTTCTGGTGCCCAATAATGCATATTTTTCAAATTAATCTGCCTGTGATTAGTAAACGTTGCTTCATCAGTGAACAAAACTTTTTGTAAAAAATAATTATCACTGTTCATTTGATGCAGGAACCACTGGCAGAACCGAACGCGGTTTTCATAATCCGTTCCATGGAGCTCCTGATGAAGTGCTAGGTGATAGGGACGATGTTTTTCATTATGAAGAATGCGTAGTACACTTGTTTTGCTAATTCCATATCCTCGTGAAATCTGGCGTGTACTAATATGGGGGTTTTCTGTTACCGCTGCTAGGACCGCAATAGCATTTGCATCAGAAGTAGCAGTTTTCGTTAAGTTACGTTTAGTAACATTAAGACTTTCGGTTCGTCGAAGCGATTGACACATTCTCTCAAATATGGCTCGAGATGGCTGATTTCGTTCGGGATACCTTTCGGCATACAGGGCTTTGGCTCTTATTGCGTTTTTATGGCACTCACCATAAACTAAAAGCATATCAACTTTTTCGCTATTACAAAATTTCATTTTTACTTTTATCTGTCTGGTAATTACACACAACACCGAAGGTAACTTCAATACTGGATTACGAATATGTAGACGATTGCGAATCATGATAGATGTTGTGTTGATAAACACTGTCACGTAACATCGCTGTCCTGCGGAAATCTGTGATAAGGTCGAATTTCTAACTTGATATTACGCGAAGAAAATTTTCAGGAAATAAAGTGAAATTACTCGTTAGTTATTAGGTTTAGGACAAATGAAGGTCAATACTTTTTTACTCAAAATTCGACATTCTTCCATATTTTGATATAAAAAATATAGCATTTCATTTAAAAAAACAAAGTTGACCTTCAAATCTACGAAACGCCTCCACCTATAAAAAAAATAACTACACTATATAATGTGCCCCTTCAGACCATGCAACTTCTATATAAAAACTTTTTTGTGCAACGCATATTTTGGAAGTTATTAACGGTGCACACGTTGTGTGGACCACCCTGTATGATAATATTTATTGTCATAGGTATTTCGGACTTCAAATGACTAAGAATGTAATAAAATCTGTTAACCTGTTAACCGGGGCATTAACTTTTGTACAACTCATTTCACAGTGGGAACTTCTTCTTTATATTGTCACACCTAAAATACCAAGCTAGGATTTAATGGATAAGAACGACGTAAAATGTAATGCGTTAAACATACGATGTTTACAAATTTCCATAACGCAGAAAGTCGACATGCCCATTTGAGTTGTCTTCCTGGTATGACGAAATTTTTCGTCATACCCGGTTAACAGGTTAACGAGCAATATTAAGTAAGTATTGCACCCGTTATTTTGCAAGGAGCACCGATTGAATCGCTCCTCTGGTTTTCTCAAAATCGAAAGGGGTTAGGATACGAGCGTGGTGTGAAATTATCGTAATTCTTTTTGATTGCAACTATATGGTATGCTTATTAACACGTTCCGTGCCACGCCAATTTTTGACGATTTTCCAATCAGGCCGCGTGGGGCGTATACGACACACACTTTTACGATTAAATGAATTTGTTTTTAACGTATGCACTTGCAATTTTTCAATAGTACACAACAAAGCAATAAATTTATTGTTTAACCCTTTCGCTGCGAGCAGCGCCTTTAGGCGCTCAACTATAGACGCTTCCCGTGAGCGAACAGCGCCTTTAGGCGCTCAGCTATAGATGCTTCCCCTGAGAGAACAGCGCCTATAGGCGCCGTGCATTTGTTTTGCATTTTGTTATTATATTATACAAAGAAAGATTATTAAAGATTGTTAAAGATTATTTAAGACCAGCCGCCTCAAGACAAATTGGCTCCGCACACCGTTTTACGAACGTTTCGCGTACCGTGTCGTCCGTACAGACAACCTACTATCGCGCCGGCTGCTGAGAGAGCAATTCATTTTTAGGCGCTCCGCAGCGAAAGGGTTAAGAAATTATTTTAGCAAACACATTGTCGAACATTTTTTCTACTAGACGAATTGCAAGCTCCTACATGATCATTTTAATAAAATCTAAATAAATAAAAATAAAGTGCGTTATAAGGAATAAAAATTATAAAATTATATTTTAAATTAAACGATTTCAAATTATTTTGTCTGTAGCACTCAAATAGATTTATACCTACCGTATGTTATGTATTCGCCGTTTTTACTTTCTATATTGCACTAATTTTACTGTAGAAAGAGATTGAATTAAATAAACGCCAGCTTTAATCAACCAGTAATTGTTTCTTCAACGACGCGCGAAAAAGTGATTGACCGAAATAAAATCTTTATTGTTTGAACAAACGGCAGTCGAAAAAAAGGATCGAAACGCCGCAGGGCGCGTGGACGCCCCACGCTATAATAACTGCATTATACATGATATTAAAATGCTTATATTTAACTCTACAATACATTTTTATAAAATTCTTCGTTTTTCAATGAGAAATGCAAGCGGCCTGAACGGAAAGTTCATCGTGGGTCGTATACGCCCCACATGGCACGGAACGTGTTTATAACAAACAAAACTTAATAATTAATAGACACTGATAAATGATCGATCAAGCGTGTTCTTGAATATATGGTGAGTAACTTGGCTCTCGTGAGACTTTGTTCGACTGAAAGCTGTCGATCGCCTGACTCTACAATAAACCGAATCCTTATCCGCATCGCAATAGCGAGGCCAGCGTCTCAGTTGTTTTAACTGTTTGAGTCCCAAGGGGTATTGAAAAAAAAACTGTTGAAGAATCCCAAACAGCGCAACGGCGCTTTCTCTAAATGAGTACGAAAAGACCCAAGCAGCGCGATAGCGCTTGTTTTATTTTATGTCGACAATGCGTAGTCTGCAGCACCAAAAATGCAATAAAAAGATCACATTTAATTTGCGTGCGATGCAAAAAAGGAATTCATCCAATATGTTTTGATAAACACCGACGTTACAAATTATAAGTGTTACTCTCCATTTAAATTGGTTGTTCATAACTCAAAAATATTGTTAATTTGTAATTCGTTATTTTATAAAATGCATATGTATTATTACATATGCATACTGTAAAATTTATAAATATTTCAAGTTTTGTTCGATAAAAATGATTGAGAAGATAACAATGAAATAAAAATTTTCATTTTGTAATGTATTATTGCATTATTATAGTATTATTCTACCTATTGTAAAATGTACTATTTACATTCAAAGGAGCTGTGTGATGTACTTGCGTCAGTAAATCTGAGCGCGCGACTTCGACAATCGGTATCGCACCGTCAGTTGTCCACAATGCCCGAAATGTGCTGGGTTGTCTCGACATAAAATCTCAACAGCGCGATCGCGCTGCTTGGGACTGAAACGGTTAAAACGCATTGTTCGAGACGAGGTTGAAAACACGCTTTTCCACCTTGCGATACGAAACGACGCACAGTGGCCAAGAACTTCGATTTAGCTGTTCAGTCGTGTTTTCGATCTCTTTGAAATCGTCGCCAAAAGCGCAAAACACATCCGATTTAACTAAAAATTAGTATTCTTATGTTTTTTGGGTCGCTGATTACGAATCTGAACTCAAAATTTCCAAAAATAAAATGGCGGATTCAAAAGTCAGGCGGAGCAAAGTTACAGGTGCTTTTCCCTTTTACAAAATGATTGGTTTATGCAAATGATTGATTAGGAAAACCACCCTCCACATTTTGTTATTTTTACCAAGAGGGAGGATAATTAGAAAAAACCGTTTTTACTTGACTCATCCGCTGGCCAATATTTTCGGCTTCCTCGCCGGGGTGTTCTAATTGTAAGAGGAAGCCGATTCCAAGACGTAACAAGCAATATTCTGAACATGGGATATCAAAATTTAGATATCGGTATAGTTAGTTACTGCATTTCAGACATTAGATTCTTTGGCGTTCTAATTTTATCAGGTAATTTTCACTATTCGAGATATCCGGATGGCCATTATCTGGACACATGAATTCCTGCAGTATTTCGGATACCCAGGTGATCGAATATTCGGATATTGCTCCATTACATAACTTTAGTTACGAATTTAATCAAAATTTTCTTTATTTTGAACTTTGGTAATATCAGGCACCTAATCTTAGACATCGAATCTTTCCCGTTACCTGAACTTTTGCGATATTCAATCTTTGGCACGGAACATATTATCTAGATATGATCCAAATATTAACTCCTCTCAAGATCTAATCCTCATTCAGCTTTTCGAATACTCAAATGCTATCTCAGTATTCGACTTCATATCTCCGATCAATTCACTATTTTAAATAACTAGGCGAGTATACGTTCGAATATTGTCTTTTCACAATCATTAATCCAAATATGCAGATACCTCTACTCAGAAATTACTATAGGTTCTTTCCCACGGATATTGGAATACGCGATTATCACCGATTTGGATTCCAAGCAGATATTTCATTTCATACATTCGACCCCCCACCGTTTCAAATGTTCTGGTATCCGAACATCGTGTTTCATATTTCCAAACGCTCTGCTAAGCAGATACGCAAATATTTTTCCAGTATTCAGGAAACCAATGACGAATCGTTTCAAAGTAGGAAGGAAATGTCAAAACGCCCGTTAAAGGATTAACATCAAAGGATAGTGGGATCCGCGTGACAAACTCGTATTTCGATCATGCGTCGCATTACGTCTCGTTTGAGATGGTAATGGATGTTAATAACCAGCTGAGCCACGTACGCACAGTAAACGTAGCGGGGGTTGAGGTTCGGGGGTGAGTGGTTGCGTGTACAACCTTGGCAGAGCAAATGGTCGGTGGTGGTAGTTGATAGAAGTGGAGGTGGAGACGAGATGTCGGTGAGGGTTCGAACAGAAAGGGAACAGAGCTCAGAAGCGGCTGCTTTGATGTAGACACACTTCGCGACTCCTTCACGCCAATAAACCAACGGTTAGGCCGAGATCTCTTTAAGCCTTTTTAATATCATTATCCTTGCCTTCACGCAGCGCCCTGGAAGATTGTCGAGTATATCCGACCCCATTATTCTCTATCGTATTTGCGCCTCGCAAAAGATGCCGACAGATCAACATTTAGCGGAAAGTTATTGGAATTGTGCTACGTATATATCGTCTTGTCGATGGCTCACGCTGTGATACGTTGAATTGAATATTGCTTCTTTCTTTATTGTATTCTGTGAATGGTACCGCAGGCTGAGATTTCATCGATTCTCATTTATCTAGGATTGAGGAAGATTGTGGAGAAAATCCGTTCTTTAGTTGCCTCCGGTGGCCCTGTATTGAAAAAGAGTTAAATCGACGTAGATAGGGACAATTTTCTTAAAGTGTACTGGGCAACTTATAATTATCATCAAGTAATATCGTAGAGCAGTGGACACTGCATACCGTTTCATTTTTTCCTTGTCATGATTGGCGTCATAACTTTGGATGTTTTTAAAACTTCTTAACAATTCAATATAAAATAATAAGCGGTGGCACAGCATGGCGGCGACAAATCACTTTTGATCCATATTAAAATTTGCATTACGTATAATAGTATCTTTCTTTGTAGAAACAGTCACGCAATAAATTTCTTTACCGTCATCTTTATACTTAAAAAAGTCCAGTTTATTAGGAGTTCAACACTTTATTGATATGCAACGCCGTTTGTCGTTGAAATTGCATATTACTTTCTATCACGTATAACGACATACAGCGTTAACACGTTCGTGGGCGGTCTAAATTCACATATGAGCACCCTTCGTAAATGCAATTTCAATGTTTGATAGATGAAGTCGGACAAGAGGTTTTTGATGCATCTCACAAGTAAACATCAAAAATATACTGCAAAAATATACAAAAATGTACTGCATATGCAGTGGTGACCCACCAGAACAAAGCGAAAATACTGCATATTTAGTAGCCGTCCGCGAACGTGTTAAATGAATAGCATCTCGACAGTTGACATAGTTACACTTACAATACTCAACTACAGTTTAGATTTGAATTTCGGCAAACAATTTCACGCATATCATACTAAAAAATGCAAAAGTAAACTAAAGTAACAAAACAAAGATAATACATAAAATACTATAATATGTACAGAAATAAACTAAAGCAAATAGAAATTTCAAAACGTAATAAATTTCCAATGAAACAGTATGCAATATATTAGGTAATAAGAAAGCAATAAAAACTAGGTATACTTTTTTAAAAGCTTTCCACGGGTCAGGCAAAATGAAAAAAATTGAAAGAACCCAACCAGATGTAATTTCGATGTGTTTTAACACTAACCGTACCGTCACTTTACGTTTACCTATTCCCTCCGTAGCGTATCATTTGACCGGTTACGAAATAACGATTATATTTTTCCAAAAAAGATGCAGAATATTATAAATTTAATATAGGAAACAGAGCAAAAAGCAGCCTTCAATTAATAATACAGGAAATTACTTATTTTCATTCCATTGAACCGGTTACTTGATCGGGTACGGTACAATTAAGGTAAAGGCACCAGTAGTTGGCCAGTTAAGACAAATTTTTATCGTAAATGGTTGTAACTTTATGTATACTTATTATATAGTGGGGTTCAATGCGTGAAAATGTTCCTTGAACTTCAGACATCATATAACAAAGCATACTTTTTCGAAAAATAAAGCGTGACATAAAAATTATAAACGTTTATCGATAGAGTATCACTGCATCAGTAGTTGACCATTTGCGAACCTGAAAAACCAGTAATTGACCTTTCTATTCGTTAGTAGTTGACCACTTATGTTAGAATCAAAATCACTAGAATCAATTGCTTTCATATTGTTTATTGGCAATAATTATCACTAGTAAACAGGCGTAAGATGTAATTATAATAAGTAAACAGATAAACATGACCACAAAAACATTTATATCTAAATATATTGATTCCATATGACATCTAACTCGGGAATAGAATAAACATTTCGAGTTTTACTCGTTTTAGTGGGTCCCTCAATATGAGAGAGTATATTTTCCCAATCGCATTCGAGCACGTCAGGTGTCTCTGGCCATTTCCATAATCGCCCATACTTCTGCATAGATGATATAGCCGCTTTGCTCTTAGTAACGTTAAGAATTTTGCCAGGAAAATATTCCCCTTCATATAGAAAAATGACACATTCGTTTATAGTTCTCTTTACAGTTTGCCATTTAGTGCTGTTCATAAGTTGGTTAATTTGTGCTAATAATTGACCATGTATGTCAACTTCTAAAATTAACCAGAACGCTAAGATTCGGTAGTTGACCTACCGGTTAATTAAGTTTTCGAAAGTAGAATAAGAAAAACAATCTGCTTAATAAATATAAAATTTAATGACAATTAAGTTGTGAAAGTTTCAAGCATAAATGTTCAGAACTTGAGAAATTACTTACCGCCAACTGCGCACGGTTTCTTAATGAAAATGTAAGAAGGTTATAGCGTCGAGCAATACGACTGACATTACCAAGTTTAATCGTCCGTAGTTTTGATAAACAATCGTATCCAAGAAAAAAGATATGAGCATCGCGTCGGTAAAGAACGTAGCGCGTCTACGTCATTTGTTTTCAGAGGCATTCATTTATAAAAAGCTTATTTTTAACGTTTTAATTGAAAGTGGTCAACTTCTGGCACATAGTCAATGACTGGTGCCTTTACCTTAGTGTTAAAGTAAAATCCTAGCAGGATACGACATTCCATGCGAAACATTCAAAATATAACTTTCACGTGAGCATTTTAAACCATTTTTGTTTCCGTACGACGGAATCGTATTATGGTTTCAGCAAGTTTATTAAAAGGAAAAGAATCTTGAGTTTCGGATTTACAAAAGAAATGAGTCACTGACCATCAGAGTAACTTCGTGTGAATTTTCAAAAATTGAAGCTGATCTTGCACGAGGCCTCTCTTCAAGGACTCGGAAATAATGTGGTGGGAGATTTGGATAACTCTGTCTTTTGTGAGTAACGATAAGATTCCAAAATGTAGTCGTTTTTCTTATTACCTTCGTCTTTAAACTTTGGGGTCTAAAGTTCTTTGACGACAGCAATAGAAAATGTACATTTTTACTTGGAATCTGAGACACTTTGGGTAATTTTAGGAGGTAGTATTTAATCCTTTTGCTGCGAGTATCCTGTCCCGTTTGATAAAAACAAATGACAATGAACAAAGCACTGAAACTGCAAGCCGAGAGAGAGGGAGAGAGAGAGAGAGAGAAACTATTGTCGCCCATCATATGCGAATAGCATTTTATGGAGAGACTATAGTCACCTGTCGTACACAGATGTTATTTTATAGAGAGCGACTATAGTCGCCTGTCCTATGCGAATGGTATTTTATTAACCCTTTAACTACGGCTGTCGTCAATAGACTTCGGAACGAAATTTTCCTAAGATACGGCTGTCGTCAATGACTTGATGAATCATGCTGGGAACGGACGTCGCTTATCGACTTTCATTTGTTTCATCGACAAAATTTCGATGAAACAGGTGCTTTGAGGGTTTATTTTTCGTTCGTTGTCTATCAGATGCGCAATAAATACCGTTTTGTATGCCGCATGTATAGCCCGAAAAGCGCACCACCTATTCCCACTATATCGGCCAGGAAACCTGAAGATCGGCGAATGACAACCGAAAACAAAACACTTCTTTCAAGTGACTTCTGATCGCTTTTCGGATAAAATTTGTTTACATGGCCTTCCTCTCGAACGTTTAGGGCACATATTTCCGAACGCGCACAAGAAATGACAGTTTCGCAGTAATATTTGATGTGACTAGCTGCATTTTATATTTTATTGCACTAAAAGTATTTCTTATTCGCCGCATTATAATATCGAAAATGGATTTACCGTCAACATCTCGTGGTACTCGCGGTTCAAATAGTCGAAGAACAGAATTGAGTGACATTGATATATATAGTGATGAAGAAGAAATTCTTTCATTTAGTGACCTGGATAGTGCAAGTGAAGCTAGTGAAAGAGTATTTGTACAACTTTTTTTTTGCGTTTAGAGAAACACATTTATGAATAAATACCAGTAGCTAAAGGGTTAAGAGCGAGTATAATCTCCCGTCGTATTCGAATGGTATTTTATATAGAGCGACTATAGTCGCCCATCGTAGCGAAAGGGTTAAGATGAATCGATATCAAACACATGATTGCTGTGGCAATCAAAGTCCTAGCAGGCTATCCATCTAATTAACATTGTTTCGCGCTTGTAAGAGAAATGGAGTATCTTATAGAACATTGAAAAGCAAAAGCTACGAACGTTTAATGACTACGTTATAAATATTACTCGAGATGGTATCATAAATATCCTCTCTTCTGTGTTCTTTGGCATGAATTTCCGTGTTACAGCTGGGTCCAGCACTCTTCAGGAATTTGGCTGCAATGCGTTACTTGACGTTTGGCGGAAAGGCTTCCTTGAACTACATTTTCAAATCAGTTATCGACCTTCTTAAACTTGCAGACATAACACAAACATTGATACACGTTAGTTATGTATACATGTGGCACTCATATTTACCACGTAAGTGTTTACATTTTTGTGCGCTACTCAAGAATTATAATTATGAGTCAAATTGACTTAACTATAGCAAATAAAAAATTACCGTATCGAAGAGAGTTATAAAAATAAAGACTATAGGAAAATAACAACGAAGTTCTGTTACTATAAAAACATCGTTTTTCTAGAAAGCTACAAGTTTTAACACGTTGAATGCCATGGGGTCATCGGTGACCGGCACTATTGAATTCAATGAAATTTCATATGACTTTTAAATTCTAGTACAACTAATTCTGTTTTTACACGGTCTTTTTTACACGGTTTTGATTTAACACGGTCTAGAAAAAAAATTGATTCCGTTTTTACACGATTTCATTGGAATTAGCACGATTAAAAAATCTAAAATATTCTTAAAATAAATTTTTTAATAAATTTATTTTAACTATTTTTTACAGGCTTGAAAGATATGGAACTAGTCCCCTTCTTTCTATGTATGTACTTCATGTCTTTTTTTACACGGTTGTGCCTGGAACGTAGCTACCGTGTAAATACAGAATTAGGTGTACTTACGAATTTGTTAATTCCGTGAATATTCATGCGTTAATATCAAAAAGGTAAAGTCCTGCTGTCTATAAATCTCTTTTTGCCTTTAAAGTTTTTGCTTTGTGAAGATATGATTTTAATAGAAAAAGTTTCACTTCGGTTGAAATGAAGAAACTGGCGAAATACCGGTGGCATTCAACGTGTGAATTGTAAATAAAGCGCTAGATTGTAGTGACGTTGACATCATCCACTTTCTATCTAAATCATTTTTTATATAACAAGTAGATCAATTAGTAATTCGTATTAACACATTATTGGCCGGAGACGTCATATGACGTTTTTCGATAACCAAACCTAATTGACTGAGTATTATACATTTTCATAATAGTTATCGTTCATTTATCGTTTGTTTACATTGTATTTTCAATTGTTTACGGAATGGTGTGCGCATGCACTTTTAACAACAATTTTAACGTTAAATATATTATTGAGGAACTCTCAGTTTGTGAAAACACGTAGTAAGTTGAAGTTGCCTGAAAGATTGTCACTCACAACGTTATTCGCGGCGCGCATTTTATCGATCATTTCTGTAAAATTTTTAAAAAGGGCACATCACGAATTTTTCAATGAAGAAGAATTTCCCGTTTTTTGTAAGGATAATTTACCTGACCGTCCAACCGACGTCTCTGCTGGCAATTCAAAAGATGATAGTTTTTCAGAATATAATTCTCATTCAGACGCCTTCCCATCCACGCAGATTCTTGATATACAACCTTCACACTCTTAAAATTTGTTGAAATACATTAATAAAATATATATACAAAGTTTCTAAAAAATGTATTATATGATAAAAAAGTTGTTTATGTTCCATCATAAGCAGATTCTTCCTTATTCATTTTTAGAAAAAATCGCAGGCCACACGCATCAGTTTCCACAAAAAAAAACCCGGTCAACAATGTGTTAATAGATTTCAATCAGAAAGTATTTCTATATCTGCATATTCATACTCGTATTTGCACCCTTATAAACTCGTATTTCTATCTTCATTTGTACGTATAAGTCGTATTTCGTAGGTAAAGGTCTGTTACGCCCGATGCTAGTGTTTAAAGTGAATTGTCAATCCTAAAAAAAATGTGATGCCTTTATCTAATAATTCTAACGAATTTTTAGATATAGTCTGAATTAAAAGTCATTAAAGTATGCAACACGTCGGAAAAAGAGTAATTAGGTTTTTAGGATTCTTTACATCAAGCACTTCAATTTTCCTCTTTTTCCTGCCTCTCGCAGTGTTCCGCCAGTGTCTTTGGTATATCCTGACAACCAGAGACGTTTAAATAAAGCAACGCCATTTGATATTCATTCTCAAGGTTTGATAATCCCACAATGTTGCAAAACTCGAACAACTACCAGCGTCAAAAAGATAATCCCTCCCAAAGACCGAGAGCTTAAGTGACACTAAATTACTTATCCACTCGGAAAACGCAAAAGCTAAAGGAAAAAGTGGTTGAAGTAAAAGTATAAGCAGGAACCTTTTCATCCTCTTCTAATTTAATATACAGTTCTGAAAACGTAAATAGAAACGGAGCCGTTTATATAAAGTAAAAGGTCGTATCTTCCGTCGAGTTTCTATTTGCTGTATCTAATGAACCTCTTTAGAAAACGAAATCTCACTTCTATACTATTATCCACAATAACAGAGAGAAAGCTTTTAGCAGTCACTTTTCGGTACGCAAGGGGATCAACGGAAGCCAAGTATAGCAAAAATAAGAGTTAAGAATGGGAGAGAAAGACGAAGGAAACGAGTGACAAAAGGGACGGTGCCGGCAGAAGCTTTACACAGTCAAAGAGCATCGATTTAGCGATCCTCGCAGGGGTCTCTTTGATATCAAAATGAGAGGACGCAGAGTTCCCTTGTGCTTCAACCACACCGAGCACGTGGTATCAAACGGTGCGATCACTGGCTAAAGCCCCACCCACACTTCCGATCTTTGGTTCGCTCTCGGGGATTCCCTCGAACGTGCGTGAGACGACACCGAAGGGTGACTCACGAGTTGCTCTACTTTCGACTGTATGGGACACCAAACCCTTCCTTCTTGAATTTCATCCACCATTACAAAATTAAAGTCGATCTTGTTGTTGTTATCTCGTGATCAGTAGCATCGGCTACCACAGTCATTTGATGAGTCAACCTAGTTCGAATAAAGACTGATTCATTTTCTGTACGCTGATCTTCCTTTTTGCTCAGATTTTGTAATTAACGTATTCTTAGATTGCAGGGGCCAAGAGCATTGTACATTTCCGTTTATTGTGGGCGATTTATTTGTTTGTATACAGACGGCCCTTGACTTTCGCACATTCTACTTTCGCACATTCTACTTTCGCATAATTCGCTATTTCGCACATTTGAAAAATTCAATTTTTTAAAGATTTTTGTCGATATTGCTATTAGAGGTTCTCTAATATTATAGTATTGCCTCTAGTATTGCCTACTAGAGGTTACAGAATGTCAACTTTACAAAAAAACTCATGAAAGCGCTTAAACACTCCTAATTATCTTATTTATACTGATAAAAAATATTTTAAAATACAATTTTTAATGCTTTTTCTATATCCGTCTAATTTCGAACATTCAACATTCGCACACATTTTCAGGAACCAATTATGTGCGAAAGTCGAGGGCCGTCTGTATTAGCTTTTTTTCGGTTGTTAGTCATTAATTGTGATATTTTTTATATCCTGCTCACAGTTATTTTATTACACATGATCGAACTTGTTCTGTAATATTTTTTCATCTCTTCGAAATCGTCATTGTGTCACGTTTCCAAAATTCTCTTTATTTACAATTAAAATATTCCTCATGACTGCTCCTATTTTTCTTTGCGGAAATGAAGTATTTAAGGCATTGAAAATGCAGGGTCTGGAAAGACAGTTTTTGGCAATTTTTGATACAATGACTGCAAACGACCGTGCATGATTAACATTCAAATACATCAGTATTGGTACTCAGAAACTCAGTTAGATAGATATACAAGAAAATGTAGGCGACGGAAAAATAATGAAGTCGAGAAAAACCGTCCCTGAGTCTAGAATTAAACCCAGAATCTTTTGTTTGTCAGATAACTGTCACTGTCAACAGAATTATTCAAAGCCCTACGAAGCTTGACCAAATCTCCTAATTTGAACCATCACAAAACCCTTTCGAGTATGAAAATAATAAGAAAATATTACATGTTTACCGTATAATTAATAATACAATTTTTCAATAATCCTACAAGCATTTAAGACTTCATAAAAATCGATACAAACCCTTAGGACGTAATTGACTCTAATGATGTTCGAGTTTATCAAGCACTGGCCCGTGCAGCTTCAGAAACACCAACGTACACCAGCAGCTCGCCGAGCATGCAACGCTGGCACGCGATTCTCACACGCGTATGCCGTAATTGAAAGAAGAACGAAGAAGAAGATAGAGAGAGCGCCGGAGAGTAAAGGAAGCACACAAAAGTAACAGATGAAAGATTGTGGGTAGGCAAGAAAAGCCAAGTAGGAGAAGAGGATAAAGGCGCGCCGAAATGGCACCGCGTTTGATCCATCATCATCTCCTTGTCCGCGTACAATAATTGTCTCTATTGTCTGCTGCTCCGTTCTCACTATTTGTCTTACTCGCTCTCTTCACCTTCTTCCCTCACAAACACTCTTCAATTTTTAACATTCAGTTTTCTAGCATTTTGTTGAATTGCCTTTCTCTGATTAGTTGGCTAATCCCTTGAGGAACTTTTTGCTGTACCTGGCATTCGTTGATAGTGCGTGTAACTAGCGTCACTTGAAATACTCCAAAGTGTATTGTAAAATGTTTGGCTATTGTTTTAACCAAACGGGAGAAAACTTCATTCACCAATGATAGAAGGGTAGCACTTGGTCCACGACCTTCTCAACGTTTCAACGTTTTTGTCTCAGGGCTTCTATCGCTTTTGTATTATGAAATTGTAGAAAGTGAAATTAGTGAAATAAAAGAAAAGAGTCGAAAGACTTCACTGAAAGCGGTATTGAGACATTGATTAACATGAAAACTACGAAAATTGTTCTCAGACTGTTCAAATTAAATGTCTATGATTCTTGTTGCAGCACCGTTCAAAGATTGGTCGTTGTTAAATGACATTTGCTACATTAGGATTTCTATTTCTCGTAGAAACCGTAAAACTGAAAATTATTATAGTTACATAAGTAAATAGTAAATAGAGAACGAGAATCATAGAGCATAAAAGTAAACAACTTTTCTGTAAAAACTTCTTTTTCCATTATTAATGGATTTCAGGATAGTACGAAGCAATTGAAATTTTGTTAACTTTGGAAGGGTAAAAATCAGTGGAAAGAGAGTATGTTAGTAGAAATAATACGCAAATCCAAACATCCTATAATTTGAACAATAATTTGAATGCCATCGGTGCACTTTGAAACGTATGCATTAAGTTTTATATGGAATCGAGACGGCGTTTTAAGAATTTAAAATTCTTCGTGGTTTGTCAACCTCTCGCCGACAAAACTTGAGACTGCTTTTAGGGTTTCTAAGAGTCTTTTCATGTATCGGCAATCTTCACGTAAAGCCCGACCAAAAGCCATTTTAAATATGTAAAGGCCCAAGAGGTATTAACTCTGCGATCGACGTCAAATTGCACGATTAGATTTTCATTTATAATAAATATTTTCATGGATTTAAATACTCGTAAATCCACGGATCAATCTAAATGTTTTTTCAGGCACAAGAATATACAATTTTCTAGACCAGTGTAATCAGATCTTCATTGAATACTTTAAACTACAATAATAACTTTATTTATTGCAGTAGTTTCATTGTAACGTAACTACTTCCATAACCATTAAAGTAAAACCACATACTTCTAAAGCAAATAAATATGACACTGAAGTATAAATAAAAGGCAGAAAGAAAAGGAAAAAGGGAAAATTCAGCTCTTACTATAATAATTCCACGGAGAAGAGACTGCGTACAATTTAACGAGCCAACCATCTACTGGATATTTTCTAATTGCCGTGTGCCCGACATAGCGAAAGGTACAAATTTATTATTAGTTGAATTTTATTAGCTAGCCGTTCCTGTCGTACGGCACTGCCCTCTCTTTCTCTTATGAATTATGTAAACAGGTTTCAAATCAGGCATTTGCAGGCGTCCGTATATCATCAAGATTACCTGTACATTTCCCGCTCGTCAGTGTTTAACTGCTTGTCCGTTCGTTCTAAAATGCGGCGGAGCGCCAAATATCCTCCCTGCAGTGGGATTTGTTGCGTCGCGCTTCGATTTAGCGCGAACCGCTATAAACATACCGCTCTGAGATATATGTCCGTTATAAAGTCGCCATAAAGATATAAGTAACGAATAAAACCGTACTCTATGTAAATCAGTTTTTATTACGCATCTAATAAATAACGATGGCTGGTCTCTAGCCGTTGAAATAGTCGTAGATTTAAAGCGACGTTGCTCTACTTACGTTGATGATTTTCGTACAAAATGTTCGCTTTAACCCTTGGCTACTGTGGCACGTTTTATGGCGTTTCAAATCTTCATCCGTTCTTTGACGATGGATAACACTGGTCTGCAAAATTGCATTTGTTTTTTGCGCAAAGAATATTTATGCTGATCTTTATAGATTTTGTGGCATTGAACACGAATCTAAAGCCCGTTTGTCTCCATCACACTCCATTTTCGAGAAAATTGGTTTGGAAAAAGATTGCAAATGTTCAACGTTTTTGTATTTTAACCATAAGAGTTCTTGTTCATTTTTGCAATAGAATGATTCTATAAACCCTCCCGAATATAACGATGCGTATTACTTTAATGATATAAACATTTAAACATGTTTAAACAATGTTCAAAGCGAAAACAGCGCCCAAAATGCCCCAGTTTTTATGGATATCTCCCTATTTATCTTAAAAATTAGACGTCCAGGAGAAATTCTAATGGCAGGAGGCGATAAAGCCGACATTTTTCTTGAGAACACCATAATTGAAAGTTCCAACACAAGTTTCATTTTTGGCTGAGAAATTAAACTATTTCCGCTAGACACAAGGTCCCGCCAGTGATTCTCAACGCAGCTGTTTCACCCGCGCAAGTAATATTGTTTCTTTTACAAGTATACATTTATTCTTTAACAGTTATTTTATGACTTTAGGGGTTATTATATATGACTTGTTTTACAGCTACATTAAATAAAGTATCATGTTTGTAACATTTGGTTATATGAATAAACAATATTGTTAAATCGCATTTACAATTTTAAGATTAATTCTACGACCAACGGCAGCAATTATTTCCACTTCACTGGCCAAGAAGTACGACGACCTCCGCGTGTTGTCAAAATACACTCGGCTGGTGTCGGCGACTGTAACCTACAGGTGTCCGTCTCGCGGGCCCACTAACAATAACAAGTCGTTTCGATGGTCGCCTCGCTATCAGTTTGCCCTCGACCGCCGACGCGATGAGTAATCAGTGCTCCGTGATCGGGTTCAAGCATTTTCACCTATTAGTGCGTGTACAATACTTTAGAAGACGAGATTCAGAATCACCAAATACCTCTGTCTTTCTGAGCTGCTTTGTAATTCATCATTACAGTGGTGTTAAACCTCAGTTAGCGGTCGTTTGTCTGCTCTCAACCACCATAGCACTTTTACCGTTGCCATCGTATGTCTGCTCTCAGCTACCAAAACAAAAAATCCACACGTTTCTGAGGTATATATAATTCTTACTAAGATTTTGGTAGATTGGTTTTAATACGTTTACACATTTTGTTTTTAATGAAATACGACCTTAAAGGGATAATGAAAAGTAGTAGAAGAGAAATCAAGTATTTCTTTTGGCACAAAAGCTATAATATGTAATTCTAATAGTATTTTTTGTGCTGAATTCAGATATGTAATCCGTTTGTTTCCATTATGTAGGTTTTTTTTGTGGCAAGCACTTTTATAATTAACACTAGATCTACCAACCGGTCAAAATGACCGGTATACAATTTTTTTCCAAAAATTCTCCAAGTTTATACAAAACTCATAGAATAAATATTCTACGTCCATGTCAAAGAACATAAATCACCGAATCGATCATCTTTTCCGCCTCTCGATTCCTCTTTTTTCAAAGTCCTTATTTAATATTGTTACGCCGATATGAAGTTGGCGTACCGAGCGAAGCTGCTCCCTCGAACTCGTTGGATTCGAGGATCGATGTCGATGGATCGATTCGGCCGTCGTTGCTCTAGCGACCGGAAGTGTTGTGACCGGAAGTCGGAACCGAAGAGTGAAACAAGACGGACGTTCGACGACGTTCGATAAATTGTTATCGTTATAATTATAGTTGTTTTTAGTAGTTATTAATAAAGTTAATAGATAATAATGCCAAAAAGACTCGAAACCTCCGCGGGACGTAACAATATGATAGACTATAATAGATATAACGTCGGTAGTTCTAGTGTTAATAAGTCGTATAATCTTGAACTTGAGAATGCAGTTGAACAATATCGATTATTTATATGATGAAATTTTTACAATTATCCTTCTCTGATTAATGTAGCATTATTGTCGTGAAATAACTCATAAACAATAAATGCAATAAATGAACATAATGTCAACTCTTTTAAAAGCTATGAACGAATTATGAAAAAAGAACGACTCGTGTAGGCACTCTACACCGTGCGTCGAACAATACAATTTCAAGCTTAACAGCGTTTCTTGCTATGAAAAAATCAATATTCCAATTTGTCCGTAATTTTTTAACACTGAACCTACCATGGGCGGTCAAATGACCGCGTTCTGATTTTTTCTATAAACTCCCCAAATTGATTGGGCAGCCATTCAGTAAATATTTTAGGTCTATCGTATAAAACAAAAATTACTTAACTGATCATCTTTTTCACCTCGTCAAATCTCTTTTACCAAAGTACTTATTTCGTATATTTCAATATAACAGATATAAAGCCGGTAGGTTTAGTGTTAATGGATATACACTCAAACCTGTTTTTGTGCGGTGGATGGGGCCCGCATAAAAAAAATCGCACAAAACTTCACAAGTAGCTATAAGAGATAGTTTTCGCAACACAATTAAAAAGTATTTTTTTTTTGTGCGGTGAATAGGGACCGCATAAGAAAAGTCTCACGTAGAAAATAACTCAAAGCTTACAAAATAACTAGAAATTGTTTTTTTTTAAACAAAATCAAGACACGTGGCTAGCGCGAGTAAAGCGGTTGCGCTGAAACTCAGTGGCAGTACCTTGTGTCTTGCGGAACTATTTTAATTTCTCAGCTGAAAACAAAACTTGTGTTTCAACTTTCAATTATGGTATCCTCAAAAAAATGTCTACTCTATCGGCTCCTGCCATTAGAATTCCTCCTGGACGTCTAGTTTTTGAGATAGATAAGAAAATATCCACAAAACTTGAGGCATTTTGGACGCCGTTTTCGCTTTCAGCATTGTTTAAACATGTTTAAATGTTTTTAACATTAAAGTAACATACATCGTTACATTCGGGAGTGTTTTTAAAATCATTTTATGTAAAACAAGTTTAAAGAATAGTTCCGGTTAAAATACAACAAATTCTGGGAGTTGAAAATTTGCATTCTTTGGCAAAACTGATTTTCTCAAAAGTGGAGTCTTAGAGAGACAAGCGGGCTTCAGATTTGCGTTCAGCATCAAAAAATCTATAAGGAGCAGTCTAAATATTCTTTGGGCAAAAAATCGTGTTAGTCAGTGTAATTATAAAAATAAATTTCCAATGCATTTACTATTGTTCAGTCTAGATTGAATCTCATCGTTTTTTCGGCTTTAAGGGGGTATTCCCTTTCTGAATGTGAAAAAAATCGATTCTTTGTTGCATTTTTTTAAAGAAAATATCTTCGAGGATATCTTTACCAAATGATATACCGGAATTCGTAAAAATAACAAAGATATAAATATTTAACAATCAGTGTTGTAGACTTTCGCACAGCTGCATTTTAAAATATCGCCATTTTTTTAAACAATGAGGTATTACCTTTATTTGGGCAAGGGTACCCTTTACTGGTAAATGCGCCCTTAACCGATATTCATTAGCTGAACAGTGCATCCATGTTGAAAACAAGTATGCATCTATTTATACTAAAAAAACCATTGGTTGAAGAGATATTTTAATGGAAAATATGTAAACACTCAAATGCCATAAAAATTGTTTAAAAATTAACACTAGATCCTTCAAGGTATTCAAAATGACGGAGTTACTGTTCTTTTTTAGATTGTGTCTCAGTTTTTTTCACGATTCTCTTTCTAAAAATGCAATTCCGATTTTTTACATCAAATTTGTAACGTCATTTACTACGTCAATTTCTGAATGGTATTAACTCTGTCAATTCTTTTTCCCTGTTCATTACACTTTTTCTAAGGTATTTATTTAATTGTGCAATATACTGGAGTGTAGTATACTCAGTATACTGCTTTAATCTTCAGAAGTTACAGTTTTAAAATGTGGAATTGTTTCAGTTATTAACAATAATCATTACTCGAAGATTATCCACATTTATTCACAGTTATTCAGACTTATGGAGACATTTTATTAAAATTTATATTTATTTTAGAAAAAACTTAACTAACTGATAAATTTTGGTTGACGAGGATGTTTTCCCGTACCCCCTTATGGCGTTAATTCGCCAAAAGCTATTGTTGCGCACATGTTTCCCTGCGTATTTTATGATTAGGTTTAAATACACTGACAAACAGCATGGAGAACAATGTGCATAGAGAGTGGTACTTCGGTTTATTCACTCCTGACGACGAACAGCTGTAACCCGAAGATATCAAACACTTTGCTTAGACTCAATTCAAAGCGTAAAGACAATGGCTTTACCAAAAGTGTTTGATGAAACAATCATATACATGTATTGCTATCGGATGGTGTAAGGGATTTAAGATTCACCCTCCAGACGTAGCAACGTACTTCAAGTCCTTGCAGTAACCAATTAAGCCTAACATTTTATCGATAGGGTTAAACTATAATTATTCGTCTATTGAAGGTTACTACCGTGTTTCCCCGAAAATAAGAGCTACTCTGAAAATAAACACTGCCATGATTTTTTAGAATCGTTTCAATATAAGCATTGTATGACTCTGGTTATGCAGTTACTAAAAACATGGATTTCTACAATTATTTCCTTTTGCATGAGAACATAAGACTTTGTTTTGTCTTTTTGAATTTTTTTCTCGCAAACATGTAAGTCCTACCTCTAAAATAAACCCTTGCGCCTTTTCTTAGCTCAAAATTAATATAAAACTGGGGCTTATATTCGGGAAAGCACAGTATGGCCACCCATTTATATTTTCTTGCACAGTCATAAAATCATGATACTTAGATAAGATAAAATCTTTTTACTCCTTTGCTTTCATGGTGAAACTTTAAGTAAAATTGTTCATGGTGCACAGTTCATTTTTTAAATAGAATGCCTACGTTTTTATTTCTAAATTCGGATAAAGCATCGAATTCTACATAAAAGATTATTATACTATGTAGGGTCTAAAACAAATAATTACTGTGATATTCACAAAATAATTATCCTGGTCAGCAAGGCATACACATTCAACGGATCTGTTATAATTTGAAGACAACTTTGTTTACGACGACAGATAATGTTGTTAAACACGATTCTGGACATTAGATATCGTCGATATGAAATATCGGCTAAGCTTCGTAATGATATGATTGTTACATGTCATATTTTAGCTCTGGCAGCATTTTCACCGCACAATGAAATGTCAACTCTTTTAACCAGTTAACTGCGGTCGACGTGTATACACGTCAGACCGAATGTCTACTGCAGTGCGGTCGACGTGTATACACGTCGTCTAAAATAAAAAATTACCATTGACTATAAAAACTCGAAAATTTTATAAAATGTGATAAGGATTTTGGTGGTAGGATTTTGGTGGACTGAGATCCCGGTACTAAGCATTTCTCGCCATTCAGAAAAAATGGCGCGAAATACTTACAATTAGTGCCGGCTGAGTATAACCAGTAGTTCAACTCTAACAAACTCTAACGTCTAACAATGAAATCACGGCTACTAACATGGCGGACAGAAGTTACTTATACCGGAGATTTACCCAGCTCGAGTAGCGGCTGAGAGTCGCCATACGGTTAACTTAGACTCTGGATGAGTCCATTTTCGAATTGCCCCCCTTAACAATCGAATTGCCCCCCTGTGGGGCGTGGGCACCACATTGGGAAACACTGGGTTAAAAGCTATCAACGAATTATGAAAAAAGAACGACTCGTGTAGGCACTCTGCTCCGTGCGTCGAACAATACAATTTCAAGCGTAACAGCTTTTCCTGCGATGAAAAATTCAATATTCCAATTTATCTGTAATTTTTTAATGGATATACACTCAAACCTGTTTTTGTGCGGTGGATGGGGACCGCATAAAAAAAGTCTCACGTAGAAAATAACTCAAAGCTTACGAAATAATTAGGAATTGTTTTTTTAAACAAAATCAAGACACGAGGCTTGGTAGCTACGTGGAATCTGATTTAGAAAATACACATGTGAGCATTATTAAATATTTTATTTAAATATTTACTTATTTTACACATACAAAACTTTTCAAAACGTATAACGATTATCATTCGTAGTCTGACAATACGCGAACTTTCTTGTGGTAAACTGGTACAAAATCGCTTTCGTCACTTGAAGATATGTATAGAGTTCAATAACATACAATGTAATCGGCTAACGCAATCCTCATGTAATGTGATGAACTACATATTAAAAATCGAAAAATATCGCCAATCAAACCTACTATGTTTATTTATTGATAACTTCGTCAATTATGTTTCAATTTGATTGAAATTTTCATATACCGCACAAAAAAAGACCGCACAAAAACAGGTTTGAGTTAACAACATGTTGTTTAAAGAAATTGAGATTTTGCAAAATAATTTGTACCTTTTTATTCGTCGTAAAAACGCACAAACTTCGTCAATGTACGCAATTACTCTATCTCTTATAGTTTCCGAGATATTCGTCGAAATATACTTTGCAACTCTACCTTTGGGAGCGGTTTTCGCTCCCTTAACCAGTTAACTGTGATTGACGAGTATACTCGTCATGGAGAAGTGGCACGATTTTGTGTATTGACGAGTATACTCGTCATGCGTATAAAGTAGTGACCATTGGCTATTTGAATTGTAATTTTTGAGAAAAACAAAACATATTCTCAAATTTCAAGATATTTAGAATATTTTGAGGCCATGCCGGAATAAAACAAACAAATAAAAAATATAAATAATTTGAGATGAACTCATGCGTCCCCGTATGCACCGGTTGAAACAGCTTACCAGTTCGCATAACGAGTTTATTTATGTGCGATGATAACGTTTTTTAGATGTTAGCCTAAAAGGATCAAAGGCAAAAGCCAGAAAGTTGATTTATAATAGGGTTCCTTTTTAAATAATCCTGTTTAAATTCTTACTTTTACATCTATAATGTTTAATTTTTATTGCGTTTTTAGTTTAATATGTATGTAATATATGTTTAAGTGAACCAAATAAGTAAATATTAGTAATAAAATTTTCAATTTTATTAAATAAACCCATCTGTTTGATCCGATATCTTACCAGCGCAACTTACTCTGTGATTGACGAGTATACTCGTCATGGCTTGATTTTGGCGACACAAAACGGTGCGCGCTGTCAAACGAGGGCGCCACAGTTAACTGGTTAACATTAATAATTGCCGATAAAAAAATAGATATCAAAGATTTTTATGAGAACTACATTTTAAATGAGTTTCATCAATCGGTGTTTGACACCTCAGGTTGTTCCCTTCTTAGAACAAGTAATCACATATTACAAAAATGTTCTCAGCATAAGTGCGCAGTGCTCTGTTACAAGCTGTGAGGAGGAAGAAAACGAAGTGACTCAAAACGTAGCTGAAAATGAGATTCTCGAAACAGGTGAACGTTGCTACTAAAATATTGTTGAGTATCACAAATTTTATATGAACATGAATCTCATGATTTCATTCAGAAGCTAATAACGTATAATTATGTGTCTTTGTAATTTGCTTTTTAATGAAATGTATGATTTCGTTCATGCGTAAAATTGGTGCGTGTCCGCATAGATAGGTGTGTAAAACATGTCCATAAATCTAGTGTTAATAATGATAATATGTCAAACTGTCGAATTAAGTTGAATATCACATGTGTAAAACGTACCCGTATTTCCCTATCCTAGTAATAGGCAAACTACGATTCTCGGGTCAGATGCGGCCCGCCTAGAGCATCTACCCAGCCCTCCCCAAATTCAAAAACAATAGTACAGAAATTTTCAATTTCAATGTTTTAAATAACTTTATTTAATGGGGTGTTCCGTTTTTTTTGCATATGCCAAATTTGCCATAGTAATTAAAATATTTTTTGCTTATGCAAAATATAGTTGTACGGATTTAAATGATGGATGTTCATTTAACATCGATTATCGGAATCGGATTATGAAGTATTTTTAGAACTGCAGTCACAACTTCATTTGTCGCATTATTAGAGAATTTTAAAATAATATTTTTTTGAGTCCTCTTTAAGTTTTATAATAAATTATATTGGCCCGTAAATTTTGTTCTTTTTTTTGGTTGGCTCCGAAAAAAGTTTGCCTGCCACTGCACTATCCTGTTAGCCCTTCTTTTAATGATAATGCGCCAAGGGTATGAGTACACCGTCAACTTAGATAACATAACTATTGATTATATGCGACTGTATGCCATTATATGTGGGGTAAATGAATTTTGGACAATGAATGTATTGCGCGGTACAGCCTGGAAGAATATAATGCAATCAGCGTGAAATGGGTGCTAGCGATTAAAATACAGTGTGAACCGCGGGCGAGATATTTGTGCGAAAGCGATAGCGAAAAATTTTGCGAGAATTACGGAGAGTGTTGTAAAGTACTTTGCATCATCCATTTTCTATATCTCCAATTAACAAAGCGTAGTTTAGTAATTTTTCAATATCTATAAATCTTATTCTTCCCTTGAAATTGCACGCAATTTCCTACATAGATGTAAGATTTAAAAGATAGACAATGTAGCGATAGTAGTTAAAGTCGAAAAAATGCAAAAGAAAAAAAGAGAGAAAAATGGTAAAAAATCTTTACATCGCCCAAACAACTTGCTAACCTCTGATAAATGCAACTACTGTTATACTATTTTGAAGTACACGGATGAAATAAATTGAAAAAACTCGCGGAACATGGATAAATCCAAAACAAGCTAATCAACAAATTCCGCGGCCGAACGTATCGAAAATACGCGTCGGATAAGGAAGAAAGACATTTAGTGACGATAAGTAGCGAACAATTGTGGAGAATTGAGAATAACATCGACGGTAAAATAACAAAGGATAAAAGAAGGAGCTACCGTTAACTATAGGTACGGGTTATAAGGAAAGGAAGAAGAGGGCAAGTATGTGTGTATTGTCACGAATGAGACGGAGGGGGAGAGAAAGAAAGCAAAAAAGACAAAGAGAGTCCTTTAGGCTGTGCATGCGACGGGCAAAGAGCGCAGACAATGAGGGTCAAAGGCGCCACTTCTCTTGCCACGTTTTTAGCCGGGCGATCTTTATTCTTTGAGGACTTTGTTCCGCTACCATGGACCCACGGGAAATTCTCTCCGCCTGAAGAGGCCGATCAAACAATCATGAGTATCGTTTTCTATAAACCCCCGTTTTCTCTCTCTCTCTCTCTCTCTCTCTCTCTCTCTCTCTCTCTCTCTCTCTCTCTCTCGCTGAACATCTTCGTTATGGTCTTACTCTCTTTCCGATGATTAATATAAAACTGCAAAACGCTTTGCAAATTTTGGAATCTTACCCGAAAGGTCCATCATGAGTCTAAAGAAAATTGCAAACTATGTTTTATGTAGAAGCAGATTGGATTATCGGGCTGCCAGCAGAAAATTATATTGTATCTGCGAACTTTATGGAGAACGCAACATAAAACTTTATTTGAAATTCATTCTGCTGGGTATGTCTGGTTTGGATAATGCTTGGATAACGGTTATCGATGTAATGGAATGCCTTTTCGCATATGTACAAATTTTCAATGATTCCGAGTGAGCAATTAGTTCAAGATCGTTCACATTTAAAATTCATGTTTACTATCGATGTTGATTGTTGCTAGGTCGTTGAATTTTTACAACACAGTCGATACGAATTCGTGTTGAAATTTGTCCACCCCAACTTGTATTGTTGTAGCTAATTGAGAAAAAATTGATTTTTAGGCAGAAGGCAAGGTCAACTTTAATGTTTTCATAGTGAAAATTGGCATTGTACCCATGAATATCGAGTAGAACTACGCCTTTGTAAAATGCACAAATTTATGTGCAAAAAGAAAAATGGCCTACCGACCTTTTCTTCTGCGGAACTTTTTTTCGGAGAGACATTGATTGTTTATCTTCTGTCTGTGTCTCGATATTTTAACGTTAATCGTGTGTTGAGCTGTAATGGTACCTCATACATTTTTGGAGCAAAATGTGAAGAAAAAAAATGTCTGCGCATAAATATTTGTGAAATTTTATTGATTTTTAAAAGATAAGTATTATAGAATGTTATAATTATGAAGATTTGTAAAAACAAAGTAATAGTTTAGGATGCATCGTCAGAATCAGAGTCTTCTTCATCTTAACACTAACCGTACCATACGTGTTCAAGTAAAAATATAAAATGTTTTGTATTATTAAGTAAAGACAGTTGTGTACGTTATTTCGTATGTTATGTTGACAGTCTCCTGCCTTTCTTTCAGAAAGATATTGTTATTTTATAATTGGTCACAAGATCTGCTATAGTAAGAATAAGTATCCATAAAGTGTCGGTACGGTTAGTGTTCCATTTGGACGTGCATGCATTTATCGCAGATATTTTTATTGTGATTTTTGCACGCTGCTTTTTGGCAAAAGTAGCAGTTCCAGCTAGTCTTGATGTCATTGGATCGTGGGCACAGGTAGTATCTCCATTGACCTCTTCTCTTTGTCTTGATGGTGCTTGTTTCGGTGGTTGGCAAGCTTCGAAATTCGGAAACGTTATTTCCCATTTATTGCATTGAGTGTTTCACGCCAGCTTTTAACAGTTGCCGATTTTATAGCCGCCTTTTCAAACAAGCTGATGCGATAAATTATTTAGAAAATTCTAATGGCGTGAAGTACACTTTTTTCAAAAATAGTGTCGTTTGATGCATGCATTCCTAGACCTGTATCCAAAAATGTTTATTAACACTTGCATTCTCGAAAATGTCGACGTGTTTCATGAAACATTCTATGAGAATATCGGAGTGCAAATGCACCTATGTATGCAATTAAGTGCTCTGATACTTTCGGAACCTTACTACTACATTCAAATTCACCGATTTCAATAAAATTTGTTGAAATTCTGTGTTCTACATATCGCAGGTGGCATTCCTAGAAAAGCCTTAGACATTTTCCTTTCTTCAATATTTTATATACGTTTTTATCAGCTTGGGGTGCACTTGCACCCCTGTACAAAGGCAGAAAGTTAAAGGCAAGCTGTGCTACAATTTCCACGTTTTACATTGTTTGTATTATCAAACCCTCATTTCTTTTCCCTCTGGATACTACAGTCCCTGGTCATCGAATTAGGACCGCTCCAAATTTTCAGCATTTTTCATGTTTTCCGTAAAATTAAAAGGCCTGTACAAATTGTAATGATATAGTTTATTAACACTAGATTTACGGGCGTTAAATCGGCCACACTTAAATGTATCAAATAAGTGCTTTGAAAAAAGAGGGATCAACGGGTAAAGACGAAGATCGGTTAAGTAATTTGTATATTATAAGATACAAATTAAATATTGACTGTACCACATCTCTATAAATTTGGAAACCGTTTTTAAAACAGTAGGAATCCGTCAATTTGACGGCTTCCGTAAATCTAGTGTTAAGTAATAACACAATACACTACTACTGTACATAACACTATGAACGCATGTTAATATCTCGTATTTCCACCCTTTGCCTTGATGACAGCTTGTATCCTTTCCGTCATACTTTGTATACATTGCTTTATCATATGCTTTCTAACTTCGTTATTTTCCCAAATATCTGTAATTTTTGTTTTCAACTCAGATAATGTGTTGCTTGGAGAGTTGTAAACAAGTCTTTTGAGTAGGCTGCAAACATTTTCTATGACATTCAAGTCCACACAATTGTATTATTATCGCAACAGTAACAAATCTACAGCTAATTATACTTTGTTATCAACGTATTTAGTAATAATTTGAATGACCAAAGACAATTTTCTATATATGATATAACATTATAACCATAAAAGAGGAATTCTTGTACGTGGTCCTAATTCGATGATCAGGGACTGTACATTAATTTTTGAAGATATTTCGTTACTCGCATAATGTATTATAATTACCATAATTTCATTGCAGAATCGCAGTATCTAATGCAATTAACACATTGCGTCCGGAGACATAAAAATATTTTTTTTCTTGATTGTTCGTGAAATGCCGGACACATATAATTAGGATTTTACACACTGTGTATTAAATAGCTGCGATCTATACATTCCGTAAAATTCATTTCACGGTTGCAAATTTCATAAAAAAACTATTTGATATTTTAACAGTTATATCAGTTTTTGTAAAGTGATACAACGGAGTCGAAAATCTTTAAATATGCCGGTTACACGAAAAAGCTTTCGTACAAACAACCCGGACCGTATTGTGTTAATTTTCACGCAGTGATGTTCACTATGTAGTTTGAAGTTAGAGATAAAGATTTTTCCTTAGTGATTTTCATATAACAGTCTAGATGAGCGATGAGCAAACTACGGCCTACGGAACAAATGCGACCCGTTATGAAGTTTTATCCGGCTGGCCGCAGATTTTAAAATAATAGTGTGGAAATGTTCAATTTCAGTGTCTTCAAGAAACAATGCTTTTCCGAGCTTTTACTAAGTTTTAAGACAAATTACATTGACCGGCCAATTTTTTTTCTTTTTTTTTCTTATCCACTCCTAAAAAAGTTTGCTCATCACTGGCCTAAATAGTTTAGAACGCATCTAAACATGCTTTCCAGTGAACAGATTAAAAACTACACAATTCGATAGTGATAAGATAAAACGATTCCATAGTAATGGTTCCAAGCTCAAATTAGTTCCAGAATGACACATACACTGCCGGCCATAAGCATTAGGACACCTACTTCGGATGGAATAAATGTGAACATACATCTACGCACATTTTTCTATGATTTTAACTAATTTTGTTTTATTTAGTATTATATATTTCAAGGCAAACAAGGAAAAATCAAGTGCTATAACAGGTGTATAATGCAAAAAATAAAATAACATTATATTTTGTTTTCATCGATATAACCACGTCTTTTCTTCATGACGGCTTTCACTAGTTTTGGCATTCTGGACGTTAATTTTTTAAGGGTATCTGTTGAAGCTCCAGTCCGAACAGTTTTTTTTAACATTTTTATGAACATTTGTATACATTTACAGAGGATCTGATACGAGAAGCCACGCGCAGCAGAACCTGAAAGTTGCTCGGTAAAAATATAATACAGACTGTTATCAAAAAACCAGTAATAAATTTATAAATTAACCAAAGATGTCGTAAATACTTATAATTGAGAATATGTTTTGATCAAAAACTGAAAATAGGAACAGTGAAAATGTTCGCTCCACAATCAATTTCCAATTTCGTGCATACGTAGCAGGTGTCTCAATACTTTTGGCTGGCAGTGTACATATTGTTACGGGTCGACCGCGCACGCAAAGTCCTTTTGCACATAGAAAATGATTAACACACTTTTATAGAAAAATGACAACGTTTTATTTCAAACACACGTCCGTCAACGAGGAGCTCTGACCATAGAATCACTTATTTATTTATAAACAACTGACATGTACCGTAACCCAATAACATTCATACTACTGGGTGTTGCGTAAATACATGGGGTGTTGGGTAACAATATAATGTATCATTAAAATCTTAAACGAAATGACTACTCCAGTTCAATCTGAAATACTTAACCGTTTGCACAACTATGTCATATAACACTGTACATAGCTTTCTGCTCTAATTGCTGTTCTAACTTATTTAATGAAAGGTAGCTACAAAATAAAGCTGGGCATGGCAATAATCATCCAGAACATGTCACTTTGGATTATCCCCATTATAGAAGAGAAATTAGCATGTCCAAACACAATTTCCTGTAACTAAATCTTGTATTAAATGTCATCAGGCATTTCTCATTAAAGAAACTCTCTAAAACTTGCACTGCAGTTAACGCGTTAAACACCTGTAGTCATAAGTTATGGCTCGTAACTGGCATCAAATAGAAATTAACAAATTCCATCAAGAACATTATCAAATGAATTTAACTTAATCAAACATTACAAGAGTAAATGGGTAGTTAAACGAAACCTCTTGTTGTTGTTTCGCATTTCGGCTCCGATAGCTATGATCATTTCGCCTAAGACCTACAGTTTAAGGGTGTTCCGGAGCTCCGAGGCTATGGTATACATATTACATAGGAAAAATGTAAAATTTCCGAGAGGTGACGGAAGATTTGAACTCGGGCCTACTGATTGGGAGTCTGAGCCTCTATCTCCTTATCCACCATAGCACTCTGACCCTCTCGTTCAACGGAACGTGTGATCCCTTACAAATTTCACGGTCGAAGGTCTTAAGCAAACATTAGACAAAGTATTCGGCAAATTAAAAATGCCACACCCCGTGTAACTCCCTCCATTATCAGTCCACTCGTCACAATGATGAGGATACGTGCGGGTGTTTTGTGCGTGCGTAGAGGTAGACGTCATAAGTAAGATCAGTATTTTCCTGATAACAGAGTCAGTTGCCGGTGGCATTACAGCTTTTTCAGGACAGGAACGTTTAATTACGATACGTTCTCGAACAAAACTGGTTTAACCGTACAACGTGATACCAGACGGCGTGTGAGATGGTATATTACCGGCGTATAATACGAACTTATCGTGATCTTGCAATGGCAGCGTCAGCGGAAACTATCAAAGAGTCTTTTGAAGTTTCCCTCGGTGTTTCCGAGCCGATTCTTTATTTCCACCTTTTGCTCGACTACTCTTGCCGAGCCACGTGGTTCGCCCACACGGACGCTTTTCTTCCACGCAAATCGAACTCGCCAAGCCCAACCGTAGTCCGTGAAACTTCGTTTTCTGGCGTTACGGTTAGGTAGGACGTGCGAGTTCGTTTATTCCTCAGTATCGTATTAGAATACATGTTTTCCATCCTATTTTTTGTTCTTTTAGATTCTGTTACGATCGTTTTGTCAAAGAGGTAGTAATTTTTTTAAGTTATTCACGATGACGCGATTTGATCAAAAAGTGAATTATGAAGAGACTCCCTCATTGAAAAAAGTACTCGTGATCGTACAAAGTTTAGGCCGCTTTTGAAATTTCACAGATAATATTTTGAAAGCTTAATATTACTCGGTTTCTTTTGATATTTTTACTATTGAATTCTGGCCTATAGGCTTAGAGTTTATTTTATACAGACTACTTTATTTTATAAAAATATTACGAAAATACGGGTAGACATGAAAATATGATTTCAACATTTCAACAAGAGGTCTCTTTAGATAATGCAAATATCTGGCAGCTGATTTCTTTGAAAAATAATGAATTATATAACGGTGCAATTTCTTTGATTTCACGTCTGCCTGTGTGAAATCTACCGAAATAATTGAATCGATTATTCGTCGGTAATTTTAGTATTCATTAATCTATTGAAAGATTTTTGAAAAACAATTACAGTGACTCGGAAGAATTTCTCATTGTCAGATAAAGATTTCAGGGCTGCAAAGGCTCATGAACTTACATTTTTTCTTGGTGAAGGAGTTCCGGAGATTTCAAGGTCACCAACTAACTTTTATATAGAATTATATACGTATCGTTTTTTTTCATGGTGTTACACGTTGACGGTTCTCTTTTAAACAATATTATTGAATTGCGAATGTACTACAAATTTTTTCATTTAACTGCAAGTTATAACTACTTTTAACTTTTCAGGAACCATGACATTGTGCTTATGGGGCGTGCTAACATAGGAATACGCATGGGGCATTCACTGAAAAATATATTTGTTGTAATTGCAGTTTCAATCTTTCGAAGCTTGAAGTTTATAGCAGTTCCAACTATTCAAAGTCAAGAAACAACTTGCTCGTTTTATTTTGCATTCCATGGTACTTTAAATGATCTTGTAATCATTTAGAAAAAAGTAGCAATAACTTATAATGTGCAATTGTTCTTCTACAATTCTGTGAAATCTATAGAATGATTTAAATATGTTTGGTGCCTAAACGACCCAACAACGACAAATTTTCACCATCCCCCCTCGCTAAACGGTTACGTGATAATTCAAATAACTGATTTTATGATCTACCTTAACACTAGAACTTCCGCCGTCAAATCTATAATATTTAAATATATTAAATAAAATGAATTGGAAACAGAAGGATCATGGGTTGAAAAAGTTAATCGATACAGTAATTTATATTTTATAAGACAGGCGTGCAATGTCTGCTATATGGTTCCCCTACAAATTTTATAACATTTTCATAAAAAATTAGGAACCATTCATTTAGACTGCCTTGGTAGTTCTAGTATTAACCGTCATTGTCTCTGGGGCCTTTCTTACCCGAATCGAGATTTAATTTCACCCAAACCCAATGACAATTTGTCATTGTACAAAGACATTGTACATATATATGTCAAAAAAAATAATAGAGGATAGTCTACGAGTCAGAAAAGACCCTGGGGTCTTTACCGTGATTTTTTTTAAGGAGGGGGGTTGAGGTTAATCTTCTAATTTCATCGGAATCAATAAAAATTTATTCGGTACTATTTATAATCGTGAAATATTGTTTTTTGTAAATTAAAGTTAATAATAATTTTGAATATTGATGATAGAATAGAAAGCAACGTCAACTAGAGGACTCTAGAGAATAATAATTCGTTTATGAGTTTCAGAACGACAGAATTTTTTATGGATTAAAATTTATGGATCCTGTAGAAACTTTCATGGCGAATCATTAAAAATAGATTTACTTAGCCTCAATATAAAGAGTGTAACGAAATTTTGGATATAATGTACCTTGCTCTAACTCAATGACACTTTTTGTTCTTTCAGATATACAGACGCGCGATTTTTTCACTGTGTCTTTAACAAGACTTTTCTTACGAAGAATCATAAGTTCATTATAAATTTCATGCCGTCTGATCACTATCTTTCCAAATCAAAGAACAGTTGTAATTTCATTTCATAGTAAATTATCTGTCTCATTTGAAAATTGCTAGTAGCAAATATTTATCAACTTTTTTTACATGCATCTCTATAACGTATTGACGAAAATTGTAAACAATAATACTTCCTTGATCGACGTGTCATTATATTATAATTGTCATAGTAAACAGGATAACTGTATTCCTAAAATATAAATAAAATCATAGAGATAGAATTTGAGTTATTAGCATTAATCGTCGTAACATGATAATTACACCTTAATATCTTTTAGCCGACTTTTCGTCGATTTAAACGTTCGATATTCATTTACATATAATTCCTAATCTTCTGGAACAGTAGTGTCATCGTACGACTTTCTCCCCGTTAAAATCGTCATTATATCTTCATTATACGTTCTTTGTGATAAATGTCTGCACGAGAACGAAGTATCATTGATTCCACTATCCATTTTACAAGTTCTTTTGAAGTTGCAGGAAAAGTGATACTCACGTTGTTCGTTTTCCTGATAGCTTCTCAGTTCGGCCCGTTTTATATCGATCTATGATTCTAATTAATGCGCCGTTAAATTTCATTTTCCAGTTTCTGAATAAGACTGCAAACTCTTTTGTGACATTGAAATGTCTGTTAAAATATAGAAAATGTAAATATATATGTAATTACATAATATTTTCACAAGTTAAAATTATAATATTAAAACATTTTAAAAATGTCCTGAATATTTAGTAATGTTGTAATATATTATTACATAAACATTTATATCCTACGGAGTATAACAGTTTTTATTCGTTGGTTAATATATTAAGTTTATATTTTCCCCCCAATTTTTATTATTAAATAAATTATTAAATGACTATGCCATAATGCAGCATTACCTGCTGACCTTGTCATGAATTTTGACAAATCCCCTACGCACCTCACCGACTATATGGAATCGAACAACAAAATTTAAAACCACAAAATCATTTAAATCTATAACACGCATCAGTCCAACGGTATTAACTGTTATTACCATCATGCTACATTTCTTTTACACTTTCGCAGATTTTCTGTACATCAAATCGATCAATTGGAATCAAACTGTTCAAACTGAACCTCCGCCTCTGCCTCTTTTAAATTCCTAAAGTCCAACAACCGAACGTATCATGCGATACGTCCCCACCGGAAAATGTGTCTCACAGGGATATCCCTCCAACAAGCGGAAAGGCAATAAGGGTTAAAAAAATGGTAGAGGTAAAAATACGGAAAAAAAAGAAAATACAGTGTAGAAATAGTTATTCGAGATTGGTGAATGGCGGGCCGCGTCTGCCGGCGGCGTGCTCGAGCGAATCGAATCGCGCTCTCGGGGCACGGTTTTCTATCCCTCGGGCTCGTACAACGATCCCGTTAACGAACGACGCCATTAAGGGCGCATTAACATATAATTTTCCGCGAGAAATTATAGGCGACTCGGCTGAGTTGGCTCGCACGGTGTTTATTATACGCATCCAGGAGCAAGAGACCGGCCGGATCGAAGCAAGACGGAGAAGGGTAACCGTGAGCTGACAGAAAGAGAGAAAAAGACAGGGACGGAGAGAGAAAGCGAGATTTTAAATCGCGTGATGTGTTAGTGCATTCATGCGAATCCACATCGAGGAGCCAGAAAACATGCGTATGTGTGCGCGGGATCGCGTGCGGCGGCGAGATCAAACGGAGATTCTCTTTCTCTTATACCCTCTCATCGTAATTCTCCCTCCGCGCCCTTCCCCCTCTCTGCTTGCTTTTGCCTGTCTCTTTTTCTCCGCCTCTTCTTCTCTCTTTCTCGGTTTCTCTTCACAGTTCCCCCTTCCCTCATATCTCTCTCTCTCTCTCTCTGTACTCGTTCTGTATCTCTGTCTATTTCTTCCTCTCTCGTTCTTTCTCCCTATATATCTCTGTCTTTATTCAGCTCCAACTCCAGCCGTCTATCTATCTACCTCGCCGTCTCTCTTTGTACCGTTCTTTCTCTTTCTCTCTACATCTATCATCGTCTTCCTTTCGTTCTCCGTTCCGTGGAAGTGGTACCAATGCACCAGGGTCGTCTCTCTTTCGCGCACGAAATACGGATTCTCCGGCTCTTTGAAGAAGAGAGAAGTCCTCTGCTCGTTGTTTCCCTTCTTCACCACGTTGCTCCCTCCTTCCGTCTTTCAGTTTCTTCGACGGTGCTCCCTTCCCTTCTGTTAATATCGTCGATAGTTTAATTTCCATTAATTTCTTAAGCACGATTTTACCAGACGACTTCCCGCGACCCCTCGGCTTTCCGCGAACGCTGCCCCAACATGAATTCTTTCACGTATACGTTGCCGATAATCGGTAACTATACGCCGCCGGGAAGAGGCTTCGGGTATAGATATTGTTGTTGCTTTATTTCTTAATCCTTAATGGGTATAACAATTTGTAAGGATACTCGAGTAGCAATGAAGGATACAGTTAACGTGATGTTGGATTTTCATGTTAATTTTAAAGAACTAACTTTATTTTACAGTAACTTTTATACACGTAATCTTACACCAACACTTTGGTTCTACTCTCGTTGATTATTGTAGTTAAACGATAGCTCAGAATTGGAGCTTCTAGAAGGTTTTTCGGTGAAAGAGCGCATCTCCGCTGAGAACACATATTTATTAGGATTTTTGGAGTAGTCGGTGTTCGAAAGAGTCTAATAGGAATTTTGGAGTGTTGACTGGAAGTCTGTGCGTAATGGGTCAAGGGTGAAATGTAGGCTTGGCACGGTCAAAATGACGGGTTCCTACTGTTCTAATAAAAACTCCCCAAATTTATAGAGAAGCAGTACATTAAATATTCCAAGTGTATCTTATAATACATAAATTATTACGTAACCCTTACTAATGGTTTCAACTATTCTTCATCTATTGCCATCTATTCGAAAGTGTAATAAGCGTTACAGAAAGCTCAGCAGTCTTTTACATGATAATACTTAAGATGCAGTAGTATTTTTCATAATTAAAAGAAAATCAAAAGAGTGAACTAAACATATTCTTTACCACTTGATTCCTCCACTTCCAACGTACTTATTTAATATATTTAAATATAATAGACTTAACACCTGTAGTCCGAGTGTTAACGATTTTATTGTTAGGTAACATATCTCTTTATTGAAGTGGTAGCAATAAATTCGAATAAATTCTCTTTTAAATTTGAAAGAAATTGTTTTAACTAAAAAAAATGTATTATTAAGTAAAGAAACTTCGCTCTGTCCTGATGTTACATGATTCTCTCTGAAGTAAAATATTTCAGAGTGTAAGGAATTGTAATCCATGAGTGCAATAATTGTGAAAATTGCAGAGCTATTACAGTTCTCTTTTGTGCAGCTTTTTTTTCTTAGTATTGGTACAATATTTGATACGTATTAAGGTCAGAATGTTATGAACATCTTTTAATAATGCAGTACAATATAAGTTTGTATTCTAAGAATAGCACTTGTGCTTCTAAAGAAAATATTGTACGTTGCAACGTTAGCGATACTTTTGATAACTATTCTGAGAAACGCTATCGCAGTTCTTAGCAAACGCTGATTATTATTTTAAGTATTTATTGTTTTATCCGTTAACTGATCGTACTGTAACATTTTTGTGTTTTATAAAAGTAAATTATACGGTGCGTCATTGGTGTAGATTAAAAAGGGTATATAAATTAACAAATTATAAATTGTTATAGATTTTTAAATGGCATGTGTAATTAACAAATAATTTGTTCTACTTCTTGTCGGTGTAATAATAACGAAATGTCATGAAATGAAAACACATAGAAAATCCAAAAGTTAAAAAGAAATTGATTGATCTCTACTTTGACACCGTTATTTCTACATACTTTTGATGTGTTTATGTGAAAGTCGTATTTTAAATAATTAACTGTGTAATGTACGTTAAAAAATCTGATCTTGTCGCAATCTTGGCGACATTGAAGATTCGGTCAGAATATATTAATAATACAGTAGAGATTTTTATTCCTCATCCCATCAGGATAATTGTCACGAACATTACAATTATTAGGTCTTAATACAATGGAAAGCGAGGCATTTAATCGAGAGCCACGATTACTCTTTGAATAATTACTTTCTTACCGTTAGTGATATCGGTCGGAAGAGATTTGTGAATTGCAATTATCTGAATTGGTACACAAATATTTTTATCGCGTTTCCTTATCTGGGTAATAGTCGTGCATTAATTCATTGTCAATTATTGGCTTAATACTTTTTAATATTTAATTCTAGTTTCATTGATTCCCACACTGGTACATCATTTCACGGTGATTAATGAATTGCAAAAAAATACACAAATATTGGCATCTGTTTACCTCAGGATGAAATTCATAGAAAAATAGAGTACACCTAATTCTGTTTTTAGACGGTAGATACGTTTCAGACAAAACCGTGTAAAAAATTACATGAAGTACATACATAGAAAAAAGGGGATTAGTTCCATATCCTTCAACCCTGTAAAAAATAGTTAAAATAAATTTATTTTAAGAATATTTTAGATTTTTTAATCGTGCTAATTCGAATGAAATCGTGTAAAAACGGAATCAATTTTTTTTCTAGACCGTGACAATTTATTTAACATTAACACGTTAAATGCCATGGGGTCACCGGTGACCGGCGCTATTGAATTCAGTGAAATTTCATATGACCTTTAAATTGTAATATTTACGAATTTGCTAATTTAGTCAATATTTACATGTTTGCATAAAAAAAGTAAAGTCCTGCTGTCTATAATTCTCTTTTTATCTTTAAAGTTTCTGCGTTGTAAAGATGTGATTTTAATAGAAAAAGTTTCACTTCAGTAGAAATTAAGAAACTAGCGAAATACCGGTGGCATTCAACGTGTTAAATTGTGGTTTTCCCTTTGTTTGAGTGATTCCCCAATTTTAACGTTAATTGGTATTGAGATAATGTCACTATTGCAATCTTAATAGTAGATATTCTACTTATTACTAATATGGAGGTTTTTTGTTTTGCTTAAATCATTAATACATTTTATTATAAGTCGATTATTTTTAAGCTTACTCCCTTCATTTCTCAAGTAAAATTGATGTATTGTTTTATTTACTTAGATAGCAATATATCAAGGATCTTAATCAAGAAGATTTTACCTAAAAATGTGGCACGTTCACGTATTAGTGGCAATAGTGACTCAACTAACAAAATGTTTGTTGAAGAACTAAAACCATATCCAAGGTCGGCTCTTACTGCTGAATATGGCACTTCTTCTATTTTTTTCTTAACCTTCATCCGCTCCTTATCACGTTGAACGCCACCGGTATTTTGCTAGTTTCATCATTTTTACTGAAGTGAAACTTTTTCTATCAAAATCGCATCTTTACAAAGCAGAAACCTTAAAGACGCAGATAGATATATAGTCAGTAGGACTTTACCTTTTTAATACCAATCTTTAAATATTGAATGTATTAGAAAATTCGAAAATATTACAATTTAAAATTCATATGAAATTTCATTGAATTCAATAGCGCCGACCCCCACGGCATTCAACGTGTTAAAAGAAATCACACTAAAGAACCTGGCGTCTTTTCTGAGCTCAAATCTATATTCTATTAAAATAATTGAGTTTTTGGAGGTATCAGATCACCCTGATGGCTTACACCCGAAAATTCAAAACCACTGTTCTATTAAAAACAAGTTTTTTTTCTTTATCTTTTTCTTTTTCTTTATAACAACTTTATCCGGAATAACATATATTCACTGTGTACAATTTGTATTGATTCGGGTAAATAAAGATCCCAGAGACGAATAAAGGTTTATTTTTTTTGTGTTGGACAATAGTTAAAGCATCCGTTGTCAATATCTGATCGTATCAGGCTCATACAAGGCAATGGGAGTTTTTGATTCTGGTTCCCACCAAGATCCACATAAAAGTTTTGCAATATTCTCGGCTTTCCTACATTTCTTTTCACACCGTGAAGATGAATGATGAAGACAATTTATAATCGACCGCTACACCAAGAAAACTAGTAAGCTCACAAGATTTGATAAGGTGTTCATCAATTCTAATTTTGTTTTGGCCCGCGATAATATTTTTTTCATTGAAATGTAGTAATTTCACTTTCTGTAGGTAAACTGTAAATCCCAAGGACAGCAGGTTATTTTTAATAACTGTTTTGGATTTTAAAATGTGGGTCTTGCAAAGTGAAGCTTTTTTTATAAGTAAATTCGTTGTTAAAATGGCAAATACAAGCGGCAATTCGATGAGTCAGTTCGTAATTTACCTGGAGGGTGATAGCCAGCCGTTCGGCGGCGACCTCAATCGAGTTTCACCGAATGCAAAGTTAAAGAGATTGTCTGGATCGGACAAGGGCAAACGATATACGGAGATTTTCGTTATCGCGGCCTTAAACTTTCCAAATGTGGTCCCGGGCATGTCTAAGGAACGTTTAATTTGGTTTTGGCATCGGAATGGAAAATAAAAACAGCCCGAAATAAACCCTGGAGACTATAGCCTGTATAAATTGCATCGCTCCCTCTTCCTTTTATGCGTGGACCACGAATTTTGCGAAATTGGTTGCGCAGAATCGAGCTTTAAATATATCGCGGTGTTGTTAAACATTAAAAGGTTACTCAATTTCATTGAATTTGTTAATGAGGTTTTCGTAATTTGATTACGATGATACCCTGAGCTATAATAAATGGAAGTAATTGCAGCAAAAGTATAATACAGGTGTGACTGAAAAATGATATGTGAAGTTGATATATTGATGTAATTATCTGATGATAGTAGAAAATTTATCGCTTTTGTTTTACGAATTAATGTAACGTACTCTAGCGTTCCGTAACTTTAAATCAATTATAATTAAATAATTAAATAATTCTCGCATAAATACCTATGATGAAATTGGTAATGAGTAGCTCATTCTTTTCAAAACAATTCATTTGTTATGCTATGATCAGTTTAATTGCAAGCATCTGCATTTCGTTGTTTTTTGTAATCAATTGCAAGATATTACGTTGTTTATTATTTATTAATACACTTTTCAAGCAATTCAGACTTTGTAGAATCAGTTCTAACACAAGGTATCAGAAAAATCAGTCTAACTTTAATGACATACAACTCATTTTCAGTACTTCAAACTCCTCGAATTTATCGTTTTGTTACAACTAATTTCACGATTTAAGGTTATCTGTTGTCGTAGTTATGTAGACTTCGACATTCGTGAAATTCGCATAATTCCACAAAGGCCAAGCCTACGGCACGAAATCAGGTAAATCCGAGTACAGGCATCACCCAAGACTGTCGCTTCTTAACGAGCTAATTGTTTAAGGTTCCTCGGAGATAAAGCCATAGGATTTATGACTGTAAAGAAAGAGATTGCGGAAAGGTTAGATATTTAGGCCTTGAAAGCGTCCTCAGGTCGGTTCGGAACTTTTCTAAACTTTCCTTCTCCCATAAGTAAAAGATGGGGTGGAGTTTACCCGGTTTTATAATGCCCTGAAATATTCGGGTATTAACTCAGCATGAGGGCAGCGTGTTACAATGCTGTACGGCATATTTATCGGGTGTTGGTTACCGAAATCAGTTATTGGCGTCAGTAAAATCGCTCGATCTGTTTACAAGGCTGTAATTGAAAATCAAGAAAGTTTGTTTGATATTATTTGATCGCACCGAATGAACACGGTATTTTAGCGCGTTGCCTTCTCGGTAGAATATATACATTTTTTCCAAGCTTCAATGTACAGGGTGGGATAATATGTATGAAAATTTATTTTACCAGCACATTTGACTTTGTACGACCTTCAGTGACAGCTTACTGAAGTCGTCTCAACATCGACTATCATTTCGCAAAAAAAGCATAGCGTTCCATTCAAAAAAAGAGGGATGACGTTGAAACTACCTCTATGACTTCACTCACGCAAAAAATATTTGTATGACAATATCCCTCTCTATACCGTGCAAGTTTTGTACATAACATTTTTTCATAATATTACAAACAACGGCAATATTCAAGATGGACATAATTATTGCCCTACCCAGTATGTGATTCAGTAAATTATGTCATTGATATTTAGTCATGAAAGCTAGTGTCAAGTAAAAAAGTTAATTATGTATGTGGTAATTGTGATAACTCTTGCAAAGTATCCTTTATTTATTTATTTAACTGACCATTATAACCATTAAGATCCTTTGCCAATAGTACTTTTCTAAATCATTCATAATTAGTGCCGGGTCACATACTTCGACTTCGTAATCGAGGACTTTGTTTAAAAAAATTTCGCTCGTCTAACGTTCATTAATTAACTGTTTTGTATAGAGAAGTACACGTTGCTATCTACCGTGTACATTAAGCTTTTTCGTTATATCGCATTATTAAGTTTCTTCGTCAGTAAATTCAAAATGTGTCTTTAACTTTTGAGCTTTGAGCTTTAAATCATCGAAACTATTTCACCTGTTTAACAGTTTGCAATTTTTTTAATGTTTCGCTTTAAAAATCTTGTGAAAAGTGTGCACCGTTTTACAAATACAGTCTCATAGGCGGAATGGATTATGGACTTTTACGAAGACTTAAATTATGTTATACATAAAATGTAATGCGGAATGTACACAACTTTACGAAGTTTTATTCCGGTTAGTATAACGAACAATTAAATTGAGTGCCGATATTTGCCATTACTTTTTTCAATTTTGCAAAATGTCACTTGCACTGGGCAAGTCAATCAGCAGTTAAAAGGTCTTCTAAAATTCCTGTAAAGTAAATCCGCTCAAAATCGAGTGCTTGAATGTAACCGTCAAGGGTGTTCGATAATTCGATACCGCAAACCTTATTACATCGACAACTAAAATATATGTTTGTCGGATCAGAAATTTACAAATATTCCTTATTTATAAACTGAACGATAACTAGACCAAATCGAACAGCCAAGATCCAGAAAAAAGTCGAATCCCCAAAAAATGTACGATCTAAAGACACAAGCGCATATCCGTTTGCCTACACAGAAGTCGATACCTTCGCTGTCGCTGTGTCCGCGAAAGCAGAGCCATAAAGCGTCACAAAGAACAATCAAAAACCGGCAACAAAGCATTAAAAAGCGAGCAACATCGATGTAAAAAAAGAGTACCAGCTCTTTTCAACTGGGGTACCGTTATAACGTGAAATCCAGCTCGAAACACAAGACCCAAGAAACCACAAGAAAAAGGAGAACAGAGCCTATTCCCCAGAAGTTAAGCAGCAAGCACCGACCGATCGCTTCTTCCTGAAAATCACGAAGTTTCCTTGTAAGAGTTTGAAGCCACGGATAGGTATATACAAACTCAGAATTTGCCCTTATACCTGGACCCTACTACTTTTTTCCTACGTCCTCCGTGGTCGCAAGAGTGGGAAGGATGAAGAAAGACGAGCGTACACGTAGAAGAGAAAGAAAACGTGGCCGTTGAGCCCGTGAGGGGTGTGCAGCAGAGCAGGAGGAGAAGGAGGAGACGATAAAGAAGAGGTGGAGGAGGAAGAGGAAGGACTGGCGTCGCGAGGGAAGAGGAGGCCAAGGGAGAGAGATAATGCTCGCTCTCCCTTGGCAGTACGGTCACTGTGTAGTTTCAGTCTCACCGTGTACGTTGTATGGGGCACACAGGTCTTCCTCGGCATCCTTTGTTGTATTCACATTCGACCGGGCCGTTTCTTCAGCCGCTGTTTTTGTGCTTGCTTACGGAAGGATTTCGCAGAAGAAAGTTTCGAGCGGTGATTAGAGAGCATTTTTAACAAAAATAGAAATTTTTATCGCATCAGGGTCTGATCGATGCGATACACTGATTTGCGTCGATTTATAAATTACGTTTTATCGGCGCCCGGTTTAGTCGAATTAGAGAACCGTGCAGTTCGTGTTTACAAAATTGCGTTATGAACGATTCGACAAGCATTTTCACGTAATGTGATTTGTGAGAGTTTTTTTTCTGTTGTTTCTGTTTCTCTGAACGTTTTGGAGTTTATCCTCGGACTGCTAGGACTGGTCGACGAATTTCGTGCAATTACTGAGGCTAAAACGTGCAACGACCGTACGTGTGGCTGACGAATTTTTACGATAATAAATAACAAATAATAACGTGATTGTTTTGTGAACGTCTTTGGAGTAACTGGTGATTTCTCTATATTTTAAAAAGATAAAATTCTAACAGGTGGTTTAGAATGTCAAGTTTTGCCAAATAGTTTACTTTGTAAGTACTGATTTTAGATTGAGATTTTTAATTGAATTTTAATTTTTCTTTGAATACTTTGTAATGCAGTTTCATAAAGCAATTTTGGAAGTTGATTGTTTTTATTTTCATGTTAATATCAGCGGAAATATTTGAGTATCACTTTTTACGTTAACGTGTAATCGTGTTGTACTTTTCTAACAACGATGAAACTTTATTCCACTTGACATTTAATAATAATTATCAGCCCATATCGTTCCATTTTGGAGCCTAACATTGATATAATCGGTTTTACATGCAAAAGATAAAAAAGGTGTCGGCATTCACAGTTATTCCAATTATTTTTATATATTATCATTTGTTATAAGGTACTCTATTCAAAAATTATAGTAAAAAGATGTGAAAACAACTGCTAAGCACATTAGTGCAAAATATACATGCATTGGAAATCGTCTAATCGTAGCCAAATCGTAAATAACTCGAATTTCCGTCAAATCATCAAAACAATCCGATATTCCGCGGCAGTCGAATACGATGCGCAAATTGTTAGATCGAGTAAAAATTATTATCTTTTCACCCATTAGTGCTCCAAGTTTCCGCCTCATCCAGAACTGATCATCACGCGAACATTTCGACGAAGAAATGCAAACTCACAGCATAACCGATGTTCCCTGAAACGAGAACCCCAATTCGACGGAGTCAGCATGCCCTAAGATTTCGTGGAAATAATTCGGCTTATCTCGTTCATCGGCACGAAACGTGGGCCTGCAAGAAGCTAGGAGGAAATACTGGAATGCATTAGCGCGGACATACGAAAAGCATGGCGAGCGCCCGAAGACTTCGATGCTTCTATCTGGAAAATCCTGTTCCCGAAGCTTCCTGCCAACGCTACAGTCACCCGAGGACTATAGCCCCTGTCCGATTGATCGACCGTTACAATTCTCCCCTTTGTGAGCACCAGTTGTGACTTCTTCTTCTTCTTGTGTTCCACACCGGCGATTTATTCGCGCCTCTCGAGAAAACTCTGGAATCCAGAAATTCCACTCCATCTGTAATTCTTCTGGTTTCTTGCTGCTGTAATACTGTTTAAACGTGATCATCGACGAGGACAACCCAAGAATTACTAGATAAGACGAATCCGTGCGATTGGAATTACTCTGTGCGTGTGACTCAATCGCCTCTCCGAATAGCAAAGTGTGTTACTTCGATGGAATATAAACGGATCAACGCCTTGGAGGCATATAAAAAGTGTAAATAAGTAAATTTTAGGGGAGACGAGTGTCGTTACGAGGAAGGCATGTCAGTGAATTGCTACAAAACTAAGGTATTTGTTTCTCTTAATTAAAGGAATTAGTTTGTTTTTTGTTCATTGTCATATGAAGAATTGGGACTTTGGAGATTAAATTTCGTTGATGCCGCGACTAATTGAGAACCGCTATAGCTGTTGTAAATGCTCTTAGATAAATAATGAGATTGCATAATTATTGGTATGAAAACATCGTAAGCACGTCCTATAACAGAAGATTTAGTGCAATCCATGCTACTCCAAAAAAGTAACTGATACAGATTGAACGTTATTTAAAATTATATGGTGGAACGAAAATGAAACGCGGACTTATAACGTGCAAATTACTCCAATTAAATTACCTATCAGTAACAATAATTCTTCCCCCTAAATTGAAAATCTTCAAAATAATTATATCTCTGGCTCCAAAACAAAAGATATAGACGTAGAGTCTGTAATTACAAAAAATATTGCCAATTTAAAATAAAATAATGAAAATAATTAAATATATTCGTCTTGAATGGTATCTCGTAATTTATCATCGAGAGAGGAGCAGATTTCAATAAATCTTTTCCTTGTCGTCGCAACATTTTCTTTTATAACATTGGACTGATTTTCGGCAACCATTTTCAAAATTTTTCTGGCACAAAAGGATATGAGATTTCGGGCTTACCTCAAGTCTATTCATTTTTCCTCTTGCTTCGTACGATCTCGTATCTACCTCGGTTCTTATACGCAGAAATGTAAATGAAATTATCAGAAAATCACCAAGCATAGATAAACACTGTTAGGCAGGAACTCGTCACCATAAAATCAATTCTATGACGCTTTCTACTTCGGACAGCCACAAACGCAATTAAATATCTATGCACAAAACCTAAGATAGATCGCTAACATTAGATCTACAGGAGTTGAAACTGTTATACTTAAATATATGAAAGAAGTACTTTGAAAAAGCGAGATCAAGCGGCAAAGAAGATGATCAGTAAACTAATTTGTGTACTGTAAGATGCACCTGAAATATCTATGCTACTGCTTCTCTATAAATTTGTGAAATATCCATAAACCAACGTAGCAACCCGTCAATTTGGCGGCATCCATATATATATCTCAAGTAGCGTTTATAATAATGCCGTAGTTATATCTCAAACAATTCTTTAATGGAGTTCGAGAGAATTCTCGCAATCAATAAGCATTTCTGCATCATTAGAATCGGAGTATAGGAAGAAGAAGAGGAAAGAGTAAAAAAAATAAATAAATAAAAAAAGAAAATATAGTTCTCAGGATGTAACAAGATCTAGCGTCAATATCAATACTGTATACATTAACAATACTCCGTCGAAATATTTACCGCCATTGCTGTCATTCCACTTGAATCACCAATTTCTCCACCGCCATTATCAACTCTATTTTACTTTACGATCCAGCAGTTTTCAACATAAACAAATTGCAGATCTTTCGAAATCTTCATATACAAAAACAAAAATATCCTCGCCGTCGATCTGTTAAATAATATTTCTACCCAGTATGGGCAAAAGTTAATAAGAGGTCCGGAGAGGTAGACGGGCGGGGCGAGGTGAAATCTCGGCACACCGGTGAAACATTCTCCCAACGTAAGTCGATGGTCGAGGGCCGGAACGCGTGTAGCGAGGAGGAGGGGTGAAGGTTGAGGGGGGAGGGCGGTCGACGATCGCACAGCGGTCGCGACTTGCGAGGACGGTCGACGGCCGGCGGTCGGTGCGCGCTCGCCGGCCGAGAGCGGTCCCTTAGAAGTTTCTTTGAAAGATTCGCAGCTCGCGAGGCATAATACCACTACGTAAAGTCATCTGGCGATAACGGTGACACGCCTTTGACCGTTTCCGCTCGGTCTTTCACCGGCGAATCCTTGTCGGCGCTTCAAAAGACTTTAGAAGCTGTGTTTACTAGCCGATCGAGATCGTTTCCGTTTAGCATGATAATACTGCGTCTATTATTTAATTACCACTTAATGACCATGCTCGCCGGTCAATATTTAATACAGTTGCGCTTGCACAAGCTTTTAAAAGTACGATCGACTATCGCATCGAACGGTTTGCAGGAATTTTACGAGGGCGAGGAGTTCGTTTGCGAGTTTGAGTCTTTTATCGGTATAACGGGCATTGGTGGTTAGTTTCGTTTCAAGCGGTGCACAGTGGTGAATTTCATCAAAGTCTTTTGACCGTTTGAAGGACCTATATGAGCCATTTATTTTGAAAGTGGCATATGAGCCATTCATTTCTCAAATCGATTAACTCCATAAAACCTAAAGTGGAGAAACGTGATGAAATAGTATACACACCTCTTCAAAATTCTCTTCAAAATATAAATACAAATAAGTATTGTAGAATATGTAATGGCATGTAGCTTTCCTCTAACGAAGTGTAAAATGAATAAGGTGGAATAGCCTTGGAATTAATTAGATTGAGTTCTGAATTCAATTATTTATCATTCGATGGCCAAACAAACTTCGCCATGTAATGGTGTTAATCGTTATTATTACGAAAATTTATTCTAAACATAAGAAGTTAGGATGCCATCAAGTGCTTTGAGACTTAAATTTTAAAAAATTCAAAAAGTGGAGTTAATCACTGTGCTGTGAACAGCGCATATGTCACTTTGCCGTAATGAAAAGTGCTAAGTTTTTAAAGACTGTACGAAATTATTTATACTGACGAAAATATAAGATAGCTCCAAGATAGCAAGTCCAAGTAAACCTTCTTGAAACATGGCACCAATTTTTTTATGAAACATGTTAAAACGTCACCCGTAAATATCTCGATTTAAAAAGAAAGTGATTTATGCCATTTTCAAAACAAACAGCTCATATACATATGTATTTGTATTCTTTTCTGCTATGGAAATAATTATCTGTCAAGCGAGATCAAGCTGTTTCTATATGATCAACACAATTCTACCATAGAATCCGAGTATTTTGTTTTGCCTGATTAGTGTGCTCAATCCTGCACCTAAATGAGTCTGATAGTTTGTTAAATATAGAAAGTGCGACCGAATAACATGTAAAAGTGGGCACAAGGTGATTCTTTATCACAAAATAAGAAGAAAATATGGCGATCAATTTTTTTATTTAAGGCTTGGTTTCCCAGAAAATTGAGTTTGAAAATCCGATATATACGTATACTGTTACAGCTCATTTGCGCGATCATCGAGCAACGCGTATCGCGTCTCGTGTTTACAAACAATGATATATTATATATTAATAATAATATTTGTCTAACAATAAACAGTTAGTTTTCGTTGGTCTATCCAATGATGATGCACTCGAGTAGGGAGTACGTTGACGTGATCCCAGCTTTGGCAGATGGTAATAGAAATTTGTATGCTTCTGTTCGTTATTACATAAAGCACCGTTCTAATTGAAGAGTTCATGAACCTCTGACTGAGTTCCTGAGTCCCTAAGAACGGTGTAAAGACGCTCATTAACTTTCAAATGTTGTGCAGACATTGTTTAAAAATACGTTACGTGTTGTACGATGCTCAATGAACCGTAACTTAATTGGAACAATTATGTACCCATTGGATTTTCAAACCCGATTTTCCCGAAAAACAATTGTAAGCTTTAAATGAAAATTTTATTCCCATATTCGGTTCTTATTATTTCATGAGGAAACGGTGCCAGCTTGTAAACGTCATTCGGCCACATGATGTACTCTGTCCATCAGGCTGAAAATGCAAAATAAGAAAAACATATTTCTGATCAATTATATGGAAATAACAAAATACACCGATGAACATTTGAAGTCCGTCGATCGTTTTGACCGGGAGTTCTTTTAGGAGAAGAATACGTTTTTCCGATCAGCTTTAACCGTTTTAGTGCCACGCAGCGCGATCGCGCTGTTCGCGTACTGTTATGAACTGTGTCGCGATGTTTGGTCACGATCGTCAATTCGCAACGCGCTTGGTTCGTAATTACTATTTTTTTTCAAATAATCGTAAACCACCTGCATAAATCAGCTGTTTTTATTGAATTTACGTCTATACGAAAAAAAAGAACAGCGCGATCGCGTCGATCGGCATTTCTTGCAAATAAATGAACGAAGCGCTATCGCGCTGCATGGCACAATCCGACACGGATTCTTAAAAAACCCTGGCACTAAAACGGTTAAGTATGAATGTGCAACTTGTTCGCTCCGAAAGTTGCATTCTTCTTCTTCTTCTGATGAAATGTATAGCAACACAATGGAAAAATAAAACCAGAACATCCGAAAATATTTATGGCGTTGCAAACAGTCACCGAAGACACAAATGTCATTTCAAACTACATGATATTTATATCAATTTTTAAAGTAATTTTACACAGCACTTTTCCGTTGCATTTTGTTCCTGTATTTTGTCAGCTTCAATTGTGTAGTTTATTCATTAACTTGGTGCATATGAAATGTCGGATTAGGCCTATACACAACATTTTGGCCATATTTTGTAAATAGGTACCCGTTTAATTCATAATTTTATATTTGAAACACGTTATTTGCTCTGTACGCTCAATATTGTGTGTATTTTTTTTTGGAAGACCCCTAATTTCTATAAAAAAATATACTTTTTTGTGCAACGTGAGTACTAGTGAAACACGAGTAGTAATCCGATATGAATTTAAACTTGGTAATAATGCTGTTGCTGCAAGTCTTAACATAAACAGATATGGGAGGCAATTATTAACAAAAAAATCGTACAACGCTGGTTCAAAAAGTTTCGTTCTGGATATAAGTATCTTCAAAATGCCCCTCGTGGTAGACCCACAACCGTATGCCATAATGATGTCCTAATCTATACATGGAAAGCTAAACTTCCTTTTTTCCAAGGCAATGGAAGCATTACTACTGACAGACACTGTAAAAAAATTGAACAAATGCTTGTAGAATTGAAGAAACTGCGTTCGGTTTCAATTAATCGGCAAGCGACTACTTTATTGCACGATAATGCACGACCATATCCGTGAAAAGTGAGCTCACAAAAATTTCGTGAATTGAAATATGAAATTTTACGGTACCCATCTTATTCACCTGGTCTTCCTTTAAAGGATTATCACATTTTTAAACACTTAGACCACTTCGTTACAGAAAAAAATTCAATAATGAAGGTGGCCTTAAAAAAGTCGCCTCCAATTTCATTGTTTCTAAAAACTCAGATTTTATTAAAAAACCGCTATTGTTTGAGTATCCTACCCCGTTTCAAGGATTTGTTTCGGCTTAGACTGCGTAAAGAAAATTACAGTCTCCTTGAAAATTACAAATGCTTCTCATCGACACCTTAACATAGTTCCACGACAAAAATAAATAACAACTTATTGATTGCCGTGGGATCCGGTTAATAAACTAAAAGTCTAAAGACGTTGACGACAAAAAGGCCTATTCATAGGCTACCGGTCGGTGAAGTGTTAATATAGAAAGTTATGGTCGATAAGATTTTTCATTTTCGGATCCTCGTTCATGCAGTCTACGTTGAATATACGTAATTTATATAAAGTATACATATTGTACTAATATGCGTTTGCCCCTTATTCCATATAATAACAGTAACATCATAAATGGAATACCTTGGGAGTCGTCGGTGACCAATGCTATTAAATTCGATGAAATATCTTTTAAGTTTTCATCGACAATATTGTCGAATTTCCCAATATTATTAAAGTACTAATGTAAAATAAATAATACATGCGACCAATCTCATCTTCAGTACTTCTCTCTTTTAATCGTGTAGTTTGAATAGATGAAGATTCACGGCAATACAGGCAGTAAAGTAAATAAAATACGTTCGGCGTTATTATTCGGCAGTATTTTTCCGCAAAACTTTGTAATATTCTATATAATTAAATCATTTCTTCCCCTCGAGTCATCGGCTTTGTGCAAAATAGTGGACAAATAAATATACTCCAATCTCTTCTTCATTCGATTCGTCTCTAACGAGATCTACATAGTTTTTCAGACAAGTCATTATTTTTTGATAAAACGAAGAATCCAGAACACGCGCAACTTCTGCCGACGAACAAAGAGTCTAGAAAACGGAAAGTGAAGAATCATGGAGACACCGTCACCTGTACCTTATTCACTTCCTCAAATCATTACCAACTTTCATTTCTTTTCTCCCTCCTTTTGTTTCTTATAGATAACAAGTAGGGAGAGGAGTGTCTGAATCACCACTCCGGTCCCTCGCACTCATTCGTTTACTTTTTACCCAATGAGCTAAGGGAGACCAAGGAATTAATTTGGTCGGTCGTTACTACGTCTAAATACAATTTTATGACAAAGATTTCTAGCAAAGCTGGTGTTGACCTGCCTAAACATACAGTACCGGACAGAATGATAGGACGTTTGATATATCTGTATATTTCGTATAACATAATAAGATGTATGTACATTTTGCACACTCAATATATTAGATATATCCTCCAAAGTATACATATAGAGTTGCATGTTGCATCTTCTACACGAAAGAAGTTAGAGAAAGAAGTGTAAACATGGGCTGACCTTACTCGGTGAAAATGATAGAACGCGTGTAATATTTCTCATTATGTACATTATGTATGTACTCTGACAGTAATCTATCAGTAGTGACTAGAAGCAGTCGTCTAAACTTTTCACTTATTTAAAACATTTGTGTCATTAAATTTCAAATGAGTCGAGGAAAGCAATGAAATAAAAGTGAAATCGACCGTATCGTATCATTGCGGTCACAAAACCAAACCATAACGAAAATTGCAAAAGTATTAAATAGAAGCCGCCACGTTATATATAACTTTTTAAAAAATCCGAAAATCTACGGAAAAAAGAAAAGTACTGGCAGACCTCGTGCTAACAACAGAACGCGATAGACAGGGTATATTACGCGTGGCTTCCAATTATAAAAGGTGGTTTCACTCGATACTAAGTTGGAATTAAGCACAATGCTGTTGTTCAAATAATCATGTTGTTTTAATAATGTTCTATCATTTTGTCCGACTAAAAGCAATACATGTTTATATTATTTTATCTAACTCCTTTCGTGTACAAGATGCAAAGATGCAACTTTATATGTATACTTTGGAGGACATATCTAATATATGTGGCGGTACAGTCCTAAAAAGAACTGTAAGAGAAAAGGACGTGAAGAAAAATTGACGCTAGGGAGAGGACGCTGGCGCAGTGGACCCGCGCCGACCCAGGAGATCTCCCGTGTTAAGCAACGCAGGCGGAGACCCGCCGCTTGGATGGGTTACCGCGCCTCTCTTTCTTTTTCACGATCCTACATATATAGGGTGTGTAAAATGTACATACATCTTCTTTTGTTATACGAAATATACAAATATGTCAAACGTCCTATCATTCTGTCCGGCACTGTAGATTGTCGAAAAAATCGTTAGGGAGCTGAAGGTTAATGATGTTATGCGCTACTTTTTCTTTCTTCTTTTTTTTTATTTTTTCGGCTATAACTGCTTTAGGTGGAAACCTACGGAACAACGACCGTCTGTTTTAGGTGAATTCTGAACCACTGAAGCTATCACATATTTGTGGCCGTATACGCGTAATAAGTGTGTCGTCGCCATTTATCGAGTGCGTCGTTCTTCTGGGTTTAGTTTCGTACGCTAGAGCAGAGCAACGATCTTATAAACAGGAAATCATTTCAGAAACATTTCTGAGACGTCGCTCTGTCCCGAGTCCCAAGCAGGACCTGCCTTGCCCGAGCCCCGCGTCGTCAAATTCCGTCCTCGAACTGATAAACGCAATCAGTTCGAGGAGTTGAGGGCACCGTACGCGGGGACTGGCGATGGGTAATAAATTCGAGTACACTCCGAGGAATGACCACACAGTTGATCTAAAACAGCTAGCTCGAAACGCCACTGTATAAAAGCACCACGAAACGGTAAATTGCTCTTTGTAAATGTAATGCGAACTCGGAATTTCGCAGTTGCAGGAGTCACTGAACAAGAGAACTTTGTTTTTTAATACATCGTATATTTTGATGGAGTCACATACAGCACGACGGTATTTGTGTAAGAATGAATCTTGAATTAGTTGATGAGAATAGAATCAGTTTGTAGAATGTGAATGGAATATGAGCGTCGGTGGACAGGGACGCAGGGTTTTAAGGGAGGCAGTCCCTTTACAATTTTCAAAAAATCAACTTTTTTTTTTGCATATTTCGAAAGTATATGTTGAGAGTATATTATAGAAAGGAGAAATAAAAATTCAAAATATTAACAACGTTATAGCACATCGGGAGCGCGGCACCGCATGCTGTAAAGTAGGGACTCAGGTAATCCGAGCGGTTCGGTTGAAACTTCAAACGCGATTATCTCGAAACTGTATTTTCAAAAACTGCTCGTGTTGTAGCTCGAAAAGTTATCAATCGATTTGGCTGAAATTTTTCCACGTTTTTTACTACAACATTCCCGGAAGGATGTACCTAAAATTTTTATGTTATCGCGTAAATAAATATATTTTAAGGTGTAAAAACTGTTGAGAAAATGGTCAAAAAATTACCTTTTTATTAAAACGCCGACATAACTTTCAATTTTATACTTTTTTATATTTTTTTAGGTTTATCCTTCCCCTACACTTGTCTATAATCGGAAAATATTTTCGTTTTTTATTTGAGATCAATATCAAAAATCCTAAAGGTGCAGCAGTTTGCGGTGTCTTGCGAAAGGCGCCGATAGACAAAATTCGGAACGCCGCCATTTTGTAAAAAGAAAAAAAAGAAAAAATGTTTTCTAAAACTAGACATATGCAATAAAACGATATACAAATTTCAAAAGGATTCGATAATTTTATCACCTTCAAAGAAATTCATAAAAAAAGACTAATTTCCTTGCGTTTAAAGGGACTGCCCCCCTTAAGGACTTTAGGGAAATGAGTGGGAGAAGGATGACGGAGTTTGGGAGTCGAAAGTCATAATAGGAAAATAAGGATTTTCGGACTTCGAACGGTATTTCGGGGATGAGTAAGGTTAGAGCTGACTGTATTAGGGAGTTAAAGGTGTAGAAGTGCAATGATGTAACGCTCGACGGCTGTATGAGGAAGTGATAGCGGCGGCTTTAAGATTTGTTTATAGAAAAGCAGAGCAACTCCTCGTGCTGAAGAACTTCGTTCCTCAGTTCCTAAGTCACATCCGTAGAGTGCAGACCATACGTTATTTTATATTCTTTTTTCTTCATTTATATTTAAAACAGCTTAACTTTATTATATCTTTAAATAAATAAAACCATTTTAAAAAAAAAATTCCATCAGAAGGATCAAGATGGAAAGTAGGATTTTTTACTTGGAGCAGTGAATCAGGATAGTGATGAGTGCTGGTCGAGTCACGGGGTTGTCGCGGTACAAAATATTTATATAGATGTTACTAATCCTAACTTATATATTAGACGGTCCGTACATTACAAATATTTGAATATTGAATATATTAGCAAATTCGTGAATATTATTATTTAAAATATATAACTAATGTCTTTCAATTTAATAACACCGGTAACCGGTCACTCCCATGGTATTTAACGTGTTAAGAGTTAATTTAGGAAAAGTTTTCCAGAGGTAACAAACAACAACAACATCTGCACTCGGGTCCACTGATAGCGAGTTCGAGCCTTTTCCTCATTACCCATCACAGCCTCGTGTGCCTTGCAATTAACCCTGTTGGTGAATACATTCGACATTCGCTCCTCCTGTGCCCTAAACACTTTATTGTATAACATACCTCAGCGGTGTTCACTCACTCACCCTGATGTAATAAGCTCAAAATTCTTCTTATCTGATAATGTATGTTATATAATTTACATATGCTACGTTAACTTTTAAATTAAATTTATAACAAATATTGTTGGACACCGACCCATTTGAAATATTTTCATAACATATACGCCGAAGTGACTCTGATTCCAAACAGGATGCACTAATTATTTTCCTGTCAAACATCACTCTTTCTAAACATTACAATTTATCAGAGAAATAACTTCTGCCTTTTCGGAATTCGAGTCACAAGGGTCGGAGGTTCCTAACCTCCTACTACACTAATTTAAAGTCCTAAAAAGGACGGTCTAAGGCTCTGAGATAGACAGATTTTAGTTTGTTATTCTGCTACGAGGTCATACCATCGGCCTGCGTCTCTTATTTCGTTTGTAACCAAAAAGTCTCGATTCTTGTTTCTTATAATAAAATGGTTGGACACTTATCACGGAAACACCATTATCAATTTCATGTCAGAAGTGGGATTCCAAAATAAAATTGGTGTCAGAAGTAGGACTCCAACACAAATTTGTGCGTTTCAGTCTCCTACTTTTGATTTGTTTGATAGGAGTTTGTAAATACATAGAAGTATCTTCATAAGCACTATATAGAAACGGTAACAAGCCTGATATTGCGCGGTAGATCAGTGCGGTAAGAATGGTCTGTCGCTCGTACCTCCCGTTTCCACCATATCGTTCGTGGAAACCTGAAGCTTGGTCAGTAACCACCAAAAACAAAACACTTCTTTCGTCGTTCACATATAGTGAGGGACCAGAAACAAGGCACTTGGGACGGAAGGGGAGATTGCTATCGCACCGCCTATTCCCGCCATGTCGGCCCTGGAAACCTGAGATCGACGAATGACAACCGAAAATAAAACACTCCTTCCGTCGTTCACATGACGACGCAATGAATGTGCGGGTCTCTCTTGCCAATAGCGAGTCAAAATCGTAAATGCGTGAGGGAGAGGGATGTCTCTATCCGTTGGGCGAATCAGAGCAAATTACCCCTAAAGTGCCTTGTTTCTGGTCCCTCACGATAGCGCTCTTTCACTTGCTTTGATGCGGTTTATTCATTCTCTTCGTCATGCATTCAGATTTGAACGTGTTCTTTTTCGGCCAGTAGCATGTTAGAATCGAAAATACGTGCGAACGAGGGATGTCTTTATCCGTCTGGCGAATTAGACTCTAATACTTGCCGCACGCCATCAGGTTTGTTGCCACCTGTAAGTATCCGTTGAAAAATTCAATTCAACCGGAATGGTATAGTTTGAAATAGGACTCGACGCACAGTTCTCTATTACATTTTCCATGTTGATAATGGAATTCTATTCGGTTTTTGCAATTTCTATGCAAATTAGATTTTTGCGTTCCTAATCTCCCACTTTTTATTCGTTTCATAGGAGTTCGTAAATGCACAGAAGTACCATGAGAGCCACTATATAAGTACTTGTTGAAAAATTGATGAAAAACCCGAAAGTCAGATAGGCTGTGTATAAAAACATTCATGGCGCATTCGTGTTCCAAACGATGAATGTGTATACGTGCTCGTTACACGGACGGGTTTAACGAATAATGTATATGCTGTATAATTCAGAGTAATATTATGAAGACGATCATTTCTCTCGAATGAATGGAAAATATATAATAGAATAAGCATTTTGTATGCAGTTATGTAAAAACGTATTTAAGTACAAATATCTTTACGGTAAATATACATTCAAAAAATTTGAATGCACTTTGTCGACATTCGCATTCGCTGCACGCGTACTGTGGTATCACATTAATATTGGAATCATTTACAAATATAAATGAAAGTAATGTTATAATATGTGAGATCAAGTAACCTACTAATTTGTCATTTTTTCCATTTCATTTTTATACACACTTTTTACTCAGATTGCTAGATTTCACTCTTAACTTTTTCTCTATCCAGTCATTATCAAACATTCACAATAAAAATAATTTTAAACAATTACAGGCGGAATATGCACATTTTACATTTAAGCCCGTTCATAATATTTGATAAATAAGTCTAATACCGTAAGCCTGGACGAATAATGTATAACTGGCATCTAATGCCGTAAGTCTGAACGTATCATATAAAATTAGAATACACTGTTCCCCGTTTAATTGTTATGTACTGGAATATACTGAATACCCGTAATATCTTCAGAACGCAACGTATAGTTGAGTGAAGGTGCCACTAAATGGAATAAGAAGTTATAAAACCGGTTGAGAAATGTTTGAAAAAGGCAAATAACTATTTCGTACAGAACTTTTGGGATAAAAATTATACGACTTCGTCGCTAAAATAATATGATGTATTTTTTTATATGTTAAATAAGGCAACAAAGATATTCAAATATCCATTAGTCGATTCATTAAAGATTGCAGCATCTCATTGAATGATTCAGCTGGAAAAAAAGTCTCAGCCTGAATGAAATCACATGTAAGTCCTTGAACTCGAGTAATATATTACGAATGCAGTTCCTTATCTTGAATTGTTCAGTATTATTACTAATGCCACGGAGTGCATAATATGCAATAAAGTTTGATTAAGTCTTCGATTGTGAGTATGCAATTAAATTTACTTTCTATATAGAAGATACTTTACATTACTCGAACGTATAGGAAGAATTCTATGCATTCAAAGCTGATTACCAACTGGTAACTACAAATGATATACAATCCAATTATGATTTTATTTCAAGAAAATATACCACATTATTGCTATTAACGATTATCTTTAGTGCCACGTAAACATGGACGATAAACGCTGTGAATTATTTGGATTAATCTCTAAGTATTTCAGAACTTAATAGCTAATTATGAAAGCAAATTTTTTCACTGAAAGTCTGTTCTCAATTTTTACGTAAAAGTTGCAGCACTGCAGGTTAATTATGCGTAATTACAGTTCAGTCTCTACTCATGTTAAATAATATCAAAAGCTAATATATTGACAGGTTTCATTAATAGCAAATAAACAATAAAGCGTGATATTATGATACAATAAAAATATACCAATGTTCTGGAATATATTATTCATATAGTTGTAGTTTTGCAGTACGTTTGATAATATAAGCTGCGAAATTTAAACTGGCCGATAAGAAGAGACTTAGTGTAATATACCTAACCAGAAATATATTAATTATTGTTTTACATTCTTCCTATGATTTTTCTAACATGCATTCGACAGATTTTACCATTTTCCGATTGTTGATATAGTGTTACTTAACAGTTACAACGGTAATATTAATTCGTTTATATTTTATATGCATTACACTGCTTCATTTATTAAACAATTACTCTTTCCGCTTTCAATGATTTTTATGATAAATCTTGCCGAATTACCACATCAAGTAAATAAAATAACCTAGCTAACACGGCACAGAATTCGTTAAATGTGGCAAACGAGGTTCCGACGCTCTGACACTTGTTGGTTGATCTAATTTCAAACACCTTCAGTGGTTTTCCTCCTCCTCCTGCTGCTAGCTGCTGTTCGTAGTTCCGTAAATCTAAAGAAAAATTATGTTTGGCTATTTTGGTAACTTCAATGGCGAGGAAAATCGTACAGGACTTAATGGTTTATCAACTGGTACCGCTTGATTAATCATGCGCTATGTTTGTCTTTCTTCTTCTTTTGCTTGCTCAATTATAGCTAACATTAGAGACGCAATTAAACCACAATGGGTCTATTGTGTAATCATTCTTAATACCTCCTTTCTTCACCTTCAACTTTTTTTTCTTGCAAGTCCATTATTTCGAATCATATCGACAGTGTATTGAAATTTTTATTGAAAATATTGTACGTTTTCCGGCGTGTGCTTTTGGCACAACAAATAGTTTAAACAATTGATGCATCATATAAAGTAATTTTTTAAATTGCATTGATCATCAATTTATAACGTTTTAACGAGTTTTGTCCGAGATAGGTGCCGACTTTCGAAAACACCCGAGTCTCGATTTCTCTCGTCCATATTATTCTTGGATTTATATGTCGTATCGATAATAATGAAGAAAATTATTTTCCATATAGAGAAACGGGGGATGAATGACAATGTGGACAAATGATACAGCGTACAAATTTCTTTACTTCCGAATTTAATTACGATCGATGCAATTATCTCGTGCTAACGGATCTAGTTTTAATTATTAATAAATAAGTTATATCTGCATTTTGTACCCATTAATTTCATATCACGTATTACACGTATACAGACTGATACAAATATATCGATCAGTGCGTACAGATTTACAAATTAGGTTTAACAAAAATACTAATTACGTTTAACAAAATAGTCCAATCAGCAAGAATTGCAATACATTATGAAAAACACCAAATGTAGGTGGCTTCCTCTGAAATTATAAGTGCTTTTATGCTCGGAGTGCTATTTCTAAATTCTATGAAAAGTTTTTAGCACTCGTAAAACTGTTACAAGTATAAATTTGCAATTTGTACTAAATTTTTTAATCGGGAAGTAAAACCTAATTGTCATGAGAGATGAATACACGCACACCTTAAACATATACAGGGTGGCGGAAAATAAGCAAACGGATTTACAGTCATTATTACAGAAATGAGGGAAAATCGCATTAGTTTTAAATAAACCAGGAAATATATTTCGCAAACATTTTCTTCAACCTGGAAAACTATCGTTTTCATGTTTTCTTCACTTCTTACATAAAAGTGTAAACAAAAATCAGTAAATTAAGAAATCAAGAAATCAATGAACCGCAGAAACACATTACACAGTAAAAGCAACTTTATATTAAAATCTTCTGTTTATTTCAGTAAAGGAATATTAGCTCAGATTCTTGGAGATTTTGAAAACTGTAGGTATACGAGGAAGGACGCAAATGACTTCCATTTACCAAAATGAATTACAAAAATTCTATTATTTTTAAAAGTTGGGTCGTTTCTTTTGTGCCGTCCTGTACAGATGACAGGTAGAAAATTTGCATTGATATAATATTTCATAAATGATTGACTAATGGCCAAATTTGTATACAGTCTGTTTTTAATTATTCTTTGAAATTTCGTAATATGAGCATTATCATTTTATATTTTATTTTCTTTACTCGTGATAAATCACATGAAAACAGTTCGGATTTGTTTGTCAATATCGAAATTAAAAATTCACTTTCAAATACGTTCAGATCATCCTGTTATTGCAACGGTATCACAAGTGCATTTATCGCCACTGATATATTCCATGTTTCGTCCAGTTTTTCAAGTATTGATCACACGAAGTGACATTTTTATGAGCCGAATGTCTATAGCGCATATAGCAGAAGCATCGGTTCGCGAATGACTGATCTGGCCATCACGATGATATATGTAAATGACACATTCTGCGTACGAGTAATTGCAACATGAAAAAATAGTAGGTTTATCGAAACTTCAAAAATCGATATCAGTTCATTTAGTTAATGGAATGGCAAGGAGAAGCGAATCATTCACCTTGATTCGTACTATAGCTTGGCAGACTTAAAATATAGTTTTACGGAGGAATTAAATTTGTATGAAAAGAGGAAAATGCTTCGAAAAATTGCCTTCCGCCTTCTTTTCTTTTTTCCTTGGCAACCTTTATTCTTATTGTTTTATCATTCTGCCAAATCTGTGTTCGCAACGTATATATTCCGATACAATTATTCATCTTCTCTTTGATTAAATCTTCTCAATAATCGCTAATAAAATCGATTTATTGTTTATCATTGTAAAATTGCAGATAATTGCATTTACTGAACGTATTACTAATATTGAGTTTGAATTTTCGAACAATTTGATGTAATAACCGAGACAAATACTGATCTGAAAGTTTAATTAATTACGACGTTATTAATCTATTTCCGTCTTCTGTCTAATTACGGTGAACATTGCTTGTTTATGATATATATGTAACGATGTAAATATTTCAAAGCATAGAATTTTGAAAAAAATTCTATCACAGTGAAGGGCAATTGAATTACGAATTATTGAGTGTGTCTTTGAAGTCTAAGTGCTTTGTAATATGACCGATAAGTAACTTCAAGACATGTACGACAAAGCAAGAAAAGCGTTCTTCTTGAAACAAAAATTATTAAGTATCTTCGACACATTTGCGTTACAGTATAGTACTAATTCAAGTTTATACTTGAAAGTTGAAATTATGGTCGGGCCCCAGTAACTGTAAAACCTCTGTAAGACAAAAGTTTCCTTCATTTCCATAGATAACAATGTGTTGGGCATCGACTCAACTCAAATCGAATTTGGTAAACGTACCCAAAGTGTTAAGTTTTACCTAACACTAGAACTACCGGTGTTATATCTATATATACTGAATAAGTATTCTGGAAAAAGAAAAATCAAGAGGCAAAAAAGATAATCAATTAAATAATTTAGGTTTTATAAGATAAACGTTATGGCTCGCCCATCAATTTGGAAAATTTAACAAAAAGAATTGGGAATCGGCCATTCTGATCGTCTTGGCATAGTTTTAGCGTTAAAGAACTTTAGAGCCCACGAAGGTCGTATGAAAAGCAGCTGTCATTTAGAAACTTACAATTAGACGCAAAAACACAAAGTAATCGAAACCTCCTACCACATTATTTTCAAGTCCTTAAAAGGATACACAAGGACCCGAGTAAATCAGTTAACAGTTTCATGCTTCATATCCACACCTAGTTACTCTGACGGTCAGCAATTCATACATTCTGTAAATCCCAAAATCAAGATTCTTTGCCGTTTAATAAACTTGTTGGAACCGTATTACTGAATACGACGAATATGTGCGTAACGATGAAAATAGGATGAGCGTATGTGCAACTTGCGGCGGAGTAACATAACAAGTGGACATGAGCTGGTTCCTTATGAAAAAATTAGAACAGGATATAGAATATAATTTTTTAATTTAACATTAGATTTACGGATAGAGCCAATTTGACTCATTAAAAATTTGATTACATATATATAAAACTTACGTATTATTTTTTAAAAACATGAGCTGGTTTTTAGTTACGTAATGAAATATATGTAAATGTTGATTCCTCTCCCCCGCAGACCCCTTCATTTCGCATTATCGAATATGGTATACCTATTTTTACGGTTGTGAGCCAATTTGACTCATAAAACGATTTAACAGTTAATCGCATAACACATGAAATTTATAGCTTCCATCAGACCTGGGCAACTTGCGGCTTACAAGCCGCACGTGATTTGTTTCTCCTCTAATTTGTCTGTCCTCACATACAAACAATCGTCCTCACTTCTTTTCGCTACTTCGGTACATTATCTTTCTTACCTACCCACTTCTGCCATCATTTCGATTTATACGTCGCGTGTGAACAGAGCATTTTTAGTGAAATAATATAATTTTACAAAATCCATTTTTTGAATAAAATGTTTCCAATGAATTTTTTAATAATAAATCTTTCATTTATATTGATTTAGAACTATTTCCATTGCAAGAAATCTCAATTTTCTTGTATGAGTCAAATTGGCTCACTTCAGTAAAACTAGGTATATAATCAACATGTGTAAATTTAGTGTTAAGCATTAGTTTTTGAGAAAATGAAGTTTGGTAATGTAACGCGTACGTATGCTGATACAGCTAAATAGGTAACACATCGAATTCATACACGCCGATTTTTATGAAACTTACATGAAATGCAGTTCTTCAAAAACCATTTGATACTTTTTTTTAACATATTATTTTTTATATATTATACATAGAAGAATACCCATCATAGTTGAGGGTTGAAAATGCATTTCCTGGGATAGCGCAGTAACTAGAGGACATACAAAAATATTTTTTTTTAAAGTTGTGTGTTGCGTCTTGGAATCAGCTTGTTAGAATGTCGCTTCGTATCGCAAGATGGAAAGGGTTTTTTTTCAACCTCGTTGTCTCGAACGCCGCGTTTTAAAAGAACTGACAAGGCGAACGCATGGCCTTCGGGTCACCGATTTGGTTGAATCTTTGCCTACTTGTGGAGCAAGTCGTCCTGATTATGAATATACCCTATTATAGGGGCAAACACTCAATGGTTTTTACGACGTTTTTAGTTGCTCGATTCAAACTACTCTGTCGCTCTTCGCAAGCATACCCATTCGCTTCGACCCTCTCGCGCTCACACACATACATGCATTCTTAAAACATCCAAATCTTTAGCTCGCGTTACTCTGTCATTCTTACTCACTCTCGTTCAGCCACTCTTAACTTTCAAACACTTCCATTCGTTCCGGCATTCTTACTATCCTCACTCACACATTATAATACCCCTACAGAATGTTGCACAAACTGATTTGTTTAAATAATGTATTCAAAATTGGAATTTTTAAACTCGATTTTCTCAGAAACTAAACCTTAAATTAAAAAATTTTACTCTTATTTTTTCATGTGGAATCACGTGGTGTCCGCTTGCATTTGTTATTCCGCCGCACTCTGTATATGAGCGTTGAAAATTGCATAGGAGTAAAACAGCTGATGGACTGAACGATCGGAGAGCAAGATATGTAATTAACAATTGTATCAATTAATTGTGTTAACGTGACAATTGTGTTAATTGTCATTATGTAATTGACATTTATGTAAATGTCTGTGTAGTTTTTCCAATGTGAATTGTTAAATCATTTGGAAAATAATAAAATTTTCCTTCGTTCCCTTCTCTACAAATTCAAGGTACCGAGGTCCGACGGTATAACGCGATATTTCCATATATGAATTTGTATTTATAGAATTGCGATGCAACGATGCCATTTTCGTAGGGTCTGTGAAATTATGGCATATACTATTGTTAGATGCCGACCTAACTCTATAAGATAAAGACACCAAATAATTCCAAACGTGATTCAGGACCCAAACGGGAACTCTTACTCATTTTCTATTTTGTCATCGCTTTCCCTTCAAAACATATTTTGAAGAGCTTTAGTCTTGACAAGAGTCACAGGGAAAGCAGCCGCCCTTTGGAACCTTAATCACAAGAAGCCGGAGTCATCCGAACCTCCCACCACGCTGTCCGAGAACCCTTAAAACCTCGGCTCATTTCGAAATCTTTTTTAGAATTGTCTAGAATCGCTGACAGTCGGTATCTTGTGACGACATTGTCCTTCAGTTGTAACAACTCCAAACGCGAAAGTAGTTCTTCAAAAATAAACTGTTGTAAATCTCCTCACGGAATACAACACTATACCATAACATTATAGTAACGTCAGAGGAGTGCACAAAGCTCATATTAATTTCGATTACATAAAATATACGTTTTCCGTTGAAAATACTACTTAAACGTTAATTGAATTATTTAACACGAGATTTATGGATGTTGGCATACCTAATTTTATTGAAGTGAGTTAATTTGATTCATACTACAAAATCGCAATTTTTTTAAAAAGAGCAATTCAATTTAAGTGAAGAATAGTCAAGAACTATTATTAAGATTATTATTAAGATCTTTATTGAAAACATGTTTAAAGAACGGATTTCTATGAAAAGTATTTTTTTTTATATAATGTAGCAATAAAATTTTAAATGAGTTAAATTGGCTCAGTTCATACATCTAGTGTTTAGATTCTTACTCGATATCTGTTCCATGGTATTAACCGTGCTGAAAGAGTTATGCTAGTATTTCGATGTATTTCCAATACCGCCTGTTCCTTGAATCTGAGGTTTCCAAGAGCTTCTCGAATTCCACGGACCGAAAGCAAAGCCTTTACGGCCAGGTCAACGAAAGTTCCCAACTGTCTGGCCGAAGAGGCTTACGAAAAAAGAAGCAGAAGTGGTCCCGTGCTCCTTTAATAAATGATACTTCGACTTCTAAGTCCCAGTAGTGTAAGAAATAATAAATTATCAACTTATTTATAATAATAAATTATCATCACACTTTTACAAGGTATGCAATCGTACTGGAAGGTGTTTAACACGTTCAATGCCACCTGCATTTCTCTAGTTTCATCAGTTCTACTGAAGGTAAACTTTTTCCGTTAAAATCACAACTTCATAGACCAAAAATGTTAAAGGTAAAAATAGTTTTATGTTCAATGGTACTTTAGTTTTTTAACGTCAATCTTTAAATTTTGGATATATTAGGAAAGGGTATAGCAGGATAAGGGGATCAAAAGTGCCCTTGAACCGATTTCAATGGGAGAGGTATCATTCGATAGGGAATGCTCTGCGACCATTGTGTACGAAATTTTAAACCTGTATCTTAACCGGAAGGGTAGTTATGGGGCAAATTTAAAAAAAACAGGTTTTTGACCTTTTTCACCTATTTGTTGAAGTGCAAAAAATTCGAAAAAATTCTGTCATATTCTACACGCGCCAATACATGTTTGAGATGTTTTTCAGATTTTTCCATTGGAAGACCTAGGTGCCAAAAATGCGCAAACGCAAAAAAACGGGAAAAAGTAGTTTTCGTATCGAAATCTTCGAGGTACAACTTTGTCGTTCTTACAGTAACAATCTGACACCCATGATTATTATCCTCGTTTTTTCATATTTCTAAAAGGCCTACGCCATAGAGAAAAAAATCAAAAACTAATTTTCCGACCAACTTCGATCTGAAACGTAATGAGTAGTTGTTATTCTTGCATACTTTTGATACAGTATGTTCATTTTGTGATTTTCAGTGTTTCTCTATTCGAGACAATTGCATGAAAATGGCAAGAGTTGAGGTAATTCACTTACCTGTAAACTGTGTGTTCCATTATCTACTAGAATTTTGGCCATCCATTCAACAGCAGCAGTGGCGACACGTCTAGAGTGTCTGCTCTGGAATCGTTCAAATCCTGTCTTTTGAATTGACCCCATAACTACCCTTCCGGTCAAGATACAGGGTTAAAATTTGATACACAATGGTCGCACAGCATTCGCTACCGAATGACACCTCCCCCATTGAAATCGGTCCAAGGACACTTTTGAACCCCTTATCCTGCTATCATACCCTTTGTTAATATTATCATTTAAAAGTCGAAAGAAATACCATTGTATTCAATAGCATTGGACACCGGCGACCCCAATGACATTAACCCTTAAAAGGTATAATGTAAAAAAAAACACGTTAACGGTATCATGGGTGTAATTTCAACCCAGTAAACGAATTTTACTTTATAAATTTAATAAAGACATGTAAATGAGCTTAGATATTGGTTTGGCAACTAAGTGATTGCGGATTTTATATAAGAAGAAATTTCCTCAAGCTGAGGAGGGACCCATAAATTGAGTTTTTTAACATAGTGAAGCTGTTTTAATTTTTTTTGAATGCATGTATGCGATACATTGAGCTTCTCTGCAATCTAGCGTGTAATCTGTGCTATGACGATCTGAATAGATAATAGCCTTGATATGACTCTCATCAAATATAACTAGACGGACAGATCGTTGCGCATTTTGGAGTGAAAAATCACCCGAAAGAAATTTGGCAAACCAATTTTGACACTGCCTATCTTTCAATGCTGCATTCCCATATACGGCACATAACTTTTTGTAAGCTTGGGATGCGTTCCTGCCTTTCCGGAAATGCAATAAAATATGTCTGAAATGCGTGTTTTGTTCTTCCATTTTCAAATTGATGGAAGTCCAAACAACAAGAAAACTATAGATTAGGTGCTTTGAACATGTTGATGACACAATAAAAGTGCTAAAACCATCTATCGTAAAAATCCGCAATGACTTGGTTGCCAACCCAATATATTATAAGAATGCCACATTTAATGAAAATTATAAAATTTATTTTTTACAGTTATTGCAAATAATATTGTGGTGCCTTTTAAAATTAGAGTTGGTACATATTGTACATCTAATAGTATATTTTCTATCCTCTTTCGTTGTACATATACAGCATCTTCCTTGCTTAGATGTGGATAGCGGTATTGGCTTTGTGTAACTAACAAAGTACAAAAATGAACATTTTATGATAATGGTATCGCTGCTGACGCCATCGATGATTACAGGAAAAATCAGTGTTACCAGTAATATGGTTTATTAATAATATTAGAAAAACAATTTACATGGGGTGATTTTTCATCCATGATACCTTTCAAGGGTTAATCGTGTTATAATGCGAACACGAAGCTCCGCGTTTGCCGGAGTCACCAAACAAGATAACTTTTACTTTTACATTGATTTATTTTGGCGTAGACACGCTCCTACGGCAAGACGGTAGCGTAAGATATGATTAAACTTGGAGATTGAACGATCGACTTGACGACTGACGATTTTGTATAATAATTGAATTTGAGAGAATTAGTTAATTGCGAGAAATTGAGTATAATAATGAGCCTGTCGAATAGAATTATGAGAATCGGCAGAAAGAGACGAAGGGTTTTAAAGACTTGAGGGAAATGAGTGGAAGGGTCAAAATAGGAAAATAACGATTTTGGACTTGAAATGGTGATTCGGGGATGAGTAATGATAGTAGTGATTGAGCATCGAGTCACGGCATCGATGTAAAAGTATTTGTAAAGATATTACTAACCCTAGTCGAAGGACCGGTGCATTACATTGTTAACGTCTTGGAATTTCTAAACGAATAATCAATTGGGAATTTTAATTATACGCAAATATCTCTGTCGTTGATATTCACATTAGCGTGTTAGAAAAAATTAGTCCACCCGGAAAAATGCGAAAAAGAAAGAAAACTCACCCTCTCCGAACTCAAACTGGCGAATATTTTCCACGGGGGACAAGGTACTCTATAAGCGTAGCTACGCTGCTCTGTTCTGGTGCCTCCTCTTGGTAGCTCGGCCTTTGCCAAGGACGCGATAAAAAGTCATTATATAAAAACGCGCGCGCGTGTGTGTGGTAAAAATGTTATTCCAATCCGAAAGCTTTGAGTTTGTAAAACTTCCAGACACATTATTTGTAGATACTCTTAACCACTCGCGGCATACGATTTACGTTTTTGTCCGCCATGCACGCGGAGTAACAATTCGAGTTGCCGCTCGTTGAAAAAATAAGCACGGGACTACTTCTGACCTTTCTCTCGTTCCAGACGGTAATGTCTAAGCAGAGGCGAGGAATATATAAAGATTGGAATTATACCCCGTGAAGGCACATGGAAATTTAAATGGCGGCTGTAAGAAAGCCGTGGAGATTCAGCCGCCGTCTGAGACAGAGCTCCTCAGTCAAGCGCGTAAAAGAAATTTCGTAACGGAAAGAGGTCCAGAGTTGATAGAAAGAGAGAGAGAGGTAGAAAATGACGCATAGGGAGGACGGCTAGATGGGTTGATGTAGGAGACCTCACCAGGTATTAGAAGGGAAAGGAGAGACTTGAAAGGGTTAGCTGAATGGGAACCGTGTGTATGCTTTTCTCGTTTGAGGAGCTTCGCGTTTCCCAGTGCCGTGCTCCGTTCTGTCGGCTCCACCGTCTCTCTGTGCGCGAAACATCTTGGCCGACGAGTACTTGGCCGCTGACACGGTGACATATTTTTTACGGGAGTGTCTTTCGAGCTGGATAGAAGTCACTTGGCTTGGAACCTGCCTAGAACAGGATTGTACGCTCATGAACATCGATTCCTAGCGCTCAGACAGCGGATAGGCCGTGAGAAGGTGCTCAGCAATCGGTGGTGCTTACAGATATTTATTCGTTTAGTACCGTATCAAATTCTATGAGGAGGAAAGATTATTAATACTAAACTAAGTAAAGTATTGAATTATTGTTTTATTACGACGTGCTGTTAACCTGTTAGTCGAGGAAAAAATTTTTGTTCGACGTGTTTCACAATGGGGGCTTTTTTCTTCAAAGTGATGGGTAATATCATCACATCTCAAGTAATAAAAGAAAATCATTTTTAACTTATTGATTTTATTTAAGTCGACAAAGTATTTTAATGATAATTAATATATAAATCAAATACTTTCAATGTAAAAAAAATTAATTCAACGAATTTAAATAATTATTTCGCCGTGTGATATTTCTCGAAGCAATGCGGTATATACAAAGCAACACTACAGTTTTTCCGGCCAACAGCGGCCGTTTTTCCGTGAATAGCGCTCAAGTCACACATTGCAAAAACGTGAATAATATGATGGCATATAACCACGCTAAGATTTAATAGATAAGAACTACATTAAACGTAATGCGTTCAAAATATTACGGCTAATTTCTATGACGAAATATTTCGTCATACGCAGTTAACAGGTTAATAATGTGTATAGGATATAACGTACACTCCCATAAAGAACTTAATAGAAAAAAACGTGAAAAGGAATTTACATCAGGGAGAGGTCGCTGGCGCAGTAGATTCGCGCCGACACACAGTGTGTAATTTGGCCGATCAAGCTGGGCAAAACTATTTTTTGAAAGAAATTACCGCTTTCATTAATTTTACTGACTTTCCTACTAATACGAAACATAATCTTATTCTTAGTGTTAATAACAATATATATATTTTCATAATTATTTAACATTTATACGTAAAATAAGAAATCCTCATCTTTAAACATTTTTTGTACTTTAACGGTAATAGTTATTTACATTTTTTCTGCTCAAAATGATTCTGTAAACTACCGCGCATACAACAATGTATATTTTTTTGATGTTATAAAGATTTAAATATGTTTAAACAATGTTTAAAGCGGAGTAACGGCCGAAATGCCCTAATTTTTATGAATATTTTCCAATTTACCCTAAAAACGAAACGTTCAGGAAAAAATTTAACAGCAGAAGGCGATAGGGCAGACGTTTTTCTTGGGGAAAGCATAAAGAAAAGCTGCAACAAAAATTTAGTTTTCGGCTAAGAAATTAAAATAATTTCACAAGACATTTAGTTTCGTCCGCTCATAAGACCCAAGACCCAAGAAAATACTCTTTCCCTGCAGCTAGAAGAAGTCGCATCCGTCCGTTAGGGACGGAACAAAACAAAAAAAAAGATAGATGTCGTCATGTGTCTGTAATGGCTCTTCGCATTTTCAATTGTTTATACCTTCAGCTTTGTACACACAAAATTGCAAAACTGTAATAAATAGTAATCTAAGTTAAAAGTCTACATACTTTTCGGAACAGAACGTAAATTACATGTTAATTGTTAGAGGGGATTAAAATGGTAATAAAAGGTCGTTTGGAAAAATACAAAATTGTAGACATATCCTAAATAAGTGAAGATAACAATACAGACAAACAAATACCATTTTCACCTACCGTTAAATAACAATTGTCGAAAATGTCTGGGGCTTGATGCGCTCGTTTAAAAGCAGTGTACGGAAAGTGCAACTTTGAGGGCTCTTAATTAATTATTAATCATTTTTACATTTTCTGTTTATATGGACATTCCACCATTGATTTACATTAAAATTTTATACATATGGACCATTACGAAAATTGACTTTTTTCCAACTAGATCGGCCAAATTACACACTGTCCGACACAGGAAATCTCCGGTGTTAAGCTTCTCAGGCCAAGTACGCTGCTTGGATGGGTTACCGTGCGCCTCTCTTTCTTTTCCACGATCCTAGAATAATGAACATTTCGATAAATTATTTACCAAATAGGTTATTATACACCTGACAGCCAAGTGATTGTAATTGCATTAACAAAGCTTTAAAGTTTCTTTGGAGATCACAACAAAATAATAAGTATCAAATATATGCTATTGCGATACAACATATCATACCGTTAAAATAAAGTAGGCAGTAGAGTCTTTAACGTCATTATCTATTTTCTCAGTTTAAATGTATAGAAAATACTATGATTCACCATAGTATACAATACCAATGGTAAAAGATACAAAAATGTTATATATTTAAATAGTGTGTGCATTTTTATATTTTCCTTTTGCACTTTTCGGGATATTTTACCAAGGATCTAGAGTTTTAGATGGTATCTGATTCGCCGAAGCTATTATCCAGAGATCACATAGAAAAAGTATCCCATAGATGATGGCGAGGCATTTGAATTCGGCCCCGTTAATTGGAAGCCAGGGAATCCATCCTTAGAGCTGCCACAGAGCGTGTTAATCTCGTAATTCTCGCGGCAATCTGTAACAGCGGCAGACGGGTTATTAGGTAGAAAATTGCTAGACACCGTATCAAAAACCCCCAATAAAATCGCTTTTGTTTCAGGAGACTACACAGACTATCGCATCTCCTACCAATTCATTAACATTATAGTTACGGAATAACATCAATAATATCATATTCCGCTTATAATAAATTGTAGCAAAGAACTATCGAGTCAAACTTACAAAAAGTGATGCAGGAGCTACGGTAATGACAGGAATAAAACTCCAAACTTGTATTTTGTGGAACTGAATTTGAGTTCTTGGTGCCACGTCACCTTTGGAAACCTTTTCCCATATTTTATGTACATACGCGATAGCCTAGACCAATGGTCCGCCAACTCATTAGTCGAAAGAGCCAAAAATCAGCAGCAGGACGATTAAAATTTTTTAAGAGCCAAATTTCTTTTCAAGAACCTGTCAAGAACCACATTTTTCGGAGTCGTTTCAAACTAGCTACTAAACATTACATACAACCAGATATAACAATGATCTTATTTATTGACAAAATTTTTGTGGCCGTCTGGCCGAGCCGCACTCAGGACGCTAAAGAACCGCATGCGGCTCGCGAGCCGCGATTTGCCGACCACTGGCCTAGACTGCTTGAATTTCATGCAAAACTGTAAGCCCTTACTGAAATGCTCGAACGGAAGCAAAAAAATATTAATTAACCTAACTTACACCTAACTCGTCTAAAACTATGGGTTCGCAGTGAAATGGTCTAAAAAATGCAGTCCGTGGCCTACATCAGGGGTGGCTAACAAGTCGATCGCAAAACGATCTTTGGTTGATCGTGAAGCCATTTTTGGTCGATCACAGCCGACAGGAGACGATTTCAGATTCCCTCCTACATTGACACTGATTAGTACACGAGCCACAAGTTTAATGTTTAATGTTTAGGCAATTTTAAACGTCAGGATTTGCGTAGGTAGATCGCAGAGAAGTTGGCCACCCCTTGTCTAGACCAGCGATGGGTCAGACATGTCCCGCTGAGAGGTTCTGTCCGGCTCGCCGCAAGTTTATAAATAATACTTACTGCCAAAACTTTTAATTCCAGTGTTTTCAAAAAAATAGTTTAACGGAATGCTCCTTTTTTTGTACACGCAGGATTTTCCATAGAAATTAAAATATGCTGTGCATATGTAAAATATAGTTATGAGAATTTAAATAGAAACTTCACTTCTCAGAATCAGTACATCCCGATTCGAACCAGATTGTGAGAACCTTTTGGAAATGCAGTTACAGTTGGATTCATCGCATTAGTATTACAGAATTTTTAAAATAATACTTGTTTGAATACTTTTTAAATTTTATAATACATTATATTCGTCCGGGAACATTTTTTTTTCGCCCACTACAGAAAAAGTTTGCACATTATTAGCCTACACTGTAGACTATTGAATGATGACATCGCTGCAAATCATTGGTTGCATTTGGCCATACAGGTAGAATCCAAGGCAAAAGATTTCAAGCAGTTACCGATATTACACTTCTATCATTTGAGTTCCGGTGCCGCTATTAACCATTCACGGCCGGAGACTTTTTTGCATATTGGAAAATAATAATTTGTTTGGCGATGGAAAGCTTTCTTTTTGTCAGAAATCCAGGAGGTTGAGCTACTAAAACTATAAATTACTTGCGTCAGTAATACTGAAAGGGTTGAATTACAAAAACTAAGTTTCTTTTGCGGAGTAAAGCGAAACTCGGCCCTCAGAATATTTTGCATTTCACATTCAGTTTATAATGAGTATATGGTAGACTACAAGTCGTAAGTTAATTCGATAGCTGTCTTCATAATCTGTGCTTTATCAATCCTTTTTAATTGAGTGTTTGAATCTGCTTGCTTAACAAGTATTTATGGTTTTTGTTGTTAGTGTTCACATAGCCGTCTATTCACATTGACTTGTGTATTTACAAAGCGAAAATCATAACGTCGTACCTTCTAAGTAAATATTATTTTAGCCGACACTGTTATCTCTTCCTTGTTTATATCTGGTGAAATGTTACTAATATAACTTCTTCGCGGATGGATATCTCTCAGCAATCAAATGTTTTCTGCTTTTTCCTCTTAAATGTGTAACATGCATCGTTATATTTTTAGATTAAATTATTTCACTCGACTATATCGACTAATTTTTAAGGAATTAATATAAATCAATCGAAAATTTAATATGAATATTTATCTGCAATAGAAAACAGCATACGATTTTCCAGCCGTTCTCTTCAGAAATACAAAGCGACTATTTCCATTATTTAGAATTAGACATAAATTGAAATTTACCAGATCTAATACGTCGTAGTATTAGATTTCACTTATCGTAAGGTAAAGTTAACAACACACACTACAGAATTTACTCCGATATTTACAGTACTTATATAAGAATTTACCTATAAGTCGAACGTGAATTTAATTTAATAATGAAAATACGAAAGTACAAGTCAGAATTGGTTATTATCGAGTTTGCTGTTTTGTATTTTTTCGGCTTCAACTGCTATGGTTATTTTGTCCACGATTTTAGGTTTTATCAAATTTCAGGTGTGTTTCGATCCACCGAGGCTATGATATGTTAACACATTGGTGACCGAAAATTTTACGTAGAAGTTAATTCATGTCACCGGCTATTTCTTCCGTAATTGAGTATGAAATTGAAAGAATCTAAATAAACTTCAGTATACTCTATTTATACATAATGAATTTAAATGAAACTTTGTATATATCGGCCATATATTATAGTTTATGCATATTATATATTTTAGTAATTTTTTTGGTGTGGTAAAATTGAAATAGCGAGTGCAAGTGCAAACACGAGTTATCTCGTGATCGGTCAACAAGGTTTTATCATGAAAACACGAGTTAACTCGTGAGTGGTCGGCAATGTGTTAAGTAACAAATTAAGAAAAATTTCAGTTTTCCCCAGTTGGCGAGATATTTAATCTTAGGTCCACTGAAAGTCCAAGCTTTTACCTCACTATCCACTATAATCCCTGTATATTGAGTTAGAGCATTCACTGACAGAAAAATCAAGCACATTTTCCTTGAGTGACATCGGTTTATTTGAAGGAAACTGTGAAATATCTTAAAATTGCACATTATATTTTTCTAAAATTATTCTTCACCCTCGGTTTACTCTTATTCCATCGATTCCAACTTACAACAGAAACTATGAGATATCTCGAAGTCCACCCATTTACAGTAAAAGCTGAATAATTACGACTAAAGTTTGGCTCGGTAAATGCAACACAAGTATCCCCTCCACATAGGGGGATCCCCCTTCGCGAACCTCCGACGCTCGACGAGGGAGAAGTGTAATATGATGCAACTCGGAACAAGAGACTGACTCATCCAATTCAGGAATAAAACTTCTTCATTTTTATCTTTCTTTTTTTGATACCTTTGCTAGTGTATTTGTGAGATTTTTCTGATTAAAATGATACCAAACACGACATAGTTTGAATTATATTTACTTAATATTTAATATATTTGCTTACTATTTAATATATACTTACTTACTATTTAACATAATTCAAACATATCGTGTTTGGTATCATTTTAATCAGAAAAATGTCACAAATACGTTAGCAAAGGTTTCAAAAAAAATCGAAAATGAAAACGCCCGATCCTCCAATTAGTATTGCCTCACCGATACGTTCGGGCTGCTCCCCCTATAGCTTGGGCCTCTCTGTCTCTTCTACTGTCTGTCCTTTTCTTTGTTTGCGCTTGGCTGGAGCCGTGATATAAACAAGGATTCGACGCCGCTAATTCATAAGAGAAGCGCCTGAGCCCCGAACTGTGTCGCATTTATCCAACTTTTACTGTAGTAACTATTTTAATGATTATAATTTATATAAAATCGGAATGCTAACAATAATTACTGACACCGAAGTAATTAGTATCCATTCATTGACGAATAAACGGAATAGTAAAAGTCACTGTAATCGAAGATGACGCGCAGTGTAGTAATCATTAACCCAGTCACTGTCAACTATAAGGTATCTTGTAGTTAACGCTTTAAGTCTGAATTAATAAGTGAGCAGTAATGACCAAACGTGTACAATAATTTTAGAACCAAAATATTCTTCGTAATATCATAAATTCCGAGACTGCAGTTACAATTATTTACCATATAAAACTAAAAACTCTCTGTCCCTTCCTCAAATGTTGATAAACAAATTTCCGAGGAAATCATTTTCTTGGCAGTGAATCGGCTAATTGTGAAACTGATCGGACTAAATTAACAAATCGTAACACCGTAATTTTATAAATCCTCTTACGTAAATAATTCTTTTTCATTTTAAAGAATACTGTTGCAATCTACCTAATTGCAAATTGTACTTTATATATATATATATATATATATATATATATATATATATTCATATATCAAACTGTTCCATGAATACAACTGTGTGAATTTAAATTATTATGCTTCATTTAAATTATCTGCTTGCTTCTTTGGAATTACCTGTGTAAATTCATGAGCAATTTCATCTTCAAAATCAACTATGCACAGTGAATCGTTTCTGTTCCTATGCGATCTTCCCCTATGATTTTTACATTTATAATTGGACATCGTTTCATCAATTTCGACGATTGACTTCTCACCAACAAATGTGTGCGTATCCGAGATTTTCAGATACATTTCAGTTAATTTATATACAACGGTAATAATAGTTACAAGCAAGATAATAGAAGAAAAAGAAAAATGCTAGATAATAAAATTGTCATATTACGTTACATGTGCAATGTCAAGCGCAATGCAATGAAAAGAGGAAAGAAACGATGTATGTGGATGACATCTGTGGAAAATCGTCGCGTCGGTCGAGGAGAAGCAGTCGAGAACTAAAGATGCTATCGTGTGTCAGAATAAAAAATACTTGAGAGCGGACATGGTGCCAGAAAGAGGCGTAAGGCGGGTGTGGCGTGCCAAAATGAGTAATTAATGGATATTTTATGTTCCACTTCTGAGGTATATTTCTTGACATTTTCAGAATATTACCGTGATTTTCGTATAGTTATCATTAGAATTATTTACAACAATCAGAATTACTAGCTCGGATATTTTAATTTATTTATTAAATATCTTTATTGACATATTCGCATTCTTTAGTGGTAATAAACCTATTTCAAGATGTAAGATAAGAAAAACGGAACGCGTACAGTAATGGAATTGTGATGATAAAACAGAGAATATGTATGTATAGCAAGTTGAAAGTAAGTTTTTATCGTTTCTTTAAGTATATTTTCGCAAGAATACCTAGATTTCTGTAGATGTAAGCTCATAAAAATAGTTCGAGTGATAGACGACCTACCTAGAACATCTCTGATTGTATTAATTAACGGAGAAACTTTTATTTTTCCCTCTATGTTATTATATTTCATACGTCCGTGAAAATATATTCAATTTGATGCGAGGACAAAAATATAACTAAAAGTTCAAATAAAGTAATGCAAAACCGAACAAATTATCGCAATTCATAAAATAAGAAAAAATAACATTTCCATTTATTGTACAACAGTTAACGCTTTGAATACCATAGGGATCACCGGTGACCGGCGCTATTGAATACGATAAAATTTCTTATGACTTCTAAATTGCAATAATCACGGATTTACTAGTATGTTCAATATTTAAATATTGCTGCTATTAAAGCAAAGTATCGCTGAATATATAATTATTTATACTTTTCAGGGTTCTATCGTATGAAGATATGATTTTAATAGAAAACATTACAAATCGGTAGAAATTATGAAACTTGCGAAGTACAGGTGGCGTTCAACGTGTTGATAATATTGTATAACGGTGAAAATGTAGACTCCAAATTTTTAAAGATCAAATTTTAAATAGAATTTCTTCTTAGTAAATAAAATGGCTTATAGTAATGTGGTCGCAATATTACAATAGATTAATTAGCTTAAAGAGGCAGCATTACCTTAAATTATTCCAGCACGATTGCCACAACTCCACGATGTTGGATGAAGTGAAATATATCGCAAAAACTTAATGATACCCTTTCCGTTCATCTATCATGCATCGCTACGTAAATCGCGTAAGACCGGATTCTTCTTTCAAGCCGCGTCTATAATATCGCTATTTTTCTTACTGCTTAATACCATCATCTATCATTACACTGTTTCATTAATTTTTTTGTCATTATCTTATAGATTGTACAAAAAGTGGATTGAAATTTCTCGTCTTCAGAATGATGAAACTATTGGAAAATTACCATACGATGTTATTAAAGGAACATAACTTTTTTCTTTTGATATAACTTTTACACTTATAAATGAGTATAGTTATTTTTGGCAAGATTATTACAATTTCGAAAAAAATAGAAATTATTTATTTCATTCAATACATTCCTGAAGGTTCAAAATATTATTGTAGTTAATTATGATACGCAGGATTTGTTGAACGTATTCGTTTGCTGTTACATTGCTTATTTTACAAAAAGGGTTTTGTACGTTTTTATCTTGGGAGTAACAGAATTATTAATAATTAACGAATCATTGCTAATAGACTATTTTTTAAATACATATCTTAGAGTTTTAGGAGAGTATAATTATTTTCAGTAAAATTAACACACTTTGGAGACAAGTATTGTAACTTCTTTATGTACATTTACAATATATTAATAGACTAAAATTTTTAAGTCGGATGTAAATTAATATTAATTATGTGTGGTTCACGTAATTCTTAGTCAAGTGAAATGACAGTAAATTTCAATAATTAATCAGTAATTAAACTGTAAATAATTTTAAACTTTTTGCACGTAAATAAATCAAAATCATAACTTACAAATATTAAGTAACGCATATTTGAAAAGCACTTTAAAATTTGGTCCAATGAAACGTAAAATTGAATCACCCGGTATATAAGTGCATTTCAGTACCTTCACACCTTGCGCACGCTTGCCTTGGAATATTTTAAAACCTATCTATTATTGTATTAAATTTTATTAAACGGCACCAAGTACTACATGGAGAATCAACTTTATATTCATAAAATTGAAACTATGAATTTCAAGGCAATTGGTATTAACATTATCTCACCCAAATTCCTTGAGAGTCATACACTCCTTTAAAACTGAATTTCTCCAGAAAAACTAACAATTTGGCTATTTTCTTCTTTAAAAACCAATTTATAAAATTATAGCATAATCAATTCAACTTACTGACGTCTCGTTAAACATTGAATCAAAACACATTTGTCTTTTATATTATTGTACGTTGATGTTTCTATATGTTGCAAAGGAGATTGTGGAAATAAGATTGTCGTAATAAACGTGCAAGTACTTTTGGAGAACTTTTCTCATATTATGTGTATATCGTAGCCTCAATAATTTCGTACCCACTTTGCCCTAGGATTATTTCCTTGATCTCACAAACCACCTCATAGCCGAGCCCGAGTATTTTTTGATTACCTGGAACTTATTTTTCGTTTGTAAATTAGTAACGGCTTGTAAATTAGATTCTTATCCATCAATTACTGCTCCTTAAAGTCTTGACCCTTATTAAAGACTTGAATATTTTTAAATTGATCGTTCGGCATAAACTTGTTTTTTCCTCCATCATAACTTCTATTCAGTTTCCACTTTGTACACTTATTATCACTATAGATATATCGACGAGGAAGAATATTTTTTTGTATAAATTGTAACACATTTTTACACACTGTGACATTTCGACTTTCCGTAAAGAACCGATCCAACTACTGCTAAACTGTCTCCGTTGCAACTCTACGTAGATATTCGAATTGTCATTAAACTTCCCTTACTTGATCTATTTACTTATTCCCGTTTATCGCAGTATCCCAAATTTCCAATTAACAACAAACGAATATAAATTGAATTACTGACATACGTCCGATTGCCCGGAAACTTTATACATTCCACCCATTTCTTTGTAGAATTCGCTGATGTTTCATTTTTGAGCAAAGCGCTGATGTGTTAGGATACACATAACGTAGAAAATTTTCCAATAAAGAATAGTAGGCGATGCTTATAGCCACTATTCGGAAGAGACGTATGGTATTTCAGAGTCACCGGTTATTTAGCGACACGAGAGAAGGGCCCCGGGTCTCGAAGAGAGTGGTTCGCCGAGCGAGGCGTTCCGAAAACCTGTAATTACGGACCCGGCGTACATCAAGCGGTGCCGCCAGCCGCCAGCCGCCAGCCGGCGAGGCCTGTCTTCCGTGTTCCTTTTTGTCCTTCTCCTTGTGTATGTGTTGGTCTACTCTTACCTCTCCGCTTCTTCGGCTCTCCATCTTTCCGTCTCTCTGTCTCTGTCCTTTCGACCTCGCTTTCGTCTTCGTTTTTACCTTTACCTGTATGTTGCCTCTCCTCTTCCACTGTTTACCCCCTACCCTCCCTTCTCTTCGTCCACCTTTCCCCTTCTTTCTCTCTGCTTTACATTTTCTTTGCTCTTTCTCTTATTTCATCTTCTTACTTTACTTACTTTCGGTTTCTTTTTGCCGTTCTCCTCTGCTTCCTTGCGTTCTCTGTCTTTTTTACCTATACTTATCTTTTGCCTTCTTTCCGTTTCTTCGTTTCTGCTTTCCCTTCTGCTCTTTAAGTCGCCGTACCGGCATTCACTCGCGGCTCTGTGTGAAGCCACCCAAAAGAAGGAGAGAAAGAGAAAGATTTTCTACTGCTTTGCCGTTTTTCCTTCCCGTTTCAACTTTTTTTCCAATATGACTTTTATTCCTTTCGTAATATAATTTCATGTATTATATCACAGTAATCATGTGTAATCTCTTGCAGCTTCATGTTTTCTTTCCTTGAGTATCGTTGTTTTCCTTATTTCTTCGCTCATTCATTTAATTTCTGACCCGATTATTCACCATCTGTTGACTTGATCTTTTGTTCGATACCTCGTTACTTAAATATTTTATAGGATTTTTGAATATTCGATAGTTCAAGTTTCTTTTAACAAATTTTCTAAATTATAATTGGTCGGGTAGGCCAGGCTTCAAAATTACTTGCACGTAACATGTGTCTTTAAAGAAATGCCGCCTACTTCTTCCGATCGCATGTCTTGGATCCCGCGTATGCCATAGTGCTCGACTCCGCCAGGCGCGAACCTTGTGCAACGCGCGAGGTGGCACATTGGGGCGACATTCGTGTTAACCCTATCGCTACCACAGGCAACTGTAGTCGCTTTGACATATGACGAGCGATTTAAGGTATTGCGCATCGAGTATCTTACTCGGGACATGTTGCAATAGAAGGAAAGATTTGTTGTTTCAATCGTCAGAGCAACTCTGTTGCAGTGAGACATAAGTGCAGCCGCTGACGGTGTTTCTCGCGCACCGTGTACTTTTGGCGCGACGGCTCGTTCAGCGGAAGTGCCGCGTCGGAAAAGCCGCCCATAGCGAAAGGGTTAATAGGTTTCCATTTATTACCAGTGTGTGTTCTTGTTGCCGTGGTATTCCCTGTATTCCTGTTTCAATGTATCGGTAACCTTTTCTTCTGAATCATTGGTGGATCGCATTTTAAATTTTATCGTTATTTGAAAACAAATACGAATATGTTTGATAACCGTGTCTCATTGACGTATGAAACTCATACATAAAAAGCCTAATTTTATTCTTTTCCTGTTTCTTCTTTTCCACTTAACTTGGTTTTTTATCCATTTCGTTATTCCTTTTCCGACGTAACGTATTAGCTTCTGATGATTTTACAATACCATTATATAGATGTAGAGAAATTATTTAACAGTAATTAATAACAATAGTATTAATGAATTTCATGAAAATCTCAGAGTAACTCATTGTTAGTATACAGAATGCCCTCGAATTTCGCACATAATTGGTTCCTGAAACGTGTGCGAATGTTGAAAGTTTGAATGTAGAGGGATAAGAAAAACATTAAAAATTGTATTCTAAAATATTTATTCCTCAGTATAAATAAGATAATGAGGAGTCCTTAAGCGTTTCCATATGTTTTTTTGTAAAGTTGAGATTCTGTAACTTCTAGCAGGCAATACTAGAGGCAATACTATAATATTAGAGAACCTCTAACAACAATGTCAATTGTTAGAATTGATTTTTTTCATGAACAGTTTTTGCAATATCGACAAAAATCTTTAAACAGTTGAATTTTTCAAAATGTGCAAAGTAGCGAATTGTGCGAAAGTAGAATATGCAAAAGTTGAGGGCCGCCTGTATTCGATACCAATGTTCCAGCATAGAGTCACTCAATTTTTTTTGCTATTCAGCCGATAAAGTAGCTTGTCCGTTTCGAACAAACTATTAATTATTATTCGGCCGTTCTCAATTATCGATAAAAATAATCGCTCCATAATAAACGGAACTTGTAGAATAATGGTTGAATAAAAATTTCTGTCAATTTTTTACCATAACCAAAAAATTATTAGTAATATTTAGGGGGGAGGCTAGTCTTTATTAAAAAGTAAATGATTTTCTATGATCCATCGCATCAACTTTTCTATATTTCTTTTGTCTTTCTCTTATTTCTGTCCTTGCTTTCACATTCCTTTCGCACCTTCTTTTTAACATAATTCAGCGCATTATGCTGAAAGATTTTCCGACTACATCGTTTTCTTCTCGACAGTTCTTTCCTCCGAGTCTTTCGTCACGGTAACATTTGCGGCGTTAAAGCATAACATCTTGGACGATTATTTGACGTACGTAACTGTAAAACACATCGCTGAGATCGGTCAAGGAAGAAACATTCCTTTTCGAATAATATCAGATATAAATATATAGAATGAGAAAAAAAATTTAACTCAGTGACGGTTTATTGTTTTTATTCTTCAAGATTCATAGAATTCTAAGCATTATTTATTGCGAGGCGGTTATTCATAGCATTACAAGTAACTTATAGCAGATCAGAAAAAGTGAAATCTTTTGTTAGAGAAAATATTTTATTGCATTTCTGCTTTGCAACGAGCTTACTCTTCACTTTTCTTGAACGATTATTGATAAAAGGTTAGAACAATGGTATTCAAACTTTTTTAAGATTTCTTACGTAACAGTCTCTTTATCATTTTTTTGATTGCACAGAGGTCCTTTAAAATTAACTACTATCAACATATACGTTACGTTTACCAAAACATTTGTTGACAAACAATTATTTCTTCAGGAAAGGGCAATCTTAGGCATCAAATATACATTCAAGGTGATGGGTGCATTCTGCTTTGCCTGAATCAGGCTAAAATTGCAACTAACAATAAGTGAGCCCTCCGCAGTCCCCCAAAGCAATGATGGGCAAACTACGACCCGCCGCAAATTGTAAAAAAATAGTGTAGGAATTTTCAATTTCAATATTTTAAAGAAATTCATTTAAGAGGCTGTTCCTTTTTTTGTATATACAACATTTTCAATAAACACTACAACATTTAACTCTTTTCACTCCATTGTCGCCGCAGCGGCGACATTGCAATAGAAGCTGATAACTCGGTTGTCAGGTAAATCCGGTGTATTTTTATATTTTCTTTGCACTGTAAAACATAATTTTAAAATGTTTACGCTTCTTTTTTAATGCCAAAGGAAGATTTCCTATTTTCCACAGATGTGCACTCGCACCATGTAAATAGTCCTGGAGTAGCTGGTAGCTCATAGTAAAAATTATTCAGGGTGCAAAGGGTTAATGAATTATATTATTGGCCCACCAATTTTTTTTCTTTTATTGTCTGATCCGTTCCTAAAAAGTTTGCCCATCACTGCCCTAAAGATCCCTTCGCGGTTCCCTAAAGGACCACGAACCCAAGTTTGCGAAACATTGCGTCAGAAAGGCATTGCTCAAAACATTGTATTACTCCAGTACTTATCAGAACGTAATTTCATCGATAGACCTATAACGTTTGCGTACACAGTCTATTTTGAAACTAGTGAAATTTTGAAATTTATATTGGTCGAATCGATATATTTATCGATACTTTCTGCTTGAAACTTGGTAGAATTGTAAGCTGCTGTCTCGAAATCGTCTCGCCGGTACAATTTAATGAGAAACGATTACTCTCGGAAGGTGTCGTACAAAGATTTATCATAGTAATTCAACAAATTATGTAAGCCTAGAAAAAAATAAATTGTGTAGTCATTATACGATGCCAAAGTAAATATATAGCAGTAAAATTACATCGAATAATTATTAGTTGTGACTTATGTTAATATTTAACAGAACTAACGTACAGTTCGAATGTAACGGATTTACGTATCACCTCCAAATATTAATTATTTGTAAACCACATTATGACTGAACAATTACATAATTTTTGTAAAAATAGTTTACGTACTAAAGAGATACATAAGATCTGTTTTATGTTTCAGCTTTGCAATACGCTATCAAACAATTTGTTATATTTCGAAATCATGCAGAAGCTGTTAACAGAAATTTATCAGTACTTGTTGCATATTATATGATAATTAATTAATCAAAGATTTTGATATTTTAAGAAATATTTCATTTCACTGATAACCATTGGGCAATTTCTAAGTCTGACATAAGTTACCAAAGATAAATAAGTACTTCTTTACAAATTACGGATCCACATATATTTATTTTTCGTAACTTTGATTTGTCTGCCTCATTTGCGTCGCTATTGAAAAGCGAACTACTGGTCTAATTTCGCTAACAATTAATAATTACTATTCAAGTTTCCAAAGAATTAATTACAGCTATTAAGTATTCTTATATAACATAAAACCTAGATTATTTTAGGCTTAAATAATCATATTAACATTGTTATACATAACTACCTTTTTACGATTGTAGAAACACAAAACTTTCTGTCTTTAAAATTGATTAAATTCTGTCAGTTTCAAAATAAGATCTTTATTACGGATAAGTCACGTTAGTGCATTCAATTAGAGTGACATCTATTGCATTAAGCCCGCGAGAGCTTAGAGCAAATTAGAAGTAAACTGTCGTAAAGAATTATAATCCTCTTGTAATTCCAATCCTATAATTAAATCTTATAATCACAACTTTGACTGCAACTGTTCGTAGAACATTCCACGTTCAAAAATAAAGCGTTGATTGCATTCGAAAAATCGAGTTCAACAAGCAATAAAAAAGAAGACCGAATCGTAATAACAATGTTAAAACACAGAACGAAATATTCTATCTTGCGGTACGACCGACAGGTGACAACACGATCGACTTATTCTCAATACTCCTTGTAGTTTTCTTTCTAACGCACATAAAAAAATTTCGTCCTTCGATAAGTGCGATTCCTTTATGACGCTCGAAACTCATATAAACACAACCTACCGCGGAAGTTACGCTTAACTGATCACTCGTTGGATATCGCACCGATACGCAAACGTGTAACTTTTTTCTTTCAATAAAAACAAGATGAATAGTCTCACTGAAGGACAACATTGACATTCGATTGCACACAATGCGAAGTATTTATAGGAAATTCGAAAGACAGTGAACAAAACGCAGAACGTAAACTGGTAAAACTGGTGCGGTATTAAATAACTCTTATAGTATGACAGATTCTGACAGAAACACGGCATCATTGTTCAACCATACCGAGCTAAAATACAAACATGTAATATATAATCTTTCTCGATATCCGAAGTAAACCTTTTTCGACAACCATGTATTCTGTTACTTCACAGAGTGATATAAGTTCCTTTTTTAATAAAGTCCATTTTTGGAAAAGTGAATTTAAGTTAGTTTTAGCCGAACATAGGCGTCTGCTTTTCGTATTTTAAATGACAAAATAAATAAAGTAAAATAGTCTTATGTTTTCGTCAGAAGAAGTTCAACTTAACAGGTTCGTCGCCGCGTCACCCATATCTGGGTGACGGGCATGTTTCCGTTCAGGCCCCGTCACCCAAATATGGATGACACTCTTCTTGTTCAAGTTAGATGGGACTTTCAGTTGGATTTTTTAAAGGAATTTAATGGAATAAACACTGAAATATAAATATAGGATATACAACATAAAATATTAAAAATCACCTTTATTACTTAATTGGTCTTATTGTTAGTTTACTAGCAAAGAGGAACGAGCTGGGTAATCTGGATGGAAGGGAATCATATTCTCTGCGGTACACGGTTCACTTTAAAATTGAATAACTAAAAAGTACCGAAAGGTATCGGGTTGAAACTTGCCAGATACATTCCTGAGACTATATACAAGTAATTTCTGCAAAGATTTCATGCGTCTACATGTACCCTTCTTTGTCATGCCTGCCGAAAGTTAGGGAGACAGTCAAACAGGTCCAACAAGAAAATGACTTATACAAAAGTTTCTGTTTTTCTTCTGTAGAATGAAAATCTGAAAAGAAAGATATGGATTTTCCTGTAAAAAATGAAGTTGACCTTTAACCCCTTAGCTTACAATAACGTGTGACACACGTGAGTCGATAAATGGAATACGAAATTTTGAAGTTTTCCAATAACTATTAAATTGAAAATATCAGTCGATCACGAGACGGTAAAATTATTTCTATAATATTAATATTGCAGTCAGTTGTGCAGAATGTTAAAGATCAGAGAGAAATTTTTATTTCTGGAATGGATTCTGGGGTATTACGCACACTGTCAAAATATAAATCGCAAGGCAAGGGGTTAATAACATTGAAGAAATATAACAAATAAAAAATTAATATTACATCGATATTCTCTCCACGATACTATGAAACTTTTGTACATAACATTTTTCTCTAAAACCAATGGTTCTCGAGTTATTATTCTTTTCCACCTAGATTGTCGATTCGTTCCACTGTGCGACAGTCGGATTTGGGCTCCGCAGAAAACTCAACTGAATCGCGCTGGACGACGAACGTATTAACGTGTTGCGCCATGCAAGCTTTCTTAGAAACTTTGAAATAATTTGGCGTATAAGTAAAGGAACTTATACCACTTTCAAATAAAACGCCTCGTATGTTCCATAGTTTCTTTATTCCTGCCTCTCATTGATTGCCTTTTGTGTTTTCTAATCTTTCTATAATCACGAAGCTACTTTACAGTGTCAAATGAAGTAATATTTGCATATCATTTGTTTGCACATATATTTCATCAAGATTACGACGGCCGTACTGTTGTAAGTAAAAGTGCAAACAGGATTAGTGCAATGTTACTTCTAAACAATGAAAACAATAATTTGAAGGCAATGTGATCAACGAGGTATCTTTTTCTAAATCTGTTATCAGTAAGATGAATATGCTGTGAACACTTTTCTTATGAACAGATTTTTATAATACGAATAAGTTCATTTGAAGAGTTGCCATACAATCTCTACAATGCTTTAAGACAGGTCGTGAGTTATGTCGTAATTATTGTTGATTGCAAGTAACAGCTACGCCGATTCAAACGATAAACAAACAGTTTCATAATTGTAGATTATTTCTTAGGAATTTGACCATTTCGATATAATTGTGCATGATTAACACTAGATTTACAAACATTTCTTATACAGAATGCCTCAGCCGATATTGATATTGTTGCGGCGAATGTTGCGGCGCGACATAATAAAACAACTAATCGTCTATGAAAATATCGAGTCTATTTAAACACGTCTGGTCAATCTGACACCTCACAGAGAACTCTCTGACATATTGTCATAAACATTTCGAACTGTCTCTGAAGAGACTGTCTTCAGAGACAGTTTCGTTACTCGTAATAGTTCGTAACAATATCTTCTACATATTTGTTCAGCGTATTACCGCTGCATGTTGCAAAATATCGGCCGATACGTTAAATAACGTAGGCCCTACATCATAGATTTCAAAAATGCTGTGATGCAAATGGCCGTTATGGTGAGCCATTCTTGTAAATAAAAGCTAATGTCAGTATGAATTTTAGAATTATTTAAATTGAAAGATCTCCTAAACTACTAACTTTTCGACATACATAAATCAGTACCTTTTTATACAGAAGCTCTAGCTGCGTCAATAAATGCATAAAAACATACGCCGTTTCATTTAAAAAAACAAAGTTGGCCTTCGTATGACCTTAAGCCTTTGAGGACTAGCGACGCATATATGCGGCCTGAGAAAAAATTTAATTATAGTTTATAGCCGCTTGTATACACAATTAGAGTTGAAAAATTGAAATACAACCGTTGAAATATGATTAAACAAGTAGTAATTTTAATTTATATGGATTAACAGTATAACTTGCTGATAAAAAGGTGCTTTTGGATAGCGAAATGAATGGCTATCTCTCAACATTGAAAAATGTCTCCGTCCCCAAAGGGTTAACACGGCCACATACGAGAAAACTAATAACACCAGAATATGCCCTGATCGGTACCATTCAAATCTCCTCTGAAACATTTTTGGCCACGAGCAACAATGGCGAAAAAATCAAGATGTGAAAATTGGCATACCCTGAGATATCATATATACTTGTTTCTACAGACATGCGTCAAATTGACGCATGATCGAAATCATAAATTTTCTGAAAGAACAACTTGAAAAGCAACGTAATTATACACTATTAGCTTATAAATGAATCTATGAGATACTATATATTAGTTAGTATATTAGTTAGTATTACCATTCATCTGATTTGAGAATCTGAATTTCATCTTCCTTTTGAGTCACTTCATTTTCATCCTCTTCATAGCTTATGCCAGGACACTCCCCACTTATACTGGCTATTTTTTTAAATATGTTATCACCTCTTCTAGGCACATTCGGAGAAACAAGAAAGGTCTATTTATCAATACGAAGTACAATTGAATTTCACAATAATATTACTAATACACAACGTGCACTAGTACTTTCTTCTTAAATGCAAAAAAAATTAGTAACAGTAACTTCAAATACGTTTTCACACCATGACTGCAATTTAGACACTGAGTTCCGTTTTATCTCCTGATGCTTAGCCCTTTTCTGTTTTTCCACATAAATACGTAGGATTTCAGATTTGAGATATCGGGTTCGAAGTATCGCTTGTGCATTGTTCATATTTACTTTTGATGTTTACTTTCTTGAAAAACTTACTCTTTTATCACGTTCATACTTATTACTGCAGTAATGCTCTCATGAGTGAGCCACTTTATTATCATTCTTATCCGTAGAGATTAGTGTACCACATAATGAACTTCAAAATTAGAAAACTTTGAAGAAACTGAATTTGAATATATATTTGTCTCTTTAACACTAAACCTACCAAGTCGATCAAAATGACCGGTTCGCAATTTTTTCTAAAAATTCCCTAAATTGATAGAGGAGCCATGAGGTAAATATTGCACTTCTATCTTATAAAACCTAAATTAGTTGATCGATCATCTTTTTTGCCTCTTGACTTCTCTTTTTCCAAAGTACTTATTCAGTATATCTAAATTTTAGTAGATATAACGTTGGTAGTTTTAGTGTTAAACGGATAAAAGTCAGAACAAGTGTTAGAAGAAAAATGTAATCGTTTTGTGTGATTTTCCTCATGAAACTCAAAATGCGTCAAAATGACGGGCCCCGGAAACTTATTATTAAAAATTAAATTTGAACCTTTTGTTCGTTATCTAAGTGAAATTGTATCAAGCAGTGTCGTTAAAGCTGTAAACGGTTATAACATGCTTGGAATTCTTTCTCAAATTCAGTTGCGAAGTTGACAAGAAATTTTGGTTTCCCCTACGATGAGGATGGTATGCTCGTCGACAAGAAGCCGATACAAAAAGTTGTCAAGCAATGGCAGTATCGTAGAATGCTCTTTAAGATTCCTCTTGCTTCGACCGAAGCCGCTCGAGGATGCCGGTCGGAAGTTCTTTTATTCGACTGGCTCGCTTGTGCTTCTCTTTACTCGCAGACAGCAGCTTACTTTTCACAAGAATTTTAATCGGTACGACGATAAATTGATAATTGCTTCTTACATTCTGTTTCACGTTAGACCGTAGAACCGCGACGAAACGAAAATGTTTTCCTTCAAAATCGGTGAATTACGAGCCACTTTGGTACCAGTTTGTTTTTCGTAGGAACTTTAATTGGTACCAAAATAGGTCTTATCACGGCGGAAAAGATATACATGAATAATTCATATGAAAAGAATGAATTAACTTGATAACTCAATAAAAAAATGGTGAAGGTTTAAATAACAAATAAAACATGTTACAGAACTTTCATCTTATATTATTTATATCACCTTTTATCGCATCATGGGAGGAAAAAAGCTCATACAAACATTGTCAAAAATAATATCACGAAACAGTATGTCCTTCGAAAGAATCGCAGGGAACGATCAAAATCAAATTTGCTTGTGTAAGGACTTAAAAATAAGATGGCAGTATTTCTCCTAATACCGTTCCGTTATATTCGATCCAAATGCTATTCGCCGGTATTTGTCGTATCTCTCTGCTCGATAGGGAGTATCGCTGGTTTCTTCGTCGAGAACTCGTCGGTAAGCGAAGAGCCGGTCGTTATCGAATGCGTTTTCGCATTGTCGTCAGAGTGGGGACCTATCATACTCTGGTGCGAATTTCAAACGAGCGATGGCGGTAACAACGAAAAATTCTCGATATAAACCGTCATTATCGACTGCGTTACAAACTCCTCGGACAAGTACTTCTTCTAACACTTGTCTCGCTGCAACCATACATTTCTGAAACTTCCGTATTATTTTCTTCGGCGGCAAAAATCATGACTAATAATATTTTTCATTTCGTAGATAATTTAAAAATCCCTGTTCACTAATAACATTGATCAGAACAATATCACGCTAAACTTTAAAACTGCAGGATTTCTTTTTCGTTTTTAAATCACGGTACCAAATTTCTAACCTCATTTATAAGTCAAACAAAGATTTGCCTTTCAAACTACAATACGCAACCATATAAAATTGATATTATTCCGAATTCTATAAAATTGTAAAGCCATGAGTTCTTGAAATACCATCGTAGATGTTACGGTGTCATGCATTTTAATATCAGCGTTTGTAAGAAAACCGGAAAATGTTTTCGCGCTAGTAGAAACGTCGTATGGGAAGAGGGAGATACGATTCAGATTCCACGCGGTTGATACATCTCTATACGCTTCGAAAAATTTCAATATCCTCGAACATCTTTTTATAGCTTCTCAGTATTTCGCTCTTCAGGATTGGGCAGCTTGGAATGCGAGGTAACGCCGATCCTAACATCCACCGAACGAAGCGAAAGGAGAATACAAGTCACTCGGAGATGAGTTCCGCTTCTATCGCGCTTGAACGACTCTTCTACATTCTGAGGTTACCCTTAGAAGACTTTTACCTTCGGATAACTCAGTTTGCTTATTTCTCGTGGACGTATTGCTGATTCGACATGTATTCTCGTACTAAATCTCTATTTTTCATCCGCACTTCAATAAGCACATTGATATGATGTCACCAAGTGATACAGCTAAATTGTTCAGATCCTTAAGTAAAAAATACTCTTCATACTTGTTCTTTCTGTTCATATTAAAAAGAAAGAAGAAAAAAACTTTCACTGAATAGGACATTTTTTGTTGTTGAAACTACTGTTCAAGATATATTTTCTTTGAATGTATTTATTATAAAAGATAAAATAATGATTACCAAATATTGATAAGAAATGAAGGTATTTGAATGGAATATGTACAAACTTTCTTCCAATTTTAAATATCATTTAAGCATTCTATTGCAAGTATGTACACGAAATTATTTGTTTCAGTTGTAAATAATTCGTCGACGTTAATATTGCGTAACAGCAATTATCATACAGAAATAATTATTCAAAAGTTAAACACTACTTGTAACTAAAAAAATCTTTGCTTATCTTAACCAATAATGATTAGAAAAGATGCAACAGACGAATAAAAAATATGCGATATATCTATATATCTCAACGATTGCGACAAAATCGATGTAGAGGAGGAGTAAATTTCATTCGGCAACAGAATTTAACGAAGCTTCTCATCGTGGAGGAAAAAAGTGTTCGGGTGTTGAAGCCAACAGCCCTAATAGTTCTTCGCGCGAAGCATTTCCTTCGACATGTAATTATATCTCACGGTACTGCGCTTCGAATAATTATAACTGCGAACATCATTAAGCAAGTATAAAATAAAGGAGACACTTGGATAAGCGCACACTGAAATTATTTTCACACTTTGGTCATTGTTAAAACTGAAAAGTCGGGTGAAAAAACCCACTACAGTGAATAGTAGATCACTCTTGAATTCATTTCTCAAGATGAATTTCTCGTAATACTGAAATTCGTCGATCCGTCAATGAATTTAGTCGTTTCGAACCAATGTAATGATAAGTTCTCAATTCAAGTTTTAAGTGTTCTCTAACAGAGACGGTCGTACGTTTTAATGACAGTATTTAAATCTTCGAAAGTGAAATTTCAATTGATTAAGAGGGGAATCTCCGTATTTTTATATCACGGAAGTGGTGGAAACATTGAGTGTCTCATTATCTCATGAAACAATGATTCATCGTTAAATTGATGAACGAACAATTTAAATCATTCAATTCAATGTAACACGTTTTATGATTTTATTTATTGAAATAATTATGTAGCTTAGGTAAATATAATACGATTACTGCCATACAGATAGATTCATGAGACTAAATCTTTGAATGATTTTTAAACATACGATTTGTAAGTTCTCATTTAAGAATATTATGATGCAAACAACAAATAACATATGTCAAGATAGACTTCATTAATTTATCAGTTTATTATTATGTTAATATTCGTTACTAATTATCGAAATAGTCACCAAAATTAAACCTTTCAGAATGTAATTTATTAATTAGGACAAAAATTATACGAAATTTAACGTTATCATTTTGTTTAAAAAAATGTTGAAGAAAGTAGAATAAAAAGGTTATTTTAATTTTGATTGGATATTTATATGACATGATAGTCAATAAGAACGCACCCTTTTCCTGCCACAGAATAACCGTAGAAAAAGCGATATTTGAAAACTAAAATCAGGGTTGGCAACCCTGTATTGATTCTCGTCGTTCGATCATGATCGTTCTATTATTTGTTGAAAGTTCGATCGATATTGTTATTTCGGGTAAAATTTATGGAATTTCACAGTGTCTTCATAATTTCGCAGTTACAAAGAACAACAAATATGTGTTCAAACGATGTATCTGAACAATGGTTAAATAAAGCGTGTGTATACAACGACCGGCCTCGCCTGGATAAATCTACGTTCCTTTTAAAGGAACTTACGCGACAATGTCTAAATACGAAAAAGTCTGTCGAGGAATTGAAACGAGAAAAGCTTCTTACGTTAAGATCTTGCTGACGAACATTTTTTCCCTTTTCTCGATGGATTCCACTTGACCATTCGCCTGTTGAACAAAGGTAGAATTACACAGCATGTTTTACCAGTTTTTAAAATTGTACCCAGAAAGTGATCTTACAGAATAAAATTACTGCACAAGTTTTATGGACTAAATAGTTGCGTCGTTCTAGCAACTTTATTGACAGAAATAAATTTTCTCTTTTATAGATAAATCACTGTCCAAACACATGGTAAAAGAATATTCGATTTTTGATAGTCTTTTGAAAAGCCTTAGAAAATTATAGATCGATCATTTTTCATAACAAATTGAACAGATTTAACAAATTGGTATCTCTTAAATTGGAATAACGAAAAGTACATTTAGTGTTATCACTTTTGCTAACATAGAAAATCTTACAGAATTTCTGAGTGTTTAATGATATTTACCTTTATAGAAATTAAAGGAAATATAAGAGATTATATCATATTTATTCGTTTGCATAAAACGAAGCAAATATTAAAAATATAATTCAGAATTTGAATGAACTCCATACAACAGATCTATGTATACACATATATACATTTATTTAAGACTGCATTTATTGACTCGTGATTCATTGTACATGCTGCTATATGTAAAGATCAAACCAGTATGTCCTGGTCTGTATTATTTAGAGAAAATATATGTAAATACTTATAAAATTAAAAACAGGGGAGGTATATTAATTGAGCCTTTTTGATTAAAAAATATTCAATCTATTCCTATCCATAACAGATAATAAAGTATATTATTTATGATTAATTTTTATTAACCGTTGTGTAACTACTTTTCCATAGTTGCTATGATCATTATATATTTTATAAATTACTTGAAAAATGTGACTCTATGGGAAAATTAAGTTATTCGACAAAAATAATATAACAATATATATAAATGTTGATTCAAGAGATTTATTGTTAATAGAAATTTGGAAATTTTTGATAGATATGTTTTGCATATGCCTGAAAAGATATGTACATATAAAACTTTCCGCCATGGTTACGTATTCTTTTCATGGCTAACAGTAGAGTCATCGAAACTGTGCGCTTCACAGTCTGACAGGATCCTATATTGTATCCCTACTACCCTTCCCATACCAATGCGATGTCGATCCTGGTCAGAGCGCAACCTTAGCTCAGTTTGGCCTGGGCCGTGTCGGCAGTGGTATCGTATGTTCATTCTATAAAATAACAAAGGAAGTTAGAAGGCATTTGGAGTCGAATTCAATAAGGCTATAAGACTTATAATAGATCTTTACACGTATATACAGACTTCAGGATTGCTTGTAGAGTATCTCTGCAAAATGGTATGTACACTTCTTTTCATCCCTTAACTCAGGTATATGTGCACTGAAGTGAGATGATTCATTATGACAGCTTTTCATTTCATATTTTCTCTCTCGTTCAGGTAGAGATCAGATTTCTATAGTGCGGCACTTCTTTTTTATTCGATGGAGCATATAATATATACATATAATAACATTGAAGCATCAATGTTGTACTACACCCCACCATTTTCATTATCTCTTTATGAATACTTCCTATTTGTTTAATATCTGTATGCAGTAATACTGCACACTGACTTGTTCCACGAATGTGTTCATATAATGTTTATTAAATGCTCCTAATTGTGTGGAGAGAATATTGAAGTTATAGTATGACAAAAAACAATTACTTTTGAATATCAATAAAGTTGCTGATCATTGATAGTGAAATATTTGATAGTTATAAAGCAAAATAATAATTATTATTATTATTACTTTAAGCTAATTACATTTTGAAGATAAAGTAAAAAATATATTATAAAAATTTAATTGGGTAATATTATACGCTATAATCTCGTAAAATTGCAAATATATCTTGCAAACTTTTTTTCTTATATGTGTATCATATTTTGTAATTAGAGATGAGAAATGTAAATAAAGCAATGTTGTAGTAAGGCTTTTACATTAACTGTTGCATGCAATATGGTGGAAGAGCTCAAATGCGATCCTTATGAAATCATATTTCTATAGCCTGCCCTAACAAAAGATCAGGTCATAGAGGTATAATGATCTTTCCTTTGTGTAGGATACCGTACCCTATAAATCTATTAACATCTATCCACCATGTCAAAATAATATTCTGTTCAGCAGTGAAGTTTTATTCAAGAAATCAGAACGTATTTGGGGTTGATGGTAGCATTCAATGGATTGCGTTATAATTTTTGACGATCAATACCACACAAATGTTCTGCGCGGACCAATAGGGATATATAGAAGCATCTTTCAATGCGCAGACTGCCAGAACCTGCCCTATGATTTTTCTGTTAGGCTCCACCCGTAGACTTCTGAGGGCAGAAAAAAAACTCCCTTAGGTGCTTAATTGGTATATGAGTCATCACAGAGCTCGATCGATCCAGCATCCCGGGCTGGGGTCCTTTATTCGAGGGCTTCAAATTCAGAGTGCAATTTCTCTCTTACTACAGCTACATATGTAGTTAACAAAGAATGCAATATTTTTTGATGATATCCTAAATAAATAATATCCCAAAAAATTACACCTTTAATATATAGATATACATTATTCATACATGTATATATCACTTTTTTTAATTTGTATAAAAAAGGTTATTCTTTTTATTTTCAGGTTTGGACTAATCATGTCCACTAAGAGGCGCCGTGGGCCTAAATTAAATATAGAAAGTAAAATAATACGTGAAGGCCATAATAGATAGGATGAGTGGATCTCGACAGAACGAAGCACGTTGCTTCAATGAAAACTCTCCACGGCCACCAGTACCTGGTAAGGTTTATAACGTATACTTCTATGTATATTTGATCATATAACTAACATTTTATTATTAAATTTAAAATATATTTACAAAATTGTATAAAGTAGTGAACTAACATCTATTACATGACAATTAATATTATATTGCCGATAAAAATTTAATGAAATAAGATTAGGAAATAAAGAACATAATTTTTGAATATCATTTCCTTTTATATAAGGTGTATTCTGTTTCACACGTGTAATTTTTTCCTAGGTTTATAAACTAAACTGCAGTTATTTATAATGATTATAGGAATTATCTTTTTTATTATATTAAAGTTTCACTAAAGAGAAAGAAATATATTAATTACTTTGAATTATATAATTGTTGCAATGTTTATATCTTATTTATAACTCTGTAGTAACTCTTTCATCGAGGCTTATAGTCATAGTTAAATAACATTAAACAAGCTATATTCTTTATGAAATTAATCTACTGTTAATTTTAGAAATTACTTATTATAAAATATAAATTGCAGGGGAGGAAACAGGAAACTATGTCAGCAGGTTCCGTCCACAGAGTCCAACTCTGACCCCTAGGCGTTCTTCATTTGCAACACCAACAACTTCAGGTTGCGATGCCACGGCACCTTTGGGATTTGAACCGGAAGGTTGCTGCAGTACCACAACTATGGAGAGCGATTCGCCTCCTGCGTGTTTGCGGTGGGCCAGGAACCTGCATTCTTTGCTGCAGGATCCAGTGGGCTTGGAATTGTTCAGGAAATACTTGGATCAAGAAGGAAGACCTCATGCAAACCCTCTTAACTTCTGGTTTGCCTGCGAGGGCCTCAAAGAGCAAGATGATCCTGAAAGAATACATCAACTGGTTAAACTTATCTACAGAAAGTTCTTCCTTAAGTCACAGTTAGCCATACCAGAAGATGTACGAAAGGAGGCTAATCGTCGGGTCAAAGAAGGGCGAGCGGATGAAAAAGTGTTCGATGCTGTACAATTAGAAGTTGAACGTCTCATTAATGAGACAACATATCCAAACTTCCTTCGGTCTGATATGTACCTACAGTATGTTCAATCCTGCCAGAATCCAGATTCTGGTGGATGTCCCAGTTCGGGGTCCAGTCGGGAGATGTCTGTTTCTTGCGGGCCAAGTTTATTGCCCACTGTTCACGAAGACAGTGAGTTTGTTAGTTCCATACATAGCTCACATTCAGCTAGTGAAACGCCTGGGGAATTGAGAGGTGAGCTGAGATTGACCAAAGATGTGCTTATGGCTACTCAACAAACCAGGGCAATGGATCTTCGACCAAAGCCAGAAGCATATGCTGGGTAATCATTCTTTGGAAAATTATTGTTTTCATTTCGGGCATTCATTATTTAGAATGCTAAAATTAGTCTTGCATCAATCGCTTTATTTAGCTGGTATTATTTTTGAGCTTGATGTGTGAACTTTCTGTAATGTCTTGTAGTTAATGATATTTGTCATTGAAATATTGTTACTATCATTTACAAAATAACCTAAGAATACTGTATTACAGAGAATCGTTTTTATTATATCACACGAGTGGTTTGATCTTTTCCTTACACTGAAACGTGTAAAATATCTATTAAAATGTGTTCCAATCTTTTGTTTGTTTTTCTCTTTTGGTTTGGTGTTTTGCGTGGCGCTCGTAGCATTTACTTGCAACATGGAGCTAGTCCATACCATATGCTCGTACCCAGACTGCACGCACAATATTCCTCATACAATCCAGTATCCAGACAGGATTCAGAACTTCAAAGCTTAAGCAGTGATGCACGAACAGAGTCAGACAATATGTCCCTCACCGACTCATCAGTGTAAGTTTGCTTTTCTTATTCTATGTACATAAATTTTTTAAATTCTCTTTCACTGAATCATGCAATATATATGTATGGCAAATCAGAAGATATTCGCATTTTTGAGATGCATCAATGCATACTATGTTTTGTGTTTGGCTTTGTTAATTTCATCCGCTCATATTTGCATTTCACGAAAATTTAGAAACGAATCCAGATACTTCTATTCGCTACATACTCCTCTTTGTGTTTTAATTTCAGAATTCTGGTAATTTTATTCTTATCGATGTGTATATATGATCAAAATTAATGCTTTCACTCTTCCAATCTATAAATATATCTTGAAGATGAAAAAAATACACTTATATATTTCCACACCAGTTGTTAGTTTATATTCCATAAGAACATACAAGTCCCCTGTTGTATTTCAGTGTTATTTTAATCTATAAAAATCTGTGTTACGTATATTTCAGGAAGATAAATAATGTTCAGGTTATATCTTAAATTCATAAGTATATCATGTACTGTCCTTAATTTATCTTCAAAAAGTAATAAAAAAAATGGATATTTCAAATTTACTGATAAAATAACTTCATGTATTTACTAACACATTAAAATTTATATTGTAATTATAATATGGTTTTAACTTCCATAAAAATAGAGTGTACTTTTTTTTATCCCGTATATAACTTATTTCCCCCGTTTAACTTAACTTTAATGTACATTAAAAATGTTATTCATAACATGTATCTGATACTTGCAGCGATGGATTATCAATGGGTAAACCACGGAGCAAGAAACAGTACGTGAGGCAATGTAGGGCTATTAAAGATTCTGCTAGTTTAAATCGTGATTCTATGTCACATCACAGTATCATCCCTCGAACTCAACGTGTGCCACGTGATCTTATGCATCCGCTGAAGCCGGAAGAATTTGCCCAAGTGCTTATCGAAAAGTTAGAGAATGTTAAACGTGAAAGAGAATCTCAAGAAAACCTCGATAGGCATTTGCAAGAAAGTGATGTAATTAGCATGGATGCACCCTTAGATATGCCAAGCGGAGCTCCAAAAGCTTTGGCTGATGCACTGAGAGAAAAGTTGTTGATAGAAGAAGACAACGATCAAGCAATTTTAGATCAACACGTTTCACGCGTGTGGTCGGATCTAACGCCTTCTCGATCTCCTGGGCTTTCTTCCCCAAGATTGCACTCGCCCGAAAGAAGACGTTCTACGCACAATTATCCACGGCCGTATAAACAAAGAAAAGAGAAAGATGTGTTCTCTACATTTTCAGCGGACAGTGGGAATATTCATGATTTTCAAGAAGGCAGTGATCTTGTCGGAGCTGGCTCCATGAGTTCATTAGGGTCTCATTTGCCTAAATCTAAATCCGTGCCATCCGATTATGCCGATTCCCTCCATAAGCAAGACCTATATCTACAAGGTATTGGATAAGTTTTCATGCGAAGTAATTTCAATTACGTGAATAACAAACATCAATTTCATTTAATCGGTATATTGATGTCTATTCTACTTAGTACTTTATGAAATAGATATTTAAGCTTAACTTATGTTCGTAGGTCACGATCAAAGGTTCCGAAGATCGGATATGACCAGGAGATCAGCGACAAAGAAGTCTATGACGGAATTAACAGACAGTGGTGTAAGTGTTGTAAGTGATGCACCACCATCGACTATTAGTAAAGACATTCGTCTTTTATCTTGGCTTAAAGAAACTGATAAAAAAGCAGACGTTAAACATAGTCGTCATGGGAAAAAATATGGATCTCGTAGTGGTTCTTTGGAAAGAACAAACAGAGAAACTTGGGGTGTTCCCGCTCAACCTTTTGTTGCTGATCCTGGAATGCCACCTTTACCGCAACCCCATACAGTGTGTATTGTACTTTTCCTTTCATACCATGAAGTGTATCATGATAACAAAATTGTTAATTACGGGATCTTTACGTAATCATATCGAAATATTCTATAGGCAACGCAATTAGAAGAAGCAAGGAGAAGGTTAATCGAGGAAGATAGAGCACGTACAAGTTGTAAACAACGTCATTCTAATATCTCTAAACAGACGTATGAGCCTACGTTACAAAGTCAATCTTATGTCCAATCAAACCAATCAACGTTAAAGAAAACAAGGCAAGATGCTGGAGATTTTACCACCGTTGTGTTCAGTTTCTGTGACGAACAATTTCCTTACAGGACTAAAATTCCTGGTCATAACGTCACTTTAAAACAATTCAAAGAATATCTTCCTAAGAAGGGCAGCTACCGGTAGGTATTCATAGTAGAATAATATTTATGTTGAACAATGGTTTTGAATTTTCGGGTTTAAGCCGCGTTGAATATTTTGAAACATCCGACGTTTTGCCAGCATTCCAGTTAGCTTCATCAGGGTGATCTATACTACAACACTTAACGCGGTTTAAACCAGAAAATTTAAAACCATTGTTCAGTTAACGATGGCTGCGAAAGCCTCAAAACCTAATATTTCTTTTGTTTTCAAAAAAATTCATCACAATTATTTACTCCAAGCTAATCTTGATTTCTAAGTATACCAATTGTTGTTTTCAGGTATTTCTTTAAAACTGAATGTGAGGACTTAGACACAAAAGTTATTCAAGAAGAAATAACTGATGATTCTGAAGTCCTACCGTTATGGGAGGGCAAAGTAATGGCGCAAGTCAAGGCGCTTGAGTAATAGACTGATAAAAAGGATACTCTCAGTAAAGATTGTGCTAACTTTGAACAAGTGCCGCAACTAATTTTATTTAAGAGGACCAGCATTCTATAAGGAAACCAATAAGGCGATACTCGATGTTAGTTCTAGTTCGTTCCACAAGAGCGTATGCATAATTCCTGTTGTACACTCAAGTGAAAAAAATACTTACATAGATGTGAGGTACTTGAGGTATACTAAGGAGGTATACTATCTAGAAAACACTAGAATTATAGGTAGAATATGGGTAGAATTGTCAGCAATTGCTTGGCAACTTTTCAGCATGCTTTATACTAATTTTCGGAAGTAAGGTGGATACAAATGTTATGTGAAACTAGATCGACTGCATCAAAGCAAGAATACTTTGGGCTAAGTTTCATTTTCACCAGTATCCAAAGATTTTCAATTGGATAAAAACTCTTTCGAGTATTTTTTCACATCCAAGAGCTATGTCTTTCATCGAATCGATGCCCAATGTATTGTAACAAACACTTTTCATCAGTTTTAAACATCTCTACCGTATTGCGATTACCAGTCAACAGGTAGAAATAATTCAAATCACGGTCATATGTAATATGACCAAACAAACTTTGTCTACCAAACATGTGTTGTTCACTTGCGTTTCAGCGACTAATTTAAAATAACTTTACTCTGCTTAGGGTTGCGAGGGTGCTATACGAGGAAACGCCCAATTTAGGAAATTTATCGTATTTTTGACGGCACTAAAACGTATTTATTTTTTGTGTAAAAATACGACTTTAAAGCGCTTATCATAATGTTCATTTTGTAACACATTGCTTGATTCGCAACAACAATGTTATGGAAAGGATTCCTGTAGAAAGGAAAAAACTTCTCCTTAACCTTTAAACTCCATCTGTTCTATGTGTTCACACCTAATCCTTAAAAGTTATTGGCTATACGCTCTTATGGAATTGACTGTATGTTGTGTGTTTATTTTCTAACATGTATTACGCAGGAGTTTATTTTAAAATATCAAATGGGCAATAATATGATAAAACCGTGATTTCTATTTTTACTGTCTCTTTTTTTAAATACGATTGCAGATGATGATTTTCATTTTTCTATTTTTTTTTGCAACATTTCATATGTCCTTGAAACATTACGTATATTTGATAGAACGGTTGTACTACAATGCTTTCCTAGTAAGATTAAAACCATGACAAAACTTACTAATATAACGTATAATGCAGTTTTTTTAGTATAATCATTCGCAAAACTACAGAAATTTTTTGAAAGAAGTATACCACTTAATTTTTTCAAGAAGTGGATACACCACAATTGCGATACTAGCTTTATAAAATAGCTAAATTTTACTTAAGATTTGTTGCTTTTTAACAAAATCTTCGCTGTAAATTGAACGCGTTTTCTTTAAAGATATGTAATAAGAAATTACTCAGGTAGTGTGAAACAAACGTGAATTATTTATTTATGATATTAGGACATTAAACTAAATATTACACAATTTATTCTCTCTACTACGTTCGTCAGTTGATAACGCCTAAACGAAAAAGATCACATTAATTTGCACCAAATTCATTGAGATTTTTTAGCATCTTTCTCCCCATTTTCCGATGCTTTGCTTAAAGCATACCGTATTTTAACATTCCAAAGATCATTTGATTAAGGTCGACAGCACAATTTTGAAAAAATACTACTAATTAAGAAACAATATTCAATAAAATCTATATTTATTTAAACAGGCTTTCGTTCATTTACATTTATTTTTATAACGGTTTTGCTCATTTTAACATATTCTTATTTCATTAATGAAAGAATTTGCTCGGATAATTTAGGTTTAAAAAAGACAGTAATCAAGAGGTTTTATACATTCTTTTGTACGTTGCATGTAAAAGCAGCATTTGGTAATTCGAAAAATGAGGTTCAGTTTTTTCGTCGCTGTAGGAATACTGTATCCAACGTCCTTTTTTATAGTAATGTTGTTGAACTGAGCAGACCGTTGCAGAATAAATATTACGAGACTCTCGAATCGTTATCGTTTTATGTGCTAAGTCTGAGAATGCCAGTCGCAGTATTTGTAAAAACGTCTAAAAAAAATTAAAAATTTTGCACGAAGAATTTTCAGAATGAGTTTTCATAATAGTTCTCAAACCAGAACAGAGTGATCATTAGGCCTTTTTTTATGAATTTTTTTAAACCTTATGGCCAAACCCAATGCAATACAAACAATGTAAAAAGGCGTACATTCTAGCTTGAACTTGATTTATCGCTAAAATTAAAGCTATAAGTCAATCTTACAGAACGAGTTTAAATCTACATTGAACAGAAAAGTTTATCTGAAAATTTCTTCTACAAGTACACAAAGATGTTTATACTGAGATATGAATAATATGATCTTTACAAACGATAATTTTATAATGTACGTGAGCCCCAGGAAAATTGCATATTTACGGATATTTTAATGAACATGGCTTCAATTGTTTGTATCTAATAACACGTATTCTACTTGCAGAAAGCTATTCAAACAGCGATAACGCTTGTAGTAATGTATTAATCATGGTTTTGGTGAAGGAAATTGTGTATTAGGTATTGCAAGGGAATAGTGATCTAAAATATCGTGTCTATCTTTGTATTCGTAGGTTTAAAAAGCGGAAAAAGTCATAACATCGAAATGGCCTACATCCTCTCTTGGAAAAAGATCCGATTGAAAATATTGATTACTAATGAAATTGAACATGTGGCATTAGGTTTACAATATATATTTGGCTGCCTTTTTTCGACAGTTATACTGAAAAGCTGGTCGAGAGTATATGCAGTAATGTATTAAGCAGTTATTGATAATTTGGGCGTTTAGACAATTTTTCTATGTACTTGCTCCTTAACACTAAAACTACCGGCGTTAAATGTATTATATATAAATATATTAAACAGGCACTTTAGAGAAAAAGGATTCAACAGGTGCAAAAGTTGATTAATTCAGTAATTTATGTTTTATAAGATGGATGTAGAATTTCCACTCTATGGCTCCCCGATAGACTTGGAGAATTTTTATAAAAAATGAGGAACCAGTCTTATATAACTACCTTGGTAGTTCTAGTGTTAATATACCTCATCTACTTTCAACCTGTACAGATATTTTTTTCATTTGAGTGCATATAATAATGTAAAGAAGTTATCAATACATTCTTGTGCAACGGATTCTACGATTTCCATCGGGAAAGAATACTTTGGTGGAAAAGAATCATTAGTGTTTAGATCGTAACAATGTTTTATCAGGTGCGAAAACTTGTGCCTTTTTAGTGCAGTAAGATCGAAGTAAGCCTAAGGAAAAGGTTAAGAGATACTTATAAATTGGTGACCAGGAGGTCTGATCTCGAGAAGATACATTAAGAATATCGGATTGCTTTTGCATGTATGATAGTCGAAATTTTATTGCGATATTTTCGAAGTTAGCAATTAACGCCAATAGAGCGCTAATTAAGGTATCATCGGTATGATATTTTTTTTTTAATGGAGATCATGTACGTACCGATATGGAGTTTCGGACGTGTATTCGTTGTTCTTCCGCTTTTAATTTTCTAATGAATAAACTGTAAAAATAATATAATAATTAAATAAATCTTCTCGAGTGATCTTCACGTACTGGTTCGATTCTCGTCGTCGCAAATGCGCTCGCTTCCTAAAAATCATTTTCAAAATTCTAATGAAAAGCAAATAGAATAATGTAATATTTACATTAATGAATTTGATCACGCCGAGAATGGAGGCGACGCATCGTGGCTGATAACAATTTATTGTATGTAATTGATTATCTTGAATTAATATCACGAATGATAAAGTGTTACTGTACCTAATTAATTAATAATGATTATTATTGTATATCAAAAGTATTGAGAATAATAATGCCATTTTCACTGGATTAAATGAAAATTATTGCTTTATTGTGTTATTTAACAAATTTTTACCAGTACAGCCCAACCATCTTACAAACTTTTTACTGAATTTTTACAGTAACTAGGAGGAAAAAGAAAGGCAAGCAATAATAATATATTTACTTAGCAGCGTTTAAATAATTCCATATTTCGGAAAAATTGATTAAGTAGACCTGTTAAAGTAATATCTTTCTGTGAAATCATCTTAATTCTTTTGCAAATTTTCTTCTTTGGTAAATATTTAATATAAGATATTTGAATACCAGCATTTCTTGTCTAATTTAACCTTTTACTTTTCAGCTCATTTTTTGATCCTGTGTCAACTACATTTCATTTAATAAATACTGTATTGCTCAATATTCCGTTCTTATTTTATTTAAATATAAGAATTAAAACGTAAAGAAATTTAATTTATTACATAAAGTTTGTATAAAATATAATAGTGAAGCATGCAAAGTATCAGAAATTTTAAGTGATTCTATTTTTAATTATTATACGAAATAGGGGTGAAAAATTATATTACGAAAATGTACATTTAATAATAACGTGACTAGTGGAACTTGAAAGAGTCATAAAAAGAGACAAATTGTTTTCACGTTATTCAAGTCCGAAAGGGTTGAAAAGGAAAATTATTATTAGATTCTTAGTTCAAATTAATTCGATAACAAACTTTATATTTTGTGATATTCAGTGTAATTCACAGAAAATGTTATTGACCGTTACATCGAACATCAAAGACAGTATTTTGGAGATTACCGCGCGTCACGAATGTCTGGCGGGGCACACAGCGCATGTCAGGGAATGGATTTTTAATAATTTTATCTTAGTCTAACATGTTTGCTGAGACCAATGACAGGAATACTAATTTATTTTGCATCCATATAGAAGTAATTTCCGCACAAATCTTTTGTTTTCCGCAAAAAGACAGACAGGGAAGATGCGAGTCAGAGGCAGGATAGGCAGAACAGACAGGATGAAATCGGAACAAACAACTTGTAAAATTTTGTATTTTCTTTCCTTTTAATCAAACCAGATCAAACTGGATTAATTCCATCCTGTCCGTCCTGGCTGTCCTGCCTCTACCCTGCCTCTGTCCTGTCGTATACACTTAAAGTATAAGAACACAACAACTTTTTCAATATATTCTTCCAACTAATTTACTAATGGTCATATTGTTGATTACATTATAATTGCTGAAGTGTAAGCTGTGCCAGTTGATGAGCTCGTAAAAGATATGATATTGTTTGAACGAGCACTATCATATCATGTTTTGAAATTGAATATCATATTTTACAGGAACGATAGGAATACAGTAAAGTATGACACTGTAGTCTGAAATACCTACAAGTATAAGAGTTTCATAAGATTCAAATTATAGCAGACACTAAATTATTGTTCTTATTTATCTACCTATGTTCTTAGTACATTAACACTAGATTTACGGATGCTGATTATATATCTATTTTTACTGAAGTGAGCCAATTTGACTCATACAAGAACATTGAAGTTTTTACCAATGAAAATAGTTCCAAATCAATTGAAATGAAAGATTTATTATTAAAAAATTCATTGAAAACGTTTTTTAAAAAAATGTATTTTATAAAATTATATTATTTCATTAGAAATTCTCTGTTCACACGCGATGTATAAATCGAAATGATGACAGAAGTGGGTAGGTAAGAAAGATAATGTAGCAGAGTAGCGACAAGAAGTGTGGATAATTGTTTGTATGTGAGGAGAAACAAATTTTGCCCAGGCCTGTTGTAAGCTATAAATTTCATGTGTTATGCGATTAACAGTTAAATCATTTTATGAGTCAAATTGGCTCATAACCGTAAAAATAGGTATACCACATTCGATAATGCGAAATGAAGGGGTCTGCGGGGGAGAGGAATCAACATTTACATATATTTCATTACGTAATTAAAAACCAACATATGTTTTTAAAAAATAATATTTAAATAATACACACACACGCGCACACACACATGCACACATACATATATATAGTAATCAAATTTTTAATAAGTCAAATTGGCTCAGTCCGTAAATCTAGTATTAAGGATGACTTCAGTTTCTTTATTGTTGGAAATCGCAATATTGACAATTCCGAATATGTTTCAGAAATGTATTTCTGTACTGCGTATCAGATCTATTATTATTTTGATCATAAAATGGTACTTCAATGCACAATGAAAAAGATAATCTCTGCTGCTATCCTTAGCATTTCTATTAACAGTAATTACCTTAAATTAGATTTAATGTGCATAATCATTGTCCATCATCAACGTATTAATTATTGATGTATACTTACCGTAAGAAACGTTTCCAATGTTATTGATACCATTTTTATAGCCGTTAGTTTAGAAGATTTTGAACTTCGTAAGAGCAGCAATTTGTATAGAATTATTGTTTCCGTTGGAAAAATATACCACATTGTCTTGCATCTGTGTATAACATTAATTGCTTTACCACAAGTAATTTGTAACACACTATTAACATGTTCCATGTCCTATGAGTTATAAACTCATCATCGAGTCTTGAGAGTCATCATCAAAGTATACTCTTCGCACATTTAGTGTGTAAACTATTTACAATTTTGTACTTAAGATATCACACTTTCTCATGTATAAGATTCGTACTAGGAACCATGATGGAAACATAAATGTTGAAAATCTTAAACAGTAGGCCCATAGTTGAACTATCATTGCTGCTAAGAAAATTTTTCCTCCGATAATAGAAGTATTAAAGCCTTAGCAGTTCAGAAACTACTTAAAACTTGTAGTCACTTTGATGAAGTAACGTAAGTTCTTACAATTGTGCATTTAAAAAGAGAAATTGAATATATCTAATTCTACAAATATTATATGGCATATACAGGGTATTTCACCTAACTTGACCACCTTAAATATATCGCTTATTTTGAATGATAGAAAAAATGTCAGAGGTAGAAAATAGTCTGTTTGATGGCGCCAATAGGGTGATGGGCCGATTTTTCTTCTGAAGGTTGGTTTTCGAGATTCAAGGTCGTCGTATTTTTTTTAAATGGGACTGCATATTTTCATTACAACAGTCTTATAGCTTATAAAAAAACGAATCCAACTAGTTGCAATATGTTGATCTTCACGTGACCTTTAGCGAAAAAACTATGAAATGTTTGTCAGTAACTTCAGTACGCGTTCGGGGACGGTAAATCAATGAATTTCAACTTCATTGAAACAGTGTACCGTGTAATTGTCCCTGGTGCTTGTAAACAGACATTCGTATTCTTCTTTCATCGGTTGAAGTATGTTTATAAGCATTTTTAGCGTGTTCGTCGTTGCTATTTGCCGGATCCTCTATCGGGATGTTACAGCGGCACGTGGCTACAATGTACCGTTTATAAAGGCTTTGCTATGCCGATACACATTATTATCAAAGCTATAATTTTCTCGCTAAAGGTCACGTGAAGGTCAACATATTGCACCCAGTTGGATTCGATCTTTTATAAGCTAGAAGACTGTTGTAGTGAAAATATGCAGTCCCATGTCAAAAACAGACGATGACCTTGAAATCTCGAAAAAAAAATAACCTTCAGAAAAAATTCGGCCCATCACCCTATTGGCGCCTTCAAATAGACTATTTTCTACCTCTAACATTTTTTCTATCATACAAAATAAGCTATATATTTAAGGTGGACAAGTTAGGTGAAATACCCTGTATAAGTGTTTGTACTATATGTAGATCATCTGCGGCCAGTAGTGTACCTGAACATTTCAGTAAAAAAGCTTGGACATGAAACATGTTAAATTTTATTTCATTATGTAATTGAATAACAAATAATAAAAAAATGGAAGGCATATCTATTTTATTTTCTTACATAGCATCATATAATTTTTCACTATGATTTACAAGTCTTTGTCCAGGAAAGCAGAGGAGAAATAGGTGTATTATTTGAGCAGCTGCAAATGACCCATTCCTGAATACCTCTTTTATGTCGTCTAATTTTAGAACTATCTAAAATTTTTAAAAAACATTAAAATAACCGAATACCAAGAAATAACTATATGGTAAAACATGTTAAAATATAACAAAATTTTTTGAAAATAAAAAAATACTTATTTTCGTGTAGGATAAGATATGAAACATTAACCCCTTGCCATACCATGTCTTTTGTCTCTGAATGCGCAATAATTCAGAATTAATAGCTGAAAAAACGATCCATCTCTGATTTCTAATATAGCGGAAAACTTAACGCAATATTAATAGCATAGAAATAATTTGATTGTATCGTGATCCACTGATATTTTTAATTTAATAGTTTTTGGAAAACTTCAAAATTTCCTATTCATTTTATCGCGCCACGAGTATCATCCGTTATTGTATGGCAAAGAGTTAAAGAAAATATTTATTTTACAAATATTTTATTACTTCTTCTACAATACATAACTTGTAAGTATATAATTGTTTGCATTAATACTGTTTATACTTACGCTGAGACCAGTAATACTGAGACAGGAAACATGGAAAAAAATTTGAATGAATAAAGGTACCGTGAATAGTATTTCTAGAAGATTGACATATCTAATAAGAAAAAAGGTTAATTTTTAAACATGGTTTGTACAGGTCATATGTTTAAAAAACCATTACAATATTTAAAGGAATGGTATATTCAAAAATAGCATAGATCAGGGAAGCCGCTTATTTGATCGCCGCATGCGTCCTTGGAGTTGCTCCGCCTGTTACTCCTTCCCGTATATTCAAAAGCTCGGTGATTGACGAACCTTTCAATTGCCAGGCGCGAATCTATTCACACGAGCACGGTGGCGCTTTCGAGCGACATTCGTGTTTAACCGCTCACGCTGGAAGGACGTGACACGTGTCGATTACGGTAATCGAAATGATGTGCGTGTCCTGCCAACTAAGGATAATTGTCGAAGAACAGTTTCAGATCGCATCACGCCGCGTGTAGGGTAAAACAATAATATTAGTAGTGAAAGAGTATGCTCAGATATGTCTTAAATCAAATAGAATTAATGAATTTCAATGTTTTTGGATTCTGGCGATGGTTCTGGTTAATTCGATCACTACATAACGCCTTACGGCAAAATATAGTGTTGCGTTCTAGCACGCGTGTTTGTAAATTAATTTTCAGGGCAAATAGTTAAAAATCTCCGCGACAGCAGAATGCCAAACTTTCTCGCGCCAAAGAATACATTGTTGTCGACGCGATCATCTTAGCGATACATTTTACAATCCTGTCTAGTCTCTGACTCGAGAAAGCCTGGCGTTCCCCTGCCGCAGAATTTTTTAACTACTTACGCTCAAAATTAATTTACAAATGCGCGTGCCAGAATGCAACACTATATTTCGCCGTAAGGCGTTACAAAAACATTAAATTCTATTAATTGTATTTGATTTAAGACATATCTGAGCAAACTTGTTCACTAATAATATTTTTGTTTTACCCTACACGCGACGTGGTGCGATCCGAAACTATTCTTCAACAAATAACCTTAGCCGACGTGGCACGCACGTTGTTTTGATCTCCGTGAGCGACGCGCGTGGCATGTCTTTCCAGCGCGAGTGGTTAGCTATGAATGTCGCCCCAATACGCCACCGCGCTCGTGCCAATAGATCCGCGCCTGGCAAGTGAAAGGTTAGTCAATCTTGGTTGGGTGAAGCAGATGGTTGGGAGAAGCAGGCGGAGTTCCTCCAAGGACGCATGCGGCGATCAAATATTTAAACGGCTTCTCTGATATAGGTAAAGGGATCATTGGTTTGTTAAGTTTAGATTCAGTGATAGAACAGTGGTTTTAACATTTTTAGATATAATAATATTCTTCCGTTTTTTATATTTGGATAAATTGTTACAGATTTTTATTTTTATCTTAAAAAATGTATCTTAATTTTTATAACAAGTAATTAATTTGTCTTAACAGCCATTAACAACACTGGAAACGTATACAAATGTATGAATATCAGAAGTATTAAAAAAATCACATACAGTAAAAGAAAAATAATATATTATTCAGAAAAAATGATATACAGTCAACCCTCCTATAACGCGATTAATTCGTGCCGCGTTCTATGGAAACCGTATACCGCGTTAAATGAAACTCGGAATTAAGTAAAATCACTTGTTAATCAGTTTGATTCGTTCTGCGTTGAATGGAAATTGCATTCTCAGAGCGTCAAGTTACGATGCGTACGGTTATGGAAAAAAATTTACAAACACAAAAGGCAAGATAATATGTTAAGTACAATAAAATTATTTTTATTTAACCGAGGAGTTGATACAAAGAAATGATAAAAAAATTAAACTAAAACTAAACTAAAAAACTGTTTTGAACAAAACCAAGAAGATTATGTAAAATTGCGTAACATAATTTCATGGGTATTGAACGCTCTTAACACTCATCCTCGCTTTCAAATATGCGTGGCCTAACACTTCGTTTTTTAATGGGCTAAATGTCTTCCTCATTTGACAAATCTTCATGTTGATTTTCAATCTTAGCTTTTTTTCTAACTGTACTGAAAACTCTCTATACGGAGCTACGCAGTTCCTTAACTCTCTTTTAAACTGTGCGCTGCGTACCGTTGAATGATCAGTTTGAGCGAAATGAAGTTCTAATTGGAATCTTTTAGGCTATGCAGTCTTCCAACCAGATCATCAATGCTTGTTCCATTTTAACCATATTGTTTCGCGCGCGGGTGACACGTTTCGCACTTACGGACAGCCATCTGCCATAGTTTTCCTTATCCTTTCCGCATGTTTCTTTACCGTTCGAATTGTAGATTCATTCACTCGATTTTGCAACAGACGATACTTTTTCTCCACACTTTAAACGATTTAAAATTTGGATTTTGTCTTCAAGAGATATAAACTTTCTTTTTAGCTGTTTTCTTGTTTCTTTTGTGCCTGGCATTATGCAAACCTGGGGTTACCAATTATTTTATTATTATTATATTACAACAAATAAAAAATATTACCTACAGTATTGTGTAATGTTGTCCAATTACGATAACACAAATTAAGCGAGCAAAGGCATTTTATCGAACACTAATCGTAATATGTACGTCTGCACGGTTTTACAGACAGTTTCCTGCTAAGTTGCACTTGAAATTGATGACAAAGTGGGTGGTTATAACAGCGAAAGTTCGGCAGCGCTATTGAAAAAAGAAATTCACGCAAATACGCAACAGCCAATCATACGGTGTATTTTAAGCATTAAAACAGAGCACTGTGAACAATCTTGCATTGTATCTTCGTTTATAGGGGATTCCCTGATAACTGAAATTGGAAAATGGTCATGTACCTTCACGAAAAAGAAGGGAATTCCCCGCTAATTTCAACTGTAAAAATTTAACACATAGATAAATTCATGCTATAACAGTGATGCCAGGACGTGGGATTTTTCCCTCTCATGCGCACTACCTAATCCTCAGTAACGTATATACTTCACTCAAATATGGGGTATCGTTAGATCCCCGCGACAATGGAAATACGGTAGAAATTACAGGAAGAGGACATTTTTTGGGAGGGGAGAGAGAAAATAAATGAACATGTATTTGCCAAAATTGGTGTGGCACGGAACGGGGTAACGAAAAACGCGGGAAACGAGTCGTTTCAAACGACTGGGAACTTCCCAGTGGGAAGGGCCCCTTACGCGTACCTACTGTTGCACATAGATACGTCCGTGGAAACAACCATCGTCAGGCTGTGACGTCTAAATGCGCGTGCGCACAAAGGCTCCCACGCGGGAGAAAAGCCCACGTCCTGGCATCACTACCTATAGAGAATCTTCTTAAACTAATTAAGTTGATGGAATGTTGTTGAACGGAAACCGCGTTATAAGAGTACGACGTTATAGGAGAGCCGTCGCAATTTTGGCACCGCGTTATGTATATGGAAACCGTGTTATAAGAGTACCGCGTTGTAGGAGGGTTGACTGTAATAACACTGTCCAACAAATTTGAAGGTGATTTCTGTTTTCCTATAGCCACTATATAATTCGTATAGAGTTCGTCGTCCTGAACACGAATCCGGCAACCAAATTTCTGGATCACCCTCTGTTTTCGAAAAAAATCAGCATTTGTAAAAACGGTCGTTTTCGGTAAGGAAGCTGGTATTACGTGAAAACTAAGAAACGTAGGTTGTTGTTCTTGGTCTCAAAAAATAGAGGAGTGTTTCCCGAGTATGTATGTATAAGCAGTTATAATATTCCGTATTAGTTAATAGCAGTAAATCACTGTCAAAGTTCAAAAACGAGCGGATTCGCGAATTTTTTACGCATTCACTTTCCATTTTCACGTAGAGGACTGTTGCTAGCACAAATTTACTGTACACCATTGGATTCTACGTACATTTCTGAATAAAAAACTATGAGCGAAAAATGTCAAACTGTTTTCGTTTCGGCTCAATTTAAGAAAATATCCATCGGGAGCGTGTTCCGACCGTTTTGCCGCTACGACGCCATCGCTGCCTTTGGGCGCCGTAGCTACGCGTAATACTTTCGCGGGCCCCGCGCATCGATATATTCCATTGAGGTAGAATTCTCTACCCCTTTACTAAAGTGTAAGGTCATACTTATTTATATCTTTTTTTTTTTTTTTTTTTTTACAGAGGGGAAATGCTTTACGCACACTCGCAAATGTCTTAGTTTGCGGATAGTGTGGGACTCCGTAGGCATATTGTTTTCGTATACCCACTAAAACCCCTCTCTACTTTACTCTGCTTTGCTCTTTAATTTAACTAATCAAACAATACTCGCTTCAAACAATGAATAAGAATTATTTTATACGGGCTATTATTGAATGATATATTAATACCGCTTATTATTCAATGAATAAGAATTATTTTATATGTGCGCGATAAATCTTATCATCATTATTTTCATAAATATTAAACCAAAGGAAAAAATCAAAGGGGAGAATGTTGTAGTATATTTAGTAGGAATATGATAGCGAAATTTTCTTTATTTAGAAGATTTGAAATGAAAGAAATATGTGGAACATGTTCTAATAACGATTTATTGCCGTTATCCCATATAAAATGATTCTCGTTCATTTTTTAAGGCGAGTGTTGTTTCATTACTTAAATTAAAGAGAAAAGCAGAATGAAGCAGAGGGGATTTCAGAGCGTATACGAAAGCAATAAGCCTACGGAGTTCCACACTATCTGCAAACTAAGACATTTGCGAGTGTGCGTAAAGCATTTCCCCTCTATAAAAAAAAAAAAAAAAAATATATAAATAAGTATGACCTTACACTTTAGTAAAGGGGTAGAGAATTCTACCTCAACGGAATATATCGATGCGCGGGGCCCGCGAAAGTATTACGCGTAGCTACGGCGCCCAAAGGCAGCGATGGCGTCGTAGCGGCAAAACGGTCGGAACACGCTCCCGATAGATATTTTCTTAAATTGAGCCGAAACGAAAACAGTTATGACATTTTTCGCTGATAGTTTTTTATTCAGAAATGTACGTAGAATCCAATGGTGTACAGTAAATTTGTGCTAGCAACAGTCCTCTACGTGAAAATGGAAAGTGAATGCGTTAAAAATTCGCGAATCCGCTCGTTTTTGAACTTTGACAGTGATTTACTGCTATTAACTAATACGGAATATTATAACTGCTTATACATACATACTCGGGAAACACTCCTCTATTTTTTGAGACCAAGAACAACAACCTACGTTTCTTAGTTTTCACGTAATACCAGCTTCCTTACCGAAAACGACCGTTTTTACAAATGCTGATTTTTTTCGAAAACAGAGGGTGATCCAGAAATTTGGTTGCCGGATTCGTGTTCAGGACGACGAACTCTATAAGAATTATATAGGGGCTGTAGGAAAACAGAAATCACCTTCAAATTTGTTGGACAGTGTAATCGGTATTTCTTTTCCGTTTCCAATGAAATGTGCAAACATTCAAGAAACAGAAGAAAATATATTTTCCGGCGGTTTTACGAATTTTTTCTTTAAGAACCACTGTCATAGAGTGACTAATATATGAATATTATAACGAATATTGTCCAAAGTAGATATGCCTTTTTTGTTTTACAAATTTTAATTGAGTACAATAAGGCTAGTTAATAACTTAATAATGAAGGATACTAACATTAAAACATTCTTATGTTGTTTAATGCAATACATAAACTTCTTGTGTATTATTTTTTGTTCGGAAGAGGTGATATTTTTACTGGTATGATCTGCAGTAACATGATTTTCTTCTGACTTTATCACCCAGGTCGAATTTAGCATGTGTACAGTTTTTAATTGATAACTGTAATAAAATATATTCATTCCAGGGTGCGGCGGAATACCATGTATATATAGAGGGTGTTTCAAAATGATGTGTCCCCACCTATCAGGCGTTGTTCTACACTTCCTGAAAGATGGACGTTTATGAAAGGACCGTGCTGCAAAATCCAAGAAAAGGTTGAAAATTAAGATTGAATATTTTATTGGCTTATCGTGTTCATCTCGTTACGTAGGTAGAATGTCTAAAAGGAACCATAGGTCAGGAATGAACCGTCTTCGTGCAAATTAATGTTAATTGTAACCATATTTGTAACGCCATGGTGTCTCTGGCGACGACGTGTATAATTATGACAAATCATCCGAATTTGTGGAATTTTAAGGGACAGAAGTTGAGGAAGATTTAGAACATAGTTCAGAAAGCAGATCATAATTATGCACGTTATCGCCAGAGTCACCATGGCATCACAAATACGGCTACAATTGACATTAATTTGCACGGAAACGGTCCATTTCTGACCCATGGTTCCTTTCAGACAGTTTACCTACGCAACGAGACGAATGCGATAGGCCAATAAAATGTTCGACCTTCATTTTCAACCTTTTCCCGGATATTACGGTCCGGTTCTTTCACAAATGTCCATTTTTCAAAAGGTGTAGAACAGGCAAGCCGCTTATTTGATCGCCGCATGTGTCCTTGGAAGAGTTCCGCCTGCTACACTCCCCGTGCACTCGAGAGCTCGCTGATTGGCTTGTCTTTCACATGCCAAGCGCGAACCTATTGACACGAGCGTGGTGGCGCATTGGGGCAACATTCGTATCTAACCATTTGCGCTGGAAAAACGTGCCACGTGCGTCGATCATGGAAATCAAAACGACGTGCATGGCACGTCGACTAAGGTTATTTGTCGAAGAACAGCTTCAGATCGCACCACATCGCGTGTGGGGCAAAACAAAAGTATTATTAGTAAAAAAGTATGCTCTGATATGTTTTAAATCAAATACGATTGATGGATTTTAATGTTTTTGGGCTTCTGGCGATGGTTTTGGGTCGAATTCGATTACGACGTGACTACAGGCCTTGCGTTCTGCTGTCGCGGAGTTTTTTAACTATTTGCGTTAGAAATTAATTTAGAAATGCGCGTGCTAGAACGCAACACTATATTTCGCTGTAAGACGTCACGTAGTAGTCGAATTCGACCCAAAACCATCGCCAGAAGCCCAAAAACATTAAAATCTATCAATCGTATTTGATTTAAAACATATCAGAGCATACTTTTTTACTAATAATACTTCTTTTATACCCTACACTCGACGTGGTGCGATCTGAAACTGTTCTTAAACAAATAACCTTAATCGACGTGCCACGTACGCCGTTTTGATTTCCGTGACTGACGTGTGTGGCACGTCTTTCCAGCGCGAGTGGTTAACTATGAATGTCGCCCCAATGCGATTCCGCGCTCGTGCAAATAGCTCTGCGACAAGTGAAAGACAAAGTAATCAGCGTGCTAACGAGTGCACAGGAAGGAGTAGCCGGCGGAGCTCCTCCAAGACCGGCTCCGCCGTGCAAAATTTCTGCGCCTCTGAATTATACAGATGGTGGTCCGTTCCACCGATTTCGATGATTCTTAGATACGTTGCCAGAATCATGAATCTAAACAACCTGTTCCTATACAAGTAACCCCGGATCGGCTTTCGTTTTTGAGATATTGGCAAGAAACTTTTGCTGCTTCTACATTGAATTTTGCCTATATATGCACATCCGTGGAAATTGTGTGTCAGCACGATACTTGTCGAATGGGAATCTTATAAGGATGCGCGAAAAATGTAATTCCACTGTTTAGTCGGGCCGCCTGACGGCGGCCCTCTCTAAAAACTACTCCAAACCAACACTAATTTACCTTTTCGTTATAAGCACCTAAATTAAACCAAACTCTTCGGGGGAAAGTATCCTGTTATGCACAATTCATCCCGGGTCCCTGCCCCCGAAGGGGCTGGTTTAAGTTAAAAGCAGAAGATATCAAAAAAATTGATTTATTTGCGTCGCTCAGAAAACAATGCGGTTGAGTCAATTTTTTTGATATATTCTGATTTTTGTAAATTGTAATAGAATTCATTCTATTTTTTTGTATATTTTCTGATTTTTGTAAATTTTAATAGAATGAATTTAATAGATCTCAGGGGCCTCCCATATGCGGCACGCGAAGAACCATGAGCTTTTAGTCGGTAGAAATCTCGACACTGCCCGCACTCTCCTCGAGGTGCGGGTGTTTTTGGAAGATTTTCTCATGTAAAAATAAAATAAAAAAAGGTGTGTGCACCAAAAAGATGAATTAATGTTAGTTGGAGATAGTTTTAAAAAAAGGCGACCCGACTAAGCATTGGAATAATATTTGTCGCACATTCTTATGAGGTAGCTTTTCGGCGAGTACATGCGACATCGACAAAGACCGTCAATAACGAACAGTAATGGACTTTTATCATATTCGCCATTACGAGTTGGGAATTATATACTGGGTTGTTCGGAAAGTAATTTCGTTCTTTTCCAACAGAGAACATAATTGTATTTATTCACAGTCAACTTCGCACTTAAGAGTCATTGTAAACTGATATAGCAAGGCTTCTGAAAGTAAGATGCAGGCGAGAGTGATTCCCAGAACCGAGAGTTTATTGTATTGAGAGAGTTGTTCCTCTACGTATTCTGGTTACACTGGTGTTATACAATTTTCGGCTTAATTTATATGTTTCCTGTTACGTGTGCGTCGGAGTGGGAGGCGTCTACCTATGTCTCGCTAGACGTGTCCCTTCGACGCCTGTAATTGGTGAAGGAGGTAATGCGGGGGTAAGGCCCTAAGCAGGTATATCTATATTAGGACCGACGTGTCATGAAGTTCCTCATTTGCATATTGTCCGCGGCTATGAGTTTACTTTACTAGGTATATTAATAATTGTTCAGATATGATTTAAGTGTTAGTACGATTTATTGCACTTCATGACACGGTCGCTACACTTCTTTGTAACAAAATTTCTTTCATTCTGCACAATAGTTTTTGTTTAGTGCCCTATCAAATATGGGGAGTCGAAAGCAGCATTTTCGGCATATCTTACTTTTTTACTATTGAAAAGATGTAAGTGCTACTCAAGCAAGAAAAAAATTATTCGATGTTTATGGAGAAGATGTATTAATAGAACGCCGGTGCCAAAAGTGGCTTGCAAAATTTCGTTCCGGCAATTTCGATGTTGAAGATGCGCCACGTTCTGGAAGGCCAGTTTAAGCTGATGAAGACAAAATAAAAACATTGGTTAATGTAAACCGCCGAATAACAACTCGTGAGATCGCTGAGAGATTAAATTTGTCGAATTCGACCGTTCATGATCACGTGAAACGCCTTGGTTTAATTTCAAAACTCGACATATGAGTTCCACATGTCCTTACAGAAAGTACAGTTCCGTCATATTGACGTCTGTGATTTGCTTCTCAAACGTCAAGAAAATGATCCATTTTTGAAGCGAATCATCACTGAGGACGAGAAATGGGTTGGATTACTACTTGTTCCGGCCAAAAATGCCTTTTAGGTCAGTTTTTTGCCAGCAAAGATCAAAAGTTTTAGGAGCGTGGAATCATGCTCCTGCCAAAAAGATTTCAAACGGTATTGGATCAAAATGGAGGATATATAATTCAATAAAATATTTATACACTATAAGAAAGCCATCTTTCATTTTCTCCCAAAAAAACGAAATTACTTTCCGAACAACCCAATAAAATCACCGGTTAATTTGATAAATATTCAAGAATTAAACGCTTACCGTAACATATATAGAGCTGGGGAACCGTAACTTGGCAGCTGAGACGGAAGGGGAGGATGCTCTCGCACCGCCTACCCCCTCCCTATAGCCCGCGTGTGCCGTCCTCTTATTTCCTGGAATTGTGGCGCTCAGCCTCGTGACCTATCATTTTGTATAGTCGTAGCATTGCCGTACTTTCACGTATATGAATATTCCAAATCGTCGGACCGAAATCTGTTTTACCGATATTGAAAAATGATAGTCTATGCAAGTCGATAACATCGGTATCTACCTATCCTGATTGTAAAAATCTCGTGCGTACGCCAATGCTTCGACTTTCACGCTCGACTTTGTGCTGTCGCACTCAGTTTCACGGCTCTCGCTTTCTCTCTTTGTCACGCAATCTGATTTATGTGCGTAGCTGTTTCTGCCAATAGCGCGTCACAATCGAAAATGCGTGAGGGAGAGGGATGTCCCTATCCGTCGGGCGAATCAGAGCAAATTACCCCTCAGCTGCCAAGTAAATATTCCACCAGTATACCTAGCTTAGAACAACCCCCTTATCCTTCGGACTGAAGTATAGTGAATACTATTTGAAATATCATCATATGATTTTTCAATGACTATACGCAATTATTTATACTAAGAAAGATACAAGCATCCAAGATAACAAGTCCAAGTAAATCTTCTCGAAAATTGACATAAATATTTTTAAACACGTTGAAACGAAAACTTTAAATATCTCGTTTAAAAAAAAGTGACTTATGTCACTTTCAAAATAAATAGCTATAGCATATTATACTTCCTTCAGAACGTGTGAAAGGCACAGAAACATGCAGTCACATCAATTGTTAGGCAATGTTAGTACGTCCTAAATATACTTGAGAACATATTTAATAAGTACTTACCTTAAAATTGTAAATAAGGCACACGCATGTTGTATATACGTTATATACATAGTGTCATATGAAACAATTATAGTTACGGCTATAGTAGCAGACGAATACAAATATGCAGTCATATAATAATAATAATATTCTCCGTTATCGTTGCCAATGTGTACGTCAAATATGAGCTTCTTCTCAAAAGTTTGATTTGTCGATCTTATTAGATCTATTATGTGAGGAAGGTATGGTAGTAACAAATATATGCCTAATGACGAGTAAAAATATACTGGAAATGAAAGTAGAAAAATAATTAAAATGTTTTCGAAAAATAAAATATGTTTTTATTTTAATATATTTTTGTATGTATTAATAATTAATTTTCATTTCCCTTAAATATTTTGGTGTCCTCATAAATTAATTACTTATTGATCTTTGATGTACTTACTTATATAGAATAAAAAGACCTTCCTTCCTTCTTCTGTATACTGTTGCAAAATAACGTTTTCCGGACGATTCATGAAATATTCGTAATCTCTTTTAATTACTTTAATTATTTCATGTGCCTGTAATGTGTGATCAATACTCAGTGGAGCTCTCTAACAATAAGTGTATATATTGCTGGCAAAATATTGTTGTAAAAACCAATTATTGTAAAACGTTAGTGTTTCATCTACTGTAAAAGTTCGTGTGTAATTTTCATAGTTTACAATACATACCTTATTCATTGAGAACATCATGTAAAAGTATATTGACAAAGATAAGAACAAAGTTGCTATTGCTATTACAAGTTCTGCAACGCCATCAAAATCTTTTCCCCAAATGTTAACAACTTCTATAGCCTAGAATAAAAAGTATTTGTAGCTAATGCAAGAATGTTAATATAAATGTTATTATGTAAAAGTATACTACATGTAGAGTATTGGGCATTAATTCGCGTGGATTTCGACGTCCTATTATCTTAAAAGACCGAAGCAGCTTAGTTTATGGATATTCAAACCTCATTTTCCCGAAATCGAAACATCGATTGAAAAAGTCTTATTCTATATTTCTCCTTTTATATGTTTATATGATATTACTCTATGCCTGCTTGTATATACGAGGGACATTTAAAAGGTTGCCATTTATTGTAAATAAAAAGTCAGTCATTTGAATGAAATGCTTTATTTTTTCACATATACTCCATTCAAGTTAAACCATGTAAGACAAGTCGAAATAAGTTTAGGAGCGTGTAAATTAATTATTACCAATATAGCATTCTATTATTTTTAATGCGTATATAGCATTAAAAGTCTACAAGATCTAATAATGTGCAGCTTTGTGCCAGGAAAGGCACTTTGCGTAAAAATGCAAAGTTAGAAGGCAGAAAGTACGCGAGTCTGCCACTTGTTAAGCTTTACAGTTATTTACTACCATCAAACAGAACGGAATATTGGAACTGCTCGGACTTCTTTTATTTTGAGGTAAATTTCAACTTTCGATCATTATTAATTTTTACAAAATACCAATTTTATCTCCGAAATCGACCGTTTTTTGCAACTCGATCTTTTTAAAAACTGACGGAGAAATTCTGTCTGCGGGTTCGTTTTTAGGACGAGAAACTCTCTAAGGATAGCCCAATAGATATTGCGAAACGGAAAAACGTTTTTTTGTAGAACAGTGTTATGTATGTATGTACTATGTTTTGTTTTGAAAGTGCCGTAAGTCACTTTCTTTTTATATCGAGATATGTAGGACTTAATTTTTAACGCGTGTAAAAATATTGATACCAATTTTCGAGAAGATTTGCTTGGACTTCTTATCTTGGGTAGTTATATTTTTATCAGTAGAAATAATTTCGTATAGTCATTAAAAATCACCAATTTTTAATACGGAAGAGTGACTTATGACACTTTCAAAATAGACGGATCATGTATGCTATTCTGTAAAATAGCATCCTTATCTACCAGGATGTTCAATTTAGTTTCCATTATCGCACTGGTAGATTACGTGAAAGGTCATTAAAATTAATAAAATATTCAGTACATTTGAAAACACGATACTTTACTGAAATAAATTTCAATTATACTGGATACAATTTCGTATACTATATTATCTTTTCTATGCAATAGACTCTTCCAATTATAAGATATTTTCCTCACAGAGATAACGTCGATCATGCTTATTTGAGAAATACATTGCACGGATATAGGAAAGTAATATGATATTATCATTATTGCGAATAAATCACAAACGAAAATCGTGCGTTCAAAATTTTTCCAATAAGAAATAGATATATGTATTCATTACATAATATTGTTACGCGTGGAACATCTAGTAGAACTAATTTTACTGGGTTACGGGATTACTATAAATATACTATATTTTTACTATATATTACTATAAATATTAGAACCAAGACATTCTACGGTCGGAAATCCTCAGTATCGAACGTGTCATATAATGCACGTTAAATGTTTTGTACAAGAGTGTCGATTCATTTATAATGTCGAAAAGGGGGCCTTACGTTGCAGTCTACGCGTAACAATGTAGTACTATATATTAATCCGTGAAATAATAATAAAATTAACTAGTCGAATCTACGACATATCCACAAAAGTTCACACGAATAAATTATACCCCGGCGACCTATAAAATATTTATTTTCAATATAATCAATGACACTTGGCTGGCAAAAAAACATTGAAAATATGGTGTTACGTGCATATCTACCGGCCGCAAAAGGTTTGATGGCGTACGGTAAATCTGGGCGGCAAGAGGAGTCTATCGCCCATACTTCCTATTTCCGCTATATCGTTCCTGGAAACCTGAAGCTCGGCCAATAACAACCAAAAACAAAACACTTATTTCGTCGTTCACATGACGACACAACGAATGTGCGGCCTTTTTGGCCAATAGCGCGTTAAAATCGAAAATACGTATGAACGAGGTACGAATAACGTCTGTATCCGTCTGACGAATCAGACCCAAACACTTGCCACGCGCCATGTGATCTTTTGCGTCCGGTATGTGCTTGCGCAGAAATTTCTTTGCCATTTACAGAAAAACTGTTTGTATAATTTTGTACATACACCCGTATCTTTATAAACATCAACAATATCATCCTACTGTATTATTTTTACTTACCTCTCTCTTATATCTGAAATTAAAGTTTTTATTGCATTTAAAGAAATAAAAATTCTCTAAGCGATCATTTATGTGAGATAAGCGACAAATGAGCTGTTATATTTGAACGTGGTAGAAGTCCCTTTCTTCTTGTGTTGAAACATTTGAGGGCTCGTAGAAAATCTTTCATGCTATAACATGTAACATTTGAGCCTTTTTGGACAAAATCATGAGGATATTTCATTCTATTTACTTTACTATTTGAAATGCGAAAAGAAGACACGTCTGTTCAGCTAACTTAAACACATTTTTCTCAAAAATGTACTTATATCACTTTCAGACATCACAGCTCAAATTAAAAAGAATATTTCCAAGTATAGAAGAACGTGATAAACATATTGCCACTGAACCATCGATCTTCTTCGGAAAATGCTTTGTATTTTTGGCTGTGCGAACTATCACAGTAAAAAAGTCGTTTCCTTTTTCACGTTTTCTTTTATCCCCGGGTTAGAATGCATCCATCTCTCGGTAGGTTTATTTATCGTTTACTTTAGTAAATTACGCTGATCGATGCGATTTTTGTTACAAAGAACAATTACACTGATCCGCGCACCCTTTTTAGAGGTTAATATTATTGTAAAATCCATTTTTGAGGAAATCAGTTTTAAGGAAAAAATGCAATTTTTCAAACGTCAGTATTTCTGGTCGTGTAAACGTAAAAGATATTAAAACTTTTTGTAAACACAAGGGTTCTGTGCGCCCCCCCCCCCCCCCCCACTACCAAAAAGACTAATGGATATGACTTTAATATTATAAACATTTAGACATATTTACATAATAATCGAAGAGAAGACACAAATTTTCGTGGATATTTTCCGATTTATCTTAAAAATTAAAAGCTCGGGAGATAATCTAACAGCAGGAGGGTATAGACAAGATATTTTTCTTAGGAAAACTATAAAAGAAAGCTGTAATGGGAATTTTACTGTTAATTGAGGAATTAAAACAATTCTGCAAGACACAATTGTATCTTAAGATACTATCAGATATTGTATTCACATTGCTGTCCTTTTATTCATGCTATTACGTAACTTGCTTTACTGTTGTATTTATTGTTTATAAGTCATTATATAATAAAAATAATAAATTAGAAAGACGTACCCTATTAATGTACTATTTGTAAAATTATTACAATGTATTTAAATAATATGCCTACTACAACTTCGAAATACATAACAGGATTATACTTACTGATTGTTAGTAGTAAATACCTTATTACAAAAGACCCCGGCGTTAGAGACAACCGAATTGCATACATTAAGTTACAAAGAAAATTAAACTATCATATCAAACCTTGTGTGACTAACTGTAAGGAAAAAAAGATACTTTTAGTACACCAGTATTATTATTAGAAATGTCATGGTGCACATAAACAATATTTATCAAACACGAATGACATTTTACTGATTGCACTTTACCATAAGAAAAATTTAATTCTTCGCAAAATTATTTAAAACACTTCAAAATTCTATAGTTAATGAACACTGAAACTACTTCTTTAGATATGAAGCAGATACTCGGTAGAAACTCAAAGGCACGACGTTCGTTCGACTTCAGATCATACATTTCTGGCGCGATTGAAACAAAAGATACTGTATCATTAAGTAACCGATTTACATGCAACGGAAATTGAACCTTCATTACTTATTAGTCGAGCAATATGCAAATTGCTCTTATGCCGATAAGGTATATTCCTCAAGTATCAATCATTTCTTTAACCAGAGTTTAGAAATACTACGTCTATGCATGTTTAACAATGTGAAGGGAAAATGATACACATCATTCATTTTTAAGAACCACTTGTACCGTTTTTATCGTTTTTTGTGTTTCCACGTACTACATAATTTGCCATTATTCTACCGTTAAGGGTTGACGTACATAATTTATACATAATTTTCCAATCATTTTTCCTCGTGTATTTTATCCACTTTATCTTATGTAACTATTCTCAACTGGCTGTAATTGTCGCGGTTCCGTTACTTATCCAAATTAAACAGTTTCATAGAATTCGTTTTACGGAAAATGTTGCAGAAATTGATAACAACTTACAGTTAGCTTTAGCTGTTGGCTCTAATTTTTCAGATTGCCAAACTGACAGAAAAACGGGATGAATTTCTTCAAGCAAAACAGTTATCAGTTAAATGAATATTTATGGTCATTTCTTGGGATATCTTATAATCAAAGTAATCTTATCAAATGTTTTAGCTGCATCGTTGTGTTGGGGACTGTATGTCTATCGTCGATATTTGAGGTAAATGTTTCGTTCCAACTATTTATGTAATAAACAATACGACAAGTATATTTAAGTGTTAACTACGTGAAGTTATGTTATGTCAATCATCATGGTTCGGTATAAAAAAATGTTTGATTGCATTTTTAAATCTTAAGCGAGCCTATCGTTTCTTTAAAAGTGCATCAACAATTTACCCTCCTCACAGTCCCTATGAATGTGCGGATTCTTTCAAGAAGGGAATCATGTTAAATCTGCATGAAATAGAAACGACGATCGTGCTAATTTGAAATATATGTGCACTATATTTATATTTATGTGAATTCTTTATTTTTTATAAAAGAAAACTTCGGTGCTTGAACATTATAGATATGCATAGACATTTCTGATCCAAGCACTAAATCACTTAATAAATGCGTGTATTATGCATTACACCAATCATTATTTTGATTTCATGGACAAATTGTTAAGGATTTCCAAAAATTTGAAGAAAGCAATGAATAACATAAATACTTATTTAGTACTACAAAATTGTTTATCGTGCTGCCTGCTGAAAGTATCTAGCATTTAAGTTAGTGAAGTTCCAGTGATGACGTTACAAATTTGGGAAGTACTATTTTGCAAACTTTGCAATAAGAAAGATTACTAGTACTATGTTGGTCACATTGTAAGCCTTTGTGCATTGATGGTGACCAACAGTGACTCGCAAGTAGTCCTCTCCGGTTATACTAACCTAGAAGATTAACTGATTTAGCAACAGGATTCGCTTTGTGTTTTGTGTCAGTTTTATGAAAAACTTGAATTAAAATGCCAGAAAGTGTGAAAATGGAATCGAAATCTAGTAAAGACGTCAGAAGTAGTAAAGAAGATGAAAAAAATGATTTGGTAAGAGGAAATAACATTTGTGGCATAACACGATATTGAATGATTTTGCAAAAAAAAAATGCAGTTATGTTTAAAATAATTAATATATCTTCTATTCATATACTTTGTAAAATTACATAATTCCATCGGAATTATTTTTCTTTTAGAAAGCAAAAATATTAATATTTTATACATAAATAAACATTCAACAATTGTTAGCATATAATAAATTAATCATTTTGGTATGTTACAGTCCGAAGAAGATAAGTTGTTACAAGAAGAACTGACTAATCTTGTCGAACGCCTACAAGATCCCAATACCAATTTACATTACGCTGCCTTAGAGTCGCTACGTTCTCATATTCGGGCTTCTACTACATCCATGACCAGTGTACCTAAACCTCTGAAATTTATGCGACCTCATTATGATACTATGAAAAGCATTCATGAAAATCTAACTGATAAAAAATCAAAAGAATTATGCTCAGACATAATTTCAGTTCTGGCTATGACCATAGGTGAGGGCCGAGAATGTTTGAAATATCGGTTGACCGGGTCTGCACTGGCTATCGGAGAATGGGGGCACGAATATGTTAGACACTTGTCTGGAGAGTTGGCAGGAGAATGGGACGAGGTGGGAGGAGATGATGCCGAAGCTACGAGCAAAAAATTGATTGCTTTGGTTCATGATATTGTACCATATAATATGGCACACAATGCTGAAACAGAAGCTTGTGATTTGTTAATGGAAATTGAAAGACTTGACCTTCTGGAACAATATGTCGATGAAAGTGCATACCAACGAGTTTGTCTATACCTTACAAGCTGCGTACCTTATGTAGCAGATCCAGAAAACAGTACTCTTCTCAATGCAGCTGCTAAATTATACAGAAAATTTGGGCAATATCCACAAGCTGTAAGGCTGGCAATGCAGCTCAATGATTTACCACTTATCGAAGATATATTTACAAAATGCACGGATCTGTAAGTATAGGTTACAGCCATATTTAATTTGTAATGAAATACAGAAATATCCTTAAAATTAAATGTATTCTTCTAGTTCAGTACAAAAACAATTAGCATTTATGTTGGGGCGTCAGCAAATCTTTTTGGAACTTCATGAATCCACTGTCGAGTATGATGATTTGGTAGAAATAATGTCGAATTCCCTACTAAATTATCATTTTCTTAATTTGGCACGTGAATTGGATATAATGGAGCCTAAAACACCAGAGGATGTGTACAAGTCACACTTAGAAAACTCTAGACCACCATTTGGTGGTGGTCAAGTGGATTCAGCCCGTCAGAATCTTGCAGCAAGTTTTGTAAATGGTTTTGTGAATGCTGCATTTGGTCAAGATAAGCTACTGATCGAGGATGGAAATAAGTGGCTGTATAAAAATAAAGAGCACGGAATGTTGAGCGCAACTGCATCTCTTGGTCTTGTATTATTATGGGACGTTGACGGTGGTTTAACTCCGATTGATAAATATCTTTACTCTTCGGAAGATTACATTAAGTCTGGAGCGTTATTAGCTTGCGGTCTCGTTAATTGTCGTGTAAGAATCGAATGTGATCCTGCTTTGGCTCTCCTTTCTGATTATGTTTTACACAGTAGCAACACGATGCGTATTGGCGCAATTGTCGGTCTTGGCTTAGCATATGCTGGTTCCAATCGCGAAGCTGTGCTAGGTCTCTTAACTCCTGTACTGAACGATCCAAAGTCTAATTGGGAAGTGGTGGGTGTAGCAGGACTTGCTTTAGGAATGGTTGCAGTCGGTTCTTGCAATGCTTATGTCACCACTTCAATCATACACACCCTCATGGAGAAAACAGAGGCAGACCTTAAAGATACATATGCACGATTTCTACCTTTAGGTCTTGGGTTATGTTTCTTGGGAAAGCAGGAAGCAGCAGAAGCTATAATAGCTGCCCTGGAAGTAGTTCCTGAACCTTTCAAATCAATGTCCATGACATTAGTAGAAGTGTGCGCATACGCAGGTACTGGAAACGTCCTTAAAATTCAACATTTATTACATATTTGTTCAGAGCATTATGAGCCAACTCATGAGAAAGAAGATAAGAGTGATCGTAAAGACAAAGAAAAGAAGGAGGATAAGAAAGAAGAAAAGGAAAAGGACCTCAGTTCTAAGCAAGCAATCGCTGTACTTGGCATTGCTTTAATCGCAATGGGAGAAGAAATTGGTGCCGAAATGGCATACAGAACGTTCGGCCATCTGTTGCGCTATTGTGAACCTGTAATACGACGTTCCGTACCTCTTGCTCTTGGGCTTATATCAGTTTCGAATCCGAAATTGAATATACTTGATACGTTGTCGAAATTCTCACATGACAGCGATCCCGAAGTCGCACACAATGCCATATTTGCAATGGGTTTAGTCGGAGCGGGAACAAATAACGCACGTCTCGCAGCAATGTTGAGACAACTTGCCCAATTTCATGCAAAAGATCCTAATAATTTGTTTATGGTTCGTATTGCACAAGGACTGACGCATCTTGGCAAAGGAACCTTGACACTATCACCTTATCACAGTGACAGACAAGTATTAAGTCCCGTTGCTCTAGCTGGTCTCTTAGCTACGCTTATTGGCTTCCTCGATGTTAAAAATAGTAAGTAGATTTTTATTATACTCATCAAACATATCACCGCTTTTATGGCACATTCATTTATTAATTAACAAATGTTCTACTTTTCAGTTATTCTTGGACGTTCGCATTACCTCTTATATACGTTAGCAGTAGCAATGCAACCTAGAATGCTTGTGGCATTCGACGAAAAATTGAATCCGCTTGCTGTACCAGTAAGAGTAGGTCTTGCTGTAGACGTTGTAGGACAAGCAGGAAAACCAAAAACTATTACTGGTTTTCAAACGCATACAACTCCCGTTTTATTGGCATATGGAGAAAGAGCGGAACTTGCAACAGAGGAATATATTCCTCTGACACCAATAATGGAAGGTTTCGTTATTTTAAGAAAAAATCCAGACTTCATACCTTAACTAATCACTTATTTTCCAACATACTTCGTATTATATATTACTTCTAGTAGAAAATGTAATAAACACTATTGCGTGTATACAAATTATTTCCCAACATGTGAGTTCTTCATTGGAAAATAGAACTAAAAAACAAACAATGGTAACACGTAAAAACTTGTTTCATATAAATATCCGATGACATTATACAAATAAAATAGGTTTTTGATAATATCTGTATTTTGATTGTAAAGAAAATAAAACCACTCTGTTTTTTTAACGTTATGTATATTTCAATAATTAAAATACTGTTATAACGTGTAAAAGTTTAAAAAATTAGTCATTACAAATTTATAATTTAAGGGATAATTCATAAAAATATAGTAAAATCTTATTCGTATATAACTGCATTCTGTTCACAGTATTACAAATATTGGCAAGATAAAAGCTTACAAGTTTAGTAAATTATTAGTCCCATATATAATGTATAATTTTTAAACATGACTTATAATGATTAATATGGTTCTTAACTATCAAAAATTACATCAATGTATAAAAAATGTAAATAATTCGATGCTCGTGTGATTACGTCATTTTATATCAATTATAATCAAGTACATTAATATATCTTAATACGTAATCTCAATTAAGTCATTCATGTAGTTTTACATTACCGTTAATTCACACATTAACATAATGCTTGTTTAGTTAAAATTCTTATTAGTATGCATATAACATATGGGACCTTAAAAAAAGTATTATATAGAATGTTACAGTTCCTACATAAATAATTTAACATTAACATTTATTTTCCTTTCTTCACGTCACCTGCACATTCTGTTTAGTATATTAATATAAGTATCAAAAAAAATTCTGATTTTGTGCTCGGTAACATTTAAAAAATTTTTAGAATCTATTTGAATTTGTATTTAATCTCACTTGATCTCACTCATGTTCTTCACTTAGAATTCTTGTAGATTAAGCAGCACTTCTTTAAAATCATTTTCTCGTGGCAATCTTAAAAATCATATAATATTCACTTTATGCAATTTGTCTATCATGTGTATGTATAAAAATATAGAATCATTAAACATAGCGTTTTGAGCACATTTACATCCATATTATATGTGGAACGTCTCTAAAACTTAAATTTACAAGTATTAAAATTTAGTACATTTAATCTATATTCTGTCATACAACATTTCATTGCGTGAGTTTTTAAATGTAGAACGAACATGAAAATGTCAGTCATGGATGCTTAAGATGATCATTACATTCAGTCTATCTTTCCAAGTTAAATTTTAAAAATGCATCTATTATAATTAACCGTATGTATTTGTAATGAATGTTTAAAGTACTTTGTGAAATTATGATATGAAAAGTGAACAAATTCCTGGTTGCGTCAAGAGGACATCTCTTTCACCAGTCAGAACTCATCTGTTTCTGCAGTAACAATGTTATTGCCGCTTCTTCCGTTTACTTTTGAAACGAAATTGATTTCATGAAAATATTACTATACATATCTAAATTTTAGATAAAAAATATAATTTGAATATTATATGTACATACACATACAATAAAATATCTATACGATATTATATAAAAATAATTTGTAGAAAAATAAACTTATTTCTGACATTGGGCTTGTGTCGTACTCTCGAAAAGTACAAGATATTTAACTTCTTAATCACACCTATTTTCTTATGTGATCATCGACTATCTCAGAGTTAAACAATTTCATTAATAGAAATAATACATTGCAATTTAATGGCATTTTGTGTCAAGCCAATGTGTAATTGAAAATATATGCATACAAAATATAAGTTATAGATTTCGTAATTTATAAAAAACCTAATATTTTGCTTTAAGTGATATCTTTAAAATGCTGTACATAATAGTCCATTAATGAATATTAATACGACGTGAGCTTTGCCATTTTTGCTCAACAATAATACTTTGTTAGATATGTTAACAGTAATTTGTTTCCATATTACAATGAACTGTGACGGGTGCTAAGACATGATGTGGCGATCCTAAATGTGTTGTTGGAGATGGCAAGCAAATAGATCGCCTTCTTAAATCGAGTTCGGTATTACTACCGACAACTAATAATGGTTCTGCAAATGTTTGTTGTTCGGAATCATCATGAGGCGTCATTGTACTATATCCATGATCACTATCACCACCAGGTGGCTTTCTATAATTACTCGAGACCCTGTATGGTGATATCGGAGCGATGCCATCTCTCATAAGAGAGTCTAAATTATTTTTTGCTTGATCTAACTCCATTGGTTCCGCATCACCTTCTAAATGTGTCATACGTAATGCATCAGGTGAAGTATGAAGATGCAGACACTGATGTTCCAAACCTGACTGTACTGAACGAAGTCTATAACAGAACAGTATAACTCCGAGAATCAGAAGAAATGCTAATATCCCACCAGCTACTGGTCCAACTGATGGCCATTCTCGTACTCCAATGTCTTCGGTTGATTGGGAGTCTATAAATTGAAAGTTTATCTTTAATTTAACGTAATAATTCCAGAAATAAGATCAAAAATTGAACACATTAGTTTCCATAAAATATCATTACATTTATATCATGTGATTTTGGAAATCGATAAAATTACAGTAAAATATGAACATTTTATATGTGAATTATACTATGTTTGAGAGATTGCGTAATTACTTACTATATGTTCCATCGTTGAGAGGAATAAAGGAACCGAAGACACCTCTAAAGCACAAGGACATGTCAGAACAAAACGGAGTATGTAACGAAGTTTCTCCATCACTGTCCATATGGCACCACTGACATCCTACGACGCCTAAACAGCTTTTTTCCGATTTAAATACTTTACAGTCGACGGATGGACATGTTATCAAATTCGTAGGTCTTATCCAAGACATTTGTAGATTTCCTCCTTGCTCATATGGCGCTGGACAAGGCTCTAAGTCATTTGTATTGTATTCTCCACAATTTGATGAATATAAAGAACACTCGCAAGGACATTCACACTCTGTCTGCTCCATCCTTTTACAATTTAAACATGAACGATCCATCTGTAACATTAATATTTCTATTAATTGATGCAAATAATTAAATAATAACTATGAGTAACAATTTCTATAATAATAAATGTGAACAAACTCAACAATAAAACGTTAAGCATAATAAATTCATGCAGTGAACTACAATTATGATATATGCTTACCGTACTACATGGACAGAAAGCTCTCCATAAATTGCAAACTTCGTTTACAACTCCTAAAAATACATTAGTTCCTGGTATAGAAGCTACTTGGTATTTGACGCAATGTTCACCATGAACTATGTTAGTAAGTACTTCGTCCAGAGATGTATTAAACTGATAATATCTTTGTACAGTGCCATCTAAATAATTTACACATTTTCGTTTCTTAACGAAAAATTCATGATTCAAAATATCATTTGCTACTAATAATTCTTTGTGAGTTAAATGTTGTTGCTCCACTTTGCCCATCGATTCTAACAGTGCAGGATGAGATACTAAATATCCCTTGTCATCCATTAGAAAACATTTTACCGTCGAGTTATTACAAAAAGGAAATGTTTCTTGAAGATACCGCGCAATATAGCCCATTGGAACATCCATAGATACAACTGCTATGACACCGTGATTGTTACTTTGATTTTTTTTATGATAAACAGTGTGACTTAAAGTAACAACATAACCGAAACCACCAGCATCCAAGTAAGGTGGTGTAAAAATTAGTTTCCCAGGATGCTGCAACGATTTTCCATACCATATCCTTCGTTTCGGATCAAATCCAGAATCTAATACAATTCCAGGATATACTTCTAATACACCACTCGCAATTCCGACAACATGTCTAAAATAAAACAAATTCCATTATAGGAGAAAAATATAAATAGTTGAAGAGATTAGCAATTATATACCTTCTTATTACGAAAGGATTTAATGGACTCTTTGCATGTCTGTTTTTAAAATATTCTAATACTTGAGCCAACAAGGTTACATCTGGTCTAACAGACTGATGTAGACCAGGGTTCGCTAAGAGTCCTTTTGAGTCTTTTATGTACGCCATATAACTTTGTGCAGTTACAGATGTACCAGTTTCTAGCAGTTTGAATTGCTCCATTGGGGATTTGAAACACCAAGGAGAAAAGTAAACTACTCCTGTCGCTGAAAATGAATTAACATTTCTTTAAAATTTTCAATACATTTTACACTTGCAACCGTTGTTTAAAATTACTTTTCTTACATAATGTGAGAAGTTTGTTTTGAAAGCTGCAAAGTATATTTTTATCAGCAATCGTGTGCAGAAGAAGATCTAAACGATGGTGTAAAATATTGGTTGTAGATGTTGGTGCAAGTTTTGCAACAGGTAATGAACTTTCATTAGTTGTTGATACTAAACATAGTATCAAATCTTCATAAATCAAATGCTTCCATCTATACCATTTCTAAAATACAATATTTATGTCTATACGAATCTTATGTTAGAAGTTAAATTTTGTAAATTCTCAGTATTAACCTACCTGTTTTCCCAATTTTGTTTCAATACTAGTAGTACCCTCAAACTGTTCGATCATTGTTGTTACAGCTTTATTGTTAATATTTTCAATATCTTCTAAATAAACTTTAAGCGGTTGATCCGTCATTGTTTCTGGCCGTGGAAAATCTTTATGAATCCAAACTATTCCTTTAGTATCAAATAATACTGCATATGTGTTGGATCCTGAACTGAAATATGTTATATCATCAAGGAAGTCTCGTAATTTGATATCTAATAACAGCATCACTTTCTCTGTAATCTGCCCAATAGTGAGAATCATGGTCTTGCTGTACAGTTCGAAGTATGGATCCGATAAGTAATACTCTTTTTTATGCTCTTGAGAACACTTCAAACAAGAGAATAACTTTGCTATTTCATATCCAAGTATGTTTTGTGTTGGAAGAATTATAACGCTATCATTTTTTATGGATTCTTTAATACCTATGTGTGGTTCTTGGTCTAAAGAAGAAAAGAATATTTTAATTCTAATGTTATGTAGTCAATAGAAGAATTATATTCTTATAATATCAAGTAGAATAATAAATTTAAGTTATAACAGTATTTCACAACTTACCAGACAGAATTAAAATAGTCCTTAAATAACCATTTACTTGACCACTAGAAATCATATCATTAATTTGCTTTATATGTGAAGTAACTTTTAAGGTATTTGTCAAATGTATAAAGATTATTTCGCCCTTCACATTCTTAGTGAATTCATTGAAATTGAATTCAATGGTGTCATTAGAATCTGTAATACACATTCAAAAAAATAACAAAATCAATGAACAATACAGTTTATGAAACAATCAACATGGTATCTGCCCGAATAGTCATCAAACTATACAATTAAATTACATTTGATAAAAAGTGTGAAAACTTTAATGGTTTATTAAGACATATGAAATTGATAGTTTTACTTTATTCAATTTTATAATGAACATTTCCACTAGGTTTCTTTTAATGAAAAAATTCTAGAAATCCCATAAGGCAGGCGACCAGTTAACAGAATAAGTGTATATAATTTTTACCTGTCCTTGTTAAACTATGAACATAACGTGCTAATTGAAATTTATTAATATCTGTTGCTTTTAATAAACCATGTCTGCAATGTAATGAACTATTACTAGCAAGACCAATGACATTAATAACATCAGTCAGCGACAACATGTCGATTATTGTTTCTGCAGTTACTTGAGCAAGTGCAATATCTCCTTCTGACATAAATGTCCCATGTTCAAGTAGTAGTAGGACACTTTTTTTTTGACAATACTGTGATAATAAAAGAGGGCCAATGTTATGAGCCAAACTAGGAGATCCGCACATAGTACCAGGATACATAACAGGTAACATGTGTAAATTTTTCCATTCCTGACTTCTTAAATTCGTTGCAAGGGCTGAAATAATAATTGCTATGAATCATTCTGATTAATAAATGAAATAACCATAGCTGCATACCTGTTATAACTTGTGAACAAATATCGGAAGCTTTATTTGTTACAATATCCATTCCCATTATGGGATTAGGATAAGGTGTCTGATTTTCTTTTTTCTTCAAAATTGGTTGTATAATATTGTTACTTTGTTTAAGAAGTTCTGCATATGACAATATTTTTTTATTTAACTTATCAGTTAAAATGTTTAATCTCATATGCAAATTGCTAGAAACATTTATGAATTCCATTTTGTTGAGCATCTTTTGAAAAGACATTAAACCAAGCTCTTCATCAGCGATAGCTTTAAAATCATTTGATAAGCGGATCACAATATCTCGTAAACAAGTCCCATTAAGCGGCTCCGCATTCACCTGTTTCCGTAAAGTTTTGCCGAACTGACATTTGACGTTGATGTTGGAACTTTCGCCAGCTGATATTTGTAAATTTACCGCCGTTGTTATGATCAATCCTAGGTACAAGATACTTTTCACAGCCATTCTGTTCGATTACTTTTCTGTTTACGACCGCTTTCTTGTAACCTTAAAAATTCGCTATGGCGCCATGGCAATATTTCTAGTAAATCTAATTGTTTTGCTTAGAACGAAATTGTTACGCCATACTTAACGAAAAAAGAAATTCTTGTATTTTATTAAAAATACGCGAAGTGTATTCTGCAAATTAGACATCTTAATATGTTCCTTTATTTGAATCTTCACAACCACAAACCGTTAGAATACATTTGTAATCATATTCCATAAGCGCATATAGCTTATGCTTTAAGCAATCTTCTGTTTGTTCTGTCATTTTAATGTATAAATGAAATAGTTTATTTTGCAAAATATCGTTTCAGAATATTATCTTATATTTAAAGTAGCAAAGTGGATATGACATTCTATTGACGAGATTATATTTGATCAAAATCAGAACAAATGAATACCTTTTTATATGTGACTATATGCATTTATTAAAGTAAATGCATCAACAATTACAATAAATATAAATTAATAAAGACCTGGCACTCAGTATCAACGATATTACGCATCCTTATTCTATATTTTGAATTGTTTCTGTAATTTGCTTATATACAGCATTGTAAACATTTTTTTATTAAATTAAAAACGCAACTTCAATAAGTGTAAATTCTAATTTATGGAAAATTTTCTATAGTAATGCAAATGAACATTTTAACCATCTTCTTCATTAAACTATTTCCTTTAAATTAATACACATATTTCACAAGACCAAACTGAATGTTTTTCCTACAAACAGAATGCTTGTAATTTGAATGCACTTCAACAAGGCATGTCAGTAGTTATCGATAGTCATTCTCTTTAATGTTTATTCATTTCTGTTAACCATCAGTTACATATTTAATGTAACTGTATTAATAAGGATTTGTGAATGTTTGATTGTGATTGTGGCTGCTGATTCACGTGTAAAATATAATTACTTCTAATCTAATATCGTTTAAGTAATATTGATAAAATTGTAGTGATACGTAGTATAACTCTATGAATGTTAACTCGGTTAACCCTCATCAGTGATGTTTTTGAAAAAAAGTGTTTAATTTTTAAGCGGGAATGTTATTTGTGATGACTTTATACAATGGCGGCAAATAATCGCATCATGCAAACAAAGGTAAATTTGTTTCGATGTATAAATTTAGTAAGCTTTCACAGTATTAATTTCTTATCATGGAATAATTTACCATGAATTATGTTTGCACAAGTGAGCGTACTACATATATAGTATGTGACATAAAGATACGAAAGATGCTACTTAATGGGCTTTAACTGTTCTTTTACTTTGAGAATAGAAAACGTCATAAAGTATAATCTACTTTGAATAACGATGTCAGAGAGCACAGAGAGTAAGGGATACACGACAGTTGTTATTTCGATAATATTACAAGGTAATATATAATATAATTATTGCGTATTATTTATTATTTACGTACTTTATTCCGTTTGACTATTACAGTAATTATAGATGAAGGTGTTTGAATGAATTTATAATTATATTTATAATAATGTACCTACAAGTAAAATAATTAGTATGCATTCAATTAAGAATATTCATTCTAAATAATATAATATCAGAATATTTACGTTGTATTATTTTATCTATTACATTTTATATAGTATATCTAATCAGTTATGAAATTAAATTGTTTCACAATTATGCCAAATGACAGTACCTTTTATGAATGTTTTGTTAAATAATATCTGTTTGATATACGGTATTCAAAATATTTGGTATACAAGATTTATATACTTTAGTTTTATGATAGTAATCATTTTGTATTTTTTGTTTATAAACATATTCGTTTTGTGTGGAAACAAAAGTAATTTTGATTAAATGTTTTTTAATTTATTTTGAATCATTCTCGAAGAGAAGATTGTTCATTTTGTAAAGTTACTTAATTTGTTGAAAATATGATGTGGAGAATACATTAAAACTGTTTTATAAATAGGTTGCATTGGACGAATGACAATTAAATGATTATGATCGCCTTCATATAGCATTGGGTAACTATATCTGGACATGGATATAATTAATATAGAAGATGTGGAAACCGGTGTTCGTCCATCTAAAAATTCTACATCAATGCAATGTAGCTGCATAAATTCTAATTCAATATGTTATGTTATGATAACAATTGCTACGTTAGCACTTTTGGGAGCAATTGTATTTATCTGCAGAGACTATATTAAAATCTTGCTCTATTGGATCGAACATCAAAATGCATGGATAGTTACCATAATATTTATTGCACTTTTTACGGTAGTTTCGTTTCCTATCGTAATTGGCTATTTATTCCTCATCGTTGCTAGTGGTTATCTCTTTGGTATAATAAGAGGCATTATGATGGTTGTACTGTCTGCCAATCTTGGTATAGCCATTGCACACATAACTCTTAGCACATTGTCATCAAGACTACCAATTGGAGCACTCTTGCAAAGTGATACTGCAAGGGCAATACTCAGAGTTATATCTGGACCACAGGCTTTCAAAGTTGTTTTATTTGCAAGGTTAACTCCAATTCCTTTTGGATTGCAGAACACTATTTTTGCGGTATGTGTTTTACTGCTATATATATTATGTTAAACTTATGGCATTAATATTGAAGTAAACATAGGAAAAATTATATTTATGTATAACATGCATAAATGTTTAGGTCAGCAACATTGGTGGTATTCACTATCATATAGCCAGTGCAATAGGCTTGTTACCGGCCCAAATTATCAATATTTATTTAGGAAGCAGTTTACGTTCCATGCAAGATGTTCTTGAAGACAGGTCCACAGCAGCGACAGGGTATATTGTTTTCTGCTTTCAGGTAAGATATAAATAAAATTTATTTCAATAAGATCTTTTGTATTTGTTTGAAATATTTTAAATAATATTAATTCATGTGTAGTATAGCATTTTGGTTATTATATAAATGATTTATATAATATTTATTATGAGTATTTTGAATCAATTTCAGATATTAGTGGGTGTCTCCTTAATGGTATATGTTGTACAAAAGGCACGGAGGGAACTTCAGTTAGCATTGTTGGAAGCTGATCTTGCCTCGATGGCTGATTCTTCTCATTATCTTTTAGATACATTGCCAGATTCTAAAATAGTTCTAACGAATCTAATTGCTTAAAACCAAGGGAAAAAGGATTTTGTAGCAAATATCTACACGTTTTGTGACTAACAGTGTTAAAATTACCTGTTCATGAATGAATTATGAGGAGATTAAATTTTGAGATATATAGCAATTTTATTAGAAGGTGGGATATATTTCTCAGTATCCAAGGTTAAACAAAATATGTATATACAGTATTTTCCGCTCGTAATACTAGTATATTTCATATAATATTTTTTAATTCAATTTAGGCGCATATAAAGTTCAAAAATGTTCGAAGATGTAAAAATTAGGTAATATGTTAGGAGTTCAACATTAGGAAAAACTGTACGAATAGTTTTATTTTGTATAGTACTTTTAATTTTATGTTTCTTTACTTCTACAGATGTTTCATTTTTATGAATACTTCTTCGAATAATTACTCCAGACCATATATTCCAAGATTATAAAAAATTTGATACAAAATTTTACATCATCTACCATTTATAGAGAAAGTAGAAAGTAATTGTACAATCATTCTGTCAATATTCTTATAAAAAGTTATTGTGGAAGAACTGAATATTTTGTGATACAAATTATAATTAATCAACGAATAATTACTTAATTATAGAACAGACATAGTCATAGAACAGTAGAACGGTCAGAACTTTAATGTTTAAATGTTTCTTTATCCTTCTATATAAATATGTTACAACATAATTTATGTGCCAAACTTATAAGTTACAATTAAAATTGACAAAATTTATTTACATATTTGAATTTAATATGGTCTGGTGCAAAAAGTTGTGTATGTTATTCAGATATTTTCATTACGACTACGATGATGCATATTATTTGTGTCAACATATTTCCAAATAAGTATACTAGAAAAGAGGACATTTTTAGTCATTGGAGTTATGCAAGAAAGAGTACATTACTAATAAGTTCCGTGACTTTACATAAAAAACTTATAATGTTTATCATACATGCCAAAGTTATATTAGTTCTATTGAAGAATGTTAATCAAGCAATGCATTTTTCTATTAATCTACTTATTAGTCTACCTTCTCATAGAAACGTAATTTTGTATTAAAATACCATTGACAATGTTCTTATTATTAATTCAGAGTCAGATGATAAGATGTTTCCATATGTAACTTTATTGCATTACTGCATTTTCTGTTTTTCTTTCTAATAAACATTAGAAAGAATGTTTACCTCCAGTAACACTTATTTTTATTGTACTGTATTTAAAACAGTTATTATTTTATGCATTTCTTCCTAATTGTGTGATATTTTCTTTGACATTAATAAGCAGATTTTCCGAAAATCATATAAATTCGGAAAAACTCCTCGATAATTCAGAGATAAATTACGAAATATGAGAATAGAATTATAATGTCTTCAGACCGATACCTATGATATGATTTTTGTAGCTTTATTGAAGTATTTTTATTTGACAATCTTCCATGGCGGAAAGTATTAAACTTTTTGAATACCAACAAAGATTTAAAAGTTTCTGGCAATAATAACATGGTGTACCTTCACTCGATGAGAAAAAAGTGAAAGTTTTGTTTGTTGAAAATGAATAAATTTATTATGAAATTATCATTTTTCAAATAAATACTTCTAAGGATTTAAAGTAAAACATGATTCAAATGAATTGACAGATATTAACTACGATAAATCAAAGGTATTGGTTGCGTATTGTGTAAAAATGGATTTTTAACTTACTTAATATATGTAAATATTTTAAAAGATGCTGTACTCAATATATGGGTGTGTGTGCGCACGCGCGCGTGTGTGTGTATTGATATTTATATAGTGTATGAATGCAGAAACAGTTAACGGTTGTATTGGTATAGAAAGAAGAGGGAATGTTGAGGAAAAGAATTTGTGCATTTTATTGGAAAAAAGTAAAGATGACTTAATGGCCATCTAATAGGAAGACTGAGGATTGAAATTTTAATACAATTATAATATTAAATGAATCTCTTTCTAGCATTCTCTTGGTAGATTAAATTCCAATTGGATTTGACTGTATGTATCGAGTTAATTTTGCGTTGAACAATTTCTAATGTGACAAACATTTATAAGAATTTGGAATGACAGAAAGTAATTGTATATTAATTATTTATCAATTTGAAATCTCTGTTACAGTTACTGTTATTACCATGAAATTCCTACATAATATTCATTTTATTATACTAACAGTAATCGCCTGATTTTATATCTTTATACATCATGAAAATAGTATAACGAACAAAATGGTAAAGCAGATGGAAGGTAGAGCACTGTAGACGCTTTGTCAAAGATTAAAATTTTTTTGTTTGATTGTGATGCTGAACAAAAGATTTGTTTGTTTCGTGCATGGACTATTACAGCCACGGAATCCCGAATGATAATACTGAACTTCAACAGAGACAAGAGTATAAAGAGAATTATCCACTGTACAAAAGTAGCATACAGTGTGAATCCATAATAAACTGTATTAAATATGAATCGTTGTATTTATACGAAATAATAACTTTTTAAAAAACTGTATAAAAAAAGTTGCAATAAAATTTTATACAGATGATAATTTTGGACGTGAATTATATGTGAGTTGTACGATAGATTGTAAGTAGAACTTACGCAAATGAATGATAAAATTTATTAATATTTAGTCCAGATTCGTATCATACATGTTATACATGAAAAAAGTTAATTGTAATATCTAATTCGTTCACATATTGTACGTAACGTGCAGCGTTACATTACGTTATCGAAAAGGTGACTGGTAGCTATTAACTGACTAAAACAAAGGAATTAAGGTAACAGAAGTGCTGGAATGTAATGAATTATACTAAACTAACTGATAAAATTGGTGAATATGATGATACATAGTATTACAAAACATTTTTATTAAAATAAAAACAAAATTTTAATATAATAGGGACTAAATACTTATCGATCCTTACTGAAACTATAAATAAAATACAATTAAATGAAATGTACATAATTACTATGTAATTGTAGCTTCGATAAATCTGCTAAAAAAAAGTGTAAATGGATTTATTAACATACAAAAGAATTACAATATATACATGAACTAAGGTCAAAGTATTTTTACCCTTCTTTAAAATTTAGATACAACTCGAGGATAAGTGTTTTATGCTTAAGGTGTATATAAGTGAAACTGTATTTTCTTAATGTTATGTCACTGGTTGTTATTTATATTTGAAAATTATGAAATTTTGCGCGATCAGTAGGATTTAATTTATTATCTTGAACAGTTTTATTATTAAAAAGTTGATATATGTTTAAATACGATTCTATTCTGTTTTCGGAAAATGTAATTAACTAGCATTGAAAGATACGGACTCCTTGGTTCTCAAATATTTATGTTGATGCCTTTTTAATGCTTTCTTGATTACCTCAAATGTAAAATCTGCATCTTCCTTCGATACGCATAACGGCGGTTTTATTCTTAATACCTACAATTATTAAATGTAAATTAAAATGCCTTACCATATGTTTGTAATAGATTGAAAGAAATTAGTATGACTTACATTAGCATATAATCCACCTTTACCAACAAGAACACCCATGTCTTTTATATCTTCAAAGATGTCAAGCATACGTTCTTTTTCTAACTCTTGCCGAGTTTTGGGATTAGAAATTAGTTCTACTCCAATCATAAGTCCTTTTCCTCTGACGTCGCCGACGATTTCAGGGAAATCTGATAATAAGGTACTCAAACGATTTAACAAATGAGTACCTACTACATGCGCATTTGTTTGAAGATCTTCTTCCTCTATAATCTGAAACGTAATTATTTAAACAAATATCAACTTTTATTTTTGCATTTATCTTTCATGGTTCTGTAACTTAAGATCTATTATACAGTTTGAAATATGCATTAACATGGCTATATTATATATTTATCGCATAAGAAATATCACTTAAAAATCATGAGGAAGCGATACGAATTCGCATCCGTTAACAGGAAGTCCGGTTCTTTACTTCCATAGCCATCGCAGCTGTTCCCCGTATGAAAATTTGAAATATTTTCGAACTATTTAGAATCATTATCTAGTTTACGCCTGTTTTTGAAATAGATCCCATATATTATAAAACATTTAGTATATTTTCCGTTCTTACATCCAACACCGCTGATCCTACCGCGCAGGCTATGGGATTTCCTCCAAAAGTATTGAAATGAAGCATATTATTGAGACTTTCTGCAATCTCGGTAGTCGTGACGACTGCACCAAGAGGAAATCCATTGCCTATTCCTTTCGCCATGGTGACAATGTCAGGTATCACATCATGATTTTCGAAACCCCAGAAGTGTTCTCCTGTTCTGGCAAAGCCAGTCTGCACTTCGTCCGCTATACAGACTCCGCCATTTTGGTGAACGCAGTCGTAGATTTTTTTGAGGAAAAATTTCGGATATTGCACCACCCCTCCTATTCCCTAAACATTCATTAATCACGTAAGATGGTTAAAAAAAATGTATTTATTTTATACCATTATTTTTCTTATATTTTAAATTTATTGAGATCAGAAAGACATTAATTATTTGTGTTCTACGCTCTTTTATCTTGTTATCGAAGAGTACATTAGGCGAGAGATGGTTTCATTCGAATTATTATACGTTCGTTTATTATGTCTAACAGGTGAAAGGAATTTTAATTTTCTGAAAGGCACAAGTATCTGTCTCATACCTGAATACTTTCGGCTATGAAAGCTGCTATACTTTCCGTGTTGGAAAAAGTAAAACTAAACATGTCCTCGAAGTCACGAAAATAGCTTTCCGAAGCAACGCATTGATCCCCCGTGCATTCGCAATGCCGTCCTGTAACTTGTACAGGTGAGTCTCTACACTTTGAGCCACCCCAAGAACCTTTGTAGACATCTGGATAGACCGCCTAGAACAATTAAGTCGTCGATGTTTTTAAATGAAATAATATGCAGATTTAGCGTTGAGTATAACAACATATAAAAAACATAAAGTAACTTGGATTGGATTGTTTCATGAATATAAATCAGTTACGTCTTAAATTTAACCTTTTGGAAATTATGAACACATGTATGTATGTATGTATTTAACACGTTGAATGCCCTGGGGTTCACCGGTGACAGACGCTGTTAAATCCGATGAAATTTCTTGCGGCTTTTTAATTGCGGTATTCACGGATTCGTTAATCTACTCGATATTTAAATATCGTCGTTAGAAAAGTAAAGTACCGCTGGATGTACAACTATTTTTAACTTTAACGTTTCTATTCCACAAAGATATGATTTTAATAGAAGAAGTTTCGTTTCAGTAGATATAATGAAACTACCGAAATACAGGTAGCATTCAACGTTCTAACGAAGGTCATGGAGGTGGTCCATGTACTCGTATGTGTATTAGTTGAATATTGAATTATAGTTTCAACAAATAAATATTACACTTATATGTATATGTTAGTAATGATAATCAATCATATAGTAACAGATACTGTAAATCAATCGAGGAATATAAAACTCTTTAAAAAAAAGTACTTCAGCTCGAGCCGGTAGCAACGTTACAGCAAATAGCCTATGATACTTAAACTCTCTAAAAAAAAGAAACAGTTCCTTTTGTTTTTTTAATTTCTATGATTACTTTTCCTAGACTTACATACTACCTTACGTCGCATTCGAACCACCGTGGCTATAATATGTGCAATTAATAATTCAGGACCAATTTCCGAGAAGTGACGGGGGATTTGATTTAGAGCCTATCAATTGCGAGTTCGAGCTTTTATCTCCTTATCCATCATAGCCCCCTAAAAAGAATACGTAATCTGGCCCAGTAGCTGGGGTATGTCGAGTCAAATAGTAGAATTATCTACTGAAGATTTAATCAACAATTTGTATAAGTTCGCCTGACAATGAATAGGTTTTTCTAAACTACTTTGAATTTACAAATTATATTCACTAACGTGCACGTATCCGGATGGCTGCGCAAATGGGAACTTCCACGTAGATATCGCCGTAGATGCCGAAGACGCATAAGTTCCACCGTGATATCCATTTCTGAAGGAAACAATGTTTTGTTTCCGCGTATACATTTTTGCCATGAGAAAAGCCAGTTCGTTTGCTTCTGAGCCGCTGTTTGTCAGATAAACAACTTTAAGTTTTCCTGAAAACTTCGCTGTCAGCTTGCTAACGTATTCGTGCAAACGGGGATGCATATAAATCGAAGAGACATGGTTCAATTTCGATGCTTGTTTGCTTATAGCAGCTGCAATTTTTCTGCAAAATAGATTACAAATATTTTTTTTTAATACTAGAATTAACGGCTTTATATCTATTATATGAGCCATGCAGTTGTAAAATCAATTAACTCCATAATACCTAAAGTGGAGAAACGTGATGAAATATTATAAACTCCTTTTTAAAATTCCCTTCAAAGTATAAATACAAATAGGCATTGTAGAATATATAATCGTATGTAGCTTTCCTCTAACGAAGTATAAAATGGAAAAGATGGAATAGCCTTGAAACTAATTAGATTGACTTCTGAATTCAATTATTTATTATTCGATGGCCAAACAAACTTCGTCATTTAATAGTGTTAATCGTTATTATTACGAAAATTTATTCTAAACATAAAAAGTTAGGATTCAATTAAGTGCTTTGAGACTTAAATTTAAAAAAATTCAAAAAGTAGAGTTAATCACTTTGTGCTGTGAACGGCCCATATTTAAATATACTAAATAAGTACTTTGGAAAAAGAGGCATCAAGAGGTGAAAAAGATGATCACTTAAGTAATTTATTGTTTTATAAAATAGACGTGGAATATTTATAATTTTTCTGCACTATCAATTTCGGGAATTTTTCGAGAAAATTGGAAATCGGTCATTTTGACCGCCTTGGTAGTTTTAGCGTTGAATTTTATTTCATATACGAGAGATCCTCTTATATTGCTATATTGTCGATATTATTATAAATGACTGCAAATAACATTTTTTACTCAATGGTTTGTTATCGAATATTTAATTACTTTCCCATCGACTTACGGATGAGCATGTCCGACAGATACGGTCGCAACACCTCCAAACATATCCAAATATCGTTTTCCATTGTGATCCCACAACCATTGACCTCGTCCTTCATGTATCAGCAATGGTTGTTTGTAAAATCCTTTTAAACTAGGCGACACGCTCGATTCGTGTGCTTTTTTTACCTCTGCGTAACTGGTACCCTAAATTTTCCTTCTTTTATTGCACAAATAATTTGAATGGATATTGGAATCATCAAAAATCTTGTTCGATAAATACACGGAAAAGAATTGAACTAATCTGTTTTATGTGGCTTTCTGGAATCTTACAAAGAAGGAAGATGATGATAAATCTCCGTTTACCGAGTAATCATTCTTTTGTACTTTATAAAATAAATCTTTAAGATCAAATTGTATTATATCTCATTGATAACTGTTATTTATAAATAAGTCATTGTATATATCTTTGGTTAATTGCGGACGATTTGAAACGGGATACTATCATTGGACATTCTATTTAAAGTACTATTATTAAACATTCTGTTATAATTGAATAATCACATTTATCCAAATAAGCTTTTAAAATGCACTGAAATAAACAATTCTTGTATTAATAATACATTTCTTTATGTTTTCGGCTGTACTTTTTACGTGGGATTCATTTTATATACTCTAATTAATATAGAAAATTTATTTCATCATTAAATATTTTTCAATGGCGGTACAACAAATTTTCAGCCCTCGGTAAATTATAATTTTAGCCCCACAGGTGCTACTTTGTAAGTGATGAGGGATCCTATACAAAAGGAGAACAAAATTATGTTGCTTTGTCAGTATATTTTTAATCTAATAAGTGAGGGACAATTTTAGTGAACTTAAAAAAATAAAATCGGTAACTTTTGGACCCCTTCCGACTTCGGTCTCTCCCGCGGTATTGTAGTTCCGCCATTAATGTTCATCGAAAAATATTTGCTTAATAGTTTATACCTTCGCTATAACAGATATTAGTATCTTATTTCAATATTAATATAATAATACTTTTTATTTTATTTAACCAAAAAAAAAATACTGTTTTGAAAAACTTACGTTATACGTAGAAGGAGTATATTTACAATCGGGCATTTTTAGAATTTCTGCTGCGTTGATCGTAAGTTTCCTCGATTGCTTTTGATTAAACCCTTAAAAAAATGATAAATTTTTACAATTTAAATAACATTTGGAAAAGTTTTCGTTCGAGAATCTGGACTGCAGAAAGTATGCATTTTGTATGAAACACGAAACAAATTTTTGTATGTAATATTAGGAGACTAATATTGTGCTAATCAAATTTTAATAAATAGCTTATTTATTTATAAAAAGTTTATTTCTGTTATAAATAGTTAATTTATACTTTATTATATTAGAATAATCTTAATATGTACATTCAACCCGACGCACAGTGGTCCAGAACGTCGATCTAGCTGTTCAGGCACCTCGCACAGTTTTCGATCTCTTTGAAATCCTCGCCAAAAGCGCAAAACACATCCGATTTAGCTAAAAATTAGTATTCTGTTGTTTTTTGAGTCGCTGATTACGAATATGAACTAAAAATTTCCAAAAACAAAATGACGGATTCAATATGGCGACCAGGTATATCGAAAAATTAATGGTTCCGCGTAAAAATTAGTATTCTTATGTTTCTTGAGTCGCTGATACGAATATGAATTAAAAATTTCCAAAAACAAAATGGCGGATTCAAAAGTCAGGCAGAGTGTCATAAGGCGGAGCAAATTTACAGGAGCTTTTCCCTTTCACAAAATTATTGGTTTATGCAAATGATTGATTAGGTAAACCACCTTCCACATTTTGTTACTTCTGCCATGAGGGTGGATAATTAGGAAAAACCATTTTTATCTGACTCATTCGGTGGTCAACATTTTCGGCTTCCTCGCCGCCCGCGGTTTATGGCATGTGCGACCTGCTGGTTGACTGTTAGAGCCGTTAAGTTGTAAAACTCACATTTAAGAAACTATCGACTTGTAATTGCCGATGAGGGTTTCTATTTAACTCTCGGTTTTTACAAGTTGGCTTAGCGAATTCCAAGAAGTTGTTAACCGCATGGCGTTGCACTAAAACCGCTCTGATTTTTTTTCGAATCCATTTAAAACGATATTGTTTGAACTACAGGTAGACAGAAATTTCGAATACTCATTTACAACACAAGATTAACTGTTTACCCTCTTCTAATTTAGCCAATTCATAGAAAGATTTCCTTAAAACCCATGATAGACTCTAGCGGCGGGCAGCCGCTGGAGTGCGCGCAACTCTTTAAACAATAAAAAATCAAATTTGTAGGACGAGTTGGGATCGTATTTTTGCAGGATCACATAGCAGAGACCTTACAGAGAAGGGCCTTATATGTCAAACTACGAATATATACGGTAGATAAAAGATGCTGACTGTCAATGATAGAAAACTTTGATGATTTTCTCTCATTTATTGAACGTTAATTTTTGAATAAACTACAAACACTAATTTCATATTCAGCATATGCATTTTGATCGTAGAAGAATGCACTTTAATTTTAAAAAAAAATCATTAGAAAATCGTCAGAATGTCACGAAGAAGACAACGTGTTTTTTCGATAGAAATTGGTCTCGAGAAAAAGTTCCAACTTTAAGCGTTTGTTGTAACTACAATTTTTGTCGGATTTCATTAATTTTGCGATTTCTGAAATCCATGGACATTTAGGAATCGATATAAAGAAAAAAAAGCGATTCGAGAAAATCGACTTTTCAGCAAAAGCGCGGCTAATCGCTCGTTCTGGACCACTGTGCGACGCACAGTAGTCCAGCGCGAGCGATTAGCCGCGCTTTTGCCAAAAAATCAATTTTCTCGTATCGCTTTTTTTTTCTTTATATCGATTCCTAAATGTCTATGAAAAAACATAAAAATACTAATTTTTGCGTGGAACTATAAATTTTTCGACACACGTTCTGCCAATTTGTTTTTAGAAGTTCTGATTCGTAATCAGCGACTCGAACAATGCTAATATTTGCCAATTTTCGGCTAAATTGGAGCTGTTATTGGAGATGTAAATTGAACGTGTTAAATCAGTTCGCGTGTAATCTTGTTTACATTTTTATCTTCAGTCCTGCCTTTTCTTTATCTTTCGTGTAGCGCAAAATTTAATCTGAGAGCTCTAAGAATACACGCAATAATCTACAATAATTTTGATTAACGCAAAATTAAGAAAAAATGGGACGGGGATAGTAATAGTAATAAAACGACAGTTGCGCGATTATTAGTGTCACTATTAATGACAGCATGGTTCAATGAAATTAAAATAGCAGATATTAAATGACGCTCCACTAGCCAACGATATGTGCAGTACGAAATAGAAAGCTCTTCACAAATATGAAAATAACAATGAAAGTTATTATATTTTTTATAAAGAAATAAAATGAATGAAGTTGAAAATTATAACGATTTGAAATATATACTATCATAAGAACAGCATATTATTTCATTCTTGCCATTGTGAGATGAAGAAAGATGACAAGGATAAACATTGCTGTGTGATAATGTTTGCCAAGTAATAATACTTCATTTTTTAACTGCTAAAATAATTGCTCGGAAATTTAATGGTCTTTAAAAAATTTTATCTTCTTATTAACACTAACCGTCCCGACACTTTATGGATACTTATTTTTACCATAGCAGATCTTGTGACCGATTATAAAATATCCATAACATATTTCTGAAAGAAATGCAGAAGACTGTCAATTTAATAAAGGAAACAACGTGCGAAACAATCTTTACTCATTAGTACCAAAAAATTATATATCTTCATTCCATTAGACCGATCATTTGACCGCGTATGGTACGGTTAGTGTTAATGGAAACCCCACAGATATCTTATTTCTACGAGTTACGTATATATATCGATTCAGACAGTGTAATTAATTAAAAATCTTCGGAATGCTTCTACATAAAAATATAACAGAATGAGCAAAAAAAATGCTTTGAATATTGAATGTAGTGAAATTAATTTTCATCTCATAAAAACCTAAAAAAATTTGTGGAGATTTCCATATTCAGCAGTATTGCGTTAACTTACTTTTATGTATTTATTAATTAAAAGAATCTTACCTATCAAGCTCGTAACGAAAAATCGATCCACACATGTTCTACTATTCTTAGTAAATTTTATCACTGACATTTTTACTGTTAGAAATTTTTAATTGACAATTTAAAATATTAATGAGAAAAATATAATTGTAGAGTTAGAATTTATCGTCGGAACGTTTTAACGATGTATCGCGCGTAATCGGCAACGTGTTAATTACACCACGAATGCTTTATCACTGAGTAGATCCGTTTGATTGCGTATATGTAACTCTGTAAGTTAAGTAAGTTTATTTTTACCATATCATGCATAAGTAAATGTAGCTTGAATATATGTATATGAAAGTACGGCAATCAAAATTCTATTTGTCCATATTATTTTATTATATAAATATTGAATAATATTTGCTACAATATTTATGATTTCACACACGTAATACTGTTAGAAAAAAATGTTGAGCATGAATATAAAATATTCAATATTTCTTTAAATAAGCCGGTTATTTTGAAAGTGGTATGTCACTTTATCGTAATAAAAAATAGTGATTTTTTGTGACTATACGAAATTTGTTATACTGACAGAAATATATGTATCTAAGATATCAAGTTCAAGTAAATCTTCTCGAAAAGTAGCATCCATGTTTCTAACATGTTAAAACGTAAACCATAAATATTTGGAGTTAAAAAGAAAGTGCCTAGTCACTTTCAAAAGAAACGTCTCGTTTGAACACTTATTTGGTATTACATGTTTATAAAACCTTTTTGTCAGTTTCCTCCTCCTTCAATTTATACGGTTTACGCAATGATATAATACTTAAATAAAATCATAATTCCAGAGAATAATTAACAATTTTATGGCAAATATGTACAGTTGTGGTACCGACTTACATTAGATGTCGGAAGTTTTAATACAACTTGTTAGTTTATCTTTCAAACTTAGTTACCTACATAAGTTTATTATATAATACTTGACATAGAATATCACTGGAATTTTGTTTACAATTCCTTATATGAATTTCTTTCAACAAGTATGATTTATTATTGTTTAAAATATGAAATAAAATCACAGGATTATAGATCATGTTTCACTAAATAAATAAAATTTAAAAAAATAAGGAAAGGGTTTATTCATATATTTATGTTATTGTTTTTCTTCTGACATGTTTTCACAAGGAGAATCTTCATCTGTGATTGCTTTAATTGTTTCATCATCTATATATGTTTGCTGTTTAGTGTGGGATTTTAGTTTAAATACTATAGGAATCTTTTCTAATATTGGATTTGTTTTTTGTAAACATCTTATCCAAGATAGGAGAGAATCCTTGCTGGACACCCCAGTAGCACACATCGCATAATATACACCATCATCTTGTTCATGAACAGTTAAAGGTATAGCATCTTTTACTTCCCAAAATGGTAATTTTAAATTAGAAATGTCTGAAAAAAATGGGTAGATCTAATATGTTGAAATTCTTAATTATATCAAGTTCAGATATAATTGTAGGTGATCTTACCATCGTTGTCTATATAAATAATGTCCCTTTTTATTGGATTTCCTTTCAAAACAAAATAATCTACCATATTATTTCCAAACCATATAGTGTAAGGTCCTTCTATAAATAAAGGTTGATCAGTTGGTTGTGCTGCAAGTAAATCCTGCTGTGACATGCTCATCGCAGATATAATCCATGTATCATCTATAGAATCTTCAATGTCTTTTGTACGATATTCTGTAATTTTAGTCTGCACGTCAGAACTAGATATCTTTTTTATTGCATATTCTGCGAGCTCTTGCGGTTCCAAACATTTAGTCGTAGGAACTGGCCATGGATTTATATTAGCAAACTTTGGCATCCAATACAACATGCGCCAACATTTTTTTAGAACATTAGAGTGTTTTCCAAATATGTTTAATAACATATTTTCCATCTCACTATCGGGTATAACTTTATTGTGCTCCATTTTTGATAATAACGTGATAATTGTGTCTTGTTGTTTTGGATAAAAATATGTTGCTTGTTGGTAGACAGTGGTCGGTATATATTTTCCTTTAGGTAATATATCCACTAATTTCTTGTAAACTTCTATGTCTTTGTTTACTCCAAATTCATCCATGTATTTTAATGCAATCAAAATGAATTGTGCATAGCCAACATCTGAAACGTTTTCTCTTTCATATAAACGTATAATGTCCAAAAAGTTTTCTTTTTCCTTTTGTTCTGCGAGTTGAAAAGGATATATTGCAACAGTATTCTGTTGTTTTGCTTTACAGTATAAACAATTATTTTTGATATGAAAGAACCTTACAATTGTTAGTGGTAGAGTAGTATGCTTTTTAGCAGTTAAAGCCAGTCTTAACGCATGGGCTCCTCTGTTTATTAAGAAAGTCATTTTCTATTTCATGAATTAATAAGATTCAAATAATTTATCGACACATAAGTGTCCCTTATGAAATGATATTTGTTATTTTCAAATATCTCTAATTTTCAAAGAAAAATTTATATCAACTTCCTTTAATTTGAAACTCATAACGTAGTTTCTAACCTCTTAACCTCTCTAACAATAATAAATTTCAGCAACACAGATATTTTGTTTAATGTTAATATGTAATATATCTCTAGTCATAATTTGATAATATTTTAAGACGAAAAAATATTCCTTTTACGGCTTGTCAGTAGTTGCTTATGCACAGTTGCAATTCGCTTCAAAACAATGGTCGGCCGGGTAGTTAAAAATGGTAGAATTTATTACGCTTACTATTTATAAGTCACCAAAGTACTCGATTGGCTAGTTGCGAGTTTTCTATCGTTGATGACGAAATGTTCAAAAAGAGCAATTACAATTTTTGAATTTGCACTATATTTTTGCGTTTTTACATTCTTAAGTTACGCAATATTAGTAATTATTATGCTCTTTAAAAACTGTTTTATTCCTTTAAATAAAAAATATTCCCCTTATTAAAGGGAAATTATTGATAATTCGAAATTTATTAAAGCTTTGTGTAAAGTACACGAAACATAATTTCAAATAATAATGGGAACTTTCAGTTCCACGGCCAACATTATCAATTAAATCTTATGAAGGTAATTAAAAATATCGAAATTTCGAGATATTAATTCTTCAAAATTTGATATGTCGATTTATATTTTTGTGTATTTATCTTTTGATTATGGCAATATCATGAAGTCAACATCAATGGAATATAATACCGCTACAGTATTTCCTGAATTATTCTACACACTATTTCAAGACCTACTAAATTGATCTGGTGATGCTGCTAAATATTATGTCGATTTTTTTATCGTCTAATTTAAACAGCACAAACATAGGTCCTGTCAGTTTCACATTATACGTGATTCATAGTATCGTAACCGCGATTATTTAAGACTCAATTGAAATTTTAGATTTTACTTGAAATAGTCAACGTTGAAGAAATACTAAATACATTGAGATTTAGATAAGATATTATATTTTATATTTAAGTTTAGTTATCTTATTATATATTTTATTATATATTATCTTATTATATATTTTCTCGTAGCTTGCAAACTTGTACGAAATCATTTTATATAGCATCGACTTTTGACTTTACCGGCTCGAAAGTGTAAACAGTCTCGAAATTACGCAGCTTTATCGTTAGTCTTTGAACTGCTTTCATCGAATGTTAAACTGATGAGACAATTCATATTGAATTTACTCACCATTAAATCGTGCACTCTGATATATCAGAGATATATATCTAGTATACTAGAACATGTTTTGTTGTCGTTAATTCGGTGTTGCACTCAATAATTTATTTAATTTTTCTTTTCTTTTGTTACTCTTTGCCGATATATTGGTCCTTAATCCTGCATCCTAGTGCGCGTAATTCACTTTATTTAAAATAAACTTTTTATTTGCCGCGTATTCCAACACGATCATGGTTTGAATTACTCATTAATAATGTCATTAAAAATATGATGTATATACAATAAGAGCATGCAATCGAGACTATAGGGTTCCATCAGTAGCGGAACCACAAATTTTCAGTCACACTACATAATATAATTTTGGCTTCCTAGGAAAAGAAACAACATACTAGGAAAGCTCGGGAACTGATACACGCCGATTTTGATGAAACTTTACATAAATATTTATTAGATATATCTAAGAAGATAACTGGAATTCGTTCGGGTCCGTTTTCAACTTCAAGAGAGATATCAAGGGAAGCTCCTCTCTAAGGGAGGTCCTGTCAGTCTCCTACCTGTCCTGCCTGTCTCCTACCTATCTTGCCTGTCTCCTGCCTGTCCTGTCCTTGCTATTTCTTTCATACCCAAAGTGTTTTTTCAAAAACAATTTCCGAGAAAATTGACGTCGAGAACGTAGGCTTATATGATTTTGACAAATCACATCGAATGACCATGCGCATAAGATTCCAATCTTGCGAATAAAAAAGACATAAACAACAAGAGAAAAACCAAACGTGATATACTTAATATTTTTACTTACATAACAAACACCCTGACTCTATTTTTACAGATAGTATAAAGATGCAGAATAATTGTGATAATTAATAATCTGATATACATATAGTATGTTTAAGTTTATACACCCGATTATTTGTGCAACTATTAGAAATGCGAAAGAATGTTTCAGATAACAGACATATGGTATCCAGAGAAAAATATCATGATGTTTGGCTTTGAGCTAACATTAATGAGTCCTGTGAAGAGCATCATTGAATTTTTAAATAGAACCCAGCGAAGGAACTACGATACCGCACGATCCCGCAATATAAAGGGCCCGAAGTCGGAAGGACCTCAACATTTTTGTATTTATTAATTTTCTAATTTTATTAAAGTTGGCTTAAAAATACACAAAAAACACGATTTTTATTCGCGTTTCGCGTAAGGTCCGTCATCACTTACCAAGTGAAATAGGTAAATGCACAGGGTGTTTCAAAATTATTTGTCATGGCTTGGAGGGGTTGTTCTACACCTTCGATTGGATGGAGATTTGTGGAAAAAAACCTACCGTAAAATTCCAAAATTTGGGCGGATGGTACATCGCATTCGTCTTGTTACGTAGGTAAAATATCGGAGAGGAACCATGGGTTGGAAACGAACCGTTCTCTCGCAAATTGACTTTTAATTGGGCCTCCGCGATTTAATTTTCGCTTAGTAAGTGAGACTATCAGCTGGTCCTTCGGAAAGAAACACACGAGATAGCCTTGCTGGCTCGAATAGTTTAGCCCCTTCAGACCCGAATTTTTAAATTATAATATAATATAATTATAATTATAATTTTTATTCATAATTTGTAAATGTACATTTTAATGGGCATATGGTCCTGACGCAAAATTTGTAACAGTAAGGACATCCTGAGAAATATTTGTATAAAACAAACTAAGTGAAACTAAGTTTAAACCGATACGTAATAAAATACAGCACGAAAAGTATTATGTACATTACGATGTGCACAGGGTCCGAAGGGGTTAAGCAGAAGCGTACTACTCGACATTAGAAATTGGGGGACTGGGTCACCGAACCATTAAGAAAAGTGCAAGTGTTTATGTTCTTCTCCCCAGGAGGACCCTTGAGCGAACCTGACACCGAACGCAGGTCATTGACGTCTTCCTAGCCTCCGAAAAGTTACATGGAAAGATTTCGTTCGGAAGCTAGTAGTCTCACTTACTAAGCGAAACTTAAATCGTGGAGGCCCAATTAAAAGTTAATTTGCGAGAGAACGATTCATTTCTGATCCATGGTTCCCTCATACATTTTACCTATGTAACAAGACGAATGCGAAAAGCAGGTTAAACAAATAAGCTAAAATATTCGCTTACCGCGAATTTTGCGGCAGGTTCTTTTCACAAAACTTCATCCAATCGAAGGTGTTGAACAACCCCTCCAAGCCATGACAAATAATTTTGAAACACCCTGTACATACACATACGTATGCATATTCATATCCCTCTAGTAGAATTATAATTTTATGGAAACATGTAGCAGAATTATTTTAGTAAGAAAATAATAAATTTGAATATTAATGTTATATAATACTTTAAAATAATTTTGTTTATGTTTACATTGTGTGTGTGTGTATAACAAGGGAAGTTCGAGAACTGATAGACTCCGATTTTGATAAAACTTTGTATAAATATTTATTAGACATACCTAAGAAGGTAGCTGTGTTTCCTTTGTGCCTGTTTTCAACTTTGAGGGAGATATCAACCCCTTTGTTCGAACCACCCTTTGTATATGCGTGCTTATAAGTCGTAAATAACAAAAGATATAAAAAAATGGTTGAAATAAAAAATATATCGTTTTTTGAGATGTATACAGCTGGAATTCGTTCGTGCCAGTTTTCAACTTTAAGGGAGATATCAAGGGAGGCCCCTTTTTAACACTAGAACTACCGAACCAGTCAAAATGACTGGTACACAATTTTTTCCAAAAATTCTCCAAGATTATAGGAGAGTCATAGAATAAATATTCCACGTCCATCTCATAAAACATAAATTACCGGATCGATCATCTTTTCCACCACTGAATTTTCCTTTTTTCAAAGGACTTATTTAATATATTTAAATATAACAGATTTAACGCCGGTAGTTCTAGTGTTAAGGGAGGTCCCGTCTGTCTCCTACCTGTCCTGCTTCTCTCTTGCCTGTCCTGTCTGTCCTACCCATCTCCTGCCTGTCCTTTCTGTCTCCTGTCTGTCTTGCCCGTCTCCTGTCTATCCTGTCTGTCTCCTGTCTGCCCTGCCTGTTTTGTGAAACATTGGTCGATGGAGGTCCAATGTTTAGACGAACAACGTTTCACAAATTGAATACTAAACTCTGTAATATTATTAAACTCTGTAATATTATTTTGCATAATGATGTTAATTTTAGTTATCGTAATTTTACATTTTCTTCGAATGATATGAATATATAAGAATGTTACTTTTTATATGACAATTTAAAGCAACTTCAGCACACACTTCTGTTTCTAAGATTTTGTATAATGTATATTGAAAATTATGTTAATTGTTAGCCGACATGAAACGGAAAAGAATAATTGTGAGAAGGTAGTATGAAAAGAAATACTAGTCAGGAAACAATGGTTTGTAGTTTACATTTTTATTCGTGTGTAAAAATAAAATCAATTAGGGCACCACAATTTCTGTTTTTGTATAATTTTTGCGTATTATTTAACGCGATTCTATGCGATACTGTAACTTCGGAGTATCAAATCTGGATTACCAAGAGAATTGTAAATACAATTTAATTTTTACAAATATGTTTTTTCTGTACATTACAAGCTTTATATTGTCGTCTATAATGCACGTAGGAAGAGACATTTTACTTTTACTTTTACGTTAAAAATACAAAATTATGTATCGGAGAAATTATGATTAAATAAAATCGACAAAAATATAATATGTACAGGGTGTATCAACGAAGGTGTTGAGGATAGATGTGTCTTCGAAGAAGAACGGCTATGCTGATAGTAATGCAATTTTTCTTCTATGTAATCTATCCGCTTTCGTGATCTCATTTTGCAAGGAAAACTATCGAAAGCCATTTACTGGCACATTAATATACACAGCCTCTAATTCAGCCAGTTGTATTACTTACTTAAGTGGAAATAAGAAGGAACAAGACATAGAGTATACACTTTGATGGAAGTATTGTTAAATATCAAAATCACTTAAACAATTACTAAATAATTATTTAGAATTATTAATAAATAAAAGAAACGTACCCCCGCATAATACCGCAAAATCTATTTCCCCATATTTTTACAAAGCAAGACATACTCTAGCTATGGCCAAAATCGACTCTACTTTCTCGACACCTCTACTGAAACAGCCTGTATATTGCAAAAATTGTTCTACTGAATTCACTTTGCTGAACGGTTCAGCAAACAAATTTTTCTATCAACGGTCATCTTCGTTCTCTCTACCTCAATTTGTACTCATTTCCACTCTGCTCTCAGGATCAGCTCTCATAATTAGTTGTATCTACTTAAAAAAATATTTGCCTACTTAGTTACAAAGCCTTAACCCTATAAGTGCACAGTCTCATTTAGGAAAGTCCTTTGAATCGTTCGTGGACTGGCCTTTTCTACGTGGTAACTGCAGTGTAATCGGTTGAACATCCTGGACCTTCCTGGGTCCGTGATTTGAGCTACGGAAGGTGATCTTCAGATTGGGCACGTGCTGCTCAGCCGCCCAATCGAAATTAAAGATCGGCGTTTCCGAATGAAGCTCCGAGTCAGGAGTGTCCACCGGGGTCGTCGGTGTTGCAACGTAGGGGCTAAGTTCTTGATGAACAACATCGGGGACCCTTTGCAGAGTATCTGACCAGACTGGACTCGAGTTCCAGTGTTCAACGCTCAGATCAGAAGGGTCTGTCGTCGATCCAGTCGGGGTCACGGACGGTAACGTCTTCGTTGGAAGTCGCTTATTATGAATGGTGTTTCTTTCGTTGCAACAATACTCCTTATCTAGGTCCGTGATATAATACTTGGGCGACAGCCCTTCCACGCTGTATTGGCTGTGACACTGAATAAACTTTGCACGATAGCCGGTCAGATTCAACGAATTTTTTTGATGGACCTTGTGATACCTGTCGGTGAACTGACTGAGAGCGTAATGACCATGTTGCACGTGAACTTGTACGTTTCTGTTTTCATGCTCGCCGCTACTTATGGACATATCTACGGGTTCCGTATCCTCGCGACTCCTCGACGTGTAATCTTTTAGTTGCGTCTTTGAGGAACCGTGCATCTCTTGCTCAGAATTTTGAACGTTAGGTGAATGTTGGGCGTCACTGTTATGAGAATGGGACGATGTTCGAGTATAATCTTGTTGATGCTGATTGTTTTGATTACCTCCTGACGTGTATGGCACATTACGATTCTGGTTTCCGGAACAGATGGTGTAGGTGAATTTTGTTTGAGAAGAGTACTGGTACAGCCAGGAACTTGAACGCATTACTTCTGCCTCTTTGTCACTGTAATGATGTATTGTATATGTTCATTTAATAGTTTAAACAGAAATATAGATTATATACGAAATCATTATCTGGACGAACTGTTGAAGCTTGTTAAACGATGGCTTATCCTAAATGTTTAACGAATGTAAATTATTACTGTTTGGAATAAATGATTCTACGAGAGATAATAGTTTTAGCAACTTTAATGAAACCGACTTGATTCATTACGATCGATTATCCTTGATTTAAGGGTTTCTCTTTCAAATAATTTTCAGAAGTGATTTTCTATATTGATGATAATAAATGTTAAACGTACAGTGTTTTTCGGTAACTCATATTCCAAATTTATTGAAAATACGTAGGTTTGAAAATAATAAATTAATAAGAAGTCAGGAAGTAATTAAACTTTGTTACAAGGATATTGTAGGTATTACTTGCATTAGAACAGTTGAAACTTTATCAAGCAGTTCACCAACACGTATCACAAATTTTAGAAGCATTCAGAATTTATATCGCACCTCAGAACTTGATTCGTGCACACAATAATAGGATGCTGGCACTCTTCGGAGGTATCCTTGACTTGTAAGACGCAATGTACCCAAAACCATCGGCCGGAACGGCTTTGCAATCTCAACAGAGCCGTTGCTGATCGTTCCTGATCTGACTGAATGACTGGAACGATCACAAATATATATTACTTATCTGCCCGTAGAATTGTTTACTTTATAAGAATTTCATTATTTCGGACTGAAATTTTCACAGATTTTTATTTACAGTTAATTATATTTTATCTTTTACATAAACAATTTGGTATTATAGTTAATCTTTTAAATTAGTTTAGATCTGGATTGCATTCATCCTTTTGTATTTTTGTAGTTATTTGCTACACTTATTAACCCCTTGCCCTACGATTTCTTTTGCGACTGTGCGTGCAATAATTCAGAATTAAATTGCTAACATGGAAATTTATCAGTGATTCCTGATATATCTTACAATTTGACGCAATATTAATAACATAGAAATAATTTCATTGTATTGTGTTCCACTGATATTTTCAATTTCATCATTTTGGGGGAGCTTCAAAATTTCCTATTCCATCTACCGCATCACGAGCGTCACTCGTTATGATAGACCAAGGGGATAAGGGACAGATCGAAATAATATCGAAGAACAACTAAACAAAATGTACAGGATATTAGAATGTTGCATATCTGCACAGAAAAATATATAAATTACATTAAAATACTTTATCACTAAAGTGATAAGTCACTGTTTATTAGTAACGTAAAAATGATTACAACTCTCAAAATGACTAGATCTAATCTTTCCATCGATCTTCATACTTTTCGGCACATTTCTATAATGCATTAAATGTTTAAAATAAAACAGTAGTAAAACCTGCATGATATCGATAGAATGTATTGTTAATGTTGGTAGAATGTTAAAAGTTATCAAAATATAGGTATTGTTGAAGCTATATAGTTTAAAGAACCCACCTGTTTGATGTTTGCAGTATGCAGTACGTATAGAGTCCCAGTGTAACAAATTGTACCATGAGACATTTACTAATTCATTACGACTATATTCCAAATGACTTTCCGCCCTATAAAGAAAAACATTTTCGAGGATAAATTTTGATGTACTAAAATCATCGATTTTAATAAATGCTTTACAATAGTATAACGTAATCCATACGCCTGCAGTAAGGGCGAGTTTGATCTTTACTGATACACGTCATAAGGGATGAAAGTCTTTAACTGCTATCTGCTCCTTAAAAAAATCCCACTAAAGCCCTCAGGGTCTATTCTGATCAGTTGTTTATTTTCTATTAAAAAAACAAGATTTTTTACTTTTTCTTTATAATAACTTTATTGAGAATAATATGTATTCACTGTGTACAATTTGTCTCGATTTGGGTCAAATTGAATCTCGATTTGGGACAAAAAAGTCCACAGCAACGGATGAAGTTCAAAGCAAAAGTGGTAAGTTTAGAGCAAAAGTTTAAAGAAACAGATATTTAAATAAAAGTACGGAACTATGGTGGGTAAGGAGTTAAAGGCCCGACTTTAACGCCCCTGTCACCTCCGGAAAATCTTTCCCATGTGAAACGTACGCCATACGTTACCAACCACCTCGATGGTTCGGAACCTACCTAACGCAGTAGGCCCTACCTGAAATGACCGTAGCAGTTAAAGCCGAAGAAAATACAGAACAAGTAATTAAAGTTCAATTACAATATAATAGTAACCGATTAATCTGAACAAAATCTTATCAAGTTCCTTTCCTCGTGTGAAAGTTCTTCAATATACAATCTTCTGTATAAGTAGTTCTATAGTTTGAATTAAACAATTATATTTTTGTTCTAAGTTTTAATCTCCATTTGGTATAATTTCAAAATAAAACTTCATGAAAGTGGAAGCATTTTTTTGTATTATTTAAGTGAAGACTTCACTCGTTTGAGTGCAAACACAAAAAGTATATTGTTGATAGTATCTAGGATCACTCTATACTTCCGCAAAGCTTTATTAAAATCGACGAAGACGTTTCGTTGTTAGGCAATCAAATCATTACGTTTTATCGATGTGAAGGTATTTCATATCCATAGAATGAATCGTGGTAAAAATGTTCGTAGCACCTTGCACGATGCTTTCTCTGGTCTCTGGCAAAACGACGGGGGTGCAAGAAGCAAGGAAAACGAATTCATTCCGGTTACAGACAGGAACAAAAGGCAAAAAATGACCTTCCACGAGAACAACCTGAAGAATATAACATAGTTCTCTTTTAAAAAGTCAGTGGCAATACCTCTTTTCGATTTAATAATTTGAATGACAGAGAATTAAATGTTCCGATGAAAAAGGTATATTTAAAATAAAAATTTAGATGAGAAATAAAAAAAATACAGTAAGATAGAATAGAATAAAAATTGCAAACTAAAAGAATACGAATTGCTAAAAAATAAAAAATAGCAAATTGGACTGTTATTTTACTATGTTCGTGTATACTGTCACTGAAATTGATTGAGAAGAAGATAATGTTAAGTATGCAAATTTTCATATTACTGAAATAGTAAAGGGCCTTAATTATAGATAAGCACAAGATATAATATAAATATAATTACGTTATCAAAGTAAGTGGCAAATTATATTTCGATACGTAAATAAGGTTACTAGCTTTTATTGTAACAAATAATTGAGTTAACTAAGCAAATAATTTAATTACTTTTTGGTCCCCAAATCGAAGTTGTCTGCGTGAATTCCTGGAAACGTTGATTCGACAGAGGAACAGCCTTCTATCGCTTGGAACTGGACTATTTCTGGCTAATTGATTTTGTACGACTATGTGATCCTGCTTGTCTATCACATCGTACACGCTATCTCCATGAATGAGCAAATCTTCCTAAAATTGATTTCATTATTCTACCCTCCAACTTATTCCAATGTTACTTAATCCCAAGGACGCACTGATTTTATTGTAATTGTTTCGAAAATCCCATTATCATGTAAGATACCTTCTACCGGACGAAACATTGCTGATTCTTTTTTACATACTTCTCCTTATAAGTACTATAAAATTTCCCTTGCTTAGAGAAACGTTTTATTAAAATAAATTTACATTACACAGAGTATAATATTCTGTATTATGATAACGTTAAGTAAATCTGTCCAAATTGGCATTGTCACGTTACATTTAATATTCCAATTTAAAATTTCATATTCTAATTAAATCTCAGATACTTGCACGAATAAAGACAATTATACGGGCATTACCGCAACGGCGCAAAAGCTTTCGAGTATTGATGTAAAAGTTTTCTTCACTTTTCGAAGTTAAAAATGACTATTTCTTTCTAAATTAATTTACCATGGAATGTCCGAGATATTCCGCTGCATTTTCCGATATATAAAGTAGTTTTCCTTGCTGTGTCATCATCATAATAAATCCGGACATGGCCTAAAAAAGTGTATGCATTGTATGTCTAAGATCGTCCGCTTACAGCGAATTCGGAAACTGATACACTCAGATTTCCATGAAACTTTGCATAAATATTTATTGCACTTATCTAAGAAGGTAGCTGCGATTCCTTTGCGCCTGTTTTCAACTTTCAGGGAAATATCAATTTCTTTGTTCGAACCACCCTTTGTATATGCGTGCTTATAAGTCGTAAACAACAAAAGATATTAAAAAATGGTTGAAATAAAAGTTATACCGTTTCTTGAGATTTATAAAGCTGCATGACAATGTTTTTGAAAAAAAAAATTTCTTTTTTGAAAAATTGAACCCCCATCCCCGGCCCATCTCTTTGAAGAACTTTACTTATCTTTCCGAATCAATAAAAGAGTATTTTTATTACAACGGACAGGACGGGCAGGACAGGTTTGAACCGGTTTGATGAAAAGAAAGAAAATTCCTAAACTTTACATATTGTTCGTTCTGGTTTGATCCTGTCTGTCCTGGCTGTCCCATGTAACTTTTGCTTGTCCTGCCGGTATTGTCTGCGCTGTGTCTGTATTGCCTGTCCTGCCCTGCTCGTTTTTTCACAAAAATTTACATGCAGCTTTGTAGATCTCAATGAACGGCATAACTTTTATTTTAACTGCTTTTTGCTATCTTTTGTTCTTTACAACTTACAAGCACGTATATAGAAAAGGCGATTCGGACAAATGGGTTAATATCTCCCTCAAAGTTAAAAACCGGCACGAATGAATTACAGTTATCTCCTTAGATATGTCTAATTTATATCATTGTATCAGTTCCCGAAATTCCCTTGTTAGTTAGCAATAATCAAAAAGATGATGGAGTATGCTGATAAACAATATTACTTTTGAGAATCCTATGTTAGGGGTCGGAATATTCGTAGAGTCGGACGGGCAGTTTTTCAAGGCTGAAACATATAGATCGGAAATTTCATTATTTAAGTCGCCACATTGTTTACAAAATTGCAATTAAATTGTTTAGGTATGTGTTACTTTGCCTTAATTTCTTATATTTTATGCTTTTTTATAACAGTTAATTGTCAATTTAATATTCCGCCATAAGTACATTCCTCCTAAAATTTAATTTCATCATTACGTGAATTTGATGAAAGATATGTGAATTAAACATATATTAGTATTAAAAATATTTTCCTTATTTACTTATAACACTAACTTCCTTATTTGTTAACTACTTACTAAGTTGCTTTCGTCAACATTTCGATTTACATAAATATTCTTACCGTTTTATCTAACAATTGTATGAAAATAATACAATTCTTTTTATAACAAGTACGGTTAAAAATCTTAGAATAACTTTATAAAATAGCATTTCGTAAAAATTCCATGAGCCGACATAAAATTGTTATTGCAGTTTTGATGACCGAAAATAGTTGAAGACAAGAAACGGTGATAATAAGGCATGCTGTTATCGCTGCCTTTATTATCCATAAAAGTGTAAGTACCCGTCATCTTTGATAAAATGTCTTCTATCGCGGCAATAATAAAAAGGTATCACAAATTGTATACCTCATCGTAATTATCTTTTCGTTTTGTTCTGCGCAAACATGTATGATGTGGAATTTTTTTTAACCGACATTGCATTATGGATACCTCGAGGAGGCCTGAAATAAATATTATACCAGGTAAATGGAAAAGTTCCTACCAACGCGTAATCTAAAATATGCGGTCGAATTTACAGTTTTTCTCAGTTCTAAAAATAACAAAATAACACACTGTTCACTTTCTTTTGTGCAATATACAATTATAAATTGAGTACCGCAAGTTACGGACTCAAATGTAAATTAAAGAGTTTCGTAGTTACTTTTTTGTCCTTGGAATCATGTACCACAATATATATCTATCAGAAGTTTTGCACATATCAGTTAATTAAATACAGTTTATATTAACATATAGTATAATTAATATCATTAAACTATAATTAATTTATTTAATAATATAATCTGATGCCTCGATACCTTAGTATTTCATTTATTATCTTATCAAATCTCTTTTTTCAAATATCAACATTAAAAACTTTGTTTCCTCATCCGGAAACTCGAAAATATTCTTGTCCTTTATATTCATTCTTACGATGTTAGAACCTTCTTTCATGAAATTTCAAAATTCTTTTTTATTCCGCATTACATTCAAGCTCAATTATACGATCATAATCCGCAATAAAAGACTTTAACATTAAAAAATTCTCTTCAAGTAGCTAGCTACTTAATCCTTCGTCGGAAGGGTATGACACAAAATAAGAAATAAGAACTATAAAAATGTAAAAACTATAGGCCACAGCAAACCCTTCCATCCAAAGACTTAACAATATTCCTAGCATTGATCTTCCACTACATGTTCACAGTACTTCTCACTCCCTGAATCTCCAAAATACCTTCTCCTTCAGAGTCGCATCCAATCGTAACTGTAAGATCATAATCGACGACAATATACGTTGGTACAAGCCAAAAGATTCTGTCGAGACATCAATTTTTTTCTATGGTTCGAAGAAAGTCACGCAAAATGGAATAAAAAAGGAGCAAAATAGGAGGCTTTGAGGGAGGTGGATGGAGGAAGGACTTGCAGGAAAGAAGCGTATGTTAATGCGGCATGGCAACGTTTACGAACGGCACTACACGGGACTATAGTATCGGATACTGTGAAACAATGAGTATGCAGGAGAGAAAGAAAGAAAGAACGACGGAGAGCGGAGAGACGATACAGAGGGAGTATGGGTTACAGGAGCGTGAGAGTGTTGTTGCAAAGGCCGACAGGTCAGCGGATCACCCGGAACTCGCGCTTAGACTCCGCTGAGTTTGAATGTACGCCGATCTTACCTTCTTGCGTTACCTACCTCCCTACCTTTTACCTATATATTACTCTCTACGCTCCTACGACGGAGATGCCCGTAGTTTTGCTCCAACGACCGTCTAATATTCCAGTCGCGGAAATTCTCTACTGTTATATCAGCCCTTGATAACTTCGACTGAACAAAACCGTGTAATTGAAGGCCGAGAACTCGAATTAATTGTTAGTATTGATTCGTAATATTTGTACCGGAGTATGACACAGCAGGAGTTATGTAACAAATTATCGAAGATATATGTTAAATAATTCTTCCGATCTAACTTCACAAAAGGTTTTGGTTGACTTTCACTTGAAAAAGCTTATTAAGTGGGGAAGTTGCATAATGTTTATATATCACACAACAAAACGCTCTACGGAACAATTGAGATCGTAATGTAATGTGAAATATAACTTCTTTTAGATATTACTTTAGTTTACTGATTTTTCAGTGGCAGAGAAATTGTGACTTTGATAGAACAACGACCTATTCCTGTCGTAGAAATCATCTAGCGTGATATGAGCCCTCGATAAGTTGAAAGCTATAGTCAATAAAAGATAGAATACAACGATGATATTCTAAGTATTGGTTTGTAGTATATGATATATTTATAGTGCAGCAAAGAAGTATTATTAAAGAGGTATTCAGCATCTCTTGTATCAATATGACCAATTTGATCATTGAGAGGCTCCTATGGTTAAAAAGTTGGATAATGATCGTACACCAAGTACCTGAAGATTACATCGAATGATCGAGTTTATTTGCAATGCAAAATTAATGTAAAATTTGTTGTCATAATATAAACGTTTGGTAAATCGTGTGTTGATAAACTTCGTTAAATGCAAAGGTAGAGAATACTGATGATGTCCTAAGCATTGTTTTATAGCATTTAAGATATGATATAACACAGAATTGTTATATAGTGAATAAAGAATTTTGTTTTCTGTGCTTACCGCAAAAGATGTAGCTGGCGAGTTTGACCTCTAAGGCTACTATTCCTTCGTCAATTACAAGTTCTTTTGGCATTGCTTAATTTAAGACTGCAATTTGGCACTTATAAAAAAGATTATAACTGATTTCGTGTAGTTCGATTTTGGTTTAAATTTAGTGAAAGAATACAATATACATTCGAGAATATGACGATAAAAAATTATTTGGAACGCTAGTTGAATAATAAATCACTTTATTCGGCCAGATGAATTTTATAGATTAATAATTCGAAAAAGAATGATTAGGTGTATATACTTTAATAATGGGAATTGATCGCGTCATGCGAAATGCGTAAAAAGATATCATTTTATATTACTTGCACAACTTAATCCACTGATAGAAAAATATGTTTTTGCGAGTATACAATTTTTCTAAAGTAATGGTTCATGTGAAAAGTGAATGGATTTACAGCTATGAGCGATGCTTTCCTTATGCATCTAACTCTTTTGTCTGTGAAAAGTCAAAAGAAATTTTAATTAAATTATAATTTTCATAGAGCTAAATAAAAAACTTTAATTGTAATTGATTATTAATGTAATGTACTTCTGTGATTGTTTTTTAAATCTTAGAATATCATAAAATACTTTCTTTTCATTTAATCAGCAAATGATTTATATCTGGAAATATCGTAAATTAAAGTCTTTAAATTATCTATGTATTTTCATTAAAATTATGTTGTGCACATAGTTCATGTCAAGTTCTCAGAATGCCATGATTTTACTATAACAAGAAAGTAATGAAAGTGTGTGTAAAAAAAACAATTCTCAATAAAAACGTTTAAGGAACTCTTTGACAGAATTTATATGATTTGCCGTTTTAAAAGAAATATCTAAAATTATTTAAAAAAAAACTGCACGAGGAAGTTCAACGAAACTTAAGAACAACGAGTAGCACGAATATACGCAAGAGGCTACGAAGAAAGATTGAAAGATTTTTCTCATGGGGATGAAGAAAGAAATAAAAGTTTAAAAGAATTGGCAATGAAAGTAATGAGATTCAAACTACAAAAATCACTGTAACTTTTTCGTCGACCTTCTTTTTTTTTATTTCATTCAATTAAGAACTGTAAACGATAAATATGATTCTTAACATTAATTCATTATAAACGAATATTGTTATACGTAAATATTATAATTGCTCTTGTGCCATTTTTTATCGTTGATCGTTGCATAAACTAAACTCATTGCCAGTGTTTACTTAATACTATTTTGTACATAAATATTTAACGATTACTCTTGACTCCAAGAAAATTATTAAGAATTTTCGATTTTGTTAAATGCAATCTTTCATTTTTTTATGATGATTTACGATTTTCTTTAAAGAAGAAGTTTTACAACATTCTGGAGTAGGAAGAAAGTCTTCAGATTGGGCCGAATGCTACTATAAATTGGGTCATAATCAATATTTACATAAAAATTAACGTACGTGGTATTTCTTTGTGTAAGAATGTACTTCATATACATGTTGCTTAGTGAAATGTAAATAAAACATTGTGCAATGTTTAACAACTATAATGTAACGAATGGATTTTTCTCATGTCGATTAAGGTTGATGTATCATAATTATGTGAGCTATATCTTCACTGGTACGTAAATTTTGAATTTTTGTGGGTGTAATTTTTTAAGAAGGATTATAACTTCAATTTCGTCATAACATTTTTCTAATAGTTTTTATCTATTAAATCTAAACGTTAAAGATATTAACTCAAATTTTGTTACTTCGTCAAAATTAAACGACCTAACGGTTCTGTTGAAAATCAAGGAAATAGGAAAAATTAGATTCTAATAGAAATACCAAAGTCTCTTCATTGCTTAGAAAAGATATTCTATTCGACCAGAAAGTCTTTTCAGAATATATCTCTCGAAAAATGAAATTTTATTGTTGATCTTAATTGTGTATCTGAATTTCCAGATAATCAGTTAAGATTTATTTACCAATTATAGGAGAAGCCCGGATTCTGTGCCTTTCTCGCAACAGATGGATTAATTTGTACCGCTCTACAGGTCGCTAATTCAAGTATTAAGGTGAACAAACTCTCAGATTGACTGATTACTTTGTTAAATAGATATTCACCTTTCCTTTATTATAATATGAAATGTTCCTCAAATTCCATTTACTTGTGATGACATCGTAGTACATTTTCAAATAAATTATAATTTTTACCTAATATAACAAAAATATCGGCACGTTTCTACTTAGCGTATATGTGTGGACAAATTAGAAAATCGTTTTTCTACATTGGAACGTTAAAACTATTTTGAAAAGTTGTTTTTCATCCAATCATATAGCGTCGCAATCTATTTCATCTTTATGTATTCATACTTTCTTGTTTATGAAGGTACTGCTACAAGTGAACAACTTTTTTTCAAAATTTTGAAAGTTCTACAATGTTCTAAAAATAAAATTACTGAAGTATGTCTATTAGCGCCTATAAATTTTGACTGGATGAGAATTAATAAGAAATTTTAACGCGCAGAAACTTTATGCGCACGCTAATACTGAGGAATAGTATGAAAAGTCCATTTTACTTTCATATATTATGATATTAAATCGTTCTGCTATTATCCGTTTGTTGTCTTTTCAGTTATTCACCCAATTTCGTCGTAAATAATTTAAAAATAAAAAGTAATTCATTTTTAATTTAAACAGGAAAGTCGTAACGCACGTGTAAATTTTAATTAACAATTATACAGTGAATGAATGAGTGTATGCTTTCGCCGAATAGAACAAAATATGAACACTCACAGTAGCGTTTATCCGTTAAGGATTAACATGCTTATTTATACATAAGCCGCTCTCAGACTGCTCAATTGTAACAAATGTTTTTTAATAATACTATTTTTCTATTTAATAATATCTGGCAGTATTTATTACTATAAATGCATTTGAAATAGTTCGCCAGGGTTAGATATTTGAATAGTGCAGTCACAGAAAGCAGTGCTCTATACGTTAATTACGTGATTAAGTAAATTTAAATTAGTATTACGTATTGTCTATCGTAATAAATTACCTGTTCCTATGGGAATTTTTCAAAGTAAAACGTATAAAGCTTTTGTGTGGCTATAGCATGCATACAGTTAAAGGTTCTCAGTTAGTGGAACCCACTTCAAATACTTCTCACCTCTAGGACATTTTTCCTACATAGTATGCATATCCTACAGTAGTTCGGCACCCAGCTGAAACTGTATATGTACTAGGCAAAATGACTATAACAATTAAAGATGAAGTACAGAACTTCTATTTCGACACTTTCCGGTAATTATATACTTTAACAAAAATATTGTCTGACCTTTTACAAAAATGTTGAAAATGAATTTAAAATAATGAAAGCATCATCAATTACAATATTGAACAGAACAAAACCATTATTACATTGACAAAATGTTATCCCCTTTTAGAATTGAGAAAAATGAAATGTAGATCAACTGATGAAAAGTGACATTTTTGAATGGCTTTATCGGCATAATAAAACAACGTATAATATTGAAGTAATAATAAAACATTCATGCCACTCATTGTTGTTAAACAGTTAATTTCATTTACGCAATTCTTCCTATTTTCTTATTAAACAATTTGTATTTTTCAATAATCTATCTGTTTTTATTGTTCACTAGTTATACTATGTCAAGAATTTTACAAATGTTTGACGAACTTGAATTTTTCTGTATCTCACAATGAAACGAATTCATTGTTATTACAAGTCATTGGTATCTGCTGGTCATTGTCTTCTAAGCTCCGTCCTCTTTTCCGTAGTTTCACTGTCACGTCGCAGCATCGTATTGTCACGTCATGAAATAATAAATGTTGGCTCGTACCAAGAGACAATGATAAACCAGATTACTGAGAATCAATCTTCATAAGGGGTCTCTATTTTTGATTAATTATTTACTTTAAATTAATTCAGTGTGACCTATTGTGATCTTAAAAGAATATACACAGTAAAATTTTCTCAAAATTCTAGATGTCGATAGTGTCCATAAAAACGAGGAAAATAATATTAATGGTTACATATCCGTACATATATCAATTGTTTATTAATTATATGATCAGGGAATTCTATTTTTTAATGAATTTTCAACATGGCTTGTACTCGGTTCAACATACATGTGCCTCGATGGTTCCTCATTTGTACTTATGTTTCGAGAATATTGAAATGTTTTTATTTGTTTTTTCAATAGTTATACATTGTTTATTTGAAGTCAATTAATATGTGAACTTAATGTAGAATGATATAAAAAATGAATTTAACCACATTTTTTTAGTCTCCCTACGAATAAGATTATGGAACGCGATATTTTATAATCAACAGTTAAACCATGTCTTTGTAGATAAAGGACGAGATAAAAGAGAAATTAGACACCAAATACAAGAATTTCTAGCAGTTATTTAGAAAGTATCGATGAAGGAGAATTAAATACATAATTCTGTACGGTACAAACATGGCAAATTATTTCGTGGGTTGAATGATTATAAAAAATAGTGAACGTTTATGGCCATTAACAATTACCGTAATATAAATCATTAAATGAGGTTTTTTACATAATTTTCACTCAATTTTCTGACTATATTGTTTTGTTATCAGCTATTATATCAAATTATTTGATAATGATTTTAGATGAAATATTGAAGAGTTTATATGGTTTCATTGTTACAAATCGATAATTTAAAAACAGTATTTATCATGAATAAAATTTACATTGTACTTTTCAATTTTGAATGAATTTGAAAAATGAAGAAATAAATAAAAAGACGAATAAATTCATCAACAGTATTCGATTACATTGATTTACGTATAAAATATTTTTCAAATTTTAGCAGTTTTCGAGAGTTAAGGCTTACAGCATTTATTTAAATAAACCGACTGCTTATAAAATCTTAATAGTTAAACAGATATAGATAATATATTTTTGTATCATTACATTTTATGACGTATGTACACTTTTATGTGTAATTCAACGTGTAAAGTGTGACATAAAATCGCAAAAGAATGTTGTTTTGTCATTTGACTATGCAAATTATCATAAGACCAAGGACAAAATAGTTTTTATTTCATTTTTACGTATTACCTACATATTTTGAAAGTATATCGTACATTTTCCATACCCTAATGTTTTCTTCTTTATTTAATTTCTGTTACCCCGGAAAATAACGAAATGAAAACAGTTATGCAATAAGTTTTAGAATCCCGAATATCTATATTCAAAGTGTAACAAGAATAATTAATTACAAATAAACTGTGACTAAGATATGAAACTTGTATTTAGAATATGAGACTGGAAAATTTATATATACCGTTTGAATGTCAAGAAAATAAAATTATCTTCTGATTTAAAAGTGTTCATGAACCTTTTGATACACACAGACCGCGGAGAAGTTTATTATCACATTTATGTTATGAACAAAAAGGAAAATTAACCGTATTTGGTGAAAAGTTTTTTCAAAGAATGACCGCATTTGTACCAAATGTGGAATTTGAATGGTATGGAAAATATTTGTTCATCGTAAAAATAACAGTAAAAACTGCTACTATAATTTATCTCTACTGAATTTTCCTTTGTATCTTATATGTACTACTTTTTCCCATAAAAATTTTCATTACTTAATTAAAATAGCATACAATTTTTTTTGTATGTTCAAAGTAGTATTTTACATAAATATATTTCTTCACCTTAATCCTTTGTGTATATTCAACATTTAACTCTTCACATTTTTGTTAAATCATATCTCTTTGATAAATTATATGCAAAAAGATAATTATTCATTATAGACAATAATTCTCTATACTTATATTATTCATTAAAAATCGTATCATCATTGTTCACACCAAAAACAGTCAAAGACTACCAAGTATTAACTTTATTCACTCATAGACCACAGAACATTATTAATAAAACAGTTAACTTAGTAAACTGATTAAATTGGACATTAATAAATCAACTTCTTCAGTAGCCTTAAAATATTCCGATTTCTAAGAACGCCAATGAAATGCAAACACAGATATTAATTACGAGCGCCAAAAATTCGATAATAACACTCACCAAAGATCTTACTAGTGCAACACCTTAATCAACATAAATACCATTTTTTCTACCACAGATCGCGATTCATGAATAGGTCTTAAAGTAATTGAGCGATTCACGATTGACATCATTTGTAATGAAATGCAGTACAAATAAACATCAAACTGACATTGACTACCACAAACACGGCTTTTGAGCATAGTAATTCGCGCGCGCGTGTCCCGGTTCACAAAGTAAAATCCATCTCTTCTTGCGAGCTAAAGGCAGAAAAGTTGAGAAAGCACTGTGCTGTCGCAAACGTTGTATCATGTTGCCGGAATTCGGAACAAAGTTCACTCGAGTTTCAATCAAGCTTATATCCTCGCACTTACCTTGTTGGAAATAATTGGCTTTTCGAAGAAATACGCAAACCAAGGCCATAAGCTGTAGCTGGGAAAGTCTCTGGCGGGTCGAGGGCGGTAATGGCAGTAAATCACGTAGGTTGGCGATTTCGGCATTTATCAGGTCCCTTCGAAGTTTGCTGGCACCTTTCGTTGATTTGCTCGCATCTATCCTTCAAGCATACACGGATGTTACTGATACACTGTTTCTATCGATGTAGTTAGGGTTTTGAGCGAAATTATCGTGCGCCAGCGGTACGCGGACCGCGGTCGTTTCTTTGGAAGTTAGGAATCGCTTGGAATCGTAGACGGTGAACGAAAATTGTTTCTTCCACGTTTATTCTTATTGACGTTTTGTGCACAAACGTCCCGTTTCGAGGTGAAAGCGGCGAGACTGTATTAAATATTGGAATTTTTTTGGCGGGAAAGAAGAAAACGCAGGGAATGGAAGGGGGAGGTAAATCGGGTGCAAAGAGTAAGTACGATTTTGTAGAATGAATCATGAATGATTGCGGTGGCATTAGGATTTTTTCGTGGTTTATTGTGCATATGGGGTTTTGTTAATACAGAAGTGGTGAGTTTGTTTAACGTAGAAGAAAACGCGGAGTTTGATAGATAAGATGTAATGTGTTTTATTTGACATAGAGTCAATCATTAAATATATCTTATTGTGAGATTTCGAATGTTGTCGCTAGAATTTTTCACGGATATTGGCAGAAATGACGTTCGTCTGGTGTGGAAGAAAGGAAATAGGAATGAGCCACATTAGATACAAAATACCTTAAATATTGTACAACATAAAACTATGGTTTTAGTAGCTCTTCGAGTATCGCACATCAATCGTTGTATGCGAAGAAAATGAAAGACACGTTGTATCAGAATAGCGTCCGAAAAGTTATTGCATTGTGAACATTTTTTAATCTTAGCAAAGGAGAGACAGCGGGAAAAGAATACGTGAAACAAGTTCTCAATTTTTGTATTGGAAATATATTTACACATAAAACGTGTAAATTTACATAAATGTATACTAATTGATTCTGAATTATAAAATGGCGATCGCATATCTAACAGGGACTTTAACAATAAATACATTAACAAAATAGATGTTTGTCATGATTCACATCAGACATTAAAGATTACTGACGTTACAAGTTATAATCCTATAAAATTGCCAATATAAGTCTTATTATACCGATCTTAATTTCTTATTTATCACTTATCAAATCACTGAAACATTGTTTCCCCTTTGAAGTATCTCTTAACGTTAAACGATAAGTACAGAACCCCTAAAACTCTCAGTGTTAAACGCGAAGTTTCAGTTATCTTCAAGTAAATCGTATTTCTTCCCATTTACCACTGCCACAAAGAAGCTGCTAGGGTGGAAATAAGGATAGATGGTCGATAGTTTCGCACTTAGCCCACGACAGCGAACAACGGAGGACAAGTCGTGTGATCGAGCATTACTTACCGATTGAACATATTTCGGTGGCCAGGAGGACATTAGTGGTGGATCACTTCTAGACGACGAGCGAGACATCCGGGTCGGCAGGTTCTCGCAAAACTGCAGCTACGATCTAACATCCGGGTCATAACGCGCTACTACACTGAACACGTGGATACTGGCGGAGGCTGGTTCTCCTACCTTCTCACCTCCGCAGCCCCCCTTTTTCTCCTTGGGCTCCTCCACCACCACCATAGCCTCCTCCTCCAACCTCCTTCGCCTCGTTGTCTTCTTCTTATCTCTGGTGGCCGCGGTCATTCCTTCCTCTTCTCACCGTTCATATTCCTTGGTCCCTCCGCGACGAGTCGCGCGGTTTCTCTCGCTCGTTTATTCTCCCTTTCTTTGCCCCGTAGCTCGCTCGCTCCTTTACCCCGTGCTGCCTAGCACGGTCACGATCGAGCAGGCATGTCCCTCTACCACCGCCATCATCGCCATCCTCGCCAGCACCACCACTACACCACCACCATCACCACCACCACCACCATCACCACCACCATCATCACCACCACCATCGCCACCATCGCAGCAGCCGCCACCTTTGCTACTGGTTACGTTTCCTGTGTATGCGGTTTTGCACCGAATTGTATTTGCACAACGTACCGTTTTTGAAACTTTTGGCAATGGTTGTGGGCCTATTCGCAGAAACTGTTAGGACTAACAGATTTTGGAAAGAGGATGTCATATAGCAATGATACTGAGTCTGTTTAAAGAATCTGCGACAAGTGAATCTTAAGATGAATACAATATGGCAGACGACACACACTTTGACGCTATTTAGGGGGGCCATCTGTGCTGAGTAACATCATGCAATGATATAGCCTCTCCTGAGGCTATTCAGGAGAAACGATCCGCCATAGATTGATGTTTAGATCGGCAATATATTATGTAATAGTTCTTTTGGATCTACTTGAAAAAGGATTTGCGACGAATCAATTTCAAGGCAGATGTAATGCGTCATACAGCAGCTTAGTTTTGGGCAAATTTAGTGGGATTTTTGTGATAGAAAAATTCGTTTTTCACATAGTAGGATATACATTTCATTCGATTGGAATAAGAAGATATAACTTAAGTTTTATTATATTACAAGTATTTAGTGGCGCTCCGATTACAATCATGCTATAATTAAATTGTATATACAGTTTTCTTAACAAAAAACATTTCTTTACTCGCTAAAATCTTCTTCGTCGCTGAAATATTCACTCTTTTTATATCTCTTCCTCGGTTTCGCTTGACCATGTCGATCGTCCTCACTGAATCCTTTGATCGGCACTCTGTGACTGTTCTCCAGTTCCTTTTGTCGTTGCTTAAACGTTAAAATATTGCGATAAAGTATTTAATAAAGTGATTCTTCCATATTTCTTAGCTAATTATTTCGATCTCCTTCGCACATAGCGTTTCATGGCGTTTCAATTGAATACAATTTTCGGTGTATAATTTTACTTTTTCTCTTTGCATTAGCTTTTAAAGAATTAATGTTACTTTAAAATAATTATTGCAAAGTTCAGTAATAAGTTGCAATAAATTCTACACAATCTTTTAAATATACCATATTTATTAAACAAAAGGATTGAAACAAGAAATATGTTTTTTAACTGGCAAAAAGCTTGTTTCTCAATTTTAATGAAAATTTAAAAGCATTCAAAATGTCTCTCGCAAAGTTCAAGAAGCTTCAAAGTAAAACAAGACTTTTTTTTAGCGAAATTAAAAAATTCATTACCTCCATCGCAATGGCAGCGCTCAACGTCTCCATCTCTTCTTCCCAAGTATCATCTTCGTCATTATCGTAATTCGTGGACCTTTGGACGTCCTTCGTTTCCTCGTCACTGTTTCCATCGTAATCCTGAACACGCTGGCTCACAGAACTTTTGTTCTTCTTTCTTATTCGTATTTTTTTCAATGGCGGATTTCTCGGGCCCAGTGTATTGTTGCTGCAGTTGTATGACAAATGACCCTCTTCACCGCATTCGTAACACTGGGACTTATCGGGATAGTCCTTGCGACGTATGAATTCCGTGCTACGGCCATTGTCAACTGCTATCGAACTTTTAATAGTACGGCCACCTATCTGTTTTTCGAACAACACAATATTCTGTGATTTTTAATGAATGAGAAAGAAGACGAGGTTTATCGTGCGCCAATTTGAGTGCCATGAAGAGCAGAAAACCGATGGATGTAAAACATAGATATCATTTCTAATTAATATTTCTTATTCTCTTCCTCACGCATTGGTACGGTATATATGGCTTTTAACACGTTCGTCGCCATGTCATCCAAATATGGGTGACGCTCTTCTTGTTCAAGTTAAATAGGATTTTCAGTTGGATTTTTAAAAGGAATTTAATGGAATAAACACTGAGATATAAATATAGGATATACAATATAAAAATATTAAAAATCACTTTTATTACTTGATTGCTCTTATTATTAGTTTACAAGCAAAGAGGAACGAGCTGGGTAATCTGGGTGGAGGGGAATCATATTCTCTGCGGTACACGGTTCACTATAAAATTGAATAACTAAAAAGTACCGAAAGGTATCGGGTTGAAATTTTGCCAGATATATTCCTTAGACTATATACAAGTAATTTCTGCAATGATTTCCTGCGTCTACCTGTACCCTTCTTTGTTATACCTGCCGAAAGTTAGGGAGACAGTCAAACAGGTCCAACAAGAAAATGACTTATACAAAAGTTTATTTATTCTGTAGAATGAAAATCTGAAAAGAATGATATAGATTTTCCCTTAAAAAATGAAGTTGACCTTAAAATAACATTGAAGAAATATAACATAAAAAATTAATATTGCACCGATATTCTCTCCACAATGCTATGAAACTTTTGTATATAACATTTTTCTCTAAAATCAATGGTTCTCGTGTTATTTTTTCCCACCTAGATTGCCGATTCGTTCCACTGTGCGACAGTCGGATTTGGGCCCCGCGAGAAACTCAACCGATTCGCGCTGGGCGACGGACGTGTTAATGCCAGAAAAATACGATGTAATCCAAAATAATGTAATGAATTTGTGTAAACATAGGGAAAGGGTAAATGAAATGAGACTCTCGGTCCTCGTACATTATAAGTACAGAGAGTTATAGATGACTCTAAGAAGATCCTTCAATGAAATGTTGGGTTGGGGAGAAAGTTTCTTCGTATCTTAACGCAAAAGTGAAACAAGTTTTTTTTCCAGAAATCGCAAAAATTTTACAGTAACCACTACGGTTTCATCTCAAAAGTGGCAAAAGATGATCAAGCAAAACGACACATATTTAGTTTCATGAACTTCATTTAAAATATGAAATAACTTGTTTCACTTTCGCACTAAAATACGAAGAGACATTTTTCCAATCCAATATTTTGAAGCTAATTACTATTAGGTCTACCCGAAATTTCTAACCGTTATTGAATTAAAATAAAATGGTATATTTATTTATTTATTTATATATATATATATATAATTGAAAATGTACTATTTTCTTTCAATACAAGAACGGAGAGAACATTCCGGTAGATCTAATATAAGCTGTTACGTTAAAAACAAAGTTTAATTCAGTATTTGAAATTTAAAAAAACGTACGAATTATGTTTACAGCTGTTATCAAAGAAGATAGAAAAAATGAGTGCATGCATTAGTATTCACTTTGAATTATTTCCAAAAAGGAATTAAATGTGATCAGTAATATCAAGCACATGAACCAAATATACAGAGTCCGGCGGTAATTACGGAGAAGCTATAAAATAAGTTCGTAGATTTATATTTTTTTCTCATGAGACTTTATTTTCAGGCGCGATTATTACATTCCTTTGAAGACCTATCGGTTTTTACAACAAGGTAAACAGAATATGTATGCAGTACCGAATATATGCCTTTTTCCGGGTAAAAAAAAAGAATTTTGAGAAACTTCTACTAACGAAATAAATCTTTTTAAAAAGAATCATTAATTATTCTGCTGCAGCAGTAACTTCATTAGATGCTTATATTTGTACTTCTCTTATTTTAATAATGGATGCTTCTCAAGCTGAAAATTTTTATTTCGGCCAACCTTTCTTGGAAATGGAGGACATGCTGGAGCAAACAGAGAAACAGTTGGAGATCAGATATTGAGACCAACCGACAAAGTTTTGCTGTTTTTTAAAATTTGTTTGATATAACTAATTAGACATAAGTGGTCGAAGAAAAGTTATACCAAAAAATGTTATTCGTTTAATACATATTGCATACATGAAATGTATTATGCATATGTAAATAAGTACATAATATACATATATAAACACATATTTCTTCATATTATTTATTATACATTACTTTACAGTAACAAATAATTATTTTTGCCATTTATTCATATTACGCAAAATAAACCAAAAGGATAAAAAGAACGATTGTCGAATTTTCATGCTATACTTCGATTGATCTTTGAATATGTTGTAAAGCCGATATACGTTTAGAAACTAAAGACGTTAAGCAGACTGAGGAATGCTTTAAAAAACATACTGAAAAACGCTTTCTCAAAAATAACGTCTCGTAAGAAGAACTTTTCTTCTATACCTTCGATTTTGCAGAGGAAATCACTGCTTGGGGTTATATCGCGGTTACGGCCGAGCTTTGTTACTTGTACATCTGTAGAAGTAAAATAATTTGTAAGTGAAAACATGATAACATTTACCTCGGTATTGTTTAAACCCTTAGCACAAGAAACAGCGTCTTCTGGTGTAAGAAATAATACAAATGCCACGCCACGACTACGTCGCGTATTTTTATCTTTCATTACCGTTACTCTATAAATAAAGAAATATTATTGATGAATTTTTTCGCCTTTAATTGAGTCATTTAAACCAATGATTTTACACCTCTTGTACAATGCACGATGTTAGCATTATTTTTTTATGAAAATCGTGATAATTTTGTTATGCATTATTATTGTAAAAAAATTAGTACAATAAACGTAGATGTTTTTGGTAAATAGAAATTACATTTTCAATGGAACCAGTGATATTTTGAAAACGAAACATTATCCGGAAACGATATGGAAAGGGAGTATGAATCGGGAAAAAATAAAAATTACGAGTCAGAGTACGGAATAATATTATTTACAAATATGTTTCTTTAAATTTATTAATTGGATACATCCGAACTTACTTAACAATTTTTCCATAAGTTTGCAAAAGCTGATGTATATCATTGTTCGTTAACGAGAACGGTAGATTTGAAATGTATACCGTCGATTTGCTCGGTACCACCCCACCACTCATTGCACTTTTACTTTTTATGATATTGCTAATCTAGAAAATATTCGTTTGTTCTGAAAGGTAAGAAAAATGAAAGAAATATTAATTTAATTATTTTTCCTGCAGCAAACACATTTGTAAAATTTACACAAGGCACAAATGAAGTTTTATATTTAAGTAGTAGACAATAAATTTTCGATAAATTCTATGTTTTTAAGATGATTTTAGCTCCTTTCGTAATATTTATAATATGCTTTTAGTCGTTATGATAAAAGATTCGAAAACTATAGAATTTACTGTAACGCAGCGATTCTCAAACTTTTTAGAATTTCTTGCGTGACGATCTGAACAATTTTTTAGATTTTTCGGGAATCCTTTCAAATTATCTACAATTAATATGCAGGCTACTGTTACCAAAACATTTTTTGACAAACAATTATGTATTCAGAAAATGGCAAATTGTAATTATCAAATGTACATTCAATGCGGTGGGTATTTCTGCTTTGTCCGCACTAGCCCAAAATTTCAGTTAACGATAAGAGATCAGGGGTTGTCAATTTCTGAATATACACCTATCCTCCGATTTACATAAACATTGTTTACACAGTTTTTAAAATACACCTATCCCCCAATTTAGACGGTACTTTATTTGCACGATTTCGTTTTTACAGCTTTTTTTAAAATAAGGGATTTAAACAAAAATCTACTTTTTCTTTACATTGTAATAAATGACTGAATTATGCACATTTTCATTTATTTCCGATTTAGACGGTTTTCGAACCCTTTCGAACCTTATGGTAGCAGATGCCAACAGCACATTTATAGTGTTCTAGCTTAACTCCGTTGGCCCTCAAGGTGGCATTTGCCAAAACTTCTTAGATTCTATATTTGTGACTGAAAGTAACAAAAATTTGACAAAGTAGTTCTCTTATGGACTTTAATCAATATGTTAACACGATAATGAAGGGCGATGGCTTCGCAATCGACTTGTTGGACACCCCTACCCTAGAGGATCGCAAACCATAGTTTGAGAAATACTGCTATAAAATATCAAACATTTACTATGAAATGTAATAATTGATGATGTTACTATGGTGCTACAACACCGAAAAATGACATTTATAAATAAAACGTTTTGCACGATATGTACTGAAGAAATAATAATTCTTTCTACAATGAATATGAAACAGTCTTTAATCGAGCTAATCTCCTCTCAATTCGTGATTTACTGTAGTAACCGCGGTTTTAAATAATTTTTTTTACAGACTTGTTCGTTTCTCTTGTTTTATCTGAAAAAATAATATTGAATTGTATTTGAAGATAATGCCTTAACGCAATTCGTTAATACATATATTCACGAACAGTTCACTTTTAAACATTGTACGAAGATAGCCATTTGCGTTAGGGTATTCCTATTATCATTATATGTTTGGCGAAGTAATATTAACTTTATATATTGAACGATTTGTAAAGGATACTTCGTCGGAAAATAATAATTTTGTAAAAACGTTTCATCACTTTCATATTGGCGTTTGATTCAGTGATAGATAATTCTAGATGGAAAAAAATCATGTCAGGGAATAGATTTTTAATAATTTTATCTTAAATTAGAATGTGTTCTGATACTAATGATGGGAATAATAATCGATTTACCAATCATCTATGTCTAAAAATTAATGCATTAAAACTTCGAATTATAGCAGCGCAAAATTAAACAGATACTTCACTTAAAAGAAAATATTATCAGAACAATTAATAATTTTGCGAGAACTTTTATTTTTCAGTAGTTCACATTTAGATATCCATATATGAGCCATTCACTTGTTAAATCGATTAACTCCATAAAACCTAAAGTGGAGAAACGTGATGAAATTGCATACGCTCCTTTTCAAAATTCCCTTCAAAATATAAATACAAATAAGTACTGTAGAATATATTAGGTTGTAACATATGAAATGTCCGATTTTTAAGATTAATTTTAAACGAACACAACTTTTTTACTAATAAATATTTTTAATCGAAATAACAACCATTGGATTCCACACATTGTTTCCAACAAGTTTCTAGTTTTTTAATTCCACTTTGATAAAAATCTGTCGTTTTGGTGTGAATAAATTCTTGAACGGTGTCTTCAACGTTCGCTTGACTTCTAAAGGTTTTTTCTTTGAGAAACTGATTTGAATGTTTTAGAAAAGGAAAACCCGTCGGTGATAGATCCGGGGAGTACGGAGGATGAGGTAATATTTCATAATGTAAAGCATTCAGCTTTTGCACGGTGATCCGTGACACATGCGGTCGAGCATTGGGATGCAGCAAGATTGGACCCTTTCGATTGACCAATACCGCTGATTTTTTTTAAATTTTTGATGCATTCGTTCAATTTCAATGCAGCATTTCTCGGCTGTGATAGTTTCTCTCGGGTTTAAGAAATTGTGATGGATCACACCGGCCATTGACCACCAAACTGTGAACATTATCTTCTTTGGATGCAATAACGAATTGCATGTCTCGTAACGATGAAACTTTTGTCGATCATTGAATTCGTGTGGTACCCACTTATTCAACTTCTTTTTTTTTTTTACCAATCAAATTTAAGTGGCGTGAAATTGGCATGTCACTTACATTGCATTCTTGAGCAAGTTGTCTAACTGTTGTTCGAGGATTTTTTTCAACTGCGAGCTTCAAATAATCGTTATCAATGCTGAACTCCGGCCTTCCGCGAGGTTCAATTTCTAGACTTTCATCTCCGGCATCGAATTTTTGGTACCATCGACGATTTGTACGATCATTAACTGCATCGTTGCCAAATGTAGCATTAACCTCTTAGGCACGGCGGAACTTTACGCGGGGCTGTTTCTCGGTACGGCAGAGTTCAACGCGAATTACGTGTAAATGATACGGCACTGCAATGTATGACGGATAATGCTGTTCTTTACACGAGTACATTGGAATGAAGTGTTTGATGATTAAATTATAATTTTTCATTAGTATTTATAAAAATATTTATTTTTAAAATTTTTTAAAATTAAGATATGATTTTAACGCGCATTTTAACTTTAACAATTTATTCTAATAATTAATAGTACATTTCAGTATGGTACGTCTTAAAACACGGTACAACACAAAGACCAACATCACAATCTGACGCGAAGCCACTATAGTGGTGCGCCGTACAGAAAGATGATATCCACGAAAGCCACTATAGTGGTGCTCAGTGCCTAAGAGGTTAATGTTTCGAGTAGCTGCTGATGCGTTATTACCACTTTTCCACTCGTATAAGAAAAGGACGCGAAAATCCCGTCGATTCACGTTGGAAATCAATGCAGAAAATTGTAACGTTAGATGCACAAGCAAAACGAGTGAAGATCACACTTCACAAAGGAAACTCTACTCTTAAAGCCGGATGTAGAATATCCCTAAAAAGTTTAATATTTTTTGTCAGAATAGAATTTAAAGTACTGATAAACCAATATCGGACATTTCATATGTTACAATCTGATATAATCGCATGTAGCTTTCCTCTAACGAAGTATAAAATGAATAAGGTGGAGTAGCCTTGAAATTAATTAAATTGATTTCTGAATTCAATTATTTATTATTCGATGGCCAAACAAACTTCGTCCTTTAATGGTGTTAATCGTTATTATTACGAAAATTTATTCTACACATAAAAAGTTAGGATTCAATCAAGTTCTTTGAGACTTAAATTTATAAAAATTCAAAAAATGGAGTTATTCGATTTGGGCATTGAACGGCTCATATATGAGGCTCCCGAATAATCCTTATTATAACAATTTTTACAGGTTTTTTTAACACGTTCAATGCCATGGGGGTCACCGGTGACCGGCGCTATTGACTTCAATGAAATTTCATGTGACTTTTAAATTGTAATATTTCCGAATTTGTTAATTCAGTCAATATTTACGCGTTGGTCTCAAAAAGGTAAAGTCTTGCTGTCTATATATCTCTTTGTGTTTTCAAAGTTTCTGCTTTGTAAAGATGTGATTTTAATAGAAAAAGTTTCACTTCAGTAGAAATGAAGAAACTAGTAAAATACCGGTGGCATTCAACGTGTTAAAGATATGATTTTCGTGGTACATAGTTCACTTTAGAATTGGATAGCTAAAATGGTTCAAGAAGTACCATCTTGAAACTTTTAAGGGTATTTAGCTTAGACTATGAGACAGTAATCTTAGCAAGAATTAGTTGACCCGCCTAATACTGTGTTATGCCTTTTTAAAGTTTTTGTAAGACGGGCCCGGCTATCGTTTCTCCGTGAGACGCGACAATATAAAATTATTATCTTGTAGTTTGTACGTATTGCGATTCTCGTAATTTATTTATTTATTTACATAGCTTAAATATTATTATTGTATTTATCATCATCACAATAACAGTTTTCGTTACACCATTTGATTTTCCATCCTCCATCGTAGCAGTAGAAAGACTTCAGTAAGCTTATTCTTACTAAATATCCTTTTAACATAAAGGCCAACAAGAAAATAACTTATACAAAAGTTTTTTCACTTCCTCTGTAGAAGAAACTCCGCGAAGAAAAATATAGATTATCATATAAAAAATAAAGTTGGCCTTTAAATAACCGTGAAGGAATATAACGAATAAAAAATAAATGTTGCACTCGCGTTCTCTCTACTATAATCCGAAATTTTTGTATATACATACCATTTTTCTCTAAAGTGAATGGTTTTCAAGTTATTATTTTTCCCCCTCTATAAGGTCAATTCTTTCCACTGTGGGATGGTTTGATGCCAGATAAACGAAAAGGATGACATTTTTCTACATGAATTATGTATACGAAATGCGTTCGAAGCACTAACACAAATCTCACGTGCAACGTGTCTTTAATATGTGGATCTTTATAGACTTTACCGATAACGTTCCTTCGATTCGTTTCATGGGTAACTTTCTGTCGATATTACCCGTTTTACAAAATGTTTTAATGATATTTGCGCACGTAGTACGCTATAGACAACTACTGTCTGGAAATCTGTCTTGAAAAATTCAAAAATATTTTCTCAGGCACTGTCAACATTCACAATAAATGAAAAGCATTTCAATATTTTCGTGCTTCGAATAATACATTACAAATTATTTGTCGATACACAAAGATAACTAACAATGAGCAAATTTTTTAGAAGTCTAACATTAAGTCAATTTGATACAGTAATACGTTATAGTTTGTTCACGATTTAATGATCACTTCTGTTGTCGTCCTAATGTGGAATACTCCCGGCAAACGTTCCGTATTAATTACAAAAATTTGGATTCCAAGATCATCTAAAGGTCACATTAAGAACGTATATGTATGTACGTATGTTTTCATTCGTTGTAAAATGCAATGGAAAGAAATATACGTTTCCGGTGTCAAAAGTTTCGTTCTCCTTGTAACAAGATAGTAAAAAATGATAGTAAAAAAAAGTGTTCTTTCAACCGATTCGTCTCTTCGAAGAGTCTAAATTATGTTAAGAACGATTTTCGTGCTATCGCTAATGAGGAAGAAATATGGGTGAGCTGATTTTCGTGGAACACTGTATTTCGTGTCGCAGGTAATCAGTTTGATTGTTGCAAAAGTACTGCTAGGACACTTCACATATACAAAATATGCTCAAATATACCCATAAATTTGTTATTAAAAGGTGCACTCAAAGTTCGCCTTATTTCGCCAATTAGCGACTTTAGGAATACCCTGTATTTCAAGAGCATACACTGTGAATGTAAAAATCGAGTGGAACTTTTACCACATGCGAGCTGAGTTGAGTCTCCGAATTGATAAAAAATTTCAAACACAACAAGTTATTTAAACTAAATATAAGGTAAAAAACGACACAAATTTTTCAGTTTCTAAAAATTAGAAAATCTAGACTCACAATATCTAAGTTAAATGTAAATATTCGCATTATTCAAACATATGAATTTATTCTTATTTAAGTACAATCACTAAATAGAAATATTTTTTTTCAGCAGAAAAGTTCTTTCTTTTATACTTTAATAAAGCAATATTTTTCGCTTGCGAATTGCCAACAATTTCGCATAATTAGTACTCGGAACGGGACCCACCGAAAAGTGTAGGGCCTAGACGAATTGATCATAATAATTATAGCCAAAATGCAAAACCACAACAAGTAGTGTTATCGATTCTCCATTTATTACAAAATCATCATTTGCGCAACATTTCGGTAACAGGTGTTTTTCGAAAACGTACATAAATAGCTTTCAATATTGCTAACAAAGTAATCAGGAACATAAACAATTTGTATAACGATTTGTAAACCACATTAATAAAATAATTCTAAGCCTAAATTAACTTGTTGTAATTATTTATCCGCAAATAGTTAGCAGAATACGGTGCATAAAACATTAAATTAAGAATTTAGAAAACAATCGTGCGTAAGATGACAAAAATCCTAACCTATAAATAATCACGTAACAGTAGAAGACAAGAAATTACCAGCACTCGTAATGCTTTTACATATTGTTACTTAATACACGAATGCATATTAAAAAATATAAAAATCATTAAATATGTTATGTAAATATTTAAAGTAATACTGTCGCGATGTATGTTTATCATACGGTAGAAAAATGTAAGGATATACGTAACGTCTTCGATAAGTAAGTATTGTATAAACCACATTATTGTAAATACTTACCAAAGCCAATTCTATCATAATTATGAGCACTTTACATATCACTGATTCTTTAGTTTGTATATACATACAGAACAATATAAAGGAAATTAAACGTAATGCGCATTGCAATCAGGTATCAGCGTTGCCAAAATACAAAATGACGCTACATATCATTATGAATATTTAGAGATTCTTTTCTTACTACTAATATAAACACTAATGTAATAATTACAAGCTATGTGAATATACGAAAATAAATTGATACAAATGAATAAAATTCCAAGAACGTTGTAAATATTCCTTAATGCTTACGAATTATTTTGTAGTTAGTATCATCATTTTCACGCATATGTGGTTTTAATGTTTCTATTTAAAAAATATCTTTGTTCCGTTAAACTTTATTTTAGAGGACAATAAATTAAGGATTTTTCCTTAAGAAAAAAATTTGTTTACTTCAATGCATTAAATTTGAAAATATAAATCCCAACTTCAAGAATCCAGCGTTAAAAGGTTATATTAATATAGTCAAAACAAAATTGAGTAATTATAAAATAATTTCCACGTTAGTTGGACATGTTCGTTTCTATCTGCATCTAATTTCTTTGTGTGGCTGAACATTTAGATGCACGCGACTTACATTTATGTCAGTTGAACATGAAGGCTTTCAACTTACGCAAATTAATGACGACATTAAGTTAGTTTTACTTTTTTATAACAGCGACACAATCAAAATTGACATGACTGATCGGCGAAGTTGAATTGAGCTTTCCCCCGCATTTAGATTTTCGCACAGCTGCCAATTCGATTCCATTTTTTATGTATGTGTTCTATTACACATTATAATTAAATAAAAACAGACCAAACCTAATCCAGTTCAAATTTAAAGATATACCAAACCCAAAATCCCTGTAAAACATTGCAAAAAGGAATTCCAACCAAACTCCAACTTCCTTTATGTAGGAAAAATAGATGAGAATTAATTCATCTGAGTCATGACAAAATAAATAAAACAAACATACACCAAACCAGAGCAAGTAAAAACATTTGAATTATTCCACCAACCAAGGTAAATCATTTGATTTATCTCGCCAAAATGGCTTCCAATAAGGATATTTGTTCCCGCGCAACGACTCCATTCATTGGACGAAATATTGTTGGATACCAACATAGTGACGAATAAACATGTAAAATATCCTAAAACGCTCAAAATTTGCATTAAAATAATTTTTCAATCGCCGAATTTGTAAAGTTGAGACTTGCATTTTAGGATCCTGCGCACAAAAAACTATCAAATCTTGAAATCTGTAAAAAAAGATAACAATTTTTGGTGTTTTATAGTACATTTGAATTCTTAGATCTAAGTTATCCATCGATATATTCCACTTAGTTGTCCAAATAATATTTCACCAATTATAAAAATGATAATAATGAAACAAGATAAGCATGTTATTATTTCATACACGTATAACGATTTTTGTTAACTTAACCTGCGGTAAGTTTAAATTTGCAATTGAAAAAGATTAGTACCAAATATCCGATCACGTAATTTTGTAATTCATATTTTAGTTGTAAAAGTGCAGTGATAATGCACGACCAAACAACCAATGAAAAGATTTAGTTTACGAATAATGCATGCAAGTACAGTTTCTTAGTACTTCGTTTCTATGGTGTGGAGGTCGAATGCGTATAACTCCATCTGTGAGTCGGGATACATAATGGAATGTTCAATATTGGTTGTGTACTAAGGGAATTTATAAGAGATGGAGCTGGACGAGAAATATTGAAATATTGTTAAATAGGTACGTGCAATACGTCCACGGGGTATTTTGAATTTGTATATAATTAAAATGACAATTAATACACCCGATTTTTATTACGGGAGACAGATTATGAACTGTAATTAAAGTCACGTCCTCCAGCGTTTCGCAGAGTATGCGTTGATGCTTTTATTAAGAGTTCTTTTACTTCCTTCTTTTCGTGTATAGCAGTTTCATTTCCAGGGTATTTAGGTTTAATGAAACTTTTGAGCGTTCCTACGATATGCCCATCATATACGTAGTAAACAGTTTTCACGCCTTTGTTGTAAGTCTTTTACTCGTCAACGGAAGTTTTACGATCATACGTATTACTGAGTAGTATTAAAATGTTCTTATATCTTTGAATCCGATCGTTTCTCGTGTTTGAAAATCAGTTAGGTTAATTCGCCAGTAACAGATTGGATTACAATAGTCTCTCTTGTGGATTTAATATGTTTGAATTGTAGGTATTGAGTTAGTATTAAATTGAATGTTAAATGAAACTAGTATCAAAAACTTACTGCACTGAATTTGGAGTTCGATAATATTTCTTTGTATGGTATTATATGATGTGATGCATAAGTACAAATACTTACAAATCACAATATATTCTGTTATTTTATTATAGAATTATGAATGATAGGCTTATCATATACTTTTTTACCTTTTTATGTTGCAGGACTTGTTGCAGTCAGATTATGAACACAAGGAGATCTGACCAATAGTTGAATTAACTCATCAGTGGTAAGGACATATATGTACATATCAAGATATGATTTCATATTAATTTAAAACATTAAATGAAGTAGATCTTGTATTAGCATGGAATGTATATAGAATAAATATATATTCAGTTTCCTTTAACACAGTGCACTTGGTGTCTAAAAGTTTTCACAAAAAGAATCATGGATCCTTTTATTGTAGAATAGATGTATATCATAAAGAAGGTTAGATTAATGTATTGAAAATTATAATTTATGTGTTATAAAGGTCTTGAACAATATCAAAATACAATTCTTTTTGGGTGAAATTTTCATCTTATCAATGTTCTAGAGTAAAATAACATTTACATTCCAGTTATATTTAATTTTATATATTTATTTTATATGAAAAAAGATATGTTTGAATTTCATAATCATTCAGTAATTAATAAAGTTTGATGTAATATTGATTCATAGATTATTGCTGATAGATGCTAATATATTGCTTTCGAATGTTTTTCGATTAAAGATGAGCTTTCAGTTCATTTGTAGCTGTGAATAAAAGTTCTGTGTCTTAAATACTGATTAATTAATAGTTTCGAATCAAATTTAATGCTTCTCTATAAGTCAAATGCTTTCATTTGGTAATAACTTTTTCCAGGTATTTTACAACATTGTACGATTGTATATCTTTATTGTACATTAATAAAATACAAGTTACATTTATATTCTAATGCTATTACAATTAAATGCTGTTATTATTAATTATTTTTATAGCATTACATCTTCTTATCTGTATATGTGCATACTGAATATTTATTACAAAGATTTTATATTAGGTCTAATGGGAAGTAACACATACACATACATATGAGTGCGCAAAATCATATATATATAACTGTGTTACTACACACATACTATTTTCTTTTAATTACAAAATGAACAGAACCTTCCAGTAGACCTAATATATATATATATGGAAATTATGATTTTAAAATTCATCAAGTTATTAAATAAAACATTTAAATAACCCTTTAATTTTGTTACAGTCACTTACATTTTTATAACATACATTCCTGGCTTCCTTGTAATTAAGCATATTGACAAAGCACAAATTCTGTTATCACCAGCTTTATTTAGAAATTTATATTGAATTTGACCACTGTTAGGTCCATATTATTACTAAAATAGGAGTGTGAGAAAGAAAGTTGCAGCTACTAGTACTACCGTTGGATAGTTGAAAGAAGTACTTTCAATGTGACTCATGCACTCTTCTCACCGTTTCATGCGATTTGAATGTGTGAATCAGGGCTGCATTCCTTTCTCAGTCCTTCTACTAGCCTTCTATTTAATACCCCACAGTAACAATAAATGTAAACAAATTCAAATCATTTACAACCCATCGCATTCAAGTTTCCCATTTTAAAATTAATGAATATTGTATGAACAAAATGATAATGTGTTTAGGTGTACAATGGAAACGGTATCAAGCCAAGAAAAGCCACTCCCTTCACGGGGATTAAAACAAGTAAAGGTAGACAATTGGGGAACATTCTTCCTCCAGCGACTTCAGCAGCTTTACTTCGAAGAAGAACTGCTTGACCTTACAATTAAATTTCCTACCAGTGACATTACAGTTCAGGTACTTCCATAGAACCAATTCAGCAATATTTATGAAAGGACATATTTCTTGTTTGATTTAAATATTGACTCATACATTGACTTTTCAATTTTATCAATTTAAACTTTTTAAAGGATCCTTACAATACATTAGCAATTATATTGTATTGATTAATGCATTTGAGATTTGAACTCATCCTTAAAAACTGGGAGTTCAAACCTTTAATTCTATCTCGACATTAGCTTCCTTATGTATATACTATTTATGCATAATGAAGATAATGAGGTTTCTTTACTTTGTAGGCTCATCGTTTGGTGATAACGACGTGCACTGACTATTTCACGCAGCTTGAACGGGAGCAAAAAGAGAAAGATGAAAATTTTGATGGGGTAATTATTATGCCGCCAGATATGCCATATGAGTGCGTTAAAGCAATTATAAGGTGTGTTATGACATTATATTTTATAAACTTTAAATTTTAAGAAATCATGTAAAATAAGATTTTATTTTTTAATTCAAATATATATTATAGAGACAAAATATATTTGTTAAAACTGAATTATTTTAACCATTATTGTTATTACATCTCCATAGTTTGGCAAAAATTAAAAGTGACATTATGTATAGTTATAAAAAGTTTGTGATACATAGAGAAAAACTGAAAATACTTTTGTTACACCTTTTTATAATAATTATAAAATAATGTGTTAGAGTTGTATGATGTACAGTGAAGTATGCAACATTTTAGAAACTATATCAACAAGGAACATATAAAGTTTTGTATATTTTTTCTAGATTTTAAAGAATTTCTTTTGAATGAATTGACATTGTAAATCTCACCTAATATTTTTGAAGTTTCATGTATACGGGACAACTGGAGTATTGGACATCGGAGCAACATGCTTTGTATCGCACGGCACAGAAAATGAATATGACTGTATTGACTAAGTTGCTTGATGCACAGTTTAATACTACTTCCCTACAAAATGAAGCTGCAATAAAATGCAGCGCGCGGCCCGTAATAGCCGTTTCGAAACCATCTACACCTACCACAAAATCAACAACGACCACTTCCAATTCGTCGTCGGGACTTTCCAGCCAGCCGTTGCCAGGTAGAAAGTAAGTTTGTATATTTTTAAAAATTGCATATTTTTTGTACCTTTTTTATAAATAGTTATCGAGGTAAGTTTTCTTAAGTAATGTCATCTGTGAAATTCAAGAGGAAAAACATTATTAATTTAATTTTATCACGTTACCGATTAATAGAGTTTTCGTGGGATGTTTCGGAAAACAATAGCAAAATTTTAAATACTGACGTTATAAATAGCAAAATTTTTATAGTAAATAAGAATAGAATGTTAAAAAGTATTGGGAGATAAAAAAACAGCGTTTTATTTAGTTTTCACTTTTTGTGAGTTGTTCAGTCTTACCTTTAACACAGCTCTCTCGTTACTCGTTGTTTGGTTCATTAGGTTCAATGTATTAATTGTTTCTCTGAAGTAATTGTTCTCCCTTTTTTTTAATCATTGACTGTTATAGCCTGTAGCCTCGACTATTTATTTTAATAAAAGTGTTGTATAATTTGCTTACGAAAGTGCAAAAATTAGAGGGGCTATATTAAATCATGATTCTTCAACCAGAAATAAAAATTATATAAAAGTAAATTTGATTATTTATAATATACTTTATACTACATATATAATGTGAAAAAAAAAGTATGCTATTATCACTACAGGCTTCCTATTTGGAAAAGGAAATTAGACATACCACCTAGCACTCCTTCAATGAATTATGAATTGCGAACATTCCATGGAATGTCAACGAACAGGCCTACAGAATCAACTCCCGGACCTTCACGGTTCGATTTACCTGAAGCCGAAGAGTTTGCACTGGGTGTCTTTTCATCATTTGATGATATTACTTATAATACGAAACCTATTGTTCAAGCATCGGATAACTATAAAAGAGACAATTCTCCTAGCGGTAAATGTTCACCAGACAGGGATAGTAAGAATGACACGACTGAAGACGAGGAAGATGATAATCAGGGCAACGAAAAAGGCTTGAAAGAAGTAAATTCGGACGATGATTGGTCAGTTAATAGATCTTTCCAAAGAGGTCAAGAAATGCAACCGTCACCTTCAAAGAGAGTGCGATTTGACTTAGAAGAGAAAGAAAACTTGGAAAAAGGAAAATCAGCGTATCGTGCAAATTCAGAGGACTCGATTAATAATCATGCGAAAATTATTCGAGAAGTATTAAAGAAATATCCACACTTAGTGAAGAATAATAAGAATATTCGTTTGAAAATAATGCAGAAAGAGGCGAAGTCTTCGGACAGTAATTCTGGATCTAAAACAAAAGTATCTTACGTGGTTTTGAAATCTGACCATTTATTATCAAGTAACAATAGCGAAGAGAATGATTCCAAGTGCAATGGTAACGTCGAGGGAGGTGAAGCAGGTCCTTGGAAGTGCAACAAATGTGACCTGGAGGAAGAATATACAAATTATTACATGTACAGGAGACATATGCAAGATGTTCACGAAGAGAAGTTTGATCCAAGAGTCTGCGAGCACTGTGGTTACAAGGCGACGAAGCGCAATATCTTGATGTATCATCTTTATACAAAACACAATGTGCCCCCACCAAAAAGCATGTGTTTCCCGAAGTGTCAGGCGTGTTCTTATGTAGCACTCTCAGAAACACTGTTAGTAAGACATCAAATAAATCACAACCATAGACCTACATCGCGTCAGCACTCCTCGACTACAGAAGAAGTTCAGTGTATGCAGTGTTCGCAGACATTTAAAGACGTTACTGAATTGACGACCCATGAGATAAACACGGGTCACGGCAATATATCGGATGGAAAAGAGAAAGGTCATCGTTGCACACATTGCGGCAAAGTTTTTGTAAGAATTACAAACTTACAGGTCCACCTTGATTGCGTGCACAAGGATTTGAGAGACTCGGAGAACGTGTCCATGCCACAAATTTCTTTGGAACCATCATCGGAAGCGGAAGCTCTTAGTCACGTTGCAAGCGGTATAGCTGCTTCTTTGGGCGTTGGTGACAGTGCATCGTCAGAACCTCAGGAAGAAAGTTCAACTGTATCACAATACATTGTACCAGGCATGGAGTTAAATAATATTTCACACGAAATGGCATATAACGCTCACGAACTGGATGGGCAGCACATGATCATGCTAATTGATAATGAAAATTATCAGCAACAAGATAACGAACATCATCAACAACCGCAACAGCTTGATATTACAGATAATCAGCAGATTGTAATGCAAGGTACTGAAAATGGAATGATCGTTTACATTCACGGAAATGAGGACACAGATAGACAAACGTACGAAGCTTATCATTCCGAGGACCTTGCTCAGGAAGGCGAAGAGATTGTAGAAGAAGTGGTCGAAGAGGTTGAAGAAGAAATAATGGAGGAAGAAGTGCAGGATGAACAGTCAGAGATATTAGAGGACTGTAACCAGGTTGTTGATCAAGTAGAAGAAGTTATACATTACGTTGAAGAGCAAACAGAAATAGTGGAATATGATGAGCAATGCAGCGAACAGAGTAACAGTGCCGATGAGCCTCAAGAGTCGGTCATGATAATTGAGGAGGAGCATGTTGAAGGGGATCAGGACATCGAGAAGAACAATAAAGAAAAGAAAGCTGGAGGTTTTGCTACAGATTGGGACGACGACAGCAGAGAATTGACCGAATCATAATTATAATGTCATTGAGTATCATAGTTAGCTTTGCAACGTCTTATACTTTATCAATGTCTATAACTAACAATGATGTGTTTCACTCGCATTTTTTTTATTAGTTTATTTGATTACTGTATGATAAATCGAAGTAGGTTACATTATGTCAGGATGGAGAAAGTACTAAAATCAGAACGATTTTCTTTGATTTCTAGAAGAATACGGGCAATTGTATTGAACCGACAGATTGACTTCTTACGTTACTAAATTTCTTCGTTAATGTCTAATATTTACCACCCGTTCCATAGTTTTAGCCATTGATTAATTTGGCCCAGTACAGTTGCACTAATGTGTGGCAATGGTAAAACAAAGTTAATTAAGGACGAAGCGAAGCAGAAACAATTTTATGATAAACTACATAACGTACATTTTAAATAAAATTGAAGTTTCTTTTTTTTTTGGAAACTAACGACGGATTATCCGTGATAATTCATTAACATTTATAATAGATGCTTGGAGTACCGAAAGATCTTCAGATAATACAACAACTTGTATTACAAGATTGATTTGATATACATATAATGTTCCAACATAATATAAATGCATGAAGTATCTATTGCAACTGTAAGGTTAAATTAAACATGACTGTTAACAAGAATTACGTAATGGCCACTTAAAATAATATGAAGTGTGCATTTGATAAATGAAAAGCATTAAAATTTCACAACTGCGTGCAACACTTTGAGATCATTGAATTATTTTTTAATGGGGTTTGTATAATCTAATGATGAAGTTAGCTGATAGAATATATGGAACTTATCATTACTCATTTTACTTAAAAAATTAGGTTAAAATTTGGCGGTTGCAAACTGTTAAATAACACACACAAGCACACGCACACATTTTAGTATTCAAATTATCGCGGAAAAACGTTTAAAGTCACTATATATAAGAAAAAAATTCTTTTAACAACACAGAAACGTTTTTGTAATGCAATTAAGATATCATTTTATACACAATATTTGTAATTAATTAACAGTAATGTTAATAAACCTCAATAAAGTGCTTATGAAAATAATGATGCTTGTTTCTAATAAAAAGTCTTATATATACTTGAAAAGTGCAATAAGAAAGTAATAATAGTATCATAAGATGGCAGTAGGTAACACATGAACAAAAATCGAAATATGTTACTTACATAATAAATATTTTATATTATCATAGTAACTATTTTGTGTTAATCTAGTGAATCATTAATGAAATTTAGTTCTCAAAATTGTAGTCGTTAAATTATCTTAGATAATTGGAACCTAATTTTATATTTTCATGTGTTTATAATTAACATTTCTTTCATGTAATTAAAATCATTTTCTTTTCATAACTAATGTTGTTCTAACGTAATCATTAATTATGACAATAACATACAAAATATATTCATAGTATGCCAATTACTAATTTATACTTTGATATCTATTATGTATATCAGAAGTAAGAAAATACAATTAAAACAACATCACTGCAAATAGATACTTAAAATTAACAATGAACTTGAAGAAAACAAAGTTTTTGCCAATTAAATGACGGGTAGTTGACAGTCATTGAATTTCATAATTGAACTAAAGAATACCTTAATGATATCTTTAAAAGCATTAAAAAGAAAGTAAAACAAAAGATTGTTTCCTATGTATTTTTATCATCAATTGAAACATACAAAAATACACGACCCCATTAAAAAGTATCAATAATCTTCAAACGGTCGTGGAACACAGTCTTCAAATGACTATGCTATTTTCTTTACCTGTTACCCAACATTTTACAATAATCGTTTATCGCGTTTCCAAACGAATTAACCTTAAGGACTATTGTAGGCGATAAATTTTAGCGGAACACCTTGCGAAGTATGAGACATTTAAAATAGCAAAGTTAACTGAAAAATTTCTTTGACTGCAAGCAAGAAAATCTTAATTTCAAACATTGTTGTACGGAATTCCACGTAAAAACTTCTTATATTTTCATAGATGCTTTCACACAACTACAATTAAAATGTTTTTACATTATCTTAAACTTCAAACGTAGACAACTTCTTTATACGTTTATGTGTAATATTTAAACAAGATTTGGTAATTATTAAGAGAATTTAGAACAAGAGCATTAAAAGGTCCTTTATAATATTGGTGTATTTTCTTATCAATGAATTGAAAAGTATGTTGAGATACACGGAGGTTAATTATATGAAAAATTTGGTGCAATTTGCACTTTTTATTCATCTCTATTGTTAATTTACATATGTAAAAAGTATATGTTTCTAATAGACAATGTACTGTATTAGTGTTAAGGAGTATTCAAGTTCTTTTTGAATAATAATTTTCGTTTTTTAATACTGTTGCTACAAAAGATTATTATTACAAAATTGTATATAATTTGGTCTTAAATAATCATATATATGTGGGATTAACCCGGACCGCTAATTGAATATTGACATATACAGGGTGTTCCGCATGCTGGTAGAAAATTTGTGGAAGTATGTCTAAAAGGACAGATTAATTGAAGAATCAAAAACTATTCATTCTGAAGAATGACATAATAATTTTAAAAAACTCTTCCTTATCGGAAGATACCATTTGTATTGAGAATTGGCCGTCAAATATAATTCATGATTGAAAAGAAAATCAATCTCTTTAAGAGAAAGTTACTTTTGTTAGTCTTTTTTATTGTTTGAAAATCAACAGAATATCACGTCAAAATATAAGAAAGAGAGTCTTCATTATTTACTCACTTATAGAATTAGAGCATGTGTGCATATATGGCTGTAACAACAATTCTTAAAAATTTGTTCTTGTTTTTTTTATATTCTTGTATAAGTCTCTTATTGTAGTGTAGCCACCTACACTTTACACACCTTATTGTTAGTAAACTCTTTGTAACAGAATCATTAGTATCATTGTGACAAAACATTGGGGCATCGTCATCAAACGGAATTAAAGCTGCTAATTATGTACCAAACCATACAACTGTGTAAAAATTTTATTTTTGTCTGTACGTATTTTATATAACTTTCTCCATCATATTTTTTTGTTGGAAATAATACAACTTTTGTTGAAATGATTTTCCTTTGCAACAGATGAGAATGACAACCAAGGTGCGTATGTAAAGTGCCTCTTTCTGTACATGTACACACCAACACAATTACCATTGTCCGAATTTCATATTCTTTTAGTACATAATTTGTAACTATAATTTACTACGATTAACAAGAGAACACAAATAAACTGTAATATCGTAAAACATTTTACCTTTAATGTATTAAGTTCGTCGTAATATTTTGATGTGCACTTAAAAGCGGCGGTTCTCAACTTATTCACATTAGGAACTTTTGAAGTTCATTAAAATTATAAACCATACCGAGTATGTGGCTGCTATGGTCCTGTCGATTTCATCTTAGTTGGGTGAAAGAAATTTTTTGATAAGAAGAAACGATAAATGTAGTCTAAGACTACTATGTTTAACAAGATTAATTAAAAATCTTTTTAAGCATCTCATACTGTATTATTTATTGATAACTGCCGCTTTAAAACGAACAATTACCCTTGTGGTGTATTATTTCTCATGGTATATAATTACCATGATATGGTATATAATTATTAATAAGATCGAAGCCTTAGAGCCACTGAATGCGATTTATGAAATACTTTAATATTTCCCTCGCATTATATTTTGCTACTGAACATTACTTCATCATCGTATAGTAGTAATATTACCTTTAAATCATAGTACTCAATAAATAATGTGCATGTACTTGTGCATATAGCTTAAACGGAATACATGGTACTAATTCATGATCGACTTAATAGTTTAATCAACAATATCAATTCAAGTATTTTAACACGTTTTTTTTCGCTACTGAGCCGTTGTATTTTGAAGTGGTACAAGTCCCTTTTTTCTTATGCTAAAATATTTTAGAGTTCGTGCAAAAACTTTCATGCTGTAACACAGAGACAGTTAACCTTTTTATACCTACCGCCCGTTTTTGTATCTTTGTTGTTAGTATAATTTTCTTGCCGCCCACCGATTCTGCGGTAACTGGAAGATTTAGTAAAAATATGAAGTCAAATTTATCTTTTTATTTAAAGGAGAAATAAACTCAACTCCAGTGATGGTCGGTGGACAAAAAAAGAAAATAGCTTCGGCATCGAACAAAATCCTTACCGCCCACCATAAAAGCTTGAATTGCTCACTACTTGGCGATAGGGACCAGTTCACTACTCCTGCTATAACAAGTAACAGTTGCAAATTTCTGAATAGAATCATGAGGATATTTCATTCTATTTACTTTGCCATTTGAAATGCAAAAAGTAGATAGCTATGTTTAGCCAAAACTAATTTAATACGTTGATGCCATGGGGGTCCCCCGTGATCGACGCGCCATGATCAGTAGAAATACATAATTAGATTAAATGTCAATACTTCTCAAATTTTCAAAACTGCCATCGTTGCAATAATGGTATGATGAAATTAATGAACTGTAAAACATTTAAAAATAAGTTTATTTATACATAAAATATATACATATTGAGTGCGCATATTGCGATGTGTTATATTGAAACATTCTAAACAAAGAAAAGGTGCATCAGTACAGGCTCATGAATTGGTCAGGACAATAGGTCATGAATTTTCCGGTATAATTTTTTGCAGTTACCCTGCATAGTTTCTTTGAAATTTTGTTACAACATATTTTGCAAAATCGCCGCACAATTTTAATATTCTCCTGGAATTGTTTTTAATTTATGACGTGATTCCCTTAGAGAGCTTTGACGTGGAGAAATGCAAACATCAGTTTCATTACCACGACGTTTTGTTAAAAACAACTGATAATCGCAAAAATACGTAAATCGCGCGAAATCGCAGAAATGCATTTCAGCGCCACGGGGGTCACCGATGACCCCCCGTAAAATAAATTCATTAAATATGATCATACGTCGCAACTTATCTCCTGTGCATAATATTTCAACATAATATGTATTGCGCTATAAAAAGTGCATGATGATGTCACGGGCAATCCGTATAAAATTAGCGTGGAATTCAACGTATTAAACACATTTTTCTCAAAAATGGAATTCTACCACTTTCAAAAAGAACAGCTCAAATGTACGTGACTTCAAGTGTGCTACGGAGAATGCAAATGGAGTTTCAATTGGCTGAAATAATCAGGTAAATGTCCCATATAATATTAACTTGTAATACTTTATTTCAATATTTGTGGTAGTGACATTTTGAAAGCACAAATTTTTACAACGTTTAATATTTCCGTGAGGTTTTCCGTAACCGACGACCATTCAACCTCAGCTTTGACCTCGTAATTAATTGCGCTGCAGATTGAAGTTCCAGAAGAAAACAGGGTGCTACAATTAATTTTGTTAACACTTCATTTCTACCGCTATCGTTCATACAAAAAAATGGTACACAATCCATCCTATTTTAGTGATCGTTTTTTATTCGTGAAATACAGTTGCTATTAATAATATTGTTCGTTAATACTGTACTGGATTTTTCTTATAAAGGGACATTTGAATTATTGGCCTTTTTTATCGCATTGACATAAGAACGGTAAAATAGGATACAGCCGTTTGGGTAACCTGGAAGCACAGTTATCAATCACTATAGGGCCAAATGAGCCGTGTAGGTTGAAAGCGGCATAAGTAACTTTGCCGTAATGAAAAATGATGATTCTTAATGACTATGGGAGACTCTTTATAGCGAGAAAAATAAAAGTACACAAGATAACAAGTCCAAGTAAATCTAAGAAATTGGCATCAGTATTTAAAACATGTTAAACCGCAAAACGTAAATATCACCACTTACAAAAAAGGGAATTATGGCATTTTCAAAATAAACGGCTCAAATGGTTGACAAAAATTTAGTTAAAATAGGTCTGTATACCGATAAAAATGTCTCCATATTCATTGCAATAAGTTTTCCAGCAGTTAATTTACATGAAATAGAACTTCTTAGTAATAGCATTTTGTACATCACTTGAGATTTTTTAGGGTATAAATACCACACTCCTTGGCACCTTAAAACAAATTTATATTAAACGGGCAAGAACGAATTCCAGCTATCTTCTTAGATATGTCTAACAAATATTTCTGCAAAGTTTCATCAAAATCGGAGTGTATCAATTCCCGAACTTCCCTTGTAGGAGATATTGTCAGGCAATATTACATATTATATACATGCACTTTTGCGGACAGAAGTTAATAAAATACGGTCAATTTTTCAATGGAAGAATTTTCTAATGTTTACGGAATCATCAATGGACAATTTGATGATGGGGTAACAACAATCCAGTATAATGTGCAAATAAAATTGTTTAAGACGTTATCTGTCATGACTTATTATCCATTGATTATCTTACACCTCGTTGTAAGCCCGTTCACTATGATTCGATACACTTTGTCCAGGAAGGCATAAAAAGAAGAGATGGACAAATTGGCCGGAAACAAACATCGCTAATCTTAGTAAGTCATCAAAACTGCCTACATACATTATAAACTGAAACAAAAGTATGGACTATTTAATTTGATATTATCAGTATAACATATAATTATTTAAATTCTCTATATATATGACATCAATTATTTCATGTATAAGGTTCATCTCAGGCTATTGTGTATTATCTCGTAACGAATGAATATTGCAATGCAGCAATAGTCTACTTTTATTCTACATAAAAGATGTTATTTTTACACTATTTTCTATACATGGTATTCTGTTTAACACTAGATCTACGGAAACCGGCAAATTGATGGATTCCCACTTTTTGATAGACACAGCATTTCTCTTTATCGAGAAGTAGTCGAGTAGTGGGTTCCTCTTTTTCAAAGTATTTATTTAATATGTTTAACGAGTTTCAATTTGAAATTGTAATATTCACGAATCTGCCGATATATCCAATATTTAAATATTGGCATTAAAAAAGGAGAGTACTACCAAACATATAACTATTCGCAACTTTAACGTTCCAATTCGTTAAGCATGTGATTATAATAGAACAAGTTTCGTTTTAGTGGCAATGATTAAATTTGCAAAATACTCGTAGCATTCCACGTGTTAAGTATAACTGATCTAACGCTCGTACATCTAGTGTTAAAGCAGTTAACACGTCAAGCGCGGGGTCAGTCCGTGGAGCTGACAGTGAATTTTTCGTTTAGGTGGCAACGGTGACTTAAATGTTTCTTCAGGGCATTCACAATGGAATTATTTGAATAAGTTTAAAAGCTAAATATACTTCGCAAAAATAGAGAAGCCTCTAGGTCTGCGGTACGGGGTGAAGGGGAGAGTGGTGCTCGCACCGCCTATCCCCACCATGTAGGTCCTGGAAACCTGACATCGAAGAATGACAAGCGAAAACAAAACATTTCTTTCATCGTTCACATGACGACATAACGAATGTACGACTTTTTCGGCGAGTACTGCGTTAGAATCGAAAATGACGTGCAAACAAGGGATATCTCTACCCGTCAGGCGAATCAAAACAAAACCCTTGCCATAGGACATCATGTAATTTGCCCTTAATAGGTAACTATCCGTACCATCTTACTGTCTTTTTCAATTGGCTCCGCGGTCAACGTGTTAAGTTCTATTGAAAAATATAAATTTTGTGATGTATATTATTGTTTCAGTATCACTGCGTTTTTTTCATAACTACTTACTTGAATTCCTGTAAAACTAAGAATAACTACGTTAAAAAATAGCAAGAAAGCTGACGTAATGGTGTACAATGATTCTACGCTGTTTAAAAACCTGCATGAGATGTAAAAGTGTCAGTAAGTCGTATAAAAATATATGTTATTATACACCTCTTTCAGGAAGAAAAATGAATATCTATAGTAAATATACTAACGCTAGAGCATTCTTGTGTAGTAAAATTCCATTTCGAAGTTTGTAGTACATAGCAATGTTTTCTTCTTCGGTGTACTCTTTTTGTGAGCAACGTTCTCTTATGCGGTCTCGTTCCTTGTCTTCGATAAAGCGATTCTCAAAAATATGCAGATATTCGACGTAATTCCTAAAGACAAATAATTTTCATGGATCAAAATAAATCTCTGTTTATTCACAATCCAGCTGTGTCTGTTAATAAATTTTCGACAAGATAGGTATAACATTTTAAAAAATTAACATACGAACCGTTATTTTTGAAAGTTATATATGTCCGTTTTTGAGAAAAGTGTTTAAGTTAGTTTTAGCTAAACAGAGGTGTCTTCTTTTAGTATTGCAAATAGCAAAGTATATAGAATAAAATACCTTCATGGTATCGACCACAAAGACACAACTGTTACATGTTATAGCATAAAAGCTTTTGTACGAAGACTGAAATATTTTAACATGAGAAGAAAGGGACTTGTAGCACTTTCAAATATAACGACTGGTATACTGGTCACATAAAACAATAATCAGTCTACTTATACATATTACATTACAAAGAAAATGTAAAACCTCTGCTATGATTCCACGAAGTGGTCAGATAATAATGGACGATAGCATAATTAATAATAGTACTATTTTATACACTCTTACCCGACAACTGCAAATAATGCGCAGGTATGTTGCACAAATGTTAAGTACATGACGTCTGTTATAACTATGATATATATATTGACAACAGTACATCCGTAATGAAGCATCATTATCTGAAAGTAATACTTTTGCTCGTCGACGAAATATTCTGTCGGGAACATAAATTTTTTTTCACGTGTCTCGTTCGATGGTTTTACTATGCTGAGGAGAACAGGCGTAAGAGGGCTTAACGAGTATACGGCAGCGTAACTGAACAAGGCTGCTGAAAAATATAAATTGGTAAATTGGCACTACAATTACTGTTTTTGTTTTGTGAATCGCGTTCTGCGATTAGTATATGTGTACTAATAAAGTTATACAGAGTGTCATGTGACTGGTGGTACAACAGGACAGGGGTTGATTCTGTGTCAAAAAATAAGTCGAAAATATGAAATACCAGTTTTTCATCTGTGACTTTATTTTTGAAAAAATCGATTTTCTAAATTTGAACCTAAAACTTGAAAATAGTTGACTAAAAAATATCAGTAGTATGATAGAAACTAAGAGCCCTGTGCGACGAGTGTAGAAGCATCACAAGAATAATAGGAGAAATAATAACACCGATGATGTTTAACAATACAATGGTGATTTTCAAGTACATATAAAGGCAATCTGTAGCGATATCCATTGAGTTGAATTTCGAAGTTGAATAGATTTTTAATATCGATATTTTCGGAAATAAAATCTCAACTGAAAAACTTTTATTCCATACTTTCGACTTTTTTTACATAGGAATAATCCCTATGCCAGTGTTTCTCGAATTGGGTTTCCCGGTCTTGTAGGGGGTCGCGAAGGGATCATTTATTTTTACTTTAAATTTTTAGCTCGGTCAGGCAAAGCGGATGCAACCCATCCCAATCAATGTACATTTAAAGCTAATATGCTGGCCTATATGTTAATTGTACAGTTGTTGATTTCAAAGGGTTCACTAACAATCTAAAAAATTATACATAGTTTGTCGCGTGAGAAATCCAAAAAAAAAATTAATTCACTGTCCTTTCTGACTATACCACTAGTTATTACACGACACTCTGCATATTATGAGAAGACAGTGATTATATTATTTTTTAAGCGTATCGTGGTAATTCATTGTTGCCCATTTTCCGAATGTTCCGCTATGCATTATATGAAATTGTTATTGGCGATTAATCAAGGTAGAAGCTTACTTGCATAGTATGTAATGATTTTCTTTCCCAAAATGGCATATCTTTCTAAAATAATTCTTTGCGGGAGATTCCTGTATTCTTGATAATTTCTTTTCATATGAGCTAGTAATTTTTGCATCTGGAACAAAAGTGGATAAAAACTACAAAATTTTCGGTTTTCATATCGATATAGCCGAAGATAAGTACCGTACTGCATTACAACAGTGTAAGTTACTAAAGTATACAGTTAACCTTTACTCTGTGTACAAAGATTTTTGTGTTAGCTGTGCGCTGACGTGTAGACTCTATAAATTTTCAGCATAATAAGTAATTAAAAAATATTGACTACGTAAGTCATAGTGAACTTTCATTGAGATCAAAGTTTTTGATGAATATAAAAAACTTAATTTAAGGCACATCGCCAGGATCAGTGTAGATTGCTTCCTGAATAATTGTACGTAGCTGAATGCATTTCATTCAGTCGTTAACTTAATCAACGTTAGGAATGGCAGTAGTAACATTGTTATCTGTCACTTAGCATCAACTTATTAAAAGACGTGTTTTACTTTTAAACGCAAATGAAAATTCTACCGAAATTATTTAAAATCATTTTAGGAACAAATAAATTACATCACATTGCGTATTCCAGTAAACACAACAAAAATGTCTAAGAACAAAGAAAAATATATATGTCACGGTTTGAGTAATTAGTCGCCTTATATTAATAATAACCAGCCATTAAAATTATGAACCAAATAAAGAGGTCAAATTGATTAATCTGTAAGAACTTGTCACATAAACCGGTAATTATTAAAAAATTACAACCATATTAGGTGAATATAAGGAAATGAGCTATTCTTTATTTGTTTAACGTGTGGTACCGCATGGATGCTTCACCACACGGCCCCCATTTGGGCGAGGGATTAAGATACGCTCAATCTACGCATATACGCAAAATAGCGCATGATATAGCTGGCAAAAATAGTCAAGTCTCGCGGTATGAGATACAGGGTAAGGGGAGACTGTCGCTTGCACCGCCTATCCCCACCATATTGATCCTGAAAACCTGGGCTCGGCGAATGACAACCGAAAACAAACCACTTCTTTCGTCGTTTCTATGATGACGTAACGAATGTGCGGCTTTTTCGGCCAGTCACGTGTGAGAATCGAAAATTACATGCGAGCGAGGGATGGCTATGCATATCCGTGAGATGAATGAGAACAAACCACAGGCCAGAGGACTTCACTATTTTTGGCAGCTATACCAGTTGAGAGGTGGGAGGAGGCCCTTCTAAACCTATACTGACTATGTAGTGTTAGTGCCTGAACTGAATCAACCGCAGCTCACCCGTCGAGGTAGCTACTTCTCGCGTAGCTATTCAAGATCCACTACTGCCCCCACGAGTTCAACCCTGATAACCTGATGGCCTGGACAAAGAATTGCACTGGGGCTTAGCCCAGTCCCCGTGGTACCAATTTTATCCTTGGTGCGGACGTAGCTTGGCTAACCCAATGCTACTACCAATAAGCTTTGTTCGACACGCGGACTTGGGAGGCCCCGAGGTGCGTCACACCCGCCCAGTACGGACAGGCCCCTGTGGTGTATAACGAAAGAAGTAGGAAAATACCATACATATTCCGTGCTAAATTATTTAACTATACGCAAGAAATCGGATTTATTATGTTAACCGTAATACATGTAGGGTAAATGGAGGTTTTGGAATACATACGCTGCGTAGAACTGTTTGTAAGGATTTGTCTGATGACTGTTTGGGCGACGTGTGAATGTTTAGACGTGAAACCCTAGTGTGGCTGAAGATCGCATGTTTGTATAAACGAGAGTGAATCATGGAAGAATGCGAGTGTTGCCCAAAATCGTAGAGCGGGTGTATCTTAGGAAAAGGGCAACACTGTAAAAGTTTGCGTGGATATAAGCGCGTGAGACTGGGGAGCGAGTCAGTTTTTGAGTGAGATTCTTCAGAGAAGCGTGAGTTGGGCCACAGTGAACAGTATAAGAATATTACTAAAGTATAAGATTTATACATACTTGGACTAATAATTATAAATAAATTAATTTATTTAAGGAAACCCTTTTGATATTTCCTACATATATGTACCGGCCGCAAAAAATTTGATGGCACGCGATAAATCAGTACGGCAAGACAGGTCGTTGCTCGCGCTTCCGATTTCTATCATATCGTTCCTGGAAATCTGCAGCTCGGTCTATAACAACCGAAAACAAAACATTTCCTTCCGCCTGGCAAATCAGACGAAAACACTTGCCGCCCGCCATCAGGTTGTTTGCACCCGGTATATACCCGTATAAGTAGTATACAATGTTCCAAAGCGAATATACTAGTAAAACAATAAATATATACCTCTGGCAATTGGAATGCAAACCTAAAAAAGAACTTTAGAAAAATACTGGCACAGCTACTGAGAAACCGCAGTTTTTCTATGAAAAATATCTGGATGCACATGCATTCCTGATTCACAGTTAAACATTCAGATGCATTTAAAGCCTTATTACAACATGCAGATTTACTAAAAGGTATCAGGAATTTTTACAAAAATTGTGTTTGGAACATATCATAGGTAACATTCTTAAAATGGTATAGAAAAATTACTTTCCAGTTACTTTTTATTTATATACTTATATACCCGGGATGTTTTTGCAACCCTGTTCGCAGAGTAATGGTTAAGTATATGTTGTATTGTAATTAAATAAAGTTACCAATTAGTAATGTGTTAGAAGGGATCGATTATGTACAGTTATTATTAGTTAACATTTTTAATATACATTACCGCTCGTAAGTGTTTAGACACTCTCATAAGTGCTTCGGCACTCCCCTTTTCATGTATTTTTTATTACTAAAATTTAAATTGAGCATTTTAATTTTCCCATTTATTTAGTATATTTCCATAAATGTATGTGTGGATGGACATAATAAATAAATATTTTCACATTTTTGTTGAGTTTTTATATGATTTATACTGTTATTGAGAGTGCCTAAAGACCTGTGAGCGGTAGTGTAGGTAATTATTATATTTACGTTTCCTCGCTGAAGTATTGCGTTGACATATTTTATAATTGAAGCAAACGTGGTTATTACTGGCGGGATAATTTCTAAAACAGTATCGTAGTCCTTACCCCATTCTTCGACTGCCCTGATGATCTGAAATACATTTTGTGGGCAAATTATGTGCGCAATTAATAAATTATTTTAGCGCTTACAAAGTATATTGTAAATCTGAAAACGATAAACATATGTATTATGCGTACTGAAATGAGATTGTGTATTAAAAATTATTCCAAGGGTTAGTATCGTTTTTGTCCATTAAAAAAAGATTAGTTATAACATTTCTATGAAACAATTTTTCAATTTGCTTTCACGCCTGACTATTGAAGCAAGATTCAATATCACCATCGAGTTTCGTAGACAATGTTTAACTTTTCGTTCCTTCTTTGGTTATTTTCAACTTGTATCGCTTTAAGCGTTTCAATTAATTGTAAGTGTAACCTACCAATTGTTGTTAAGTAATTGCTATATATAGATTGAACAACGATCAAAATACTTAAAAACTAAAGCTATTTCAACGACTCTTCATATTCTTTTGAAAATTCATTAAGTCCAAATTTGTTCTTGGAGGAACTATTGTCGTACAGTACATCGGGTAGATCCAGGAAACAGCCTGACATATTGTCCATGCAGAGTTTGTGTGGACCTTGGAACGTGCGAGCTGCATGATTACGAGAAATTATTTACAAAATCACAAAGCTAAATTATCAAAAAGTAAGCAAAATGTGCTACCAGAAACAAGTATTAGTTTGAAAAGTAACGCAAGAAAACCCCAAAAAAATGTAACACATTTTACATGCAGTAATACATGTTTGAGATTTCTTTGAGATTTTTCCACTGGAAAGTCTAAGTGCAAGAAATGAAAAACCGAAAAAAATCGGAAAAATGTCGATTTCGCATGAAAATCTTGCGAGCACAATTTTTTCCTTTTTACAGTAACAATCTGATATCGTGATTGTTATACTCAATTTTTTCAGATTTTTCGGTTTGGTGCGCCGTAGTGGAAAAAATCAAAAACCATTTCTGCGTCGCATTTTCCGCTGAAACGCGATCTGTATTTATTATTTTTACATTCTATTGATACACTATGTTCATGTTACAGTTTTCACTGTTTCTGCATTCGAAGCAGTTACGGTTAATGAAGAGAAGACAGTTAATTAAATAAATTTTAAAAAATATGTTTCTTATCTGTTAGAATTTTCAATATTCTTTCAAGCAAGTGAATGGCAGAATGGCTATGGTGCCTGTCTGTGGAGCCGCTAAACGTTTTGTCATGAGTTCGCGTCCCTAAGGGGAGCTTATTTTCTTTTTGTTATTTTTAAAAAATTATTAACTACATAACAATATTCAATAGTCATTTTAAAATGTTTTATATAGTATATTTTTAAGTACTTAAATAATATGAAGTCTATATAAGAATAAGTGTATAGCATCCTTTTTGCTTCGTCGGCTTGTTGTAGTCGTGGTATGTTCTACGTTTATGGGTATTCTCAAACGTTTTGTACTTTGAATAGATATCGCTTTGTTACGATATATGAAAATATATGTTAAATATTAATATCCCGATAAGTTGTAACATATTAGGTAAAATAAATATCAGTACCAAGCGTTTAATATTAGACATCACTTGCAATCTTCGTTACAATTTATCGAGATATAAAAATATGATCCTTTAGAAAGAATAAAAAAAATTAAGACTTCCCCATTGGAGGCGCGAACTCGTGACAAAAAGTTTAGCAGCTTCGCCGGCAGACACCATAGCCATAGAAAATTCTAACAGATAAGGAACATATATTTTACAATTGATTTAATGAACTGACTTCTCTTCATTCACCGTAACTGCTTCGGATGCAGAAATATTGAAAATAGTAACATGAACATAATGTATTAATAGAACGTAAAAATAATAAATACAGATCGCGTTTCAGCGGGAAATGCGACGCAGAAATGGTTTTTGATTTTTTCCACTACGGCGCACCAAACCGAAAAATCTGAAAGAATTGAGAATAACAATCACGATATCAGATTGTTACTGTAAAAAGGAAAAAGTTGTGCTCGGAAGATTTTCATGCGAAATTGACATTTTTCTGATTTTTTTCGGTTTTTCATTTCTTGCACTTAGGCTTTCCAATTGAAAAATGTAAAAAAAGTCTCAAACATGTATTTCCGCATGTAAAGTGTGTCAGAATTTTTTGCACCTCAATAAACCGGGAAAATAGGGCAAAACCGGTTTTTTTAATTTTTCCCATAACTACCCTACCGGTCAAGGTATAGGGTTGAAATTCGGTACACAATGGTTTTTTTCGAGTACCTACCAAATTAGACCTCGCCTGTTGTAATCGGTTCAAGGGCACCTTTGACCCGTTATCCGGCTATACCCTTTTCATAACAAAATAATGCTGACCTTAGAATGATCTTGAAGTGGTATAATAAATAAAAAGTATTTGCAGCAGCCGCATTCCTTTCTTAAGATGGTGAAATTTTTTTAATCAACATTTTTTTCTTAAATGAATAATTTTGGGGCAATGCTTTCTTACACATGAAATAACGATTAGTTTCATTGCGCAGTACATCGTTAAATTGAGGAACATGAATATTTTAAGGCCGTGGTTAGAAGGAGCGAACGCGGGCCTCTTTATCACCTCTGCCATCCCGCTAAACTTTACTCCTTTGAATTGAAAAATTAACTCTTTGGATTGTCATGAATTCAAAAATATCCTACCTCTTCAATATCCCAAGATACATGTTGTAGCCTGAAATTCTGTGGCTCAAGGAGTTAATATAATACGTTTTGCTAGCATTGAGGATATAAGTACAGGGTAATTGTTAGTAATGCATCAATGTGTTTGACACAAGTGGTAACCAATCAAACGCACGATTTCAACGAAAATAATGCATCATACGTGGGTTCATGAGTAGTACTTTGTAAAACTGAAATTGTCGCAGACTATTAGATTACCAAATAATTACTATGAAAAGTGTTCTAAGTTTTAATCTCCTTTTGCACTGTCGTAACAACACACTGTCCTAAAAAACAAGTTATACAATCAACTTCTTATTGTACCAATGAATAACTGTTATTTTCAATCTGACAATATAATTTTTTAATTATTCATTGAACACAAATATCACAAAAATTTTGTGCCGGTTGATATGTATGCCATTAAAGGAAAAAAATTGATCTTCGAACGCGTGTAAAATCACACGCTAGCTCCACCGAACAGGAAGTGACAAACCAGAAGGTATCCGACTCACTGACAATTGATTGGAGGAAACGTATAAAGTCCCATGTAAGTACGCACGTGCACAATATAAAATAGCCCTGCGTGAACTGTATCCTATAGCTGTCTTCTATATCGAATTTTCTAATCAATGGGCAAATTTGCATTGAGCCTTACAATGACATCTCTGACAAGTGAAATTGGACTATCTGCTGTTACTTCACGACTAATAATTATGCGGATAATTTTCCGCAATTAGCTTTTTATGCCTGTACAGCTATCGTCCCCACACTACCGTCAGAGTGCGATATATCTTCTGAGTAGTAACAACAAGACGGTGCAAAATCACAGAGAAATAAAATAGTACAGAATGGATTTGTTCGATCACCCACATTATGTGATTACAAAAAAGTTTTTGTTACGCGGGGGCGTTTGGCCTTATCAAAAGCACACTTTTTGGAGGCGGGCCGCTTCGACGGTGGTATACTTGGTTTTTCTGACACCCCTGGTAATTAAATCTCTCTAAAACAATTCTGGAGAATGTAGTTGTATTTTTTTTCGAAAATTCCTACATTTATATTTACAGTTTCAATCGTATACTCACAACTTTTGTAACGGGTAAATCGTAATTAATTTTATGATTACTTCTAAATGGAATTTTATAAGCGGTATGAAAGTACAGGCACATAATGACTTCAATACTGTAAAATAATTTATTACATTACTGTTACATAGAACCATATAATTTTAATCATTGCAAATTATGTGTTGCAACTATTTCTACATAAATTGAAAAAGAATCTTGACAGAAGGAAGTGCTTCGTTTTAGTACTTTATCGCGTTCATATTTAACAACATCCATTTACAACATGAACCATTCGATACATCGGTGCAGTATATAAAAATATAGCTATTTCATTGTATAATAAAATAATAGAACGACACAATATGCGTAGCTTGAGATACTCTTGTGCAGGATTTTTCTGGTTAGGAGATGTTTTATATTTTAACAACTATTTATCGCATTGACAAGAGAACGGTGAAATACGATACGGCCGTATGTGTTACCTGAAATGACAACTTCAGTGAATACAGGGTAAAATTATCCATAAAAGTTTAACTGCAGCGTGGTTGCATACCGAAATAAATGTTTCCATGCTCATTGTGAAAAATTTGCCAGCGGTTAATTTACAGGAAATGGAACTTCTTAGTAGCAGCATTTCGTATAGAACTTGGGTTTTCTTAGGAAACGCATACCATACGCTTTGACACCTTCAAACGAAATAATAATACTCACTGTCACGCTCATGACTTTTATACTACTTTCCTTATAACAAGAATATTATATCTATATACGATATAATTTTGATTATGACGGTAATGTGCAGCTTAAATTTCTTAATTTAATGGTTAGACAGTCAGTTACATATAATGTCATTCAGGATTTTGCAAGCATTCTATGTGGGGCCCTTTTTAAGACGTCTAACAATATCATTAATGTCTTTGCTTATATATTTATGGATAACTGTCCGTTTGGACAATCAAGATCTTCATATTGATGCCCACCGATTTGTAAGTAGATAATATAAAATGTCAACAGACCGGTGAGTGGTGGTAGGGGGGGGGGGGGCATAAATACATTTTCCCCTTCTCCGGAGAAAAATAAAATAAAACATTTTTCTGCAGGTATTGTTGAAAAAAATATGTCAATATATGTACGTTTAAAGAATAATTTCGTTACTCACAATCAGAGCCATAACAAATAATGTACTATAATTTTGAAATAAAAATTTATCGGCAATCACTTAGATCGAATACAAACAAAAATGTTTAATAATCTATTTGCTGGTACTATATGTATGTATTATAGATTGGCTTACGCTTCTTTGTATACTCGTTCGCTATGATTCGATATAGTCTGTCCAGGAAGGCAGACGAGGAAGAGGTAGAACAATTGGATCAAAACGAATAATCCCTGTCTCACCATGTCAGTAACGTTACCTATATTAATTATAAACTGAAACAATATTTTGAAACCCTAATATTAGCATTCCCAGTGAAAGCAAACTACGTAGGTAAATATTCTTAATTTACAGGCATTCTTTTAGTCCCGGTGAATCGAATCCTACGACGCTCACGTCGGCTGTGAATAGAGAAGAAGTAATAATGAAAAAAGTTCATACGAACATTTAACCTACTTGATCACTTTCTAAATAACATTATATTACGTAACGATTTTTTCATTGTTTACAGCTGTTAATCTATACAGAAGGAGGTCAAACTGTCTCCCCAACCTCTATATGTTACCTTGCCGATGATGACTGTTGTGGCAAAAACACTGGTCTATAAAATTGAACTTTTTTTTTGCCCAAAGAATATTTATGCTGAGTCTTATACATTTTACAATCTAAAGCCCGTTTGTCTCTATCAGACTTTGTCTGATACAGTCGGACAAAGACCTGACACAAAACTTGTGTTCTAACTTTCAGTTACAGATTCCTCAAGAAAAATGTCTGCCCTATCGCTTCCTGCCATTATAATTTCTCCTTGACGTCAAATTTTTAAGATAAATAGGGAAATATCCACAAATGTTGGGGCATTTTGGGCGCCGTTTTCGTTTTGAGCATTGTTTAAACATGTTTAAATGTTTATAACATTGAAGTAATCCGGATCGTTATATTCGGGAGGATTTATAGAATCATTCTGTACCAAAACAAATTTAATAACTATTATGGTTAAAATACAAAAAATTCTGAAAGTTGAAAATTTACATTTTTTTTCAAAACTTATTTTCTCAAAAACGGAGTCTGATAGAGACAAACGGGCTTCAGATTCGTGTTCAGCGCCACAAAATGTATAAGAATCAGTATAAATATTCTTTGGGCAACAAAATCGTGTCGACAAGTGTAACCCACGCAATCATGTTTTGTCAATAACTGTCACTGCGGAATAAAAATCGTCGATCGGCATTAAGCATCTTCGTATAACAGTCATCTATTGCAGAAGTAAAAAATTTGGTCGATAATGAAGAATTTTTCGTATTTTTCGGATATTTTCTAAGATTTTGATTTTGTCATTCTGTAACGGGGAACAGTTTTGGATAGATGCAACATAAAAATTACTATAATTTTGAATAGGAAAAATGTTCATATGAATACTGTTCTTATATCTTCTATTCATTGCCAAAATTGGTATTATATGTTAAGACACTCCCGGTATGTAATTCGATTCGCGTTCGTACAAAACTTTATCAGAGGAAAGATAGGAAAGGGTATAGCAGGATAAGGGGGTCAAAAGTGCCCTTCAACCGATTTCAATGGGGATGGTCTCATTCGATAGATAATGCTCGGCGATTGATGTCTACAAATTTTTAACCCTGAATTTTGACCGGAAGGGTAGTTATGGGGAAAATTAAAAAAACAGGATTTTGGCCCTTTTTCCCCATTTATTGAGGCGTAAAAAATCCAAATAAATTCTGACATATTTTACACGGTACCGGACATATTGGAGAATTTTTTCAGATTTTTCCGTCGAAGTAGCTAAGCGTGAAAAATCGGCAAAGTCAAAAAAAACGGAAAAAAGAAGATTTAGTATCGAAATCTTCGAGGTACAACTTTTTGGTTTATATAGTAACAATCTAACACCTACGATTGTTATCCCCAATTTTTTTCAGATTTTTAAACCACCTGCGTCATTGTGAAAAAAATCGAAAACCGATTTTTGGGACGTATTTTGATCTAAAACGCAAGAAGTAATTGTTATTTTTCCATTATTTTGATAGAGTATGTTCATTTTGTGCTTCTCAATGTTTCTGCATACAAAGAAATGCAAGGGATTGAATTGATTCAATTATTCGTAAGCTACACACTTCCTTATCAGCTAAAAATACGAACGTTCTTTCAACAGCAGCGATGGCGCAGTCGGTAGAGTTTTTGGCTGCGGAACCTCTCGAAACTTTTTGTCGCCGGTTCGAGTCCCAATGAGGCAAAATAATTTTTTTTTTTTTTTTTTTAATCATTCACTGCATAACAACAAATAATAATTATTTTTCAGTTTTTCAATGGTTTTTAAACATTTTTAAATACTTATTCAATATGAAATATATGTAAAAATAATTATGGAGCATATTGTTTTTTTCATTGATTCGTCCTAGCCACATCTCGTTATTCTTTTGTACATTGAACGAATATTAGTTTACTGTAACGAGTGCAAATATGTATTCAATATTAAAAGGATCCAATTGTATATTCTCATGAATTGTAATGAAGGTGATGTCTAACGGAAAGAAGCGTCTATTTCTTATTAAACATTCTTATTTTTGTATTTACCGCTTCTCCATTTATGCAGAGATCATCCAAAATGGACAATGAATTGAAAGAAAGAAGGTATATTGGGATTTCATCCGTTATAATGCCTTTACTGGTTTATGCAAATCAACTTCTTCAGCTTTAGGTTTTGTGCCCCATTGCAATCGTGTTTTCCAACCACTTTAAGTACACGAAAACATTAAATTCAGTTCAGAAGGTTTTATTGTTTTATTACACTTACTCCAGTATTATGTACTCCTTTCAGTTATCTAGTCCGCAATTACCTGCGTAGCGTGTAGGTAGCGGGCAGGTACCGAGTTGTACCTTTAGAACTGATGATCATTGTTTTTAAATTATTGACTGCATAAATGTTATTAATACGTAAATGAATATTAATGTAAAAATACGAATGATAGATTATCATTTGATGATTAGGCTACAGTATCTAGCTGCGGAATACTTGAAACTTTTCTCTCGCCAATTCACCTCCCATGAAATATAATTAGAAAACAAATGTTTTTAAGTATTAAGTGGATAACAATTGTTAATACGGAAATTAATATTAGTGTGAAAATATAAATGGCATGCGATAGATTACCCTTTGATAATTAAAAGTTGAAACACGTTTCGTGTGGCTTTAATCCTCGTCACTATGTTCATTAATGATGGGCACCACTTCATTTTTATTAAATATTTTTGTCAATATCTCTGAAGGCCTAACAATTGTCGATAGATACCGTGCGTGCGACAGGTAGTATATTATTGCAGCAATGTGCGAACAACAACCTATGGTACGGTTACCACTCGCACATTCACAGCAATAACATTTGATGCCCGAAATTCCAATTATATTAGGGGTATAGTCAATGAAGCAACGATAACTTCTTTGATTAATGTGGCGTGATCGGACGAGGCATTTAAGAATATTGAGGAGTTGATTTGCATAAAACAGTAAAGGAATTATAACGGACGAAATCCCAATATACCTTCTTTCTTTCAATTCATTGTCTATTTTGGATGATCTCTGCATAAATGGAGAAGCGGTAAATACAAAAATAAGAATGTTTAAAAAGAAATAAACCCTTCTTTCCGTTAGACATCACCTTCATTACAATTCATCAGAATATACAATTGGATCCTTTTAATATTGAATACATATTTGCATTCGTTACAGTAAACTAATATTCGTTCAATGTACAAAAGAATAACGAGATGTGGCTAGGACGAATCAATGAAAAAAACAATATGCTCCATAATTATTTTTACATATATTTCATATTGAATAAGTATTTAAAAATGTTTAAAAACCATTGAAAAACTGAAAAATAATTATTATTTGTTGTTATGCAGTGAATGATTAAAAAAAAAAAAAAAAAAAATTATTTTGCCTCATTGGGACTCGAACCGGCGACAAAAAGTTTCGAGAGGTTCCGCAGCCAAGAACTCTACCGACTGCGCCATCGCTGCTGTTGAAAGAACGTTCGTATTTTTAGCTGATAAGGAAGTGTGTAGCTTACGAATAATTGAATCAATTCAATCCCTTGCATTTCTTTGTATGCAGAAACATTGAAAAGCACAAAATGAACATACTCTATCAAAATAATGGAAAAATAACAATTACTTCTTGCGTTTTAGATCAAAATACGTCCCAAAAATCGGTTTTCGATTTTTTTCACAATGACGCAGGTGGTTTAAAAATCTGAAAAAAATTGGGGATAACAATCGTAGGTGTTAGATTGTTACTATATAAACCAAAAAGTTGTACCTCGAAGATTTCGATACGAAATCTTCTTTTTTCCGTTTTTTTTTACTTTGCCGATTTTTCACGCTTAGCTACTTCGACGGAAAAATCTGAAAAAATTCTCCAATATGTCCGGTACCGTGTAAAATATGTCAGAATTTATTTGGATTTTTTACGCCTCAATAAATGGGGAAAAAGGGCCAAAAACCTGTTTTTTTAATTTTCCCCATAACTACCCTTCCGGTCAAAATTCAGGGTTAAAAATTTGTAGACATCAATCGCCGAGCATTATCTATCGAATGAGACCATCCCCATTGAAATCGGTTGAAGGGCACTTTTGACCCCCTTATCCTGCTATACCCTTTATTTAAAAAAATGAATTTCGATTCTTCACTGAACTTGTAAATAACATTTTATGATATTTATGTTTCGTGTAACTTATACTTTTACTTCAATTTTATGTTCTGTTGTCATGCATCTGATTCTTTTAATTGCATTATTATTACTTGACAATTACTTACTTGTAGTCCTGTGAAACTAATAACTGTAACGTTCAAGAACAACAGAATACCTGACGAAACAGTGTACAATAATTCCAAGTTATAAGAAAACCTAAGAAAGATAAAAAAGAAATTTTTGTTTCCAAAAAACCAAAGGATATTTTTCTATGATATTTGTACGAACGTTATGGCATTTTTATGCAGTAGTATCCCATATCGGAGCCTGCGATATATGTCACAGTTTTCTTCTTCAGTGTACTCTGTTTTTAAATAATGGCCTCTCATGCGATTCCCTTCTTCGCCTTCGATAAAACGATTTTCAAAAATATGTAAGTACCCAATGTAATTCCTAGAAAAAAACAATTGACCTAATTTAGACTAAATCTTGGTTCACTCAAATACAACTGTATCCACCGACGAAAATCTACAAGACCTATAACTTTGATGCATTAATGTATTTTCTTTCTTCATTCCATTTAATCTATATTAATAAGTTCATTTTATCAAATCATTTCTTTTATATTATATTAATATGTCCGTCAAAAAGAGGGGATATTTTGAAACAGATATTTAATACTCTATGTATATTCTTTCCTCTGTGATGCAATGATTTATATTATCTATATCCGGAATACAAGGTGCATAAGATTTACATCAAGTTATAACAGTTAAATATTGAATACATATATAAATTATACCAATGCATAACATAATTAATAATAGTTTTCTTTCGTGTATACGTACCCTGCAATTGCAAATAACGCGCAAGCATGTTGCACAAATGTTATATATACAACGTCGGTCATAACTAAAAGATATACGTTGATAATGGTACATCCATAATGAAGCATCATTATTTGAAAGTAATGTTTTTGCTGGTCGACGAAATATTCCGTCGGAAACATAAATTTTCTCTCGTGCGTTTCGTTCGATGGTTTTATAATGCTGAGAAGAGTCGGGGTTAGAGGTAGTAACGAGTACAGGCAAGCATATGCAAAAACAGTTGCTGAAAAATATATGTTAGCAACTGATTAGATGCAGAAGGACATGAATGTGTATGTACACATGTCAGGTGAACATGTTCGAAGATAACGCGTTTAACACTAGATTTACGGGCGGGAAATCCGTTAAATTGCAATATATTAAATATGGACTTTGGAAAGAGAGGGATGAAGCGGCGAAGATGGTAATTCGTTAAGTTATTACTGTATTATAAAATACACGTGAAATATCTACTGTCCAGCGTCCCTGTAAATTTGAGATATATTTATAAGACAAGTAGGAATCCGTCAATTTGACGGCTTCCGTAAATCTAGTGTTAAGAGGCCAAGAATGTTGATCAATTTAACCTTTTGTTATTTTTTCTTGTCAGACAGACATAAAAAGCTAAAGAAATTAAGGGGGGATTCCCATTTCAAGTGTTGAAAAATCGTGTTTTTTTAGGAATTTTTATCAAGGAAACCATTAAATAAATCTTTGTCATAATTCACACGTATAGTTATTATGTATTCAGTGAACTACAGTTAAATTTTTAATTGATTATCTTGAAAATTATGGCTTTCACGTCGTTTGAGGTGGGACGCCTCCTGAAAATTCCCGGTCGCTGGCCGACACGATAACTGATCTTCAAGTTGTTTGAAACAAAAAATTCAAATGGCAATTTACTCCTTATGAATGTAGTTCTGGTATGAACTACGGACAATTTTTTTTTCCAAAAACTAAAGAAACTGCGACGGTTGGAAAAAAAATTTTGTTTTTTCGCAACAAATTTCGTCACACGTTTGTTTATAAAACAAAAAGTTGTGCATGTATATGTTTTTTCGTAGTTCACACTGAAGACAGATGTTTTTTCGAGAATTGTGCCAAATTTGAAGGCAATCGACTGAATAGTTCCGGAGATATCATGTCGGCCGTACAGAAAAAACCCGTTTCGAGAAAAACGCGTTTGAAGTTTTACGTACAGTTTTCAATCCAGGAACCGGCGTTCGGCTGTTTACCTGGCCTAATCACTCATAGAGCATTCAATTTCCACCCCACCAACTTTGAATTTGACACCGACGGATGGGTGGAGTCTCAAAGTCAAAGTCAAAGATTATATACCTGCTACACTAAACAGGAACCTCTCGGGTATTGCCCGCTCGCTATCTCAGCATACGTGCGCGCCGAGTTCGTTATTGACTCATAACTATGTCAATTCAACGAATTTCGGATTGAAATTTTGCACATTGTTTCTCAAGAGTATGAACTACAATAATAATAATAAAAAAAAACACAAATTTTTGAAGCCGTGAAATGGGAATCCCCCCTTAAACGGTTATTAATTTTGAGCAATGTTTCGAATTTTATTACTAGTCATTTCGATCGCTTTGGTAGCACTAATACAATATATTACTTCAATATTAGGTTCAATTCGAGTTGTCGCTCAAGCAATTTCTTGTGTAGTTAGAATAATTGACATTTTATTCTGAAAGGTAAATTTTATGAAGTTAAAGACTTGTCAGATTCTTTAAATGCATCAGAATGTTTAAAAAATGGAAGGCTCTTTTTATATCATTCTGTCTCAATACATTCATGGCATGTCTGCGTTTAGGATAAGCTGCGCAGACTTACTTGCGTGGAGTATAATAATTTTCTTCCCTATAATAGCGTATCTGTCTAAAATGATACTTTGCGGGATGTTCGCATATTCTTTATAATTCTTCTTCATGTGAGTAATTAATTTTTTCATCTGCGATGTAAATTTAGAAAAATATAAAATTTATGCTGCTCGTCACAAATGAATCGAGGATAGTAAGTACCATACGTGGATAATTAAAGAAGTTATTAGCGCATAGGATAATATCAGAAATTAAATAGGTTATCAGCTAAATTGTTTAATCTATTTCCATTTTTCTAATCTGGTGTATCAATCTATATTATTAATTTTTTATATTTGTGTTTACTTTTCCCTGTTGAAACATGACGTTGAAAAATTTTGTCATTGAGACCATCGTCGTTATTAATGGCGGGAAAATTTCAAAAACGATATCAAAGTCCTTGCCCCATTCCTCAATTGCTCTGATGATCTGTAATTAATTAGTGATTTATAAAACGGTGTCGTTCATACAAAATTTTAATATACTATTACCCGCTTAAAATGTACCACTTATTTTAAATATTTTCAACGTAAACAAATTGCTTTACTAATTACCAATAATACTGTAAACCTTAAGAAAACTATTTGTTGTAACAAATCAATGCGTATTAAATAATTTCTCCAAAAATTCAACTTTTTATGTATTGTAAAATATAGGACTGGTTATAATCTTTTTTAAAATAATTCAATGCATTGCTATCAATTTTTAAATTTTCTCAAAATTTAATGAAATCAACACACATATTTTCCTTACCACTTGGTCCAATTTAAACATGCGTTAATTTACGTGACGCGATGAAATATCGGCCCGTCGGTTTCTTTCAACATTATTTTTTATCATATTACCGAAAAGGAGCCATTTGTCATGAAATGCGCAGTTACGTTTCACTAACATGGTAGAGTCACTTAAGATTTATGTTACTCGCGATACTTACAGTAACTAGGCAGAAAAATATATCTTCAATTTCGATACAACTTACAATTAATTTGAAACGGTTCTGCGTGCACAAGACACGGTGCCTCAGATCTTTTGCAACCTAATTGCTTAAACCTAGTCTTCGCATATAACAGTTATTTGTTAGAAAATACACAATTAAAACAATATAAAGATATCACCTGTTGAAGAATGATACAAATACGAATATAATTTTTTCCTTGTCTTCATTTTCATACAAATATAATTAAGCGCAACGTCTTTCTTCACAAGCTCCACTCGAACTCCTGTCAACGTACAGGAAATTATTATAAGTAAAATATAACACGCGAACCTTTATCCTACGTTCTATCGAATGCAATGTCCATACGAAACAAGATATACAATCAACTTATTATTACACTAATGAATAAGTTGTTGTTTTCAATTCGATCACAAAGTTTTAATTGTGGGTCGAAGAAAAATATTACCATAGATCAGTGCCGAATAAAGTGTATGCCTAAATGAAAAAAACTTGAAGTTCAAACGGATGTAAAATTACACTCTAGTGCCGACCGAAGAAGGAGAAAGAAAGTGGAGGACATCAGACTCATTGATAATTGACCTCCTGAAACGTATGGATTTTCTTGGAAATAAGCACGTGCACATTGTAAATCAGCCCTACGCTATTATTTTCATTGACCAATTTTTCAATCAATTGACAATCCTCCATACAGTCCAACACTGTCACGTCTGCTTGGCAAAATTATACTATTATAATACTTACCGCCTTGTCAGCCGCTCAGAATTCTCCCTCTTTATCGTACATTTTGTGGTGCGCACCCTGCTGTCACTGCACGATTAATAATTACAAGGATAATGTTGCAGAACTAACTTCTTATACCTACAGTTGTCGTCCGTTTACAACGGGTTGCGAGAAGTGTTCCGCACATGCCAACAACAACGCTGCGGAAAGTCAAAGAAGAATAGAACATTCAGTGGAGAATGGATTTGTTCCATCACCCGCATTACACGATTACTAGAAAGTTTTTGTTACGCGGTGGTGTTTGGCCTTATCAAAAGCATACTCTTTGGAGGCGTGCCATTTCGATAATAGTATTTGTGAACTTGACAATACCTTTGGTAAATATCGTTCATCGAAAAAATATTCTGGAATATTGGTCTGGTAATGTTGTTATACAAATTTTGCAAATGTGATGTTCTAAATAGTTCGGTATAATTGTACGCATTGTTGGTAAATCTTTGCTTTTTCGACGATCATCAAGTGAGGGATTTTACTGACAATGAGTGAGAGCTTCTTGCGAAACATATGTAGTAACGCAGGAAATGCTTGGTAGATAGTACTGGCTTTCTGATTGCAGTGTAGGACTATTGAAAAAGTTGTTCCAAGCATATGCACTTTTTCAGTCTTACATATGTTTATAACCAGCTTCAGATTATGTATTGCCACTTGCAATGTTGGTTCAGTAAATAACTGGAATCATTGCAATTTTTCGTTGGATTCACATGTTTAGAAGATAATATAAAGCGAGGTTCGACATAAATGTGTTCGTGTTAAAAAATGTATTGCCATTTTTAATGAAATCCGCAGTTACTCTGTATTTATTGTTAAATGTATACTTATTTAATAAGATTTAAAATGGTTAAATACAATAACTAATAAATTTGGTAATAATAATGAAGAATGTTGTAGATGGCACCTTTAAGGTTTAAAATAGATAATCATCGGAAGGGAATTTTTGAAGGAAAATCTTCATCAATATAATCTAACCAGTCTGACACATATTTTGTAATCACAAACGAAATCATTGTGACACTGGAAAAAAGATGTTACTACAGTTTCAAGAGCTTCGGGGAAAAAACCGTGAGTAGTGTGATGTTGTATGAATAAAGTCATCAATGTTTCGAAGGTCATCTACTATTGTCATCAACCCCTAGCCGTGCGTCCCTCTCTGTCCTAAATACGGAATGTTTCACCATCGTCGTCATCATCATCGTTGTTGTTAGCTATCTAGTATTGTTATTTTCGTTTTTATTGGTGTTTTCTTTATATTTATCTCAATTCTTTTCTTTCTCCGATTACTCGTGTCTTTACTCATGTCAGACGGTATGTTGCCCAGTCTGGTTCATTGATTGCGGTGTACTTAACTCTCATACGTTCCTCGAGTGAAATTTCACCCAATCTCCGTTTCCAGATACTGCATAATGTTTGATTTCTTTAAAAATATCTTATAACTTGATTTAGTTTCATTGAAATATAGTATAATAAATTACAAATGACATTAATTAAAGCGTAAAGGGAGAGGGAGTTAAATGTCACCCGAGGATGTTTTGCGTAGCTATTTTTTAGAACGTGAGTGTGATATTGTATGCCTTCAGAATGACAGGCTTGTACAGGGTGTTTCAAAAAGTTTTGTCATGGCTTCGGGGGGTTGTTCTAGAGCTCGGATTGGTTGGAGATTTGTGAAAATAACTTGCCGCAAAATTATTTGAGGAATCCCCGATTTAATCTGGCTGGGCCATCTTATTCGTATTGTTACGTAGGTAAAATGTCTGAGAGGAACCATGGGTCAGAAATGAACTGTTCTCCCGCAAATAGACTTTTAATTGGGCCTCCGCGATCAAATTTTTGCTCAGTAAGTGAGAGAGTCAGCTGTTCCTTCGGAAAGAAACACACAAGATATCCTTGTGGGCTCGAACAGTCTAAGGAGAAGCGTGCTACTCGACATTAGAAATTGGGGGACTGGGTTACCGAACGACTAAGAGCAGTGCAAGTGTTTATGTTCTTCTCCCCAGAATTGCGGGAGATTTGCGGGAGAACGGTTCATTTCCGACCCATGGTTCCTCTCAGACATTTTACCTACGTAACAATACGAATAAGATGGCCCAGCCAGATTAAATCGGGGATTCCTCAAATAATTTTGCGGCCGGTTTTTTTCACAAATCTCCATCCAATCCGAGCTCTAGAACAACTCCCCGAAGCCATGACAAAACCTTTTGAAACACCCTGTACACTTATTCATGAGCGATTGAATGTAGTGGTATGTACAGTGGCCGAAATAATGATAGGTTCACAATCTGCGTTGGCTTGTTTATTATATTTTCTTTTGTTTACGATGTCGGAAGCGTATTGGGGCATTTGTAATGATTCCGCAAGAATATATTCTACTCACTATGCAAGCACTGACTTTATATCAAAAGCCTTAGTGAAAAAACATACAGTTATAGACGTCATTGCAGAAAGTGTCGTGTATAAGATACGAAATAATATTAGGTTCACGGTGAAATATTTAAAAAATAACTTTGATAGCGCTATTTGTTTAACAGTTTTGTATGGTAAGTTCAAAGATTTATAATGTTTCAACATTTTAAAAAATATTTCATGTGGTTTTAATACTTTTAAAGCATAATGGGGCGTGGTAAACCACTGAATGATAATGAAAAGGGCCAAATTATGGCTTACCACAATACAGGTCTCTCAAATAGACAAATTGCAAGGACCATTGAAAGGTCATTAAATGTTGTAAATAATTTTCTAAAATTAAGAGAAAAATACGGCACTAAAACATCTACGGGCCGTCTAAAAAAATTAAGTCAAAGGGAAAAAGGCAAAATTTTTCAAGAAGCACGACAAAAAAAACTAAATGCGTCTCAAATAAAGATAAAGTTAGATTTGCCAGTGGGTGTTCGACGTGTACAACAAGTTCTAAGTTGAAGTGGAACATTGAGGTACACCAAAAGAGCGAAGAAACCACCGCTAACCAAATTCCACAAAGAAGAAAGATTGAAATTCGCTGAAAATCGTATGTCATGGACCGAAAAGTGGAAAACGATTATCTTCTCAGACGAGAAGAAGTTTAATTTAGATGGTCCAGACGGATTTCACTACTATTGGCATGATTTGCGAGACCAAAAAGATATGAAAATGACAAGAGTCCATGGAGGAGGTAGTGTGATGGTTTGGGCTGCATTTGGGTATAACGGTAAGACCCCGATTATGTGGTTTCCGCCAAAAGCAAATGCCGAAAAATACCAGGAACTGCTGGAATATGTTCTGGATGAATACGGAGACAATATTGGTGGCCCTAACTTCATATTTCAGCACGATAATGCTGCAATACATAGGGTAAAGGCTATTAAAACCTGGTTTGAGAGGGTAAAAGTTGAAGTTTTACCTTGGCCATCAATAAGTCCAGATTTAAATCCCATTGAAAATCTTTGGGGAATTTTAGCACGTAAGGTTTACGCCAATGGCAAGCAGTATTGCAATGTCTCTGAATTAAAAAATGGCATCAGAGAGGCATGGTCTCAAATTCAATCAGAGACATTGCAAAAACTAATCGAGACAATGCCAAAGAGAATATTTGAAGTAATAAAGAACAAAGGAGGACAAACTAAATACTAAATTATTTATATTTTTCTATTGATTCAATTTTTTATGTAAAAATATATTATGAACCTATGTTTATTTCGCACCTAATATTTAAGTTTTGTGGTAAAATACTGTAATGGACCTTAATAAACATTCTGTTATTCAATTTAACCGTGTGTCTTGTTAATTGTGTTAGAAAGAATAAATATTACCAAATAAAATCAAAAATACTACATAAAACATTCTTTTATGCCCGGAAATTAAAGTGAACCTATCATTATTTCGGTCACTGTAGGTGTATCAAGTGCTGCTTAAAAGTGTTTGGTGTTATACTGCTATCGAAGATTATTGGATTATCTCGGAATATTGAATGATATTACGTGTACTTCTCGTTGTTTCCAGATTCTTTGAATTTCTTGTGCTAGTAGTGTGTATCTTTTAAATATTTCTCTGTTCTAGGATTGTACGCTTGTATCACTTGGTATTGAAATGTCTGTGGCGACCGTGTCATGAAGTACAGGAAATCGTAATAATTCTGAAATCATAACTATCTGGATAATGACTAACCGATGTATTTAGTAAAGTAAAATCACTAGCCGCGGACAATATGCAAATGAGCTACTTCATGACACGGGGGTCCTAATATAGATATACCTGACCAGGGCCTTACCCCCGCATTACCTCCTTGACCAATCACAAGCGTCAAAGGGTCACGTCTAGCGAGACATAGGTAGACGCCCCCCACTCCGACGCGCACATTACGGAAAGCATATAAATTACGCCAAATATTGTATGAAACCAGTGTAACCAGAACACGTAGAAGAACAACTCTCTCGACACAATAAAACTCTCGGTTCTGGGAATCACGCTCACCTGCATCTTACCTTCATGTCAATGAGATATGTTATATTGCACTCATGGGCTACAGCTTGTATTTGTTTGTTGTGTATTGATTGTATTATTAGTATTATTATAATCATAGACATATGTAATAGTAGTTGTATTAACCCTTAGCGAACGAATGCCGCCATATTCGCGACATTACAAATATTCCAAGAAAATCGAAATTTTGCACGCCAGAACCGTCCTTGGACACACGACGCCTACTTCACACACACATATACAGGGTCCATTATGAAAGTAATGCACATGATTTTATTGTGACGTGACTATTCAGCGCAGCGGGGTAAAACGGGTCGAAAAATGTGGTGGAGGGTCTGCCCTTCCAATGCAGACGGTCGTCTGTTTGCTCCGAGCAGTCTGAGTGGAAAGACGTGCCCCCGCGTGAAGTGTGTTTTGCAAGTTTGTAACACGGCACGATGGAGCGTTCGCTTGAACATCGCTACGCAATCAAATTTTGTGTGCGGCTTGGAAAGAATGCAACCGAAACATTCCAGATACTTCGAGTACGACCCAGAATCGAAAAGTCAGAGCAGCGAGCGGCACACAAAATCATCCCCCCGCCCCAAGAAAGCGCGAATGAGCAAGTCTCGCATGAAAACGATGCTCATTGTCTTTTTTGACGTCCGAGGAATCGTCCATTTTGAGTTTGTACCGCAGGGAGAAACTGTCAACTCGGCCTTTTACCTGCAAGTGCTCCAGAGATCGAAACGCTGGGTCGCGCGCGTGAGGGCTGACATCAAAGACACGGTCAGGCTCCACCATGACAATGCGCCCAACCACACGGCCTACATCGTTACTAATTTTCTGGCCCGGAGCAACACCATGGTGGCCCCTCAGCCGCCTTACAGTCCCGACTAAGCTCCGTGTGACTTTTTTTTGTTTCCCCGACTAAAGAGAAAGCTGAAAGGAAAGCATTGGGAGTCCGTGGAAAAGGTCCAAACACGCGTTACAAAGTTCCTGAGAGACATTCCTGTCGAGGACTTTCAGGGTGCCTTCCAGGCATGGCAGACACGTCTCCGCCAGTGTATTGATGCTGGGGGAGAGTATTTTGAACAATTTTAAGTATTTGTACCGGTACGATAAATAAATATATTTTTCTCAGAAAATGTGCATTACTTTTATAATGGACCCTGTACACACACACACACACACACAGCCGAGATATCACTAATTCACAGTCACTGGCTTGGCGTCAAGGTCGACCAACTGGCACAGGCGTGGTGGTGCGTGGGAGCGACGTTTATATTTTAAAAACTTCGCGACCCACAGTAGTCCAGAATGAGCGATTAGCCGCGCTTTTGCCGAAAAGTCGATTTTCTCGAATCGCTTTTTTTTTCTTTATATCGATTCCTAAATGTCCATGGATTTCAGAAATCGCAAAATTAATGAAATCCGACAAAAATTGTAGTTACAACAAATGCTTAAAGTTGGAACTTTTTCTCGAGACCAATTTCTATCGAAAAAACACGTTGTCTTCTTCGTGACATTCTGACGAATCTATGTTACATTTTCTAATGATTTTTTTTTAAATTAAAGAGCATTCTTCTACGATCAAAATGCATATGCTGAATATGAAATTAGCGTTTGTAGTTTATTCAAAAATTAACGTTCAATAAATGAGAGAAAATCATCAAAGTTTTCTATCATTGACAGTCAGCATCTTTTATGTACCGTATATTCTCGCAGTTTGGCGTATAAGGCCCTTCTCTGTAATGTCTCTACTATGTGATCCTGCAAAAAAACGATCCCAACTCGTCCCACAAATTTGATTTTTTATTGTTTAAAGAGTCGTGCGCACTCCAGCGGCTGCCCGCCGCTAGAGTCTGTCAGTGGTTTTAAGGAAATCTTTCTATGAATTGGCTAAATTAGAAGAGGGTAAACAGTTAATCTTGTGTTGTAAATGAGTATTCGAAATTTCTGTCTACCTGTAGTTCAAACAATATCGTTTTAAATGGATTCGAAAAAAAATCAGAGCGGTTTTAGTGCAGCGCCATGGGGTTAACAACTGCTTGGAATTCGCTAAGCCAACTTGTAAAAACCGAGAGTTAAATAGAAACCCTCATCGGCAATTACAAGTCGATAGTTTCTTAAATGTGGGTTTTACAACTTAACGGCTCTAAGTCAACCAGCAGGTTGCACATGCCATAAACCGCGGGCGGCGAGGAAGCCGAAAATGTTGACCACCGAATGAGTCAGGTAAAAACGGTTTTTTCTAATTATTCTTCTTCTTGGCAAAAATAACAAAATGTGGAAGGTGGTTTTCCTAATCAATCATTTGCATAAACCAATAATTTTGTAAAAGAGGAAAGCTCTTGTAAATTTGCTCCGCCTTATGACACTCTGCCTGATTTTTTAATCCGCCATATTGTTTTTGGAAATTTTGAGTTTAGATTCATAATCAGCGAATCAAAAAACATAGGAATACTAATTTTTAGCTAAATCGCATGTGTTTTGCGCTTTTGGCGAGGATTTCAAAGAGATCGAAAACTGTGCGAGGTGCCTGAACAGCTAGATCGACGTTCTGGACCACGGCGCGCCGTGGCCGCCTTGGCGATATACTTTACAATCCTGTCTAGTCTCCCGCTAGCAAAGTGTTATTATGTTTTCACATTACCCTTGGGGTACTGTACTAATGCGCTCTTTTTGCAATTGGTTTTCTCTGTAGGCCTATTCCACCGTATCGATGCCCTTTGCCGTTGAATCGTTGGTGAAAAGCCGCGTTAAAAAATAAATTACAAAAATATTTTGTAGTAATTATACAGATGAGGGTCGCTCAAAAAAATATTTTCGTAATCTGTTTCTTAACCGTTTGAGTGCCACGCGTCTTTGCTGTTTCCCCGTCCAAAAGTGCCAAGGAGCGCTTTTTCGCTTGTCGTATTCCCCATTCAAAAATGCCAAGCGGCGCGATAGCGCTTGTCTTATTCTCCGATTAAAAATGCCAAGAAGCGCTATTTTTTTTCCTGCCTTTTAATTTCATCTTATGTCTTTATGAGACATGTGCCTACAAAGTTTCAAGTCGATCGGAGAACTTTTTTTTTGAACGCAATTTTTTCAAAAATTTGGACTTATCTACACTTTTGGCAAAACGCGAATCTCTTTATTTGCCGAGTAGAACACGTGTACCAAATTTGAAAAAAATCGGTGACCCCCGCAGCTGGTCCTCCCCTTATGAGTGGCAGCCCCAACCACCACCGATGGATAAAGTGTTAAGACATACCTGTGCATACTTTTTCACTAACAATACTTTTGTTATACCATACACTCGACGTGGTGCGATATAAAACTGTTCTTCAACAAATAACCTTAGTCGACGTGCCACGGACGTCGTTTTGATCTCCGTGACCAACGTGCGTGCCACGTTTTCCCAGCGCGAGGCGCGTCTTTCCAGCGCGAGTGATTAACTATGAATGTCACCCTAATGCGCCTCCACGCTCGTGCCAATAATCCGCGCCTGGCAAGTGAAAGCAATCAGCGACCTCTCGAGTGCACGAGAAAGTGTAGCAGGCGGAGCTCCTCCAGGGACGGCTCTGCCGAGCAAAATTTCTGCACCTCTGATATAGGTAACGGCAAATTCCAGCACCGGTCACGGCCCACGGTTTTAGGAAAGCAATTTCCTTGACAGGGAAGATAATTCGTTGTTGTTGTTCCGTATCTGGGCTCCGACAGCTGTGATTATTTCGCCTATGACCTACAGTTTTAGGTGGGTACCAAACTGTATATTGTATAAACCATACTTTCTTTTATATTTCGTGATCTTCCATAAAATGAAGGGTATTGATAAGGAATGAATTAAGTACATGAAAACGGCATAAAACATATTGTTAAGATTACATATGGAACTTTATGTGACAAAAAAGTATTGTGTTACGAAACGAGCACCACTTGGTCTTCGTGAGGAAAGGTATTGACTCACGAATACTGGATATATATGTTTTTGTATAAATTACTATTTGTCGCTTTTAGTTGTCTGTGTGTACTAGGTGAAAAGTTCTGAAGAAGTGTTGTGTGAGAGTGTTCGTGTAAGAGTCGTCGGTGTGGAAAATTAGGAGAAGTTAGGAGTGGGGGACAGGAACCTTTGTAAGTGGGGATGAGGTTGTGAGGAGGGGGATGGGCCCTGAGAGTGGTCGGTAGGTATGCTGCGTGTATGTGTATCTGGTTATGTGTAGGTGTGTATGTATGTCTTACATGAGGTATTATAATTAATAATAACAATAATGACAATAATAGTAGTAATGATAATAATGATAACAATAACAGTGATGATGATGATGATGATGATGATGATGATGATAATGATAATAATAATAATAATAATAATAATAATAATAATAATAATAATAATAATATAATAGTAATATAATAATAATGATGGGCGACATTGCGGAGTGTGTCGGTTGGGGTTAGGACGTAACAATTGTAAGTTTAATTTTTGTGGACCACTGTTATCGTTCTACGTTTGTCTTGATATTATATTTTTTTCCACTACGAAATATGGCTTCAGCATTTCAATTGGCTTCATCTCATCGACATCAACATAGTGAAATAAGACATCGCCGTTTGCACAATCTAAGAAAGAAAAATGTTTTTAATATTTGCGCTTTACCGAGACTCTCATTAAAGATATAATTCTAAATAATGGGTGAAGTAAAAAGTTCTGAGCGTTTTTTCTCTTTATTTTGATGATAAAATTAACAAACTTAGAATTTTCGGAATTAAATCAAATAAGCGCCGTTTTGTTCAATAACTTTTTCCCATTTTGAAGGCAATTTCATAATTCCGCGATTGAAGAAGTCTTCGTCCCTATTGTTAAAAAACTCGACCAGCTCACTTTCACAAGCCTCTCTTGAGGCCAGTTTTTTGCCATCAAGAAAATGTTGTAAATGTCTAAAAAGGTGATAATCGCTTGGTGCCAGGTCTGGGCTATACGGCGGGTGCGATATAACCTCCCATCCAAACTCTCGGAGCTTCTGGCGTGTCGTTAAAGATGTGTGCGGCCTGGCGTTGTCTTGATGGAAGACAACACCCTTCCGATTGGACAATTCTGGTCGCTTCTCGTTGACCGCCTGCTTCAATCTGGTCAGTTGTTCACAATATAGGCCCGAATTGAGTGACTGGCCCGATGGGAGCAGCTCATAGTGCAGGATTCCCTTCCAATCCCACCAAACACATAGCAAAACCTTCTTGGTCGTTAATCCGGGCTTGGCGATCGTTTGGGCCGTCTCACCGCGCTTGGACCACAATCTTTTTCGCCTGTCATTCTCGTATGTGACCCATTTTTCATCGCCAGTCACCATCCGCTTCAAAAATGGGTCCATTTCGTGACGCTTCAGCAAAAAATCGCAGGCATCAACTCGCTCCAAAAGGTTCTTTTGCGTCAGTTCGTGTGGCACCCATATATCGAGCTTCTTTTTGAGACCAGCTTTATGCAAATGGTTCCAAACGGTTTTCTGGCTAATCTTCAGTTCCTGGGCAATGGAATAAGTGCTCGCATGCCGGTCTGACTCGACGATTTCCATGATTTTATCGACATTTTCAACGATAGGCCTAGCAGAGCGTGTCTCACCTTCGACGTCCATATTACCAGAACGGAAGCGTTGGAAGCACCGCTTTGCTGTTGCATTCGATACTGTTTTGGGTCCATAAACAGCACAAATTTTTTTGGCTGCCTGCTCGGCTTTTTCCCCTTGATCGTAGTGGTATTGTAGAATGTATCGAATCTTCTCTTTCGTTACCTCCATTTTGATACGCTCTAACAAACAACTGGCTTCACAAAACAAAAGACTGTCAGAGAACTTTTTTTAAAGCGTTATGTTGCCTTTAAGTCACAGTATAGAATGACATGATGCAACGTATACATTGTGAGATATGGCTCACTAAAGCCATCTAACAAAAAACGCTCAAAACTTTTTACTTCACCCATTATTATTGAAATAGTAATATACACTAATACTGTCCTGTGCAATACGACTACATGGAGTAGCATGCAAAGTCATGAATTCTATCTTAATTTCTCCTTCAATTTTCAGTACTAATGTTACAGAAAATTGGTTGAAAATAGAACATGTTTCTTACATTGATATATGTACAAAGTTTAATTATAACATGTAATTTACGGTGAAAAAACAAGTTAATACAATACCGGATGCAATAACGATGAAGATAGAACGGAGAACGTGAAAACCAGGGCTCATTAACCTTTTGACTGAGAAAGGCGTATATATACGCTTTCACAAATCTATCAATATATACGAAGGGCGTATATATACGCTTTCGCAGATCCATCAATATCAATATTCATGAAACCACACTCTAACAGATCTCACAGAATTTTGTTTGCAATGCGCTTCAGTCGCTGTGCTGTTGGAGTATAAATGACGCGTGCCCTCCAGTTTTAACCCTTCCGCTGTTCAATAAAATTTCGGGGAACGCTAAGAAAATGATCTATTTTTTTACGGTTGAAACTGTTCCCATTAGTGGTAAAAATAAGAGAAATATATGATTCAACTGTATTTTTCTTCAGTTTTTAAAAATATAAAGGATTTTTAACCAGAAGGAAGGGAATCTAAAATTGGTGTGAAGAGAGTCTTTTTTTACTCCTTTTCCCTCCAGTGTAGTCGGAATTGTAAATTTTTTGAAAATTTTTTCATGAAAGTTCGCTCGCCTGCGATTGGCGAGCGATGTTTGGACTAACCGACTAACGGTCGCTCTTCGTTCAGCCCGTACGACGTATGGACTAAACAGCGAAAGGGTTAACAACCGTCATGCAAATATCACGCCATATTTTTCTGGTGGATTCTCGTTAGAGTGCAAAGCAATCAAAGGATTCATAAAGCTATCGAAAATGCAGAGGAGAAAAATGATTTAACATACCGAGAGGTACATTTCCGTTCCTAAGGGGAATACTTTGCCGAACGTTAATTTGCTTATCATGGTACTTCTGAAGGTCACCAATTGATATAAAACTTTTGTTTCTTTGGAATACTCGTACCATAATACATCACACCTTCAAGGGACAGATCTAATTGTATTATTAACAATTGCGATAGTTTCATTTCATGCAATATAAAGTAACAAAAATTCTTTCTTAGAGGTTTGATTTCTTAATCAGTTTACAGAGTAGACTGGATTCTAATATTTTAATGATACAATATTATAATACATTGGGTTGGGGAAAAAGTTTCTTCGCATTTTAACGGAAAAGTCAAACAAATTTTTTGTTAAAAACTCGCAGAAGTTTTACAGTGACGATTATGGTTTTACCACAGAAGTGACAAAAGGTGGTCGAACAAAATAACATGTACTTGATTTAAAAATCTTCGTTTAAAATAAGAAAAAAATTATTTCACTTTTGCTTTAAAATACGAAGAATCTTTTTCCCCGACTATTACAATGACGCAATAGCACGTGCTTATTGGAAAAAGAAATGTTTCATATAATTCTATTATACAAATGTCTACTTTAACTTCAAAAGGTTATCGGGACAACAGTTAAATGGCGAAGACATTGCTCGTAATTAGACACACTTGATGATTCATTTTGAGAAGGTCTGAATATTTTTAATTTATTCAAATACATTAAGGGATACCTGACGAATATCATAATCTCGTAACATAAAAATAAATCAAGTTCAAAAGGAATAATCTTACATGTGTTTGTAAAAATTTTCACTGTGATTTATCAATCTTTGCCCAGGAAGGCATATGAAGAACAGATGAAATAATTCTCCCATCACATATGTTACGTGTTTTGTCAGCAACGTCATGTCATTCCCGGCGGTTGCAACCTGAAATTGGGGACGAAAGACAGAACACAATATATATTGAGTTGGTCAAAAGTTCGTTCGGTTTTTGGAAATATAATTACAACCTATATTTTTTGAAATAATTGAAATTTTAATCTGTTATATATTGATCCAATTGATCTAGCACCTTTTTCCATCTTTCGCGTAGTTTCATTATTCCCCGTCAGTAGAAATCTTGGGATTTATCCGTCAAAAAACTTAATCAGGTGATATTTTATAGTATCCACATTTTTTAAGACTTTTCCATTCAGAGTGTGAGAAAGACAATCCAGTTTTTAAGCGCATTGTAACGGAAGATAAAAAATTGTTCATTTATGATAATATTCGAGAAGAAACGGTCTTGGAGTCATAAGGATCAACCGCCACAATCCACATCAAAAGCTAGACTTCATTCAAAAGAAAGTTATGCCTTCTGCATGATTGGATTCCAGAAGAATAATGTTTTACAGGCTAATACCGTGTGGGCAAACAATCAATTCAGATATCTACTGTGACCAACTAACAACATTAATACAGGCAATCAGAAATTCGCGATCAAAACTCATTAATCGTATGATCGTTCTTTTCCATCGTGATAATGTAGAGACGCATTCATCTATGAAGACTTGCAAAATATAGAGCCTTAGCTGGGATGTTCTGCCCCATTGAAAATTCCCCGGACCTAGCTCCCAGCATTTAAATACCACCTGTTTCGCTCGCTGCAGAACTCTTTCAAAAACAAGGATGCTATAAAACAGCGACGCTCTTTAGTTGATCGCCAGAGCCGTCTCGGGAAGAGCTCCGCCTACTTCACCCATACATACAGCTGAGATGTCACTGATTCACGGTCATCTCTCGGTGGCATGACCGGACGTATTGGCACGAGCGTGGTGGCGTATTGGGGCGACATTCGTATCTAGCCGCTCGCGCTGGAAAAGCTCACGCTCGTGCGTGGCACGTCGACCAAGGTTATTTGTTGAAGAACAGTTTCAGCTCGTACCACGTCGCGTGCAGGGTAAAACAAAAGTATTATTAGTGAAAAAGTATGCTCTGATAAGTTTTAAATCAATTACGATTAATAGATTTTAATGTTTTTGGACTTCTGCCGATGATTTGGTGGAATTCAACCACTACGTGACGCCTTACGGCGAAATATAATGCTCCGTTCCAGCACGCGCATTTGTAAATTAATTTCTAGCGCAAACAGTTAAGAAGCTCCGCGACAGCAGAACGCAAGGCCTTCTCGCGTTGAAGAATACATTGTTGCGGCCGCGGCCGTCTTAGCGATTATTACAATCGCGGAGTTTCTTAACTGTTTGCGCTAGAAATTAATTTACAAATGCGCGTGCTAGAACGGAGCATTATATTTCGCCGTAAGGCGTCACGTAGTGGTTGAATTCCACTAAATCATCGCCAGAAGTCCAAAAATATTAAAATCTATTAATCGTATTTGATTTAAAACTTATCAGAGCATACTTTTTCACTAATAATACTTTTGTTTTACGCTGCACGCGACGTGGTGCGATCTGAAACTGTTCTTCAACAAATAACCTTGGTCGACGTGCCACGCACGTCGTTTTGTTTTCCGCGATCGACGCGCGTGGCATGTCTATCCAGCGCGAGCGGTTAGATACGAATGTCGCCCAAATACGCCACCACGCGCGTGCCAATAGGTCCGAACCTGGCAAGTGAAAGGCAAAGCAATCAGCGAGCTCTTGAGCGCACGGGAAGGGGAAGCAGGCGGAGCTCTTCCCGAGACGGCTCTGGCGATCAAATAAAGAGCGTCGCTGCTATAAAATGTCACCTCAATAAGTTTCCTCAAGACTTCTACGAACGAGGAAAAATAAAACTACACTAAAGATGGCAAAAGGTCCTAGAACAAAGGGGTTAATATATCACAGATTAAAATAACATTGTTTTCGAAAAATATTGGTTACAATTATAAGCGTAAAAACCGAACGAACTTTGTGACCAACCCAATATATAATATTTCTAACTGATTACAATATGGCATTTAGTTTTTCCCGTCTTAAGTTTCAAATTTGAAACGTATTTCTTTCAGGGAATAAATAACTATAAATATTCAAGAATTCAAAATTATCTATTGGCTACAAGTATCCTCATGATCTTTCCAGATTTAGCTAGATCTTACTTCGACAGAAAGATAACCAATTACTTTTCCCATTTATTATGTAATATCGCACAAACTTGTAAAGTGAATAAAAAGACTCACTTGAAAACAGGTGGAACTGATAAATAAAACGTTAAACACGAGCAGTATCGCCAGTGGAATTGTGTACGTTGATTCTAAAGTTTCGCAAAACCTAATACAATAGGATTAGATTAAAATATGGTCTTGAGAATCATTGTTCGAAGAAGAATTTACCGCAACGATCATAACTAACCGTATGATTTTTTTGTGGATTTTAATCCCATATTTCAGTTTTAAATATACCCTTTTACATTCTTCTTTCGTAAAGGATTTGTTTACGGTCTTTACTATTTCATCATTTTCTTGTTCATTTTCCCAGTTTTCGTCTGGAGTATGTAAATGTTTCATGTAGTTACTAAAAACAAAATAATTTACTGCCATTGTAATATTCGCTAAATTGGCACATAAATAATAACAAATATAAAAAAAAAGTTGTCCGATATAAAAAGCTTTTTTATTTTGGTCACTCCAAATTTTTAACACATCTGCTATTCTGTCGGTTCGCCTATATTAGCATTCCAAACGGTATTAACTACCGGCGTTAAATTTGTTATATTGAATATATATATATATATATATATATATATATATATATATATATATATATTTAAGAACAATGATATGCAATTGTAATTAAGGCTATTAATAAGAACAATGTTCTTTCGCATTTTAAACTTGTCTCCGTAAAATTCTCCGTAACAGTCAACGTAGCAATAATCCCGTCTTCGTCCGTGAGTCCCCTTTTTAAAAGATTTTGTCTGTCTTGTTACTGTCTCCGTCAATCAAGGAAAAATGGCAGTCCAAAAAGTAATATTGTTCAACTGCATTCTCAAGTGCATATGATGGCAACGGTAAAAGTGTTTTGGTGACCGATTGTGAGAGCAGACAAACGACCAATAACTGAGGGTTAACACCACTGTAAAGAAGGGTTACCAAGTAGCCCAGAAAAAGGGAGGTACTTGGTGATTCTGAATCTCGTCTTCGAAAGTATTATACACGCACTAACAGGTGAAAATGCTTGCACCCGAGCATGGAGCATTGATTACTTGTCGGTGGTCGAGGGAATACTGACAGCAAGGCGAACATCGAAATGATTCATTTTTAGTGGGCCCGATAGACATACACCTGTAGGTTACGGTCGCCGAGTCCTGCAGAGTATGTTTTGACAACACGCGGCTCACAGTGGTCGATTTCGTCGAAATCCTGGCCAAAACCTCATAACGATTTCGATTTAGACAAAAATTTACACATTACGATTATTTGGGTCGCTGATTATGAATCTGAACTCAAAATTTCCATAAACAAAATGGCGGACTCAATACGGCGGACATGCGTATCAACAAATCGATGGTTCCGTTTCAAAATCAGTATTCTGATATTTTTTGGGTCGCTGATTACGCGTCTAAAGTCAAAATTTCCAAAAACAAAATGGCGGTTTTAACATGATAGACATGTGTATCAAAAAATCGATGGTTCCACGTCAAAATTAGTATTCTGATATTTTTTGGGTTGCTGTTCACAAGCAAATGTGAATTTAAAAATGTCCAAAAACAAACTGGTGAATGCAAAATAACAATAAGTCAAACCCAATATCCCGGTCCGAAGTCATACATGCACTGCCTCATGAACGGCGCCCATAACAAATAAAGAACAATAACTCCCGGAGTAGGAAAAAGTAGCAACAAAACCCAACGTGTCTTACTCCGTAAAGCTTCAAAGTTTTTTTGAAAAGAAAAATTATTGTGTAATTCTGCTTTATTGCGAAGCATTAACGATTTTTATTACTTCAGTCATGCTATTATAATATCAGTATATTGCAGGGGTCTATCTTCAATTTTCCTACTAATTATTAAAAATTTCGGAGGAAGGAGAGAAATAAAACATTGAAAAGAAACAAATAACACCTTCAAACCTGCAACTAGCTCGAATACATTCGAGTCCTCAAAGATCCTTCGGTTTATGACGGCCAACGGACGAGCCATCCGCGGCTACCTATTGTTGTCTCAAAATAAAAGACCACCAGTCTGCCTAACCCCATTTAAATTATTAACCCGATGAAATAAATATATTATTTCGTAAATGACCAGGGTGACCGTAGAGCAGGATCAACAATATTCATTAAGTAAATTATGATAGCCCGGCCCTATGCCATAAATGCGTTTCCTCGCGAAAGGCGCGCACGACAAACAAATAACAATAACTCGTGGAGCAACAAAAAGTAGCAACAAAACTCAACAAGTCCTCCTTCGGGAAGCTTTAAAGATTACTTTAAAAACAATCACCGTGATATCTTGTGATACTCTCAACTATTTCCTTAGGAGAAAAAAAATGCATTGGTCTTAAATTCTGCGCCATCACAGTTGTAAAATGTGAGATAAAAAAATGAAACCAAAATATTTATAAACTTAAAGCATAACAGATAGCTACCAATGCTGAAAAAGGGGGTCGTACTTTGATATCACATCGAAAACGTATTTTCAATTCCGACGTGAAAACGTTACGTTATTCAAGTGTCAACTTTGAGATCGCATATATCTAAGAGTGTTGTGCAAAAAAAATTATTGTTAGTGGAAAAGGATGCTCTGATGTGTTATAAATCGAACGCAATTGCTAAATTTTGAAAACCGCGAAAAAAAATTTTGTCTTTTTGGCCAGGATTTCGACGAAATCGATCACTGTGCGGCGGTCGTCGTACTCCTTGGTCAGTGAAGTGGAAATAATTGCTCCCGTTGCTCGTATAGTTAATCTTGATATTATGAATGCAATTGAACAATCTTGTTTATTTATGTAACCAAATGTTAACAATATAATACATTGCTCAATGTAGCGTTATTGTCAGAAAGGAACTGATAAACAATAAATGTATCTAAGCTAAGATATTTTAATTTTTTAGCCGAAAACTAAACTCGTGTTGCAAATTTAAGTTATGGTTTCGCGAAGATAATGTCTGCTCTGTCGTCTCCTGTTATTAGAATTCCTTTTGGGCGTCTGGTTTTTGAGATAAATAGGAAAATATCCACAGAAGTTTTGGGCGTCGTTCTCCCTTTGAGCATTATTTAAACATGTTTAAATGTTCATAACATTAAAGTAATATGCGTCGTTATACTCGGAAAGGTTTGTAGTAGCATTTCGCGCAAAAAAAACTTAAATTACTTTTACAGTTAAAATGCAAAAAATTCTGAAAGCTGAAAAATTGGTATTTTTATTCAAAATTTATGTTCTCAAAGATGGATACTGATGGAGATAAACGGACTTCATATTCGTGTTCAACGCCACAAAGTCTATTAAAATCAGCATAAATATTCTTCGGCTAAAAAGTCACGTTCACCAGTATAATCGATTCAGTAATGTATTTTTTATAAGATTAATGCGGAAAATCGACTGTACGCCATTCCTACTAGTTTGAGGAGTTTTTTAAAAAAAATTGGTACCAGTTATTTCGACTGTCTTGATATAGTTCTAGTGTTAAATTTCATTTCACTGTATCTGAATTCGAATCAAATTATTTTCGCGCGTATATGTGAAAAATATTTGAATGTTGGACCTCGTAAAATGAATTCAATACATTTACTAATGTAAGTCATAAACTTTTGCTTTGACGGCGTTCATAGACCTACACTTCGATGCTACTGTTCGTTGAACTGTATCATCGTTAGAAAACATTGAATCAATATTTGATGACAGTTAGTCTTACCCTAAACTCTTAAATGTGGCGCACGCATGTTGAACGAACATCAAAAATAATGCGTCAGCCGAGAACAGAATGTACAGCACTAAACCACAAATGAAGTATTGGTACAAAAGTATTGGAACGTAATACTTTCGCTCGTCGATGAAAAATTTAGCCTGGTACATAAAAAGTCTTTCTCTGGATTCGTTTATCAGTTTCACTATGTCCAAGATAAACGGCTCAAAAGGAAGCAGCGCGTTAAGCGCGGCAAGTGCTGCAATCAAACCTAAAAAATCAAGGTTACAAACAATGAAGAATAAATTCAATTACGAGGTACAGGTAGCCCCCCCCCCCCCCCCCCTACAACACGGCACCTTGTAACACGGTTTCGCTATAACACGATTCATAAATTGCGGGAACCTTTCTATGCAAACAGTTCTATGCAATTACATAATAAAACATTTATACATACACAACGCACACACTCAACAACGGAACAGATAAATACGAGTAACCGCACCCCGGCGATCACTTCCATTTTCACTTCTTCTTATCGATCATATCGTTACGACTGTTACCATACCCAGTATTTTTGTTACCTCCAATTAGTTTTGAGTTTTGAATAAACATATATTTACACAATAAAAAACTAGTCGCAGTGACTAAACGTGACTGCGACGAGATCTCGACTTATTATCCCGATCTCAACAATATACACGCCCGAGAGAACATCGACTCCGAATATCGGAACGACGCGTCCTTGGGACATCATCACAGTCCTCCGATTTCGGAGCCATTTCGGACGAGCCGGTATCGGCAACAAACCAACGAACAAATTATATCGCTATAAATCGTATTGAAACCATACAAAATATTCTTCTTTTACGTATCACAAACTTTAATCCTCTGTTACGAGCCGGGCGAGTGGCAGAACGAGACCAAATCGTATTCATTCAATACGCGGAAATTTAAGAGTTGCAGTGTCGGATTTTAAAGGATCCGGGGACCGGACAAACTTATAGCACAACTATAGGGCCGCCGTCTGCCCGTTACTAACAAGAGCACCTCACGGTACTTTCGCGCTAGTATCACGGATCAGGCCCGTACCAACGGATACGGGGGTAAAAGGATATAGGAAAATTACTGCAACCCGTAAATTTTCTTTAACTACAGCCCGTTACACAGTGGTCCAGAACGAGCGATTAGCCGCGCTTTTGCCGAAAAGTCGATTTTCTCGAATCGCTTTTTTTTTTCTTTATATCGATTCCTAAATGTCCATGGATTTCAGAAATCGCAAAATTAATGAAATCCGACAAAAATTGTAGTTACAACAAACGCTTAAAGTTGGAACTTTTTCTCGAGACCAATTTCTATCGAAAAAACACGTTGTCTTCTTCGTGACATTCTGACGAATCTATCTTATATTTTCTAATGATTTTTTTTTTAAATTAAAGAGCATTCTTCTACGATCAAAATGTATATGCTGAATATGAAATTAGCGTTTGTAGTTTATTCAAAAATTAACGTTCAATAAATGAGAGAAAATCATCAAAGTTTTCTATCATTGACAGTCAGCATCTTTTATGTACCGTATATTCTCGTAGTTTGGCGTATAAGGCCCTTCTCTGTAAGGTCTCTGCTATGTGATCCTGCAAAAAAACGATCCCAACTCGTCCCACAAATTTAATTTTTTATTGTTTAAAGAGTCGCGCGCACTCCAGCGGCTGCCCGCCGCTAGAGTCTGTCAGTGGTTTTAAGGAAATCTTTCTATGAATTGGCTAAATTAGAAGAGGGTAAACAGTTAATCTTGTGTTGTAAATGAGTATTCGAAATTTCTGTCTACCTGTAGTTCAAACAATATCGTTTTAAATGGATTAAAAAAAAAATCAGAGCGGTTTTAGTGCAACGCCATGCGGTTCACAACTTCCTGGAATTCGCTAAGCCAACTTGTAAAAACCGAGAGTTAAATAGAAACCCTCATCGGCTATTACAAGTCGATAGTTTCTTAAATGTGGGTTTTACAACTTAACAGCTCTAAGTCAACCAGCAGATCGCACATGCCATAAACCGCGGGCGGCAAGGAAGCCGAAAATGTTGACCACCGAATGAGTCAGGTAAAAACGGTTCTTTCTAATTATTCTTCTTCTTGGCAAAAGTAACAAAATGTGGAAGGTGATTTTCATAATCAATCATTTGCATAAACCAATAATTTTGTAAAAGGGGAAAGCTCTTGTAAATTTGCTCCGCCTTATGACACTCTGCCTGACTTTTGAATCCGCCATATTGTTTTTGGAAATTTTGAGTTCATATTTGTAATCAGTGACTCAAAAAACATAAGAATACTAATTTTTACGCGGAACCAATAATTTTTCGATATACCTGGTCGCCATATTGAATCCGCCATTTTATTTTGGAAATTTTGAGTTCAGATTCATAATCAGCGAATCAAAAAACATAGGAATACTAATTTTTAGCTAAATCGGATGTGTTTTGCGCTTTTGGCGAGGATTTCAAAGAAATCAAAAACTGTGCGAGGTGCCTGAACAGCTAGATCGACGTTCTGGACCACTGTGCGTTACTTTGAATTTTAAATCTTATTCACTCCGAGCGGTAAGAATGAATAAGGGAAATCGTTGCTCTGTTACTCGAAGGTGAAGGAATTAATAAACACTGACGCTAAACATCCTCCGTGAGAATATAAAGGTATATTCCAAAGAATAGGTACTTGGTAATCGTACAACTTGTTGAAGATCACGCGTCGGTTCGCGGGGGTTCCTACGTCTTATGCTTACAATACTTGAACGATGCAAAAAGCTGTGAACTTTCGTATATCGATAGACTGACTAACAGCATGACGATTTTTAAGGAATACTGGCCCGCAGGAGACAAAAGGTAGCTGCTCATATAGGGCCCAGTTTTCGGAAAACTGCGGAAAAAGGGAGTGGAGGTGGTAGGACTCTGGTGGGGAAAATAGGGCGTGAAGGAGACGAGAGAGAATCTCGCTTAGGCTGCGTAAGTCGCACATTCGGTTTATCTGACTGTTAATGGTTGAGAGTTGTTAGGAAGCTGATTGGAATGTGGCCCTATGCAGCTAGGACTTTCTTTGTTTCCTACGTTTTCGCTAAGCGTCTGACTGGCGCTAGATGGAAATTCACCTTTTCAGGACCGTATGTAACACCTCAATCGACCAGAGAAAAAACGCAACATAAAAGACCTGAAAGGTCCAAAAACCAACATATAAAAAGCGGTTGCAAAAACAGCTGTAACAAATTTTTTGTTACAACTAATAACAAAAGAATGAAGGGTTATCCCTTAGTTAATAACTAAGGAAAATACTTAAGTTAATATTCGCACAGACTTTCTCCCGCCAGGCACGGACTAATTGACACGCAGGTGGTGGCGCACTGGGGCGACATTCGTATTAATAAGTTTCCCATGGATACTATAGGAAAAGAAAATAAAGCGTATCACCCAACTCGAACGCGCTGTACGTTATGGCGTCGAATTGGGTTAACCTTGCTTCGAGTCCACGTGTTGATGCTTTTACTTCAAGTACCCACGTACACTCCTTACTTTTAAACTAATAATAGTAAGGCTAGTTCAATGAATTGACGTGTTATTAGCTTTTGGAGTTGTATTGTGATTAGCACTGAATGATGTGTGACGGATGAGAAGGGAAGCGAGAATGGCGTGATATAGAAACGTGTCGATGCTTGCTGCAGTTAATGGTAGTATACTGTGCGTGTACTGTGAGTGAAGTGAATGACGATGACGAGCGATGGAGGCAGGCCGCAATTTCGAATACGTAACAACTGTTCGGAAAAAATAATTATTACTGCGCACTATTTGCGCCGCAACAGAAAGAGAGGTATAAAAGGATAAAAACAGAGTAGGGAAAAGGAAAATATGTATTTGATAGACGAAAATCGCAGTTAGAAAATGAGAAGAGAAACGTGAGATTTTAATAATGGCTTATCTGTTTAGTGCCAGGGGTTTTTAAGCATCCGTGTCGGATCGTGCCATGCAGCGCGATAGCGCTTCGTTCATCTAGTTTACGAGATGCAAACAAACAAACATCGCGACACAGTTCACCACAGTACGCGAACAGCGCCATCGCGTTGCGTGGCACTAAACCGGTTAAATACAGTTTTCGCTATACGCTCCCTAGCTTTGGCAGCTCAAGGCACACTGACTCGTCTTTCGAACGCCTTGTCGTCGTCGGAGCTTTTTGGCCTTTTCAAAAGAGCCGACAACGGACGTTCGAGAGATCGCCACATTCATACAAATACACAGCCTCGTCGGACACTCACACACATACACCATGAACCATCGCACTCGTCACATATTCACAATCCCACAATACTGTTACGAATGTGTTTCTTCTTACAATTAGCGTGATATCCTCTGTAGGCCTATTCCACGGTATCGATGACTTTTCCTGCTGAATGATTGGTGAAGTATTGCAAATACTTTTAAATTTCACTCTCAAAGTTTCAATCAGCTTTGGAAAAACTAGATTTTCTAGTATGTATTCCGCATTTTCCGTGAGGCTCAGAGAGAGGGAAAAAAGGTATTCGATGCATGGTAAAGATCGAAACGTCCGGGCCGCTAGATCGGACGAGCCCGATCGAGTAAAAGGACAATTAGACGGGCACGTGCATCGGAGATCTCCCGGCATATTTCAAAACGAAGGCAAAAAACGTTGCCGAATTCTTCAAAATACTGAAACAATCGACATACCCCAATTTTCGGAATTTGGCGCTTCGAATTTCCGCAATGTTCAGATCGACATATTTGCGCGATTGTTCGTTTTCGAAAAAGGATAGCATTAGAACAGTGCATACTGCTGAAAGATTCTGAAAGATTACTGCCAAATTTTCAACATTTTTCATGTTTTCCGTACAACTATAAGGCCTGTTCAAATTGTAATGATATAGTTTATTAACTAATAACACAATACATTACTACTGTACATAACACTATGAACGCATGTTAATATCTCGTATTTTCACCCTTTGCCTTGATGGCAGCTTGTATCCTTTCCGGCATGCTTTGTATACATTGCTTTATCATATGCTTTATATCTTCGTTATTTTCCCAAATATCTGCAATTTTTGTTTTCAACTCAGATAATGTGGTGCTTGGAGAGTTGTAAACAAGTCTTTCGAGTAGGCTCCAAACATTTTCTATGGCATTCAAGTCGGGAGAATTGTCCACACAATTCTATTATTATCACAGCAGTAACAAATGAATAGCTATGTATACTTTGTTATCAACGTATTTAGTAATAATTTGAATGACCAAAGACAATTTTCCATATATGATATAACATTATAACCATAAAAGTGACATTTTTGTACGTGGTCCTAATTCGGTGACCAGGGACTGTAAGTACGTCCAGTCTCCTCGTTGACGTTTCAGATTTACCAAGCACATACCAGCGTGCACGAACATCTAGTTTTTCCAAAACTAATTGAAATTTTGACGATAAAATGTAAAAGTATTCTCATCATCTGTTTAGTAATTACACAGGAAAGGTCCGACCATTACCGATTTCAATGATTTTTGGATATGTTGTCAGGATCATGTTTCTGATCTATTTTTTCTTATATACAGGGTCTATCATAAAAGTAATGCACATTTTCTGAGAAAAATATTTTTGTTTATCGTACCGGTAAAAATACTTAAAATTGTTCAAAATACTCTCCCCCAGCATCAATACACTGGCGGAGACGTGTCTGCCATGCCTGGAAGGCACCCTGAAACTCCCCGACAGGAATGTCTCTCAGGAACATTGTAACACGTGTTTGGACCTTTTCCACGGACTCCCAATGCTTTCCTTTCAGCTTTCTCTTTAGTCGGGGAAACAAAAAAAAGTCACACGGAGCTTAGTCGGGACTGTAAGGCGGCTGAGGGGCCACCATGGTGTTGCTCCGGGCCAGAAAATTAGTAACGATGTAGGCCGTGTGGTTGGGCGCATTGTCATGGTGGAGCCTGACCGTGTCTTTGATGTCAGCCCTCGCGCGCGCGACCCGGCGTTTCGATCTCTGGAGCACTTGCAGATAAAAGGCTGAGTTGACAGTTTCTCCCTACGGTACAAACTCAAAATGGACGATTCCTCGGACGTCAGAAAAGACAATGAGCATCGTTTTCATGCGAGACTTGCTCATTCGCGCTTTCTTGGGGCGGGGGGATGATTTTGTGTGCTACTCGCTGCTCTGACTTTTCGATTCTGGGTCGGACTCGAAGTATCTGAAATGTTTCGGTTGCATTCTTTCCAAGCCGCACACAAAATTTGATTGCGTAGCGCTGTTCAAGCGAACGCTCCATCGCGCCTTGTTGCAAACTTGAAAAATACACTTCACGCGGGGGCACGTCTTTCCACTCAGACTACTCGGAGCAAACAGGCGACCGTCTGCATTGGAAGGGCAGACCTTCCACCACATTTTCCGACCCGTTTTACCCCGCTGCGCTGAATAGTCGCGTCACAATAAAATCATGTGCATTACTTTCATAATGAACCGTGTAGACAATCCCTGCACGGTTTTAGTTTTCGAGATATTGTCAAAAAACTTTTGCATCAATATCGACGTGCAAGTTGATAGTCAAAATTCAATGTAGTAATAGGAGACGTTTTTTGCCAATATCTCGAAAATTAAAGCTGAGAGTGAAAAAATGCTGACAATATATCCAAGAATCACTGAAATCGGTGAGTATCGTCATCCACACAGTGGAGTAGGCCTAAAGCAGATACGACTATAGAAAAACGCATTGGTAGTAGTACCCCATGGGTGATGAGGAAACCTGTTACTACGAATGTCACCCAATGCTCCAACCACTCATGGGTTAGTAGGTTTGTGACTGGCGGGAGAAAGCATTTGGTGATCGGTGAGCTCTGGGATGTGCGGTCGTAAACAGTCAGCGGCGTTTCTTCGAGAACGGGTCTGGAGTGCAGATAATTCCGTGCATTAGTTTAAAGACTTACCGATGTATTGTATTGTAATAATTCTTCCTTTCATAGCGTATCTCTTCATAATAATATGTTGCGGTGTCTTTGAAAATTCCTCGCAATTGTTTTTTACGGCAGTGAGTAACAGTTGCGTCTGTAATGTACACATATTTTTCATTGACAGATTTAGAAGAGTATTCATGAAATTCGCCCCTATTTGCAGGGCGTGGCAATAAGTATGTTCACCTCGAATATTGCCGCTATTTGTAATAATGGGCAAAAATGCTACATACAAAACTTGCACGGTATAGTGGGTGAGGGTCTGTGGGGGGGGGGGGGGGGGGGGCTTAATATGACACGAATGAAGGTGATTGAAGGCAAGGTGAAAAATGGTAGTAAAATCAATTTCCGTACATCACTTCCGATTTATGTTAATGTTACAAACAGCTGGGATGTTTACATTTTTAACTACACGCGATGTACTGCAACAACAAACCAGAGCTTAGATTTAATTACACGACGCAGCATCTGTAAGAAGTGGTTCAGGTGGATCCTTTTTTAGTTTTATTTGACGACGGGCAGAGTAACGACTTACAGCAAGTTTTTAAATACAATGACTGATTTTTCGGTTTTTCGGTGGTCTTAAATACATAGCGTTCCTTTGTCTCGAGATAGGCGTACGTGCCTATCGACGGGGCAAAAGTTCTATTGTATTCCGGAAATGCACCGGCGACTAAGAGTAAATAAGAGGCGGAGGCCTAAGTTTGCCTAGCGGTCGACGGTCAAGACTGAGGCTTATCTTACACCTCCCCCCTTATTAAAAACTAACTGCGTCTAATTGCGTTAGTTTTCATTAAACGGCGCAGCGATTCTTCTAGGTGTGCATCGATATTATGAACAGGGAGTGATTCGGCAGCATATCGTACAGTATGTTCCGTATGAGCTCGGTTCCTGAAGGAACAATTGTGGTAACAATTACCAAATCATTTCCTGAATAAAGATATTACCCGAATGAGGCTCAGAACCTTATCTTCTACTAGTGGAATTAGCATCTCAATGAGAGGTCTTTTATCGGTTAACGCTATACTTATAGTACTTATATCTAATAGCATTGTATAATATCTTTCGTCCAGTGGAACTGGGGAATTTGTTACGTGCCTTTGTTCCTTTAGGTTAGCGAACAGTGCTTCGGGAGAATATATATGTAGTTTTATAGTACCGTGTCTTCCATCAGTGATTAATTCTTCCAGACGAAAGATATCATTTTCTAATACTATGAGTTCTTCACCTAACAATAAGTCTAACAATATTTCATTTATTTTTACATTAAGTTCGTTTGACTGTGCGACGGTTCTAAGTAGGTTAAATTGGTTATTTATATTCTGTATATTTGTTATTACCGTGTTAGTGGTATTGACGTTAGATGTAACGGTATTTAATATTATACTAGTTTGATTCCTTATATACTGAATAATAGTTTGTTTTTTGTTTGTTTTTTTTGTTTTTTTATCGTGGTATAATTTGTCTAGTTCGTTATTATAATAAGTTGCGTCGGAGTCGCTTAGTGTTCCGAAAAGAGTCTTACTTATTTCTTCAATGAAATCAAATAATCCTCTCCTTAATCTTGATGGGACTCCTCCTACATGATAAGCGTTCTTAATGCTAAATCTCAGCCTAGACATTTGCAGCAATTTTTTTTTTTTTTGTTATGTGACGTTCTCAATTACAGATCCATTTCGTTCCATTGACAGTACGTGTACAACTATTTAATAATTCAAAATAGCTTTGCCTTAATGAAATGTAATTAGTTTCTATGTTAGAAAAGTCGAATCCTACAACTATTATCCATTGTTCGTGAAACATTTTCACGTTGCCTAAGTTTTCTAAGTAGATAGCGTCTTGATTACGAAGAGTTGAGACTGAATACTTCGGATCACTATGGTAATGTGTTCTAATTACTGGAAGTATCATCAAGAAGATCGCTGTCGACATGAGATTCCACATCTGTAATAAATTGTTTGATTGCACTTCTGTGATATTGTTTTATGCGAGCACCTTCCTGAATATGATACGTTACGAAATCATTATGACCTACAACTCTATACGGTCCTATCCATTGTTTATCCAATGGGGAATTTTTCCTAAAGTTACGGACAAGCACAAACTCGCCATTTTCTATCGGTGCATAATTAGTGGTGTCTTTTACGTTTCTGTCCTGTGTATGTGTTATGTTTGACTTGGCTTCGTGTAGTTTGTTCTCGTGATTCAGTCTTCGTGATTCAGTCAGCTGTCGTAGTGTAAAGGTTTCTTCGTTATTTAAAAATATAGAGTTTGGTTCCCTACCAAATTGTAATTCGAAGGGTGTATAGCCCGTTGATTTATTGATTGTACAGTTATAAGTTAAAAATGATTTGGGTAGTACCTCATCCCAGCTGTTTTTATCTGTAGAATATTGTTTAAGATATTCCATAAGAATTATATGGGATCGTTCATTCTTTCCGTTACTTTGAGGATGATATAAGGAAGTCAACACTTGTTTAATGCCTAGTTCGGAGCATAGTGTTGACATTTCTTCAGATAAAAATTCTTTGGCATTATCTGTTAAAATTGTTTTGGGTTTCCCCTGGATGCTTATCCAATTTTTCCAGAATGCGTCTAGTACAGATGCAGTGGATTTATCGATTAGAGGTACCGAAATCAGGAATCGTGTAAGATAATCTTGTATTACTAACAAGGGAACATCCCGAGGTGCCACACGCCGATTTTGATGAAATTTTAGTATGATGTAGTACTCATTAGAATATTCGACACGTATTTTTTTATATCGGCAATCGTCCACGTTAAAGGGGTGAAAACCGCCCCCAAAGTTGGGGGCCAAAAGTGTATTTCGTTGAATATCTCGGAAACTATGAGAGATAGAGCATTTGCGTAAATTGACGAAATTAGCGCCTTTGCATTACGAATTTAACGGCATAATTTCTTTTGCAAAATCTCCATTTGTTTAAACAATATGTTGAAAAATAACATATTTTCGGCAGTTTTACCACTTTAATGTTATTCAATTTTCTTGAATATTTTTTTGTAAAAACTACATTTCCTATACAAAATTACGGATAAATAGGAATTTCGATTTTTTCATCAACAAAAAAGTTATTACATATGCGATTTTATCGTTCGACGCGCGAAATAGAGTCCCTAGACGAGTCATTCCTTGTTCATAACTCCCCGGTAATTTGTAAATAAATTGATTTTACCGATAACCATTCGTTGCTAACAAAAAGAAAAGAATTTTCCGTTACTTTAATGCGATATAATTTTCGGCTACAGCACTGCGCGCGGTTTATGGAGGGACATTCCCAGGTCGGCACGGTGTGAACAAATAAATGAAACAACAAGAATGGAGTGTAAAATGCTTATAGAAAAAGTAGTGACCGCTCACCAACAATGAGAAGTAGCCGAGGTGTAGGACTATCGCACTTCACGAATCTACAGCTTCGGCCTGCTTATTGTTAGAAATGCCAAAGATTATAACTCTTTGTCTATGCGTTACGAAAATCACAGGCTTTCGCCTGGTGACAAATTTCAGGGATCTTTCCCATTTTTACAACGTACTTCGGAAATTTCCTCTCCGCGAGGAAAAAGAGGGTGGGGTTTAACTATTATACTAATAACCAATGACAGACATGGTAAAGTCGATACGTCATCGTCTTTAAGGTATATATAATAGTGAGTGTTTAATATTTGTCGAATATTATTCGCATCAACATTCGTATGCTGACGAAAGAGTTTTTGCTATTGCGAAAATTTGGAAAGCGCTAATAGTTTCTTGCGGTAATAATTTACAGTAAGTATCTTTGTTCAAAACCAAAATTGCAATTTTTCTGCTATTCTTTATTATTTTACATTGTTCATTGCAAAATTAAAGCAGTTTAGATTTGCAGTCATGGCAGTAAATCCTATGAATATTATCAATATTTTAATTGGACCTGGGAATGTCCCTCCATAAACCGCGCGCAGTGCTGTAGCCGAAAATTATATCGCATTAAAGTAACGGAAAATTCTTTTCTTTTTGTTAGCAACGAATGGTTATCGGTAAAATCAATTTATTTACAAATTACCGGGGAGTTATGAACAAGGAATGACTCGTCTAGGGACTCTATTTCGCGCGTCGAACGATAAAATCGCATATGTAATAACTTTTTTGTTGATGAAAAAATCGAAATTCCTATTTATCCGTAATTTTGTATAGGAAATGTAGTTTTTACAAAAAAATATTCAAGAAAATTGAATAACATTAAAGTGGTAAAACTGCCGAAAATATGTTATTTTTCAACATATTGTTTAAACAAATGGAGATTTTGCAAAAGAAATTATGCCGTTAAATTCGTAATGCAAAGGCGCTAATTTCGTCAATTTACGCAAATGCTCTATCTCTCATAGTTTCCGAGATATTCAACGAAATACACTTTTGGCCCCCAACTTTGGGGGCGGTTTTCACCCCTTTAACGTGGACGATTGCCGATATAAAAAAATACGTGTCGAATATTCTAACGAGTACTACATCATACTAAAATTTCATAAAAATCGGCGTGTGGCACCTCGGGATGTTCCCTTGTAAGATATACTTATTGTCTCTAGCAGTTACTGGAAGTGGCCCGATTATGTCAAGGGATATCTTATCATTGGGGTTTTCAGGAATATCTGGTATGGAATACTCGTAAGGTTTTCCGGTGGTTCGTTTGTGAAACTGACAAGATTCGCATTTTTTTACATAATCTTCAACATCTTTCGCTATGCCCGGCCAATCGTATTTAGTTCGGATTTTCTGAATAGTTTTTTCCACTGAATAATGACCTCCTAATGTTCCATTATGTGCTTGCTGTATTATTTCATTTTTTTCTAACAATTCTTGCTGTAGTCTCGATATGTATACGATTAATTTATCACCTGTGTATTGTTCGTCCAATAAAGTTTTAACTTTAAGAAGGTCAGGCAAGTTGTATTGTAGGTTTAAATATTTATCTGTGGATTCTAGAAAATTTTCCAATTTGAATGCTATTGTCGCGTCTGTATCTGAGGATGTTATAATTAATTCGTTCGGTTTCAGGTTGTCTATGATGTTATCCGTATAGAAGATGGTTTTATTCTTATGGTTTCCAATTCGCTCTAAGAAAATAATTTCTTTAGTTACTGCGGGTTTTTTTAATTGTGGAGGTAAAGTTAAAACTTGTGTCTCCAGGAGATTATCGAAATCAAAATCTTTGTTATGGGCTAGAATTATATATTTCATCGTATTTTTAAACTGGGAGGGTAGTTGAAATGTTTCTATAGTCCAGTCTATATTCTTGTTCCTAATTGGTTTTAAAATTTTGTAAACTTCTGTTCGTTCTGGTTTGACGCTTACATATCCCTCGCGTTCGATGATTCCGAAATTTAATTTTATAGTTTGATTTTCTATGGTGTTACTACTTTCGGTCACTGCGCTTAAAACCGATTTAGGTATTCGTGACAATGCGTCTGCATTTGAATTTATTTTTCCGGGTTTATAAATTATCTCGTATTCGTATTCGAGAAGTTTTAATCTCCATCGCATTAATCGAGAGTTAGGATCCTTAACGTTCATTAACCATGTTAGCGGCTTATGATCGGTAACTATCGTGAATTTGCGACCGTATAAATATTGCCGGAAATGCTTAGTTGCCCATACGATGGCAAGTAATTCTTTCTCGGTTGTAGAATAATTTGTTTCCGCTTTGTTTAAGGTTCTAGAGGCGAAAGCTAATGGTTTATCTTTTCCGATTGTGCCCTGAGATAGTACGGCACCTATCGCGTCGTTTGATGCGTCAGTAGTTAAAACAAAAGGCTTTTGCCAGTCGGGATAGCTAAGTATCGGGTGTGTAATTAATTTATTTTTTAATTCGTTAAAAGCCGCGCGTGTTTCGTTTGTCCAGTTGAAAGATATTCCTTTTTGCAAAAGTCTAGTTAGTGGCTTAGCGATTCTGGAAAAATGCGGAATGAATTTGCGATAATAACCTAGCAGACCGAGGAATTGTTTTATTTCTTTAGGATTTTTAGGTTCTGGATAATTTTCTACTTTATCTATACGTTTTGAGTTTGGTTTTATACCGTCTGCGGATATGATATGCCCTAAATATTCTAATTCTGGCCTTAAATATTCGCATTTGTCGGGTTGTAATTTAAGGCCGACTTGTCTAAGTCTTTCAAATAATTGAACTAAATTCTCGTTATGTTCGTCGACGGTTCGACCGTATACTATAATATCGTCCATATATACAAAACAAGAATTACCTACTAGTCCCTGCAAACCTCTATTCATCATCCGTTGAAAAGTCGGGGGAGCGTTTTTTAGACCGAAGGGCATTCGCGTATATTCAAAATGTCCGTCAGGTGTAGAAAATGCTGTTTTTTCCATATCCTTTGGATCTACACCTATTTGATGAAATCCTGATGCAAGATCGAAAGCTGAGAAATATTGCGCGTTTCCAAGTTGATCTAGTATTTCATCTATATTGGGTAACGGATATGCGTCAGTTATAGTTTTCTCGTTTAATTTACGGTAATCTATAACGAGTCTCCATTTAACTTTCCCGCTAGCGTCTGATTTTTTTGGTACTATCCAGAGTGGTGAATTAAACGGAGAATCTGATTCCCTGATTATCCCCTTTTCTAGCATGTCTTTAATTTGTCGTTTTATTTCCTCTTGGTGAATAGGAGGATATCTATATTGTTTTGTATGTATTGGTTCGTCATCTGTCGTTCGTATTGTGTGTTGTGTCAAGTCTGTTAGTGGTAGAGGGTCGCCTGGAAGTGTAAATATGTCTTCGTATCGCGAGATAATTTCCCACAGCGAATTTTTGTGCTCTTTGATATGTTCTAGTCGCGTATTATCTGCTAATTTGTTAATTCTGTCAGAGTCTATTTTAATGGGTTCAAATTTTAAAGCTACATCTGTTCGGTACATAAAGACTTCTTTAACGTATTTTTTCAGGTGAGGTGGTAAAATTGGGTTACCGGAAGTGTCGGCTTTTGTTATAGCTCCAGTATCATTGCAAAACACTACTATCATATCGGTGTTTGTACACGTACTTTCATTGTTTCTTTTAAATACTTTGTCATCTAGTTGAACTGCGTGATTAGATAAATTAAAATTATGACGCGTTAAAAAGTTAATACCTAAAACTCCGTCGTATTCGTGATTGTTATCGATTACTTGAAATTCTGTCTCTATATTATTATATCTGGCTGTGATTCCGTATTTTGTACGCATTGAGTTACCTGTAATGCCTCTGATATGTATGGGTTCGTTGATTTTTAATCGTTTTGGATCGTCTATTTGCTGCTCCTTGATCAGCGATATACTGGCCCCGGTGTCGATTAGGAATGATGTTGGTTTGAAGCCAGGTATCTTCAAAAGTAATCGGGGACATTTCTGGAGCTCTTCAGATCTGGATGGTCCATCGTTGGTTCCTGTTTGTAGTAGATCCTGGCTTGCGGAGACGAATCCGGAATGGGGGGTCTGGTTACGTTGATGATATTGTTTCGTTCGGCATTCTTCTTCTAGATGTCCGAGACGACTACAATAGTTGCATTGTAGCTTCATTCTACAATGTTCTTCAAGGTGTCCCATTCTCTTGCACAGGTTACACTGCCTTGGTTGGTTTGTTTTTGGGCGGTATGCACTCCGACCTTGTAGTTGCTCACGTCTCCTAATAAAATAAGCTTCTATTTGTAATGCTTCTGTGAATATGTCGTTCAATACGTAGAATGTCTTGTAGCGTATTACGTTGGCAATTTCTATATCCAAACCGTCTAAGAAATCTTGTATTGAGCTTGTTAATTCCCATTTTTCCTGCATGATTCTGAACGTTGGATTGTTGTTGGAATTTGAAATGGCGGAAATGATTTCAAAATGGATTTTTGAGAATCGTTCGATATAGGAGTTAACTGGTTCTCTCCTTTTCTGTCTGCAATTTCGTCTACTTGCTACAAGCGAATTTATGGATTCTTGTGAGGCACCATATAACATGCGAAGTCGTTGAAAGAATTCCGTAAATGTGGGGGTAGTTTCAAGTGTGAATTTTTGCGATGCTTTGCCTTTTAATTTCTGAGAAATTATGTTTTCCAAGAAGAATGTTTGGTCATATGTAGGTAACCTTTGTCTGTTGCGGTCAATTTGTTGGATAAATGGTTCTGGATTACCGCCTTCGAATTCTGTCACAACGGCTAATGCTGCTTTAATCGTGATTGTGTTGGGGATTTGTGTTTCTTGGTCTTGACTCGTTTCTGCTGTTGCTGCCATTTCTTGATTCGGATTTCTAATGTGTGCTTCTAATGATTCTAGTCTTGTCGTTACTAAGTGAAGCGCCAGTTTAATACTATCGAGTGAGAACGCGTCTCTTGAAGGAGGTTGAGCACGAGACATTGCAGCGGTAACAAAAAATTTTTACTTCCAGTATGTTTGAGATCGAATTATCGTCGGTGTCTTCCGATGATGTTAATGATATTGTTGTTACCTTTCTATGGTCTCGCCAAGGATCCAGTTTTGAACACTTCTTGTATAAAGACGGGATGGTGAGTCTTATAACTCGTTTATTCAACTTAAATTTTTTTGTACATGTGTATTACAAAGTGAGCTATGTATAAGCGCTCTCATATGGCCGAATTAACGACATCTCATGAGAGAAAAGAACAGAAAAATTATAAAGAATTACATCGAGTGCGCTATATGAAGAAAATATATATAACAGTTCGTATGGAAGCCCCAAAAACAATGTAGTCAATAGAAAAACAGGCGGACGGGATGGTGAGTGTTCCTCGTAGGATGACTAGCCACAACTAGTATATTTCACTCACGAATATTATCCCGCACCGCTGCCACCAAATGTAAGAAGTGGTTCAGGTGGATCCTTTTTTAGTTTTATTTGACGACGGGCAGAGTAACGACTTACAGCAAGTTTTTAAATACAATGACTGATTTTTCGGTTTTTCGGTGGTCTTAAATACATAGCGTTCCTTTGTCTCGAGATAGGCGTACGTGCCTATCGACGGGGCAAAAGTTCTATTGTATTCCGGAAATGCACCGGCGACTAAGAGTAAATAAGAGGCGGAGGCCTAAGTTTGCCTAGCGGTCGACGGTCAAGACTGAGGCTTATCTTACACATCCGAGGAGGAGCGCCGTCTGACCCCTCCGACCGTATTCGTGCTCCATGCCGCTGTGAGCATGTGACTCATATAATCCTGGAACAGCATCGAGGCACCTGAGACGGAAGGGGAGATTGCTCTCGCACTGCCTATCCCCGCCATGTCGGTCCTGGAAAACTGAGATCGACGAATGACAACCGAAAATAAAACACTACTTTTGTCGTTCACATGACGACGCAACGAATGGCCGGTCTCTCTTGCCAATAGCGCGTCAAAATCGAAAATGCGCGAGGGAGAGGGATGTCCCTATCCGTCGGGCGAATCAGAGCACATTACCTCTGAGGTGCCAAGTAAATTTTCCATTACTTTACCGTTTGGCTACGACAAAGAAGGCGCGCAGTATGAGGCACGGGGAGAGTGTCGCTCGCACCGTCTATCCCCACCATATCCGTCCTGGAAATCTGTGATCGACTATTGCCCGGATATCAACGAGAAGTCCTCTGGCCTCTAGTTTGTTCTGATTCGCCTGACGAATAGAAACATCCCTCGTTCTGACGTAATTTTTGATTCTAACGCGTGACAGGGAGATAATGCTGCACATTCGCTGCATCGTCATGTGAACGATGAAAGAAGTGTTTTGTTTTCGGTTGTCATTAGTCGGTCATAGGTTTCCAGGACCGTTGTTTCTACTCGTGGTCGGCGGTCGTCGTTCGAGTTACCGAAACTTGGTCTTTGTATATTAATATGGTTCGAAGGACCACCATCTCAGTGAGGGAAAAATTGTATGTAGAACTTTGTAACAATAACACACTTTATTATCGCGAACGTATGCACTAACGTCGCGTTTGATATTGTGGATTCTAATTGTTACGCTGAACAAAATGGGAATGTATTATTCCCGGAGATGCAATATCTCTTTTAGATGCAGTATCTATGCGAGATTCAATATCTCGTTGAGATTCAATATCTCTATCAGTATCTGTATCTATATCTTATATCTGACTTATATCTATCTGCCTTGTCGCGCTCTGCGACGCTTAATTTATAAATTTTGTAATGGGCGTTACCGTCTTCCCCCAACTCCCTTCTCCAAGGCCCGGAGTACTGGGACTTGTGGGTGGGAGACGTCAACGCCTCCATCTAAGGGATGGAAACAACTTCCACGCCCCTATTCAAGGGTGGAAGGGACACCTACTCCCCTATTGAAGGGGTGGAAGGGACATTGGCAACGCCGCAGATTTCCGAGGCCCGGTCTTTCCCGTGACCATCAGGTATTCCAGGAAGACCGGACAATTTCCCGGAAATACATCTGCGACGCACGTGCAAATAGCGCGGGCAGGCAACGAGCGCCTAGACCCTTTGCCAATGTCCCTGGTTTACTATACGGCCATATTTTTAAAGATGCAAAAGAGATAAAAATAATTTCAAACTCGTGACCGAGGAATATCCTATCGGTCCGTATAATAAACCTTCCAGCTGTCGAGGCCTGTGCCTGAACAACCGTTATGGTGGGGATAGGCGGTGCGAGCGACACTCTCCCCTTACCCCGTGCCTCATACCGCGCGCCGTCTTTGTCGTAGTAGGATAATAATGACAACCGAAAATAAGACACTTCTTTCGTCGTTCACATGACGACGCAATGAATGTGCAGCATTATCGGCCAGTCACGCGTTACAATCGAAAATGACTTCAGAACGAGGGATGTTTCTATCCGTCAGGCGCATCAGAACAAAACACTTGCCAGAGGACATCTCAATTTTTGTCGGCTATACATGCCAGCTTGAGGGCATCTGTGGTACCAAAGGCGTGTGGTCGGAGGAGGTAGGCGGTGCTATTCCAAGGACGCGTGCGGAGAGCAGTTAAATCCAAGCTCTGACATAAACGATGTTACAAGACCATTGGTTTACATAACAGTGGGGGTCTATGGAATGCAGTATGCGCTAAGGTAAGTTCCGAGGCGCTCAGACAGGTACGTGATGGAGCGATACGATATAGGTCAAATTCAATGTAGTAGTAGTAGAAGTTTTTCGCCAATATTTCGAAAACTATAGCCGAGCAGTGGTTATACGTATAGCAAAAAATTGTTCAGAATGATGATCCTGGCAACAGATAAAAAAACTCATTGAAATCGGTGAGATTGGTCCTTTTCTGTATAATTCCCGAAGATATTTCTCTGTGAAAATTGATTAAATTTGTAAAAGAGTTATAAGTTCTTATTTTACACAGTCAATATTTATCATTGCTGGTAACTTACAGTTTTTTTCTTCGAACAATAAATAAGATCAATAAGGAAAAATAAGCTTTTCTTTGTTTCAGACTGTTTTGCAGACGCATAAAAATGCTGATATGAAAACTATTGGTTGCAAGCACGATGTCTACCTTTGACAGCTTAATCACTGGAGTTAAATATTTCGTATAAGCGCCAATCGCTGTTATAAATGCCGGGAGAATTTCAATTAAAACTTCAAAGCTCCTTTCCCTATCTTCTAACACTTTGAGTATCTAGAATTTACAAGAAAGATAACGGATATTTTTTCATCAATATATAAAATGCTTAATATTGTATAAGTATTAATATAAATAATAATATAGCACAAAATAATACACACAGCATTCTGAATTTATTTAACAAATTGATATCGCTGCAAACCTTTCGATACGAGATGCATATGTACGTGCAAAATGAGAAAGTGTGTAGATTTTCAAGCAAACATTTCACAGACATTGGAAAGCGTCACTTGCAAGCTTCTACTTGCAAAATTAGTATTAACCTGATTCAGGTATTTAATTAATACTTTTCAATCTGATAGACAATGTAACGGTGACACATTACGCAATGTAGAATCAATAACATTCAAAAGTACATCCTTCATAAAATATCGTAAAGGCAGATCTATTAAATAAATACGATTTATTGTATACAATATTATACTTACATAATGATACTTACGAAAAATGAATCCAAGAAGATTCTGCCAACAAGTTTCATTCAAATCTGATAAGACTCCCTGTCGCAGAGCTTCCGAACACTCGAAAATCTTCCACTCAGTAATTAGAAATAAGTTTTTCCAGAAGACAGTCCTTGTAAGCTACTTCAAATTCAAATATATTATTTAAACAAATCGTACATTAACCCTTTCACTACTACGGGCGACTATAGTCGCTCTGCATAAAATGCAGCGAATTGTACATACAACGAGTGATTAGGCTAAGGCTAAGCGTGTCAAAGCATCTCATCCATCGACTTCCGAGATGGTAACTACGGCCATAAGCGAGTTGAAAGACCGGAAAGGTTCGTCATTACAAGCCATTAAAAAGTATATCGTGTCAACATACAAAGTGGACGGCGATAAACTCGCTCCATTTATCAAGAAGTACTTGAAGGCAGCTGTGGCATCTGGAAGTGTTCTACAGACGAAGGGCAAAGGTGCCTCTGGGTCTTTCAAACTTGCAACTGAGAAATCCGAAAGCAAAGTGAAGAAGGTACAACGGAGCTCAAAGAAAGTCGAGCCTAAGAAATCCCAGTCTGTGGAAAAGAAATCTGTTGTTAAGAAAACTGTCACACCGAAAAAAGCAGCTGTATCGAAAAAGGCTAGTGAGAAGAAGGTTTCACCGAAGAAGGTTACATCTAAAGCTGCAGTGGCGAAGAGCAGGGCTTCTACCGAAGCTAAAAGCATGTCTAAAGCTAAGAAGGCTGTTAAGGCTCCAGCGGCAAAGACTAGAACACCAAAACCCAAGAAAGCGTCAACTCCGAGGGCTGTTAAGTCCCCAGCAAAGAAATAATTGGACTTCGACGACTGCATTTGATTTCAAGTAAGCCTAAAAGTACACACTTTTGGCGCAGCGGCCCGTACAGCGGGAATACCGCGCCGGAGAAGACGCCCGTAGCGAAAGGGTTAAAAATTTGAATTTTTTCGTTAATTTTTCCTGATGCCTGTTATTCCGCTATTGAATATTATGTATGTAAAGTATTACCGAAATCAGTGCATTCGTGACTTTGGAATTTTTGGTTTTTGACACTAACGGTAATTTGATGTTTAAAATTTTTTCGCACAGATTATTAGAATACTAGTCATGGCAATAAAGTCAGTTTTGTTATGAAAAAATTGCATTTCGGCCGGCCAGTTCAGCGCGGAACGAGAAAATGTTAAACACGAAATAATGACCGTTATCGTCAGAAATCGAAAAAATCCAAAAACACGTATCCGCTAATTTGGACCATAGCTTGTGTACATAAATTTATTTAATCAGTTCCGAATGTTTTTTGGAAGATATTAACAAAAAAAATTAATTTTTTAATATATTTTTTAAACAAATAATTTTTTTGCAACTTTTGTTACACAGTTCAATTCTCGGTTGAAAAACACACAATTTAAAAAAAAAAAAATTTTCACCCCTGGTTACCGAGATATATCCAAAAATGTGTTTTCTACCCTCAACTTTGAGGGGTATTTTCACCCCTTCAGAGTGGATGGTTGCCGATAAAAAAAAATACGTGTCCAATATTCTGACGAGTAGTACCACTGACATAAATTTTATCAAAATCGGTGTGTTCGAGTTCGATATGTTCCCTTGTGAGTCGGAAGCACGTGGTCCACATATAAGTATTTCGAAAAGCATCGTACACTTCATAAATTACAAATACTTGAATTTCTATTTCGAATCTATTCGTATAAAAATGACAAAGAATAGAACAGGTACTGTAAGCTTTATTTAAGAATATTGTTTGAACGTAAAAGGTTTACGAATTGTACACATTGCCAGCAACATTATGTCTATTTGTCTTTTCGATACCCTCCGATACTATAGCTTCAATTTGCAATGCACCGTGATCCATGTGAAATAAGAAATTGGAAGTAAGGCATACATAAATATCACATGTGGAATTACAAGCGCCGCACAGTGGTTCATTTGGCCGAAAACCTGGCCAAAAAGCCAAAAATTTTTTTCGCGATTTTCAAAATTTAGCAATTGCGTTTGATTTGTAACATATCAGAGCATCGGCTTCCATTAATAAAAGTTTTTATTGAACAATGCTCTTAGAGATATGCAATGTCAAAGTTGGCACTTGAATAATGTAACGTATTCACGTCGAAATTCAGAATACGTTTTCAATGTGAAATAATAGTACAATCAACTTTGTAAGTATTTGTAGCTATTCATCATACTTTTAAATTATAAGTACCTTGGTTTCACTTTTTTATTTAATATTTTACAACTGCTATGGCACAGATTGCAAAACCCATACATTTTTTTCCTTTTGCAGAGGAAATAGTTGTGAAGTACGCAAAAGTACAACGCGAATTTTTTTTTAAATTAAACTTTCAAGCTTCCCGAAGAAGTCCCCGTTGTAAAATTTTGCGACCTTTTGCGATTCTATGAGATATTCTTATTTGTTTGTCGCACGCGCCATGCTCGGGGAAATACGTTTACGACATACGGCCAGGCTATCGTGCCTTGGACAAACGAATAATGCTAATCCCTCACTAAGGTTACCCTTGTAATTAACGAAACACTATATTTATTTCGTTCGGGTTAAAAATCAAAATAATTTTAAGCAAGCTGGTGGCCTTTTGTTCCAAAGCAACAATAGGTAGCCGCGATCACCTCGACCGCTTACCGTCATAAACCGAAAGATGTTTGACGTTTCGGCTGAAAATCTGGCTAGTTGCAGGTATGAGGGCTATATTTGTTTCTCGCAAAGTTGATTTTTTCTCCTTCCACCGTAATTTTAAATACTGGAATGAAAAATAGGAGGTGGAAGCACCGTAAAGTATTTATACCGTGCTACGTTTTCTGACACGGTAGATATCACTTGTACTTTGTGAAAGAAAAATATATTTAATTTAAAAATAATAAGTCAGTTAACTATAATACGTTCGTTATAAGGTAATTGTTATGATTCTCTGTAGTATTAAAAGCTTACAAGATGAATATAATTCACTGTGATCAATAAATGTATCATAATATCTAAATAAATTCTTAATTTTTTAATTATGTTTGTTCGCCAATTTGTTTTTGGAAATTCTGAGTTCAGATTCTTAATTAGCGACCGGAGAAACATAAGAATACTAATTTTCGTGCCGATCCGACAATTTTTCAATACTCGCATCCGCCATATTGAAGCCGCCATTTTGTTTTTGGAAATTCTGAGTTCAGATTCTTAATCAGCGACCCAAATAATACTAATACACCAATTTTCAGCTAAATTGAAAAACTCCTTGGGGTTTTGGCCAGGTTTTCGGCCAAATGAACCACTGTGCGCCGGTGATTTCAATTGGTTGAGGCAAAGCAGAATAAATGGTTTAAATCATATGCAATTACGAAGCATGCAAAATCGTAAGAAATGTTTCTGCAAACATAGGTTACTAAATAAATAATGAGACCTCCCCGTTGAAACAAGTAGAAAAAACGTTAGCCTCGTAGGGAAATGTAATACTACCTTTGTGAAATTAACGTCCACCGGCGAAAGGGCTGACTTACTATTTACCGGAATACATAATGCAACTCTTCTTGACAGGTCGCGTGCTCAGGTGGTTTTCCCTTACAAGTCTTTATATTCATGCCAAGTTTCCAGTAATCGGTTATATGCCACGTAGTTCGCTTTAACGGTCAACGAAATTACAGAGATGATGCGCGACGATTTCTTTGAGCAACGAGAATACGCATTGAATAAACGAATGGCTTATATCGCTGGAATCTGGCCGTACGAAGCTGTACCTCTACAGCATGTTTCGATGATTGTACTATTTTTTGTCATCACAATACCACAGGTAATTGTGGAACATTAAATCCAGTAATGCTTAAGCTTTACATAGAGTCTTATCTTGAAGATCGATAGGAGTGAATGAAACGTGTTGGAACATTCATACTGTTAAGGTACAGATCCTCGACAGTTGATAAGGTTTATTATACGGATCGGCAAGCAGCTATTTTTGAGAGTTAATTAACTTTTTCATGCCGGGGTTCGTCTGTGGTCTTAATCCGGTAAAGAATTCCTCGGTCACGGGTTTGAATTTATTTTCATGTTTTTCGACTTCTCTCAATAGGAATAGCCGTATAGTAAACCAGGGACATTGGCAAGGTGACCCGACGCTGTCGTCCGTGCGGGTCCGAGATGTATTCTCGCTAAAAGACGACTTGGCGCGCGATAGTGCACATGGGCAAGAGGGGTGTTACGCTCACACTACTTTTGACCGTTTCTCTAAAGTCTCGTTTTATTGATAATAAAGCATAAGGTGTGAGAGACTTTGAACACCCATCTTGGAATAATGAATGTTATAATTTTGGCCTTGCTTGGCCCTGGCTTCCAGATGTAGATGTTGATTCTTTCTAATTTGTATTGAGATTACGGTGACGGAACAATACACTTTTTATATAATTATCACAATTCATATGTTAATAACAATGTATCAATTACGCATCAAATCTGAATACACAAGTAAAATGTAAACCGAAATATAAAGCATGCAGCATGAATATTCCTCTATTTTTATTTAGATGTATTATGCAATTGTCTGTTCCACATGATCATATTTTTATATCTTTATTCACACTTCGCTTTGACCTTTTTTCTTTCAGTTTTTAGAGCATGAAAGAATATTTATTTTTGCAATACGTTTTATCATGAGGAAAATCAAAAATAATATTGCACAGTTACTCATGCTCTGAATATGTTATAAAAGCAGCATGATACTGTTTCAAATATTGCAAAACGAAATTTTTAATTATTAATGAAAAGTCAAAAGTACATCTTTCAAACGTTTCGAAGAAAATTAAGTAATATACATGGATAGTAAATGACGATTACCTTGTAATTTATAATGTGTTTCTTATAATTATACACTAATTACATTATATCTTTACATACTGTGGCAGATACATTTACCGAACCAATGTTATATTCTTCTGCAAATTCAAAAATACAATGTATCATAATTTCTAATATTTCACAGAGTTTTAACTACAAATTGATACGAATTCTAAATACAGAAAGTACCATCTGCATAAAATTGCTAAATGTGTTTACAGATGATAGATTAATAATAGTAGATTCAATTTCTTCTGAAGTTGTGGTTTGCAATTTTCCATCATATGATTCTATAAGGCGTTTTGAAATTATGTGTCACGACCCATCAGGCGTTGTGCTATACCTTCGAAAGGATAGACATTTGTGAAAGAACCCAGCCGCAAAATTCGAGAAAGGGTTTAAAATGAAGGTGAAACTTATGCAGCGGTCGTTCATACGCGAACATTCGGGAGTCAGCGTCCAACGACCGTTGAGATGGACCGCTCTCATTGTTGTGTTTAAGACAATTATTAAATACTTCTTAAAATTAAAGAAATCTTGATCCTTGACGGAGACATCTCCTACTCCTGGTACACTGCGGGCAAGTTGTCTTCGAGGTGCGAAGCATTCGCGCCATTATTCATCAATAATTACTTTTAAGGGAAAAAATCCAATTTCAATTTCATTTCATCTGTGACAATTATAAAATTTTTTCCAAAAAGCTATAGTCACACGTACCGGTAGGTAAATCTTATAAAAATCGTTCTTATAATACTGGATATCGTTATCTAAAGTGAAATTCTATTTGATATTATGTTTGCCGATAAAAAGGTAAGTCTCGTTAACTCTTCGATTTCATTTTGTTATTTCCAACTACTCAAATATTCCGGTGCCAATGAGAATGTTATAATACAACCGTAGAGTACAAGTAACACTTTTCCATTTATTTTTCCAACCTTAAATTCCGATGTTTTCTGCAACAACTTACGCCTCTCTTTTGTAAGAAATATGCGAGATAAACACATTGTTGTTGTGCTGGTAAAAGGTGAGATTAATCATACAATGGGATCGGGCGGTACCCATCCTACAAGAACTTAGAAGAAACAGACGTGAAAAGAAATTGTCACCAGGGAGAGGACGCTGGCGCCGTGGATCCACGCCGACCCATTAGATTTCCGGTATTAAGCTACTCAGGCCGAGTACGCTGCTTGAATGGGTTACCGGACTTCTCTCTTTCTTTTTCACGATCCTACAGTACCTAAACTCAAAGAAAAAGTAAAAGTAATAAAGCCACAAAAAGTTATATAGTATATTTTAAGTACGATTAACATACACTACCGCTCAAGTGCTTAGGCACTCTCATAAGTATTTAGACACTCCGCTTTACATGTACTTCTTGCTACTAAAATGTAAATTAAGCATTTTTATTTTCCCACTTATTTAACATATTTCTATAAATGTATGGGTGGATGTACATAATAAATAAATATTTTCTCATCTTTGCTGAGTTTTTATATGATTTATGCTGTTATTGAGATTGCCTAAAGACTTATGAGCGGTAGTGTTAAAGGGTATCTCACGGAACTGGGCTTAGATATATCTTGCAGAGGATTGAAGATAGCGAAAATTATAATTTTGTCATAATTTTATTATAAGACAAAATTAAGTGATATTAACGGCCACATATTGCAATACAATTTTCATGCGTTTCTGTGCATCGGTACAATTGTACAGCGCAATTGCACACTTTTTGTAAAGTAAAACTCTAAATTTGAATATATTAATCCAGTGGTGGATAAACTACGCTCGCCACAGATTTTAGAAAAGTAGTATAGAAATTTTCAATTTCAATGTTTGAAAAACATTCTCTAAGTGGCTGTTCCTTTTTTGCATATGCAAACTTTCCATAGAAATATTCCATAAAATATTTAATAAATCATATTGGGTATCAACATTTTTTCTAGCTCGCTCGTAAAAAAGTTTTCCCATTACTGCATTAAACGATGCAGTTTTTCACTCTCAACAAAATATGTTAAAACTCGCAAAAACGAGATAAGGGGAGTGTCGCTCGTACCGTCTACCCCCACCATATCGTATCTGGAAACCTAAGTTCGGCGAATGACAACCGGAAACAAAACACTTCTTTCGTTGTTCACATGACGACGTAACGAGTGTGCGGCTCTTTCGGCTAATAACGCGTTAGAATCGAAAATGACGTCAGAGCGAGGTATGTCTCTATCCGTCAGGCGAATCAAAACAAACCACAGACCAGAGGACTTCTCTGTTTTTGCGAACTGTAACAACGTTATGTCTAAAAATTATCAGTTTAGGTTAGTCAGTTTAGATATTTTAATTTTAAGTATGCTGAATTTTTTCTATGTTTCAACACACATAGGCGTACTCTCTTGCGCATTTCATTCTCTCAGTGCCTTTTTCCTATAGTTAAAATAGTTTGCTATATCCATCAGTGTAAGGCAGAGGTGCACGAGATTTGAACGGCACAGGCGTTTTTCGAGAAGGGCCACCTACTTCACCCAACAGCACACCCGAAATTTCACTGGTTTACAAATACTCTCCACTCTCTCCCGTCAGGTGTGATCCAATCGGCACAATTGAAATATTCCGCGACAGAAGAGCGCTAGGCTTTCTCGGGTGAAAAAATACATTGTTGCCGCCGCGGACCTGTGACATCTCTGGTGTGTGGTTGAGGGAAGTAAGCGGCGCTTCTCGAAATACAGCTCTGGCGTGCAGATCTCGTGCACCCCTGATGTAAGGCATCGAATTCATGCTGATACGGCATCATTTTAGTAATGTTTTCTCCAGTGAAGTAAAATCAAAGAGCACGTCTGTGTTTGTTGAAACATTGAAACAGTTCAGCATACTTAAAATTAAAATAACATATGAATTGACAATTTTCAGATGTAACGTTATTAACATGTTTTGCTGAGAGTTATTCAGAAAAACTGCTTCGATTAATGAATTTAAAATTGCAGTTTCACTTTATAAAAAGAGAGGAATTCCACCTTGCAGCTGCATCGATGTACAAAACAAAATATGTACATAGAAATATGCAACGTTTAATACCATTTCATTATGGTCTATTTTTTACTATTTCCAACCTTTTGAAAGACATATCTGAGCTTAGTTCCGTGGAACGCTCTGTAGACATCGTTTCGTAAAATTGTTTACTACTATATTTATGTAATGGTATTATCTTTGTGCACTAGGAATTAAGAATAAAGAGGGTAACTGCAACAAAATAACAGGCGCTGATTGCCCTACAAGTGGAAGGTAATTTACCCTGATAATGTCAAACATGTAATGTGTAGCTGTTTGGTCATTTTACGTGAAGTTTTACTAAATCTGTCAATGCCAATGAACCATTTTTGAAAGTAACATTTCCTGACTAGATCAGCTGATATGATTCAAATTGACAGATTTATTTTTAGTAATTACATAATTACTTTATAAGTCACTTTCCACAATTCCACTTCTACGTGTCATACAATAACTGCAAGTCAACTGATAATCACAAAATAACATGTGCCTTTTGAGATTTAAGTAATTCACAAATTCTTTTGGTCTTCATTACTCGCACATATTTCGATTGTTATTGTAATATTATACATTGAAAATGTTCATGATTGCAAACGCAGGTAACTTGTCCTAAGGAATTTCAACAATCACCTGCAGTATCAAGATCGACACGAATACAACAACGACGAAGATTCGCCTGAGGAAAGTACACTCTTGATAAGGCCAAATTCCGCTGGTCCAAAGAAACGTTTTGTTCAACACGTATTCCCGTTTTTCAAAGAATTCTTCACCCATCTTGAATCCACGGTACCAACAATGCGGACCGTACTGTAAACTCTGATAAACCTCGAGTTTAAATGCGCGTATGTATCTACCGCGCCTGTTGGTGACGGCAAGCAGCTGTGCGAATCAAGTTGTTACATTGCAATTACCTCTGATGCTAGGCTGCACGAGGCAATTGCAGCATGTGAAAACTCACTTGGTTAATGATTATTCAAACAACGATTCAACTTGGTCGAACGCAAGGAACGCACAGGATTACAAAGTACATAGAATAAATGATGGGAAGGAACCTCGTTAATATTGATGTGCAAACCTGCGATTGTTTAGTTTGTATAGAACCGTCGAAACAGCATGACGTGCTATATCTGCACTGTTACAAGCTCGAGTAGTATTCATATGATATAACTACATCAAGTTTATTACAGTTGGTTCCTTATGGATTGATTTGCAGTTTATACTAACAGTGCATGGCAAGGATTAATATCCGTGCTGTTTGATGCCAGGATATTTCATACAAAAATAATTCAATAGGACCAGTTTTATAAAGGATTAAACTGCAGTTTATTGTAATAATGTTTAACAAGGTGGTATTCGTATTACTTGATGTCAGAAAAGTGCATGTAACAAACAGACCTAGCTTGCTGAAACTACTTCGTAATAAGCTAAATAATAAAAACTTTGATAACATTGCAGAATAATGTGCTATAGCTATGAAGTTTGATATCAGAATACTTCGTTCAATAAGTATTATATATTGGGTTCTTATAACGTCTTTTTGGCAGATTTATACTCACGACTTCGTTGTTTCGTTACATCTGCATCACACGTAGTGCATGTTCACAATTTATATTTCAATAGTAATTGTAATTTTTATTCGCAGTATCTTTTAATCCCTTAGATTAATAACATTTACGTTCTACCCGTGGATAACGATGTTTTTTTTAATTGTATTACGTTGTTTGTAAAAATTATAAAAAGTAATCGTTTATCATGTATTTACTCATACCTTCTATATGTCATTAATTGATTACGTCATTGTACTGCATTATTAAATGGGAGCGTATAAGCTATTGTGAAAATTATCTGCACAAAATATCAAAGAGGGTAACTGCAATTTGTAGAACACATTGAAACGAAAGACAGGCATATACATAACTCGTTTTGCAAAATTGAAAAACTATATCGCTTATTGATCCATCGTGCTGGTAAGTCACTTTACATCAAGTAAATAACTTCAATACGAAAAATAATACCAGATCATTTCTTGATACCAAAACTTATTTCTTAAAAGAATTGTATTACAACTGAAATAAAGTAAGATAAAGATAATTTTATCAACGATAATTTCTCTACAACATTTAAATTCAACAATTAATTTGTGATTTAATTGTTGCTATAATACTTAATCTTTAAAATGAATAAAATACTATTTAACATACTGTATTATAGCATTATCGAAACTAGCATCTTGAAGAAAAGTGTACTACTTTTTTAACCAACCGTGATTTAACCTGCATACTAAATTTCAGGCGGTTAAAGCTTTTGAGGAATGGAATCATGACAAAAATGTAACTATTGAAATTGTACCAACATGGATCGCAGTGAGCGTTTCGCTTACAAAATATTTGAATGCTATACTTAATGAAACAAAGGTAAATAAAGCGAAAAATGATTGCGTCCTGTTTCTGCAGTACAGAACGAAAATTGAAATTATTTTAAGATAGTAATGAACTATGTGACTGAAATATAGAATATGTTGGCCAGCATTTTGCAAACAGGGTGTCTGAAAAGGTTACGTAATTCGTAACTTAACATATTACTTAAACAAACGAAGTTTTTTAAAAAATATTTACGCAATCGCATTCACCATCAAAAGGCGTTAATTCTCACACTGTATAAAATGTCTGTATCTCTAATAATTTCAGAGATATTCGATAAATAGGTTTCGCAACCCCAAGTTTGAAGGCGGTTTTTGCCCCTTTAACGTGGACGATTACCGATAACAAAAATACGTGCCGAATATTTTTACGAAAACTATATCATTATAAAATTTCATCAAAATCGGTGATTTACACTTCGGGGTGTAACAAAACAATGTAATTTTACAACATTAAATTTAATAAACAAAATTCTATTTAACATTGGTTTTAATTTCTGGCTGGCGCCGGTCCGCGAAATATTTTTTCCTTATATATAGGTTTTTGTCAATATATAGACTTGTAGATATATACCGATGTTACGTCGCGCGGTTCAAGGAAAATGTTCCTTGGCGACACCACTCGCGATGTAGAACGCGAGATGGTTAAATTTATAAGGAAGTTTCTGGGAGATTATGTACAGTCTATATTTACATTTAAATTATGTATTATACAAAAGAGCCTTGCGCGACTCGTGAATTGTAGAAGTATGTGAAATGAGCCGTTGACACTTGTGGGTCAACCGGCAGCGTAACGTCGTTGTCACGGTAAGTTGATCGAGAGAGAGAGAGCCCCGAGCCTTTGAGCTCGGCATTCTTATTCCTGAAAGTTGGGAAGAAGGGGTGGCTTGCCCTTGGAGAGGGGTTGGAAAATTTGTGCGATTCTTGGAAAAGTACGCTGCATGTACGTTGCCTAGACTTCCAAGAATCGCACCTCGTTTGCAAGAGGCACGGTTTATGATCGTACCTGGGTAGCGGGCATGAAGAAACTCGCGGTGATTTTGCGCCGCGACAACCGACACCAGCCAGAAATTAAAAAAATGTTAGATAGAATTCTGCTTATTAAATTTAATGTTGTAAAATTACATTTTTTTTGTTAGTGCAACAACTGCTGCTGCTTCTTTGTAAGCAAATATAACAGGTTACAGCGTTGTTTCCGAAAGACGAAGCGTTGAATTAACTTCCGATCAATTTCTCTGTTTGGTTTTTATTGCTGATATAGTTAAAGAAGACTTTTCAAACAAATAGGAAGTCGATAAAAGGATTAATAATTTGGTAGCTTTACAACTCAGAAATGGATATTCTTTATCGAGAGATATCCAAAATTAAGATAATGATTGTATTTTATGTCTGGACACCAGAGTGATATTAGAAGGCAATTTCATCACCTTTTCTTTGTCACGAGGAAAAAGTGCGCACGATGTTATATCTTCAAAAAAGGGATTATTAATCCAGGTGATCTGCATGTAGACCTTTCTTTTCGGGGAAATAATTATTAAAGATTTCAATTAACGCTCTTAAATGTTGAGTTATTATGTCAAATGTGACTTCCTAATTGATATCAGCAGGATTTAAAAATTCCCTCGAAAGTGGAAACATTTCTATATCTTGCTCTTGTACGCATACTGCGTGCAAAATTCTTACGGACCGGTGCCGCACAGTGGTTGATATCACTGAAATACTGACCAAAAGTCCAAAAAGATTTTCCTTGATAATTGAAATCTAACAATCGCATTTTATTTATGATATATCAGAGCATACCTTTTCTCTAATGTAATTCTTTTGTACATAATGTTCTTAGAGATATACGATCTCGAAGTTCATACATTTATAACGAGATGCTTCCATGCCAAAACGGAAATTATGTTTCTGATGCACTATAAACGTATGATCTCCTTATTTCTTCCTTTCTTTTTCCTAAATGTGTCATTTTCACTTTTTTTGACACTTTACAGCTGTTATGAAAAAAATATGAGGCCCGCGAATTTCTTCTTTTCTCCTAAGGAAATCAGTAAAAAGTTAGCTTAGTTTGGCGCGATTTTTTTTAAATAGAGTTTGAAGCTTTCTGACCATAAGCCGGTTGGTTTAGCTGCTACTTTCTGCTGCTTTTCAAGTTATTAACAATTGTTGGTTGCGTGCGCCGTTTATAGGACAGCACATAATGGGCATACGACCGGAGTATCGAATTTTACTTACCGATATTGTTACACACGGGCATGAAAATTTGGCAAATTTCCATCTGGCGCCAGTCAGACGCTTAACGAAAAACGTAGGAGACAAAGAAAGGAGTAGCTGCATAGGGCCACATTACAATCAGCTTCCCAACAACCCTCATCCATTAAGAATCAGATAAACCGAAGGTAAAATAATGGTGGAACGGTAAGAAGGCAGCTGAGACGGAAGGGGAGATTGCTCTCGCACCGCCTATCCCCGCCATGTCGGTCCTGGAAATCTGAGATCGACGAATGACAACCGACAATAAAACACTACTTTCGTTGTTCACACGACGACGCAACACTACTTTCGTCGTTCACATGGCGACGCAACGAATGCGCGGGTCTCTCTGGCCAATAGCGCGTCAAAATCGAAAATGCGTGAGAGAGAGGGATGTCCCTATCCGTCGGACGAATCAGAGTAAATTACCCCTCAGATGCTGTCTTACCGTTCCAGCATTATAAGACTTCCGCAGCCGTGGCGATATTTTCTCTCGTCTCCTTGACGAACTTATTTCCCCACCAGAGTCCTACCACCGTCACTCCCTTTTTCCGCAGTTTTCCGAAAACTGGGCCCTATGTGAGCAAGCTACCTTTTGTCTCCTGCGGGCCAGTCTTCCTTAAAAATCGTCATGCTGTTAGTCAGTCTATCGATATACGAAAGTTCACGGCTTTTTGCATCGTTCGAGTATTGTAAGCATAAGACGTAGGAAACCCCGCGAACTGACGCGTGATCTTCGGCTAATCACAAATAGTAAGAACATAATTTGTAACAACAAGTTTTACAATTACCAAGTACCTATTCTTCGGAATATACCTTTATATTCTCACGGAGGATATTCAGCATCAGTGTTTATTAAGTCCTTCACCTTCGAGTAACAGAGCAACGATCTCCCTTATTCATTTTTACCACTCGGAGTGAATAAGATTTAAAATTCAAAGTTACGGGCTGTAGTTAAAGAGAATTTACGGGTTGCAGTAATTTTGCGAAATCCTAATATACTGATGGAATATTTACTTGGCAGCTGAGGGGTAATTTGCTCGGATTCGCCCGACGGATAGGGACATCCCTCTCCCTCACGCATTTTCGATTGTGCCGCGCTATTGGCAGAAACAGCTACGCACACAAATCAGATTGCGTGACAAAGAGAGAAAGCGACAGCAGTCAAAACTGAGTGCGACAGCACGAAGTCGAGCGTGAAAGTCGAAGCATTGGCGTACGCACGAGATTTTTACAATCAGGATAGGTAGATACCGATGTTATCGACTTGCATAGACTATCATTTTTCAGAATCGGTAAAGCAGATTTCGGTCCGACAATTTGGAATATTCATATACGTGAAAGTACGGCAATGCTACGACTATGCAAAATGTACGTCACGAGGCAGAGCGCCACAATTCCAGGAAATAAGAGGACGGCACACGCGGGCTATAGGGAGGGGGTATGCGGTGCGAGGGCAATCTCCCCTTCCGTCTCAGCTGCCAAGAAACGGTTCCCCAGTTCTACCAGCCAGTGGCAGTACCCCCGTATCCATTGGTACGGGCCTGATCCGTGATACTGGTGCGAGCACAATTCAGTTTGTTCTCGTTACTAACGAGAAGACGGAGACCCTATAGTTATGCTACAGGTAAGTCTGGTCCCCAGAATACCCCTTTAAAATCCTACACTGCAACTAATAAATTTCCGTGTCCTGAACGATTTGGTCTCGTTCTGCCACTCGCTCGGCTCGTAAGAATATATTGAATCCGCCATTTTGTTTTTGGAAGTTTTGAGTTCAGATTCATAATCAGCTGCCCAAATAATCCTAATATGTCAATTTACAGCGAAATCGACCACTGTACGCCGATCCGCGGATCAGTGGTTGAAGATTACTGCTCTAGGGGACCGCGAAAGGGCCTCTAGTGCAGCAGCCTATATGTCATTGTAGTTCATTTTAAAGGGCCTGTGAGGAATCCAAAAAATTGTGAAGAAAGATTGAAAACCATTGTCCTCTCCGATTGCAACACCAGTTCTATAACACCCTGTATATTATGTTAAATACTACTTATATTCTTTTTGAAACATATCGTGGTACTTCATTGTTGAGCCTTCTCGAGATATTCAAACTCTACGTTTCATTTATCGATTATAATTTAATGCCCGCAATATATAACATTCTTCTAACTCAACTAGCGAAACAATACTAAATCACATAATGTCATTACCCATAGAAGTTGAAAGTTATTTATGGTGTTTCTCATTGTCAGACGGTTCATCCTCCTGACAAGTAAAATTGAATAAGATAATAAAAAAGTTTGACATTTAAGTCTAACAAGGGAACATATCGAACTCGAACACACCGATTTTGATGAAATTTATGTCAGAGGTACTCCTCGTCAGAATATTGGACACGTATTTTTTTTTATCGGCAACCATCCACTCTGAAGGGGTGAAAATACCCCTCAAAGTTGAGGGTAAAAACACATTTTTGGATATATCTCGGTAACCAGGGGTCAAAAAAATTTAATTTTTTTTTAAACTGTGTGTTTTTCAACCGAGAATTGAACTGTGTAACAAAAGTTGCAAAAAAATTATTTGTTTAAAAAATATATTAAAACATTAATTTTTTTTGTTAATATCTTCCAAAAAACATTCGCAACTGATTAAATAAATTTATATACACAAGCTATGGTCCAAATTAGCGGATACGTGTTTTTGGATTTTTTCGATTTTTGACGATAACGGTCATTATTTCGTGTTTAATATTTTCTCGTTCCGCACTGAAATGGCCGGCCGAAATGGACTTTTTTTCATAACAAAACTGACATTATTGCCATGACTAGTATTCTAATAATCTATGCGAAAGAATTTTAAACATCAAATAATAACCGTTAGTGTCAAAAACCAAAAATTTCAAAGTCACGAATGCACTGATTTCGGTAATACTTTACGTTGTAAGATCGAGAACCAATCCAAAGGCGTATAATCAGCAAATGGTGTTCCAGGCATAATATTTTTCTACACCGTGCACAAAAAAATATACTTGTACCCCGGGAAATATTAAAGCACAACTTTTTGAAAATGGCATCCGTAATGTAAACTTCTGTTAAGATTATATAACAAATTTATTATAAAATTGTCAAATTCCAAGTATCAATTTTCATTGACTTACTTTTCTAAATGTCAAAACAATTACAAATTTCTTCAATTCATGTTTAAAAAGTCATCGGATAACAATTCCATTAAGTTATGCGTAAGGAACTCCTGACTAAAATGTAATTCCTCCAGTTCCATAACTTACAATTACGTAGTAGAATAATCTGATAGTTTTTATAAATCCCCAAATACAAATATTCAAGGAATCAAAAGGCTTCAGTCGTGTGTGAAGTCTGCAATACTTTTATATAGATGAGAGTGTTACTCTGTCGTGTCAAGCAGGATTACAATGAAATGATGAATCTACCTCAAAAGGTTCTGATGGAAAGAGGTTCTATGATCGGAAGAAAAATAACCTTATACTACTCAAGTAAGTAGATGTTAATGTTAACACATTGAATGTCATGGGGGTCACCGGTGATATGGCAGCCAGTGCTTCTTGACATATAAATTCTACTATTCCCGAGTTCTAGACATTTGTTAAGACATTCGATATTTAAATATTAGTGTTAATGTTAGGTTTACCGGGCGGGTCATTTTGACCCATTCTGAACTTCGTGATGGAAACTAGCGAACTCGTTTACATGTTTTTCTGTCACTTGTACTGACTTTTATCCACTCAACGACGGGAGTATACATACAGTTCCTCACATTAATATTCGGACACTAACTATCTTGATAATTATTGCTACGTGTAGGAGGGAATGATTCAGATATTATGTTGTTTATTTTACAAAAAAGAAAAATCATTTATTGGAGATTGAAAATATATAAACAATTCGATTCTAACATTAACATTTATTTGTATAATACATTTTAAACAGAAAGTTGTCACATTTTCACATCACATTAATATTCGGACACTATGATATGTTCTGTAATCTAATAGTTCTTACAAGCCATTCGAACTACAAGGTCGTTTTGTTTTGTATACAAACTATTACAATATCATTCTGTCTCAGTACAAAGCTATATTTTGAAGTGCTAACGTCCACAGTATTTATAACATGCCACAAAAAGGACGGAATACCACTTTTGATAAAAGACAACTTGTTATTTATCATAGAGAAAAATGTGAAAGTTATGAAAAATGTGCAAATATTATTAAAAGATATAAAGAGAAAGATCGCATCGAATTTAAGAACCAAAAAGGACGACCTCGAATGTTTAATGAAAGAGAAGAAAGAAGAATAAAGCGGAGAGTTAAAGAAAATCCGCATTGTAGTGCTCCACATTTGACCGCAGAGATTTGCCATGAAACTGCGAAAATAGTCAGTGCTGAAACAGTACGCAGAATAATGAGACGCAATGGGTTTAATGGTCGAGTAGCAAGAAGAAAGCCATACATAAATGAAATCAATAGGAAAAAAAGATTAGCTTTCGCTAAAGAGTTTATTAAAAAACCTCAAAATTGGTGGAATGATGTGATATTCGCCGACGAGAGCAAGTATTGCATTTTTGGTTCGGACAGAAGAAGTACAGTATAGCGGAGAGCAAATAAAGCTCTGAAATCCAAACATTTAAAGCGTACTTTAAAACACGGAGGAGGTTCTGTGATTGTATGGGGATGTATTGCGAGTGCCGGTGTGGGTGAACTGGTATTTATTGTAAATATATTAGATAAGAATATATATTTGGACCCTTTAAAAAACAATAAACTAAAAAGTGCCAATAATATGGGAATACAAAATACTTTCAAATTTTATCAGGATAACGATCCAAAGCATGAGGCAAGAATACTAAAGAAATATTTATTATATAATTGTCCTAAACTTTTACACCCACCTCCGCAATCTCCAGAATTAAATCCCATAAAGAATCTATGGGATCATTTAGACCAAAGAATTAGGAAAACACCAATAAATTCAAAAATTGAACTGCAAACGAGAGTAAAGGAAGAATGGGCAATTATTTTTTCAGAATATCTAAAAAAAATATTTTTAATATGCCCAAAAGGTTACAAGAGGACATTAAACAAAACGGACATGCGACAAAATATTAATATCGCAATTTTTTTATGAATTCTATATATAAAATATTTACTTTTCATTATTGTCCGAATATTAATGTGATGTGAAAATGTGACAACTTTCTGTTTAAAATGTATTATACATTTAAATGTGATAGGAGTAAACAGGGTGCGCGTTGAATTAATTGTAGACAAATTAATATATGTGGAATATATATTTGAATCGTAGCAGAGAAAGAATATCTAGTGGTTCCGCGTAGGGCGTATACAGAGAACAGACTGACTAAGGTGCGCTCAAAAAGAGCTAGGGCGGCCGCGACACTTAAGACTTATAATATAAACTAAATTTCTATGCGCAGTGCCGTACGCAGTACAAATTGATATACGGGCACCTCTCGTATAGTTCTAACAAAATGTTAATGTCAGAATCGAATTGCTTATATACTTTCAATCTACAATAAATGGATTTTCTTTTTGTAAAATAAATAACTCTATTTAGTATATTTATTATATTATTTATTATAGTATTTATTATAATACTCTATTTGGTATACCTGTTGACCTGTCGAAAACCTAGTGTTAAAAAGATATAGTACTGCTGAGTTTAAAACTATTTCAGTTTGAACGTTTCGGCTTTCTAAACACGTGATTTTAATAGAAGCAGTTTCACTTCAGTAGAAGTGAAGGAACCAGCGAAATACACATGGCAGTCAGCGTGTTGATTTTAGACATAAGATAAATCACACACACATATATATATCAGGGTATTTAGCACGTTCCCTGCTAGGTAAATAAAAAAAAAAAGCTAACAAAAATGTCATCGCTGTCTCTGACTTCAGTTTATATTGCCACATTGGGACTTTCTTATGCGCTGACACCATTTATGCCAATGTTTCTTGACGTCGTGAAACCCCTAAATCAGTCTCGAGAAAGGAAACTTCTCTTTGCCATTGAATATTTCGTCGACGAGCAGAAATATTACTATCAGATACTGTTTCACGAATATATATCGACATTCTTCGTCGTTGACATACTGATCGCGGTCGATTCGATGTTTATGGTGTACGTACAGCATGTATGCACGTTGTTTATGATTTTGAGGTAAAGAATTCATATGTTTCGTTAAATATTTTGCACAATACTTTCTGAAATAGAAAATATTATTCAGCAATACACTGATAATTAGCCCTAAAATGGACGGGGAAAAAATTTCCTATATTTGACGGGCCTTTGAACACAACGATTAAGATTGGATATAAGTCAATAATTATGCAGACGATGGGCCGCCGCACCGATTTCAATGATTTTTGGATATGTTGTTACGATCATGATTCTAAGCAACTTTTTTTTATACATCAGAGGTGCACGAGATTTGCACGCGAGAGCCATTTTTCGAGAAGCGCCTCCTACTTCACCCAATCAAACACAAAGAACTGAAACAAATAACTAATAACCAACCAAAAAACTCCGCGACAGAAGAACGCCAGGCTCTCTTGCGTCAAAGAGTATATTTTTGCCGCTGTGGCTCTGTGACATCTCGAGTGTGTGATTGGGAGAGGTAGGCGGCGCTTCTCGAAATACGGCTCTGGTGTGCAAATGTTGTGCACTCCTGCCATACATGTATTCCTTGCTCGGCTATAGTTTTCGAGATGTTGGCAAAAACACTTCCTACTTCAACATTAAATTTTGTCTATACATGCACGTCCGTGGTAACGTGGGTATCAGCACGATGCGGTCACTTATCTACTCTTTCTGCGGTGGCCAGCACAGAGTCTTTATAACGGGTGAACTGGTCGAAAACATATCTTATCAGGATGTGCGAAAAATATAATTCCAATGCTTAGTTGGGTCGCCTAACGGCGGCCCTCTCTTAACTCATCGGAGGCAAGTACCCTGTTATGCACAATTCATCCTGGGTCCCTCTCCCCGAAGGGTCTGGTTTAAGTTAGATGCTTCTACCAAACAGATAAATTAGCGTTGGTTGGACAGAGTCTTAAATGATGGCCGCTGTGAGGTGGTCCATCTAACAATAAACATTAGAATTATATTTCCAGTCCATCCTCGTGAGGTACCTCTTCGACGAGTCCACCCATTATAAAGACTCTGCCGGCCGCCGCATAAGCGGTACTATAGGCAAAAGTGAAAGAAGGCGCGCGGTATGAGGCACGGGGTAAGGGGAGAGTGTCGATCGCACCGCCTATCCCCACCATATAGGTCCTGGACACTTGAGATCGACTAATGACAACCGAAAATGAAACACTTCTTTCATGGTTCCTATGACGATGCAACGACTGTGTGGCTCTTTAGGCCAGTCACGTGTTAGAATCGAAGATGACGTCAGAACGAGGGTTGTGTCTATCCGTCAGGCGAATCAGAACAAACCAGAGGCCAGAGGACTTCCTTTCCTTTTGCCAGGAATAGATAAGTGACCGCATCGTGCTGATACACACGTTGCCACAGACGCGCATGTATAGGCAAAATTTATTGTAGAAGTAGGAAAAGTTTTTTGCCAATATCTGGAAAATTAAAGCCGGGCAGGGGTTACATGTATAGGAAAGAGAAGCTCGGAATCATGATCTTTACAACATATTCAAAAATCATTGAAATCGGTGAATTAGCCATCATCTGTGTAATTACCGGGCGCAAACGACGTGATGGCGCGTGGCAAGTATTTTCGCCTGATTTACCAGACGGATAGAGACAACCGTCGTTCGCACGTCATTTTCGGTTCTAACACGCTACTGGCCGAAAAAGCCGTGCATTCGTGATGTCGTCAAGTGAACGGCGAAAGGAGTGTTTTGTTTTCGGTTGTTATTAACCGATCATCAGGTTTCTACGAACGATATGGCGGAAATAGTACATGCGAGCGATGACCAAAACACTTGCCACGCGCCATCAGGTCGTTTGCACCCGGTACCTGTCTGTTGTGTTTAATGCTCTTATGATGTATCTCATTGTAGTCATTAAAGGGAAAAAGGAATTCACTATCTTTTTGAAAATGCATGAAATACAAATTACTTATCTCAGACGACTAGATTATGAATTTTCTTTTTACGGAAAAAAAGAGATGAAGTAAAATATTAGTTTTGAGGGGTATAGTAGTTATTTTTTAGAAGGTGAACAAAATATTACAAAAATAATTTATTTTTTAACGAAAGAAATAAAATTCTATTTCCAATATTTCACTCCTTTTTTAACTTAACACTGAAAATGCGCCAAAATAAATCTAAATATTATTTTATTCTTTATTCCATCTGAGTTTTCATGTACAATATATTCAATTTATTTGTAGTAATCAGTTAAAATGTCTACACATAATGGAAACTGAATACATAAGTGGCGACAATATACAGCAAATCGAAGGGAACTACGAAAAAAAGATTTACACCGAAATTGAATATCAAATAATGTATGAGAGGATCAAAGCCGGAATTAAAATACATAAAAACATTTTATCGTTAGTATGATCAATATTTTGTAATAATCCATTCTCTCTTATACATAAAACAGCTACACTAGCCTTAAACAATTTTCTTGCGTTACATACCGTTGATGATTTTTATGCCAATTAGGTTCTCCGAACTTCTGCAATCATCCTTTACAATCTCTATAGCGTGTCAAGTGGTACTTAACGTTTTATGCATTAGTTTCACGGGCATTCAAGTACGTATATATTTTAAATGTTTGAAAAAAATGTGTTTTGCTTTTACCTCTTTCTTGCACATATTTCATCAGGCTTTAGAGACTGTAACAAGCATATTTCTTGAATCTTCATACGTCTATTAATGTATTAATTTTTAAATTAAAAAATTTGATTTAATCTTCATTGTAATCAATATATTTTTCATTTTAAATTTTATGGAGATTGTTTTATCGATACCGGAATTATGCCGGACCTAAGATGCCCTATAACACGATTAAACGTACCTTTTAACCTTCATTCATTCTTGCGCTGTTTTTTAATCCGAATCAAGATTAAATTTGACTTAAATCGAGTCAAACTGTACACAGTGATAGTAGTATATAATATGATATAGTATAGCATAGTGATGTAGTGTATGTGTGTGTCTATATATATAGTACGCGCGCGCGCGCGTGTGTGTGTAGTATATATAGTATATATACACATATATTACTTTCAATACAGTTATTATAAAGAAAAGATAAAATAGTGTAGGATCGTGAAAAAGAAAGAGAGGTGCGGTAACCCATCCAAGCAATGGTCACCGCCTACGTTGCTTAACTCGGGAGATCTCCTGGGTCGGCGCGCTTCCACTGCGCCAGCGTCAATTCTTCTTCACGTCCTTTTCTCCTAAGTTCTTTTTAGGAGTGTACCGCCCCGATCCCACAATAGTCCTGTTTTTTTAATAAAATGTAGACTGTTGGTTAGAAAATACCCTGCGGACTTTATTGTGGTCTTTGGTAGCACTAGGTTTACACTTCGCGTCATTTTGACGCGCTTCGAATTTCATGAAGAAAATCACAGAAACCTTGTACATTTTTCTTTTACCATTTGTACTGACTTTTATCTGCTAACCGAAACAAACATATATTCAAAGGGTATAGCAGGATAAGGGGGTGAAAAGTGCCTTTGAACCGATTTCAATGCGAGAGGTGTCATTCGATAGGGAGTACTCTGCGACCATTGCTTACCAAATTTTAACCCTGTATCTTGGCCGGAAGGGTAGTTATGGGGTACATTCAAAAAACAGGTTTTTACCCTGTTTCCTCTATTTATTGAGGTGCAAACAGTTCGAAAGAATTCTGACATATTCTATACGCGCCGATACATGTTTGAAATTTTTTGCAGATTTTTTCATTGAAAAAGTGCCAAAAATGCGCAAACTCAACAAAAAACGGAAAAAGAGAAGATATCGTATCGAAATCTTCGAGGTACAACTTTTTCGTTTTTACAGCAACAATCTGGTACCCATGATTGTTATCCTCAATTTTTGCAGATTTTAAAACCACCTGCGCCATAGTGCAAAAAAACAAAAATTAATTTTTCCGATGCATTTCGATATGAAACGTAATGAGCAGTTGTCATTTTTGCATACTTTTGATACAGTATGTTCATTTTGTGATTTTCAATGTTTCTCCATTCGAGAGAATTGCATGAGAATGGAAAGAGTTGAGGTAATTCATTTACCTGTAAACTGTGTGTTCCATTATCTACTAGAATGTTGGCCATCCATTCAACAGCAGCGGTGGCGACGCGTCTAGGGTGTCTGCTCTGTAATTGTTATACACTTTTTTGTCGCGAGTTCGCTTCCGAGAAGGTTCAATTTTTCTTCTTTTTTTCCACAACTGCATAAAAATGATCAATAATCATTCTAAAATGTTTCTAAATTATTCGCGAATGCTTAAAAAATGTATATTGTGTAGAAAATAATTATGGAGCATGCTGTTGTTTCACCGAATCTCCCAAAACATATCTTGCTCTATGGTTACGGGTATTCTTTAACATTTTGTAACAAATAAATTGGGGAAATGTTAGCTTATTGTGATATATAACAATATATATTTGCTATTAAACAAACAGAGTTTTATACCTCGATATGTTGCTGCAGAGGTGATGGCTAATGAAAACAAAAGAAAATTCTATTTACTGGGTCCTACCAGTTAAGTCAGGCAATTTCTTATTTGGCAGAGTTGTTCAACGAGAAAAATAATATTAATCTTCAATGTTTATAAGAACGAAATAATATCGTGAAATTCCTTGTTCGATCATGCCATATTAACCGTAAAAATTACCTTTGTTTTGTTACGTATATTCTGAATTCTATAGGAGTCTCAGGCAGTAAGCGAAATTGCTGCGAATGTGCGAACGGTAGCCGTACCATAGGCTGTTGTTCGCATGTAGCAGCAGTAATATACTACCTACGACATGCACGATATGTGTCGACAATTGTTAGGCCTTCGGAAATTATCGCAACAATATTTAACAAAAATGGAGTGGCGTCGCATACATGAAGTATGCTCTGATAGCCGATCATCAAATTGTTAAGAAAAGTATTTTTACAGTCAAACTAATTTACTCTCAGGTAAAAGAAATACCAAATAATTATATAACAATATTATAGAAGGCACATGTCGAGAGTACGACAATACAATCAAGCTGTAAATACTAAATATTACACACCATCTTCGTCACAACTTATCATGGTATAAAACTCTGTTTAATACCAAATATATATTGTTATATATCACAATAAGATAATATTTCCTCAATTTATTTGTTACAAAATGTTAAAGAATACCTGTAACCATAGAGCAAGATATGGCTTGGGATATTCGGCGAAACAAGAGACATGCTCCATAATTATTTTCTACACAATATACATTTTTTAAGCATTTGCAAATATTTTAAAAAACATTTTAGAATGATTATTGATCATTTTTATGCAGTTGTGGAAATAAAGAAAAAAAATTGAACCTTCTTGGACGCGAACACGCGACAAAAAAGTGCATAGCAATTCCAAAGCAGACACCCTAGACCAGTGGTCGGCAAACTCATTACCCAAAAGAGCCAAAAATCAGCAGCAGGACGATTAACATTTTTTTGAGAGCCAAATTTCTTTTCAAGACCCGTTCACGATCCATGTTTTTCGGAGCCGATTTATCCTAGCTACTAAAGATTAAATACCACTAAATATAATAATAGTCTTATTTATTGACAAAATTTTTTGCGGCCGACTGACCGAGCCGCATTCAGGTCGCTAAAGAGCCGCGTGCGGCTCACGAGCCGCGATTTGCCGACCATTGCCCTAGACGCGTCGCCACCGCTACTGTTGAATAGATGGCCAAAATTCTAATAGATAACGGAGCACACAGTTTACAGGTAAGTGAATTACCTCAACTCTTTCCATTCTCATGCAATTGTCTTGAATGGAGAAACATTGAAAATCACAAAGTGGACATACTGTATCAAAAGTATGCAAAAATGACAACTGCTCATTGCGTTTCAGATCGAAATGCGCCGAGAAAATTAATTTTTGTTTTTTTTTACTACGGCGCAGGTGGTTTAAAAATCTGAAACAAATTGAGGATGACAATCATGGGTCCCAGATTGGCTATCGAATGACACCTCCCCCATTCAAATCGGTTGAAGGGCAATTTTAACCCCCTTATCCTGCTATACCCTTTATTTTAGAATGTATATTTAACCGTATAGTGTCTAAAGTTTAAAGAGTACAAAAATAAAACGCTATATTGATAAAATAATTTCCCTGCAATATTTTGCAGACCTTTTTCTAAATACTGATAGAAGTTTCAGTCGTATCAATTATATAATTTCAAAATTATGAACGAAAATACAAGTAGATCTACAAGAGGCAACAAATCTGATGACGCGCGGTAGATCAGTGAAACCTCAAGCTCGGCCAATAACAACCAAAAACAAAACACTTCTTTCGTCGTTCAAATAGCGCTCTCTCACTTGCTATGTTGTGGATTATTTATAATATTCTGTTCGTTATGCATTCGGATTTGAATGTGTGGCTATTTCCACCAGTAGCGCGTTAGAATCGAAAACACGTGTGAACGAGGGATGTCTGGCGAATCAGACCAACACACTTGCCACGCGCCATCAGATTTTTTGCAGCCGGTAAAAAATTGTATTAACCAAACGATCGAATTATTCTTAGTTAACTCTGCCCATATCAACATCAATCTTTTTGGCTAATCTTCCACTTCTCTAACAATCGTTCTAAATCCTATCTAATCTAACCCAACTCTTGCCGCGCGCCATCAGATTTGTTGTCGCTTGCATATTTTTGTTGCACACAGCGTTAAGGAGCGGATGGAGGTTAAGAGTAATATAACCTAAGTAGCAAAATGACGTTAAACTTTTTTATAGATGTAACTAAAAAGAAAACAACTTGTTTCTTACTAACCTATACATTTTACGAAGTACATACGTGGCCTTATATATATATTTAACACAAATTTCAGCTGGTGGGTAGTTTAGGTAATGCCGGTGACATAACAAAATACGGATCATTTCTCATTGGGCAATTTGTTCATTTATTTTCCCTTTGCCTTCCTGGACAAAGACTGTTGGATTATAGCTCGCAAATGTTCAACGATGCGTAAGTTTTAATATATTCCACGAACGTTTCCAACAATAATTTCAGCAACTCAGGACTCTCGAACATTTGCAACGCTAATTTTGAGATATTTGTTTCTAAATCACTTGAAAATAATGAATGTAATTTTTACGAAGATTACAACGTTGCTTGACACTTACTTTGAGTGCTATTAAATCTTAAAAACTTGGAAAAGAGTTGCCTTCGAGATTCAACGATACTTTATAATAATTAAAAATTGAAATTTCGAAAGAAATTAATACTATGGTGTTAATTTTATTACCATTATGAAAAGAATAACAATAGGATACTAAGTGAACGTTCAATGGTATTTTACATCCAGTTACGCCGCAATGTGGTACTTGTTTCCAAAAAAAGTGATAACATTGTACAAGTTATTGTTACTCAGAAGCTCGGTATCTTGCAAAATAACGGCCGGTAAATTTGTTACGATGTGCATGGAAACATTTCTCTCGGTATGTACAAGTATCCAGCAGAACAAGTGCACTTTGCTAAATCTGTACTTTATTTTTAAATAGAACTCATCCTTCCAGGTGACTCAAACATCTATATCTTACTTTACGGTTTTGACATCAGTGCAATAATGGAACGTAAAATTTCTATTCCCTGGGGGAATAAAATTGTAATTGTATCCAGAAAAAATAAATTTTCAGTTAGAGAAACAAAGCACCATATTTTCGTTTTCTTCCAAATCTTATGACACTTACTTTTGTTTCGATAACAATGTAATACAGCGGTTTCAACAACTTTAAAGAATGATTTTTTCTACGAAAATATATAGGCCAAAGAAACTGTATCGTTGGTAAAAAATGTGTCCGGTATAACTTGATTTACGTGTGAGACCATATATTCTTACGTATGTTACGTTTTCGTGAATCATATCGCCACATAGTTTAAACATGGAAGGATCAAACATTTATAAAAATGTCTAAGCTCATTGCGCAACTATTTGCAACACGTTGGAACTGGGGGACGTTGTTCCAAAAAAATGTTCTGTTATATTGTATTATATCTGTACGACAAATACAACCAAATAACGATAAATACATGTTCCACTGAGTTTTCCATATGTAATAATATAATATTAAATTAACAAATTAATTATTTATAGCAAAGTATGGTAAGAGCCATTGTGTTAAATTACGCCTTCGTATATTAACGTAATATTATTACTCCTGTATATTAGCAGTAAGAACAAAGAAGGTAACTGCATTGCTTTATTACATAAATAAAATTTGAATTCCATAGTGCAATAGAGATTGATGCCTTCGATTTTTATCACTCTGATGACAATAACAGGGGTTCGATCTTAATAGTCCTTGATCGATATTTTTTAACATTCTGTACAATATTTTTTAGTAACATAATTCCACAGTGAAAGCACATGGCATCTACATTAAAAACCTCGAAGTTCAATTTTCAATTTCTGAAACAGCATGTACACGTAAAAATTCCACAACATTGTAAAATTTTCCCCCATTTTTTCGTGCAAATAATAGTTTTGTCATTAATTGGTGTAAAAATTTCTATGTATCCTAATCACGAATCAAACCCCACCAATTCTGAACAAAACGATTGTAATCCTAAAACCGAAAAAAGAAGGCATCAATTTGCATGAAGCATTGTTAATAACGAAAAAAGTGTGAAAATTTCTCTCCAACAGTTGCGCGTGCGTCAATGTCGTAAAATCATAACAAAATCAAGCTTCATTTACCTTAACAAAATCGGAACGATTACCTGCAAAGCTAGAATCGTCAACATCACGACAACGACGAAGCACCGTCTAAACAAAGTGCATTCCTGATACGGCCAGATGCCGGTCGTCCATAGGAACATTTTATTCAACGTGTATGCCCGTTTTTCAAAGAAATCTACATCCATCGCATACGATCACTGGTATCGATAGTAGAAATGACGTTTGTTTTCTTAACAAGGAAATTTCAAGGGAGAACCTGGTATAATCGCATCCGCTATTGCCAACACACGGCTGAACATATCATGTTTTTAGGCAAAAATTGTTTCTAACAATACAGGGTATACATAAGTTGCAGCGTATGTTAATTCGCACGAGGTGGACGTTTACTAATTCAAGTGACTGGGCAATTTCATGGGAAATGCGAGGGATACCTAAGTGCATAGAATTATTGAGCAGAGGACAAACTGTTGGGTAGGTAGACTATTTTTCCGATACACTTGCAACTGTTAGTCGAAGTAGACGCTACAAAATAAGCTACTTTAGTTATACTTGATATCATTACCTTTTTGACGAGTATTCGTTCCTTCCGTTGAAGTGTCCTTATGGATTTATAGTAAAAAGTTTAAAATAGTTAATATAGTTAAAAAAAATTGTGAGTAAAAAGACCGTTGGAATTCATTCATAAAAGTAGAAAACTTTAGAATTTCAACACCAGACTTATCTCATCCATGAGGTATGTACCGTTTTGTTGAACGACCTGTCGCGTGACTTTTTACTCAATCTAATAGTTCAGTATTCGTGGTGCAGTGTCGAGGGTTGTGAAGATATTATAATCTAATTATTTCCTTTACCGTATATTTTGCGTGGTAAATGTCGGTATAGTTATTCGTTACTTACTTATTATGTCATTACTGTATTTTGATTATTGTGTCACAAAATTATTACTTTCATGAATATTATTAAAACATTACGGGCACTGGAGAGTCTTTTCGTTTTTGCTACAGTGCGGTCTGCAAAGTAGTTAAGACCTTATGGCAATAATCTAACAATAAGTGTGCGTACATGTCACACGTAATTTAAACAATTTTGAAGGCCCATAAAATCGGACTATGAATTATTTAATATGTAGTTCAGTTTCCCTGGGGAACAGTACGCGAACATGTGCCAAAAAATAGATTTTTGACTTTATATTTCGGTAATACTAGAAAATGTATTGTTTATCCCAATATTACCACTTGCTGTTACGTTTTCTCATTGGACATTTACTGATTGACTGTAAAAACTTTTCGTTATTTCTAGTCTTACATAAACGTTGTAATTTATTGTATCATAAACGTTTCAATTACATGTATCACAGGTATGTAATATCTTTAAAAAAGCGAGCAACTGGAAATATTACAAATTTTAACAGCGTTATTATGTTACTAAAAATGATTGCATTATCGATTTACGATAGTATATGCATGCTAAACCAAAGAGGGTAACTGCAATATGCACGCTTTAAGCTAACTTAATTGTTTAATTGCTTTCGTTTAACATAGCATATATCTTATATACTTTAATACGATATGAATCATACATTTTTAACACTAGAACTACCAAACCAGTCAAAATGACTGGTACACAATTTTTTCCAAAAATTCTCAAACTTTACAGGAGAGTCAATGGAGAAATATTCTACGTCCAACTGAAAAAACATAAAGGACCGAATTGATCATCTTTTCCGCCTCTTATTTCCTCTTTTCTCAAAGTACTCATTTAATATATTGAAATATAATCGATTTAACGCCGGTAGTTCTAGTGTTAATGCGATATACATATACCATCGAAATATTATGTTTCTGTATATCTTCGTTTTGTAAAGTATATATATACAGGGTGGTCCACGGAACTTGTGCACCTCGAATAACTTTTAAAGTATGCGTTGCACGAAAGAATGTTGTATACAAAAGTTACATACACTGTATATATATATATATATATATATATATATATTTATAATAAATTCCAGATACTTAAAGGAATTGAGGAGTGGGATCATGACAAAGATCAATCTGTCCAAGTTATCCCACCACTCATTGTAGGGATTGTATCTTGTACAAAGTATTTTAATGCTATAGTTAACGAATCAAAGGTAACTCTCATAACTAAAATTAGCTTTTGAATTATCTGACGACATACGTTTCTAGATTAACGGCGATTTATTAAACTTTCATTAACTGTTAGCTTCGAAATTATAATTTTAAAAAATATTCGAAGAATTACGAGACCGAAATTGAATCTGAAGTTTGCAACATTCTTAAACAGATGAAGCAATTACTCCTTCATATTAAAACGGACTACGTGACGATGATGAAGACGCCTCAAAAAGTTCTAATGGAGAGGGGTTCTTTACATGGAAGAAAGATAACCATATATTATTCAAGTGAGTTAATGCAATGATACTTAAATTATCATATAAATATATCGATTCTGAAATGTATGCAAACAATTCGGCTAATCGAAAATCAAGTACAAAGACTTTGTTGGAATCCCACGTCTCATACCAATTTTAATATGATGTTTCTGTAATACGAGTCCAACAAGTTTTATTATAAGGAAAAGAATGCGGACGTTCGGTTAAAAGCGAAATTAGAGACGCAGACCGACAATATGTCTTTGTAGCAGAACTGCAAACTAATAACTGTCTAATCTTCGAGCTCAAGGTCGTTCTTTTGAGGGCTCTAACTTAGTGAGGTGGGAGATTAGGAAAAGTCTGACTCTCGTGGCTGGAATTCCGAAGAGGCGAATTTTATTGTTATGACATCTCTAGATAAGTGTAAAATATTTAGAAAAAGCGATAACTGACCGAAAATAAGCAGTGCGTCCTGTTTGGGATCCGAGCCACTTTGGCATATATCTTACAAAAATATTTAATATGAGTCGGTATCCAACAACTTGTTTGTATATGTAACGAGATCGTCATCAGTTTGACAATTAAAGAAGTCGTTAAATGTGACTCTGAATATGCATTATAATGTATCAGAAATATAAATTGAAAAACAAGCCAAAATACGTTCTATAGAAAATCCGTAATGGAATTAAAGTAATGTTTAATGTAAACCACAATGCGCCTCGTCTATACCGTGCAAGTTTTGTATATAACATTTTTTCATATTATTATAAATAACACCAATATTTAAGGTGGACATAGTTATTTGCCCCACCTTGGGTGTCGCTTGTTCTGATCACTTTAGTGATGGTATCGAAACATATAATCGATCATATGACTAACCAGATACTTCTGTCGTGATCATATAAGCAACTACACACTTCTAACACTTTTTTCTGTGGTACAATAGTAATTAAACATGTTAAAACAAGTTTAAAGTTATTCAAAAGGAAATGGATTTCTTTATGATAAAACATGAATAACCGATCGTTGTTGTGACTGTAAATAAAAAGCGACTAACAAGGGAACATCCCGAGGTGCCACACGCCGATTTTGATGAAATTTTAGTATGATGGAGTACTCGTTAGAATATTCGACACGTATTTTTTTATATCGGCAATCGTCCACGTTAAAGGGGTGAAAACCGCCCCCAAAGTTGGGGGCCAAAAGTGTATTTCGTTGAATATCTTGGAAACTATGAGAGATAGAGCATTTGCGTAAATTGACGAAATTAGCGCCTTTGCATTACGAATTTAACGGCATAATTTCTTTTGCAAAATCTCCATTTGTTTAAACAATATGTTGAAAAATAACATATTTTCGGCAGTTTTACCACTTTAATGTTATTCAATTTTCTTGAATATTTTTTTGTAAAAACTACATTTCCTATACAAAATTACGGATAAATAGGAATTTCGATTTTTTCATCAACAAAAAAGTTATTACATATGAGATTTTATCGTTCGATGCGCAAAATAGAGTCCCTACACGAGTCGTTCCTTGTTCATAACTCCCCGGTAATTTGTAAATAAATTGATTTTACCGATAACCATTCGTTGCTAACGAAAAGAAAAGAATTTTCTGTTACTTTAATGCGATATAATTTTCGGCTACAGCACTGCGCGCGGTTTATGGAGGGACATTCCCAGGTCGGCACGGTGTGAACAAATAAATGAAACAACAAGAATGGAGTGTAAAATGCTTATAGAAAAAGTAGTGGCCGCTCACCAACAATGAGAAGTAGCCGAGGTGTATGTCTATCGCACTTCACGAATCTACAGCTTCGGCCTGCTTATGGTTAGAAATGTCAAAGATTATAACTCTTTGTCTATGCGTTACGAAAATCACAGGCTTTCGCCTGATGACAAATTTCAGGGATCTTTCCCATTTTTACAACATACTTCGGAAATTTCCTCTTCGCGAGGAAAAAGAGGGTGGGGTTTAACTATTATACTAATAACCAATGACAGACATGGTAAAGTCGATACGTCATCGTCTTTAAGGTATATATAATAGTGAGTGTTTAATATTTGTCGAATTCTATTCGCATCAACATTCGTATGCTGACGAAAGAGTTTTTGCTATTGCGAAGATTTTGGAAAGCGCTAATAGCTTCTTGCGGTAATAATTTACAGTAAGTATCTTTGTTAAAAACCAAAATCAGTTGTCGTCACCGAGATACGAACACATGTTTAGATATGCATGGTTCCGCTGCGGCTACATAGAGAGCAGACCAAACGAATTTGCAAATCCCGTTGCATTTTGTTTCACAGATTTGCAATTTGAAATTACCAACTGTTCCGACTGCGACGATGTAGTTGCTTTGAAGTGTTCATGGTGTAAAAATCACTTATGTTTTAAACATTTTTTTGAAGGATATCAATACTGCCAAAATTATATAGAATAACAGATATTAATTACAGCCCTACCATTTATTTGAAAGCACCAACGTTTATATATTAATAAAATCAGCTCTTTTAAGAGTTACCAAGCAGTTACGAACAAGGAACGACTCGTGTAGGGACTCTATTTCGCGCGTCGAACGATAAAATCTCATATGTAATAACTTTTTTGTTGAAGAAAAAATCGAAATTCCTATTTATCCGTAATTTTGTATAGGAAATGTAGTTTTTACAAAAAAATATTCAAGAAAATTGAATAACAGTAAAGTGGTAAAACTGCCGAAAATATGTTATTTTTCAACATATTGTTTAAACAAATGGAGATTTTGCAAAAGAAATTATGCCGTTAAATTCGTAATGCAAAGGCGCTAATTTCGTCAATTTACGCAAATGCTCTATCTCTCATAGTTTCCAAGATATTCAACGAAATACACTTTTGGCCCCCAATTTTGGGGGCGGTTTTCACCCCTTTAACGTGAACGATTGCCGATATAAAAAAATACGTGTCGAATATTCTAACAAGTACTCCATCATACTAAAATTTCATCAAAATCGGCGTGTGGCACCTCGGGATGTTCCCTTGTAAGTCTAAGTTCCTCCCTACATTTCTTGCTTCAGCATACATTTTCACTTCCGCTTCGCTTTATTCGCTGATGCCACTACTGCCAAGGTTTCTCGATGTTGTAAAACCTTTAAACCAGTCTCGAGAAAAGGAGCTCCCCTATGAAATTGAATACTTCGTCGACGAGCAGAAATATTACTATCATATACTTCTACATGAATACACGGCTGTAATTTTATCCATTGACATATTGGTCGCGGTCGACGCGATGTTTATGGTGTACGTGCAACACGCGTGTACACTTTTTACGTCTTTGAGGTAAACAAATTGTAATTAACGAGCACTTTCCTAACAAGGTGATACCAACAACGTGATCACATTACGTTCTGCTAGCAAAAGCTGCACAAACCATTTTTGGTCAAACAAAATTACGTTTCAATTGTTCGTATCTGGAGATTATTTCTGTCCTTATTAATCAAAATAAATATCATTTAGAAATTCTTCATGGCACTTGTTAGAATTAAATATAATAATTTGTAAATAATATTATTCCTTAGCGACACATAAATATTTAGTTTAATGTATTTATTTTTAGTAATCAATTGAAATATCTCCATGTAGTAGAGACTAGGTACATAGATGAGGAAGAAATGGAACGCCTCGACGGAAAATATGAAAAGAAAACGTATACTACAATTGAGTACCAAGAGATGTATAACAAGATGAAAATCGGAATTCAAATGCATAAAAATGCTCTATCGTTAGTATTTCTGCTTTTCTACGTCAGAAATGAAATACATTTTAGCTCTTATCAACTGAAATTATGAAAACGCACTTAAATATAAGGGATTTTATTAAAACAATGACCATTAATGGCACTTATCATTACTCGAAATTGTACAGTAAGTTACTAAAAAAGGATGCGAAATTTCAAAAATTTTCAAAGTTATACTGTGTTCGTACGTTATATTAATATGCCCTTTCGAATACAAACATAATTATTCCAGTGTATAATAATCTCTTCTTTTACATACAGATTATTTCTTTATTTCACGCAGGTACTCGGAACTTTTGCAATCGTCCTTTACAACTTCATTAGCTTTTCAAGTACTATTTAATGTCATATGTATCAGTTTCACAGGTATTCAGGTATGTAACAGTATAAACTGTACACTTAGAATTTCTATACGGCATTAACCACGTCATGCTTGAATTTAATTTAATTTCGTAAAAGTCTGATAATTTTTCTTTATAAACTTTCAAATAATTCCTTTTGCAATATTATAACAATAAAAGCTTCAAAAGGATTGCTTACTTTTGCTAGAAACAATTGCGTAAAAGATTTATCTTATTCTATTTTTGGTTATTTTATTCCAGTTTTCACTAATAAATATTCAGTAATCTGAAAGTTGTATAAACTCTAACAATTTGTGGTATTTTATCGCATCTGTGAATCTTAACGAATACACTGTTGTTACTTTCTGTATCTTTAATTGTTTTGTATACAACCTATAATAGAAAAGAATTCTTTCCTTTATAAATACAAATTTCAGATTGTGATTCATATAAACCAAACAGATCATGTAACAAGATACGGATCGTTAATGGCAGGACAGCTTGTTCATTTATTTTGCCTGTGCCTTCCTGGACAAAGATTGCTGGATTATAGTTCGCAAGTTTTTAACGACAGGTAAGTTTGTCACATTGAATGCTACAGGTATTTTGCTGGCTTTAGCATTCGTATGGAAGTGAAGCTTTTTTCTATTTCAATTACATCTTTATAGATTGAAAATGCTAAAGGTAAACATAGTTACATATCCCGTAATACTTTAGTTTTTAACATCTGTATTTAAATACTAAATGTATTATAATCTAACAATAAGAGCATAAGAAATTTCATTGGCTTCAATAGCGTCAGTTATCTGTGACCCCCATAGCATTCATTCGACGCTTTAAGAACACAAGGATTCATTAATTCCGCTTTGGACCAACATAGAAACTCTCAAGCTTTTACACCTTCAATGTCATACAATAATTCCACAAAAATAAATATGCCTCGGTAAACTGCTTCCTTCGATTTTGTTATCGTGTTTAATATTTTGTTAGACATAAAAATGAATACAATTTAAGTATTTCCTTTTCCCTCTTCGGCTAAAAGAAGTTCAATTTTATCTCGCGTTCAGTTACGAAGCAATGTGGTATGTGTTCCCGAAAAACATGCAACCTCTGTATAAATTTCTACTTTTGAAGACATCGGTACCTTGCAAAATAACAGCTGGCAAATATATTATAATGTGCATGGAAACTTTTCTTTCGGTATATTAAAATATTATATTTCAATTGAATGCACTTTGTGAAATATGCAGTGTATTAATAATGTAATTGATTTCTTTTAGGTGACACAAACAGCTATATCTTACTTCACTGTTTTGTCTTCGGTACGATGAATGAACGTAAATAATAAATAAATGAATGTAGAAATATGTGTTGAAGGAATAAAATTTTAATCGTTACGTTGTAATTGCAAATAAATTTTTCGATTGTCGATCTATTACGCGATACTACTCTTTCAAGCTGTTTATATTTTTTAATTGTTTTCATTGCAAAACCAGAGAAAAGATTTAATTTCAACTAAAAAGTTCTGTCTTAAATGTCTTTCGGATCAATTTATTGGTCAAATTATGCAGGTTACTGATTCAGATTAGTTTTCTATCATTAAATAAGATTTTTATTCATACAGAACTGTAAAACTGATAACTATAATTGAAAAACGTAGTCCAAGGGAATACGTAATTGGCAAAATTTCAGTGATGTAGTTTAAAAAAGGGTTTTAATAAATATCAATAAAGAATGTAATTAAAAAAAAATATCGTCAATGATTTCAAACCCCGGTATATAATTACCTACTGATGACTATCAATCAACTTGTCGTGAAATATTAATTGGCATTAGTACAGGGTGTAAAAAAATTAATGGTCATGGCTTGGAGGAGTTGTTCAACACCTCGGATTAGATGGAGATTTGCAAAAAAAAACTGCCGCAAAATTCGCGATAAGCGAATATTTCAACTTATTTGTTTGACCAGCTTTTCGCATTCGTCTTGTTACGCAGGTAAATGTCTGAGAGGAACCATGGGTCAGAAACGAACCGTTCTCTCGCAAATTGACTTTTAATTGGGCCTCTGCGACTGAATTGTCGCTTAGTAAGTGAGACTACCAGCTGATCCTTCGGAATATTTCGAACTAACTTTTCGGAGGCTAGGAAGCGTCAATGACCTGCCGTTTTATAAACACTTGCCGTTTTCTTAGTGGTTCGGTGACCTAGTCCCCCAATTTCTAATGTCGTGTAGCACGCCTCTGCTTTAGCTATTCGAACCAGCACGGATATCTCGTGTGTTTCTTTCCGAAGGACCAGCTTGTGGTATTACTTACTAAGCGAAAATTCAGTCGCGGGGACCCAATTAAAAGTCAATTTGCGTGAGAACGGTTCGTTTCTGACTCATGGTTCCTCTCAGACATTTTACCTGCGTAACAGGACGCATGCGAAAAGCTGATCAAACAAATAAGTTGAAATATTCGCTTATCGCGAATATTGCGGCAAGTTTTTTTTGCAAATCTCCATTCAATCCGAGGTGTTGAACAACCCCTCCAAGCCATGACCATTAATTCTTTTACACCCTGTACAATTCAACGTGGAATAATAACACTGTCTTACACCATTTTTGTTTTCCAGTAGGCGCTCGGTGATTCTTATAGGGATCGTCATCCTAAACACCAATCCGCCAACGGAATTTCTCTATCACCCTCTGTTGTCGGAAGACATCTGTTTTTATAAAAGCAATGGATTTCGGCAAAGAAGCTGGTATGAAGTGAGAACCAAGAACAGTAGACAGTTCTTGGTCTCAAATAATAGAGGAGTGTTTCCTGAATATAGGGATGTGAGCAGTTATAATATTCCGTACTATTTAATGGTAGTAAATAACTGCCAAAGTTTATAAACGAGCTGATGCGCGAATTTTCTACGCAATGCCTTTGCATTTTCACGTAGAGTACTGTTATAACAAATTTATGTATTGTTATAACAAATTTACTACAGATTATTCGATTCTGCGGATATTTCTGAAGGAAAAACTATCGGCAAAAAGTGTCATAACTGTTTTCCTTTTAGCACAATTTAAGAATACATCCGTTAACAACGTGTGCCGACCTTTTACCCGTTACGACGCCATCGCGCAGAAAAATAATTTTTTTTTTGTAGAGGAGAAATGCTATACGCACACCCGCAAATGTGTTATTTCGCGGATAGTGTGGGACGTCTTTGGAAGGATCTGTCTTTCTGAAGACGCGATTGGACTATCGTAAAGTCTGCCCATGTCACTTGTGCTAACACATACCAATAGAAATATATTTGAACCATCGTAAAGTAAAATCTGCCGATTATATTTCAACTCTACCTGCCTAATATTAAATCCAATCAAAAGATTGTAACATTTTAAAATACATTTTTAAAGATGGGAGATGATGGAAAGGTAACTGAAGACTCTCAGATTTTTAGGGACCCGCAGCCAAATGGCCCGTTATTGTTTTCAATGCGAGAGAAATAAAAACCACGACCCGGGTCCCACCACGTGAAGGTTGCTGCGGCTAGGGACTGAACATAATTGGAGGGATATATGTATATATGTATATACATATGTGGTATTATGGTTGTTTATTTGGCTGAGATCGATAGTCCGCGAATCGTGCTTAACCTTAAACTTAAATGATATGTGGAATGCAAAGAGTAGAGTGAAAAAACTAAGTTTTGGTTTAGGAATGGAAGGCTAGTAGCTTCTACGTTGTATTTATTTTTTCTTTCTTCGTGCTCGATGGCTCTCTGACCAAGTGGCTAGTCGGAGGATCGTTTCCTCCGACGTAATCTCTTGGGAGGCGGAGCGAAGTTTTGGGAGTTTTTCTCTATTACAATTTCATTGGTTTTTGCCAATGATTGGTAGAGAAAAACTCCCTCCACTTTAAGGTGTGTCTGGAAAGAGAGGATGTTTTAAGGAAAACCCCAGGCAGCGGTGACTCACGCCGTAGCCGTGGATCTTGGCTTCCTTGCGACCCGCGGTTTATGGCGGTACATGTCCGGTCGGCTCGAGGTGGCTCGGCACGACCGGTACGCGAGTAAAAAGCAATTTACGCTGTAGTCATTGTCCTCAAGAAAACTTCGACTTGTAATTGCTTTTCGAGGGTCTCTATGTTGACCCTCGGCCGTTATAAGCCGGATTAACGAATTCCGGGAAATGGTAAACCGCTTGTCGCTATAGATACTTCGTCTCTCCGTTCGTCTCCGTACTCCGTGTATATTCTGACCGTCTCCGTGTGTATCGTAATTGTCCCCGTGCGTCTCTTAACTCCGTGTATCTCTTAAAAACTGTCCCTTCGTTTCGTCCGTCGTGTCTATTTATTTCTGGTCGTGCGTCTTCGTCTTTCGTGTCTGTCTTTGTCACTCGAGGAAAAACGGCACGTCCGCCCCAGTGCGCGAGCACCCTGGCCGCTGGGCCTCACCGCCGGGAAATTCCCGGGCCTGCCGGCCTCGTGCACTCTCCCTTGCGTACCGTTTTGCCTCGAGACGTCCGTACCCGTCGCCGTGCGTCACCGTTAGTTCGTACCGTCGTTTACCTGTCCTTACATTCTAGGTCTATAGGGTGTCTAAAAATCCCCGATACTACACATATGTAGTATTGGAAACTTTTAGGCGTGTAGCATACGCTAGAGTTAAGATAGAATAGGATGCAGGAACGTAAGGACGAAGGACAAAGGACGGGTCGCTTACAACTTTATGTATGGCAGCACGAACTGACGATATGATGCACGGCGACGGGTAAACGGAAGGACGAAAACGGACGTCTTGAGGGAAAACAGTATATAACGGAAAGTGTGCGCGGCTGGCAGGCCTGGGAATTTTTTTCACAATTATTTACAACCACTCGTCGGAAACTGTCACTTTATGTCACTGATACTTCCACAAAACGTTGCAGTTAATTATCCAAATTATTTAAAATCACTTGCACAAAACTGTCACTTGAGGTCACTGACACTTTCACAGAACGTTGCATTTAATTGTTAAAATTATTTAAAAACACTGCAGGTAACTGTCACTGGATGTCACTAACACTTCCACAAAACATTGTATTTAATTATTAAAATGATTTAAAATCACTTTTAATTTATTGTTTAAGTAGTTTAATATTATAGCATATATGCACTAATAGTCGTTACCCAAGGTTAAAAATAACTAGTTACCGATAGACCAGTCTAAAGGCTTACGTAGAGACCGTCCTGTCAAACCACACGACCCGACCTGTTCGACCGTGAAGCTACACGTACACTGTGCTATACTACCTCACGGAGGCTGCCCGCTGAACGCGGAGCATGCGCAGCACACCCCGACTCACAGCGTGTAATTTGGCCGATCTAGCTGGACAAAACTATTTCTTGAAAGAAATTGCGGTTTTCATTAATTTTACTGTTTTTTCTATTAATATGAAACATAATCTTATTCTTACTGTGAACAACAATATACATTTTAATAATTATTTAACATTTATACGTAAAATTAGAAACTCTCAACGTTAAATATTTTTTGTACTTTAACGGTAATAGTTATTTACATTTTTTATGCTCCACATGATTCTATAAATTACCGGGAATACAATGATGTATATTATTTTAATGTTATAAAGATTTATGTATGTTTAAACAATGTTTAAAGCGGAGCAACGCCCAAAATGCCCCCGTTTTTATGAATATTTTCCAATTTACCCTAAAAAGTAAACGTCCAGGAAAAAATTTAATAGCAGGACGCAATAGGGCAAATGTTTTTATTGGGGAAAGCTTAAAAAAAGGTTGCAACAAAAATTTTGTTTTCAGCTGAGAAATTAAAATAGTTCCGCAAGATATTTAGTTTCGTTCGCTCACAAGACCCAAGAGCCAAGACAATACTCTTTCCCCGCGGCTAGAAGAATTCGCGTCCACCCGTTATGGACGGAACAAAGCCGAAAAAAAAGATAGATGTCGTCATTTATCTGCAATGGCTCTCCGAATTTTCAATTGTTTATACCTTCAGCTTTGAACACACAAAAGTGCAAAAGTGTAATAAATAGTACTCTAACAAGGGAACATCCCGAGGTGCCACACGCCGATTTTGATGAAATTTTAGTATGATGTAGTACTCGTTAGAATATTCCACACGTATTTTTTTATATCGGCAATCGTCCACGTTAAAGGGGTGAAAACCGCCCCCAAAGTTGGGGGCGAAAAGTGTATTTCGTTGAATATCTTGGAAACTATGAGAGATAGAGCATTTGCGTAAATTGGCGAAATTAGCGCCTTTGCATTACGAATTAAACGGCATAATTTCTTTTGCAAAATCTCCATTTGTTTAAACAATATGTTGAAAAATAACATATTTTCGGCAGTTTTACCACTTTAATATTATTCAATTTTCTTGAATATTTTTTTGTAAAAACTACATTTCCTATACAAAATTACGGATAAATAGGAATTTCGATTTTTTTATCAACAAAAAAGTTATTACATATGAGATTTTATCGTTCGACGCGCGAAATAGAGTCCCTACACTAGTCGTTCCTTGTTCATAACTCCCCGGTAATTTGTAAATAAATTGATTTTACCGATAACCATTCGTTGCTAACAAAAAGAAAAGCATTTTCCGTTACTTTAATGCGATATAATTTTCGGCTACAGCACTGCGCGCGGTTTATGGAGGGACATTCCCAGGTCGGCACGGTGTGAACAAATAAATGAAACAACAAGAATGGAGTGTAAAATGCTTATAGAAAAAGTAGTGACCGCTCACCAACAATGAGAAGTAGCCGAGGTGTATGTCTATCGCACTTCACGAATCTACAGCTTCGGCCTGCTTATTGTTAGAAATGTCAAAGATTATAACTCTTTGTCTATGCGTTACGAAAATCACAGGCTTTCGCCTGATGACAAATTTCAGGGATCTTTCCCATTTTTACAACACACTTCGGAAATTTCCTCTTCGCGAGGAAAAAGAGGGTGGGTTTTAACTATTATACTAATAACCAATGACAGACATGGTAAAGTCGATACGTCATCGTCTTTAAGGTATATATAATAGTGAGTGTCTTTTTTTGTCGAATTCTATTCGCATCAACATTCGTATGCTGACGAAAGAGTTTTTGCTATTGCGAAGATTTTGGAAAGCGCTAATAGCTTCTTGCGGTAATAATTTACAGTAAGTATCTTTGTTAAAAACCAAAATTGCAATTTTTTTGCTATTCTTTATTATTTTACATTGTTCATTGTAAAATTAAAGCAGTTTAGATTTGCAGTCATGGCAGTAAATCCTATGAATACTATCAATATTTTAATTGAAACTTATAATTGTAGTAATGACGAAAGAACATCGCCGGTAAGTGCTATGGACATTGAATTAGCGAACACGATTATAGATTTAATTAACAGGTATAAGGTTAGTGGATATATAGAAGTGGAAACAGAGCAAGAATTGCTATTCGACGATGAAATGGACGATTCAATGTCTACACCATGTGGTGATGACGATATAGAAGGAATTGCTTCCTGCTCATCCTCCGAGGTGCACACAGCTGATGCAGGATCTGGGAGTTCGAAGTTCGAAGTAACGGAAAATTCTTTTCTTTTTGTTAGCAACGAATGGTTATCGGTAAAATCAATTTATTTACAAATTACCGGGGAGTTATTAACAAGGAACGACTCGTGTAGGGACTCTATTTCCCGCGTCGAACGATAAAATCTCATATGTAATAACTTTTTTGTTGATGAAAAAATCGAAATTCCTATTTATCCGTAATTTTGTATAGGAAATGTAGTTTTTACAAAAAAATATTCAAGAAAATTGAATAACATTAAAGTGGTAAAACTGCCGAAAATATGTTATTTTTCAACATATTGTTTAAACAAATGAAGATTTTGCAAAAGAAATTATGCCGTTAAATTCGTAATGCAAAGGCGCTAATTTCGCCAATTTACGCAAATGCTCTATCTCTCATAGTTTCCAAGATATTCAACGAAATACACTTTTGGCCCCCAACTTTGGGGGCGGTTTTCACCCCTTTAACATGGACGATTGCCGATATAAAAAAATACGTGTCGAATATTCTAACGAGTACTACATCATACTAAAATTTCATCAAAATCGGCGTGTGGCACCTCGGGATGTTCCCTTGTAAGTTAAATGTCTACATACCTTTCGGAACGGAACTTAAATAACATGTTAATTGTTAGAGGGGATTAAAACGGTAATAAAAGATCGTTTGGAAAAATAAAAAATTGTAAACATATCCTAAAGAAGTGAAAATAACAATACATATACATAAATACCATTCTCACCTACCGTTACGAAACAATTGTCGAAAATTTCTGGGGCATGATTCTTTTTATTTTTTTTTTATCCGAGGAGTTGGAGAATGCATTACTGCACCTGGGGAGGGCATGCGGGCCCCACTTCGACCCCGTGTGTAGGGCTCTGTCGCTCCAGGGTTTTCAACCTGCTTTGATCGACGAGCATGGAGGGACCATACCTACTAAACTCCCACCTCTGTAAACGAGACCTAATTCCGCGTCGGTAGCCTATCCGGATTTCATCAGCGCGGAGTCCTTGTGTACCCTTCCGGAGTGCCTACATCTATCTGCGGCAATTCGGGCCGTCCTACGTCTATTTCCTATATCTAATCTATAGCGTAGTTGCTACGTTCCTATCTCCTTACTACAGGCAGCCCGGTTAGTTGATCGACAGAGCTGTCCTTCGAAGAGCTCCGCCTGCTTCACCCATCCATACAGCTGAGATGTTACTGATTCACAGACACTCTCTCGGTGTCATGGCCGGACCTATTGGCACGAGCGTGGTCACCAAGTATGTTACCATAGTATGGCGTGGTGGTGTATTGGGGCGACATTCGTATCTAACCGCTCGCGCTGGAAAGACATGCCACGCGCGTCGATCGCGGAAAACAAAACGACGCGCGTGGCACGTCGACCAAGGTTATTTGTCGAAAGACAGTTTCAGATCGCACCACGTCGCTTGCAGGGTAAAACAAAAGTATTATTAGTGAAAAAGTATGCTCTGATATGATTTAAATCAAATACAATTAATAGATTTTAATGTTTTTGGACTTCTGGCGATGATTTGGTGGAATTCAACCACTACGTGACGCCTTACGGCGAAATATAATGCTCCGTTCTAGCACGCGCATCTATAAATTAATTTCTAGCGCAAACAGTTAAGAAACTCCGCGACAGCAGAACGCAAGGCCTTCTCGCGTTAAAGAATACATTGTTGCGGCCGATCAGTATATTTCGCCGTAAGGCGTCACGTAGTGGTTGAATTCCACCAGTGGTGCGAGCGACATTCTCGCCTTAACCTGTACCTCATACCGCGCGCCATTATTCTCTTTTGGCTATTATAACTGCTCACATCTGTATATTCAGGAAACACTCCTCTATTTTTTGAGATCAAGAATTGTCTACTGTTTTTGGTTGTCACTTCCTACCAGCTTCTTTGCCGAAATCCACCGCTTTTACAAAAGCTTCTGCTTTTCGAAAACAGGGTGATAGAGAAATTCCGTTGGCGGATTCGTGTTCAGGACAACGATCCCTATAAGAATCACCCAGTGGTTGTTGGAAAAAAAATGGTGTAGGACAGTGTTATTTAACCATTTAACTGTGATTGACGAGTATACTCGTCATGGAGAAGTGGCACGATTTTGTGTATTGACAAGTATACTCGTCATGCGTATAAACTAGTGACCATTGGCTATTTAAATTGTAATTTTTGAGGAAAACAAAACATATTCTCAAATTTCAAGATATTTGTATAATATTTAATTTTTATTGCGTTTTAGTTTAATATGTATGTAACATATGTTTATGTTAACCAAATAAGTAAATATTAGTAATAAAATTTTCAATTTTATAAAATAAACCCATCTTTTTGATTCAATATCTTACCAGCGCAACTTACTCTGTGATTGACGAGTATACTCGTCACAGCTCGATTTTGGCGACACAAAACGGTGCGCGCTCTCAAACGAGGGCGCCACAGTTAACTGGTTAAATAATGCATTAACTCAAGTAAGTTTAACTCTTCGATGGCCTGACCTGCGGGGGTGAATGAATTCGTCCAACAGAAGAGTGAATAAAATAATTTCGATATAGTCGAAAGATGCATCTCAAGGGAAAACTATATCGGATTGCGTCGACGCACATCGAAGAGTCAAATTTCCCTCGCATTTATGATTAACTATTACTACACGTGTAGTACGATGACAACAGTGGTTCACATTCACACTATGGACAGCAGTGGATAGTTTACGCTATAGCGTAACACATATATATTTTATTGAATGGCAGGTTTAAATCTTATAAGTACATCATATTCTTCGAACTCGGAAGAAGATGAAATTAATGAGGATGCAAATTGCAAACCTGATAAAACATTGAATCGGTACCTATCTTAATATTTTTATAGTACTACCTTCATACTTACTAAAATTAGGTTATGTTTTGTAAATTTCCTGTTTGATGATGTATATTGTATTTGTAACATTCGTCAATTTCTTAAATGATTGTATTTCATTAGAGCTTATATTTTTAGTGTAAGTACATGTAATAAACAGTCCATTATGTAAGATCCTGAACATTTCTGTCATTCTAAATGTTACTTTTACTTTATTCTTTAAAATAATTTATTATTTACAATAAAATAAAATTCTATTATATTGAATATTAATTAATGTTCAATTGGAGGTGTGGCAGGTATGGTTTTAGAAGCTCACATTCCCAATTAGTGGACCAGAATTTGAATCATTTTCATACCTGGGTAACTGCCCATATAAAGTGCATATAGTAGTTAAATTCAGATATGGATTAAAAGAAAATTTATATTTGAAATTTATTATAAGTTTAAAGGTCAATGTCTTTATTATAATAGAATTATAATCTGATGACTTTTTTCATACTTTCAAAACAAAGTAATTAAAATAATATATTGTTATTTTTTCAAAACTTTTATGTATTGTTAAGAAAGGAAAAGTGGGGAATGTTTTCCAATGCATTTCTACAGTAATTTAATTTTTAATACAGTAAAAAATGAATTAATCTGTATTAATGTTTATGGAAATTACAGAATAGAACATAATACATTGTCGCAAAATTTTATTATCTAGTTTCTTTACATTTTTATTGATAATATTAGATAAAGACTAAGTATCTTCTAATTTGTTTTCAAATAATGGAAGAGTAGAAAGATAATATAGCAGTTAAGATCAGGCGAGAAAGTAGAATATTCAATAGTGATAAAACATTCATTAGTAAATTAAGTTTGTCAGATTCTGTCACATTCAAGTATATATGGACATAATGTTGACCGAATTTTCTTTTAATGTTTTATATGTAAAAGTATTGACAGAAAGAAATTCTCCTTATGTGATCTTGTAGCATTCTGTGATTTTTATTTGAATAATGTAAAGTACCCTAGAAATACTCATTTTTTGCATTAAGTATAACGGGTAAATCATTGGATTTCTAAAGTAAAAACCTAAACCTATGAATTGAGCTGATCAAAGTCTATCAACAAGTGGCTAATAATTATCCATTTGCCAAATTGATTGCCTTTTGCTGCGGCATCAAAACAGTTATTCTTCATATCATTGATAATCCCCAGTTAGGTATTATGTTTATACTAATATATTTCCTGAATTTCAAAATCTGTATAATAACTGTTTGTTTGTGTTTAGAAATGTCAGTTAGAAGTAATACTCTATAAGTAAAGTACATACACAATCAGATTAATAATTATGCTTTAATATCTTAAATGAAGTGAATTAATTTTGTATTCATTCTACCAATGTTGTAAAAAATTATAAGGAATAATGATTAATGGAATATTCCCAGTAGTTAAATTCAAGCACCTGTTTAAGATAAACACCTATTACAAGAGATACCAGAAACTATCTGTAAATTTTTATTTCAGCAATTTAATGCTTACCTGTCGTATATACAATCACATAAGAAATTGAAGTGCAAGGGATCTAATGAAATTTGATATTAACTCTAATATAGTTTTAATTTTCCAATATAATAAACATTTTTTATGTTGCAGATTACCATTACCAGAGAGTATTGCGTCATGGAAAGGTGTTGAGCATCACAGGGAAGTTATTGATGAACCTTTGTTACATGAAGGTCGAATAAGAAGTTTCAAGCATGAGCGTGGAAATTGGGCAACTTTAGTTTATCTTAATTGTAAGTTTAAGAAGTAATCAAAGAAACTGCTTTAACAATAATATAAAAATAATACAACTGTTTTTTATTTCAGATGTACCTAGTCAGGCTATGATTAAATGGATGTCTTCTATTTTAAAAGACATACCTCTTAAATGTAATGTAATATCTGATCAATTTCATATTAGTGTAACTAGAAGCTTAATACTAAAGTTTCACTGGCTTGAATCATTCATACAAGAGGTTGGAAAATTGTGCAAAAATAAAAATCGGTTTAGATTGGAGTTTTCAAACGTACGAGAATATTGCAACACCGAGAAAACCCGCACATTTGTTGGAATTGAATGTGTTGAAAGTAGTGGAACACTTAATAGTTTTATCACAGATCTTAACAATATTCTCGTCGAATACGGACTGTCGCCTTTTTACGAAGTAAGTGAGATCATTTCAACTTATATCCTTAACCCTTTCGCTACAGAGCGCTTGTGACAAAATGTGACCGCTGTGTACGGAGCGCATTATTGAATAGTTGACATTGAGGTATGGAATGTTACGAAGTAATTAGAAGTCGTTTCTTGCTCTCTACATTTTACAATGATATTTATTATATTTAGTAATATCATTTTACTTTCTTAAATATAAAAATTTATAATAACTTATTTTTTAAATATTATATTATAATGTTCATATAATATTTCTTATTACAATATAACAAAATTGCTAAAGTATTTCAAGGCGAACACATAATCAATAATCAACCTTGGTATGATAAAGCTCAAAACATGGAGCCACACATAAACCAACAGCTATCGAATCTTTTCTTTAACGTGCAGTACCTGCCGCGAGGGGCATACCTACACGGCCCCCATGGGCGCGGGATTGAGATACGCCCAATCAACGCACATGTACTTTAACAAGTACATGCTACTAGTTACCTACTAGTGGAGACGAGACCTTTCTAAATCTCTACTGGCTCTGCAGTGTCAGTGCCCGAGCTGTTATTAGCGCAGCTCACCCGCCGAGGTAGCTACCTTTCCCCCTGCGATTTGGGGTTACTACTTGCCCCCACGAGTCCAACCCTAATGACCAGGTCAGGGCGAAGAAATCTGCCCTGGGGCTCAACCTGGTCCCCGTGGTACCAACAGTCCCCTTGGTGAGGGGGTAGTCTCGGACATCCGGCACTACTACCAATCAACCTTGGTGAGGTACACGGACTCGGGTAACCCCGGGTGCGTCAATACCCGTGCCTGCCTTCACAGCGTGATAGACAGGCCCCTGAGGGGACACATAAACCAACATTGCGAACAATAGTATCTGGACTCATGTATTTTTCCTTGTTTACTGCAGATGAAACATTTTCGAACTCGATTTTTCTTTTTTGCCGCCTTATTCGAATATATGAAAGAAAGTATCTCATATGTCAAATATGACACAATAGTATATATGGTATGAACGTATATATACGCTCTTCGTACCCGAGTGCTCACTTTTCGAGGGCGTATATATACGCTCTTCGCAGCGAAAGGGTTAATACATAGCGAACCGCCGAGAAAAAAAGAAACTACAGTAGACCCCCGTACAACGCGGGGGATACGTTCCGCGTTATAGGAAATCGCGTTGTGCGAGCATTCTCGACTTAGCCGTAGGGTTTTGTCTACAGTTTCAAATATTTCAGCACGCTGTCGCATAACACACGTATAAAGAATCGGGAATACAATCATTCGGTCCATAACAAAAATGCATTAAATGCAGTATACAGTAATATGTTTAATATAAACTTTTTTACTGCGACGTTCATCTACGCGGTATATCTATACGGCGCACACAGCCCTGCCTGATTTGACAAGCTCCTTTTATAAATTCCTTTATAAGGAATAAAATGTCTTTCTGGAGGAAAGTTTTAGTATTCAATATTTTCATGTTTCGAGGATATGGAATGAAATTTTAGTGTAACAAGATATTTGATAATAAATGATGTAAATATTTCTTTTAATATTATATAAATTATGCGTGGAAATTATATTCTTTAATAAATTTTACTAATAGCAACGATAATAGGCATTAGAGATAATTAAAAAGTGTGTACGAAAACAGCCCGAAATTAATAGTAAGATGAGCGATTGTCTAATCTCATGGAAAAATGTAAACTCACTAAGCTGATTACTGAAAATTTTCAATTTCGGTACAGTAAAATGGTTGTTGTAATATTGTTCATCAAACTAAATTATACTTGAATAATCCAGTTACTGTGTTAAATAATATTGTTACAATGGCATCTAATTTTCAAGGCTATAATATACGTATAAAATGTAATGTAATTTATATATCTTTTCTGTTTAAGGATTCCTCGTATCACGTCAGCTTTTTATGGTGTCTGGGCGATGAAACGGTTAATTTACGACATATCACACCATTATTGACCCGCAAATTGAACAGCTTTCTTGTTGATCATCCGGAAGATCAATATATACATGTCAATGAAGTATTCCTGAAAACTGGTAATCAACTATACGCCTTGAAATTAAAATAATGAAAATGATTCTTCTTTAATAGTTAAAGAATTTCAAATATTATATATTTTTACAAGTGCATAAATATGTATGTACAATTAAATATGAATAGGACTTTAATCTTTCATTGTTTGACTTGGTTTAATAATAATGAGATTATGCGGTAACTGTGTCATAATTGCTTTTCCTCGCCATAAATCGAGCCAGAATTCAGATACTTCGGCTATTATATTAGCAATAAAATAACATGCCTCTGGATTTTCGAGAAATAACCCAGGATCGGGATATTCTGTGATATTCGTGCAACCACTGACATCAATGTACTTTAATGCAGGCTTGTGTTTTAACAACTCATTTGAAGATTTCACGGTTATTTTTTTATTTCCTGTGATTACGAGTTTGGTTAAATTCGATACTCTTAAGAGTATATTTTCTATATCGATATCCGATAAGCCGCAACAAGCAAGCTCCAGAGATTCAACGTTTCCTAATAACAAATTTGAATTGTCAAGAATGCTTGGAACTAAGATCGACTGATTTGAAAAAGTCATATTTGACAAATTTAAATTGAGCAATTGTTTCTGCAAGATGCAAACGAGTCCCTTTTCGTCTAAACTGTTCCATGATATATCTAAATTCACAAGAGTATTGTTCTTAAACGGAAATTGAAAGCTATTTAACTGACAGTATCGTAAATTTAAAGTCCGAAGGTGTTTCAGAGGTGTCGCGAGCTTGCAGATTAATTCTTGGCCAGATGATCGAAGTGGATTATAACTCAGATCTAAAAGTTTAAGTTCGGGGGGAAACTGATCCAAATTACTCAAACACTCGAAATCTATATTACATTCATGTAAACATAATTCCTGCAAAGATGACAATCTAGAAATACAGCCACTTAATATTCTTCCTCTTCCATAGATTTGTCCACCGGACATATGTAATACCTGCAGGTTCTTTTGATATTTCAGAGCTTTTAGCAGCAACAGGAATTCTGCCTTGTTGATATCTTTATTTTTTAGTCGCAGAACAGATGTATTCTCGCATGACTTTAAATATTTCAATACGAATTCACGGACGTCTGAAAGCATACAAAATTATACAGAGTTGGAATAATGTTAAAAATATTCTTTGAGAATAATTACATATGTTAATAGACTATTGTGCAGTAGTGCTATATAAAATTTGAAAAAACAACACATTTTTGGTTTACATATAATAATAAATATTTCCGACAATTAAATATCCTTTACTTGTTGTTACAGTATAGACTGAATTAAAACAGAATGTTAGTTGTCGTAGCGTCAAAGTCTGAAGTAATGAATTTCACCATTCGTGGAATCGTAATGATAATTCCTTGAGTAGTTGGTTAATCAATACGACCGTTTTCGACCGACGGAGAACTTAAGTTGAGGAGCTTGCCGGATGAAACTCTGCTCAAATTCGCCATGGTATGCGGTGATACGAATAGCAAACTGTGAACGAAAGTGACGATATGATCACAAACGACAGATCATATCATGAACGATATTTGAAAACGAATGGTCTCGAACAATCGACCTGTCGAACAAGGTGGACGTAGTCACGGACCGGACATCCCGCTTGTTGAATTTTTGTGATATTTCAGCAAGCGCCTTTTTCGGATTTCTGGGCAGTGCAAAAATGTTAATTGGTTACATTTTCCTCTGGGAGGAGTGACCACTTTCCTGGGACTTCCCACGCGATGGTCCCTGTGGAGGTGGAATCTCACCCTGCACGATAACGTTGTGGAGGGAAGACAACCAGATGTGCCCAAAGATCCTTGTCCGCCCGATCGGCAGAATTTCTCGTCGAGGCGTCGTGCTTAATAAAACAATGTTTCTTCTAACAAATAGGGCTTGTAGTATAAATATTAACCCTTTCGGTACAAACGCCGGACATATCCGGTACTCGTACCGAAGGGGATAATAATTATTGGAGGATCGGGAATTTCTTTTGGTATTTAGATACAGTACTATATCTAAGAGAGACAGATTAATAATCATAATAAGCTTAAAAAGCCATAACAATAAAAATGTGGTCACATGAATAATTAACCCAATAATATAAACAATTATTGATTTTAATTTGTTACACCACTCCCCAAAATCTGGAAAAATTACATATTAGTATTTCTGGCGTGATGCAAATACTGTAAAAATATAAAAGTGGTATTTTCATATTTTCAATAACAAATTAATGTTTTTCAACTTCTTAAAAATTGTTTTGACAATGGAAAATCTGAAAAAATTCATAAGTATGCACGCCATTGGGTATAATATCTGTGATTTTGTTCATCATTGTCTATGCAGTCAAACAAGAGAAATTGGGCAGAAACTAAAATACGTTTTACATTGTAACTACCTCTATAGTAGGGTTAGCGGTTTTATACTTTGCAGGAAGGGGATTTTTTTTAGAGATCTATCGAATGGTATACCCCAAGATCAATTAGCTTTGGGGGCACTTTTTCCATCCTTATCCGGCTGGACCCTTTACACGTAGAACATTTAATACGAAAAATTAACAATAAAGTACAAAATTCTAATGTAGGGTGAACGTTTTGGAATGCATGGTCTGTGTGTAACTGTTTGTAAGGATCTGTCTGGTGACTGTTTGGGCGACGTGTGAATGTTAGGCGTGAAACCCTAGTGTGACTGTAGAACGTATGATTGCATAAACAAGAGTGAATCGTGAAAGAATGCCGAGTGCTATCCGAAATCGTGGTGCGGGTGTATCCGAGGAAAAGGGCAACACTGTATGAATGAGAGTGGATATAAGTGAGTGAGATTGGAGAGTTAGTTTAGTTTTTTGAGTAAGAGCCTAGAGAGAAGCGTATACTGTGTTAGAGTAAGTAAAGTATTACCTGTACTGTTTATTATTAATAATTAATAAACCATTATTTACGAAAACCCAGTTGACATTTACTACACTGATATACTGTTTAAACAAATTTTTTGCAATTATTTTTTATACCACTGCATTCGGTATCTCAAGATGCACAAAAAAAACTGATAAATACAATCAGTTCGAGGAGTTGAGCGCACGATACGCGGGGACCGGCGAGGGATCCTGAATTCGGGTGCACTCCGACGAACGACACCGTCGCGCTAGAACAGTCCCCCCGAAACCTCGCTAAATAAAGGCAACAGCTATCGCTAAAGTGTTCGATAATAAAAACCACCACCTATTACCAAATGGACAATTGCCGATATAAAAAATACGTGTAAAATATTTTTTCGAGAATTATCTACCATATAATTTTCATCAAAATCAGCGTCTCCGGGTTCGGTATGTTCCCTCGTAAGGTATGCATAATTTGTTAATTGTAATAGCAGATCCATAAATACATTTTTATAGTTTACTAGTATACAGTCGTAGATTCATTCACCACCAACGTTATTTTTTTAAAATTACTACCTAGCTTTTATAAGGAATAAATAATTACCGGTATCGGAAGAGCGGCAAATGGTTTCGTATCGGTCGACGATAGAAGGTACCTTCATTTCTATTATTTCACATCTTAAATTTTTCACAGATTCTTCTTTCATTAAAATCTCTTCTATACTGTCGGATTGAATCATGATACCGTTCATCGCTGTTAAATTGAATTTTGCTTCACATCCGGTTTCCAGGTAAAATTTCTTTTCAATGTCATATAGAATTTCTTCCATCAACGTCTTTCTTTTATTCGAAAGATTTATTTCGACATTAAACAAATTTTCTTCAACGAAAATATTTAAAGTATTTACTTGTATTGGATGATCAGCCACTTCAGAGTTAAGCTCTTGCACATACGTTGGTGAAGGTGTACGAGACTCTTTTGTAAACCCGCTTGTAAATAAAGACACTTGTTTCTTTTTTTGTGATGCTTTATGTCCGTTTATGAGATTGATCGCCTCACTTTCACTATTGTCGAAACGATCCTCCCTTGCTAAGTTGTGTTCTTCCATACTAATTGTAATGTCATCTCTTACTTCAACTTTTTGACGTTTTTTACTCTTTTCATTATTTGCATGAGTATCACTAGATTTCCTTTTTGTGACTCCATTGCAATTATCAACATAACTTCTATTTCTACTGTTACTACTACCAACATCATCCTCTAACCAGTCATCAACGAAATCATTCTGACTATCTAAAAATGGGCAAACATATCGAGTATGACTTTGACGTGGTGTCATTCTAGTCAAGTCATTCTTCGGTTTCAAATTAGCTATAGTTCTTCTATAATCCTCAGCAGCAGAAATGCTTTCAACACATTCGTCTGCGTATGCTTTTTCACTTATATCAATCGGAGAGTCACTTTGCTGTATCGTACTCCTTGTTGTGCTGGGTGGAAGCGCAGTGCATAACTTTTTATATATTTCATCAAACTCTGCTTGATCTGTGGAGGACAAATCAGTAACACGATCTTTCCATTGCATTAAGCAATCTAACGCTGTATGACCTTCGGTAGTTTTAAGCGTGACATCAGCACCGTATTTCATTAGAAGTAGCATAATCGAAAAGTTTCCGCAAGATGCCGCATCATGAAGGGGAGTAAGACCCTGACACGATGTACTGCCTGGATCGTTCACGTCTGCGCCATTTTTAAGTAGCAGCTCTGCTATGTCAATGTGTCCATGATTAGCTGCTTCATGAAGGGGAGTCCAACCAAAGTTATCTTTAACGTTTAACGGATGCCCGACCGATAACAGTCTGTTTACAGTTGTTATGTCCCCTTTGATACAGGCTACGTGCAGCAGTGTTTCGCCCTTTAAGTTTTTCTTGGTTGCCATTGATCTTTTTCTATTTCGCCTCAAAGCGAGTTTGACACTTTCCATAGCCTCCAATTTTTGTTTGACGTCAGACAAATCGTCTAAGCATATGTTTTCTCCAATATCAGTGCTTTCTGATTCATCCTCACTGTCTATACCAATTGACGATTCTTCTAATGCCATTAATTTTATCTCCAACGCGTTTGCTTCTTCTGTTCTATTTGATTTTTTTAAATAACTTAACTGATCTTTCATAATGCATGTTTTCAGAGAAATGTCACTACAGGTATTTGCATTATTCCAGGCTAAATCATAAATCTCCCGAATTTCTTCATCGGATGCGTTGACAGTTATAAGTAAATCAGCCAGAAACAAGGCAGACCTGCATACTTCTTGTGGATTTGTGCATAAATGAAGCTCCTTACGAGCAAAATGTAATGCATCGTCATATCGTCCAACATCCCTAAAAGTTTGCGCTAAACTTGTTAAAGCTGATCCAATACGATCGCTCTTTATTTCTTCTGCGCATGACAACATTCCCTTATAATATTCGATGGCTTTCTCGTGACAATATATGGCAACTGCAGCATCACCAAGGAGCTCGTAATTTTTAAGTCTCTTATCCAAACTGTCTTCCTCATTTAAAGCTTGCTCAGTTGTTTGCAATACTGCCACTAAAAAAAACACGATCAGTTTATTTACACATAAATTTGCTTCAAGTTTTGTATATAACATTTTTTCACATTATTACAAATAACGGAAATATTCAAGGTGGACAGAGATAGTGCTCCATCCTGAAGAGAGAAAGTCATCCTGAAGAAAATCAAAGGGGAGAAAATTGTAGTATAGAGAGATGGTTTACTTGCCAGATGATAGCGTTTCTAAATTTTTTGCATTCTTAATATTTTTATAGAAACAAAGATGTCTTTCATTTTCTTAAATGATATGCTACATATTTTTTTGCATTATATCAAAGCGAGCATTAAGACGAATGCAACGACGTAATACACGTGTGGGAGCTTGAGTGGGGCCCGTGGTATCAAAGACATGCGGTCTAAAGAAGTAGGGTGCGTTTCCTCTGGTTATGCGACAGAAATTATCGCGCAACATGATTTCCTATAACGTGAATTCGTCAGGAGGTTTACTCTTATATTTGTATACAAATTGTAAAGAGCAAATATAGTAGTATTGAAGTATGAAAACATTAAAAGAAATCGAATTTGCCTAGCCAAAAGAAAATAAATATGGGAAATATATATTTTTAATTTTTACTTTTCCAGCTTTTAATGTTATGACCATATTGCTTGAGACCAATTGTTTTAGGACGGCTCTGAACCACTGACAATGAGGCTACGATGTACATATCATATAGGAAAAATGACACCCAAAAGTGACAAGGGATTTCAATTCCAGCCCAGTAATTGCGAGCCCCAATCTTTCATTCTATCCATTCTTCACAGCCCTTTAAAATATTAAATTCAGGAATGCAGAAATATTAACGCATAGCATAATGGAATAATAATAATCAACAAAACACGGCGTAACAAAAAATAAAAGTATTACAAAGATGTTTTTGTAAAAAACATTCCTAGTAACATCCCATTATATATGACAAAATATGTATAAAGCAGTTAATCAAAGTGGCAGATTTAATTCAACAAGACTTCAAATTGATATAAGTTAGAACAATTTGATAATACAAATATTGACAAACATACCTATACGTAGATATTTTCTCACTCGAGATTTCATGTTTTCTGACAATTCTCTATTCACGTAAAGAGAAACTAATATCTTCCGAGCCTCGATCCATCTTTCCATTTTTAAAAGAGTTTTTGCCTTGGAGAGCAGTGCTTCTGCTTTTAAAGATGCATCTTCAATTTTAGCAGCTGCTTCAAAATGTTCTAATGATAATTCATGATTTTTTTGTCTTTCGTAAATTTCACCCAACGCAATTTGCGTTCTGTAGAAATCTGCTCGTATATTGTGCTCTTTGCACAATACTGCTGCTTTTATGATTAGGTCAATTGCTTGCTCATGTTTCTTTTCAGCGTCCAATACCAATCCCAAATTTAGAAATACTCGTGCACGCATTGTAATCTTCTCTCCCACTTCAATATTAGCACTATCTAATCTACAATTAATAGATTGAAAAATAGACAATATTATCTGATGTACAGTATTAGCCCAATAATAGTATGTAATTAATCAATTTGTTCAAGAAAGAAAACGATAAAAGCATCAATAAATAACCTTTTAAGAAACTTCATATGGATTAATATTAAAAATAAAATATTTGGTTTATGATTTCATACAAAAGTTCATTAGTTTAATTGTGCAAATAATTTTTTGAACAGAAATAAACATTTTATGTTTATTTTTCATTATAGACATGCAAATACCATAATGTTCCATATTTTTAAAAAAGTTTCCAGAAGTAATGTTATACTTAAAAGACTAGTATGTAAAGAAGTTAGTAACAATGACTTTTAATTCATTTTTCTTGTAATAATAAAAGAAGTTTCTCGAGAAGTCATATTCTATACATGAAACTTTTATTCTCATGTTTTTGCAAATCTAGTCCATATACAGATGTAAGAATGACGTATATTTGTTTTTCACAATAGAAGAGAATTCTCCCTAGAGTATTTTCTTTACATTAAATAAAATGACCTTATGAAAATCTTAGAATGGTTGCCTCAATCTTTCTTTTACCCAAAAAAATTTGTATGTAAAACATATATTACTGATCACAAAGATGTATACTCTCCAAATATGCCTTTCTTGCATTTTCTAAAGCATTATTTCTCTTTTCCATTTCCTCAGCTAAGCTTTCAGCCAAACAAAAATATGTCCTTCCCAATGTAGCAAAGGCACGTTGTTGTTCCAATAAATTTTTTATCTCCTTAGCTCCTTCTGATAATACCATTAATTTATTATGTGTTGTATTACAAAAATATAGTTTTATACTTTATATGAATATATAGATCATACCTAGATAATGGTTTTCATGTATTAACGCTTGCTCATAATTTCCAAGATTAACATAAACTTCTCCGATCATTCTGTGAGCCACAGCACTATTTAATTTATCATTTAATATATTACATGTCTCCAATTGTTCCGTATATTCTTCTAAAGCATTGTACATTTCCCCCATTTCAAAATATATATCTCCAATCTCCTTTGTGACATCACATAATTGTTGTAGATTTCCATCCTGTTTAGCACGCTGTTTCCTTATAATTAATCCTGTTAATAATAATTATTAAGAAACACATGAATATTAAATTTTCACATATATCAAAGTTACATATATATAAGTTATATACAAATACATCCATTATATTGCGAACTATATATAATAAATATTAGTAAATGTATTTAAAATGTACAAGTTCCTTTTATTTCAAAAACTGATAAAACTTTCCGGTAGACCATATATGTTAAAGCATTCACGACCGCAAACGTGTTAAAAAACCTATGCAAGCAAAGCTAATCATATAAAATGTCTATAAAAAATATATAATTGTGATGTAACTTACTGCTCAAACTCATCTTATAACACTAAACTTTACTTCAGGATATCAACAGTTATTAGCTTCTTAGCTTAAAACATCGGTAGATTTTGATGGAGTAAATTCACAAGCACATATTAACCAATGTTTATCATGCAAAGGCTGCACGATTTCGCGCGCTAATGCGTAGCCGGACAAACCCCACGCGTCCCCCGTGCGAGAGTGGGGGATCGTAGTTTCCACAGGTGTCTATTGTAGCGACCGGTGGAAATAGTGGTACCACCACCAAAGTATTATATTTCCTTTTTCCCTATGTCCGTAGACAGTGCCACAGTGCTAGTGTTATCCTTTCCCACTATTTATATTGATTGCGATCCACAGCGACCGTGTACGATAGTCCGAGCGCGCGTAAATTAAAAGATGGCCACCACCATTCTTAAATAATCATTTGAAGGCAAATAAAGAAAACGACGGGATAGTGGGGAAGGACATATAAATAAGAAGCGCCGTGTCGGCGCAAGCAGCGGTAGTGGTCAGTTAGTTAGTTGGGAGAGTAGAGTTACGTGTAATGTAGTAGAGTTCAAGCTAGTAACAGTTACGAGTTCTTATTAGCCTTACAATTAGTTCTACAGTCTATTTTGTACATCATCGAACGACGTCTCCAGAAACGACTCTAACAATGGAACATCCCGGGGTGACAATCACCGACTTTGATCAAAATCACGTATAATGTAGTTCTCATAAAAATATTTGATACTTATCGGGATTGATACTTAAGGGGATGAAAACCGACCCCAAAGTTAGCGTTATAAAGTATCTTTCGGTGAATATTGCGGAAATTAAGAGAAATAGAGTAATTTCGTAAATGAGGAAATTTGTGCCCTTTTATGACGAATTAAACAGTACAAATTATTTTTCCAAAATCTCAATTTGTTTAAACAATATGTGAAAAAGCACGTTTTGTTAGTTATTCCACTTTAATGCCAATGATTTTTCTTGAGTATTTATTTATAGGAACTATATATCCATTAGAAAATTAAGGATATATTGGAATTTTGATTTGTTCATCACAAAACAAGTTATTACACTTCTGATGGTATCGTTCAACGCTCGATTGATTGCCGATAAAGAAATAGGTATCAAATATTTTTATGAGAACTACATTATACGTGAGTTTCATTAAAATCGGTGATTGCCACCTCGGAATGTTCCCTTATAAGTATATTCCAATTCCAAGCTCCTAGAGACCCAATTCTGATTCGTATAAATTCTATTTCCAAACCAAGACTCAATTCAGAATCTTAGGAAGTCCCTTCTAATTCCATGTAATGCAACTTCATATATATCTTAGGAAAGTTTTCTTAACCAGTATTTTAATTAGGTTATTTTTAGTATTACCTTTACTTACTTTTAAGTTTCTTTTGTAACACTGTACTCACAAGGGAAGTTCGGGAACTAGTACACTCCGATTTTCATGAAACTTTGCATAAATATTTATTAGAGATATCTGAAAGATAGCTGGAATTCGTTCGTGCCCGTTTTTAATTTTGTGGGAGATATCAAGGGAGGCCCCTGCTTAAGGGTGGTCTTGTCTACCCCTGCATGTCCTGCCCATCCTGCCTCTGTCATATCCGTCCTACCTGTCCTGCTCGTCGTGCCCAAAAAAGTGTTTTTTTCAAAAACAATTTCTAAGAGAATTAACATCGAGAACGTGGGCTCATATGATTTTGACATACAGTAAAATCTGGATAAATGCGACACAGTTCGGGGCTCAAACGCTTCTCTTATGAAGTAGCGGTTTCGAATCCTTGTTTACATTACGGTTCCAGCCAAGCGCAAACTAAGAAAAGGAGAGACAGTAGAAGAGACAGAGAGGTCCAAGCTATAGGGGGAGTGGCCCGAACGTATCGGTGAGGCAATACTAATTGGAGGATCGGCCGTTTTCATTTTCGAACTTTTTTTTTTGATACCTTTGCTAACGTATTTGTGAGATTTTTCTGATTAAGATGATACCAAGCACGACATAGTTTGAATTATATTTACTAATATTCAATACATTTGCTTACTATTTACATAATTTAACACTAAAGCTACCGGCGTTAAATCTGTTATATTTAAATATATTAAATAAGTATTTTGAAAACAGGGGCATTCAGAGGTGGAAAAGATGATCGATTCGGTAATTTATGTTTTATAAGATGGCCGCAGAATATATATTCTATGACTCTTCTATAAACTTGGAGAATTTTTGGAAAAAATTGTGTACCAGTCATTTTGACTGGTTTGGTAGTTCTAGTGTTAAACAAATCGTGTTTGGTATCATTTTAATCAGAAAAATCTCAGAAACGCATTAGAAAAAGTTACATTCAGAAAAATTAATAAATAAGAAAGTTTATTCTTGTATTAGCAATGCCTCGCTTTGTTTGTTTGGTCTCTGTCTCTTCCACTGTCTGTCCTTTTCTAAGTTCGAGCTCGGCTGGAGCCGAATATAAACACAGATTCGATACCTCTACTTCATAAGAGTAACATTTGGTCGCGACCTTTGCGTTTAAGCCTTGCGAAGGTGTCGATAGTATGCTGCATTTATCCAGCCGGGTGTGGATTCAGTGTTTTCATGTGGCTCCAGCTGAACGCGATTTCTAAGAGCGACATTCGGTCACGACCTGAGTATTTAAGCCTTGCGAATGGGTCGATTATGCTGCATTTATCCGGCCGACATGTTGCATTTAGCCAATCGGCGTGATAACTCGCGGGTATCGTGAAAGTCATTTGAAGGTCTTTGAGCTTGTAAGGTAAAGTGTGGTTACTCAAATTAAAAGCTTACTCGTATTTTGACGAAATTCCAAATGTACTCCGTAAAATATAAGCTTTTGACCTATGAGCCCGTAGGTGTTGAGCTTTCGAGCCATTTTTCAGAGTATTTGCGAAATTTTGTCAAAATCCGAATGAGCTTTTGGTTTGAGCAACCACGCTTGAGCTTGCAAGAACAGCTTTTGACCTTCAAAAGACCTTCGAGATGTCCGAGAGTTATCGGCCGCGGCGTAACGAGAATGTGACTTTGCTCAAATACGATTGGAGTTATGACAAAATCATGTCAGCCCAAGTTCTCGACGTTAATTTTTTCGGAAATTGTATTTGAGAAAGCGCTTTGGGTATGACAGAGGCTGGATGGGCAAGACAGGCAAGAGATAGGGAAGAGTGGCAGGATAAGTAGCAGACGGGTAGGACCTACCTTATAGATGACCTTTCTTGATACCTTTCTTAACACTAGATTTACGGGCGTGAAATCGTCTACATTGCAATATATATTAAATAAGGACTTTGGGAAAAGAGGGATCAAACGGCAAAGATGGTAATTCGTTAAGTCATTATTGTATTATAAAATACATGTGAAATATCTACTGTCCAGCTTCTCTCTAAATTGAAGAAATATTTATAAAACAAGTAGGAACCCGTCAATTTGACGGCTTCCGTAAATCTAGTGTTAAAGTTGAAAACGGGCACGAACAAGTTCCAGCTATCTTCTTACATATGTCTAATAAATATTTATGCAAAGTTTCATCAAAATCGGAGTGCGTCAATTCCCGAACTTCCCTTCTCCGTCATTATTTTTAACACAAAACACTTTAATCCAGAAACCAGTTCCTACGAATTCCTCCGTCCTTCCAAACCATAACTTTTCCTACAAGATTCTAAATTTCCGTTTCTTCCTAATTCTCTTATTACCAATTATACTGTAGAGTAGTGAGACTAGATTCCCATCTTAACCAGTTACAGGTTTGCCACAGGTGGATGGTGAACAAGGGCGAGCAATTGCAATTCGGCCAACTTGTCTTTCTTCGATAACAAGGGCTGGCGCCACTGTTATGGCTCGTTGGAATAGTTCAAGATGTGCACTCTGGTTGCAACGGTATAGTCCGATCTGCGACTGTGAACACCAACCAGGGAATTTTTGTACGTCTTCTGTCAAAGCTTTCGATTATGCCCACCGAAAGTGATCGTGAGGTCAACGCATGTATACTGTTTATTTTATTCGATTGTAATTCTTATATCCTTTATTTTCGATGTAGTAAGATTTTGCTTCAACATGCCTATTACTTATCTTATTTTATATTATATTACTCACTTAAGACTAATCACAGTGTAGGGACGACGGTTTACGATCCGGTCTCGGCCATTGTTCGACTTCAGGCGGCCGACTCTGCGCTGGGCCCGTTAGCTATTTTTAGTTTAGCAAATTGATGCTTCGGGTCCCGCGGGTTTAGGGCCGTCTGCGGTGGACAAGGGCCGGGTCATGGGCCGTTGGTAAAGAGAAGTCCTATTGTCTAGGTGGGTGCTTTGCCTCGAGGCGGCTGGAGCCTTGAGGGGTGTCCATCAGATGTGGAATTTTCCATACCAAGACACCCCCATGGTTGCGGACGTCTCGAGGCAACCTTAATAATTTTTCGGAACCTGCCTAGACAAGGATAAAAGAATTTTCCCTTACTCTCGTTGTTCGAGAGCAGGGAGAGAAAAATTACATGAAAGAGTAGGGAGGACCGAGGGGTAGAAAAGGGCGACACGTGGTCGTTCCGGGATTCAGTGAGAGCGAACATAAGATTTGATTATATATAAAAACACAAAGTTTGTACATCGTGAAAAATAAATCACTACGTCTTGGTACAATAAAGAACACGATCTCTAAAACAGCGTTCATTTAATTAATAATTCATGTAATTTATCAGTCTGTTAAGACGAGGCTCGTATTCCACATGTTAGTTTGCGCGTTATATGTTACTACAATATTATTTACTTTAGTTTGCGCTAAACTGCCTTTCGCAATCAATTCGCTTAGTCTCATTTTCGCCCACTGTCAAAGTTGCTAATCTGTTAATTGTCCTTTAAAACACAGACCTTCAAGAAAAGACGGTGTACGCGATTTGTGCGTCGCGTTCAAAAGTGTAGAAAATTGATGATCGCGTCCGGGGGGTTTACCGTCTCGGCGGTCTTCGCCAACCATCGAATCAACGACAATCGTTTTTTGTTAACCGTTTGAGTGCCAAGGAGCGATTTTGCGCTTCTTCTGTTTCGCTCGGAAAGTGCCAGCGCTCTAGGCTGCGATGCCGACAACCGGCACACGCTCGGCAGAAGCCGATGCGCGACTATACGACTACCATTCCGTTTTAAATAAAAATAAAGTAATGAGACAGCTGATAAAAGGACGAATTTTAATTTCAATGTACCATTTGGATGCAAATGTTATTAAAATGTACAGAAACAAGAGCAGAAAACAGCGCAATAGCACTTCGTGGCATTTTTAATCGGAGAATAAGACAAGCGCCATCGCGCCGCTTGGCATTTTTGGATGGGGAATACGGCAAGCGTAAAAGCGCTCCTTCGCACTGTTGGACGGGGAAACAACAAAGATTCATGGCACTCAAACGGTTAAGATATTTCGCTGTCTTCTCGAGAGCGCATCTAACCACCACGTGGTTAACACACTTTCTTTGTAACCCAGAAATTCTTGGTCGCCGCGCAAGGCACCTCTTATAAATTTTCGAATTCAAAATAGACAATAAACAAAGATACAGTGATAACGTTTTCTTACGGCTGTGCCCGCGCTGTATTCCACTCTATGCTCGGATAACATTAATTCCCTAACAAATTGTATAGTTCCTTTCAGCTGTTTTACCTACGCAAAGAGGCCAATGCGATAAGCCAATAAAAAAGTTTGACCTTGTATTTTAACCATTTCCCGGATTTTACGATTGGTTTCATTCACAAATGTTCATCGATCAGAAGGTATAGAGCAACGCCAAGTAGTAAAAACATGTCTAATGTAATTGGTCTAATGTTTTTAGAATAACAAATATAATTTTGTATAAGTGTTTCCATATTAAGAATGAGAAGAATACGTGCTATATTAGAGCAAAGCTTGTTTTATTAAGCATAGTAATTATTTAAGACTTAGAAGAACGTATATACAAAAACCAAGCGCACTGTGCACATTTCTGGCGCGTGCTTCCGTTCAGTGACGGCACTTCAGCGGACTGCCAAAGCGAAAGGGTTAACTAAAAGTATCATAACACTGCTATTTTAATGACATCAAATTGAGTGTATACGTATTTTTAATTTTGAATTGTGCAGTCTATGTATAATATGTAAGTGGGTGGTGGGCACTACTGACACGTAATGGCTGGGAAAACTTTTCGAAATGTGTGGCTAAGCAACTAAAAACAAATGACTGCTTGTTAGCTGTTTTTTGAAGTATTAATAGCAAAATGGCTATTAAGAGGAGAGAAATAGAAATAGAAAGTTAATTATTAAATTGTATTGCGAAGGAAAGTCTCTTCGCAAAGTGAGTGAAATTGTTGGCAGACCACATTCCACAATTCATAAAATTGTAAATCGGTATCGGTACGAAGGGAGAGTTAGGAATAAACTTGGACGTGGAAGAAAGAAACTATTATCCGAAACAGATAACAGATTTATTTGTAGACAAATAAAAATAAATCCATCAAAGAATATGAAAACTTTAACAGCAGAGGTTTCTAAAAGAATTAACAAAAATGTATCCGTAGAAACAGTTCGAAGAACTTTGCATAAAGAAGGGTATCACGGTGGAGTTGCGAGAAAAAAACCTTACATTTCAAAAGTTGATAGAGAAAAACGGTTACCTGCTCGCTAAAACGTATGTCAATTGTAACGAAAATTTTTAAAAACATGATAATTTTTTCTGACGAAACAAAAATTAATTTATTTGGACGCGACAGTAGGAAACAAATTGTGTGCCGAAGACCAAATACAGAACATCATGTTCGCAACACATATCCCATGATAAAGCACGGTGGTGGTTCAGTAATGTTATGGGGATGTATAGGAACAAGAGGTACCGAACAAAGGACAAAATGAAATATTTAAATATCTTAAAAAAAAATTTTAAACAATCTACACAAAAATTAGAAATGCCAAGATCCGAAACATTTTTCGTATTTAGTGCAGGAATGGTTGTTGTACAATGTACCGAAATTATTGAAAACTCCGCCCCAATCACCGGAGCTTAATCCAATTGAGCATGTGTGGGTCGAATTAAAATCAAAAGCTTCAAATTATAATTTTAAAAGTAAAGAAGAATTGAAATTAAAGGTACGTGAAGAATGGGACGACATTTCATCTTCATATGTGAAGAAATTAATCGAATCTATGCCATCGCGGTTGCAGGCTGCGCAAAGGACTATTCAACGAAATATTAATATGTTAATATTCATCAGTTTAAGTTACGTACATGTTAATGTACACTCAATTTTCTGTCACTAAAATAGTAGTATTTTTATACTTTCAGTTAAATATATATGTGTAAATAATTAATGATACAATTTTTTTTAAATGTTATTCAAACTATATGAACAAATATAATATTACGTTATCACACCAAAATATGTATGCTTTCATTACCTTTCTCGCCATTTCTTATTACCACCGTAGGTGCACACTCAATTTTGTGAGTAACTCTGTGTGTGTGTGTGTGTGTGCGCGCGCGTGTGCGTGTATGTTGTCGGGGTCATATCATTCAGTCATTGAAATCGGTGAGGTGGACGCTCATATGCATAATTACTACAAAATATTTTCGTAATTTATTTTTTAACGCAGTTTTTCACCAATGATTCAACGGCAAAGGGCATCGATACAGTGGAATAGGCCTACAGAGAATACCAATTGCAAAAAAGAGCGCATTGGTACAGTACCCCATGGTTAATGTGGAAACCTATTAACACTTTGCTAGCGGGAGACTAGACAGGATTGTAAGGTATATCGCCAAGGCGGCCGCGACTGCAACAATGGATATTTGCGTTGAAATTAATTTACAAATGCGCGTGCTAGAACTCAACGCTATATTTCGTCACGTAGTAGTCGAATTCGTCAAAACCATCGCCAGAAGTCTAAAAAATTAACATCTGTTAAAAGTATTTGATTTAAGGCATACCTAAGCATATTTTTTCAGTAATAATACTTTTGTTTTACCCTACACGCGACGTGATGCGATCTAAAACTGTTCTGCGACAAATAACCTTAGTCGATGTGCCACGCACATCTTTTTAATTTCCGTGATCGACGCGCCTGGCATGTCTTTCCAACGCGAGTGGTTAGATACGAACGTCGCCCCGATGTGCCACCACTCTCGTGCCAATAGGTTCGCGCCTGGCAAGTGAAAGTCAAAGCAATGAGCGAGCTCTCGAGAGCACGGGAAGGAGTAGCAGGCGGAGCTCTTCCAAGGACACATGCGGCGATCAAATAAGCGGCTTGCCTGGTATAAAGCAACGCTTGAGTTAGAAAATTTTACGATTTGTGACTTCTACTTGTATATATTCCGGGAACATAGAATTAGGTATATAATTATTTGGGTAAAGTTTATAGGATATCAATGCAAACATGTTGCAATGAGTGGGTGGAGGAGGTGATTCTATATGCGCCGATAAAAATAGCTCAAGAAAATAGAGTAACAAGTTTCCATTAAAAGTTTCGGTTTTTAGAAAAATGGGTTTCGAAATCATCACTTATGAAATTATTCAAATGAAATACAGAATAAAAGATACTAATAATATTGTACAACCTGATATTACGGGAGTAAGATAACATCAATGATTGGAAGCAAATTGTATTATAGTCCATGATTGAAAGTGTGATCTTTTCAATACTGTAGAAGACACAAGTTCGTTACTTCGTAGTCCCCTCCCACCCTTCCGCGTCGGGAAGTTTGTATCACAATATAATGTATTGTAATTGAAATATTCATTCGATTCGTTTGATTTCAAATTATTTGTACCTACAAAACTTTACCAAAATTCTACACATGTGGCACATAAAAATAAATTAAAAATCTACTGTATTGAAATAACGGTTGCATAATTTGAATTTTTGGATCAGTTAGAGTTTAATAGTGATTGCAACTGCGAAAAGTGTTACAAATCCATTGTTTTACTTTTAAGCATTAAAATATATTTTTTAATGTTGCAGCATCACTATAAATGGCCCTGATTCTAGAACATCTTCCATCTGCTAATTTTAACGAGAAATCTTATTTTAGGTCTCGTACCTTTCCTGGCGGAAACAGAAACATGCACAGAAGTCAAATTAAATGGTACAGTTGAGGAAAATATGTTATATAAAATATAAAATTTAAAGTATTTTAAAATTAGAGACCTAAAATAATCCACTGACCTTTGAGAATGAGGTCCCATGGCCATCTCAAGTTGGATCATCGACCGTGAGAAGTTCAGTCTCTCTGTTTCTCCCTGCCTTCACTTCCAACTTCTCCCACTTTGACGCTCTCTGGTTAGTGTCATATATTGTAATGACATACTTTGGACTGGTATTCTTTTTAGTCACGTTCCATGATACAGGGTTCAACGATCCATCCGAGAGTACGATTTGTCGGATACGGCAAGTAAGCACTGGTAGTAGGACACTAGGTTCGAAAAAGGTCTAGTGTGTTAGTATTACTCGATTTTCGTATAGACTAGTGACTTTTTTAATAGTGTCTGAAGTTAAACAGTAATAGATATTTGAAACATTTTATCAAATTTGGTTATGCCTTTCATAACTGAATCGTATACTGCGCGTTTTATATATTGATTGGCGCATTAAATTAATAGTTACGATTTTTGTATGGATCGTAAGTTCTGAGTATTTCACCGTTTGTCACGTTCCAAGAAATTTTGTCAAATACCAATTGCTACCGTTATACATCTAATAACTAAATAGTAATGCCCATCGCAAGATAAAATATAAAATAAGATCAAAATAATTTTTTACTTTTTAACCACACATTGTATACATATTGTAAATCTTGTTATAAAATACGAGAAACTACATTGCTCGAATGAATGATGACCTTGTATTTTTATATGCGTTTCGGATATCTTTACCAACAATTAAAGTAAAAGATGCGAATCAAATAAGAAACTGAATTAGGTTCAGTATCGTATTTAATTTATAAAAAATGAATTTTTAGTTGAAAACAACTCGTAACACATGCAGATACATATACGAACATGGCAGATTGAATGTAGCGGTACATCCAATTGAGAGAAAGTCAAGGAAAAATAAGTGAAAAGGAGGTTGTGTTCTGCTAAGAATGGAATGCATTAAAAGATATATGATAAGCCTTTTTTTGTCATGATACCGTAACTAATTTTATATACTTATATGAGATATTTAACGTATATCGTATACATATATCAATATATCAAATAAGTGTACTATATTATGGCGATATCAATGAACTTTGTATTATCGATATGATATTTTTCCGTGGATGTTTACAATCGTTTAATAATTCTCTTCCTGTAACAAAACTGACTGTACATTATTCGTATAACTTGCTGAAAACGAATCTGCACAAATAATTAGTTACTTCTTATAAAGTGAAACTAGAAAAATGATTACAATACAGCAATAACAAAAGAAAGGTGAGCGTTGCCATACATCTACATGTATTTCAAAATAATCACGGAATTGACATAATACAACGTACATATAATAATTACCTGAACAATCGCACTTTCTTGAATACTCGGCATATAGGCATATCTTTCAGAAAAAGGTAACGAATATATAAAAATCGTTGTGGGAAAATATTAATTTTTAACATCTATGAAGCGAATTAGACTCTGATATTATTATACCAATTAATTTTACATTCTATTTCTGTCTGAAGAAATCGATGACCTTTAATTGCGACTAATAATAAGTAGCAATCGATATACATATGCAGCCGTTCAAATGTCGAATCTGGAACATCCGAGCGGGCAGTCGCAATATGTTTTAATTTTGTCCGCTTTCAATGGTTTCCAAAATCGTTATTTTCTTCAGATATCGTTATAAATTTGACCGCTGTTATTAAAGAACCAGAAAGTATTGCATATAAAATATTCTGTATAATTGCAATTAATATACGGATAAAATATACAAAATTCTACGCATAACACATGTCAGCAAAACAAAATATTTATCGACATAAAGATATCGATAGATTATTTGACTTTTTAATTTTATTATCTTCTTTTAAGCTGACATTCCTAATATTTCCAAAATCAAATACATATATATTCGATAAATTTATTTTTGCATATACAAAAGTCAGAAAGACATTCTTAGCCTCAATTTAAATGAAAGGAAAGATACATAAAGTTTTTATGAAAGTCATATTATTCTGTAATAAAATTTGAATATTATATATGTAAACATCATACAAAAGTGACTCACAGATATTAATTTGTCTTTGCATGGAAGAAGATATATTTAGTAAAATATCTAATTTTCATGTGCAAATAACAAATGCCATGGTAAGTTAAAGATGTTATGTACAGTCTATGTTACAAGTTAATATAATTTAGACATTCAATTAAAAATTTTAAATTCAAAAGGGTAAACAATACCAATATTCCATATAACTTGAAATTAATACATTTCTTAAAATTTGTCAAGTATCTTATCTGAAAACTTGTATATTTGCATACATAATGTACATGAAAACTCCATACAACATATATATACGCAGTACACTAACTATTGTTATAGTTTATATTTTTGCTTCAATCTTTTAATGATCTAATTGTTAACAAGAACTTTTACAAGGGAGCAGAAATATGATCGAACTAAATTACATAAACTTATTTGATCGTAAACCATTTCGTTTTTCTAATATATCATCCTATTCGTTCCTATTCTTTCTCGTGAATCTATCATTTATACAGTACCACCCCCCCCCCCCTGCTTCAGCTTACCATAAATCCCATACAGAGAGAAATTAAGTACGCCAATTTTGGAAAATCGTTTCGTTTTCTTTACTATTAACAGGCTATACAGCGTTTATGGAGAGAAGCAGCTCGTCCGGTTTATCGACGAGTATCTCTGAACTTTTGGACAAGGTGAAAAAAGGAAAGGGTGGGGAGGTAATCCAGAAGAAACGCGGAAAGAAGTGGTAGGGCGAGGAGAGGACAAGGTAGAAGAGAATGACACTGGTCGTGTGTTACTCATTGTTTTGCCAAGAGTGGTGTGGTAGGGACGCAACGGTGTTAACTGCGTATTCACGAGCCTTCGAACAGGTAGTGGTAGTCGTTCTAATACATCAGATACTGTTGGCTGAGGAAGTGTCGAAGCAATAATAAAAGCAGTAGTATCAGCAGTAATAGTGGTACTAGTAGTAGTAGTAATAGTAGTAGTATCGGTGGTAGTAGTAGTAGTAGTAATAGTAGTAGTATCCATAGTAATAGCAGAAGTAGTAGTAATAGCAATAGTAGTACTATTGGTAGCAGGAGCAGTAGTAGTAGTAGTAAGAGGAGGAGGAGGAGGAGGGCGAGGAGTAGCGATAATATCCCTAGTAGTAACAGTAGTAGCGGGAATTGTAATTCTAGGAGTAGCACTAGCAGTAGCAGTAGTTGCAGCAGTAGCAGCACCAGCAGCAACTGCAGCTATAGTAGTAATAGTAGTAGTAACAATAGTGGTAGCAATAGTAGTAGTAGTAGTAATAATAATAGTAGTAGTAATGGTTGTACTAGTAGTAGTGTAGCAGTAGGAATGTTAGCGATGGTGGTGTGCGGATGACACACTTCGCGTTTCTTGTAAGTTCACAGTATCACGCACCACGCAGGTGAAATACACGTTCTTCTATTAGGCGCCGCAGTACTGTCACAAAATCGGTTTTCTTCAAATTGCGGATTTTTTCTCGCACACCGCTGCTGAATTGCTTCAATCTCTGACATGTTCCGCGAGAATCGGCCTCGATCTTCGGATTGTTTCGTGTGTACCAAGTGAAGATACCTCACGTGCCTTGCATCAATACGATTGAGTGGATCTTCGTCGAATTTTCAACAGTGTACTATCGCTGGAGACGAAAAACGGAACTTCGAAGGCACGCTTGATCGATCAGGTAAAATCCTTAGCGTTGATTGTCTTTCTAAATCATTTTTCTCATGGTTTAATTTTAACTTAATACAGTTGGAGGGTAAAGCAGTTATGTTTATTTATCACCTCTCGTAATTTGCTATTTGACTGTAGTTAAGATAATTATGTAAGTAAAAATAAAGATTCCATGACAAGATAAAAGTAAAAACTGAAAAGAGAGATAGATATAAATCATTGTTATATTATTTGAATTAATGGTTAGTATTAGAACGATGACGATTATCATACTTTTCTCCGTCAGAAAAAGAAATTTACAATTTTTTAAATGATTGTTTCAGTTATTCTACATTATCTCCTGACGAAATAATGTAATAATCTGATAATTATGTAGGTTTTCGTGTAACTTAGAGTATTTAAAAAATTAGGAACCGATTTTCACTGTACATTAACGTATCTATGACAATGTTTCTTTAATGAAAAATACATAGTAATGTTTCTATTCATACTCTTTTTTAACGTTTATTTATTTGTAAAATCTTTCATACAATATATTTGTTACCACATTCATCTACAATATATTACAGAAAATCAGTTTCTTGAAATGGATATCTAAATGAGTAGCTCGAAATCTTTTCTTCAGTATTTGAGATCGTCTGTTTAGATTATTAAAAACAATCAATTTTACTTAGTTATTTGGATTTTGTGAAATAGATTTCGACTAGATAAGAAACATTTAAAACGTCTTTGTTTTATTTTTGAGAAAGAAAAATCTTTTCTTAGAATATGAAGAAGAATGAAGTAATTGCCAAAACGTATCGAACGTGAAATAAGGGAAAAGTTAATCTGCAGTACACAACGTTTCGGAGTTGTACATGAAGGCAAATGAGGCTTTTTAAACACCAATAAGCCCCATTTATGTTTCATTAATTGCCGCCAGCATATTTCACGTATCCGATTTTAGTAATATCGTTTTGAACAAAAAAAAGTATATTATATCTTTAAAACAGTTAGGTATAGATAAAACATAATTTTGTCACATAGTAAAATGGAAGGATGCTGCATATTCTACATTCTGGCATTAGGATTTACGTATACCATATGTATCGCATAACTGGAAACGGTCAAATATCTGACGAAGGATAAAAGTTATAAAAAAAAGGAAGACATCATATGGTGGAAGTCGTTCTTCCGCAGGTTAAGTAGTGGAGAGAATTCCAAGATCAACTTCAACTTTTTAAATGGAACAGGCTAATTTTTAGTGTATTAGGCGGTTTACCTGAGCATTTTCAATAAAAAGAAATTAACCTACTAATATCGAGAAAAAAACTATTAATTTCGGATATACTTTTATATAACTTTTCGGGCGCTGACAGTATGACACTCGCCTGTCTTTGGTTTTAATTCCATGGAACGTCTTTCGTAAGTAGAAACATAAACACAAACTACACTTTTATGGAATATTTACACCGTATTTGAATGCAAATCTGCTACTTACAAGACATACCAATAATGTCTAGTCAATTCATTTTCAAAACATTTTTCCGACCTATTTCCGTCTACTGATTTCTACTATCCAAGTTTCAGCTGTTTGAGATCGTATGTTTGTCTTCTCAGAATATTTGTAACGACATGCATTAACAAGTTTATAGTAATATATGGATTGTAGGATATATTGTAGGATATTTGGAGTAAAGTTGGATAATGTGAACTCGTTTTTTAGGAGAACATACAGGAGCGATTCGAATTCTTTACTTCTAAAGATGGAATAAAAGTTATCTATGTCGAAGTAGCATATTAAATTTATAAAATAAATTAGAATTCTGACATCTATGTTCAAAAAATACACAGACGATCACAAAAAAAGCACATGAAACACATGAACAGTCTTAGTCTTTAATATGCTAATACGTAATATGTAAAAGATCGTAGACGTATTGCTACATAAAAAATGAAGAGAATATCGAAAAATTGTAAAAGCTAATATTAGTGGTATAGAATGTTGATACGAATACTTCCGGAACGGCTTGAACAATTGTATAAGCATCGACGCATAACGGTTTACCTATACACATGAATCATCGTGGATGGACTCTGTTTAACGGTACAAAGTAAGTTTATGACTTCATAGCGATATGGTAAATGCATAATCAGTGTCGCGTAATTTATAATTCCTTAAAGCTCATTTTTCCAAAATTACCGTTATTTCCGTAGATTTATGTGTGAAAACTGTAGCAACTTTTTTTCGGGGTAATTACACAGATGATAGTCCGTCCCACCGATTTCGATAATTTTTGGATATGTTGTCTGGATCATGATCCTAAGCAACTTTTTCCTATACATGTAACCCCCGCATGGCTTCAGTTTTCGAGATATCGGCAAAAAACTTTGGCTACTTCTGCATTGAACTTTCCCTATACGTGTAGGTCCGTGGTAACGTGTGCGTCAGCACGATGCGATCGCTTTTCTACTGTTTCTGCGGCGCCCGAATCAGAAACTTTATACCGGGTGGACTCTTGGAAAAGCTACCTGATCAGAATATGTGACAAATATGATTCCAATGCTTATTGTTCGTCGGGTCGCCTAGCGGCGACCCTCGCGAACGATTACCCCAAACTAACAATAATTTATCTTCTCGTTACAAACACCTTTATTAATCAGTATTGGTTTGGGGTAGTTTTTACAGAGGGTCGCCGTCAGGCGGCCCGACTAAGCATTGGAATTATATTTATCGCACATTCTTATGAGGTAGCTTTCTGACGAGTTCACCTGGTATAAAGTTTCTGATTCGGGCGCCGCAGGAACAGTATAAAAGCGATTGCATCGTGCTGGCGCACATGTCATCACGGACGTGCATGTATAGGGAGAATTCAATGCGAAGGAGCAAAAGTTTTTTGCCGATATCTCGAAAACTAAAGCTGAGCGGTGGTTATATGTATAGGAAGAAGTTGCTTAGAATTATGATCCAGACAACATATCCAAAAATTATCGAAATCGGTGGGACGGACCATCATCTGTATAATTACCACGAAAACAAATTAAAGGAATTTATGGTTAAGAAAAATACTTCATGCAAAACTAAAAATCGGGGGAGTAAATAGAAAGTCGTGTCACGCTATAGTTAAAAATTTGTTACTTTTGTGGTACTCGCTGGTACGATTGCTCAGGTGAAACACGACGAAAGCGGAAGTGTCCGGAAGGTTGTATCGTGTCATGTCATATTACGCTCATAGGTAAAACCATGTGTGAAACCATAGGTGAAATACCGTTTCCGCTCAAAACAAGCCGGGCTTGCATGAAGGAAGTCTGAATATGTGAACACTACGTACACATGTGTATGATAACACTATTATAGACTGTAGTAGCATTATTTTTACTAACAAAATAACAATGATGACAAGGTATCTACAACGGCTGTCATTTGAAATCATGCATTCTTACGCTCACTAGATTTACCTTGGAAAATTCTAAATTTGAACTTTTAACAAGCTATGTAGCAACAAGTTCTTTGCTACCTAAAAAGTTTGTATTGAGTCGTTATGTGCGTACAGCTTAAAAGTGTTTAAAATTTCTACATTTGTTTCGTGTAGTTATCTAATATATTTAAACAATCGCATTCATTAATATTTTCCTCTGCAAATACTACAAAAAAATGAAATTGAAGTCTCTTCTCAAATATTCTTTCGGAAATAGTATTCGCTTCCTCCTCTTTTCGACGGCTGACATACTGCTTATTTTCATCTATTCATCCATGAAAATAGATTTATTTAAATACCTTTTAACTTCGACACCCAACTTTCGAGCAAACAACTGCGGATCATATTTAACAATTATATTAAGGTTCTATTGAAAGGTTTAGGATTATATCCGATATGCTTTTCAAGTTATTTCATAACCGATTAAGTCCTCTATGCCACTTAATAATAGAGTGTATTCTTTATTTACTTATTCCAATTAATTAATTCAATTATTCCTCCGTAAATTGTTCCATTATTCTAATGATTAATAAATAATTGACTGACGTACTAAAATTGTGGCCTACCTTATTTGTGTATCGTGTTTAATTAATTCACGCTAAACTCTCAATAACATATACCTGCTAAGAGACATTGAAATAACATGCAACTAAAGGACAGCCAACTGTTGGATATAAAAAATTCGGGTAATTATAAAGAAAAGGACCCACACCACCGATTTTAAATTTTTTTATAATAATTATACAGATGATGGTTCGTCCCACCGATGTCAATGATTTTTGGATATATGTGAGGATTATGTTTCTAAGCAACTTTTTCCTATGCATGTAACCCCCGCTCGGTTATATTTTTCGAGATATTGGCAAAAAACTTTTCCTACTTCTGTATTGAATTTTGCCTATAAATGCACCACCGTGGCAACGTGTGTGTCAGCACGATATGCTCGCTTACTGTTTCTGCAGCGGCCAGTAACAAGACTTTATAACGGATGAAATCGTCTGTTTTTGAAAAACATCAGTTTCTCTAAAAACGATGGATTTCGGTAAAGAAGCTGGTATTAGGTGAAAATTAAAAACGGTAAACAGTTCTTCCTTGTCTTAAAAAATAGAGGACTGCTTCCTGAGTATAGAGTTGTGAGCAGTTATAATATTCCGTACTTTTTAATGGTAGTAAATAACTGCCAAAGTTTGAAAACGAGCGGATGCGAGAACACTGTACACACTAACTTTGCATTTTCACGTAAAGTACTATTGCTAGCAGAAATTTACTGTACAGTATTGAATTCTGTGGGCATTCCTGAAGAAAAAACTATCGGCGAAAAATGTCATAACTGTTTCCGTTTTGACACAATTGAACAAAACATCCATCAACAACGTATGCCGAGCGTTTTCCCGCTCCGACGCGCAGTAGTCGATTTCGCTGAAATCCTGGCTGAAAGTCCAAAAACTTTTTTATTGATAATTGAATTCTGACAATTGCATTTCATTTACGACATCTCAGATCATATGTGTTCACTAACACAACTTTGATTATACACAATATTCTGAGATATATACGATCTCAAAATTAATACATTTATGACGTGATGTTTCCGCACCGGAACTAAAATGATGTTTTTGATCTACTGTAAACGTGTGATCCCTTTATTTCTCTATTGGTACCTATCTGACATGCTTTAAATTTTAAAATATGCCGTTTTCATTTTTTTATTTAACAATTTACAACTGTTATGATGAAAATATGAGACCCATACATTTCTTCGCCTTTCCTAAGGAAATAGTTAAAAGATTGGTTTAGATTGGCGTTACTTTTTTTTAAGATACAGTGTGAAGCTTTCTGAACCAAAGTTGAGCGGTTCCAGCTGCTACTTTCTGCTATCCTTCAAGTTATTAACAATTGTTAATAACTTGCGCCGCCTACCCCCACCATATCGGTCCTGGACACTTGACATCGACTAATGACAACCGAAAACGAAATACTTCTTTCGCCGTTCCCATGACGACGCAACGAATGTGCGACTTTATCGGCCAGTCACGCGTTAAAATCGAAAATGACGTCAGAACGAGGGTTGTCTCTATCCATCAGGCGAATCAGAACAAACCAGAGGCCAGAGGACTTCTTTCTCTTTTGCCGGGTATAGCTGGTAAAGATATCATCGGCAAAAACGAAAGACTCCACCCGGTATGAGGTACGGGGTAAGAGGAGATTGTCGCTCGTATCGCCTATCCCCGCAATATCGTCCCTGGAAATCTGAGATCGACTAATGACAATCGAAAACGCAACACTTCTTTCGTCGTTCCCATCGCGACGCAACGAATGAGCGGCTTTATCCGCCAGTCACGTGTTAGAATCAAGAATGACGTCAGAACGAGGGATGTCTCTATCCCTCAGGCGAATCAGAACAAACCAGATGCCAAAGACAATCTTACGTTTTAGCGGACTGTAGTGAAATCTCGCAGTATGAGGTACGAGGCAAGGGGAGACTGTCGCTCGCACTGCCTATCCCCATCATATCGGCCCTGGAAATCTGAAACCGATCGATGACAATCGAAAACGCACTACTTCTTTCGTCGTTCACACGACGACGTAACGAATGTGTGGCTCTGTCGGCCAATAACGCGTTAGAATCAGAAATGACGTCAGAGCGAAGTATGTATGTGTCTATCCGCCAGGCGAATCAAAACAAACCACAGGCCAGAGGACATCAGTATTTCTGCCAACTATATCTGCGTCCTTAGCAACGGATGAATTAAGATTTAAGATGAAAAATATTTTCTCCGATGCAAATTCTCCTCAAAAAAGCCTTAACAGGATTGGCACTAATTTATGCAATATCGACTACGGAAAAGAAGTGTAATAAAAGAAAGTGTAAAAAACTTTCGCCGCATAACACGAGTAGTTAAAAATGACCGACTTTTAATATACATATGTAGGATCGTGGAAAAGGAAAGAGAGACGCCTGGTAACCCATCTAAGCGACGTACTCCGGCCGGCGTTGCTGAGCGTCGATGATCGCTTGGGTCGGCGCGGAACCATTGCGCCAGCGACCTCTCCCTGGTGTCAATTCCTATTCACGTCCTCTTAAAGTTCTTTATTAGGAGGGCACCGCCCCGATCCCACACATATTTGCTCCGTTCAGGAAGCAGAAAGCGCGCTTTCGGGAAATCCGACGGTAACGGTTCCGTTAATCCTTACAATGAGTTATTTTATGTATCCGGTTATTTTAACTTGCGTCGTTCCATGCCCATTGGAATCCGTGCTGGATTTCAATAACTAGTGACAAATCAGCGCTCAGAAAGCAATTAAGTTGTTACATGTGCATGAAAAAGTTTTATGGAAAAATAAAAAAAGATGTCTACCTTTTCCTTCAGACAGATTTAATTTAAATATGTTAAAGGAAAAGAAGATATTGTATCAATGTAAGGGACGTAATTTGGATAACGCTTCTCGCGGGTCTTTCTAAGTGGACGCGTGAGGTAGTTTCGCGGCGAGTGGAAGCAATGAATGAATAGTTGAGTCATTTCCATTTTCGGTTATTGTACTGTAATAAACCTTGCTGTACAAACTATGAAAATCTTAATGGAATAGCAAGTGAGTATGTTTGACGGTATGATTACGACTTCGGTGATTGACAGGTAGCTGGTTTGGAGACTGAAACGTGACTGTTTGAAAGTTGGAAGTTGTCTGACTTTTCCGAAAAGGGAAGAGTTCTTCGCACGCGAATGTCTGCCTCCACTGTCCGATTACGTGCCCAAGAAAACTGAGCGCGCTACCGGAAATGACGGCGTGTCTTCACAGATGAAATACTTTATTAATATTTTGCGGGAGCGCTCGAACGTTTTGGCGGGATGTCGTTGAACGCTCCTCGGACCGGCGGAAGGGACAGGGATCTTGGCCACACAGTGCGTGGGCCCGATACCTTTCTGGTTGGGGACCGAGGGTGGTCGTAGAGGATAGTTCTTTGGCGCAGGCGAAGGTTTACGATACAGCTATTTCTATTGAGGAAGAGCGAAGTGACAGTACTAAACTTAATCATAAGATTCGCACTCCCCTCGGTTCTTAAAGACCTGGCAAGCACAGTTAATGTTGATGTTAACCCTTCCGGTACGGGAGTGCACTCCGCCGGAGAGCTGCCACTGAACGCGACACTGCACCAAAATTAATCTACATATTTCAACAAAGATTTTTTATTACAACACTTTCTTATCGTACAAATATTCTACTGTCGAATAAAAAAAACAGAACCTCATCTCGACGGTCAAAATGTACTTTGAGTTTGATTAATTCAATACGGGCCAATCTAATCAACAGATACTTTACAGATACGGTATAATTCGATGTCGATAATAGTCGGCGCTCGTACACACAGTTCGTCGCATGGATGCTGACTATAGTCGACGCCCGTAACGAAAGGGTAAATGTTAATGTTAAAATGCCTCGCAAATAGCCTTGTCGCTCATACCGTAAGCCTGTTGTTTACGCGGAACTGGACATGTGCATGCCAGGGAAATTCTCACCTTTTGTTAGCGAAAATATTAGAGATTGGACATCAGAACGGAGGAAAATAGAGACTGACGGGACCTACGACTCCGTGAGCCTCGAATTCTACGATTTCCTGGATATGCATTGTCTGTAACAGAAAGATTGTGCACTAAAACATTACATAAATTAGATAAAATGTGACATTTGAATCGGCTTTGTATTTTAATTTCAATAGGCAGACCCCTCCCTCATTGACACTTATTAGTATATGTAACACAGCTTTGAATGTGTTAAATGTAATGATTTTGGTAGGTAGATCATGACACATTTTTAAGAATACAAGTCGATCACATTAACCCCTTGACCTATAATAACGAGTGACACTCGTGATGAGGTAAATGGAATAGGAAATTTTCAAGTTCTGCAAAACTTATGAAATTGGAAATATTAATGGGACGCGACGAGATAATATTGTTTTTATAATATTAATATTCCGTTAAATTGTACTATATATTAAGAAATACTGATCAATTTTTATTTTAGCGATTAAATTCTCAATTATAGCGGAGGCAGTTACAAAATAAATCGTAGGGCAAGGGGTTAATTCAAGGTGGCCGCACCTGATATAGGGCATATTCCGTATAAGATGAGACTGTGGCGACCCTGTCATGAAGTTCAGAAAATCGTAATAACTCTTAAATCATAATAACTATCTTAACAATTATTAAACAATGTATTTAGTAAAGTAAACTCACAGCCGCGGACAATAAGCAAATGAGGAACTTCATGACACGAGGTTCCTAATATAGATGTATCTGCTTAGGGCCTTACCCCTGCATTACCTTCTTGACCAATTATAAGCGTCGAAGGGACACGTCTACCGAGACATAGGTAGGACCCCCCCCCCCCACTCCGACGCACACATAACATAATCATATAAATTAAGTCGAAAATTGTATGAGAAGTCAGTGTAACCAGAATACGAAGAGGAACAACTCTCTCACTATAATAAACTCTCGATAAGGAACGCGCCCTTGACAATAACTAGACGCGAGACCGCCTATCTTTGCGCCTCGCTGGCGTAGACTCTTACAGTTATTTAATTAGTGAGTACCACTTCGTAATTTAAGTGCAGCGAATAAGTGAGCAATTTTGAATTTTATATTTCTACCTGTTTCATTACGGTTACAAAAATTTTCCTTACTTAGTTAATTATTATTTACACTAATATCTAACTATGTTATCTAACTAAATGATACCAAACACGATATGTTTGAATTATGTTAAATCGTAAGTAAATATATATTAAATAGTAAGTAAATATAATTCAAACTATATCGTGTTTGATATCATTTTAATCAGAAAAATCTCACAAATACGTTGGCAAAGCTTTCAAGGAAAAAAGGTAAAAAATGAAAAAGTTTTATGCTTGAATTGGATAATCACACTCTTATCTGATCTGGGTTGCATCATGTTCGATGGTCCCTCGTCGAGCGTCGCGTTCCACCAAAGGGGATATCCCCATGTGGAGGGGGTAGTTATGCCGGAGTTTATCCAACTTTTACTATAGTGATATTCTAAATCTTGTGCATACGCCAATGTCCTCACATTTGCCACCCAAATCGCATTCTCTCCCTTGCCCCATCCGCAGCTTTGTCTCTCTTCGTCCTTTAATTCGATTTGAATGTGTTAGCTCTTTCAGCGAATTGCGAGGTAGAGCGTGAAGTGCCTCCGTATACATATGATCGGAGGCATGACTCTTGACGTCTGACGAATCAGACCCGCATTCTTTCCGCAAGCCAAGTTAAAGTTGTCGGACTATAGGTCTCGAAAAAATATTTAATATGTATTTTTTTATCTGTCCTTAACTATATTAAGATGGTGAAGATGACTCCCTTTCAAACAAAATCGTTCGATGTAAATTTTCGGAGGCTAAGAAGATGTCAATGACGTGCATTCGGTGTCGGGTTCGCTCTTTTCTAGTCATACTAGTTCGGTGACACGTCCTTCATTTTCTAATTTTGCTCAGCACGTCTCTGATTTACCTATTTGAGCCAGCAAGGATATCTCGTGTGTTTCTTTCCGCAGAGTGGGAGACCTAAAAGCCTGGCTTACCCAGCGAAAATTCAATCGCGGAGACACAATTAAAAGTTAATTTGCGAGAGAACGGTTCGTTTCTGACCGATGGTTCTCCTCAGACGTTTTACCTACGTAACAATATGAATGCGATGAGCCGATAAAAAAAATTTGCAACCATTTCGCGAATTTCGCGGCAGGTTTTTTTCACAAATCTCGATCAACCCAAGGGTGTAGAACAACCCCTGAAAGCCATGACAAGTAATTCTGAAACATTCTGTACAGTGTCGAAACAATAACACTGTCCAACACGACTTTTTTCTGCAATATTCACTGAGTGGTCTAGGTAGAGTTGTTCGTCGTAAACACGAATCCGCCGGCAGAATTACCCTATCACCCTTAGTTTTTATAAAAACACCCGATTTTGGTAAAAAATGAGGTATTGTTTGAGGTATTGTTGGCGAAAACTATAAACGCTAGGAAGTTAAAATTTATTTTAAAACATAGAGGAAAACATGCCGAATATTTTCGTGCATATAATTATTAAAATTATTCTTCCCATTGTAATTCGTGGCTGCAATTACAGCTCATTGTATTTAGATACGACATCATTAGGCGAATTATGGGGGTGATTAAATTTTGTAAACGGAAAAGTTAATATGCATTTGAAATGTACGTAAAAGATTGTCCTTATAGGTCATAAAAATGTGTATAATATATTTTAAGCGGCATATTAGTTAATATTGGAGGATAGATTGTGGGATAATTAACGAAAAGAATTTGGAATGTAAAAGAAGTAGATATATTTAACACCTAGACGACACTACGGGACGTTCACGCCCCGTAACCAACTGTCCATTTGGGACAAAGCCGGGCATTTACGCCTAGCATCCCCTTTTTTATAATTTTTTAAAACAATCTTCGGTTAAAATATTGAAGTTCTTATGTCACATATTATATTTAGGGTACAAATAACCTGTAACTCTTTGGGGAATGGCTGATGTCCATTAAGGGGTTACGCCACCTTAGCGCTCGGAAAAATAGGTATAAAAATAAACACTTTTTTTGACGCAGCCGTTAAGTATATAAAATGTTCTTTAGTTTACACATATATATAGCAGTTTTATGAACAATTTGCAATGTTAATGATTAAAAAATGTTAAAAAATGACGGAGATATGAGGCGATAAGTGGGACTCTCCTTTGAAAACCCTTACTCACGGTGTACATGATTTCTCTGTTAGGCATTGTCTGAAATATAAAAAATTGTTGTTTTCTTATTTATAAGGGTAATAGCTAAAATGTGACGTAGGGAAAAAATTTTTAAAATTTGTTTGTAGAAATGACAGCTATTTGAAAAAAGAATTCGTATTTGCATCGAGATGTTGAGTTTAAAAACTGTATAACTTTTGAACATGGCATCCAATCAAAAAAATCCTACGTCACCGTTTAGAGAATATTATAAACAACAATTGTTGTAAATTTTAACCAAATCGGTTGAGTAGATATTGAGATATCGTGTACACCGATTTGAAAAATGTAGTTTCGAGAAAAACGCAAGAGAAGAAATAGTACCACGTCAGGGTTACTGCTAATTGCTCACTGCTAATTGCTATAACTTTGGTAATAGTTTGAATTTTGAAATGGTTAAACGCTTAAAATATTCCTGAAAATATAAGCAAATCATCTAACCAAAACAAAAAATCGATTTTTTGAAAATCTCAAGGTGGCGTAACCCCTTAATTAGTTATTTTTTTATGGATAACACTGGAGAATTTTTAAATATAAAACTGCTCTTTTTGCTCGTCTCAAAAACCGGGACTGTAGAAAGCGCTGACTCGCCAAATGTATCACTGTGTAGAAAGTTTCTCCGATTTGCCTGTTACAGGCGTAAAACGCGCGAGAAATAGCCCGACTACAATGAGTTAATAATATAAATCCGTTAAATGATTACAAACACAAACCAAAATATTATATAAACCAATCATTAAATAAACCAATATTATATAAACCAATTTCCAGCAATCATTACAAAGAAAAATATGATTAAATTCTTCTTGCCAGAATGCCCGCAATTTGGGACATCTGCATCAAAAAGCTAGGAAAAAATTTACTAGTCCGAACTTGCAAAAGGGAAAAAAATTTCATTACCGTCTACGTGTTAAGAAATAGAAAAACCGGCGACGTCGCTTCCGCCAGCGACGCAGTACTAATACCTTGCCTCACGACACGGCGACGTCGGATACGCAAAAAAATAAAACACAATCGATGCAATTCGGCGCACGATAAGATACACTCGTCTACAAAATCATGAGCCGCATCTTGGAAAGTAAACTCAACAGTTTAAATATTTTTATTGTTCAATTAAAAGAATTGTGTACCTATAACGTGCCTCTAAACATGCTTTTATAATATGTATGTTACTGTCTCTTTTACAGAAATGTGCCTCAACAGTTATATTTATTAATTATTTTGCAGAATGTATCGAGATATCTTCCTCTTCGTTTCCTTTTACGGGATATTTCACGGCATCGTTGCAGCCTCACAGAACATAAATAAAGAAGATCTCACTCGTCATCATTCCCGTTTTCATGTCTACGAAGAACCTTATAATATTGACTATGTATATCACAATTATGAACAAATGAGCCGTTTTTTGCGGACAACGTCTCTTCGCTTTCAAAATCTTACTGCCTTATATTCCATAGGAAAATCAGTAAAAGGTACGGAAAACTTTTGATCAATGACTACTTTGCATGCTTTTATACCTTACGATAGCGTAATATTTAATTTTTAATATTTCATAATTTAACTCTAAGTACTTATTATAATCTACTGCAGAGGTGCAGAAATTTTGCACGTCAGAACCGTCCTTGGAAAAACACCGCCTACTTTATTCAACCCACAGCCGAGATGTCACTGATTCACTGCCAATCTCTTAGCGTCACGGGCGGACCTACTGGCACAGGCGTGGTGGCGCGTGTGGCGACATTTCTATTTAACCACTCGCGCTGGAAATATGTGCCGCGCATGTTCATCGCGGAAATAAAAACGACGTGCGTGACACGTCCGCACGGTTATTTGTCGAGGAACAGTTTCAGATCGCACCGCGTCGCATGTAGGATAAAACAGAAGTATTATTAGTGAAAAAGTATGCTCAGATATGTCTTAAATCAAATACGATTGATAGATTTTAATGTTTATGGATTTCTGACGGTGGTTTTGGTGAATTCGATCACTACGTGACGCCTTGTGGCGAAATATAGAGTTGCGTTCTACCACGCGTGTTTGTAAATTAATTTCGGTAATTATACAGATGATGGTCCGTCCCAGCGCTTTCGATGATTTTTTAATATGTTGTCAGGATCATCATTTTAAGCAACTTTTTCCTATACATGCAGCCCCCGCTCGGCGTTAGTTTTTAAGATATTAGCAAAAAACTTTTGCTACTTCTACATTGAATTTTCCCTATACATGCACGTCCGTGGTAACGTGTGCGCCAACACGATGCAATCGCTTTTATACTGTTTCTGCGGCGCCCGCATCAGAAACTTTAAACCCGGTGGGCTCGTCGAAAAGCTACCTCATAAGAATGTGCGACAAACATAATTCCAATGCTTATTGTTAGTCGGGTCGCTTAACGGTGACCCTTTCCAAAAACTACCTCAAGCCAACACTAATTTATCTTCTCGTTACAAACACCTTTATTAAACCAAACTCTCCGGGAGAGCTACCCTGTTATGCACACCTTCCCGATTTTAGTCATTTGGTTTAATAAAGGTGTTTCTAACAAGGAGATAAATTAGTGTTGGTCTGGGGTAGTTTTTAAAGAAGCGACTAACAATAAGCATTGGAATTATATTTGCCGCACATTCTTATGAGGTAAATTTTCGACGAGTTCAGCGGGTAGAGCTGGGGAAGCGTTCTTGGCAGCTGAGACGGAAGGGGAGATTGCTCTCGCACCGCCTATCCCCGCCATGTCGGTCATGGAAACCTCAGATCCACGAATGACAACCGAAAATAAAACACTACTTTCGTCGTTCATATGACGACGCAACGAATGTGCCGGTCTCTCTTGCCAATAGCGCGTCAAAATCGAAAATGCGTGAGGGAGAGGGACGTCCCTATCCGTCGGGCGAATCAGAGCAAATTACCCCTTAGCTGTCAAGTAAATGTTCCATCAGTATATAAAGTTTCTGATTCGGGCGCCGCAGAAACAGTAGAAAAGCGATCGCATCGTGCTGGCGCACACGTTGCCATGGACGTGCATGTATAAGGAAAATTCAATGTAGAAGTAGGAAAAGTATTTTGCCGATATCTCGGAAACTAAAGCCGGGCGGGGGTTACATGTATAGGAAAAAGTTGCTTGGGATCATGATTCTGACAACATATCCAAAAATTATCGTAATCGGTGGGACGGACCATCACCTGTACCATTACTTTAATTCCTAGCGCAAGTAGTTAAAGAACAAACAATTACAAAAAAGATAGGATTGTAAAATGTATCGCCAAGACAGCCGCGGCGGTAGCAATGCATTCTTTGACGCGAAAAAGCCTGGCGTTCTGCTGCCGTGGAGTTTTTTAAGTACTTGCGCAGAAAATTAATTTACAAACGTGCGTGGTAGAACGCAATACTATATTTCGCCGTAATGCGTCACGTAGTTGAGGAATTCACCAAAACCATCGCCAGAAGTCCAAAAACATTAAAGTTTATTAATCGTATTTGATTTAAGACATATCTGAGCATACTTTTTCACTAATAATACTTTTGTTTTACCCTACACGCGACATGGTGCGAGTTGAAACTGTTCTTCGACGAATAACCTTAATCGACCTGCCACGCACGTCGTTTTGATTTCCACGATCGACGTGCCTGGCATGTTCTTCCAGCGCGAGTGGTTAGATACGAATGTCGTCCCAATGCGCCACCACGCTCGAGCCGATAGGTTTGCGCCTGGCACGAGAAGGGTTCGTCAATCAGCGAGCTCTCGAGTGCGCGGGTAGGAGTAGCAGGCGGAGCTCCTCCAAGGGCGCATACGGCGATCAAATAAACGACTTTCCTGACTTCTATCACACATATAGTTTTAGAATGTGTTAATGTGCGTCTATTAATATTTAACACGTTCAGCCCGGCGTCGGTCCCTGGGGACCGACAGTGGACTTTTCGTTTGGACAGCACCGGTTCCTGGGATCGACGGTATTAAAATTAAAAAATAAATGGACATTTTCGGTTTTATGGGCAATAAATATTTTCAAACAGAAACAATAGTATATTACGACCCAAGGCCAGAAAGTTGGATTTCCTGGCGTGCGTGATATAAAAGCCGAGGCGAAGCCGAGGCTTCTATATCACGCGCGTTAGGGCATCCAACTTCCTGGCCGTGTGTCGTATACTATTTTTCTTTATCTCCAGCCGAAAGTACGTTAAATGACCAATTTTAATGGTTCAAAAAACGCTGACAGCTGTCATTTTTAATTTTTGTGGCCGGCATCAGCGCGCCCTTTCGGCATCCTTGCGAAGCGTAGTGCAGTGTGCCCGGCTTCTGCTACTCTCGATTAACTGATTGGTGGGAATCGCCCGCCGACTTTTGCAAAACCGAGGCGAAGCCGAGGTTTTTGCTGGTCGGGGCGGGCGTTAAAATCGTATATAATAGATGTCAAAATTTTGCAATACCTCCTCTTCATCAATCGAATCTTCAAATGAAGAATCGTCCATTTTTAACAGTTTAAATGAAAAAACATTCACAACATAAATGAGCCGTTTATTTTAAAAGTGGCCTAACCCCATTTGTCAATTTTTCTCCAATTGCCATGAATACATGTACAACTGTATGTAATTTATCAGTAAAGCATTTCAGGTTGCTTATATTCCGAGCAAATACGATAATTCTTGACACAACGTTGGCGCTGTGACTGCGAGCCACAAAATTCTTGTAGCCAATCAGAGCACGCGTTAACTCGAGCTGATTGCAAAAGCCGTTGTTCCCGGAGGGAAAAGCGGCCAGGAAGTTCGTACTTTCGGCTAGGGGATCAAGAAAAAATTTTTTGTCTGGAAATCGTCTCTACACTTCCGTGGCTTCTTTCTGGCTGATCAACTTTTTGCCGTTTGTATACATATGCATTGACTGCACCATTGCCCCAGTCCGGAAGAGAAGTTGAAACAAAGTAGACCTCTGTTCATTCTAGCCGTCTCAAATTTCGCCCAAGCGCTCGCCGTTAAGTGTTCGCCCGCTGCCGGCTGAACGGAAAGGACAGTAATATAGGCACCGGGCTCAACGTGTTAAACGAGAATCAAATGAAACATTCGAATTATTTCATTCCCAATGTAGGAGTATAATCTAAAGTTTTCATTTTACAGGTCGAGATTTATGGGTAATGGTTGTTTCTTCTTCACCTTACGAACATATGATTGGTAAACCGGACGTAAAGTATGTAGCCAACATACATGGCAACGAAGCCGTGGGTCGAGAATTGATGCTGCATTTAATTCATGTAAGTAAACAAGATAATATTCTATATTTATATGCTATTTATAATTGAAAATATATAAATTATCAATATTTGTAACCGAAGAACAGAAATTTGCGAATATAAAGTAAATGGAAATAAATGATAATAACTGATGTTGTTGATAATAACGAATATTGTTTTCGATTTTCAATTTCCATTGTCGCGGCGGATTGCTCTGAAAAAACCTTTGAACCAGATTGTCAAACACGGAACATTGTGTATGCCGTGTACTTAGGTATACCCATAAAACGTACCATTTTGTTTACATGAGGAAATCTTCAAAAGACACCTACACCCCGAGATCTGTACGGGTAGTGTCCAGATTTCTACCGACTAAAACCTCATAGTTCTTCGCGTGCCGCATATGGGAGGCCCCTAGGATCAAAACTAGTGATACTTCCAGTGACCTCCCGCGTCAATATGGAGCAGCCATACGAGCAGACTGCTCCCCAACCCCTCATGACTGCAGTGCCTCGTTGACTATCCTCGCCCAACGAGGCCCATGATATTAGAGGAGACGTGGACGAAAATTCAAGAGAGGCAAGCCTCAACTTGAAACCGTGTCCGCCGTTCCTCCACCCTCCCGGGCCGAGTTTTAGAAAACACTCGGCCCAACCCGTTCCCGAGAGCACGTGCTCCGACGACGCCATCCCTTTTGGCTCAGGTGACCCCGGGTTCGCCAGTTCCCGTACCTGTCAGCAGTCTGAACAGCGAGCTGAACAGTAGACTGAACAGGCCCCTGAGGTGCAAAACATACACTCACCCGTAAAAGCCCCTTAGGGGGGATTTAGCTACCCACCAAAAATATAAGTGTCCTCAGGTTTGCCAAAACCTGTACCTGTCAGCCATCTGACCAGGCCCTTGAGATTCGGAAATACCAATTTCCCCACCCTTGCAAAAAATCCCTTAATGGGATTTTCCATCCCTAGGCTCAGGTACCCCGGGGTTCGGACTCAAGGACTCTCCTTCCGTGTTGGTTTGGGTAATCCCGGGTTCACTAAACCCGTACCTGACCAGGATCGCCTGATCAGGCCCCTCGGATGGTTTTTTAGAGGGTTTTCCTTTCCCCGGCTCAGGTAACCCCGGATTCGCCATTATCCGCACCTGTCCAGCTTCCACTGGACAGGCCCTTGAGGCGGTTTTATAAGGGTTTTCCTTCCTTTGGCTCAGGTACCTCGGATTCGCCATGTCCGTACCTGCCCAGAATCCCTCTGGAGAGGCCCCTAAGGTTCCAACACACCTGTAGGAGGTTGACGTCCCATAGCTCGGATAGCCCCGGGAGCGCTGGGTCCCGTACCTGTCCGGCGCACCACCACCAGATTGGTCCTTGAGGACCCATAAACCGTACAATTTTTTTTTTACATGAGGAAATCTTCATAAAGACACCCCCTGCTCTGAGGGAAGGGCAGTGGGTAGTGCTGGATTCCTACCGGCTAAAACCTCATGGTGACTTCACGTTAAAGCTTTATAAATGGGACCCGGGAAATAAACTATGCATGATCTACCGAGCCCCGATGTCGTGTAGCACGCCTCTGCTTTAGCTATTCGAACCAGCACGGATATCTCGTGTGTTTTTTTCCGAAGGATCAGCTGGTAGTCTCACTTACTAAGCGAAAATTCAATCGCGGAGGCCCAATTAAAAGTCAATTTGCGAGAGAATGGTTCGTTTCTGACCCATGGTTCCTCTCAGACATTTTATCTGCGTAACAAGACGAATGCGAAAAGCTGGTCAAACAAATAAGTTCAAATATGCGCTTATCGCGAATTTTGCGACAGGTTTTTTTTTGCAAATCTCCATCCAATCCGAGGCGTTGAACAACGCCTCCAAGCCGCGATCATTAATTTCTTTACACCCTGTACAAGGTGTTTTAAAATTATATGTCACAACCTACCACACATTGTTCTACACCTTCTCATCGATGAACATTTGTAAAAGAAACCAGCCGCACAATCCGGGAAAGGTTTAAATATTAAAGTCAAACTTTTTTATTGGCTTATCGCATCCATCTCGTTGCGTACGTAAAATGTTTGAAAGGAACCATGGGTCAAAAATGAGCCGTCTTCATGTAAATTATCGGCGACCATCTTCATTCGTCCACAGCTTCGTATACTCTGCGGAAGTGGATGTCTTTTGTGGTCCTTCGTGTTCGCCGGTTATGTGATACAAACATTTAAACAAATCGTTATTTCGTTAAATATTGTTAATTCTTAATCGTTGTCTGTAAATACGTTGTTAGATGCAAAATAAATCACAAAAACAAACATATAGACTTTATTGAGAAAGGAATCGGACGATTCCCTTAAGCGTTATTTCGCCCCGTTTCCAATATACATTGTTACCCAAGAAACACCTAGTAGAATTAATTTTTGACGGGTAGCGTCGGATTCCTATGGACTCACACGACACGGTGATCTCTCTACCGCTTATAGAGTGGGCCTCGGGTTACAAATTCGGGTATTCACCGAAACCCCCGTGTTCCGTGGGCGCCTGCGTTGGTCTGTAGGTGGCTTCTAGCCACCCACTCTTTGATGAGCGGGTGGATTCCTTTAGGAGTTGTCCTGGGGTTTCTCTGCGCCACTGCGTGGGCATTAACACTAGATTTACGGAAGCCGTCAATTTGACGGGTTATTCTTTGTTTTATAAACATTTCTCAAGTTTACAGAGAAGCTGTACAGAAGATATTTCACGTGTATTTTACGATACAATAATGACATTACAAATTGTCATCTTTATCGCTCGATCTCTCTTTTCCCAAAGCCTTTATTTAATATATTGCAATGTAACAGATTTCACGCCCGTAAATCTAATGTTAAAGTCTCCCAGTACAAGAGCCTGGTGTGATACGCATGAATTTATGCATTGGTCTACTCCTTGAAGATAACCTTCAAATTGCCTGAGGTTCTTGGTGGGTGACGCATAGCATCCGATCACCCTATATTCCGCCCATGTGACCGCCACGAATCTGCGGATACGCTGGAAAACGCAACAGGTTAGGGATCCGTGGTCCCTTTTCCACGAGATCGCCGCTGTGCCGTTCAGATCATTCGCCCAGTCTGGGCATTTCGGGACCCGGTACGGTTCGGCGATCACCATCAGCCCGATCCTCATCTGCCGGAGGGATTCCAGTAGCAAATCCTGTGCTCCCTGGTAGCGGTTGAGATTACACTGGAAAATGCGTGTAGGCAAAAGTATAGTGAGGGACCAGAAACAAGGCACTTGGGATGGAAGGGGAGATTGCTCTAAGCACCGCCTATCCCCGCCATGTCGGTCTTGGAAACCTGAGATCGACGAATGACAACCGAAAATAAAACACTTCTTTCGTCGTTCACATGAATACGCAACGAATGCGCGCGTCTCTCGGCCAATAGCGCGTCAAAATTGAAAATGCGTGAGGGAGAGGGATGTCTCTATCCGTCAGGCGAATCAGAACAAACCAGAGGCCAGAGGCAATCTTACGTTTTGGCTGACTGTACTTCCATCTTACCTTGGGGGGGGGGGGGGGGGGGGGGGGGAGATCCTCTTTCTCCTCTCTTCTACGCATCTCTCATACGGGTCATTCTTTATTCCTTTCTCGCATCCCATAAAAATTTAATAAATAACAATAAGTAACTCTAGCGAGCGTGGGCAACGAAGTTGTGTTATGAAAAATGCATCGCGTATGAAACTGTGTTTGTAGAAGTGTCTTTTGGGTACGCATATCTGTCCTTTTATCTATTTTTCAAGCACCACTTCGTCCGTTGACATGTCTTGTGAGAAGGCGGTGGTAACTTGACAGGGAGGATGATGTTAGGCTCGTCATCAGATATTATTGGTCCTGCTTGGGCTTCGTGAGTGGTTACCAAAAATGCAGAGTTGCATTGGTGTAGTTACTGTAAAATCACTATTTTTCATTACGCAAAGTAACAAATACCACTTTTAAATTAAACGGCTCATATATATGTACTAATACATGTAAGTCTTAACATGCTCTCCTGCTGCCACTCCTTGATATGTTTGCATTTGACTATTCTGGAAAATCGTCCGAATTAAGAATGAAAATTCTCTTAAGACCATCAATTTTTTAGATACTTACTTATTTTAAATGTCTTGTTAATCGCACCCCCAAAGTGACGCATATTTAAAACAGGGCATACTGCTTATTTTCAGTTCAGTTACCGAATTTATTTCCCTAAATATTTTTGACATATCAAGGGATGTCATATCAAAATCATTCACCTTTTGAAATATTATTATTATTATCCGTACTCGTTCAAAAAGTCTCTATTTTTTTATAAAAGTGTGTTAATCATTTACTATGTCCAAAAGGACTTTGCGTATGCGGTCGAACCGTAACAATATATGTATATATGTATAATGAACTTTTTCCATTACAAAGTTTCACAAACTTCTTTTTAATGCCCCACTAATTCTTTTACTTTCAGTTTTATTTAAACAACCACAGATATATTATCGGCAAGTATATATAATACGTACAAACGTGACGTATTACATAAACAAATGCTGAAAAATAGCATAAAAAATTTAATAGTCAGTATAATTAATGTAAATGATAACTTAACAGCTGTTTCCCATGTGTTTTAATAATTTCTTTTTAATTAAACGGATTTTCCAAGTGGTTTGGTCTAATTTTTTGCATTTCTTTGGAAATGCTTTGTATCTTCTTCAGAAATACTTTGCATTGTCAGAAGTGTTAGATCCCATGTTAAAAGTTGTAATTTTAGAAAGGATGAATCAAACTTTGAACACTGCAGAGGACACAAACGGATAACAATAATGGAACTTAATTTGTGTAATGAATGTAAGACTCGTTAATATGAATATGTCATCCTAAAAGTGAATGAGTTTCTTCATTTGCTTTCGGTTTTTATTTTCCTTTATCTGGTATCTTTAATTGATTTTAATTTCTTTAAAATATAAAAATATTTTTTATTTTTCGTGCAATAATGCAATCCTTTTAAAAGAAATTTATTTTCCCTTAACTTTAATTGAAATCCATCAGTTATATTAGTGACATCTTACACTAACATTTTCGGTTCAAACTAAAGTGTTCATACTACATTTGTTGCAGTTTCTTGTGACGAATTATGGATCAGATTCATACATCACATGGCTCCTAGACAACACAAGAATTCATATTCTTCCATCAATGAATCCTGATGGGTTTGAAGTGTCAAAAGAAGGTTACTGTGAAGGTGGACAAGGCAGGTTAGAATGTCATCCATTAACAATTAACAATCCAAATAGCGTTATGAAAATAGATCAACACTTGTTTCTAAATCTGTTCCTCTTAGAATATATAACATATATGATAACTCAATGACAGACAAACGGTCTAGCCGGATAAGGATGGAAAAAGTGTCTTCAAAGCAAATTAATCTTGGGGCATACCATTCGATATGTCTAAAAAAACACTTCCTGCAAAGTATGAATCCGCTACCCCTACCGTAGGAGTAGTTACAGGATGAAACGTATTTTACAGTTTTTGTCCGATTTCTCCTGCTTGGCTTCACTGAAAATTCCGGAGAAAATTCACATTAATATTCATAATAAGCTTAAAAAGCCGTAACAATATAAATGTGGTCAAATCAATAATTATGTCAGTATTATAAATAAATACTCGCTTTTCATTTTGTATTTTTTTTATATGATACACTTTTACAAAAAATCTACAAAAATTCTAGATTCATAATCATAGTAAGCTCCAAAAGTTGTAAAATTGTGGATGCCGTCATATGAATAATGGAGCCCATAATATAAACAATTGTTGATTTCTAATTTTTTAACTGCGTTCCACAACTCCTAAAAATCTGGAAAAATTGCATATCAGTATTTACGGTATGATGCAAATATTGTAAAAATATAAAAGTGGTCATTTCATATTTTCAACATAAAATTAATGTTTTTAAATTTTAAAAATTTTTTTAAAATTTATTTGCCAACCAAAAAATCTGAAGAATGTACACCACTGGGTACAATCTCTGTGATTTTTTTTAGAATTTTCAATGAAGCCAAGTAGGAGAAACTGGACAAGAACTGTAAAATACGTTTCACCGTGGAACTACCCCTACGGTAGGGGTAGCGGATTCACACTTTGCAGGAAGGTTTTTTTTGAGAGACCTATCGAATGGCATGCCCCAAGATTAATTTGCTTTGGGGGCACTTTTTCCATCCCTATCCGGCTAAACCCTTTAAGGTAATTTTGTTATGAACAGAACGTATTGTATTTAACTAGCTGTATCTAAAAATTATAAATGTAAGAATTATTAGCCCTTCATTAGTTCTATGGAAATCTTATCAACTTTCAATAAAATTTATATAAACTAATTTGAAAAATATCAAAATGTATTTGCATTATCAATTGCAAAAACTTACCTCTATGAATGTCATTTAGGAGAATATGATAATATTCATATATCTACATAGAAATTGACAGTTTCATTTTGTGACTTGCTGATACTGAAAGAATATACACCGAGTTTTTCACTAAACTTATTGCAGGTTGCTATTCCGTACCGTTTAAAAAATTGCTGTTCTGCCGAACAGGAAGACCAACAACTTTAACATGAAGTGAAAGTTTTGTCATTCTTTTACAGTTGGTTTTATAGTACATTAATATTTGTCAAAATGTTCGTCAATTTTTGGCAACAGCTTGTGCGCAAAGGTGACAAAAAAGCCCGGTTATTATAAAATTAAACAGCCGCCGCTTTGAATTTCAATTTTCGTTAATCCCTGGCGCTCTGTCTGCGGGTGGAAAACAGGGACGTCGCGACGTGTCGGGCCGAATAAGACCCATCGACCTTCGCCGACTCGCTGGGACAAAACAGTCATGAGCCGCGCCTTCAACGAGAAATTATGCTGATGGGCTAAACTAGGAAACGAAATTTAAACAGGACTATTTTTTCGTAATAGAAAACAAAATTTGTGTTACAACTTTTTTTATGGTTTCCTCAAGAAAAATGTCTGCTCTATCGCCTCCTGTTGTTAGATTGTCTCCTGACCGACTAGTTTTTAAGATCAATAGGAAAATATCCCAAAAAAACTGGGGCATGTGGTATGTCGTTTTCCCTCTGACCATTGTTCAAACATGCTTAAATGTTTATAACATTAAGATAATATGCATCGTTATATTCGGCATGTTTTATAGAATCATTTCGTGCAAAAAAATATTAAATAACTTTTGCGGTTAAAATACAAAATAATTCTGAGGGCTGCAAATTTGCATTTATTTTCAAAACTTATTTTCTCAAAAATGGAGTTTGATAGACACAAACGGGCTTTTGGTTCGTGTTCAGCGCCACAAAATCTATAAGAATCAGCATAAATATTCTTTGGAAAAAATTCGTGTCGTCTAGTGTTATTGACGATGTTTCTAGCTCAAAGCTGGGGTATTTTGATTCGGTCTCGCTCGCGCGTTTCGAAAAATAAAACACTGGACGGAACTTTCGATCGGTTTTTCGTTGTAATAGGATCGCTCCATAACCTGCTACGCTGGCATCGCACTGCAGTTCCCTCTCTTTATACGGAGAATAAATACTTACAATTAGTATCGGCGCGGCTGTCAATCGGCCTTTGAGCAACTCAAACACTTTTATACCTCGCAAAAATAGAGACGTCTCGAGATATGAGGTACAGGTCAAGGGGAGAGCATCGCTTGCACCGCCCATCCCCACCATGTCGGTCCTGGAAACCTGAGATCGACAAGCGAAAACAAAACGCTTCTTTCGTCATCCACATCACGACGCAACGAGTGCGCGACTCTTTCGGCCAATAACGCGTTAGAATCGAAAATGATGTCAGAACGACGGGTGTTTCTATCCGTCAGGCGAATCAGAACAAACCACAGGCCAGAGACCTTCTCTATTTTTGCGAGGCATACTTCCACTTCACCGAAATGAAATTCTGTCCCCTTTTTCGTAAAATTATACAGCGACTCCGCGATAATTTAAAAATTCTCTACTTTCCTAAAATAAGAGCAAAGTCCCAAGAAGCTCTGTACTTCGCGCACGTTCCGAAGAGCAGGACATCTTTTAATTGCCTCGAGGCCCTGACTAGTCGGTCGAAAACCCTCGATCGTTATAGTGTATCCTAAATAATCCAATTTGGTTTCCAAGAATCGGCATTTATCCAGTCGTAAATTCAATAAATTCGCGGTGAGTAATCGGAATACTTTCTCCAAGGCATGGAAGTGTTGTGCCGAGAAATCGTGCCGGTGACAATAAGAAAATCGTCCAAGTACAGTAAAATTTCGCCTGCGTTAATTAGGTCCTTATATATTTGCGTAATGTACCTGTGAAATTTGAACCGTGCACCCTTTAGCCCAAAGGGCATTCTTAAGCACCCGTACTGCCCTAAGGGTGTCACTAACAAAGTGTATTTAACTGAGTCATCGTGCATTTTAATCAGGAAAAATCCATCTTCAAAAACGTCGTGATTTACTTATCCCTTCTAATAAGTCGAGTAGGTCTTCGATCAAAGAGAGTGGAAAATTATCCCGCGCGGTGACTTTATTCAAGGTCCAAAAATCGATGCACATTCTCATTTCCCCCTTTTTCTTACTCGTCAAGACGATTGGGGACGAGAACTCGAACGTACTTTCTCGCATAGCCCCTTTCATTACTAACTAGGTCATCTAAAATAGCGCGCAGTTTCGTCTTTTCGAGGTACGAAAGTCTACGCGGCGTACATGAAAAACATTTACAATCCGTCATTACTAGCTGCATTGTATTTTCTGCGGCCGGTACCATCAATACGGGTGCTTAAGAATGCCCTTTGGGCTAAAGGGTGCACGGCACAAATTTCACAGGTACATTACGGAAATATATAAGGACCTAATTAACGCGGGCGAAATTTTACTGTACTTGGACGATTTTCTTATTGTCACCGGCACGATTTCTCGGCACAACACTTTCATGCCTTGGAGAAAGTATTCCGATTACTCACCGCGAATTTATTAAATTTACGTCTGGATAAATGCCGATTCTTGGAAACCAAATTGGTTTATTGGTTAATACAGTGTTCTTCAAACAAAATCCGTGTTCGCAACTGAACATCACGCAGCAGATCTTCGTGTACCCGCATATCTGACGTCATAATGCGTGCGTGCTCTTCTATCTTAATATTCATAATGTCGCTAATTTTCCTAATTTCCTTTTCTCTCCCGGCGTTCAAGGATAATCTAGCTAACCTCATAAAGTCATGCCCCAAGATCATAGTGTTGAGGCGTAATTTACAACGTGGGCTTTGAGGTTGCAAGAGTCAAAATCCCTATAATTCATAATTATTTCTGTAGCCGTCCAGACCTGGCCCATTTGGCAAACACCCGCTTGTCGCATGTGGCCACCACGTTTGGCACGGACAATTTCCTCCAAACTAGATTTATGACACCTATCATAAATCTGGCATCTTCTCGAAGCTACATCAATCTCGTAATCCAAGGCTCCCCGCTGCCTCGGCCTTTGCTGGGTTAGCAGAACCAATACAAACTTTGCATTTTTGGTAACCACCCACAAAGCCCAGGCAGAACCAAGGACACTCTTTCACGGGCCCAACGTCCTCCTTCCTACCATGTCACCACTTCCTCCTCGCAAGGGATGCCGACGGAGGAAGGGGTGCTTAGAAACCCGATAAAGGGACCAAAAACGCGGCCCCACCAGGCTTTACCATTTTCATTATTACTTTTGCAACACTACACATTTCTGCCAGTTCTTGTTATATTTCGTTTTACGCGCCCGCTTGTTTATAGTTCGTAATTGTTACATTGTGTGAAGTTTCTTTTTGTTATTTCCGTGTATATACTTGCTCACTATCGTTATAAATAAACAAACACACCCAAATCTCGGAGTGTCAGATTCATTTTCGGGAGAAGTAAAACGAAAGAGATTCCGACGACTTAATTGTCCGACGCGTCGCGACGGGGCAACACATAGCGCTTCTCATCGTATTATGCGGCAAGGCAAGCAGCGCAGCTTCATATTTCTCACGATCAAAAGCAAGCGTCGGGCCTATGCGGCCTATTATCTCTAACCCGCTAAATTATGTATCCTCGCACAGTGGACAGTGACCCATCATCGCTTCCAGGTCGCGTCTTAACATCACCTAATTCATCCTTTGTCCGTATATTTCTCGCAGAGCTCGCAGAAGGTCTTCCTGGCTCATGTCGATGCAACCGGCCCTCGTATAGTACCACTTTAGCGTTTGTTCCGTCAATTTGTTGCAAATTAGCGTTTCCGCATTGTGCTCGTCTAACTCATAGAAGGAAAGCAAGTTCCTCCTTCGCTTGGTCCATCGTTGAAAATCTCTGACGTCGCCGTTGAAATCACCGACAATGTCCTTGATCTCACGCCAGTTTCTCATACTTATCTTAGCGGATGAATCGCCTTCCGCCCGCGGCGCCACCCTCAAAATTTCCACCGCTCTTCGTAATAGCCCACCTTCCTGCATCGCTGCATCTCTTTCTTTGTCTCTTTGCGAAAGTTTATATTCTGAAACAGTAATAGCGACGGCTTGACCGCGCCTGCACGCTTCCTCGCAGTAGTTCTGTTCTAACGCTCGAAAAAACAGAGAAGACGCGCGGTATGAGGCATGGAGTAAGAGGAGAGTGTCGCTCGCACCGTCTACCCCCACCATATCGTATCTGGAAACCTAAGTTCGACGAATGACAACCGACAACAAAACACTTCATTCGTCATCTACATGACGACGTAACGAATATGCGGCCCTTTTAGCCAATGACGCGTTAAAATCAGAAATGATGTCACAACGAGGGATATCTCTATCCGTCAGGCGAATCAGTACAAACCACAGGCCAGCGGATTTCTCTGTTTTTGCGAACTATACCTCTTCTGTTTTCCCCTACGCATCTTCCATTGCGCCTCCCGTTGTGCTGAGCAACTCTGCAGGGGTCACACCTGCATCTAACAATCGCTTTACCAGCTCTGCTTTCTGGCCTGTTGTGGGCAGGTCCAACGGCTTCAACTTCTCTTTCAAATCCGCTACTGTGAGCCTACTCGTCGTAACGCGCTATAACCGCTTTTTACGCACAACAAAAATCTGCTCATCGATTTAACGTGCTTTATCCACGTGGCGAATACAGAACATGAAACGTCCTGGACACATAAAATGCAATGGACTCTTCTCTTAAATCGGTCGGTCCTAGGCGAAACATTTTCTAACGCGTACTCCGTATCGCCTATATGGAGCCCGAACTCAAAACATAAAATGGCACTCGAAAACCACGCCTAGCAACTACGCATGAACACCGAAAATCCCTCAAATCGTACCAGCTCAGATCTGTTTATCTCACTTCTGACTTGTTAGTAAGGAGCAAGTAGGGAGTTCGATATTGAAAAAAAAAAATTTATTCTGTTGAAAATTACAAAGCGCTTCGTGCGGTTGTCGTTGGAGTGCCGTACTCTTTTTTTTTTACTTTACTGAAAAAATCTGTGCACATCGTCGTCAAGGCGACAGGAGCGCAGCAGTTCGTCGGTCCGAAGTGACGGCGTGCGTCTCGCGTAGTAATACATAATGTCGTCGCATTGTGTAGTAATACATAATATACTCTAGTACAGTGGTCGGCAAAGTGCGGCTCCGGCGCCACATGTGGCTCTTTGGCTCCTTAAGTGCGGCTCTGGCACAAATATCCACGGAAGGCGTAATAATATTTTCATTTAAAAAGAAACTTGGTAAGAAAAAAATTACATCTTATTTTGATAAATTAAAATTCTTCTATAAATCGAGAACATGTATAATTTTTTGTTTAAGTTAAAAGATAGATAGGTAATTAAAATTTTATATTGTTGTAAAAATACGTAACGAACATCGAGTTTAATTTTATTAGTTTTCGTAAACGTAAACACAAACCATGTACAAGCTACCGGCTGAAATTGTTCGTATGTTTTCGATTTTATTACACCTGCCATGTATGTTTGTGGTTCCGGTACAAAATTTGTAATCGATTTTTCGATGACTTCTATTTGTCCAAATGTTGGAAGTTTTCTTCCATTTTTGGTCATATTATCAAGAGTAAACTGAGAAGTCGTCTTATTGATGAGAACTTGGAATCATGCCTAAAATTAAAAACAACAACATACAACACTGACTTACTCAAACTTTCCAAGGAGATGCAAGCACATTGTTCGCATTAATAAATATTTATTAAGTATGAAATTTAGTTTTATTTAGTGTAATAAAAGTTTACTAAATAAGCAGATTTAGCTCCCAATTTTTTTTAAAATTGTTGTAATGTTCATATTTGGCTCTTTGGCTAATAAGTTTGCCGACCACTGCTCTAGTACATAATGTACCCTTGCATGGCGATTCAAAACCAAATACTTGCGACGCGCCATCAGATTTGTTGTAGCCGGTACTTCGTCGCCCGATCCCTAGAAAGCACACACTCTAGGACGGGGTAGTCAACCTTTTTTTACACCTACCGCCCATTTTTGTATCTTTGTTGGTAGTAAAATTTTCTTTCCGGCCGCCGATTCTGCAGCAACTTGAAGGTTTAGTAAAGCTATGTAGTTAAATTTATCTTTTTATTTAAAGAAGAAATAAACTCAACTCGAGGGATGGCCGCTGGTCAAAAAAAGAAAATAGCTTTGGCATCGAAGAAAATCTCTACCGCCCACCATAAAAGTTTTAATCGCCCATCACTGGGCGATATGGACCAGGTTAACTACCCCTGCTATAGAATTTCGGTTGAAGCTCGCACTCTTTTACACACCGCCCTCGTTCATATAAACATTCATGCATTGCCCAAAGAGTCGTCAACCCTGTCAGCAAGTTCTTTCTAATCCTGCAATGCAGTACATTTACTCTCAAAAATTCATACAACCTACAATAATATGTTGTTCCTTGTAACTCTTATTATTTCTATGAGTTTTTCTCATTTAGTGAGTGAGTTTTATCATTAAAAAAAATTAAGACTAATTATAAATTAACTAAATGATATAATTTCTTTTGTAATAATTCAAAACTTTAATTTCAGATACAACGCACGCGGTTTTGACTTAAATCGTAATTTCCCAGATTACTTCAAGCAAAACAATAAGAAAAGTCAACCCGAAACAGAAGCTGTTAGAGAATGGGTATCGAAAATTCAATTTGTTCTATCAGGAAGTTTACACGGAGGAGCTTTGGTGGCCAGTTACCCTTTTGATAATACACCGAATTCTCGTAAGTTTAATGGAACAGTATCTTATAGAATGTTAAAGAAAATTAGAAAACTCTTTTACCCACTATCTCACAGCACGCAGATATACTTGAACACATTTCAAAATAGACGCACACAGACATTCTAAATTAAAATAAAAATTCCTAGTCCCAGGTTAAGGAATGAATGTGCGTGTGAATGTGAATATGAATGAACCATATATAACCGAAGCCAGTGCTAGTTCTAGCAGTTCTTACTAATCGTTTACCGAGTTCAAACTAATGGTATGTTGTATTAATCTTTAGCACTAAGTCCTACTGACTAATTTCGAATATTTTAACACTTAATACGGGAATCTCACATTTCTGGGAACTCGAGCCGGAATTGAGTAAAAATAAAATTTCACAATTCTCAGTGCTCGTGACGGGATTGAGTTTCGTCAGCCGTAAAGTTCAATAGTGCTGTGTACTTAAGTGTTGTGTAAAATGTCTAAAGAAGAAACATCGACACACGGAATAGCCGACAAAGGCTTAAATGTCGGCACGATGAAAGTGGACAAGTTGAGGGAAGAACTCAAACGACGTAAGATCCAGAGGGGAAATAAAGCAGATTTGATTTGTCGACATAAAGCTACCTCGATTTGTACGATGAACACGAAAATGATGGCGAGGATGAATAATATTATAATCCGAAGACAACGCCTAAGGGAAACACAACACCTGCTTACGTTCCGAGATGTTGAGGAAACTACGTAACCCTACCGAGGTGACGACAAGACGCAGAGTGTTCGATTTCGCTGAAATCTCAAAACGGTTCCAATTTAGCCGTAAATTGACATACTAGGATTATTTGGGTCGGTGATTACGAGTCTTTTTTTTTTTTTTTTTTTTTTTAGCGAGGGGTGGAAATGCTTTTACGCACACCGCCAAACTTAGTGTTGGGCGTAGTGTGGGACTCGCCGGGATAAGCCGGAATACCCACTAAAGCCACTCCTCGATACGGCACACCATCCAAGACTTTCCTACCAGGGGCCGCATTTAAGCATTACTTCCCTGGTCGTACTTCTATTGTCTATCCATTTATCCTTCCTCAATCATCCCTTAAATACATTCATACCTAAATAAATAAATAAATAACATTTATCACGTCACAATTACCTTTAATATCTACCACACCATTTACCTACATCTAAATAAATAAATACACAAATAAAATAAATAACATATTAAATAAATAACATGTATACGGCACCCATTTGGACATTTCTTACCTTTCTCCTTTTTCCATCCTTCTCTCCTTTTCCTCCTTCCTTTTCATTATACCTTTTATAAATTCCATTCCGTTTTTCCATCCTTCTCTATCCTCCACCATACCTTTTATTATATTTCTCACCCCAATATTCCTTCCTTTCATTTTTTCCTTTAACACTCTCCTCTCTTCTTCAAACTCTTTACATATAAAGAGGGTGTGCTCGGGGTCATCTATAACTCCGCACCCGTACCAGCATACCCCCGACTCCGATTTTCCTATCCTAGCCCTAAATGCATTGAAGCATCCATGCCCCGTTAGGACCTGGGTCAGGTGGTAGTCCATATTTCCATACTTCCTATTTACCCATGTTTCTATTTTCGGGATCAGCCTCTTTGTCCACTTTCTCCTATCCTCCCTATCCCGTTCCTCCTGCCATCTCTTCATCAAACCCTCCTCGTTTACCTCTCTATCCTCCTCTTTTTCCCTCGTCTCGTCCCTAAGTCTAGTCCTTCTCTGTTCCCCTTTTATCCCACCCTCCCCGTTTCTTCCCCTCCATCCAGTTTTCTTTCCCTTTCTGGCCATTTCCCCTATTTTCATGGTCAAAGGCGGTATCCCTGCTATCACACATAGTGATGACAGGGACGCCGTCTTGTATGCTCTGGTTACCCTCCCCAGCCCTATCCTTTGCGCCTTATCGATGTATTTTCTGTTACCCTCTAATTTTGCCCTGTCCCCCCAAATTTCTGCGCCATATAGGATTACCGCTTCTAATATTCTATAATACGCATACCTGGCCTGGTCCCCTGGTCCCCCCACATTAGCTGTAATTCTTCTAATTTCTTCCATTATGTTAATACCCTTCGTTGTTATCTCTCTTACATGTCTATAGAAATTATTTCCCCTCTCAAAGGTGATCCCCAGGTACTTTATTTCCTCTGCCTCCCTTATCTCCTTTTTCCCCACCCTTATCCTAATCTCTCCCTCCGCCCTTTTCTTATTTACTCTTATAACTTTTGTTTTTTCCCCTGCTAATTTCAACCCTAGTCGTCTTAGTTCCTTGTCTATCCTGTTATCTATCACCTCTTCTATGTCTCTCACAACCTCTCCTATATCCGTCCCCTGTACCATGATTAAGAGATCGTCCGCGTATCCTATTATTTCCATATCTTTTGGTGTCTTCGTCTCTAATATTGCATCGTATATTAAGTTCCATAGTACCGGTCCCAGAACCGAACCCTGCGGCACTCCCCTTTCCATTCCTATTTTTATTGCCCCCTCTGTGGATTGATACAGTAGTTCCCTTCCCCTCAGGTATTCCCTTATTCCCTCTACTGTTTCTGTGGTTAGCCCTCTATTTTTAGCTCTATCTATTATTTCCCTCCACCTTATCGAATTAAATGCGTTTTTGACATCCAGTCCTACTATTATCCCGTACCTTCTCTTTCTTATTGTTTCTTCCGTAAACTCCTTTACCCTCCTAAGTGCGCCCCTCGTCGATTTCCCCTTTGTGAAACCAAATTGGTTCCTGTGAAAAGTTTCGCTACCTAGTTCCTTTACAATTCTCTCCTTCATGATATACTCGTATAGTTTTGCCATTGCATCCATTATGCATATCGGTCTATACTTCGATTTCCCCTTCTTCCCCCCCCCCCCCCATCCTTTTGTATTATAATCAATTTCTGTTCTTTCCATTCCTTCGGTATCTTCCCCATTTTCCTGCATACCTCCATCACCTCCCTTATCTCTTCCTTCCTCGTTTTCCCCCATTCCTTTATTACCTTCGGCGGTATCGCATCCTTTCCCTGCGGCTTTTCTAGCATTTAGCTTCCCTAGTGCTCCTTCTATCTCCTCTATCCCTATTTCTCCCCCAGCTTCCTGTTTCCCGCGCCCCTGTAACTCCTCCCTATCCTCCTGTGTCCTCCCTTCGTCTATATCTTTCTTCCTTCTCTCCTTCTCTTTTCCCTCCTCCCTCGGGAAAGCTCTTTTATTTGTCTCTCCGCTTCCCTTTTCCCCATTTTCATTAATTCACCCCCCCCCCTTCCATCTCTTCCTAACTATTCTATATGGGTTTCCCCACGTGTCTCCCTCTAATATCTCCCACATCTCTTTCCATATTCTAATTTTGCTATCCCTAATCATCCATTTCAGCTTCTTCCTTGTCTCCAGAAACTCTTCCATTTTTTCTTCCCATCCCTGCCTACCTTTTCTTTTATCTTTCTCTGCCTGTCTCCTTTTTTCCCCCGTTTCTTTCCTCACTTCTGCGATCTCTGCATTCCACCATGGATTTGGCTTTTTCCTCCCCGTGATTCCTTCTCGTCTCTTCCTCATCGTTTGACTGCACGCCTCCCTTATCTCCTTTCTAAGCCTCGAGACTTTATCTAGCTCCTCTACATCCCCCATTTCTTTAATTTCCTCCCATTTCCCTTCCATTATTCGCTGGAACTTTTCCCTATCCCATGTTTTTATGTCCCATCCTATTTCCTTTACTCCCTTCCTTCCCTTATTTCCCTTTCCCCCCTCATTTCCATCCTCTCCTTTCATTTCATGTACTAGATATTTATGGTCGGATGCATTGTATTCCTGTAGGACCCTATTTCTCTTTCATTTCCTTGCTCTCTCCAGATCACTACACACTATATCTATCGTGGATCTCCGGCCGTTTTTCTCAAATGTATATCCTCCTTCGCTGATCATGGGTATCACTTCGATTTCCTCCATCCACTCCCATAATTACTTCTCCCCTCTTATCCACCTTTTTTGACCCCCATATTGGTGCCTTTGCATTAAAGTCCCCCCCTATGATTATCTTTTTCCCCCATCTTTCCCTTTCCTTTTTTATATGTTCTAACCCTTCCCTGAACGAGTCTATATGTTCGTTCGGCGAGAGATATACGCTTATCAAGCCTCTACCCCCTATCCTCGTTCCCGCGAATACTTTCCCTATCACCGAGTCTTCCACGTTTGCCCCCCTCCCCCTATAATTTGTTATCCATATCCCTGCCTTACCATCCTCGCTAGTTATCCACTCCTTTTTTGCTCTATATGGCTCTGCCACTATAACCACGTCTGCCTTCTCCTCCTCGGCTTTCCTATACATTAATTCTTGAGCCAGGGCACAATTATTTAGATTTATCTGCAGAATCTTTATCCCCCCTTCCTTTTCCCCCTCCCCTTTGCCACGTGTCCTTATCCTTCCCTTCTGCCTCCTCTCCTCTCCCCGTTTTCCGCCCTATTTATCTCTCTCCTCAAATACGCGCATCCCATGGTCGCCGCTACGTGTCTAATGTCCTCTCCCTCCTTTCCTTCCCTCCTGCATAGAAAGCATCTAGGCTCCTCTTTGCATCCTGTTATCGTGTGTCCGTCCTCCCCACACCTCCTACACCTCTGCTACTTTCTCTCTTACATGTGTAGCTGCTGTGTCCTAGCTCATGACATCTAAAACACCTAGTTATTCTCGGTACCACCTTTAGTTTTGCTATCGTCCACCCCAGTCTGATTCCCCCCCCCACCGTATGTTGCCGGTATCTCTATTACCGCTAGTTGCGATCCCATCCTTGTGCTTCTAAGTGTTACGATTCTAGCTTCATCCCCTTCCCTCATTCCTATCTCCTTTCTCACTCCCCTCTCAATCTCCTGTCTCGTTATGACTGGGTCTAGATCCCTGATTTCCACCTGTATCCTGTCCTTTAGTAGCTCCATCTTTCTGTTCCCCTCCCTACTTTCTAGCCATTTTTTCACTCTATCTGCCCTTCCTTTTTCTCCCATCTCCATTAATATATGTCCGTTTCTACTTCTCCTTACACTTTCTATTTCTTTTACAATTTCTCCTCCATCTTTCGTCAATTTTCTGAATACCTCCTCGTATTTTTATCCCTCCCCTACCTTTATTAATACTGCTTCCCTCCTTGTTCTACTACCTCTTACGCCCCTTCCCTTCCTCTATACTCCTCGCCTCTTTCCCTGTCTCCTGTATTTCTCGTTCCTGTCTCTTCCCCCCTTTCCATTTCTATTGTCCTACTGTCTACCCTACTCCTTTGCCTCCTCCTTCCCACTTCCTTCCACCCCTCATTTTCCTCGTTTCTTCCCTATGCCCTTGTCTGTATCCCCTCTATGCCGTATCTATTTTCCCTTTCCCTACTAGCCCCTTCTTCCTCTTCGTTTCCCTCTCCAGCTCTCTCCCCCATTTTTCTAACTCTCCTCTTCTTATCCCCTCTACTTGGTGGTGTTACCTCCTTCCTCTTTTCCGCCACTCTACCTGTTCCTCCCTGTCTGTCTTGCCTCCTACCCCAGTCCCTTCCTCCCCCCCGATTCGCTTTTGCCCCTATTTTCCTCTACTCCCCCCCCCCCCCCCCACCATCTCCTCGTATTGTGTCCCTTTATTTTCCGTTCTTCCTACTGTTTCTTTCTCCTTCGCCCCTATCATCTCCCTTCTAATCTTTGTTTTCGGTGATTACGAGTCTGCGCTAGACATTTCCAAAAACAAAAATACGGCACATACATATGTCGAAAAATTGTTGGTGCCACGAAAATATTAGTATTCTAATGTTTTTAACAATAAATGATCAACAATATACCTAGCTCGTTTCGAAATTTCAACTTGATGTAATAAATGCATTATTGATTAAATTGCTAGGATGGTTTCAGTTCAGAATTAAGCATATTAACGAATTAAAATGCGATTCTCCGATCCTATGCCATAAATGCGCTGCCTTACAAACGGCACGCGCGATAAACAATTAACAATAACTCGAAGAATTGTAAAACGTTACCAGTAGAAAGGTCAACCGGCTTTCGTTCAGAGAACGTCAAATTTTATTTATACAAATAGCTCTAACCTAAGCTAACCTTTTAACTATTTCCTTGCAATTAGTAGAAGAAAAAACGCGTAGCTCCCATATTTTCTTCCATCACAGCTATAAAATGTTAAATAAAGAAATTGAATCTAAATATTTACAAATTTAAAGCATATCAGATAGATACGAAGGAGGAAATAAAGGGATCATAGTTTACATTAGATGAAAAACATAATTTTAATTGCGACGTGGAAACATCACATTTTTAAAGTAGCAACTTTGATATTGTATATCTCTAACAGTATTGCGAAAAAAAGTATTATTAGTTAAAAAAAGTATGCTCTGATATCACTTAAATCAAATGCGATTGTCCGATTTCAAATATCAAGGAAATAGTTTTTGGGTTTTTGGCTAGGATTTCAGCGGAATCGACCAGTGTGCGGCATCCATTAATACGTTGACTGCCACCGGTATTTCGCTGGTTTCTTCATTTCTACTGAAGTGAAACTTTTTCTATTAAAATCACATCTTTACAAAGCAGAAACTTTAAAGACATAAAGAGATATATGGATAGCAGGACTTTACCTTCTTGAGACCAACGCTTAAATATTGACTGAATTAACAAATTCGTAAATATTACAATTTAAAAGTCATACGAAATTTCATTGAATTCAATAGCGCCGGTCAGCAGTGACCCCCATGGCATTCAACGTGTTAACAAGTAGCTGCAAGAATTCGATGGAATGGAAAAACTCTGTCAATGGGCCGAAGTGCAAAAGTTAATCTAACAATAAGTGAACACATTTTTGCAAGGATCAGCTAAATTATTTTTGAGACACAAGAAAGCTGCAAAGACATGGTGGAAAATAAAGAGAGCACAAAAAACAGAATTTAATTGTACGGTTAACAGTCAAACGATCCATAAGTAGCAGTCATTAAAGAAGAAGACGCCAAACGAAACGTAGGAAGAGTAAATTCTCAAGATGTACGATATCGCGACGCAAGCAGACGTGGACGTAACATCAGTCATTAAATACATCGAGGGCGGTGTACAAGACGAAAAGGTTATTAAATTAATATTATACGATGCAAAGATTTTGCAGGAGCTGAAGGAACAGTTCGTGCTTTACGAAAATCTGAAGGTTAACACGACGAACAGCACGAGGGGACTCAACGTAAAGACAAGAGGGAAAAAACCAACGATGGAAGTTTGCACTGCGGAGACGCGAGACGCCTGCGTGAACTATGTATATCCCACGAAGAACAAAGGGCGAAAGTGCTTTGAATATAATCAGTTCAGACATATTGCATGAAATTTTTACAAAACAGAATGAAGTTAAACAGGTAATCTCGAGCAATAATTATTGAATAACCAACATTAAACAAATTCATGCATCCAATTGTTCAGAAACCACACGGAAAATATCAGGAGTGAGAAAAAATCCTAAATTAAGAAAAAAATGAAATCAATGATTCCGCCAGCCATTTAACTTTAATGCACGTGCGTGTTGTATTCATACAAACCTTCTGACAAGGGGGGGACCAGACCTGGGAATAACCGATTTTATTCAAATTTGGTGCACGTGTTCTACTCGGCAAATAATTAGACACGTTTTTTGCCAAAAGTGTAGATAAGTCAAAATTTTTGAAAAAATTGTGTTAATAAAATGTTCACCGATTGACTCAAAGCTTTGTGGGCACGTTCTACGAGCAAAATTAAGCTTTATTTCCCTGTAAAAACGTTTTCAAAAGCGACATGCCCCTTTAGTACCTTAGAGTTAGAACGTTATTCAACGAAGTGGCGTGACTGAACGGAGAAGGAAGTAGTCTGCGGCTACTATGGAGTCTATCGATACCCGTATGCTTCATTTTGGAATTTCGTTTTTTTTCTTTCTTTTCTTGCCTTCTAATTTCATTTGATGTCCTTATGAGACATGTTTCATTTATTTCCATATAGTGTTGTATATAGTGAGGGACCAGAAACAAGGCACTTGGGACGGAAGGGGAGATTGCTCTCGCACAGACTATCCCCGCCATGTCGGTCCTGGAAACCTGAGATTGACGAATGAAAACCGAAAATAAAACACTCCTTTCGTTGTTCACATGACGACGGAACGAATGTGCGGGTCTCTTGACCAATAGTGGGTCAAAATCGAAAATGCGTGAGGGAGAGGGATGTCCCTATCCGTCGAGCGAATCAGAGCAAATTACCCCTCAACTGCCTTCATTCTGATCCAACATAATGTCATATCTCATTTTATTGTTTACATATGTATGTAGGATTTGGATGAACGGATTTCCAGGAATCACTTAACACTAGGCTTACAACAAAACTAACACGAAAATAACTTTATTCTAAATACAAAACAATGAAATATAACAAACTATATAAACTATGATGAATACTTTAAAAATGATGCGAAATACTTTAAAAATACAGAGGACCGATATAAGAGGTGTGTCGTGAGGATTGCTTTAAAAACTCTCCTGGGCCACACGCCCCGATCTTCTTCTATCGCGGATCCGTCCCCTGCGGTACACCTTATAAACGCGTACGATTATATTCTTCGCAACCTCTCGGCACACGCACGCATTGCATCCTTCATGTATATGTGAAAATTCAAACGATCATCTGTAAAGCTGGATACCTTATTATAGTGTGACATGTAATATTAACTGGGGATGGCTTCGCTCAGTGAAAAACCTTGTCTTACTTCCATGCTCCGCGAAAATTTTTCCATGAATACACTATATGTAGGTAGAGCTGGAGAACCGTTTCTTGGCAGCTGAGACGAAAGGGGAGATTGCTCTCGCACCGCCTATCCCTGCCATGTCGGTCCTGGAAACCTCAGATCGACGAATGGCAACCGAAAATAAAACACTACTTTCGTTGTTCACATGACGACGCAACGAATGTGCCGGTCTCTCTTGTCAATAGCGCGTCAAAATCGAAAATGCGTGAGGGAGAGGGACGTCCCTATCCGTCGGGCGAATCAGAGCAAATTACCCCTCAGCTGCCAAGTAAATATTCCATCAGTATACACATTTACATATGAAAGGAAGCATATATTGAACAAAATATGTATACAGATCAAATAATAGAATGTCAAGTTAATGGGGAATTTAAACAATAAAAAATCGAGGTTTCTCTTGTTATCTGTAAATCTCTCTTATCTCTCTGTGTGCTACACATCTTGAGTTAAAGCAGACGCCAGAATTATCTGCCCGACAGACTCGTTCCTGGAGAACCAACGCCTATTTCTTTTGACCGCACGACTTGGATCCCACTGATCTCCAAATCTTCTACGCTGCCAGCCACGACCCTATTGACACGCGGGTGGTAGCTCATTGGGGCGACATCCGCATTAATAGATTTTCATATTACCCATAGGGTACTACTGCCAATGTATTTGGTTTTGCAGTCGTATCCCCTGTAGGCCTATTTCACAGTATCGATGACCTTTTCTGCTGAGTGATTGGTGGAAAATCACAAATACTTTTAAATCTTTCCGTTAAAATTTCAATCAGTTTTGGAAAAATTAGATCTTTGAGTACGTTTTCCACGTTTTCCGTCAGTTCCAGAGCGTGGGAAAAGCGGTGTCCGACACATGGTAAAGGTCGTCCGTGCCGTTCGATCGCTCCGGCTCGGTTGAGTAATAAAACAATTAGATAGGCACGTTCATCGGACCTCTCCCGGCACATTTGCACTCGGAAAACCTTTTCCCCCTCTGGGTTATTTTTCACGTTCGGGGCGAATCTGCGAGGAGTCCAAGAGAAAACGCGGCTGTAAAGGACGAAGTATTTTTGTCAGATGTCCGTGCAGCTTTCATTTCTCGACGATCTTTAGCCGGTAGTGGTCGGTGATGTTACTATTGTGAATGTAGAATACGAAATGTCAGTTCAAAAAGTACCATACAAATTTTAACCGTTTTACTGTCAGAGCTTTTTAAAAATCCGCATTGGATAGTGCCATGCGCCGCGATAGCGCTTTCTTCATTTCAAAAATCTAGTTTTTCCAAAATTGATGGAAATTTTAAAGGTAAAGTTTAAAAATATTCGCAATTTCTCACAAATCATTCGTCAGAAAGGTCATTGCTACCGTGGAATAGGCCTACAGAGAACACCACTGCAAAAAGAAACGCATTGGCAATAGGAGGCCATGGGTAATGTGGAAACTTATTAATACGAATGTTGCCCCAATGAGCTACCACCCGCGTGTCAATAGGTCCGTCCCTGGCGGGGCAGAACTTTTGGAGATCAGTGTGGTCCAAAGCGTGCAATCGGAAGAACTAGGCGCACTTCTCGAAGAACGGATCTGCCGTGCAGATAATTCCGGCGTCTGATTTGGAGCAGTGATTCTCAAACATTTTTAGGTTTCCTTTCGTGACGATCTCTTTACAATTTGTTAGAATGTTCGCGGACGCTTTAAAATTCACTAGAATTGGCATATACTGTTTTCGGGCTACTGTGATCGAAACAGTCTTAATAAACAAATATTTATTCAAAAAAAAGCAAATCTTAGTCATAAAATGTAGATCCAATGGGATGGGTGCATCTGCTTTGCTTGAATCAGATTATTGAAGCTTCACAATATGTGAAAGATTTTTGGTGAAACAGTGGACTTAAAACTTCGACGCACACGTTGTTGGATTCTGAAAGGGGACTGTGCATAAACCACAATAGCAAGTCTTAGAGGAACTAAATTGCATCTTTCCATGGGACGTAGCAACCAGTGACAACAATCGAAAATAGCATAAAATTTGAACTTACAATAAGCGACCACTCCGTGGTTCTCTAGGGGACCACAGACCCCAGTTTGAGAACCACTGATTTAAAGTGTTATATTAAACTAAAATGAAAAATTATTATACCAAATTTATCCTTAATGTCAATTAATGTACATTACATTATACACTTGCATAATACAAATAAACTGTTTATTACATATTATATCTGCAACTGTGTCTGTTAACTTTTTTAAAACTAACCTTATGGTATTATATAAATTTTCATGCTATCAGGAATATGTCGGTCAGCGCCATTGTGTGCAGGTACAGTGAATAAGATTCAATTTACTGCAATTTTTATGTAAACAAGATTTTGTAATGTTTTTGTGTGAAATATGTGAAAATTGATAAATTGTTGTATAACACTGGTCAACACGATTTTTTAGACGAAGAATATTTATGCTGATTCTTATAGATTTTGTGGCGCTGAACACGAATCTGAAGCCCGTTTGTCTCTATCAGACACCATTTTTGAGAAAATCAGTTCGGAAAAAATGTATATTTTCACCTTTTAGAATTTTTTGTATTTGAACCATAATAGTTATTAAAACAACTTTGGCACAGAATGATTCTATAAACCTTCCCGAATATAACGATGCGTATTACTTTAATGTTATAAATATTTAAACATGTTTAAATAATGCTGAAATCGAAAACGGCGCCCAAAATGCCCCAATTTTTGTGGATATTTCTCTATTTATCTTAAAAATTAGACGTCCAGGAGAAATTCTAATGGCAGAAGGCGATGGAGCAGACGTGTTTATAACATTATAGTAATACTCATCGTTATATTCGGGAGGGTTTATAGAATCATTGTGTACCAACATAATTTTATTAACTATTATGGTTAAAATACAAGAAATTGTAAACGGTGAAAATTTAAAATTTTTTTCAAAACTGATTTTCTCAAAAATGGTGTCTGATAGAGACAAACCAGCTTCAGATTCGTGTTCAGCGTCACAAAATCTATAAGAATCAGCATAAATATTCTTTGGGCAAAAAAAAAGTTTAATTTCGTAGACCAGTGTAATTAGAGCACCAGAATTTCCATAAACATACACGCTTTATCAAACTAAACTGTGAAATATTTTCGTTGCTGCAACTGCAACTTAAAAATTCTTTATTGCTATACACATGTTTTGATCCTGTAGGTTATACGCCAGGAATACGATGAAAATATAAAAATAAATACGAAATATCGTCAAATGATGTCAATTATTCGTTTCTTACCTAGTTTTCTTTATGTAAAAAATATACGGGGTATTACCGTTTGACTGCAAACAGTAGAATATTTTACGAGAGATTAAAGTTATCATAAAAAGTTTGAAATACTTAAAACTTTAAAATAAATGTGATATATTGGGGGTATATAATGGAGGACATTCGTCGTGACTTTCTATTCTAGATTTATTTTAGATTTATTTCGATTTGTAAATAACGCCTTAGTCTTTCTCTTTTTGGTGGCATATTCAAAGTTAGTTTATCTTCTTCATTTATAGCAGTGTTTTCCAAACTTTCATCATCGTGGATCACTTCTTATGTTCTAAAATTTGTAAGGAACACTGGAGTAAATTTGGTTTATTCTAATCTAAAACTGAAGTAAATAGTTAAATAGATAAAAACAGACAATGTTTCGTTGCTCTCTAATGTCAGTTTCATAACTGTTTGCAGAACACCAGTGTTCCGTGGAACACTGTGTGGGAAACGCTGATCTAAAGTAAGTTTATAGAACATTTTAAACTGAATATCATGGTAAAATCTTGTCCATGGAATTTTTAGTCCATTCAATTAACTTGCTATATATTCTATACATAAAAAAAACGTGCTAATAGTATTGGCTCTGTATTTATTTGGGAAATTACAAATTTTTTCTACACAAAAGTACGATAATTACAAAATCTATTGTTTAAACTAACCAAATATGAATTTTCGAGGTATCAACTACAAGAACGGCGATTGACACATCTTTCGAAGTAAACATATGTGTTAAACTTTTAATTAGCAAAACTGTTTTCCAGTAAAATGTAAGCTGTTTTCAACATATTGATTGAAAATTCTTTTAAAATGAATAAATACCATTAAAGAATAATTAATATTATTATTAATTTGATTTTGTTGAAAAAGTGACTTATGCCACTACGAAAATAAACGGCTTCTATTAGGTAATACTCCACAAAACTCCCGCGTACAGATGATGGACCTTCTCGTTCAGTCTCCCTAGGTTGGGCAAAAGGTAGAGCTGGGGAACCGTTTCTTGGCAGCTGAGACGGAAGGGGAGATTGCTCTCGCACCGGCTACCCCCTCCCTATAGCCCGCGTGTGCCGTCCTCTTATTTCCTGGAATTGTGGTGCTCAGCCTCGTGACGTATCATTTTGCATAGTCGTAGCATTGCCGTACTTTCACGTATATGAATATTCCAAATTATCGGACCGAAATCTGCTTTACCGATACTGAAAAATGATCATCTATGCATGTCGATAACATCGGCATCTACCTATCCTGATTGTAAAAATCTCGTGCGTACGCCAATGCTTCGACTTTCACGCTCGACTTCGTGCTGTCGCACTCAGTTTCACGGCTGGCGCTTTCTATCTTTGTCACGCAATCTGATTTGTGTGCGTAGCTGTTTCTGCCAATAGCGCGTCACAAACGAAAATGCGTGAGGGAGAGGGATGTCCGTATCCGTCGGGCGAATCAGAGCAAATTACCCCTCAGCTGCCAAGTAAGTATTCCATCAGTATAACCAGTTGCGACAAACACTGATGTAGCCACTTGGGGCCTTAGTATTCAAATGGTGGCACGTATACCGGTCACATGATCCTCCGAAAAGCTCTCCTCCTGGTCAACACCATCATGTCATTGCGATACGACGAAAGTCGTATGTAAGCAAAGAGTCACCTCCTCCCCCTAACCCAGACACAGAGAATGTTCAAGGTACGAAGAAAAGAAATACACGAAGTATCCTTATTAGGTAATGTGTTACATCTACTAGTTTAAAGGTAGGAAGATGTCAATGACCCGCGATCGTTTTCGGATCCCCTCAAGAACCCTCCTGAGGAGAAGAATATAAATACATGCACTTTTCTTTAACCCCTTCGGACCATGTGCACATTGTAATGTACATAATACTTTTCGTGCTGTATTTTATTACGTATAGGTTTAAACTTAGTTTCACTTAGTTTTTTTATACAAACATTTCTCAGGATCTCCTTAATGTTACAAATTTTGCGTAAAGACCATATGTCCATTAAAATGTACATTTACAAATTATAAAAAAAAATTATAATTATAATTATATCAGATTATAATTTAAAAATTCGGGTCTAAAGGGTTTAATGGATGGATGGCCCCGTCATATTTGAAGTTCGTGAAGCAGCCTTCTGTTTTGAACTGATCGATGTGATATTTGAGCTAGTAAGGATAATTCGTGTCTTTCTTTTCTTTGTGTGGGTGACCTGGAGGCCTGGCTTACTGGGCGAAAATCCAATCACGGAACTACAACTTTCACATTAATTTGCAAGAGAACGGTTCGCTTCTGACCCATGGTTCCTTTCAGACATTTTACCTACGCAACAAGATGAATGCGATGAGTTAATAATAAAGTTTGACCTTAATTTGCAACCCTTTAAGATGCAAATTTTTTTGATAGACTCATCGCATTCGTCTTGTTTCGTAGGTAAAATGTCTGAAAGGAATCATGGGTCAGAAACGAACCGTTCTCTTGCAAATCAAGTTTAAGTCTAACTGAAATTGTGTCTCCGCGATTGAATTTTCGCTGAGCAAGTCAGGCTTGCAGGTCTCCCACCCTTTCGGAAGAAACACAGAAGATATCCTTGCTGCCTCGAATAGTTAAAGCAGAGGCATGCTAAATGAAATTAGAAAATGAAGGACTGGGTCACCGAAGTAGTAAGAAAAGCAGAACTGTTTATGTTCTTCACATCAGGAGGGCCCGTGAGCGAACCCGACACCGGACGAAGGTCATTGACGTCTTCCTAGCCTCCGAAAGATTACATTGAAAGATTTCATTCGAAAGGAAGTCATTTTAATCATCTTAATGCAGATAGGGACCGATAAAAAAGTACGTGGTAAATATTTCTTCGAGATCTACCTCTCAAGTAAGTTTAATAAAAATCGGCGTTTGGATGGTCAACGAAGACGAAGGAGATATCTAGGAAGGAAGAGGAATTTGGAAGAAAGCGAAAGTCTGTCCTTTTGTTGACGGACGCTGCACTTTTTGAAATTGTTGAACGAACATTTGGCAGCCGTATGCGCACGAGTGACTAAAGCACACGGACATTGAAGAATTAGGCATTTGGCTTTACCTTTTTTACTACGAGACTAGCGCAACAAAAGGGTGATAAACCTTGAATCTGGCGAAATATTCCTGCAGTCGACAGGGTTAGAATATTTAAGATACTTGCTCAAAGCAGCGAAGAAAAATGTGATAATTTGGGTCTCAAAAAGACTCGACTGCGCATGAATAACTATTTAATGTTGGTCATTCAACGGTATTGCTGAGTGCTAAGGAAAAATCCCGCGGCAGGAATGTAAATGTAATGCCAGTTTGATTGCTCAGAACTTAAGGATGATGCCTCTGTTCACGCCGAACCCTGCGGTACGAACTTTAGTTTCGGTGTGTGCATAGCACGGCTAATACCAAATGCTATCAGTATAGCAGTAGTCACTATGCATTAGTCGGGTTCGCCATACCTGTACCTGAGATGTTTTCAGGCCATCGGGAAGAGAGGGTGGAGGAGGTTGGTGTATGAACACTCGCAATTAGTCGGAGAAACTTTTAACAGAAAATCAGCGTTCAACTAGACAGTGTACGGTTCACACGTTAAGCTTGAACCAGCACTTATGTACCGCATTCATACATACTGTTACGGGTTGACCGCGCACGCAAAGTCCTTTTGGACATAGTTAAATGATTAACACACTTTTATAGAAAAGTAAGAGCGTTTTATTTTATACACACGTCCGTCAACGAGCAGCTCTGACCATAGAATCCTTTCTTTATTTACAAACAACTGACATGTCCCGTAACCCAGTAACATTAATACTACTGGGTGTTGCGTAAATACATGGGGCGTCGCGTAACAATACTTATAACTATTTATACAGTGCAAAATTTTAATTCCTTGTTAATAATAAATACTGGTCGACCTATTCTTCTAGTTTACTTAATCCGATATATTTGAGAACCAGCGCTCATAAATCTAGCGTTTCAATCATGAGATCGTAATCACCACGATTTTCGAGTTTCATGAAAAACTTCTCTTTAAGACCCTACTGTACTTTCCCTCACTTACCGGAGTAAACTATTACAATAATATCTGTAATTACAGTGTTTCAGAGTTACACATCCGCGCCAAGCATTTCACCAGATGACGATGTTTTTCAACATTTATCGCTAACGTATTCACAAAATCATGGATCTATGTATCAAGGGAAACCTTGTTCACCATCTCAGCCTGGATTTAAAGATGGAATAACTAATGGCGCTCAATGGTATCCACTCACTGGAGGAATGCAAGATTTTAATTACGTTTGGAACGGATGTATGGAGATCACATTAGAACTTTCTTGTTGCAAATATCCACCTGCCTCAGATTTGCAACATTACTGGGATGAGAATCGCATAGTGAGTTTGCTAAAGATAAACCTAGTATGATATACTGCAGACTTTTTCGTATTATGTTTTTTTTTTTCATTAAAATTTATTCTTTTTCTATTGGATATTGCGAATAACACGTTCACGCGACATCACAGGGACGGGGGGGGGGGGGGGGGGGGGGATATCGCGCCTTTCGGATCGACGCATAGTGTGTAATTTGGTCAATCTAGATCAGGCAAGCCGCTTATTTGATCGCCGCATGTGTCCTTGGAAAAGACCCGCCTGCTGCTCCTTCCCGTGCGCTCAGGAGCTCGCTGATTGCTTCGCCTTTCACTTGCCAGGTTCAGACCTATTGCCACGCGCGTGGTGGCTATTGGGGCGACATTCGTATCTAACCACTCGCGTTGGAAAGACGTTCCACGCACGTCGGTAACGGAAAACAAAACGACGTGCGTGGCACGTCGACCAAGGTTATTTGTTAAAGAACAGTTTCAGATCGCACCACGTCGTGTGCAGGGTAAAACAAAAGTATTATTAGTGAAAAAGTATGCTCTGATATGTTTTAAATCAAATACGATTAATATGTTTTAATGATATTGGACTTCTGGCGATGGTTTGGGTCGAATTCGGCTACTACGTGACGCCTTACGGCGAAATATAGTATTACGTTCTAGCACGCGCCTTTGTAGACTAATTTCCAGCGCAAATAGTTAAAAAACTCCGTGCCAACAGAACGCAATGTCTTCTCGCGTCAAGGAATACATTGTTGCCGCCGCGGCTGCTTGGCGATACATTGCCCGATCTTGCCTAGTCTCTCGCCAGCAAAGTTTTAATAGGTTTCCACATCACCCATGGGGTACTATTGCCAATGCATTTTTTTGCAATGATGTCCCCTGTATCGATGTCCTTTTCTGCTTAATCGTAGGTGCAAAATCGCGTTAAAAGTAAAAACTAGGCAGAATTGATAAAATATATCGCCAAGACGACTGCGGCAGCGACAATGTATTCTATGACGCGAGAAGGTCTTGCGTTCTGCTGTCGCGGAGTTTTTTGCGCTATTTGCGCAACTATTTGCGCCAGAAATTAATTTACAAATACGCGAGCTAGAACGCAATACTATATTACGCCGTAAGGCGTCACGAGTAGTCGAATTCGACCAAAACCATTACCAGAAGTCCAAAAACATTAAAATCTATTAATCATATTTGATTTAAAACATATTACAGCATACTTTTTCCCTAATAATACTTTTGTTTTGCCCCACACGCGACGTGGTACGATCTGAAATTGTTCTTCAATAAATAACCTTAATCGACGTGCCACGCACTTTGTTTTGATTTCCGTAATCGAGGCATGTGGCACGCCTTCCAGCGTGAGTGGTTAGATACCAATGTCGCCCCAATGCGCCACCACGCTCGTACCAATAGGTTCGCGCCTAGCATGTGAAAGGCAAGTCAATCTGCGAGCTCTCGAGTGCACGGGGAGTAGCAGACGTAGCTCTTCCAAGGACGCATGCGGCGATCAAATAAGCGGCTTGCCTGATCGAGATGGACAAAAATATTTCTTGAAAGAAATTACGGTTTTCATTAATTTTACTGAATTTTGTACTAACACAAAACACCATCTTATTCTTAGTGTTAATAACAATATATATTTTAATAATTATTTAACATTTATAAGTAAAATAAGAAATCTTCAACTTTAAAAATATTTTGCACTTTAACGGTAATACTTATGTAAATTTGGTCTGCACAAAATGATTTTGAAAACTATCCTAAATAAAACGATATATATTATTTTAATGTTATAAAGCTTTTAACAAATTTAAAAAATGTTCAAAGCGGAGCAACGCCGAAAAAGCCATGACATAATTATGAAACAACCTTCACAATATCTTTAGTTGCAGTATTTCATGTATATGATCATTTTACAGCAGTTTGGCACTATTGTTTCACGTGACGAACGGGATAAGGATGATTTTCATGATATTGCTAAGCATAATAACCTATAATATTAAATTCGTGAAAAGTGTATAGTAAAGGAAACAATATTATGTAATATCCGCGGTTACTAATTCGCGGAATTCCCACTCTTCTCGTAATTAACATAAACCTCGCCTATAACATAATTGAGGACGTAAGGTGCAAATAATCTAAAACGTAATATATTGTATCTTTATTTGTCTGTGTTCGGGACCGAACTGATTCATTCGACTACGTCGCCAAAGCATGGCAACGTCTACCCAAATCGCAGTAAGCAACGGTGCGAAAGTGTTACGTCGCGGCGAAACCGTTGACACACATATATTTGCTGCCCGATCAGCTGACGCATTCGGCTACGCAGAATGTCGGCTGTATGCTTACAATTAAGAGTTTTTTTTAGTTTACTTCATGGAAATATTTCGATTTTTCAGTCTCTCATCAAGTTTCTAGCGGAAGCTCACAGAGGAGTGCATGGTTTTGTGATGGATGAAAATGGAAATCCTGTTGAAAGAGCATCAATTAAAGTAAAATCACGAGATATCAGCTTCCTTACTACCAAATATGGAGAATTTTGGAGAATTCTACTTCCAGGGATGTATAAACTAGAGGTAAGATAAATGCTTAAATTTGAGTCAAACCAATGTATTTTGAAATATTAGCACTTATTACACGGAAATCATCACACGCGTACAGCTTTCAAGTTTTTTTTACCATAACTGCCATCAAAAGTATTATCGTGTAGTAGGACCGTCATGTTCTTCGTAGAAGAAATCTGTATTTGATCTGACCGTGATCAAATATTATTGATTCTGCCTGGGCTTCGTGGGTGGTTACCAAAAATGGTTACCTATAATGGCAGATGTCATAAATCTAGCTTGGAGGAAGGCATCCGTGCAAAACCTGGTGGTCACGTGCCTTAAATCAGGCTCAAGCTTTATTTGATCGCCAGAGCCGTCCCGGGAAGAGCTCCGTCTACTTCACCCATACATACAGCTGAGATGTCACTGATTCACAGACACTCTGTCGGTGTCATGGCCGGACCTAGTGGCACGAGCGTGGTGGCGTATTGGGGCGACATTCGTATCTAATCGCTCGCGCTGGAAAGACATGCCACGCGCGTCGATCGCGGAAAACAAAACGATGTGCGTGGCACGTTTTTCCAGCGCAAGCGGTTAGATACGAATGTCGCCCCAATACGCCACCACGCGCGTGCCAATAGGTCCGAACCTGGCAAGTGAAAGGCAAAGCAATCAGCGAGCTCTCGAGCGCACGGGAAGGGGAAGCAGGCGGAGCTCTTCCAAGGACGGCTCTGGCGATCAAATAAAGCTTGAGCCTGCCTTAAATCATTGAAGGGTTTTCGCCAGATGGGCGACGCCTGCATGGGTACGGACTTAATTTACAAAAAAAAAAATTTGACTCTTGCAACCTCAACGCCTCTTTTGTGAATGAGGCTTCAACACGGTTAAAATAGAAAAAATTCTGAAGCTTAAAAATGTTTATTGCATTGTTTTTAAACTAATTTTCTCAAAAATGGAGATAAATGGAGGAAAACGGCCTTCATATTTGTGTTCAGCGCTGCAAAATCTATAAGAATCAGCAAAAGTATTCTTTGGGCAGAAAAAAATTCATTTTTGTGGACCAGTGTAATGTAAATATTTAATGGACTATATAACGTTGTATATCTATATATTATTTTAAATAATAAATTGCAATGCTATATTTACTATGTCCGTTTTTTAAATCAGTTTCTTTATTCTATCACATACCGAATTATTGCAATACTACTGTATAATTATAGAAAATCATTATTTTATAATTTCATTTATTTTCTCCCGATTGTTTAAAGCACAAACAGTAATGTAATTCATTTATAAATTATATTGCATATATCTGTTTTTTGAATATTAAAAATTACAATCATAGTGAACAGGTTCACTCTGGATGAAAAATCTAGATCACGGTCGTAACTGAAGTGAAATTGTGACCGTCATTGTGATTCTACGATCACTGTGATAAATTACTGTCAGTGATTTTGTGCACCACCTCTAATTTTAATCTAGAATCGTTATCCATCTTTATTTGTCACCTTGACATCATGTTTCATGTGTTATAGGTATATGCAAACGGATACTTTCCCCGCGAAGTGGAATTTCGTGTTTTGGATCAACACCCAACTCTTTTTAACGTTACGTTATATACGGCGAAAGTAAGTATCATATGTTTTATTTAAAGCATTATATAATTTTTGTACTACTTTGTAGTACATAATGCAATGATAAACTTATTGGAAGTTTTACTCAATTTCATCATTTCACTTAAATCTAATTGCGTATACTATTTTTAAGCAGTCATTACAGGTTATAATGTTGTAACAAATACTATATACTATTAATTATCATCATCACCTTTCTTAACATGCGAAGTATGCTGTTCCACTGAATTAAAAGTAGCAAAGGAATTCCATTTATATAATTTAAAGTAAGATAGTGTCATCATCGAAAAAGACCGGCAGGTACAGTGTGTTTCAAAATTATGTGTCACGACCTACCAGACGTTGTTCTACACCTTTGGATTGATGCACAATTGCAAATAAAACCCGGCACAATATTTCGCAAAATAGTTGCAAATTTAGGCCAACCGTTTTTCTTCGCTCATCGCATTCGTCTTGTTACGTAGGTAAAATGAGAAAATTAAACACCAAATAATAATAGTTAATGCCAAAAACCAAAGATTCCAAAAACACGTATTTATTACTTTGCATCATAGTTTGCGTAGGTAAATTCATTCGAGAGCGGAATAATGTTTACCGGGAGATATTACCAAAAAAATCAAATTTTTAATATATTTTTTAAACAAATAATTTTTGAGCAACTTTTCTTATGCAGATAAATTCTTTGATAAAGACCACATGATTTGAAAAAAAAAAGTATGACCACTGGTTACCGAGATATTCCCAAAAATGTGTTTTCAACCCTCAGCTTTGAGGGTATCGTTTTTCCTCGACTGGTGGGGATACTAACAAAAGCCAAAGACAGACGAGGCCCTTTAAAATGGGAAGTCGCACACGATGACGATTATTAGATATAATGATTCAGTTTACTATAAAAGGAGCAGGGATTGAAACGGTTCAGAAAATAACTGTTTGAAACAGTTACATATCTGCTCTAACTGAAACATTTTTGTTAAAACAGAGACCTCCAAGTGACGATGACAACGAATCTAGCTTTTACACTGGAAATGCAGGAACAAAGAACCACGCTCATCGAGATTACATGGTACATTTTCGACCCTATTCTGGGACCAACACAGCTGCCGAAACAAATAGTGGCATCTTCTCATCTCTCAGCCATGGATTCAATTCATTTGTCACTAATTTATTCGGATAGTGCAATAATTCTTCAGTGATAATAAAATTTCGACGAAATTTATCCCTTTCCCTCAATTTTACTGAAATTGATACAACTTTTAATTAGAAATTTTACGTAGACACTGACATGTTTGTGTTTACTAAATGTATTTCGACAGTAAAAGTTAATAATAAGCTATATACATATAATAAGTAAATGATAGAAAAATAATAGAAGCCGAACAGATATTTACTGCTATTTCCTTAATAGATGAAAATTATTTTTTCATGTTAATACATAGGTTAAAAGAGATTGAAAGTATACACATTATATGTATTAGATGTAAAATAATCAATTACGAGTTCTTAATGCAAAGAATATATGAAAGGGAACAAAAGTTTCAAGAATAATTCTATAATACGAAATTTATATTAGACATTTGTTTTTATTCAAACTGTCGCAGTATGTTGTGTGCAATTTATTTATTTTAGTATAATTTTAATATATGTATAGTAGATCTTTATTTCCAACGAGTGTCAGCCTTGAATGTATTATGTAATTTGCCTGATTAAAGTGTTAACAACTTTATGAAATAGGTATCGATTTTCATTGAATATGATTGTTATTTTTACTACTTTAACAAAATAACTGTAATTAGATTGATTTTTAACTATAGATACCCGGCATTAGACGGAATCCATGCAAGTGTCAGTGTATCGAGTAAGAACTATAATCCGTATTCCGACGAGTTCAATTCCACGCGGAGTTTTCAATTAGACTACTTAGCCGGGCCGTCCATCGTATTTGCCCGAAAATTAATTTGAATGAACAGCTCCATAGATTAAAATAGTCTGCTAAATTAAATAAACCACTGTTGCAGTTTTTAGTAACTCTAATGAAATTCGAAACTACACAAAACTAAAGTGTGGAACAGATCTGATGGCGAAGGGAAGCATTTTGTTCCGATTCGCCAGACGGATAGAGACGACCCTCATTCACACGTATTTCCGATTCTAATGCGCTACTAGTCGAAAAAGCCACACATTCAAATCCGAATGCATGACGGAGGTATTTAGTATATTATCCACATTAAAACAAGTGAGAGAACGTTATGTGAAGTACGAAAGAAGTGTTGTTTTGTTTTAGGTTGATATTGGTCGAGCTTGAGGATTCCAGGAACAATGTGGCAGAAATGGGAGGCACGAGCGACGTGCCCCTCTTGCCGCACTGATTTACCTCACGCCATCAGATCTGTTTCGGCCTTTGCTTATTTAATGGTCGACTATATAGTGCCCGAAAAGATACGAGAAATCCTTTGACTTCTGGTTTGTTCTGATTCGCCTGACGGATAGAGACATCCCTCTTTCTGACGCCATTTTCAATTCTAACGCGTGACTGGCTTAAAGAGCCGCACATTCGTTGCGTCATCATGTGAACGACGAAAGAAGTGTTGAGTTTTCGGTTGTCATTAGTCGATTTCATTGTCAGATTTCCAGGGCCGATATAGTGGGGATAGGCGGTGCGAACAACAGTCCCGCCTTACCTCGTGCTTCATGCCCCGCGCCGTCTTCCCCTTTTGGCTATGATAGCTGTTGCCAGTGTGCATGATTATTTGGAGTAAATGTAGCTGGTTCCTGGTATGAGGTGTAAAGTGACTAAAAAACAGTTTTCAGTTTCCGCCATTTCGAAACGAATTGTTTATTTTATATACAGGGTGTCCCGTAACTGGTGGTACAACCGAGCAGAGGATGATTCTAAATGAAAAACGGAGTCGAAAATATAGAATAAAATTTTATGATACAAGGCTTTGTTTTCGAGAAAAATGAGTTTGAAAATTTGCCTAGTGTTCGTGCACTCGGCTTACTTGCGGTTCAAGGGACTTCATTCTGACAAGGGGAGGACCAGCTCCGGGGGTCACCGATTTTTTTCAAATTTGGTACACGTGTTTTTGGTAAAAGTGTAGATAAGTCCAAATTTTTGAAAAAATTGCGTTCAAAGAAAAAAGTTCCCCGGTCGACTTGAAACTTTGTAGGCACGTTCTACGAGCAAAATTAAGCTTTATTTTGCTGTAAAAACGTTTTCAAAAATCGACATGCCCCTTTAGTACTTAGAGTTAGAACGTTATTCAACGAATCGGCGTGGCTGAGCGGACACGGAAGTAGTCTACGGTTACTGTTGGACCCTAGATCGAATCCCGTATGTTGCATTTTGGAATTTCGGTTTTTTCTTTTTTTATTCCTGACTTTAAAATTCATCTTATGTCTTTATGAGACATGTTTCATTTATTTTTATATCGTGTTGTATATGTTTTATATACTTTGACCTCTATTTTATGTTCTATCGTATTTGCGCATTTTGATGTTAGGATTACAAAGAAGTACACAATTTTATATTTAACAATTACTTTATATCTGTACATTACACATTTGTGTGGATGATAAGCGTCGTAGAAACATTTAGAACAAATGTCATGTGTTCACCACGAACATTTCATGAACGCGAAGTACCCACCTAGGCAATGGACTTTCTCTTTTTCGATGGATTATGACTCGGCCCTTATCTACCGCAGACGGTTCTAGACCCGCGGGACCCAAAGCAGCAGAAAAGTGCTAAATTAAAAATAGCTAACGAGCCCAGGACAGTATCGGAAGCCCGAAATTGAGACACAGGTGGAGACCGGATTGTAAACCGTCGTCCCTACAACGATATCAAAGACATATGGAAACAGTAGTAACGCCTATGTTTCTACGGCTCTTATCATCCAGACAAATGTGTAATGTACAAAAAGAAATAAATTGTTAAAATACATAATTGTGGACATCTTTGTAATCCTAACATTGAAATCCGCAAGTAAAATAGAGTATAAAATAGAAGTCAATGTATATAAAATATATACAACACATATGTGAAAATAAATAAAACACGTCCCATAAGGAAATAAGTTGACATTAGGACGCCCGAAAAAAAGAAAAAAAAGCGAGATTCCAAAATGCAACATACGGGAATCGATCTAGGGTCCATAGTAACCGCAGACTACTTCCTTGTCTGCCCAGCCACGCCGCTTCCTTGAATAACGTTCTAAATCTAAGGTACTAAAACGACATGTCGATTTTTGAAAACGTTTTTACAGCGAAATAAAAAAATACGTATAACTTAATTGTGCTCGTAAAACGTGCCTGCAAAGTTTCAAGTTGATCGGTGAACTTTTTTTTTAAACCGTTTTTTCAAAAATTTGGACTTATCTACACTTTTGGCAAAATACGTGTCTAATTATTTTCCGAGTAGAACACGTGCACCAAATTTGAAAAAAATCGGTGACCCCCGGAGCTGGTCCTCCCCTTGTTAGTACATTGAGGTATGCTGATAGAGCACGCAAAATAAAGAACAAACCAACAGTAAATCAAGATCCAAAGATTTCCGAAATAAATAGATTAAATAAATTGGTACAAGAGTTAGGGCTTGCCTTAGTACATCAGCAAATTGGTACATCACATTCCAATGAATTTCAAGAACTTGATGAAAAAAACTAATGTTTCCAACAAAAAAGTGAGAGATTTAACGGAAAAATTGAATGAAAATTTAAATGAAATTGTAATTATGCATGTGAAGAGCTGAATTAGCCGAGCAGGCAAGAGAAAAGATTCTTTCAGAAATAGCAAATATACTAAAGCAATGTAAGGAACTTTTAGAAATTTTTAATACAGAGCCAAACGATGTCAAGGAACATTGTGCTAAATTAGAATCACTGTACTCAAACATTCTTGATATTCAGAAAACATCCGGAGAACTTCTAAATTACGACATATCTCTTAATTGTAAACCGCTTGTGAAACAAGTAGAGGAAGCTGAACCAATGAGTATGAATGGTGCTATTGAAGAAAATCCGAATATTATTGATTACCTTGCTGAAAAACATGAAGAACACACTTTGCGACAAACAGAAAGAAACCAGGAAGTACAAACTATAAACAGAGAGCTTGCTATCAAGGAAAGCCTTGTAAATCAACTTTTAAAAAATTCGAATCTAATGATTCATCAAAAAATGGAATTACAAAAAATGGAACTAGAAATGAAACAATTACAGTCCGAGGAGCAGGAACATTTACAAGCACTGAAAGATATTCGTGCAAACAATGTTAGCTCAAAACTTGCAGAAACTCGACGGAAAAAGGTACAGGAGTTAGAGAAGAAAATTGCTGAACTATCGCGAAAATGTTTGGAACAAAATAGAGTGATTAAAGCAAACGAAAAACAGGATCAGCAGATAAAAAAACTGTCTAGCAAAATACAACAATTAAAACAAACCAGAGTACGCTTAATTAAACAAATGCGTGTTGAATCCGACAAATTCATGAAAATGAAAGCAAGTGGAGAAAAAGAGATTAACAGATTAAAGTATCAAAATAGAAAACGAGTTGACGAAATGACTCGTTTGAAAATGCAACACAGCCTACGGGAAAACGTGTTTAAAAGGAAAATGGAAGAAGCTTTTGCTGCTAACAAGAGATTAAAGGAAGTTCTTGAGAAACAGAAGAGGGGAATGCAACAAATGGGAAAAAATAAAGAGAGCATACAAACCTGGGTAACTCAAGAATTAGATGTATTAGTAAGCACTATTGATGCAGAGTGTTCTCTTCAAAAGTTGATGGAAGAAAGAGCAGAATTGACATCGCGATTGGAGAGAATGAAAAAGAGTGCCGATGCAGATGAAGAAGAAATTTCAGACCTCACAGAATTCTTAGATCTACGTAATGCGCAAATAGCGGATCTTCAGCAGAAAATTCTTGAGTCAGATCAAGAAAATAGAGCAAAAACAAGATGCCAAAAGATGCATACAATGACTGATGCAAAAATAGCACTCGAAAGATTATTTGAATCTGTGGCAGAAGGTAGAAAGAAAAAATGTCGAGAAGGATTTCAGTACAATGAACTTATGGAAAAATATGAATCCCTGCAAGCGCAATTGACTGAATATCAGGCAAAAGAGAAAGAAAGACGTAATTCGGGAGAGCATAAACGCAATAAGCCTAAGAATGATATTCAAAACACGGATGATGACATTATTAAATCAAAAAAAGAAAAAGATGAGAATCTAGAGAAATCTGTTGCACTGACAGCTAACAGTAAAACAGTACAGACAAAATATAATAAGCAGACAGTGAATGTGACATATGTAACAGATGAACAGTTATATTCACAATCTGACGACAGTATAGATGATGATATCGAAAACGATCCGGATTGGAGGCACACTCTACTTTACACACGCATACAAACACTTCGGAACACCACGCGGAATGTGGAAAGTGGTAATCGCACAAGTGTAAAACGAGTCTCGGATGGTGATATAAAATGCTCTTGCAAGACAAAGTGTGCTACACGTATTTGTTCATGCCGCAACCATGGTGTTATATGTAATAACTGCAATTGTAATTCGGAAACATGTCAAAACAGAGAAAAGGAAAATGTGCCTCGGACGTTACTCTTTTCAGACTATGAAGAATCAACCGAAACAGCAGAAAGACTGAAGTTAGTGGAATAAAGGGCACCTGGTTTGAAGGGATACTGAATGTAAAATTATTTTGCAATTTATTATTTTTGTACATAACTTGGGAAAAATAGTTTTACTTCTGGTCGACACAGAAAAGTAACAATAACTTTTCTTCATTTTTATTTACTTGATGTAAGTGGAAAGTTATAATAAGTTTTTGTCGTCATTTATTTGTTTAGTACCTGCATATGGCTCTATGTTAAGTAAAACTAATAATTTCATTTATTGATTTTATAAATAGTTAAAATGTTCATCTGTTATATGTGAACTGATAATGTAAGTTCTGGTCTTAAAGTATTTCTGATTAATATTTTGAATACTATACTGACTGTTGTTCTTTCTTCTTGTTTTATTAAAATCGTGAGACATGTACTGTGCCTTAACAGGTGAATTTATCAATTTCGTTCGTTTTTTCGAGATATTGTAATCTTTCTTATTTTCAATTTTTTTCAAAATGAAAATATTTTTTTTGCTCTTTATTTATATGCAGAGATATAGTATATCATGTGTATTATGTCAGGATCATGATGCTAAGAAATTTTTTCATATACATATAACCCCCCCTTGGCTTTAGTTTTTGAGATGTTGGCAAAAAATTATTGCTACTTCTGCATTAACTTTTACCTATACATGCACGTCCGTGGCAACGTGTGTATCAGCATAATGTGATCGCATGGCTACTGCTTCTCCGGCGGCCGGCAAACAGTCTTTATAGCGGGTGTACTCGTTGAACAACTTATTCCCAATCAACACAAATGTCACAAAGCGATAGAAAAATGAAAAATATTTTTATACAAGCATTAAAGTCTGAATCGAATAATATAAGATTTGACGTTATTAAGAAATTAATTTACAGCATACCAAATCGCCTTAAAACTGTAATAGAAGCGAAACGGTACCATACCCGTTATTAGCTCCGTACAATATATAATATTTAATATTGGTTTTCCAGTGTTAACTTAATTTTCGCTGGTATCACAATGTATAAAATATGCATTTTTCATTTGCTGTTGTTAATTTGTTGACATAACATCACATTATTATTTTGTTTTTAGTTATATGATATAAGAAAATAAAAGCATAGATTACTAAACATGTAAATCATCAGTATTATACATATATCACATTCACTTACCTGCAAATGTCAATCGTTAACTTATTTTCCGAGCCGACTATACCTTTCACCGAAGGGTCTGGTTTATGTTAGGTATCTGTAACAAAAAAATAAGTGTTGGTGGGGATAGTTTTAAATAAAGGGTGTCGTGAGACTGTCCAACTAACAATAAACATTGGAATTACATTTCTAGTCCATCCCCGTGAGGTACCTTTTCGACAAGCCCACCCGTTATAAAGAGTCTTTGCCGGCCGGCCGGCCGGCCGGCATAGTGTGTTTGTAAAAACAGCATGCGCGCAGCATGCGCGCAGCATGCACGCGTAGGCAAAATTCAATTTGGTAGTAGAAGCTTTTTCCCAATATTACGAAAACTAAAGTCGATTGAGGGTTATATATTAGAGGAAAAAGTTGCTCAGAATCATGACCCTGACAACATATCCAAAAATCATTGAAATCGGTGAGGTGGGATAATTTCTTTACAATTACCTTATTTTCCATTATTTCTATTTCAAATGATATTTGATGCCAAGCTGTTACTTTACAACTCACTTTAAGGATTATTAAATAACTTTCAAATTTCATAGTGTGCATTTTCTCTAGGAATATTTTATGTGATAATCTTGATAATTTCACAAGTGGACTTTAAGATACTAAGGCATAAGTTGTGTAAGACATAACGTATAGGCATAAGTCCATTCGTTTGTAGTTTATTAGTGATATATAAACTGATTTGCGAAATATCCCAATTTATGAAGATGCCATTATTCGTTATAGGTGATTTATTATTATCCCCACAATACCAAAGATGTGCCATTTTTAGGTCTAATCTCCCTGTTCTCTAAATTCAGCGATGCTACTGCCCTCTGTAAACAGCTATGAGAGGTATTTGGTCTTAAAACTTTGGTCCTGTTGGTTTCATGTGAGCTTGGATCCCGTAGTGTATTACTATTAACATTCTTTGATTTGTAAAGAATTAAAACTACTGATTGTCGAAAGCTTTGTTTCCAATGATTTAGCTAGAATAGAAATTATTTTGTTTGTTTAGGAATGGTATGTATATCTTAAAAAATTTGATAAATGTATACTACTTATTAACCTTACTTAAGTTTTGTGTAATTCAACTATTTCTATGACTAATTAATTTGATCAATGTACAAATTAAATTAAATGACATATTTTTAGATGTTATTGCCATTTATAATTTGTATAGTTTGAATTATTGAGTACTTATCTTCAATGTTTCTCATGAGATTTATTCTTAAATAAAATGAGTATCACTTATTTTATAGAGCACATTGTATATATTTTGTGTGAAAACTGTCACAATATGTTCTAGGCTTCAAACGATGGTATTCCACCACCAGCTGCAGTACCTGGATTTCCACAAGCAACACCAAATATTGCTTCTAGCTTCGTACCACCTATTATGCCTGCAGCGCCTTTTATACCTCCTCCTAGTTTGCCACCTGGCCCACCTGGTATAATGCCGCCACAATTCTCTATACCTCCACCTGGTTTTAGCTTTCCAATTACTGCCGCACCTCCACCTGAGGCTGGGGTTATAGGTCAATACTTCTACTGGAAGAAAGTTTATTGATTTTTTAAAATTTACTTCAATTAATTTTTCTTTACATTGCAGCAGCACCTCCACAAATAAGTGCATCAAGTATTCCACCTCCAGCACCTGTAGCAAATGATGCTTCAGGTAGTGCTCATCCTATATCCGTAGCAGAAAAAAAGACTGATTGGACTGAACATAAAGCTCCAGATGGAAGAACATACTATTATAATAGCATTACGAAACAATCATTATGGGAAAAGCCAGATGAGCTAAAGACACCAAGTGAATTACTTTTATCGCAGTGTCCTTGGAAAGAATATAAATCCGAAAATGGGAAAGTGTATTACCATAATGTAACGACTAAAGAATCAAGATGGACCATTCCTACAGAATTGGAAGAATTAAAGACAAGAATTGCAGCTGAGGAAGCTGCAGCTGTTGCAGCAGCAGCTGTTGCAAGTGCGACAAACACGTCAGTAAAACTGTTAGAAAACATAACTGGAAATGCACTGTAAGATCAGTTATAACTATTTGCATCCTTGTTTTTTTCAGTATAGTTCCTGTAGCTATGCAACACTTGTCGCCAAATATTACAACTATTTCACAAACTAGTACACCTGAGCCAGGAGGGAAGTCTGCTATCGAACAAGCTATGGCTGCAACGCTTGCAGCAATAAACATTCCTACTCCACCTGCGAAGCCAGATGAGGATAGTAATTCAGCAAAGGGCTCAGCAAATGATAGTCGTACTAGCACACCAGAACCTAAAATGCAATTTAAAGACAAAAAGGAAGCAATTGAAGCATTTAAAGAATTACTAAGAGAAAGAGATGTGCCCTCGAATGCTACGTGGGAACAAGCAGTGAAACTAATTCAAAGTGACCCTAGGTACCCACAAATGAAGAAATTGAATGAACGTAAGCAAGCTTTCAATGCCTATAAAACTCAAAAACTTAAGGAGGAGCGTGAACAAGAACGATTGAGGTAAGCAAATAATAATTACATTTAGAATAAAATTTAAAGAAATTGTAAATAATGAGTCCTATTAAATAGATTAAAGAAAGCTAAAGAAGATCTGGAACAATTTTTATTAGAAAATGATAGAATGACGAGCACGACAAAATATTACAAATGCGAGGAGATGTATGGAAATTTGGAAGTTTGGAGAGCTGTGGGTGATTCAGACCGACGGGATATTTACGAAGATGTTATTTTCAATTTGGCAAAGCGTGAAAAGGAAGAAGCGAAACAGCTGAAAAAAAGGAATACCAAGAGACTGGCTCAAGTTTTAGATACTATGACTGATGTTACACATAGAACTACTTGGCAAGAAGCACAGGCATTGCTGTTGCAACATGCAGCTTTTGCAGAGGATGCTGATTTACTAGAAATGGATAAAGAAGATGCTTTACTTGTTTTCGAAAATCATATACGCCAGTTGGAAAAAGATGAGGAAGATGAAAAGGAACGCGAGAAAAAGCGTAGGAAACGCCAGGAGAGGAAAAATCGAGATGGTTTTATAGTAAGTAATAAATTGAAATATTTTTTACAAATATGTTCGACATGTCTATAAAATCCTTGGTAGCAAGACTTTTGTAAATAGAATAAATATTTGTTTTAGAGTTTGCTGGATGAACTTCATGAACAAGGAAAACTAACATCAATGTCTCTTTGGGTAGAACTTTATCCAATGTTATCTGCTGATCTAAGGTTTTCGGCTATGCTCGGTCAGTCCGGATCGACTCCTTTAGATCTTTTCAAATTTTATGTCGAGGATCTCAAATCGAGGTTTCATGATGAGAAAAAGATTATCAGGGAAATTTTGAAAGACAAGAATTTTGAAGTGCAAGTTAATACAACTTTCGAAGAATTTGCAACTGTTGTTTGCGAAGATAGGAAATCTGCAACTTTGGATGCAGGCAACGTAAAACTGACATACAATTTACTGCTTGAAAAAGCAGAAGCACGAGAAAAAGAACGGGTAAAGGAGGAAACAAGGAAATTCAAGAAATTGGAAACTGGCTTTAAGAGTCTGTTGAAAACTCTTAATGTTGATTATCAAATGTCATGGGAGGATGTGAGAACTAAAATCGAAGAAGAACCAGATTTTAAAGCAATAACTCTAGAAAGTGAAAGAGCCAGAATTTTCAAAGAGTATCAGCATGAACTTGAGGAAAGTTGTAGTCATCATCATATTAGAAGTAAAAAGAAAAAAACTAAAAAAGTGAAACGGAAATCGCGATCCAGATCACACAGCGTAAGAACAATTAACGACCTAATATTTTAATAATTTTCTATATATTTTTTTTAATTTTTATGTATTACTTCCATCTAGGAATCTGAAGGTAGCGATAAAGGGCTGAAAAAGAAACGACATAAATCACGTTCACCAAGTGTTCCAAGTAAATCAGATAGTTCCGAGTCGGACACAAGAAAATCAAAGAGAAAAAAGAGTAAAAAGAAAAGAGGTCGTAGTCAATCTGTAAGTTCAAGGCCAATCGATTCGTTCTTTAATTAAATTCTATATATAATTATAGATTTTTAACTATTATAATAAGATTATAAATTCCAATAATATAACTGCAATTAAGTTCGCCATTTTACATTAAATGAATGTGGTATAAGGATGTAATACACTATTTTAATATTGTTTATGTGTATGTAAATACGTTGAATCTTTGGTCATTGCACAGTTAATTAGCTTCGGGCAAAACTCGTTTCAGTAAAAATTGATATTTCCCATTTAATACACTTTTACAGCGTTCACATTCGAGGCTTCCTTCTTCCGAAGAATCTCCCGAAAGAAAACGAAAAGAAGATAGACATTGGAGAGTTTCCGCTCACAGTGAAGGATCCGTAACTGAAAATGCTGAACACCATGAACTTTCCGAGGATGAATTAGAAAAGCAACGGGCGCAATTATTACGTGAGCTACAAATGCAACAAGAAGAGAATTAAGATCAGTACATTATACTGATTTTGTGTAATCTTAGATTATTATAACATTAAATTAAAATTACTTTGTACAAATTGATTTATTTCGTTACTTTATTACTATGATACTGGAAGTTTTTTAAAAACTTATGCTTGACAAAAAGAAAGTGAACGCTGCCAGATGATTTTCAAAAACAATAAATCTTGAATCTTTTATAAAAATAGATTCTCTTACATAATGTACCTGAAGTTTGCACCTCAAATACAAACTTACCTAAAAATAAATATAACCATCTGCCATTACCTGGTTTTAAGTCTTGCCTGTGTTACATTTTTTTATAGCCATTGTAAGGTAAGGTTGGTTCCTAGGAAAAAGAATGTAGAATTTCAACATTCCGTAATCTTTAAGTTTAGATGAACAGTTTGCATTGCATGATTTTCCAACTAATCGTGTGTCGCTTTCGAAAATGCATACCATCATTTAATCAACGTAAAAAATAAATCAAAGTTACTGGAACGTATTTTCACCACAAAAAAACGCAATTCAGAGCTATACTTTATAAATTGTATAGCCTTTTATTTTGTAATGCTACATAAAATAAATATTTCTAATATTAATAGCAAACATGAAGTACAGTAAGTAAAGTAATAAAGTAATTACAATGTAACATTATAAAGGATCCATACGAATGAATATAAATATAGTAGAGTTATTTACCATCTTCTATTTCTATACAAATTCACATCATTGAAAATTCATCTTTTTAATCTGTCTATCAGTATTCCAAAATTATTCCATAATTTATCAACAGTACTTTAAATTTCTTACTGTAAAGTTTCATTTCTCTAAATCTCAATTCATCATTAAATCAAACGAGGCTAATATTTAAACATAAAGTTTACTAAAATACAAAGAATAATTGTCATAGCTGTAAAACCGTTCGAAATAACAGTTAAACTAGCATTACTTTATATATATTCTCAAAAACATTTAGGCACTGCTTTTAAATATTCAAACATTGAAGCTTGAAGTATCGGCTTCTGAAGTGTTAGGAGTATAAATTACCCGTAAACATCGTGATACGATATTTACTTATGACCAACATTTCCTGCGATAATTAGTTACAAAGTATTATGTATGAAGATGTTCAAAAACGTTTTTCTCGTAATATTAAATTGAAATGTGACGATGTTCTTCATTTAGTTGTCCCCTTGTTCCTTCAAATCTCACTACGGCACTGTTTCGCAGTCGAATTCGCGAAGGGTGGGGAACTTAGGGAAGGGGTTTGGCTAACCATTTGGCCGATGGTAGCTGCCGTCAGTTGCCGTTGTCTTTCGTAGTTTCGACAATCTGGTATAGTGATCGGTCTTACAGAAACATTGTCGTCAAGAGAATACAGTGGTAGGATCATCAAATCCAGGCAAAAGGGGTGGCAGTGCATATGTAACAAACTATAAAGGGAAACAATCTATTGAAAGATACAATGTTGAGCCTTTGCCGTCAAACACTGATATGTAACAGTCAAAAGTAAGTAATAAAATTTAGACAGCTCGTGAAATTCGTGTATGTTTATAGTAGAAGTTCTGTAACTTTTAGTTCCGTATCGACGAGCGTTAACTTCCACTAAAATATATTGATTATTTTCGCGCATTGACACATGCACGTACGAACTATTTGTACGTAAAACAAGGGGCACGCGCGTGTGTAGAAGTTAGCTTATTGGTTGTGTAGTATTATTGGACCCCCTTTGATTCGTTTTCTCTGTCTAATTTCTCCTGTCTTTTCGTTGTCCTTCTTCCTCTAGTGAAGGGACAGGCTACCTCTCGGTTTCGGAATTTTCCACTATGGAATAAACTTGAGCTAGAGTACATCTGACAGTTCGTTGATTCACGTTTTTGGCAGTACGAATCTTTTTTTTTCTTGTTCTTTCCTTATTTTGTCTTTTCATCTCTTTCACAATTCTTTCGAATGACGATGTACATATTTGCATTCTTTATTGCTACTTACTTTTCGTTAAAATATGCACGAACCTGGTTTACTTCAATATGCGATTTACATATATAGATTCATTATAGATTTGGCCAACTTTTCAACAGCCTTATAAGCCTATACAATTCTCAGAGCTATATAATCATATGAATTTTGTACGTGTTACAATTTCGTATTGCTCATGTTACTTGTATTACCGGCAAGATAAATGCATCGAATTTATATTTACACAAGGTGTCTAATTTCTGTTCACTTATCTTTGCAAAATTATTTTTGAACACTGACGAATTATTCTCACCGGGCAGAAATGTTTTTTTCCAATAATAACATTTCTCAATGCAAACGTTTGTATCCTTGAAACCTGACATTTTTATCCGTACGTACACATATATGTACACATCGTGTAATAACATCTGCTACAGTATCGGCTATTTTCCCACATTTCTGCAATATTCTTAATTGTAAAGAAACATTTTATGTAGAGGCCTTTATATTGGAAGTTTTAATATACTGTTCCATATTTTACGATCTATTTATGTATATGTATATATTTAATTTTTCGCAAATATTTCGCTACATGTAGCGTAATAATTACGAATATTTACTTCTCAATTTTAAATTGCAAAAAAAATCGATTTGGAAGTAACTTAATATTCTCATAAAACAAACAAGTGCAAAAATACTGACCTAACTACGTATAATACGTATAATGGTTATGATTTATAATTTGATTGCTCAAGAGTAATTAGCACCAATAGCGATTTTGATATCATATCTGAATGCCACGGCTCATTTAAAATAATTATTTGTTAAATTGTAGTAATTGTAACGCAGGGGTCACTGCGATTATGTTACATAATACTCGGCCCATGGTATTGGCTTGTCACATGTAACCAAGTTTAAAATAACGTCCTTCCCCCGTAGAATAACGACGCATCTCTTTTCATTTATGTAACTTAAGTCCGATATTTTTTAGCTAATGCTTAAAAATGCAAATCCGGCTGTGCTTTTTCGGCGATAAATTGTTATTTTAACATTTCAGCATGAACTTTCAATTTTATTAACTTAATTGTTTCATTATTTATATACATGTTGAGTATTTCATATATAAATAAATGTCATATTTAAATAATTTACTATGTATTTACTATATATTTAATTATATAGTGTTATATATTTTTCATATTAATAGCAGTAAACTTTATTTTTTTTACTTATTATTATTATAATTATTGTTATTATTATTTTTATTATTTCTTAGTTTTATCGTTTTTGTTATTACAGTCATTGAGTGAGATTAAGTAGCAGTATTATGCAATTTTTATGTTCTTCTTTAGGTTCAGTCATTAACAAAACTTATTTGCATTAAATTTTGTGGGGCACTAGTTGTAAAGATGGGTATTCATAATTCTTACCGTCTGAAGTCAGAGATAACATTATGGATTTAGACTTACACCCAAAGTACATAGATAAACATTTAAAGATGATATGAGAACAGATTTTAGGAGCTAATATTTACTTACTGATTTCTTCTACTTTCTTTATATATGCACATCCAAAAAACAAACACAAAATCATATATGAATGTATATGTATTAACATATAAATATGAAAATTTTGTTTTATTATTATACAAAAAACTTCAATTGCAATTGCTTTTAAATTTCCTGAAGAACTTCCAAATATAAAATTTCTTTCTAAATAGGGTCAGTGGAAGATGTTTGGGAACTATTGTACCTGTGACAAATGCTCCTGAATTTCCACTTGAAAATGAACCTGTCTTTAGTTATGAAAAAGGTAGTCCAGAAAGGGCACAGCTAGAAAAAGCTTTGGATCAAATGGCCAACGAATGTGAAGAGGTACCATTAGTTATCGGAAATGAAGAAATTAAGAGCAACCTTTGTAAATATCAAGTTATGGTAAGTTACATAGACCTGAAAATTGGAGAGTATCTATACAAGCAATTTTATGTTAATGACAATTCACATAGTTCTGAATAGTATTTATTATTGTATTCAGTGTTGTTAAGATCTTACTATAAAAACGCAATCTATAAATCTAATATGAATATAATTTATTAGTGTTGAACCCAAAGCAGTAGAATTACTTATAAATTTTGCAGCCACACAATCACAAGGCAAAAATTGCAAAGTACTATTGGGCAACACCTGATTTAATCAAAAAAGCGATAGACGTTGCTGTTAAAGCACAACGTGAATGGGAGGAACGGCCTATTGAAAAGCGCTTAGAAATTTGGTTGAAAGCAGCTGACCTTATGGCAAATAAATATAGACAACAATTGAATGCCTCTACAATGCTTGGACAGAGCAAAACGGCTATTCAAGCAGAGATTGATAGTGCTGCAGAGTTAATTGATTTCTTCAAAATGCATGGATACTTTGTCAAAGAGGCACTAAAATATCAGCCACTTTCACCAAATCGCAAGGAAACGCTAAATTCAATGAGATATCGTGGGATGGATGGTTTTGTTGCAGCAGTATCACCATTCAATTTTACAGCGATTGGTGGTAATCTTAGTTATACACCGGCCCTTATGGTTTGTACTTTTATTATTTATTTAAACTTGCAACAGCGAGCTAGATCTGACGAAAGTTATACAAGGATATGAGGGTTAAAAGTGCAAGCAAACGGAATTCACCTGGCAATGGCTTATTCACTGTATCATAATTGTTAGGATAGTTGTGAGATAAATTTAATATGTCGATTTATGCCGCATTTTACCTACTTACTGGGGTGCAAATATTTCGGAAAAATTCCGATACGATCTAAATACGACAATACATGTTAGAGATTCGTTTCAGATTTTTCGATGTGGTGCGTCCGTCGCGAGGTAAAAGATTCAAAAACTTATATTTTTGGCCTAAGTGGAGCATAAATAAAATCAGTGTGTTTCACTTTTGCATTTCTTGTCATACATTATGTTCATTTTGTGAATTTTAATACATTCGAAATAATTACGTGCAAATGAAAAAAATGGAGTCAATCCAATCAATTGTAAACTATATACTAGCTATCGGCTGGAATTTAAATGTTCATTCGACGGCGAGTTTGGTGAAGTCGCTCGAGTTTTTGTAATAGTCGTTTAAAAATGCTCTTAAAATATTCTGAAATACTTAAAAAAATGTAAAATGTATATAAAAATAATTATGGGGCACGTTTTTTACTTCACTGATTCTTCCTATCTATGTGTCGTTCTATGGTTACCGGTAGTCTTTAATATTTTGTATATTAAATGGATATTGGCTTATTATAATATATAAAATACATGACCCGTTTATATTAAAAGCGGCATGACTCACGTTCTTTTTAGATCGAGATAATTAGGTTTTGCGTTTTAACGTGTTTAAAAATATTGATGCGAATTTTTGAGAAGATTTACTTGGACTTGTTATCTTGAATACTTATATGTTTGTCAGCATAAATAATTTCGTACAATCATTCAAAATCACCCTTTTTCATTACCATAAAGTATCTGATGCCACTTTTAAAAGAAACCGGTCATATATTCAATATCAAATATAATTTTACATCTTATTAAGTTCTAACGAAAAGTTGGATACGGTAGTACGCATTTAGCAATTAATTAAATGAACCCAATCTTTCTCATCTACATATCATTGTTTTAATGTAGAAATTTAAAAAACACAAATCAACTGTGGTGTATAAAAAGGATATAAAAATTAGAAATACTGATGTTTCTGCTCGAATTATATTGAAAAAATCGGGTTTTGATGCTTATAACTACAATGCGGCACATCGAAACATCTAAAATCTCTAACGTACATTGTCGTATTCAGAAAGTGTTAAAACTTTTTCGAAGCCTTTGCATTCTGGTAAGTAGGTAAAAATAGGACATAAGTCGATATTTTGAGTATACTCCATAGCTATCCTGGTTATCAAGGTATGGGGTTGAAATTTGACATACAATCGTTTTTTTAAATCATCTACCGAATTTCCCATTGCTAGATGAAAATGGTTCAATGACATTTCTGACTCTTTTATCCTGCTATGTTCTTTTTCTTATCACTATATGATATAACTTGTAATTAATTAAATTTTTTTAGGGAAATGCAGTTCTTTGGAAACCGTCCGATACCGCATTGCTTTCTAATTGGTGGATTTTTAAAATATGTAGAGAGGCTGGTGTTCCACCTGGTGTAGTGAATTTCGTTCCATGTGAGGGTCCTGTATTTGGCGATACTATTACAGCTTCACCTTACTTAGCTGGTATTAATTTTACTGGATCGGTACCTACGTTCAATCGTTTATGGATGCAAGTTGGTCAGAATTTAGGAAAATATAAGAATTATCCTAAATTGATTGGCGAATGCGGCGGTAAAAATTATCACTTCGTACACTCAAGCGCTGATGTCGAATCAGTTGTAAACGGGACCATAAAAAGCTCCTTTGAATTTAATGGCCAGAAGTGTTCAGCATGTAGTAGGATGTATGTTCCAGAGTCTTTATGGGGAAAGGTAGATTTTTTATGCATATTATAAATTTTAGAATAGAGGCAATTGAACATTATTATTTTAATGGTCGTAAGAGGTCTAATCTCATCATTGTATATTGGAATCATTTAGATTAAAGAGGGCCTACTATCGATACGTGACAAACTTAAAATTGGTGATGTCAGAGATTTTACGGTGTACACTGGTGCCGTTATAGATGCTACCGCATTTAAAAGAATTTCTGGTTATATCGAGCATGCAAAAAAATCACCAGATTTGGAAATTATTGGTGGTGGTAAATACGATCAATCGTACGTTGTGCTTAAATATGATTCTCAATATTAATTAATTAATATTTTCCACCTCTTTATATTTATATTTATTTTAATCAGACGCGGTTACTTCATTGATCCAACAATAGTAGTCACAAAAGATCCGAAAGACAGGATTATGACGGAAGAAATATTTGGCCCAGTGTTGACAATTTACGTTTATAAAGATTCGAAACTTGACGAAACGATGAAACTGGTGGAATCTTCCACACCGTATGCTCTAACAGGATCAATATTTGCTCAAGATGAGTAAGCATCTTAGTTACATAACTCATGTTTTTACGTTACACCTTTATGTTCAATTCTGTTAAACGACATTTGTGCATTTTTAGGAGCTGGGCGAGAAAAGCACTCGCGGAATTGAAATACACGGCTGGCAACTTTTATGTCAATGACAAATCCACTGGATCGGTTGTCGGGCAACAACCGTTCGGTGGTAGTAGAATGTCCGGTACAAACGACAAAGCTGGTGGTCCTCATTATGCTCTTCGTTGGGCTTCGCCGCAAGCGATTAAAGAAACATTTTGTCCTTTGCGAGAATACGACTACACATACATGAGATGTTAGGTATATGTACTGTTTACAGCTTGCAATTAATAAGGCGGAATAATTTTGTACCGTGCAACGGTATCTTGTATTGCAAATCGAGGAAATGCTGATGTTCATAGTTGATTGTAAAAAGGATAAAATAACTTTATATGCATTTCTCTACCGCAGATCCTTTGGATGTACTACGAATAATTGGCGTTAATTGCACTCGCTGTGCAACAACTTGCGCTTTGTAGGAATTCATATAAATAAAGCAAAATGCTACACTTTCGTCACTCGCGATGACAGGAGACTGTTAAGTTTTAGAAAGAAGCATTCAGTCATTGATATCAATGAGTATCAACTGATCAGTATTTTGTTTTCGACCATTTCGACGTTCGAACGGTCAGTCCGTTATTAAAAGGTCCTTAAAGGACACTTTCGGTAACGAAGAAAAAGTATTGTAAACTACTAAGGTAGCTAAAACACGGACCCACCTTGATATTTGCTGCCAATAGATCACAAAGAATTTCATTCATCTTACAGCGTGTAGTGTCTATACCATTAAGATCAATTTTCAGTACAATAACTCTTTAATATCTCAGGAATTATTATACGTGGTTGCAGATAAAGAAGCATTTTGTTCCACTCGTATATGGAAAAGATACATAAATGGATTTTATAATTACTGCTGTTACTTGGAACAAATACGATTATTGTTGGTTAAATAAGCTTGTTAAAGCAGTCGAGGAACTGGTATTTTATTTGAAAAATTTGTCAGGCATATTTTTTTCAATTTATTTTTTTATATTTTTACGCAGATCATTTGATCGTTATACCAAATACGCAGCTTGCATTTCACTTTTACTGCGTAATTTATAGAATGATGTGTAAAAATGGGACGACCACAATAAGATTCAGAAGTTACCCTTAAATTAGGTTGTCAAGCCCGATCGTCGATCGCTCGGGTATGTTGTTGTTAATTGTGTGATTGAGACAAAGCGTCTCGCAAGTCGAACGGTGATTACTAATTAAATATACAATAATATGTTAGATATTGTGGCTGATGTTATAACGTAATTTATTTTAAGTGTACCATAGCAATAAAGCAATATATAATTCCATATTTGCAACGTGAATACATAATGTTTTGTTTGCATTTATTATAGGATATTAATATAGGATATTAAATCCTATAGTTATTTTCGAGCAAACAGCAAAAACAGAATACTTCAATTTTTGAAAATATTGATAGCCTAATAGTTCGATGTATCGATAGAAGAATTCTATTCCCCTTCAGTTGCTATATCACACGGGCTCTACATTTATAACAATTTTAATTTTACATTTATTCGGTATCGGATGATAAGAAATCTGGTTTTAACATAGTTTAACATTTTTATTATACAGTCTACGTAAGTTCGATGAATCTTCTTAGGAGATAATAACACCGGGATTCAAGCTTGATCTCATTGTGTAAATTTACAAGCCGTTATTTGCGCCGGTATCACAAAATGTTCATATGAAACTTCTTACTTCGAAGATATATAAAGTAAATCGTGACAGCATTCTACCGTAGTAAGATAGATCGGTATCCTTTTAGGTTCGACAAGTAAAGAAATTATGTACTTTTATGATAAGAAATTAATATCTTTTTTTTAGTGATTTATTGAATAATCTTATTTTGCAATGCGAAAATTTCAAAAATATGATGGTCGTTATTTGGCTGAAAGTTTGGAAGCAACTTTATTTTTCTTAAAAATGATAGTAGGGAGAAGGATTTTCGACGATATGGACGGTAAAATCCACATTTTTTTATAAAGTTTTATCATTATAGTATCACGCCCTGTTTAACCAACATGATATAGGATGACTACACACACAAGCGAGATGTTACAATAATAATTCAGAAGGGGTCGCCGTAGGACATTCGACTACAGAGTTCTTAACAACTCAATAAGATAACTCTATTTATTTTTAATTTTAACAATAACTTGTTAAATCAACTAAAATAATATTAACAATAACTGAATACACTTTATTAACATTAACCGATAACTTTAACACGAGAATCAACAAATTAATAGTTTTTAGAAACGTTTGTTCTTGCGGACTGTTTGATCAACATTAAAAACAAAATGGAAAACAAAATAAAAACTGATTTTTAAATTTCATAAAAATCCGCATTAAATAAAGGTTGATTCGCATCCGCCACACCGACACTCATATATGCAATAATACTATAATTGTTGTCGCAAATAGCGTTCTTTGTGCACAATACAGCTATTTCTAATATTTCAGTCCGATTGGTTTTGTCATGTTTTGGGAGCAATGAGAATAATGAAGTCTGTGCATTACTGTCTTACAAGGGAACTACCCGAGGTGTCCGCCTCCGATTTTAATGAAACTTTGCGGATTTGTTAAGCACGTGAAAATAATCGATACCTATTTTTTTATATCGGCTAAGTCGCACGTTTAGGGGGTGAAACCACCCTTCAAAGTTTCGACATTTTTTCTTCTTTCGCTTATAACTTCAAAACGGTTAATGATAGAGATTTACGATAAATGTACGAAATATTTGTTTTTTTGTGTACTAAACGCCTATGGAATTTAAAATTTTATTTGACGATTTTTTCTTAATTTTTTATTAAAAACTGCCAAGTTTTTCGTTATATCTTTAAAGTTTGTGATGCGATTTTCACCAAACTTTTTTTAAATGATAAAGCAATAAAAATAAAAGTTACAAGTTTTTGTGTTTTTCCGTAACTTACTCTGGAGTCGTGAAATTAACCCTTTTCTTTTGCCGGTTTTGGCACTTTACGTTACTATATCTGATAAACGAGTGACAATGGAAAAAATGTATTATGCAACAAATGCTTCCCTTGTACTGTAGAATATTATTGTTTTTGTAAAAAATCAAAATTAAAATTTTTTTACTTTATTATACAATCCGTAGGCCGTGCAGATCCGCCACGACGCACTAATCGTACACTATCGTAGATACCACAAAATGCCATAAGGAAAAGTTTTATGGTTTTTTACATGCAACAGGAATATGTTTACAAATTATTTAAAACATAGTTTATTTATAACGAAAAAATTACTTTAATTGATTAATTTAAAATATGTGTACTGTTACAGTTTCTATGAAACATATAGTTCACAAAAATGATACTCCTCGAAGAAGTGTTGAAAACAAAGGGACTTTTGCACATGTAATAATTAATCATTTGAGCTGTTTTGTATGCGACGTAATTGATTAACGATAAGATGTATCTTTGTAGAACAGTATGATAATTACGATAACTTTGTTGCTCGCCCGCGTCGCGCAATTAATTTTTTTGTTAAAAATAAATTATGTTTTAAACTCTTTGTAAACATTTTCCTTTTGTATGTACAAAGCCATAAAACTTTTCCTTATGGCATTTTGTGGTATCTACGATAGTGTACGATTAGTGCGTCGTGGCGGATCTGCACGGCCTACGGATTGTATAATAAAATAAAAAAATTTTAATTTTGATTTTTTACAAAAACAATAATATTCTACAGTACAAGGGAAGCATTTGTTGCATAATACATTTTTTCCATTGTCACTCGTTTATCAGATATAGTAACGTAAAGTGCCAAAACCGGCAAAAGAAAAGGGTTAATTTCACGACTCCAGAGTAAGTTACGGAAAAACACAAAAACTTGTAACTTTTATTTTTATTGCTTTATCATTTAAAAAAAGTTTGGTGAAAATCGCATCACAAACTTTAAAGATATAACGAAAAACTTGGCAGTTTTTAATAAAAAATTAAGAAAAAATCGTCAAATAAAATTTTAAATTCCATAGGCGTTTAGTACACAAAAAAACAAATATTTCGCACATTTATCGTAAATCTCTATCATTAACCGTTTTGAAGTTATAAGCGAAAGAAGAAAAAATGTCGAAACTTTGAAGGGTGGTTTCACCCCCTAAACGTGCGACTTAGCCGATATAAAAAAATAGGTATCGATTATTTTCACGTGCTTAACAAATCTGCAAAGTTTCATTAAAATCGGAGGCGGACACCTCGGGTAGTTCCCTTGTTAGAATGGGAAATGTAGCACTTTGACAGATATTCAATCTCTTAAAACATGCTTCCGTTCTGAATGTTGTACCTTACCTTTAACACTTTCCTTATAACAGTAATTTTCTTATAAGTTTTATTATGCAGTAAAATTCTTCATGTCTTTTAAGCCATTGATAATGTAGTTTTTTGGTTAATGAGTTCCTAGAAACAGTTCCGCCTAATTTCTTCATAGATATCGTGGAAGACACGCGGTTAAAGTCTTCGTTTTCGAATTAGGGGACGTCGAGCTCAAACCTGTAGTACCTCTGAGAAATTTTTGCTATGTGTTATTCAAGTGGTAGTGTTGATATACCGGACTGATACACATACTGATTCGAAATTCACCTAATACTGTAAGATTTAGGTATATGTCCATAATAGTTACACCCTGTCCACACTATAAAAAAAAATTCATCTCAAACGCAAATAGATTGGACAAATAATGTAGTTGTTGGAGAAATTTCGGTTCGTACTATCGTTAAAATCATTTCACATTATATTTCAACGTTCCGGATAGTAAAAAAACATTACCTACATAATTTAGAACAAAAATTTCTTATGCTCGTTTCTTAATACCCGGCCCTCTCTAGAATTTCTTTCCGAAGTCTATACTCTTCTTAAAAATTCCATTCATCATCATCGCTATCACAATTATACGTTATATTATATTTTGACTTTCTAAGGAACAAAAAATTCGAAGGTACAAAATATAAAAACAATATTTTTTGAACATGTTTTATTCTAATTTACCTTTATTTATTATCCATTGTTATGTAGATTTTTTTTAACGGAAATGCTTAATTTCCGTATTTCTAATATCAACACGCCAATTACGATTTCACTAAGCTTGTAATCTATCATTCAAACTTCAGACATGCTTCACTCTTGGACTTATTTTTTTAGTGCACCGATGAAGGACAATTTGACGAGTTAAAGTGGAGTTGACACTGAGAGACGCTGACGGAAGGAGAGAGGGATTTGAAGGCTTAGGAGAAATCGCCGTTAATGGCTCGACCGAAGGATTTCCTGACGTTCTTCGAGCTTTTTACGAGTTTTCCGGGCGTTCAAATCTAAAGCGCTCACTCAAATCAAGATTCTCACCTTTTCACCGGCAGATGAGGCGGTTTGCCAACTACGTCTTTGCCCCCATGCCACTCCTTCTCTTCCTCCTTTTTTTCTTCATCCATCTTCTACCACTTCACACATTACGTCCTCCTCGAATTATCTTTTTTTCCTTCCTAAGTAGAGCTCTTTCAGGGATTTCAGTTTTTTGGCCGAACTAAAGGGTCAGTTTTTTTCAGCCTTCGCACATACACCTGTCCTGTTCTTCAAGGACGAAAGTCCTTCCTTTCTCAGTAATCGGAAATTGACTTAATGATGATAGATGCTCCCTTTCGGAATTTCTTCTACTTTTGATGTGACTGCCTGATTGACTGCTGCATAGTTTATGCCGAAAGTAAAGTTAGTAAACTTTGCGAGGCACTGAATCTATGAATATTTGAAAAAACATAGTTCTAGTATGCTGATGGGGATTTTATAAAAAATGGGATTATTTTCGTTGATTATTCAACTCTTTGCATTGAGGTAAAATGATACCATATTCGACTTTATATAACAAATTTTTAAAAATTGTCGTCATTTTTATGAACAAAAACATTTTATTTTTGTTTTTATTGGGGTACATCAAAATTTGTTAAATTCATTGGATCACACAACATTTTCGAATATCACCATTCGTGTTCTATAAACAGTTTTGACTTATTGATTGTGTAATAAAAAATTGTTTCACGGGCAAAAGGTTTATTGATTAAACAAATAAACAATATTTCTGAGAATTTCAATAACAGATTCACATTAAAGTTATAGAAATCTTGTAAATTTGTGAAAAATGAGCGTACTGAAAGTATTTTTTATGTAAAGATACTTCGATTTTACATAATAAACATGTTTGCATAGTGACTTCTTTTTAATTGGACACCGCCAATCGCCACCTGCTGAAAGTTCATCTGAGAAATATATATCTATAAAATTAAATTAACTGCGACTAATTATAACTGTTGTTATTAATATGAAATTTTCAAAATTTACAGACTTGGAGTAGAAGACATCTCATTCGCTGGTTCGCTATTTTAACCTAATAACGTGTTCGTCGATGTGACAAATTGTCACATACGATTAAAAAGATTAATGTAAAAACAGAAAGCCGTTTGAGTGTTTAAAATCAATGCATATGGTTGTTTGTACTGCAATAACGAGAGGTGCATGTTAAAAAATCATACACTCCAATGCCATGTTCAAAAAAAATTAGCATCATAAGTGTACATATGTATTTAGCTGCGAATAACTGCTGACAATGACCGTATCTATTTTGAAAATTAAATGTGAAAAAAAGTGGTGGAAAAATGTTTATCTATTAACTAATTTGCGATGAAATAATTTATAACACCGTGTGCGTATTCCATGGCGTTAAAGTTACAATATCTGACGTGTTCGTGCAGCATTCGCATAGCTATGCATGGAGGCGCATATGGTTCGTAATTCGCACATAGAAGCGCACAATGTCGCATTGCAATGTGAAACGCGCCTTGAATGGTACGATTGAATCACGAAGGGGCAAACACACAACACGATGCAAAGATATAACGGATAAACCTGTACTGATTATTCCAATTCACTTATTATGTTAATATAATATATTTATGTAATATAATTGTGTTAATATAATATATAATTAACATTATATTGTTACGTGAAAAAAATGTACTACACTTCTAATTCTTATGTTTCTATGTCTTCGTAATAAGTAGTTTAGTAAGTGATTAAGAATAAAACGATCAACGAAAGTTTGTGCGTCGATGTAAATGCGAGTAGGAAATGACAGAGCGATTTTACGGATAACATAGTCCTCAACGATACGCCTAGAGGGAATGAAGGAACAGCACTTGAGTATTTCATATGGCGAAATCAACTCTTATGTGCCATTCGCACGCGATATTAATTCTGGAGAAGCAATGTTTAATCTCTTCTTTGGTACTGTTTCCTAGTCGGAATAGACTTATCGCCAAGACGTACAATTATAGTTTGACTTGTTATTGCGAGTACACAATGTAAACTTACTTTTATACCATTATTAAATTAATGAAGTGCAATCGTTTGTTAGTTTAATTTCTAATGGCAAGTTTAATTAGAAGAAGTGATGAATTTTGGTTTAGAGAAGACATCTTGTGGGAACTAAATTTCGGTAGAGACAAATCTGAATTAAGTATAATTTTAATAGTTCTTCCTTAAGCATAAATACGGTAAAATTGTGAACATCGAGGGAAATACTTCTATCGTAGTACTGATATTCAAGTACACATTCATACGTACTGAAATAGTACAAGCACAATTCAAAACAATTATAATTCAAGAAAGTCGTTCGTATTACGAATCAATATCTCAATGAAAGAGGTTAACACAGAAACAACTAAAGCGCAATATCGTGTGTAACTAGCGCCACTAAAACGTCAAGTACTTCTAGGAGACAGTAGTATGAGTAGCATCCGGGAGTAAAGAGTAAAGACGATACGGCGTACTCGAGGGTAGCTTCGGGTTTTAAAGGGTGGGAAGGATACAATATTTCAGAATGGCGACAAGGAGCAAGCCTGCTTGCCACTGGCAAATTAATTAAATTCCTACAGGCTGCCTAGAAAGGCTAAGGGATGGTTTGTGAAACGGGCAAGAGTCCTGTGTTCAGCCCGTGGGAATATTGTAATTAAGATATGCACTTCCACCTTCCGTTTTCCCCTAGTGCAGTTACCGTAGCTTCGCCGCGCCATGATTTATGCTTCGAAGGACTCGGTATTGTCTGTTTCGACCGCTTCTAAATTGCATACCATTATGGGAGAAGTTGCGGTCATGGATGGCAAAGGAGAAGGAATTTAAGTTGGACTGGCGCGCCCCGAGAGTTTCTTCGGGAAAGATCGGATGTTACGCGGCAGCGATCGAGAGATTTCACGGATTCAACGTCTGAAACATGACGGCCCCGGCACACCGTGTCAAAATTTGGTGTATGCCGATCGAAAATATTAACGTTGTGAAAATAACCGGGCTTGAAATTTTACGAGTGTATTTGATTATGGTATTACTACGTTGTTCATCCATAAGAAATGTTGCTTAACACTTTGCGGGCCGCGCATTTATCGAGCGCCGTTACGCTGCCGCTGCACAGTGGTCCAGAACGTCGATCTAGCTGTTGAGGCACCTCGCACAGTTTTCTATCTCTTTCAAATCCTCGCCAAAAGCGCAAAATACATCCGATTTAGCTAAAAATTAGTATTCTGTTGTTTTTTGAGTCGCTGATTACGAATATGAACTCAAAATTTCCAAAAACAAAATGACGGATTCGGCGCGCCGGCGAGATTCACGCAGGTTCTACGAGATTCACGCGTACGTGACAGCGGCCGATAATCGTTGGCGAGCAAAAGTCACGCGTACGTGACAGCGGCCCGCAAAGTGTTAACACGTTGAGCCCGGCGCCGATATTGCTGTCCTTTCCGTTCAGCCGGCAGCGGGCGAACACTTAACGGCGAGCGCTTGGGCGAAATTTGAGACGGCTAGAATGAACAGAGGTCTGCTTTGTTTCAACTGCTCTGCCGGACTGGGGCAATGGTGCAGTCAATGCATATGTATACAAACGGCAAAAAGATGATCAGTTAGAAAGAAGCCACGGAAGTGTAGAGACGATTTCGAGACAAAAATTTTTTGGTTCTGTTTGAAAATATTTGTCGCCCATAAAACCGAAAATGTCCATTTATTTTTTAATTTTAATACTGTCGGTCCCAGGGACCGGTGCTGTCCAAACGAAAAGTCCACTATCGGTCCACGGGGACCGACGCCGGCGAAACGGGATGTTCACTGTCGGTCCCCAGGGACCGACGCCGGGCTCAACCTGTTACAACTTGAAAAAATACAGAAGAGTTTAGATTTTCATCGCTAACAGGGTCAATAAGAGTGTGATTAATGACAATTAATTATTACAAGCCTGTTACAGATGACTATTTTATGCCCCTTTTGGACGTTTTTAAACATTTTGGGAGGTGGCCCTTCGAGTTAACAGTGAATTACAGTGTAGATAACTAACAAGTATTTTCCAAAATTGGAAAGCTACTACATCGACCACGAGAAAAAACTCTCATTTGACTGTATAATCATTTACAAAAAAGTATATAAACGGTGGGAAACTGTATTATATACAAAATTTAATTCTATGTATATTTGTGACACTTTCAAAGAACATGCTGCGCTACTTGCTAGCTTAAGATAGCTACGATAAAGTGCAAACATGTGTGTACGTGCGTGGTGTGTGTGCGCACACGCGCGCATGCGCATGTTTAATGGTAACACGTGATGGCTACGACGCAATGCCACACCACACGAGAATGTGTATGAAAGCGTAATATTGCAATGAAGTTAGTCGTAAGAGCGAGAGTATGCCTTTTTTACTATATATGTTACATAAATGTGATTAATTCGGATATTTTTGTGCAATTGTCGGGTATTATATGCAATCTCCACTAATATATAATCACGACTAAAACCTAGACTTTTTCTTTTTCTTTTTACAGGAGGAAATTTTCAAAAGATACCCGTTACCCAGAGGGGGGCAGCGGGTAGAGTCGAATTTCTACCGGCTAAAACCTCATTGTTCTTGTGTGCCGCATGTGGGGGACCGCTGGGATACAAACTAACGATACTTCCAGGGAACCCCTCCGCGACATTTTGGAGGAGCCATACGGAATATGGCGGAATAAACGTGTAGATAAGCCCAAATTTTTGAAAAAATTGAGATAAAAATAAAAGTTCGCCGCTCGACTTGAAACTTTGTAGGCACGTTTTACGAGCATAATAAGGTATACGTATTTCTTTATTTCGCTGTGTAAACGTTTTCAAAAATCGACATGTCACTTTAGTACCTTAGAGTTAGGACGTTATTCAACGAAGCGGTGTGGCGGAACGGACAAGGAAGTAGTCTGCGGCTACTGTTATTGTCCGGATATCAACGAGAAGTCCTCTGGCCTCTGGTTTATTCTGATTCGTCTGACGGATAGAGACATCCCTCGTTCTCACGTCATTTTTTATTCTAACGCGTGAATGGCCGATAATGTTGCACATTCGCAGCGTCGTCATATGAACGATGAAGGAAGTGCTTTGTTTTCGGTTGTCATTAGTCGATCACAAATTTACAGGACCGATATGGTGGGGATAGACGGTGCGACCGAAACTCTCCCCTTACCCCGTGCCTCATACCGCGCGTCGTCTTTGTCGTAGCCGAACGGTATTCTGGTGGAAAATTTACTTGGCACCTCAGGGGTAATTTGCTCTGATTCGCCCGACGGATAGGGACATCCCTCTCCCTCACGCATTTTCGATTGCGACGCGCTATTGGCCGAGAGACCCGCACATTCGTTGCCTCGTCATGTGAACGACGAAAGTAGTGTTTTATTTTCGGTTGTCATTCGTCGATCTGAGGTTTCCAGGACCGACATGGTGGGGATAGGCGGTGCGAGAGCAATCTTCCCTTCCGTCTCAGGTGCCACGTTGCCGTTCCAGCATAATATACTGATGGAATACATACTTGGGAGATGAGGGGTAACTTGCTCTGATTCGCCCGACGAATAGGGACATCCCTCTCCCTCACGCATTTTCGATTATGACGCGCTATTGGCAAAAGAGACCGGCATATTTGTTGCGTCGTCATGTGAACGACGAAAGTAGTGTTTTATTTTCGGTTGTCATTCGTCGCTCTGAGGTTTCCAGGACCGACATGGTGGGGAAACGCGGTGCGTGAGCAATCTCCCCTTCCGTCTCAGCTGCCAAGGAACGGTTCCCCAGCTCTAGTAGCCGTAGACTGCTTCCTTGTCTGCTCAGTCACATCGCTTCGTTGAATAACGTCCTAACTCTAAGGTACTGAAGGGACATGTCGATTTTTGAAAACGTTTTTAGAGCGAAATAAAAAAATACGTATACCTTAATTTTGCTCGTAAAACGTGCCTACAACGTTTCGAGTCGATCAATAAACTTCTTTTTTAACTCAATTTTTTCAAAAATTTGGACTTATCTACACTGTTGGCAAAACACGTTGTGGGAGACTGGCTGGAGATTAAATAAGCTTGGTTTCGTTGGAACGTACGTTACTTTATTTAGTGTTGCGCGTGCAACGTGTTTGCGGGCGTATACGATTCGGACTGTGTCGAAGAATATTTTCTTCGCCCTTTTATGCAGTTTGTCGCTGCTTCGTCCCGACCAATCCCGTAACAGATTTCCTTCGTTGTTTTCCCGGGATCGGTCGTGCTGTAAGGGCCCCGTCGACGCGATGACGGGCCGTCGCCAGGCTCAAGGGCCTCTTGGCGTAAATGTAAAATATGTGGCGACGCGCTGTCGCGTTTTCGATGCGACGTGCTCGTTGCACGTCGCCGCCACACACGTGTTTAATTATTTGCCGAGTAGAACACGTGTACCAAATTTGAACAAGATCGGTGACCCCCACGTCTGGTCCTCCCCTTGTTAGTAAAGACTCGGTCTCCCCCCATTCCCGGTGGCACAGATGCCCCAGGTACGCCAAAACCCGTACCTGCCTAGCTTTATGCTGGAACCGGCCCTTGGGGAAGACCTCGAGGGCCTTTTCCCGCCATCCCGGTTGGCCTAGGTCAGTGGTCGGCAAAGTGCGGCTCCGGAGCCGCATGTGGCTCTTTGGCTCCTTAAGTGCGGCTCTGGCACAAATATCCACGGAAGGCGCAATAATATTTTCATTTAAAAAAAAACTTGGTAAGAAAAAAGTTACATCTTATTTTGATAAATTAAAATTCTTCTATAAATCGAGAACATATATAATTTTTTGTTTAAGTTAAAAGATAGATAGGTAATTAAAATTTTATATTGTTGTAAAAATACGTAACGAACATCGAGTTTAACATCGAGTTTAAGGAGATGCAAGCACATTGTTCGCATTAATAAATATTTATTAAGTATGAAATTTAGTTTTATTTAGTGTACTACTTATTTACTGTATTAAAAGTTTACTAAACAAGCAGATTTGGCTACCATTCTTTTTAAAAATTGTTGTAATGTTCATATTTGGCTCTTTGGCTAATAAGTTTGCCGACCACTGGCCTAGGTGAACCCAGGTTCGCCAAACCCGTACCTGTCCAGCCAGCTGGGCAGGCGCCTGATGCGAAAAAATTCGCCTTACACAAATCTCTGACGGTTTAACCGCCCCTTGGCTCAGGTGACTTCGGGTTCGCCAACCTGTACCCCACCAGCTCCACGCTGGACAGACTCCTGAGGAGAGAGGAACCCAGATCTAACCTAGACTCGCTGGTTAATTTGATAAATATTCAAGAATTCATCACATTTACCGAATTTAGTGGTGCTTATATATAATAATCGGCAATTACACATAATCACCGGATTAATCACATTTACCGTAACGTATACATATGTTGAGAGACATCACTTCTTTCTTTCAATTCTCCCTCGAAGACGCGTTTGAAGGGCCTTGCCTGTAGTAGCGATGCGCTGACGTCTCTGTGTAAGGGGGTGAGACAGCATCGGCAACGTCGAAAAATGCCCGAAATCAAGTCCCATGTCCTCGACCTAGTAGCGGTAATTGAAAGGAAGAACAGGATTTCCTGGGTCCGTCCACTTCGGGCCCATTGGCAGCACGGACAACGGCGTTAGGGCAGCACAGTGGTCGATTTCCCTGAAATCCTGGCCAAAAGTTCAACAACCTTTTCATTGATAATTGAAATGTAACAATTGCGTTTGATTTATTGCATATCAGACCATTTGTGTTCACAAATAAAACTTTTTCTTACACAATATTCTTAGTAATATACGATCTCAAAGTTAATACATTTGTAACGTGATGTTTCTGCGCCGGAACTGAAATTATGTTTTTGATGTACTATAAACGTATGCTCTCTTTATTTCTCTATTGGTACCTAGCTGACATGTCCTATAAGTTACAAAATATGTCGGGTGCATTTTTTATTTAACAATTTACAGCTGTTATGAAGAAAATATGAGATCCACGCATTTCCCCTCCTTTCCTAAGGAAATAATTAATAGGTTGGCTTAGGTTGGCCTTAATTTTTGTTTTAAAATAAAGTTTGAAGCTTTCTGAACAAAAGCCGATCGGTTGCAGCTACTACTTTCTGCTACCTTTCGTGTTATTAACAATTGTTGGTCGCGCGTGCCTTTCGTATGACAGCGTATTTACATGCATAGGATGGGAGTATCGAAATCTACTTATTGATAAATTGTATCCGCCATATTGATTTTGAAAATTTGAAGTCCTGTTTACTAATCAGCTACTAAAAAAACATAAGAATAGTAATTTTTGCGCAAAACCCAATATTTTTGGACACAGATGTCTGCCGTATTGAATCCGCCATTTTGTTTTTGAAAGTTTTTCGATCTGATTCGTAATCAGCGACCCAAATAATGCTAATTTATCAATTTTCAATTAAATCGGAGCTGTGTTATGGTTTTAGCCAGGATTTTAGCGAAATGGACCACTGTTGGCCGCCTTGCTAGCGTCCCTCACAATTAGTTTATTATACGGCAATCACTATTGAAACTCTTGACAAACAAGCGAATACGTTCAAATTTTCTGACAAGGATTTTCGCTAAATTAGCCTCACTGAAAGCTCAAGGGATGTTTTCAGTGCACCCCAATTTAATTAGTGGCCACTATTAGAAACAGTGACCTTTCGTTCGTATACAATGAAGGTATATTTGTGACTTTTGTACTGTTTATAATAGTACAATACGAAATTGCGATATACGTAGTACTTTGTAAAAAGTAAAAATGAAATTGACTAATGTACTTATATATTTAATAAACTGAAAAGTAACAGTTTATTATTAGACCGTCACGTAGTTTTGAGGTTTGTATTAGTTAGGTACTGTAATGAAACAATTTAGCGACACAATTATTTGGAACAAAATTATTTTTAGCATAGGTAATGTATAAAAACTTTCACATATTTCTCCGCGTCTGCGTGAAGTTACTCGATAGAATTTTTTAATGAGTGCCTAACGATTCTCAAAATATTGAGAATGTATAAACGATAAGTTGCAGCTGATACTCGATAAACGAATAAGCTGTAAAGTAATTGAAGAAAGATCTTGTGCCTATGCTGCCATGCAAAGCCCTTGTGCCTTAATTCACCATATTTTTGTGTTTCTCCTTGTTCTTCAAAATATAGATAGTTGGTCATACGTGATGAGGTGATACGTAGTTATATTTCTTGTCTATAACAATATAAATAATCTTCGCATATGATGTACACATATCGCATTTTAGTGCATACATAAAATATATATAAAAGATTTTCTAAAGCAACTATTGCAATATGTACCACAAAACTACTCACAATAGTTTCTGTTGTATTCGTGAAGATCGACCAAACTCTTTCTATCATCAGCATCACGTGGAATGACGATTCTTACAGATACCAAAGGTTTGAGAGTAGCCTAACAAATCAGTATGGGAATAACTATCCGTAGGGCAAAGTGGTGTCAAATTCCGTATAGTTGAATCAGCCGGATTTTAAGCTAAATATACTAGACTGGTCTGTCAGCGGCGGTCTCTTTGATTTTGTCGAAGAGAGTGACGTCACTCTCGACGGCCCTGTATCGAGGAAACTGGAAATTGAGTATCTTAATCCCTTAGATCACTTTGTGATGAAGCAACCCGAGAGACCCTCCATTGTAGAGAGATTCACCGAAACAGTGTCGTGCAAGGAGGAGAAGAAAGAGGATAGGGATCACGAAACGTCGTGTTACAATGGGAAACGAAACGAGGTCGCTATCAAAAGTGTAATCGCTGCTCGAGAAAGAAATACCGGGGTTAATCAGCGATCTTCGAAGGAGAGCGAGTGTGGATAAACTATCAAATTTTTAGCAACGCCATGGATATGCAATACTCTTTTTTTCTGCGGTATAATTTCAAAGCTGATAATTTGGACCCCAGAAATGGATCTTCGTTGATAGAAGCATTACTTGCTTTGAAACGGAAACTTCAAATGCAAAATTATTAAGAGATCAAAGTTCTTTTGGACGTTACGGGTTGTGAAGTTCAAGGAGAGATGTAATCATGGCGTTTTAAATTACTACACGTCTTGCAGTACTATCTTGGCACAGTGCTGTAATTAAAGAGTCGCAACATTTTTATGAAAGTTAGATTGCCGAAGAAAAGTCTCAATGTTTGCTGATGTAATTACGATACGGAGCATATAGGAACAAGATCGCCGCACGCAATTTCAGCTACTTTTTCGATTGAAGTTCGAAAAGTTTTGTATTCTCACTTAGATAGGTATAATTCCTCCTTGTTACTAATTAATGTCTTTTCGTATTATTAATAGCAAACATTTAAATGGCAACTGAGCTTACTCTTATTACTAATCACCGCTTCTTACTCCAAATTGTTACGTAGCATTATAATTGTAGTAACATAAATTTAACATGTCGCATTTGGGTATATAATAGAAAATACCAAAGAGCTGTGAGTCTCGCATATAACACATGAGTTTTGTCTTCTCGGCTACAATTAGATTGGAAACAGCAAGTAGATTGCAATGGAATCGTAAGCGTTGTTTTCTTCACGCTTTATTGTCCAGCAGACACGATCCTTTCATTTCCACTTATTTTAGCAGCATCAATACTAAATGTCGCAATAGCGGTATACTAATGACACCCCCAAAGGATAAGAGAGTATGCATTTGGTTCGTCATTTGGGTAGTCGTTGACATCGTCCTGAATAGGAACTGGTAGTAGATAGAAGGGATCACATAGAAGAGGAAGGTCCCGCAGGATAGCTTGCTAGTAACTGAGTCTACTTATTGATCGTGGGGTACATTGGAATATTCAGCCAAACTTTGGTCTTCATCCATCTATGGCGTCTTTTTTCTATTATTTATGTCTTTGTAAACGATTGTTTCATTGGCTTTTTCGACGGCGCACAGTATGTAATTTGGCCGATCTAGCGGGGCACAATTATTTCTTCAACTTAATCATGGTTTTCCCGGATTTTACTGACTTTTCTACTAGTAAAAAACATAATCTTATTCTTAGTGTTACTAACAATATGTATTTTAATAATTATTTAACATATATACGTAAAGTAAGAAACTTTTAAATTTAAAAATTTGTTACATTTATTCGTAATAGTTATTTCAATCTTTTTTGCAGGAAAGATTCCTTAGACTCCCGATTACAATGATGTAGATTATTTAAATGTTATAAAGATTTAAATATGTTTAAATAATGTTCAACCCGAAAACTACGTCTAAAGAGACCAAATTTTCAACGAATATTTTCCAATTTATGTTAAGAACTAAACGTCCAGAAGAGTATCTACTAATAGGAGGTGATAAACTAGGCATTTTCCTCGGGGAAACCATAAAAAACAGGTTGTAACTCAAATATTGTTTTCGATTGAGAAATTAAAATAGCTCCGCAGGATATAAGGTAATGTGTATGATTCTCATTGTCAGCGCAGCCGCTATGAAATTCTGACAAATTCACGATGCGAGCCTGTAAAAACAATTTAGGAAAAGTACAACTTTGGGTCCAATTAATTAATTATTATAGATTGTTTTTTAGAACAATTTTTACATTCTCTGTTCATATGGACATTCTTCTATCGATTTACAATGAAATTTTATACATTTGGATCATTACGAAGATTGAATTTTGTCCTGGTAGATCGATAAAATCACACATTATGCGACGGTGACATCGTCTCCGACACTAATCGATATAATACGACAGTTTGCTAACGTTCATTCATAGCTTGCTCACTGAGCTCAGAAATTTGTAATTAACGAAATTCAATGAAAGTTAAGAAGGTTGTATGCGCTTTTCTTTACGTCCGTCAATATCGTATAGATTTGTTCCCCAAGGATTGCTATTTTGTTTTGTTAATTTGATCATACTGGACAACAGTGACAGAATGAATTCAGTAGTCTAGCAATTTACGTTTGGTGAAACAGACGTAGAAATTCGAAGGACTTGTATCGTTACGAATCCAATAAATTTTTTGGAAAAATTAAGAAAAAGTCACTTTTACTATTGCGCAAATGTGACGGCTGTCTTATTTTGTACGGATGTGTATGCATATGTGAGTGTGAGGTTTAATTGTTTTCTCTGAGCTTCGAGTGGCTGCAGAAAATACGGAAACGCAGTTCACCTCAATCCGTTACCGTGCGAAGGCTTTATATCAGTATATTTCCATTTCTTTTTAATAATAAATAATCATGTTTTTCTTATTCTTTCATATAATTCATGTCTGTGCTCCACACTTCTACCATATCCTGCACTATCTTGGTATATTTTATTGTTAGAAAGAAGAACGTCTTTTCATCATTCATATTAACTGTTGGCAGGAAAAAGTTCAACTGGCAATAGAATTTTTTAATTATAAAAGTTAAAATTGTTGATGTGGAGAGGGCAGAGGTTGATGAAGAATTTTCGGTCGAAGATAAAAGGGAATTGTGAAGGAAGTAAAATGATCTGGCATGAAATCGGAGGAAAAGGACCGAGATGGATAAGTTCTGGTTGGTGGGAGCAAGGGAAGAAGTGTAGCGCTTATAGCTGTGCTATTAGCTCTTAAGCTAAGCCGGAAATTTGAAGCTGGAACTCTGGAGCCGCAGGTTGAGAAGGGAAAGAATTCGCTTGAGAAGAGCAGAGAAAATGGGAGGCAGTATGTAAGGGGAGAGAAAAGGATTTATAGGGATTCGATGGTGAATACGCTCTCTCATGGGCATCTCGGCGATACTTTGTTTAGTGCTTGCAATAAATTCTTGGTGGAGGATTCAATTAAAACTATGATTAATCACTGAGCCTCTATGAGACGTTTATTCTTTTGTGGCAGAAAATAGTGAGATTCTCTTGATAGATTTAATTTCCCAAAAATAGAGATAGCGGTGTTGAAAATACTGATTATATGGGATTTGTGATTCATTTTTTGCCATTGGAAAGCTGATAATAACGGTTAGGTTTGGAGCATCAGTACGGGGAAGTTACACATTTTGGAAGTATAGTGAACCAAAAGTCCATCCAAAAGGTTTTTGCCATTTGGAAAAGCTAACGTTAAAGAATTGTAGTTCTATTTGATAATTTTAAAAAGTAATTTAAGCATATCTAAAGGCATCTTATACATTCTGAACATTTTCAGAAAAATTGTATTTTGGAATGAATATTATAGATAATTGTTCAGAAGAAGAATATCATTTTTTAAACAGTATTAAGGCTTGCAACCCTACAAGGACTGTTATATTTATACTCGTATAGATATATGGGCGCGATCAAATCTGATGGTGCGCAGCAAGTGTTTTGGTCTGATTCGCCAGACGGATAGAGATAACCCCCGTTCTGACGTCATTTTCGATTCTAACGCGCTATTGGCCGAAAAAGCAACACATTAAAATCCGAATGGATGACGAAGAGAATGAATAATTCGCATCGAAGCAAGTGAGAGAACGCTATCTGAATGACGAAAGAAGTGTTTTGTTTTCGGTTGTCATTCGTCGAGCTCAGATTTCCAGAACCGATATGGTGGGGATAGGCGGTGCGAGCTACACTCTCCCTCTACCCCTCATACCGCGAGACTTTTCTATTTTTGCGAGGTATATTTTTGCCAGCTATATATGCAGAGACGGCAGTGAGCCTGATTCTGAGTATTAATACTCAGATCTTCGTAAATACATACATATTTCACTGAAATGCATTCAATTCTCTGCTTAGTGCAGGTAAAAAAACTCTACAATAAAAAAGGAGGAAACGAATTTTAAATAAAATGATAATATCATGGAACTTATATTCATTTTCCTTTATCTCCGATTAACAATAAGTAATGAGCCCAAAGAGATGGAAATATTCATCGTCAAATATCCGATTCGTATGAAAATCGTGAGACTAAACGTCTCGAAAATTTGAGAACGACGTTGAACGAGGTTTTATCGGGTTTCGAGGAAGAAGAGGAAAAGAGAAGGTTGGGGGGGGGGGGGATCTGGAAACATGCAGGAGGCGGCAATAGGATTTCGTGACAAGTCGATTTGCTACGGAGCAAAGTTCCTGGATTCGTCGCCGTTGCCTTCGTCACCGCCGTCGACTTCTACGCGTGCTTTCATGCTCCCATACAATGTCGGTGGGAAAATTTGAGATATTCAATCGTCAGAAAATGGAATGTCGATAATCGGATAGATATCCGAAGAATTTCGTTGCTGGCATTATTTGCTACGCATTAAATTTCTATCGGCATTGTTTTTCAGACGCTTTTTGTCACTTATTAGTATCTATAATAGTTGGCGAAATAATGACGTGCATTCGCATATTAGTTATTATTTTATATTTGGTAATTACTTTTGCTATGTATACTGAAATCTATGCTAATCGTATATTTCATAGCTTATATTGTAAGACTCCGTGCCAGAGATGTGCCAGCGATGTGCCGAGCCTGGCGTTCTCAAGTTTGGCTCCTCTTTCGGAGGAAAAAAGCCCTAGAAGGACCCTAGGACCCACCGAGGACCCTTCTCCGTCAGATCTTTGACACATCTTCGATGTATATACTCTCTTGGAGAGAGTTATAAACGCATCGTGACAAACACGCATTATATTGTATCATCCGTGTGTCGGAATGTTATGTTGTACCATTGCTATATAGAATAATATTGTTTGTTACGGATGTTCGTCTTGACGAGTTATGCCTGCTCGTATTTTTTAGACGACACCTCTGGAGTGAGCGTGTAATTAAAACAGGCTCACCCGATTTGAGCCACGCACGGAGGTATTATGATATTGTAGAAAGAAATGAATTGAATGAAGGCCGACTTGCCTTACACTAATCCGTTTATTTACACTTTCTACAGTAGTTGGATAGAACACTGACTTCTATCCGTATCCGAAGACCCAATGTTACGGTCCGAACTTGCTTAGATTGGACTCGAAGGACCAATGCCCCGAGTGATACGATGAGGTTAGATATTAAAATTACGTCCGGGTCTTAATCTCGCAGACGGAGCTTCTATCGAGAGCGCTAGATGTTGTTTGGTTCGATTTTGGATGAAGACTGATTTTTGGAAGCGCGTAAGGACGCGCTTCCGTCATTATTTGGCGGGGGCGGTTACTGCTGCGAAGCGGGAAAGCTGCTGATTGGGAGACTCTTATTATTAATGAATATTAATTTTGCCATTGGTGGGCAAAGAAATCGTCCTTTGCCCATTGGCTAAGAGCCTCCCTTGCCGATCGGCGAAGCCGGAAAATCCCAACTCGCGTGGGGGAAAAGTCCCCGGTCAATACTTCTTGCAGGACAAAACTTTTCCTGAAGAAGTACTGACGACAATAGGCCCATAAAGCGCATTGATTTTCGAGTCATAAATAGACGACAATGTGCGACTGCTAGTTTTTCTAAGAAATATGTGAATAATTAAGAAAATTAAGATGCGAGGTTGGAAGCTATATCTGTGAGCTTCAGGGGCGTATTTTTGCTCCGCAACATTGTTAAAAAGAAGAAAAAAGTATATATATATTTATATATGTAAAAATTTCACTCGTACAATATTTGATGTGTAGGAAACAGCTAACAATAACTAACGTGTCACAGAAAAGTGAAATCGAACATCGCAGCAATAAATTGAAGGATGTAAGCGTTACAAAAAAAGCTCACAAGATTATTGAGACGCTTCGATGTACCCACAATTTTCCAGATAGATTTTTGCTAGTTAGATGCTGCTATGTCGACGCGTTCCCGATTTTTCTGCTAAGGCTACGGTTACTCCGCGATCGAGAACGGTCTTAGCGCACCCGCGAATTAACGAGGATGGGCTGCTTTGAAAGACTCTCGGAGTCAGTGAGTCACAGGGTTTGACTTTGTCGTTTACATAATTTTAAGATTAACCCTTTGAGGACGATGGACGCATATATGCGGCCTGAGAAAAAATCTGATTATAGTTTATCGGTGTATGTACACACGGTTAGAGTTGAAAAATTGAAATATAACTGTTGAAATATGATTACCCAAATAGTAATTTACAATTTCTATACGTCAACACTCTGACTTTCTGATAAAAAGGTAGTTTTTTAGCGCCAAACAAATGATTATTTCTCAATATTCAAAAAAGTCTCCGTCCGCAAAGGGTTAATTTCTGTCTAACACAGACTGAACCCAGACAGACAGGAGTGGCAGGACAAGCGGGACAGACGGAGGAATCTAAGAGCATGTAAAATTTTGACATTCTTTTTCTTTTAATCAAATCGGATCGAAGGACATGTAAAACTTTGGAATATTTTTTCATTTAGTCAAACCTGTACTGTCCGTCCTGTGTGTCTCCTGTCTGTCTCCTGCTTGTCCTGCCTATCCTGTCTGTTCTGTCAGTCTGTCTGGATTTAGTCTCGGAAAATTTATTATACTTCGTTGCAGAAAAAAGGGAAACTCCACGCGAAAACGTAGGCAGTACGTCGCTTTCTGACTACACGTCTTTGTTACCGCAGATCCCGTCATGCTCCAGGCCGCCATGGGTCCTCTAAGGACGCGTGCGACGAGCAATTAATTCCAAGCCTTTGATTAAAAGATCGTGATTGCATTAGTATTATATCATTTGAAATCTAACGGTGTAGAGCAGGGGGATGAAAGCCGATGAAAATATAGATTGATAGACCGATTGGACGTGAACCTAAAGACCGCAAGAGATCTGATGGCGCGCGGTAAATCAGTGCGGCAAGAGGGGCATGTCGCTCGTACCTCCTATTTCTACCATATTGTTATAATAACCAACAACAAAATACTCCTTGCGTCCTTCAAATAATGCCCTCGCCCTTGTCTTGATGCAGATAATTTATTCTCTTCGTCATACATTCGGATTTGAATGTGTGGTTTTTTCAACTAGTAGCACGTTAGAATCGGAAATACGTGTGGAGGGATGTCTATCCGTCTGGCGAATCAGACCAAAACACGTGCCGCGCGCCATCAAATTCGCCGCGGCCTTTATGTAGTAGACTTTTAATAACAACAAATATTACTTAACAAAGTGTCGAGATATTCGAATAACAATAATCGCGCAACAAAACAGCACAATGTGACTTCGGCAGTGTATCCAGAGAAAGGCTCTCTCAAAACTCACGCCTCATTGGCTCGAGGACTGCTTTCTTATATGCAACAATACAGCACAGTTGCCCCCGCTTCGACGGCGCTTCAAAGATATTTTGATTGGACTACGTTCCTCTTAGTATGCGTATTTTTCCTAGCGCTTTCTTATTTTCTAAAAATCTGCTCCACTCAGGCATCGCATGACAAGCAACGATTACCTGCAATCTGCATCTCAATCAAAAATCACCAACAATATTAAATTAAATATTAAATATTAAATTAATATTAAATTTACAACTAACATAATACTATATTGAAATTAATGTTGAAGATTAGCGATACCACTATCGAAGGCTTGTACGGAAAGTTTAGATTAAACTACACATCGAGCATTCAAGCAGGCAAGGGCAGCTTCCAGTGCCCGTGAGCAGAGTCGAGAGCAAAGCCGCGGGTAAGATAACGAATTCGTTACAACGGAGTGGGGGAACTTCTCAGAGCTTGATGACTAGTATTAACTATTGCATACTTGGGTAATACTATATACACGCACGCACACACACATACACACACACACGAGCAATGTGCGTAACGTGGGCATTTTGTAATTTGCATTGTAAAATGGTCGGGCATTGTGTGGAAGGTCCACGGTTCGTTGGACAGTGCGTTGAGTTCATACTTGACATACTTTTACCTTCATTTGTTTCACTGTCCTACGCCATTTTTGTTTTCCAATAGCCACTGGTTGATTATTATAGGGATCGTCGTCCTGAACAAAAGTCCACCAACGGAATTTCTCTAACACGCTCTGCTTTCGAAAAACATCAGTTTTTGTAAAAAAGGTGGATTTCGGCAAAGAAGCTGGTATTACGTGAAAACTAAAAACAGTAGACAGTTCTTCTTGGTCTCAAAAAATAGAGGAGCGTTTCTTGAGTATACAGGTGTGATCAGTTATCTAATAAACAACAGTATCGTGCTATACTTCCTAATAATGACAAGATTTACAAGTTAATGTGTAATGTGTATTAAATACAAAGGTGTATTAAATACATGGATTTACGATTGTATACGCACGCACCTACCTGTAATTATTCTCTGTTTGGCGCACTGAGCAATACAGGGGTATTAGGACGTATGAAATACCTAATAGATATCGCGCACTTGGCGCGTATTCTATACGGTTAACAACGTATCGACGAGAATTAAAGTTCGGTCTAATGAAGATGATCTATCCGCGTAGTAATCGATCCTACAGCGTGACAGTCTATTACAGAACCAAGTTCATGATGTGGCGTGTAACCCGTCTTTTATAGTGATAGAAAGTGGTGGGGTACGATGCGTTTTCTAGGATCTTCTTGCGGGATGCAGTACGAATATGGCTGTAAGTTATGCGTTCCGTCGCGAGGCGTCGCCCGCTCGACCTCCAGTTCTCTGTGCTCTTAGTTATTCTAAGCAAACAGAGCGGTCTTCGGTCCGAGCGAGGGGTACGAGTATATACTGAGGGATCAGAATCAAGGCACTTGAGCGGTAATTTGCTCCGATTCGCCCGACGGATAGGAACATCCCTGTCCCTCACGCATTTTCGACTTTGACGCGCTATTGGCAAGAGAGACCCGACATTCGTTGCGTCGTCACGTGAACGACGAAAGGAGTGTTTTATTTTCGGTTGTCATTCGTCGATCTCAGGTTTCCAGGACCGACATGGCGGGGATAGGCGGTGCGAGAGCAATCTCCCTTTCCGTCCCAAGTGCCTTGTTTTTTGTCCCTCACTTTACATATAGTGCACTTCCGGGCCCGAGCTCGTAGTAGGGAGTCTAATTCTTTTAGACTCAGGGCCATAGGTAACAACTTGGAGCGTATATATCCACTCGTTTGTATGTAATAAGTGGGTTAAAGCAGAATAAAATTTTCAGCGAACCAATGATAACTCGACGAAAGTTAAGGAGTACGAAGTGAGATTGATGGTATCTTCTAATTGTAAGTCTAAACGATTTGTACGAGAAGTGGTATTGAATTGCCCTTGACATTTTTATTCATCGGTGAGTATGATTGTACATCGAGTGCAATATGTTTTTTCCAATGATGGAGAACTGTTGTAAAACTAACAATGAGAGAGACACAGAATCGGCTGGGTGACGAGAATCCTAGGTAACAGAATAGGTAAGTTCTGTCGTATTATGTCCTAGACGTGTGCGAGGCACTACAGGGGAGGCGGGCCGTAGTTATGGTGAAATTTTTATTTCCATAGCATCGATCTGCATAAAATTGCAGCCACGAAATGAATTAGTGCGACCTCCGTCCAAGTATCTTTAAATTGCTCTATACTCTCCACGTAAAACGAAGGACTTGCTGTTTAACCGCTTAAAGCACTTTTTTTCTATAAAAATGGCAAAAAGATCCTTTTTCTTATGGTGTAAAACTATTAAACATATTTATGCATAATACTGTGGGATCGGTGTATATGCCTTTAAATATAATGAAGTTTATTCGATAGAACTTAGTATGTACTAAAGGTTAATACAAGATGAAGTTAGGCTAAATATGTTAAACATTGGGAAGAATTGCCAAGGTTACGCACTGGCTTCGCTTATATAGTGGACTCCCGTATAACGCGAAGTCGTATAACGCTCCGAAAAAATTGCGTCTAGTTCTCATACAACGCTATAAACCGTCGCATATAACGCGCAAGATAAATTTAACAATTTCATATAAAATGGACTCCCGTATAACGCGAATTCGTATAACGCTCCGAAAAAATTGCGTCTAGTTCTCATACAACGCGATAAAGAGTCCCGTATAACACGCAAAATAAGTTAAACATTTTCACATAGCTTCTGATTTTTTTGTTTAAAAAAGCTACTGTATACACTTACCTGTTGTTTATTATTACTTATTGTTAAAAAATAATAATCCAGAGCTATACGTTTTTTTCTCAACATCTCAGATATTTTATTTATTTCAGTATGCATGGCTAAAATATATATTCTTCTTCTAAAAATATTATTATAACGTACACAATACATTTTTTTGTTATTAACTCACCTGTATCCTGTTTTGAATTCTTTAATATAAGAAACTTCATTTGAAACAAGTTAGTTATGTATAACACTAACAGTCTATTCGCAATGAAATAATATTTCAAACTGAACCACAACTCATCAGGAATATTCGATAACCGTCGCAACGTCTACAATTTTTTGTTTGCAACAGCGACGGTTTGATGTTGCGTCGAAACGTTCGGCACCGATTGATCTCGCGGTCCTTGATCAGGTTCAGAGCGACGACACTGTGCTTACAGTTTGTCCCATATAACGCGATTTCCTATAACGTGGAACGTATCCTTCACGTTGTACGGGAGTCTACTGTACTTTATACTTATCATTCATACACATAAACATATAACGTAAACGTCATTGTAGCGTGAATTGCAGACTAAACAGTCACGACTAGTCGATGCCCCATTCCTTCGGTAACACAATACATTCCATTTTGGCGACAAAAAACCAAAAAACATGACCAAAAACAATATTTTTTGCATGAAGAAACTTTACATTTACTTTCACACACGTAAACATTTAATTGTGTGCAATAAACTTGAAAACATTGAATAATACAAAGACCAGTATTACATTCATTACCATTGTACCTACTTGCAGTTTTTATTTTGTTATTATTATCGTTCCTTTTTGAATAGAAAATTGCACACTTCCGGTAAGCAGTAGCTTCTGTATGTTGCAGGCAAAATTTTTTGAAAGTGCCTTCCATTTAGTATGAGGGATTCTGGTGGTTTTAATCGTCCAGGATACTTCCAATTAGAAGAAGAACCATAATATTTTTCTATTAGTTCAACCAACGTCATCCTACACTCTGAACTACTTTTCACACCATCATCACTCAAATGTTTGATATATCGTAATTATATAATATTATACTACTAAAATATATACATATAACATAAGATTTGATGTAACAGCAAACAGTCAATCATTCACTTATTTTTGACGAAAAGTAATATCACGTCTTTAAAATACCGATATATCTGATACTGGCTATAGAGGAAACGTCACCCAAGCTCACGTTGCGGAACATTTTGAACGGTTAGCCGTAGACGAGTATGTCACGTCGCTGTGCATTAAGCGGTTATTTGAAGAACTCGGTCATCTCAAGATAACATATTCAACTTTTTCACTATCTCTGAATATAGTATATAGACGAATTTATTTTATACCTTCAAGTCAATGACGTTATTTTGAACCATACCTAAATCTGCAGATGGCAGGTGAATAAGTAAATTCACATTTCTCGAAACTAAAAACCCGTGTAAAAAACTCCAAATACATATGTTTAATATTTTTCTTGGTATTATCATAGCATTCGAGTGTCGCATATATTTATACAATAGTATATGACGCATTTAATTTTGTAATCCCATTAAATCGCAAAGATTATACAATTTATTATTAACACATTGCGTACGGGTGACGAGATATCTCGTATATAGCAAACCGACCGTCGCGGCTTACGAGATATCTCGTTTGTCATTTTTTATATGTACGTATATATCGACGACTCAAGAAATTAAGAATAAATTGATTTTTACTATGGCAACGTAGCCTTTGATATTCCTATGACAAATTCTTAGCGAAATGAATGTATGTCGAATTTCCGAAAGAGTATAAAATAATTGGATAAACAAATCGCAAAGAGCGCCGTACGCAATGTGTTAATATACTTCTAAAACTAGAGTGAGATACGTTTTCAATTATCCAACACATTCTATCATTCTTCCGCGTATATATCAAAAGAAACCATGTAGCTATACATGAATTCGGAAAGATACGGATTAAATAGAAATAGATACAGTCAATTAGAATTCTGAAGGAGTTAAATTTATTCACTTTTATAACCTGATGTCTTCATTCAATCGTATGAAGATTTTGTGACTGTCGAAAATTATGTTCAGTCATGTTTGTTCCGTTAACGCAGTATGTACGCGTTGTGTTTTGTTTTTCAGAGCTGATCAGCTACTGCTAAAGCGAATGTGTATTTTCGCTCTCTCTATAGCTGGGGGGCATTCACGTTTCGTTTTGTCAATCTTTCTTCCTCTTCGTCTCTTCTACGGATTTCGTTCAGCGTCTCCATCGGTGTCCTTTTAATCTTTTTCACTCGTCTCCGCTGGGAGATTTATTCCTCGTGATTCTCCAAGCGTTCGGTGACGCTAAGAGCGCGTCGGACAAACAGGACAGGGTGACGAAGGTGAGAGAATCGCCTTCTAGGTAGACACTTCTTTACGTGTGTATATGTGTGTATATTTTTCACGTACACACGTGCGCAGATGTCGACTCGTTTAAGAAGACCAAAATCACGAAACGGAGGAAGAAACGAGAAGGTAAAGAACTCCGCACGAACAAAGGAATGTATCGAATGAGACAGTTCTCCTCTATGTTTTAGCGTCCTATTTCGTTTCAATCGCTATCTTCGACTATCATTGTCTTTTCATGTTTGTATGCTAACTGTGCTCTTGAGACGAGTTCTTTCTAGGGTAACGAAAGACACCTGATGAATGTCTTTACCTTTTGTAATTGCGACGCGAAGAACATGTATGTATATGCACGTCGAAATAAAAAAGTGTTTCACGTTGTACAGTTGGTGTTTAGAACGATAGGCTGAAAATCGTGCTTTTAAACATCTCTTAAGATTGTTTTTTTTCTGTTGTAGAGTATGTTATTGAAGCTAAGAAGATCAGTACGTCTTCTCAGAAAAACGTTATATCAAAGTCCCGTATGCTTTCTTGTTGTTCATTGATCCGCTTACGCGATAGGGATAGAAAATTTTTGATTCCTTAGACATTCGTGCTGACGCAGTGTAGTAATAATTTTCAAGTACATATATGTTTTTTAAGTTACTCCTATTTTATGTCTAAAGGCTTAGGTGTTTGCCTTCTGCCATGGAGTAGCAAGATATTGCTAAAGTAATTAGATGCAACAATTATATTCTTTCCGTTTTAAGTTACTTTCTGCGTCTGTGAATTTTATTTACAATTTTTTAATATATAGGGTATCTCATTTAAGTATGACTTCAATTACCTTTCTTGGCGTGGAAGAGCGAATAAATATATTTTATACGTACCTACATTGAATGGTATTCAGCGGCTAATACAAGATTTCGCGTTTTTATGAAAAAAAGGATGCGCTTTTACGAAAATTTTCTTGGTCATTAATGTCTTTCTGCAAATAACTGTATGCTGCTATGTAACTAATGTAAAAATTTGTATAGAGGGCGAGTCTTGCAACGTGACGATTCTAAATAACTCATAAAATATGTACAGTGTATAAAAATATTTCGGGCAAAAGTTGCAGAGTTACGAAGGATTTCTTTAACCGTAATATGGGTTTTATGTTGTTTTATTGCTTTACTGTCTTATCGAGACATGCAGGTCACCTCCAACGTTGGAATCCCACATCCGACACAAATTTTTAAATGATGATTCCGTAATACGGGTCCAACAATTTTTATTATAAAGAAAAGATTCTGGACTTGGATACTGGATACAAGCGAGATAACAGACACAAATCGACGATATGTTTTCCTAGCAAAACTACAAATATATCACCCTACTATATATCATCTGTATTCCATCATTATTTTAAATTCCACAGTATGTACAAATTGGAGAAGAATGAATAATTAGTTGAAAAATATTACTAATTTTAGTGTAACATTTCTTTAATAGTGAATAAAAGTTCAGTTAACTCTAAGTTAGATTTATGATACCTGTCATAAATCTAGCATCTTTCCGAAGCTACGTCAATCCCGCAACGTAAGACCCCCCCCCCCCCCTGCCTGGGCCTCCGCTGAGTCGGCAAAACCATTGCAAATTCTGCATTTTTGGTAACCACCCACGAAGCTCAGGCAGAACCAATGACATTTGTTCAACGGCCCAAAATCCTCCTCCCTAAGAAGTGACCACTTCCTCCTCACAAGGGATGCCGACGGAGGAAGGGCTGCTTGGGAAACTGATAAAGGGACCAAAAACGCGTCTCCACGAGGCACTACACATTTTCATCACTACTTTTGCAACATTATACATTTTTAACAGTTTTAATGTACGCGCTCGCTTGTTTATATTTTTGTTATTGTTATATTCTGTTAAGTTTCTTGTTTGTTGTATTGTTGTGTGGTTGTATGGTTGTACTGTCAATAGTAATACTTTTTTAAATGAAAAGAGAGAGATGGAAATATGAACAGGAACAGAAGAAGGAAAGTTAGAGGAAAAGAAAGAGGTGAGACTTTTTAAAGGAAAAACACGTCTTTATATGTTTTCTCAAGCACAGAATATTCTTTGTATCTTTAAATTAAGTTTGCCGACACCTTAACTTTCTCTCCTCGCAACGTCTTTGCCTACTCGAACTTTGCTTGCTCGAGCTTTCTTATACCTATCTATTTCCTTGAATACGAAAAACTGCCGCAATCAGTTAAATAACAAATATCGTAATATTCTTTTCCGTTGCACTATCTTCTGCTGTGATTTCATCGACTTTTGATAGGGTTTTATACTTTTGTACATATACTTTCGATACAGGTTTCCCAGCAGTCGTTCTACCGATAACGATTAATTCGATTAGTTTACAATAGAGTGCTCTATTTTTCTATGTTTATATATAATACAATTCATATATAATGCTGGAACGGTAAGTTGGCAGCTGAGGGGTAATTTGCTCTGATTCGCCCGACGGATAGGGACGTCCCTCTCCCTCACGCATTTTTGATTTTAACACGCTATTGGCAAGAGAGACCGGCACATTCGTTGCGTCGTCATGAGAACGGCGAAAGTAGTGTTTTGTTTTCGGTTGTCATTCGTCGATCTGAGGTTTCCAGGGCCGACATGGCGGGGATAGGCGGTGCGAGGGCAATCTCCCCTTCCGTCTCAGCTGCCAAGAAACGGTTCCCCAGCTTTAGAATACTTTGTTTTCGTCTGCATTAAAACAAGGGAGGGTAGGCAAGGGGAAACATCTGTGGAGGGGAGGTCATTGTCAAAAGCAGTAACAGCAATGGAAGCAGAAATGATCCGTAGAAAATGTCGTGCGGATGACGAGACTATCGTACGGCAATCAGCGTAAAGCACGAACCATTCAAGCAGAGGTGCTTTCATCCTCGTTTCAAGCCTTCACCCTCTCCGCTTCCTTCAATTCTCACCTTTCCCTCTGCTTCGGTCCGTGGCTCCTTCTTGTTCTTCTTTCCGCATCAGTCCTTTTCGCGAGGGCTTTCTCTTCGGACACTCCTTTCTTCATTGGCCTTTTCCTTCCTCTTTGAACCTTGAGGAACTGTGTATAAAGTGACGCCACTAAATTGGAAATCGCGGCTTTGTCGATGCTATTGCGGGTTCGTTCGCTTTACCTCGGTCGTTGCTTTTCTCGTCGTTGAGTCCTATCCCTTCTAGCCTATGTAGACTTGCCGCGGCCAGGATAAATTGTCGTTAAGGTTGACATAGGGATTGAATTTATTGGTCGCTCCACTTTGGGAATTTCGACTCCTTTTGCCTGGTCAAGCCTGAGTTTACAAGTAGAAAATTCGTTCGAGATACTTTAATGACTTTTTTCGACCGTTACGGTCAGCCGAGTTTTTCCGATACGGACTTGAATGCACTACAGATACCAGTTGGACATCGTTACTTTATAAGGCAACAACATGTTGTAATACTTGTTAAGACCCACAATCCGAATGTTGTAAAATTCTTCATTTGGATCGAAGGAAGGCTGTTCACGAAGTCATTACATATTATTGCATATTTTGCATTATCTTTCTACTTTGAATGAAAGGGTTTACCCGTAAATAAAATTAATTTAATTTTTGGTATTGTTGGGCCCTTAACATTCTGTTGAGGCGTAATTTACAACACGGGCCTCGAGGTTGCGAGAGAAAAAATTTACGTAGCCCAAAATTAATTTCGTAGCCGTGCATACCTGGCCCATCTGGCAAACACCCGTCGCTGACCGAAGGGCCGCACGTGGCCATCAGGTTTTGCACGGATACATCCCGCCAAGCTAGAATTTTTGACACGTATCATAAATCTAGCGTTCTCTCGAAGGCAAATGTCAATCTCGTAGCTCGAGGTCCCCCTCCTCTGCCTGGGCCTTCGGTAGGTTGGCAAAACCAATGTAAACTCTGCATTTTTGGTGGCCACCCACGAAGCCCAGGCGGAACCAATAATATTGTTTCACGGGCCCAACATCCTCCTCCCTGCCAAGTCACCACTTCCTCCTCGGAAGGGATGTCGACGGAGGAAGGGGTGCTTGGAAAATCGATAAAGGGACCGACCAAGCGTCTCGAGCAGGCTTTTTTTACACAAACATTCAAACACATACATTTTACCACGTTTTTCTACATCTTCGTTGTGCTCGCTTGTTATATCTTTGTTATCGTTATATTTCTTGTTCTGTATATATCTCGTTTTCGTTATAATAAACACAAAACACGCTAAGTTACGGAGTGTCACGTTTATTTCCGGGAGAAGAAACATAACTAGACTCTGACGACTTAACTGTCCGACGAGTCATTCAACACATTCTTCAACAAGGATATCAAACTTGGCCGTCATGTCTGGATAACGTAGACCAATAAATTTTAATAGACAGGATGGGGAAATAATTATGTCCACCTTGAATATTGCCCATGTTTGTAATAATATGAAAAAAATGTTATATACAAAACATGCAACGGTGTTTTCCGGTGTTACGAGCCGAGCGAGTGACAGAACGTGACGGAATGCGTTAATGCAATTATACTTGCGAGAGTTAAGGATTGCAACGAGTCTAGGAATACAATGGTTAGCGTTTTTCGGGTTAAAGCCGCGTTGGGAAATTTGAAAATTCCGACGTTTCGCCAGCATTTCAGCTAGCTTCATCAGGGTAAACTGATACTGAGGTCTCCTGTTGACAGCACTCCTATTTATAATGGTGCTCAATGACGCGAAACCGTGCTTCCGCCAATCAGATTTTTAGCTGTTAGATTTTAGATTTGATCAGCTGAGCGACTAACAGCTGATCAAATCTAAAATCTAACAGCTAAAAATCTGATCTGGGGACCGGTCTAATCTACAGGGTATGTCACTTAACTTGACCACCTTAAATATATCGCTTATTTTCTATGATAGAAAAAATGTCAGAGGTAGAAAATATTCTGTTTAAGGGCGCGAATACGGTGATGGGCCGAATTTTTTCTCAAGGTCATTTTCTTCGAGATTTCAAGGTCATCGTATTATTTTTAAATAGTACTACATATTTTCACTACAACAGTCTAATAGCTTATAGAAAAACGAATCCAACTAGGTACAATATGTTGATCTTCACGGTAGCTTTAGCGAGAAAATTATTGCGTTGCTAATAATGTGTATCGGCATAGCAAAGCCTTTGTAAACGGTACATTGTAGCCGCGTGCCGCTGTAACATCCCGTTAGAGCAGGCTCAAGCTTTATTTGATCGCCAGAGCCGTCCTTGGAAGAGCTCCGCCTGCTTCACCCATTCATACAGCTGAGATGTCAGTGATTCACAGACACTCTCTCGGTGTCATGGCCGGCCCTATTGGCACGAGCGTGGTGGCGTATTGGGGCGACATTCGTATCTAACCGCTCGGGCTGGAAAGACATGCCACGCGCGTCGATCGCGGAAAACAAAACGACGTGCGTGGCACGTCGACCAAGGTTATTTGTTGAAGAACAGTTTCAGATCGCACCATGTCGCGTGCAGGGTAAAACAAAAGTATTATTAGTGAAAAAGTATGCTCTGATAAGTTTTAAATCAAATACGATTAATAGATTTTAATGTTTTTGGACTTCTTGCGATGATTTGGTAGAATTCAACCACTACGTGGTGGAATTCTCTCACTGTATGTGGTCTGAGAAAAATTCTGATTATACTTTATCGATGCAAGTATACGCGGTTACAGTTAAAAAACAGTAATATAACCGTTGCAATATGATTACGCAAATAGTAATTTATAACGTCTATAAATTAACACTATGACTTTCTGATAAAAAGGTGGTTTTTGATCGCCAAAGAAGTGCTTATTTCTCTATATTCAAAAAAGTCTCCGTACGCAAAGGGTTAAACCTCATAATGAACAAAAGTGGCGAAGAATTTGCAGAAGAACGTATTGATTGAAGTCATTGTGAAGAATCGGCCTGAAGGTAAGATGCAGGCGAGAGTGATTCCCAAAACCGAGAGTTTATTGTATTGAGAGAGTTGTTCCTCTTCGTATTCTGGTTACACTGACTTCTCATACAATTTTCGACTTAATTTATATGATTATGTTATGTGTGCGTCGGAGTGGGGGGGAGGGGGGGGGGGTCCTAACTATGTCTCGGTAGACGTGTCCCTTCGACGCTTATAATTGGTCAAGAAGGTAATGCAGGGGTAAGGCCCTAAGCAGATACATCTATATTAAGACCCTCGTGTCATGAAGTTCCTCATTTGCATACTGTCCGCGACTATGAGTTTACTTTACTAAATATATGAATAATTGTTAAGATATGATTTAAGTGTTATTACGATTTCTTGCACTTCATGACACGGTCGCCACAGGCTCAAGAAGACAAAAGCATATCCCTTGATAATGATAATGAGACAAATAGTGATTGTAGTGAAATACTTCAAAGAATTCAAAAACGTGTTAGACGTCTGATAAGTAGCGAATGTGAAACTTCTAGAGGCGCTAATGCTTTACCAAAGGATGAGTTTGGTAAGAAAAAGAAAATATGCCAGAACTCTGGAACACTATTAGCTATAGACCGGAACAAGTCTTCGACTATTTTTCTTCTTGGTTGGATGGACTCGTCCAACACATTTGAAGCCCGTGTAATATTCGCCTCATTTATACTGGTAGATGTGATACATCGATAAGTAAAGGTAATTCCTGTGCTTCCTTTTTCGATGTTTCTGTGCCTTAAGCGGGCGGACCGATTGGAAACCCAATCACGGAACTGGAACTTTAATATTAATTTGCAAGAAAACGGTTCATTTCTGACCCATAGTTCTTTTCAGACATTCTACCTACGCAACGAGACAAATTCGATAAGCCAGTACAAAAATTTTACTTTAATTTTAAACCCTTTCCCGGATTTTGCGGTTGGGTTCTTTCACTAATGTCAACCGTTCCGAAAGTGCAGAACAACGTCTGGTAGGTCGTGACACATAACTTTGAAACAATCTATATATAAGTGTATATGTAATATGTTATAAAAGAGAGAGAGAAGAGAGAAACGTAATTATTACATGTAACTGGAATGATTGTTAAAAACTACTCAAAAGATTTTTGAAATGCCAATTTCTTGTAACATTGTATCTACTTCTTCTACACTTATACTTTTACACTCTGCGGCTATACGTGACGATTGGTAGAACCGAGTATGTATGGTTCCTATAAACAGACCTTCAATAGGGAACGCGTCGTTAAGCCGTCAGTCGTAAGAAGTCGTATACGACCTTTCGTGGCAACGACAGTTATATCTTAAGCGTATTAATAAAAGTTTTCTTTTATTATGACCTCAATTGCATTTCTGGCAATCTCACCAATAATACGTCGGTGAATCATTAACAACTGTTATTTAACTATGTGTTAGAAAAGCTATGTACACAGTAATTTCAATAATACGATTACAAGAATAAATCGAGCACCGCTGCGGTCTTATATTCAACGCATCAGGGGAATTACGAATTGGAGAAGGAGGGAAGGGGATATATGGAAACTTTCTCGTATAAGTCAAACGTCCATTTCAACCACAAGCGAGAATAGACGGCAATCAGGTCCGAGGATTTAATATATGTAGAGGTCGGTTCACCTGGTATTAATTAAGATTGTTCCGCAAACGTCGATTACTACCGTTCAAAAGTGTCTGATAAGGGCACCGTCTCTCGCAACCAATCCCTGCGATATCCCGAGATTTACTCGATCCCTTTTTGCTGAAATCTGGAAATGATTTGGGACTCCTGATTTGGAAGGAGAATTCGGCTTAACCTTTTCCGGTTTATTCATGCATATCTATCTGCACTTAGTGGCGCCGGGGAACTGTTAAATGTTCTTTATGAAAAAAATCATTGCAATTGCGGTTAAATGTTTACGACTGTAAGAGTGAAATATATAATATATAAATTTCTTTTTAATAATATAATACAATAGTTGTATACAATCTCGTATAACAATTTGTCCGGAGAGGCGTGGCGTTAGAACGACTTCTACAATAGTAATATCGGTAATGTTCGTTACAATGTTAATACTCTGAATGATTCGGTCATGTAGACTCTACAACGGTAACTCTCGTAAAGATCCGTCCATACGGACTCTACAACGACAATACTCTTAATGTTACGGCGGGTCCTGGAAGTCGTATATTTATACGACTTCCTTCCTCCCTTGCGCGAGCCTATCAGAGGCTTTCCTCGGAGAGGGACGTGGGCCTCTCCTTCCAAGGCCTCTTTTCCCCGAAAGGCCCCGTAGGGGCGAGGGTTGTCTTCTTCCCTCGCTAGCGAAAGGTCCTCTTGACGAAAGCCAGGCGTGAGAATGCTCGGCTCGGCGCCTCGCTGGCGCGGAGTCTTACACGACATAAAAGTCTTGGGTACAGTGTTTCAGTTATCGACAAAAATTAGAAAAATAATGCCAGAATGACTTTTACGAATGGTGTTAAAATCTAGAAAGATATTACTATTATATTATCAAGAGCGTGACTCTAGGTATACATATACGGTTAGTTTTCGTGAACTGGTCCTGCGTTTATACTGTTATGTAATCCTATACATATGGCAGCTGTACATTATATTCAACAACTGCGTAATTGTTTGGTATTAAGACCTCATGCAGCGGGATCACCTCATCGGTGAAATAAACAAGTGACGTCTACCACGGTTCCAGAAAGCTGTCTAGGAAGTTTTCATGGGAAAGCCGTCCTTTATTCTTTCCTGTCGTAGATAAATCTGACATATTGTTGGATGGCGCATGTATTTTCAGCACTTTCCACAATAATATGGAAGCAACGACGACTATTCTATAAGGGCCACCGCGACTTTCCTTTACATTAGTCATCCGAGCAAAAGTCGCACTTGCGTTGCAAGATACAACGTGGAAGTCGCCATCCATCCTTTCCATATTACTTATAAAAACACCCCCAAAACTCAGGGGTCAAGCTCTGATTTGGACAATTCATAGTTAACCATTGTTACAGTAATCTCGATCTACGCGTCGCGATGCACGTCAATGCATGAACTTTGGTTCTTCAGTAGTAAAACTCTTCATATTTAGTAGTAAAACACTTCATAATTAGTAGCGACAAGTGTTGCACTCGATTCGCTACGCAGAATCTAACAACATAAAATTGCGTCCCAAATCTGAAGAAGTTAGTCAACGCATAGCGACAGCGAAGCTCTATCCGATTATGGTAAAACTTTCTTTTTCGTTTATCAAGTGAAAAACCCAATAATTGTGGAACATTGTTCCATCATCTTAACCGTTTTAGTGCCAGGGGTTTTTAAGAATCCGTGTCGGATTGTGCCATGTAGCGCGATAGCGCTTCGTTCATCTGGTTTGCGAGATGCAAACTAACATCGCGACACATTTCACCACAGTACGCGAACAGCGCGATCGCGTTGCGTGGCACTAAAACGGTTAAACCATAACAATACAGCTCAGTTTATATTTTTAATCATTTTCTTAATTTGCAGCACTGTTTAGAAACATCTTTTCACACAAACTTTTGTGACAACATTATTATTGTAAAATAATGAAATAAATGAAAATGTCGTCCAAAACAACATAGATGTCTCTAGTTTACTATCTAAATGATCAATATCATTTGAAATTATCAATTTCGAATTTTTCAATGTTTTCATTCACTAATAAGTACATATATCTTACAATTGAAAGGGATTTAAGGAGCGTGGAAGTTAAAAAAATTATGAAATGTCGTATACGAATAGACGAATTTAGGTATGAAACATTTCAACAATGACGGGGGAACGCAAGAGAAAGTTTAAACAAAACTACCTTTGTTTACATTTAAAGGGTAACTGAAGACTATTATTGTTATTTAAGAAATTATTTTTCAAACGGAAAATAATTTCATTAACAATCGAGAAACTTCGCACACATGAATCCGTACGAAACCAGCGAGTTATCTAAGGTACTCAAAGAATAGCAGTATCGACGTCTTCGGATTAAAGTTAATCGGCATTCTCGCGAAAACCACCGGCACGGTGCACTTTAGTTGATTGCTTGATTTAATGTAAACGCGCCAGCAGGGAGAGCTTCTCGCGGAGGCGCGTTACGGGACGAGTAGAAAATACACTTTGCTTTGTTTGCCGGCGCGATATCATTGTGGAGTTCCATTTCAGGCTTGATCGCTCGCGCAGTACGGATTTCTGCGCTTTGCCCGGCACGTTTGTTTATCGGTACGTTTGTATGGAACGTTCGTTAGTATTATACTTGCTTTCCATCGATCGAATCCGCGGATTCCGCCGGGACCGAATATGGAAATTCGGCTCCTATTTTGGCAAATGAACGTGCCTGCATACTAGAATTCGATTTACCTGTCAATTTTCCTACCGTTATCGATAATATAGAAACGTTCTGATATAACGACGGAATACGTGGGTGTATCAAAAAATAATCTCACTGCATTCGTCGATCTTGCCATAGCAATCGAACAGTAAAGGCAGACAAGTTTTTTGAAAATGTAACTTTTTTGTGACTTATCACAAAAGTTCAAGTACATTTTTTGTGTAGCTGCTTTTTGTAATGTACCGACCCTTTGACGTTAGGATTAGCAATATCGTAACAAATATTTTGTACTTCAACGCCGTGACTCAATCCTCAGTTACCACTGTCATTACTCATCCCCGAATTACCGTTCCACGTTCAAAATCGTTATTTTCCTATTTTGACCCTTCGACTCACAAACTCCGCCATCCTTCTCCCACGCCTTTCCCTAAAGTTTTTAAAACCCTTCGTCTGTTTCCGTCGATTCATAATTGCTTAATTCGCTTAATTCCACCGAAACTCATAATTCTACACAATTCTACTCAACAGACTCATAATTGTATTCGATTCCCACAATTAATCTTGCTCGATACCGGCTTGCGGTACAAACGTATCTACATCCGAATATATCATATTGAAAAGTAAAAGTTCTCTTGTTTGGTAACTCCGGCAAACCGATACTCCGAGTTCGCATTACATTTTGAATTAAGTTATTTTGAAACCTCTTCTTTGTAAAACGATACAAATCAAGGGTGTAGTAGTAACGTCATTGGTCCTCTGAAAGAAGTCTACGGGGATCACTCAAGATCAACCGAGTCGTACTCAAGTTTTTCAGTGGATCGAACGTCGATCAATAAAGACTATGTTTTAAAGTTGGGGCAATGTTAGACAAGGATCGACAAGTTTCTGTCAAGGAGTGTTACTGCCCTTGAGCAAGTAGTAATGTTCTCAGCGCAGGAATTCCATTGTCTCACGGATTTTTATGTTTAAGATCGACCATGCATGTCCAGGAAACCGTAACGTCTTAGGTTAGGAAGGACAAGCCCGTCAGCCATTATTAGTCCTTTAACCCATTTGCATCACACAGAAAAGTGAAAAATTCGTTCTTATCACCAAAATTCTTTTTGATTGTATTTAAATGAAAATGTTTTTAAATGTTAAAAATAAAAGCAATATTACATAAATAAAGAATTTTTATTTCATAATAGATTCATAATTATGAGAGGAATAAAATCTAATTATTTTGCACAACATGATAATGTTTGAAATGGTCAAGACATAATGCCACATAGCAGTTATCACATTGATAAAATGTGATTACACCACCAACAGATGTAAATTTATGAAATTTAAGTTTATCATTTTTTTCCTCCCATTCAAAATCACTCTCACTCTGATTACTATCACTACTATCAGAAGAAATCGCCATAGAACGTCTACGTTTTCTAAATCTAATTACCTCTTCACTGCTGTCGGAAATATAACCATCCATTTTTTTTTATTTCTCTAAGTTATTTTACCCTGAAACTATTCGCGATCACCTCTTTTCATTGATTGAGAGTCAAATACGCATGGGTATAATATACGTTCTGGTAATAAATGCCCAAGTGGAATGAGCGCATATATGCGCGCTCTGGTGATAGTGGCCAGGCAAAATGCGCGCATATATGCGCTTATGATGCAACTGGGTTAATAAGGAAAAGGGACTAAAGGCCCTCTTTTGAATTTCGAGAGTTTCGTGGCATGCAGAGGTTTATTCCGTATAGACAATGGGCTTATGGTGCGAGCGTGAGGGCTATTTTTGAGGGCTGCCTTAATATCCGCATGTGCGCCTCAAGCCTTCCACAGCCAAGGGGGGTGAGAGGTCAAAATAGCAATGTTGGGACTCTCATTCCTCTGCGCCTCAATTTCTGCATCATAAAGATCTGCTTGCGCCGACGAGTCGCCGGTCCCACCACCCTCTTCGGCCATCCTCGGTCGCAAACCGGGGTGGTAACAGCCGGGCCCGCGCGCTGCGAGGTCATGACCGCTGTCCCTTTCACCAATTCAAGGGGCGTCCAAGGATGTCCCGCTAAAATGTGCGCGCGTCTCCACGAAATATTAATAATTATTTCAGGTGCGAAGTCGCACCGTGACTTCCGGTGGTGCGCGAGCCTTTTACTTGGGGGTGTAACCGGACGGTGGAGGGAGACATTCATCCCTGAAGGACTCTTCCGTTTTTGGAAGAGTCAGTTACTCTAAAATCTCCGATCAACTAACACCTCCGCTAACTAAATCAGTTCACACACTGTTGAGGCGTAATTGACAACGCGGGCCTTGAGGTTGCGAGGGAGAAAATTTATCACTTTATATTTATTTCTGCAAGCCGTGCAAGCCTGGCCCACCTGGCAAACACCTTTCGATGACCGAAGGGTCGCACGTGGCCACCAGGTTTTGCACGCGTAAATACCTTCAAATCTAGATTTATGTCAGGTATCATAAATCTAGCGTCTACGCGCAAGCCTCGTCAATCTCGTGACCCAAGGCCCCCCTCTGCCTGGGCCTTCGATGGGTTGGCAAAAACCAATGCAAACTCTGCATTTTGGTAACCACCCACGAAGCCTAGGCAGAACCAATAACATTTTTGCACGGGCCCAACATCCTCCTCCATGCCAAGTCACTACTTCCTCCTCGGAAGGGATGTCGACGGAGGAAGGGATGCTTGGAAAATTGATAAAGGGACCGAACAAGCGTCCCGACGAGGCTTTTTCTACACAACATTTCAAACACACACATTTTACCAAGTTTTCTAACATCTTCGTTGTGCTCGTTGTTATATCTTTGTTATCGTTATATTTCTTGTTCTGTATATATCTCGTTTTCGTTATAATAAACATCAAAACACGCCAAGTTACGGAGTGCCACGTTTATTTCCGGGAGAAGAATCATAACTAGACTCTGACGACTTAACTGTCCGACGAGTCATTCAACACACACACACTTTATTTCCGTTAAGTTTTAATATATTTTACAGTACGTTTATTAAAGTTTCGAAAAACCCATACCAGAGTGGCTCATTGCACTATAACCTTTTGCTTCCATTCAATGCGAAACATCCTCTCGCGTCCATCTGAAAAGACCCATGAGGAGCGTTCCCGATTTACGCCCTCACATCAAACAAAGTTTGGATTCGGATTTACGACCCGAATAGATCCAGTCCAAGGGCTGGCCGCGTACTTTGGGACGCAACAAGAAGTAAGGTAGGAATTTGGACATCTTTAAGGATCAGTCCATACGATTTTGGTCCGGTTATTTGAGACTTAACAAGCTCTCTGCATAACCATTAACAATAGCGTTGCAGCCAGAGTAAATGATTAAAAAAGCTGAAGCTGTCGTTTTGGTTTCAGCAAGTCAATTCAAAATTCAGCTTGCCTACTGTAGTACGATGCTGTATAGATTTACTAAATTCCTGACTATTACAATTTTGTGAAATTGTGCCAAGGTAAAAAGGTATAATGAAAAATCATCCTGTGATGTGATCAATTTTAACACTAGATTTACGGATGTTGATTATATACCTATTTTTACCGAAGTGAGCCAATTTGACTCATACAAGAAAATTTAAGTTTTTCGCAATGAAAATAGTTCCAAATCAATTTAAATGAAAGATTTATTATTAAAACATTCATGGAAAGCATTTTTTCAAAAAATGGATTTTATAAAATTATATTATTTCACTAAAAAATGCTCTGTTCCCGTGTTCAGTTTCATTCAACAATTAATTACCGTTCCCGTAAGGGGTTGAGCGCAGGAGTTAAATTATTTCGTGGAATCTGTCCACTAAAAACAAACAATGCATGTCCAGGAAACCTTAGAATTCACGGCTGACAGGGTCACAGGTCTCGTTAGTTTTCATTACTTTCACTCTATGCTCGCTTCAATCTTTCTTTACAATTTTTCGTTACAATAGTTCAAAATCACTTCCCTGGCATGCAGCTGTCCGGTCCCGCGTAAATAATAGGTTTAAGGTACGAGCGGCTTAGCTTTTTTTGAGGAAATCTAAATTAACATCAACATGTGTTCCCCAGGTCTTTAACCATCAAGGGGAGTGAAGGTCTTAAGATTAAGTTTGCACTCTCACTTCTCTCTTCCTCAATAGAAATAGCCGTATCATAAACCTGACCCGTGTCACCCGGGGCCCGGACCGCCACCCCCTCCACCGATCCAAGGAAACGCCGAGCGATCCCGCCAAATTCTTCGTGCGCTTTCGGAATTCCCTAGTAAATTATTAAATTTACATATACACCACACCACTTCCGATGGCGCTTGAATCTTATTCTTGAGGGCGTCACCGGTCGGTGGAGGAGATGGTTACTCGCAAGGGACTTCTTCATTTTTTGGAAGAGTCAGTCTAATACCAAACTTCGAAGCAACATAAGCTTAACTTCAATCCTCAGTCCGAATTCATTCATCGCAATTTGATTAGTTCTAAGTGTTATTTGTTATCGTTGTTTGTATTTCTTGTTTTACGCATCCTATTAGTTCTACCGTTATTATTAAAAAATGAACTGTTAAAAATCAGTCTCGGCTTATTAATTTAAACCGCGACGTGCCAGGAATATTGTCAGATTCACGGTACATCCCGCGCGATGTATAAATCGAAATGATGGCAGAAGTGGGTACGTAAGAAAGATAATGTAGCGGAGTAGCGAAAAAAGTGAAGATGATTGTTTGTATGCCAGGAGAGACAAAGTAGAGGAGAACAAATCACGTGCGGCTTATAAGCCGGAAGTTGCCCAGGTCTGATGTAAGCTAGATATTTCATGTGTTATGTGATTAACTGTTAAATCATTTTATGAGTTTAATTGGCTCACAACCGTAAAAATATGTATAGCACATTCGATAATGCGAAATGAAGGGGTCTGCGGGGGAGAGGAATCAACATTTACATATATTTCAATACGAAATTAAAAACCAACATATGTTTTTAAAAAATAATGTTTAAGTTTTATATATATATGAAATATATGTAAATACATATAGAAATCAAATTTTTAATGAATCAAATTGGCTCAGTCCGTGAATCTAGTGTTAAATAAAGAGTTATTTAATACGGCGGGATAATAAAAAGATTAAGCAATCGAAAGAAATGTGTATTTGCTTGATCCGGGTAATATTAAATGAACTAATTTTTTAACGATCAGGAATTGTTTCTATAATTATTAATAATCATATTCCACAACTGTTGTATATACTTACGTACGAAGTAACATTAAAATTCTATTTGCAAAGTTACCTTACACTTTGGTCGTTTAATTACTTTTTATATGAAAGCAACCATCGATTTTTCAAAGTTCAATTTTGCAAATGTGGGGGATGAAACATCCTCCTCTGTTTTATTTAACACGATACTAAACAAATTTGCTTATTAACCCTGATTCGAATATTAATATATTTATTGCCATTATGTGATAAAAATGATATGCAACGATCTTTGGCTTACAACTCCTATAATGCAATACTTACATTCTTTTAATATAAAATATGCTCACGACTATTTTTACATCTTCGAATAAAAAAATACGTTCGCTCTCCGGGAATGTGCTGGAAATTAATTCCAATTAATTAAGAGGGATTTGGAAAAATCGATCGAATTATACGGAGTTAATTCTCTGTTGCACTGTTGATTTCCAATTTTCAAATGCCACGGAAGCAGTCATATCGTTCATACCCAACCGAATGGTTCAAACGAGCACAAACTTCAAGAGGAACGGTCGCATTGAAACGTTTGCACGTTTTATCAGTGGTTGGAGACATTAGCAGGCTCGACGAAAACCACCGCAGAGGATATTTTTTCGTTTTTTGATCCTTCAAGAAATTTTCCTAGCCCCCAAGGCTCCCTCGCGGCAACGCGCACACAGAGAGAACGTTCATGATGAAATTGAGAAGGCGCCGTCAGATAGCTATGAAACATATAGGAATTCCAGAATTCAACAGCCGGAATTGCCTTTTCGTCTCTCTTTCACCGATTTTCCCCGCGAAAATCGCTACCCCCACGTGTTTCGAAACTAGGACAGAGCCGAAGACGTCGTCATTCGTGATTGAATATCGATTATGTGTCGGGACCTTCTTTACTTGGTGGCATGGTTAGTTGAAGACACACCACAGGGACGAGAATCAGCCAAATCGAGGTTAGAGAAGAAGATATCAGCTTGAATGACTATGCACTGTCATTGTTTCATTTCTTTTTATTCATGTTAGCACGTACAATGCTATTGCCGGTATGTGTAATGACAAGACGTGTCAGTGAAAATGTTTCTAGAATTATAACAGGTGTGTATATTTTTGTATTGCAACGAAAACTGTTTCATTGGAGGCTTAAATGGTATCAAGTGGAGTATATTCTGGTGTTATTTGTTTTTTCGTAAGTGGGCGCATCAAGGTAATACACGGTCGACTTTATTTTTTTAAATGGAATCATGTATTTGTTTTATACATCAATCGATGCAGCTACACCTTCTTTAAAAAAGTACTAATACATGTAGTATCGAAAATTGAGATATGGCCTCATCGCGACCGCCTAGACTGTTTAGTCTTTTTAGTTCTTCATAAGCGATCACACGAGGCAGTCCACTATTTTATTCATTTTGTATTACCATTTAGTATATAGTTTTAGATAATAAACTTAGTTTTTTTCTATATTTTAACACCTAGTATAACCAATCCCACATACATGTCTTTGCCAGACCTTTAACAACCGAGGGGAGTACGAACCTTAAGATGAAGTTTCGTACGGTCACTCCTCTCTTCCTCATTGTTAGTATAAATAGTCATATCGTAAATCTACGCCTGCGCCGATGAGCCACTCTCCGATGCCATCCACGGGCCTCAACCCCTCGATCAGGGGACGAGCTGGCTCACGTGCCACCCGGCCAGGATGTCGTATCTGCTAATACTGATGGTATTTTGGGAGGTTTCGCTAAGGGAATACGATCGGGAAAACAATACTCCGATTCCAAGGATGCAGCAATGCGTTTGCATTGTGAGATTAATCTCTAACTACATAAGTCATCCACTTGATAAATCGCTGACGAAGGAGATTCAAAATGAACACTTCGTACTGAGATATCGGCTTCGAAGAAAAAAGGTAAGGTGTCACAACCGATGACACGTGTCACTACACGACAATCAGTACTGCGAAACGAAGTATCGCATCGGTAAGAACCAAGCTGCAGAGACTGGACGGAATGGGGAAAGAAAAATACCATACTAAAGTAGAGCGTGACAACTCCTCGTGATTACCATCTCCATTTGGGCCCACCATTGAGTGGCCAAAGACGAGCCTAACTCGTCACTATCGCCTTCTTGGATGACGCATGTATGTATTTTCGACATTTTCCACAATAATATTTAGGAAAGGATGACTGCTGTACAGGGAGCTTCTAAATTATGTGTACCTACCTACCAGGCGTTGTTCTACACCTTCTCAAAGATGGACATTTGTGAAAGGGCCGAACCGCAAAATCCGGGAAAGGACTCTTCCTTTGTATACCGATCGATTTTACTATGTATTGCTTATGAAGAAAATAAAAAGTGACGACATCGCTTGTTTTGCAAATTATTAATAATTATTAATAACAATATTCACAAAATTAAAGTAATAAAATTGTTTTGTGTTGATTTGGCTGATAAGTAATGTTAAAAATAATATAACAACGGAGGAATGTAACATTCTGTTGGAAATATGTTCGGCGTTGTGTGAATGTGTGTGTGAAAGCATGTGAGATCGCGTCGGGATAAATCGGGTGAAATCGCCTGGCCCCATGTACGTGGAAAAACATTTGAAGATCGCGGCTGCTTTAGCTTGCTGGTACGACCGCGTGACGGAGAGTATTGTTAAGAACGTGTGCTTCTTAACAATAACAATGTGCTTTTGAATAAAGAATATAATGTACAAAATGCCGGCTTCTAAATAATCTAAACCCAACACATTCCATATTTAATATTTACGTAATTAAAGTATTTGATCTTACATAAACAAGATAAAAATATTTTGGCGATATCTATTATTTACAATATACAGTACAATATCTTTTACATAATAAAAAATTACGAAAATTATACGTAATATTAACTTTCTTGACAATGGCACACACTCATTATGTAGTGCCCTGAGGAACGCTATTTTAGTGTCGCCGTTGGTTATGATTTTTACATGCTTACGAAGTCCAAAACTACATTAACTTTCTGTGTTACTTATTTTGTGCGTGTTTTTTTATAAGATTAGATGTACTATGCACATTGTAATCTATATGTAAATTAGATCGTTTGACTGACCCAACTTATATGACGTATTCATAGTCAGTAACACATTTTCTAATTGTATTAATTGCAACTTCATGTGAAGACTTTTCATAGGTTTAATTTTGCCATTTTTAATAGCTAAAATTGTGACAACAGGTTTGAAGAAACAAACATAAGATAACGTTATTACCAAAATCACAAGCGTAAATGTGTTTGACAATTTTTTTACTACAGCCACTAATACATTCGATAAAAAGACAATGTTTAGAAGATCGGTCGATTATCACAAACAATGTAAAGTCTGTTAATAGCTTGCCGGTATATAACGTGTTGAGAGAAGTACGCTATTGTAACTGGCGAGTCATAAATCCAACATACTCACCATAATTCGCATTCTCTGGGTTACCAACAGGGTACGTTACACAAATAAATTCTCAACAAGGTAAGTGTACACCGTAGACGATTAACAAGATAGGAGAAACGGTTGAATTAAAGTAAATCGTATGATTTAATATGAAATCAAAATTTCAATATATCCGTAATTTTCTAATGGATATAAAGATTCTATAAACAAATGTTGGAGAAAATGCATTGACATTAAAGTGGAAAAACTAACAAAATAATGCTATTTTTTCATATATTGTTAAAACAAATAGAAATTTTGCAAAATAATTTGTACCGTTTATTGCGGCATAAAAAAATTCTAGCTTTAGTGTCGGTTTTCACCCCCTTAACATGAATGATTGCCCACACAAAAAATAGGTATCAAATATTTTGATGAGAACTACATTATACGTGAGTTTCATCACAATCGGTGATTGACACCTCGGGATGTTCCTTGTTAGTGCGCAAGTCTAATGGTCGGTTATTCGAGGACTCCTTCGAGTTGTCGAGAACGTTTTCACTGGATCTCCAAGGATTGGAAGTGAATTCGATTCCTTCGAGAATCCAGTTTCTGTCTGATGCCCTTTCTTTTCCGGTCGTTCTGCCGAGATTCAAATCTCGAGTCGATTGACTCCAGACCACTTTGGCGTCGATAGAGTCCCACTCTTCTTGCAATCCCCTCTCTAACAGTTATCCGGCCGGACGATACCATCGGGAAATAAACCCGTGGTTTCTTACCCGAAAGAGGCTTTGGAGAAACAGTCCTGTTATATCCCGGCGGGAATTACAAAGGAGTTCAAGGTCGTCAATCGACCCTCGAAGAGAACGATTTTCTTAAATAATCCATTATCACTTTTTCCGCTGCAATTCGGTACGATTCGGTGCTTCGTTTGAGGTACGTAAGAAATCGTGGAGAATATTTCATTTACGGGATTTACATCGAGGAGTAGGACTTGACGGCAGTGAAAAGTCAATCTTGTAAAGTTAAAAGATCACATTCTGGAATAAACGAGAAGAAAGTAGTAACCCGCATTTTTGTAGAATATGTCAGATTAAAGTTATGAACCCTTTTTTTCAAGTCATATTGTTAATTTGCCGTTTGCTTAATTTTTCAGTATTAAGTGAAGATATGCCAATCGTCCAAACGTTTTTTAAATGCATCCTAAATCACATGGAAGAATGGTAATTATGCATGCTGTTTGCGCTCGAGTTACAACGTGATGGTGCCTCGAGCTCCTTGGTCGACTTTGATTTTTAAGTTCGGTGATCGGGTTCGAAGGACCACCCTCCACTGGGAGGGAAATAAAGAATCACGGTTACTACTGTTGCACACGGCCCTGAGTCTAAAAGAATGAGGCTCTCGACTTCGCGCCCCGGGCCGGCAGCTCACCATATGTATAGCCGAGCCACACACTCGGATCGAAAAATGCTCTGTTTGCTTAGAATAATTAAGACCACAGAAAACTGGAACTCGAGCGAGCGACGGAGCGCATAGACATATTCCTACTGCATCCCTCAGGAAAATTCTAGGTACGCATCGTACCCCACCACTTTTCCACACTACAAAAGGCGGGTTATGCACCACCTCTGGGGCTTACAACTAGTTCAGTAACAGACTGTCATGCTGTAGGATCAATTAACCACGCGGATACATCTTCTTCGTTAGAGCGAATTTAATTATCGTCGATATGTTGTTAATCCTTTCTCGATTCATTTAGCTCGACGAAACTCGGGCCCAAGCGGTATGCGTCAACGCGCGGTAAACAGACAAGACTGATGCTTGAGAACAGTCGCAATACGAGCCGAAATGTAAATACCTACATAACTGGCAAATGTATATACGATCGTAACTGGCAAAAAAAATTCCGCGAGCTTGGCTTGTTATGTTTACGTTTGGCCCAACTATCTGTTCTCGAGCCTGGCTTGTGATATTCATGTTTGGGCCAAAATCTTCATCACGAGTCAGATTCGTTAAAGTACGGGAGGGGGTTAACGGATTGCGTATAAATTATTTTCTAGATTACCTTCCAGAAATCGTCAGCCTGCGATTTCACAGCAATACACTTTTATCGCTCGAAGTGTATTGCAAAATTATAAAGTTACATTGGCCTAACTAACATTGCTGTGGCAACCCGTGTTGGCCATACACGGGATCGTCCACGCGTATTCCAACCTCCTGTGGCAACCCGTGTTACCCATGCACCGGATCGTCCACGCATGTTCCAACCTCCTGTGGCAACTCGTGTTAGCCATACACGGGATCGTCCACGATTAATAATTACTTCTAAAACCTAACGAACATCGCACCTTATTTTTTTACCTCGGCCACTCGCAACGCTGCTGGCCTTTGGCAGGTAACACTACTGTTCATTTATGCGGGTGTAGTACTCCGCTATACCGCTTACGTTCGATTGTGTTTATTACAACGATAGTTGTATGCTGTCCTGGTTAATTGGCTCGATTGTCACTGAATTTAGCGCCACGGGAATTTGCCAAACAATTCTGACGGACTCTTTAACCCTTTCGCTTCGATAGTCCAGTCCGCCGAAGTGCCGTCACCGAACGGAAGCGCGCGCCAGAAATGTGCACAGTGTGTGTGCTTTTATATATATGTTCTTCTAAGCTTAAATAATTACTGTGCTTAATAAAACAATTGTTCCTCTAATATAGTACGTATTCTTCACATTTTTAATTTGAAAAGACTTATACAAAATTATATTACTTATTCTAAAAACATTAGACCAATTACAGTTGACATGTTTTTAGGTATTTTCATATTTACAGGGCTTTACAATTAAACGTTTAATATAGTTAATAATGTAACGCAAATTAGTTAGTATATTAATATGTAGAGACTTAGAGACTAGTAATATAATTCTGTATGATATGCCAATCAAATCAACAGAAAATGTTCAGCCGATAACGAAAAATGTTGTCATCGACTACAGATCGTACTTATATACACATCGTATAGATGCCGGATATATCCGGCGCTCGAAGCGAAAGGGTTAAACGCTGTTAGTTCTGGTCCGAAATCTGTACGTGTGTTGAACTCTCAGTCCTCAATACAAGACCCACTTGGATGCCCTTGATAAACGCTGGGGGATGCTCTGGCGTGCCTGTTCAAGAGGTGAGCGAGAGCATCGGCAAGGGTGGAATTTTCCATACTCGAAGCCTCCTCACCCTCGATCGCTCAACGGTACTTGAGGGGGAGGTATCGAACTCCAGACCCGTACAACTTGGGCCCATCCGTGAGGGCCTGCACGGACGCACATGGAAAAGGCATTGCCTATGTTTCGAGGTTTACTATACGACAATTGATATTGAGAAAACTTGAAAACACGAAAGTAAATTCAAGTTCGAAAGTGAGAGATATTCTAGCTTCAAACAGCTGAAGGCCAGATGGGTAACTTCAATGCACCTAAGAAATAGTTTTATCTCAAAAATAGTTGTCTCTCACTCCGTGTAAGAAAGCCCGTCATATTACGAGCCTGGGCCTTAACACTGTCTTCTTTCAATTTTTTTATGTGTGTTACATTGTTTGGCAAAGTAATATCTTCCACACAAAAATTATTATTAGTTATACATGCATTCCATTAGGCAAAAGCAACTTGAAAAAGTTTGAGAAGAATAAAGTATACTTATAAGACCCCTTCTGTTTATGGGGTGTCCTACTTTAATCAAGTCAAGTAAATTTTTATAACAAATTTTTATTTTCCCATAACGATTGAATTACTTTTTTATAACTCGTAACCTCGGGTCAATAACTGTCGAAAGTAAGAAGCGTATAACTTAGCAAGTCAATCGAATGAATCCTAAGAACCTACGTTCAATATCTTTATTGTAATTGGACAATTACTTCGTATTGGCTCTTCGGAACTTCCGTTCTGTATGTTAGACTCTAAGTAAGGTCATAAGGGCGCATGATTTCTCCTTCTTCATTATCTTATATTCCATGAAGTACAAACTCGCCGAGTAAAACGAGATAAACCACGATTCCACCTACGCGCGGCAACTTGAGGTAGGCGCGACTCCAATAGAAAATATTGACTTTTCCGCGAAAGTCGTTCAGAAGTCTCTGCAAACTATACCTCAAGTGCCACCTGAAAGGTAGCCTTGTGTTCACAGTTGGCAGTGCTTTTGTTAAAATTGATATCGTGTCTGCTTTTCTTATTGTTTTTACCAGACGGGAACATAGGTGACCCGTTTCTTTCGTCTTAGAGCTCTTAAGAGGTCTATTTTTGCTTCCTACTTGCTGTAATTTCATTTAAATTCGTGAAAATTTGTTGCATATTCTATCACCAAAATTCGGCAGAGTGAGGGACATAGAATATTAATGGTTTTATGGCCTGCTAATCGAGTTAAATTTTTTCATGTGAATTGGGTTACTCTATACGGATTACTAAGTTAATCCTAGATTAGAATCGGTTGCTGAGGCTTACACCATCGATATGTCGAGATTTATTATACGGATCGAGGGGTCATTGTTTTTTAAATATTATTTCATTCGTGGGCGCACTGAAGATTGCCTTCGAGCTTTCACTGAGCCGAATCCGGGAACAATCCTCGCCAGCGAGTTGCGACTGCATTCGCTTGTTTGTTAAGAGTTTGTCGCGGCACGATCTCGTACGCCGCAACTGATTTACCGGCCGCCATTATTCTGTCGCATTAGTTTAAAGATCGCCCGCTACACTTCGTGGCCCATGATGATTGCCACACGCACGTTCTCGATACGTCGCGACGTATTACAAAATTTCATTTTTACTTTTATCTGTCTGGTAATTACACACAACACCGAAGGTAACTTCAATACTGGATTACGAATATGTAGACGATTGCGAATCATGATAGATGTTGTGTTGATAAACACTGTCACGTAAACATCGCTGTCCTGCGGAAATCTGTGATAAGGTCGAATTTCTAACTTGATATTACGCGAAGAAAATTTTCAGGAAATAAAGTGAAATTACTCGTTAGTTATTAGGTTTAGGGCAAATGAAGTTCAATACTTTTTTACTCAGAATTCGACATTCTTCCATATTTTGATATAAAAAATATAGCATTCCATTTAAAAAAAACAAAGTTGACCTTCAAATCTCCGAAACGCCTCCACCTATAAAAAAAATAACTACACTATATAATGTGCCCCTTCAGACCATGCAACTTCTATATAAAAACTTTTTTGTGCAACGCATGTTTTGGAAGTTTTTAACGGTGCACACGTTGTGTGGACCACCCTGTATATATACCACCAGCCGAAAGTACATATCATCCCAACCGGGACACAGCGTCTAGGGCAGGGCCTGTTCGGTCAGTCCTACTGATGAGTCCACGAACAGGCTCAGGACGAAATGCAACGCGCTCACTACCATCTTTGAATTATTTTTTAACTTCCAACTACCATCTCTTTTCTACGAAAAGAAGAATAACAGTCAGGCCGGCCGAAGCCGAGACAGCGAATGACGATGACTTCTCAACTGGGTATGGATGGACGGGACCAGGGGGTGTCAACTCCCATACATTAAGTTTCGTTCGCAGATGTGCTGCTGCCTAGAGCGGAACCCGCACACTGGAACTACATTTTATATATAGCACAGTATGCTATATATATCGTATATATAGTACTATTGCGTACTGATTTCAAGATAATAGTACTTACAGAGGTATACTGAATTTTGCTTCATTATTGTAAAGTTCGCTGAATTTTTAATATTACAGTCCAAAAAATTTTTAATTTCTCGCTTTCACAATAATAATGCTAAGTTCAGTATACTTGTTATTTTAAAGGAAAATATAAATATTCAATTTATCTTTAAAAAATTTAAAAGACGTACATACATACTGATTTTTACACGTTTACGTAAAGCTAATTATTTTAAATCTAATATTACTATTGCATACGTAACCCTCCTCCTTTCTCAAACGGGCTTGAGATCCTTTATGGCGGAGTTACTGGGCGCATCGAACCCATCAGATATATTTGGGTCTACAAATTATACTGACTTTTCCTGCTTTTCCATACTTCCATTATTTCCGAAACTTTCTTTTTTTAGCAACATTTGGCAAACACATCTTTTTATACCACGTCTTCTCTATGCGCCTCGATGCAACCAGTCGCGTGCTCATGACATCTCACGTATTGTTTGAAAAGAGACTGTGTAGGTTTCTCATGGATTTGAAAGCTGTACGTGGCGCCAACTAGAGCGGAACCCGGCAAGTAGTACTATATGAGTACCAAGTTTTTGTATAAGTGTTGACACCCCCTGGACGGGACCCAGTCAGGAACTGTGCCTGGCCCTAGCCTGGTTCCTTCAAGTTCAATAGTGATTGCCGTATAGTAAACCTTGGGAGGCTGCCAGCAAGGCGACTCTGGTGCTGTTGTCCGTGCGGACTTGGAGCCCGTATGCTCCCTGGGGTTCGAGAAGTGCCCAGACCCAGCCTATTCTGATCCTCCCCTTTGAGTACCGCTGCTTATTGTCAGTCGGAGGCGAATAATTTGGATTCGAGAATTTTGCAACATTGCCTATGCTCCCGCATCCCCTTGAACGGAAACGTCAGTGCACCCCCCGCTAAATGTAAACCCCTTCCGATGGGTCTTGGAGGGAATACGTGGAAGGGGCAGTGACTAACACTATCAGTAGTATACCGACACTTACAATGTCGCATAACTGACGTTTGTGGTTTGACATTGCGGGGAATCCGCCGAGTTCTAATCAATGCTGCACACTCGCAATACAACCGGTTGCAATAAATAATAAAGGACCGTTTTTCGTGTTTTCCCCTTTCATTGGGTGGGGGGGGGGGGGGGGGGGGTGTCTTCGAACTAAACAGTCAATAAATTGTCGATCACTTCAAAAAATGTCCTTGATGTTCACAATTTTTGTCGGCTGAAATTTCGGTGAAAAAGAATATTATTACAGATATTATTCTCTGGAATTACATAATAACAGTTTGCGATCTCATTTATTTCTGTGATTTTCAATTAACCGTTATAAGACTAGACTCTGGTCTAGTTTCGCAACTCCGTTTTTTGGCTGCTTGAAAAGTTTAGTATTTCTATTTTGTGTGTTATTACTTGTGTGGCGACCGTGTCATCAAGGTCAGAACATCGTATTATTATTTAGGAAAGTTAAATCAAAGCCGTGTACATTGATCGAATAAGGCATTTCATGATACGAGGTAAATAATACAGGTTTACCTGCATAGGGCATTACATCATTACACATGGCACACAACCTAAACACATTAATTAAGAGCAAAAATTTTAATAGCACGGTATACCAAGAATATCAAGGACATTTGAGTAGATACAAGCAACCAATAAAGGAAAAATTCTCTTTGTTACTGTATTAAAACGTATCTGGGAATTTTCCATTTTCAAATCCAAATTCGAATCCGAGGATACTTCATCGTTTATCATTTAAGTACATTTTGTTTTTAAGCTGAAAGCCGTTGGAGACTATTTATAACATTGATGATTAATTTTTAAGAAATTCATCTTCCTTAAGCGTTTGTTATATAGTTGAATTACAACCAGAAATATCTGTGCCGATTGCTGGAAGAAAATCTGCTGTCATATGTGAGATTGAGAAGTCAGTTTGTTCGTTTCGAATGTAGGTTACTCTTTACATTAATATTAACAGTAAATATTTCCTATTTGGATTGCAACTTACAAGCAATTTCAAATTAGATATTTGGGGATACATTGCATTTAGTGTCATTCCATTATCTAATTTTAAGTAATTTAGGTGTTCATTATTGCTGCTATTATTTTTCATATCATTGATTCAAAAGAGGGTTAAAAACTTGTATAGTGACGAATTTAGGTTGAAAACTAAAAAATGAAGACTTGGCCAATATGGAGTGACATTGTTGAAATTTTACATTTAATTATACAAAAATCAATATATACAAAGAGTAATATCGCAAAAATTTTAAATTATGTTTGCATTCGGAATGAACTTTGAAAGGAATTGTATTCGATTGTAAATGCATTTACCATTCTTGGTTAAAACCCGATAGATTTGAAAGTGTAATTTTCCCAGAATTATTTCAATTGTTTACAAAATACATAGCTTTACCGAACATTAAGTAAATAGAATTTCCGTATCGATTCTTATGTCCTCTTTTCTTTCAACTATTCCCCGTACGCTTTCTTCTTTTTTATCCGCGCTTGGCACAACTTGTCGCTATTCATTTACCCTTTTTCCTCTTAGAGAAACGATCTTGCGGCATCCTTAGGGATATTCTGAGTCTCCATCTCTGTGGAGACGTTTTGAGAAAGTGCGAACGATTGGGATTGTCCCGTCTTTTATAGTGAGGAGAGATAGGAAAGATACAAGCACCTGAGACAGGGCAAAGGATTTGGTTTTTTGTGAAAAACAATTAAAATGTCTTTTCGTGTCTCTCGATGCTGTTTTAAAGACCATTAAAATTTGTTCGCTTCTTTCTGTCGTATCGTTCCTCATGGTAATATTTAGTTTTACTGGTATTATTTTTCTTCTGCGTTAAACATTGCTCGTTTAACGAAATCCTGCAAAGTACATTAAACTTTCAAAAAATTGATGTATCATTTAATGCGATTTCAATTGTAATTGGTACAGTGTGTAATGCAGCCTAGTTTGGCTTATTGGACTGCTATTAATACTCTGTTTTTAAAATTGCTACTTCTTTGGATTGTCATTTCTTTTACGAAATTTGTTTTAAACGACATAACTTCGATACTTTCGAAGACTGTTTAACACTGTACGGTATTCAACGAAATATAAACAAACGTATTATACGTCAAAATAATTAATTAAATTGTTTTCTTATCCGATTAAGTTTCTATAAATAATTAATATATGGAGATCTATTTAGATGAAATTGTGAAAAACGGTGAAAGTATTTATTGTTCTCTTACAAAATGAAAGTATTAGATTAAAACTGTGAAATGGAATATACAGTTAAGACGAAGCGAAGCTGCCGTCGAGATGGAATTAGTTAACATGTGTATTCTTCGCGATATCGATCATCGAAAGTTGGAGATCGTATCGGGGACACCGGTCAACAGGATAACAGCAGACTATAAGACAGTCAGGAAGGGACCGCGCAAGAGTGATGAAGCCCATCTCTGTTGATTCTTTCAACGTTGTAATATTTCGTATTAAAGGACTTGATTTTATAATAAAATGTTGTGTGGCGATACGCCCCGGTACAACAATACTGTTTCTAATATTTATCGAGAACATGCGATTCGGATAATAATAATATATATATGTGGGAATTTTATAAAACCCGCGCGGATCAATCTAGATTCGTCTAGAGGAATCCACCGTAAGAACAAAAGACAGACGAAAGACGGACGTGGACTGCACGCGGTCGAGAAGACGCAGAAAGAGAGTTGACGAACGCCACGTTAGACGGACACGTTGGTTTTTAGACGAGTAGACGTTATAGACGAGTAGACGTAATAGACGTAATAGACGAATAGACGTATTTAGACGAGTAGACGTTATAGACAAATAGACGTATTTAGACGCATAGACGTAGTAGACGAATAGACGCGACTAGACAGACGTTTGTGTATTTATTAGTAGTCATAAGAGTGTGTGTGTGTGCGTTCAAGTATTTTCCGTACTTTTGTGTTTCCACTTGTATTTTATTTTTTTTAACGTGTATTTGTAATAAATATCCTACATATATGTCTCTCGTTCTGCAATCAGGCAAAGTAGAATACTATAATTACAGACGCAATTTGTTGGGGGCGTCGAAGCACAACTGCTTGGAAGTAGAGCAAGGATCATTGTCTTCTGTCCTCGTATGCTTATAACTTTCTAGTCTATAGGATGCTTTAGAAATAAGCAACTGATGTTTATGTATGCACAAACATTCCTTTAAACGTAAGGATGATGTTATGATGATGAGTGTCAGATAAATGTAAGGCTCTAAATGCTTCTTTTCCGACAACGTGTGAGGCAAGCTTCGAATTTGTACCCTTCTGGGAAATTTCCTTTCTATGATACATACATATATACGAACATCATAGCTTTGATGATTGGAAATCCACCTAAAATTGTAGTTTGTAGGCGGGGAATTATTTTGTCGTTAGTGGTTCACACCAATATTATACAGGGTGTCCCGTAACTGGTGGTACAAGCGAGCAGGGGATATTTCTACATGAAAAACTGAGGCGCAAATACAGAATAAAATTTGTTGATACAAGGCTTTGTTTTCGAGAAAAATGAGTTTGAAAATTGTGCAAAAATGTTAGCAAAATGTTAGCAAAAATGTTAGCATTGCCTTTGAGGAATTCGTTTAATTCATAAATTGCTGGAGGTGCTGCCCACGTTGTTGTAAACATAATTGTGCTCTTCGTATTAAATTCCTTCGAACCTCTCGTAATATCAAATTATTATGTTGCTTTGAGTGTTCAAACGCTATCACAATTTTGTGTTGTAATTGTTCGATGCTCGTTATGTCATCACGATACACAATCGATTTCACCTGACCCCACAAATAAAAATCTAACGGTGAAATAAATTAGGTATCGTGATGACATAACGAGCATCGAACAATTACAACACAAAATTGTGATAGCGTTTGAACACTTAAAGCAACATAATAATTGTACATTACAAGAGGTTCGAAGGAATTTAATACGAAAGGCAAAATTATGTCTACAACAACGTGGGCATCACCACCAGCAATTTACTTTGACCCCCCCCCCCCCCCCCCCCCACGTAACCGTGACGTTATATAAGGGAAATTTTTTGGCATGGAATCAATGTTAGACTCAAAGACCTACCAATATGCAAAAGTTCAGAAAAATTGGTCTCGGGTAATTATGGCCGATTTTGAATCAACGCCTTTGGTACACAGTGATCGCTGATGATTTCCTATCGAATGACACCTCAGTTCTTGAAATCGGTTCAAGAGCACTTGCGATTCCCTGATCTGCTGTACCCCTTGTTTTTTTTCAAAACTGATTTTCTCAAAAATGAAGTCGGATAGAAGAAAACAGACTTCATATTTGTGTTTTGTACAAGGAAATGTATAAGAATCAGTATAAATATTCTTTCAGCAAAAAAAAAGAAGTTCAATTTTGTAGACCAGTGTTTCTATATATAGGGCGTTCTCTCTAGTGCAACGCACGATTTTTCTCCGATTTGCAGCCATCTAACAAAAGAAAATGGAGAACAAGAGTTACAGCGCCTGGAGTGTACAATAGATATCAGTAAAAAAATGGAAAAACAGGTTGTTTTCATGCCGAAATCGAGGCCACCTTGGGTTTTACAAATAGGAATATATGTTTTTTTTACCATATTGTAGAGGACACAGAGACGAATTGAGAAGATGCAATAAATAACATTTTTACGAATAAATTACTCCATTTACAGTAGCGAAAATGTGAATCTCATTGTCAGTCTCTTGCCCTTCTCTGCAGCGATCTCCACGGCTTACCGTGAACAAATGAACGACGCCATTCGGTCCATGTTCCGACGCGTTTTGTTACGATTTGAAGAAAACTGTTGAAACTCTTATATGTTAGTAAAAATATCATTTAATATATGTTCTGAATTCGTCTCGATGTCTTTTACAATACGGTAAAGAAGATTAAGTGCCCCTATTTGTAAAACCCAAGGTGACTACGATTTCACCATAAAAACTAACTCTTTTAAATTTTTTTTCTGATATTTTTAGTAAACTTCATATCCTGCAACTGTTTTTCTAAACTTCTTTTTGTCAGAAATCACCCTGTATAATGGTATATGAATTACTTTCCATTGAGGCTGTTTTCATTAAGTACCTAAGTTGGTTCAAAGATGATATTTTATACAAGAAATTAGCTTTTCAAAAGTACCCCAGTTATATTTTTAGAATGATATTATTAATACTGAAGTCGCTATTAAAGTTGGTTAAAGTAAATGAAAATATATCACAATTTGTTATTAAGAGGCTGAAGAATTTCCTTCTAATATGATTTTTGGCTCAGCCATGACAAAACTGTATAAGAGAGAACTGAGGATGCGAAGAAGAAGAAAACTCAAACAAACAGAAGCCCACGTAAGAAATAGCACTAATTAAAAATAATAATTGCTTCAAAAGTTTATTGTACGTCTCTATCTAACACACAATCCTTCAAAATCTGTCGTCAGATGTTCATAGCGTCTCCCGCAAAACCGAAAATGCCGTTAATCAGTAGGAAGTACATAAACTTCGAAAGCAAATAAAGTAAGCGAAACCTTTCGACGTGGAAAATTACTTCGGGACGGAGCTCGAAGTAAATAGGACGGTGGGGAAAGATATAAGACGAAGTGTCGACGAGCTACCAACGAACGAGGCTGGAAATAAGAAATGTCATTAAAGTTTCTCCGGTGGCCATGTGTCGATTCTTTTCCTATCACTGGTTCCGCCTTTCGAGCCGCAGTTTTTCTTCTGTTACCTTTTCTGATTATTCTTCATTCTCATCGGTCGGCTCTTCGAGTTATCTGCATTGGAAATTCAGGAGCCGAGATCAGAACAAGGGTGGAGGAAGAGTTGCCGGGAGCAACGAGAACGATAGCGTCGAGGCTCTCTTCCGTTTCTTCTTTCCTCTGTAATTTCTTCCACTTCTTACCATCGGCCGAGGAGCTCCTAATTGCGAGTTCTGATTGGTTATTCTGAGTACTGCTCGTGCGAAGGGCCGATACTGCTTCTGCTACGTATCGGACCAAGCTTGAGCCCTGTTCTCGATAGTCGCTTCCTTTTTCTTTTTCTCAGGGCGCAATCCCCGCTTCTGCACGTGCAACGACTGCCGGACGAATTCATGAATATTGCAGGATCATCTGTGAAATCTTTCCTTTTTCAATTCTTGGATTCTGTGCTTTAACCAGAAGACAACAGGTTGAAGTGTTTTATCCTGTGGCCCTCGGGAGTATAACTTTTAATATGTATTTTATGCTCCGATGTGTTAAATATGCATCGAGTCGACGAAGAATTACTTTCAATAGTTCAATCTTATCTGGCTGCAGTATTGAAATTTAACAATGTTGCTTTATGCATCAATACTTTTATTCCAGTCGATAAGATTTCGAGGCGTGACTCCATTCGTTCCCTTAATTGTTTCGTACTTTATATAGTGAAAACTAAACGAATGGTTTGTTTTTCACAAATCGGCCTTCTAATAATAACTTTCACATAAATACAAATGCCCTTACACACGAGAGTATATATACGTGTTTTCAATCACAATGATTATATAACATAGTAGTGCCGCTTTAACATATACTTAAGGTAAACAACTAATTTGGGTCAGTTTTGTCTCGAGGAAAAAAAATCGGGAAAAATAAACCTCGACCAATGATAAGAAGTTTATTTGGATGTCGGAATTATAATCGGCCTTCTTTAATCGGGTCCTTCTATTGGTTATTTAATCAAATTATATTTTACGAAGAAAATTCATCGTTTTATTTTCAACATTCTAGGGAAAAGGATGTATTTTAAACAAATAGTATAAGAATTTACTCTTGATATTGTTCTACGAAATATTATCTAATAATTACATACAGCATATTAACCTTCTATTAATATAATGAGACATATACAGGGTGTCCCGTAACTGCTGGTACAACCGAGCAGGGGATGATTCTACATGAAAAACTGAATCGAAAATATAGAATAAAATTTGTTGATACAACGCTTTGTTTTCGAGAAAAATGGGTATGAAAATTTGTCTAGTGCGGGTGCACTCAGCTTAATTGCGGCTTAACGGACTTTATTCTGAGTTATCTCAACCTTTGTTTGCAAAGGTTTTCGAGGTATGTATACATTGAATAAATCGAAGGACGAGGTTACAATGTTAGAATTGCCTTTGAGGAATTCGTTTAATTCATAAATTGCTGGAGGTGCTGTCCACGTTGTTGTAGACATAATTGTGCACTTTGTATTAAATTTTTTCGAACCTCTTGTAATGTACAATTATTATGATGCTTTAAGTGTTCCAACTCTATCACAATTTTTTGTTGTTATTGTTCGACGCTCGTTATGTCATCACGATACACAATCGATTTCACCTGACCCCACAAATAAAAATCTAACGGTGAAAAATCCGGAGATCGTGGCGGCCAATGTACTCTGCCACCACGGCCGATCCAGCACTGATAATTTTCACTTAAAAAACGTCTTACTTCATGATTATAGTGCGGTGGTGCTCTATCCTGTTGAAAAATTAGCGTTCTTCGAATCCCAAGAGGCACATTTTCCAATAATTCCGGCAACACGTTTCGAAGAAAATGCAAATATGCTTCCGATATCACATTTCTCGGAAATAAATAATGGCCTATAACTTGGTCACCTACTATGACAGCCCAGATGTTCACACCCCAACTTACTTGGAAATTTGTTTGCAAAATGGTATACGGGTTTTGATCTGACCACCTGTGGGGATTATGCACATTAAACATGCTTGTCTAGGCGTGGTTTCGTTTAGTTTAATTCGGCCTTTAGTTTTATATAGATTTAAACTTTGTAGTGGACTGTATTTTTTGGTTTTATTTAAACTTAACAAACTATTTACAATTGACGTGAATCGAGGTGTTTTTAGTGGTTTGTAAAATTATGAAGTGTAGTGTCTGAGCGGAGGGCGAGTGCATACCCTTTTATAAATTAAGAAACATCACTGCGTTCCCTCACTCTTTTCCAAAAACCAATCAGAAGAGTTTGACTTTTGGGGGAACGCAGTGACGTCTTCGTTCAAGGGGGTGTGAGGGCATCGGCAACGCTGGAAGTTCCGAGTCAGAAATTCCTCACCCTTGACCTTCAAGCGGTACCTGAAGGGGGGTTCGGAACTAGCGGGGTGTGCGGACCCAACGGCCCGCTAGCCAAGGGGCCAGGGTGATAATGGAATAGGGTCGTCTTGCCAACGCCTCACTGGTTTATTATATGGCAATAACTATTGAGCCTACATGGAAAATATGGAAACTGTAGCGACCACCTACATTGAGGGCCTTTCCGCTCTCATGCAAACGGTTTGTCTGGTTCATGTCATTCGCAGCAACACAGCTATTTTTGAGAGACCTGCCTTTTGTATATATTTGCTAGAATTGCTTCGTACAGTTTCTTCGACAGTCTCAATAGCTTTTGCGAGTGCCATAAATTACGCGTTTCCGTTGGCCCCTCGAGTGCAGGCCCAACGCCAACCTTGGGCCGCACAAGACGAAGCGGGGGCGCGGCGGAAATGCGTACGTGGCCGAACCCTTGCCAGCGAAAACTTGCCGCCAAAACCTTTCCCTCTTTTCCCTAAAAAGCGCGCCAAGGGCGCAAGGAAAAGAGGGCGCGGTCGGTGAATTTCTCGTCTTCCGATTGGCTTGAGCGGCCGCGGAAATTCGTCGGTCTGCGGGGGTGCGGCTCCTTCGAGCTAAGACAGCGAGAAGTCAATTCATTGTATTTTGAGCTGCGCTTCAGACAACTTCTAGTCATTCGTGTTAAAAATAAAAAAAGTGTTCCCGGAAACATTTCCGTTGGTAAATAATTACCACCACCTTCACATCCCGACAAAACAATCAAACTCAGAGGCGAGGATCTTTGTGGAATTAGGTCAGCAGAGGCATAATGCTAGCACGTCTGCGTCCATTAAAACTAATTAAATACTCAAAAATAGTTGCCTGCTCGTCCGTACAATAAACCCGATACATTAAGGCTACGGCCTTAACAATGCTGTCTCGCGAAAAGTTCGCTTCAATCGTCCACAACATTTTTAGTAAAAAATGGGCGTCGTTTCGGTGTTGTTCACACAACCAGTGACAAAATGTCATTCGGGGGACATAATCACGTTCTGTGAGACCTTGCACTCTATGAACGTGGTAGGATATAACCTATTTTGATGTAGTATTCGACTAATGATAGATCGGCTGATATCGTATTGTGGGGCAAGGTTCCTTGTGCTGGTGCTGGGATCGTCGTTTATTTCTTCCAGAATCCTCTCTTCCACCCCCTGTCAATTCTTCGGGCACGTCCTCCATGCCTGCGAAGTTTTTTAAAATACCCGTATTCTGCGAAGGTCTGTTCGGGTCTTTCAATGACCCTTCGATAAGGATGTCCACGATTAGGGTACCGATCTCTGTAATAAGTAGCCGTTGCTAAAGCACTACTATTACACGCACCCAACGCCAGAATCATCTCGGTGCACTCCCGATTGCTATAAGTTGCCATTTCGACGGTATAATGAGAACTGGAGGCGTAATTTCGTAAGTATGGGAAAAGAATAGGGGCGATAGAGGTGATATCATTATACTGATAATGTTTGTAAACATATCTAGAAGTACGAAGGTAATTTCCGAGATACCCAGACGTGAGGCAGTGGAATCCGTTGAGCCGCAAGTAAGCCGAGTGCACGCGCACTAGACAAATTTTCATACTCATTTTTCTCGAAAACAAAGCCTTGTATCAAAAAATTTTATTCTATATTTTGGATTCAGTTTTTTATGTAGAATCAGCCCCTGCTCGGTTGTACCACCAGTTACAGGACACCCTGTATATGCAAGTCTGTTGCTGTAGTTCACTGTCGCATATATGCATAAATCGACGGCAGCAGCTAGAAAGACTCCAAGTGATTCGATTTACCGTGTACAAGTTTTACCTCTTGTTTCTTTTTTCTTTTTTCAACCACCATCTTATGTCTCTTCTCCTTTCTTTTTCGTTGTCGTGTATTATACCTTCTTTTCATTCATCGACGTTCTCTTGATATAACACTGTCCTACACCATTTTGTGTTCCAATAGCCATTGGGCGATTCTTATACGGATCATCGTCCTGAACAAGAATCCACCAATTTCTTTATTACCGTCTGTTTTTGAAAAGCATCAGTTATTGTAGAAACGGTGTATTTCGGCGAAGAAGCTGGTATTACGTAAAAACTGAAAACGGTAGACAGTTCTTCTTGATTTCAAAAAATAGATGAGTGTTTCCTGAGTATACAGGTGTGAGCAGTTATCTATAATATTTCGTCCTTTTTAACACGTTGACAGCCATGGGGGTCACCGGTGACCGGCGCTATTGAATTCAATAAAATTTCATGTGACTTTTAAATTGCAATATTTACGAATTTTGTAATATATTAAATATTTAAATATTGACGTGAAAAAGATAAAGTTCTGCTGAATATATATCCATCCGTGTCTTTGAAGTTCCTGCTTTATAAAATTGTGATTTTAATAGAAAAAGTTTCACTTCAGTAGAAATGATAAAACTAGTGAAATACCGGTGGCGTTCAACGTGTTAATGGTGCCAAAGATTAAGAATGAGCGGATGCGCAAATTTTCTACGCATTACCTTTGCATTTTCACGCCGAGTACTATTGTTAGCACAAATTTACTATATATTAATGGGTTCTGCGGACATTTTTAAAGAAAGAAGTACCGGCGAAAAATGTCATAACTGTTTTCGTTTTGGCACAATTTAAGAAAATATCCATCAGTAACGTGTGCCGACCTTGTGCCCGCTACGAAGCGTCGCGACGCCATCGCTCGCCAGACCGGGCTCGTCAGTGCCGTAGCTACGCATAATATTTTCAAGGGCCCTGAATGTCGATGGATCTCGTTGAGGTGACAGTCTCAACACCTTCACTAACTTGGTGGCAGCTTCATCATGAAGACCATGTTTCTAATATGTCCAAGTTACATTCGTATAACAGTAGCATAATACAGTGACTTTATTACGCTATATACATGTATGAGATAACGAATAACCAAATTAATAGACATAAAGAGGAAATAACTTCCCGCCGATGAATCTACGTCGTCGCGAAGCTTAATTAACTTAAACGCAAAGTCTTAGATATAATTTAAACTAGGAATCCGAACATTCGGCAGTCCTAGCTATCGAATATTCGGATTTCGTGGCCATTCGCTCGATACCATTTACTATTCAATGAAATATCGTTCTAATATCACATTTAAGAAAACTTAAAATGATAATAAATGATATTGGGCCAGGTCCCACCGCGAGGAGGTTGCCACGAGTAAGGACCCATAAACGCAAGCCCAACCAACTTCCATTTCATTCCGCGTTCCTTTGAAACACTTTCCCTTGTCATTTATGAGTTTTATGTCGAGAGAAAATGCGACAGAGAAATCGCCGACTCAACTATTTTTATTCTGTTCCGTAGTAAGAGATAGGCAGTCTCCAGATGATGTCGATCTCCCTTTACAATATTTACTTATGCTATACTCTTAATTCTAGCCTTAATCACTATTTGCAATAATCTTCAACGAAACTTCGAATTTGAATTTCGGCATTTGAATTTCTAATTCTGTTAATTTCGAAACGCGAATATTACCCTATACTCGCCTTGCAGACTTTACGATAATGCAATCGAGTCTCCAGAAAGACAGCTGCTTCTACTGTGTTATTAGAAAAGTATGCAGAATCTTGAAACGCGTGAAAGTTGTACCGAAAGTGTGTCATTTCTTATTTAACGTGAATTCTAGTTGATTGCGAATGGTCCAACATCGCAAATATCCTATCAAAGATCTGTGAGCAGAAATAACAGTCGAACTTGAAAAAAGAAAGCAGTTTAGGTGAAAATTAATAAAAAACTGACATTACGAAGGAAATGGAGGCGGAAATATTATGCTACAATGCCTGGGAGTTTCAAAGAAAGGAAAATGAATTAAGAAAATGAACCACTTCGTTCTCTCGGACATGTTATGTCGTGACGACGATACTGTTTGTATAAGGTCACAGACGAGGTATCACGCGACGCTATGCCTCTTGCGCGATGCCACGGACGTGTTATGCTGCGACGCGATACAGTTCGGGTGATGCCACAGACGTGAAAATAACGTCGCTGATACCTCGTCGGTGACCCTTATATAAACAGTATTGTCGTCAAGAACGAAGTGGTAATTAGTGATAATATACGCGCAATATTTTAACGATTAGTTGAGAATTTCGTGTTATAGGAAGCCATTGTACATATGCAGACGATATTTAAAAAAAATTTCACAATTATTATACAAAGACTCGTCGGAAACTGTCACTTAATGTCACCGGCACTTCCAGAAAACTGTCGCTTTATGTCACTGATACTTGCATACAACGTTGTATTTAGTCATCAAAATTATTTAGAAACAGTTGCAGGTAACTGCCTCTTTATGCCACTGACCATTCCGGAAAACGTTGTATTTAATTCTCCAAATTATTTAAAATCACTTGCACAAAACTGTCACTTTTGGTCACTGACACTTCCATAAAACGTTGCATTTAATTGTTAAAATTATTTAAAAACACTGCAGGTAACTGTCACTTGATGTCACTAACACTGCCACAAAACAGTGTATTTGATTATTAAAATAATTTAAAATCACTTTTAATTTATAGAACCGATAGTACCGACAGGCAAGTCCAAAACTACACCTGGGGACCGTCCTGTTAAATAAACCGCACGACCTGTTCGATCGCTGAAGCTATACTGTGCTGTAGTGACTCACTAAACTGGCCCGCTGAACGCGGAGCATGCGCAGTAACCCAGCATACTGAGATCACTTTTCTTCATTGATAATTTTGCAAATTTCGATTATTACAACAATCTTCGTCTACAAATGCTTGTTACAAATGAAATTATTATTTCATAATGTTTGTCTGCTTAATTTTAATAAATTTTATGGTGAATAGAAATTATAGGAGTGAAGTTACGTCGGTTTATAATTGACAGTTTACTTTTCAAAGCTTATAAATATTTGATTTTTAATGTAGTACTTTTATTTTATTAATAAGAATTATGGAAGGATGAATTAAGGATGAATTTTACATCGTCAGTTATAAACCGACGTAACTTCACTCCTATAATTTCTATTCGCCATAAAATTTAAAACACGATTTGCTTCTGTTACGTGCCAAGGGCCAGGAGCGTTGCGAGTGGCCGAGGTAAAAGAATCAGGTGCAGTGTTCGTTGTGGTGCGATGTTCGTTGGGTTTTAGAAGTAGTTGATAGTCATGGACTGCCCCGTGTATGGCTAACACGGGTTGCCACAGGAGGTTGGAACACGCGTGGACGATCCCGTGTATGGTTAACACGGGTTGCTACAGGAATGTTAGTTAGGCTGACGTAACTTTATAATTATGCGATACACTTCGAGCAGTAAAAGTGTATTGCTGTGGGATCGCAGGCTGACGATTTTTAAAAGGTAGTTGTAGATGTTCGGTCCTCACAATTAACTTGGTAGATTGAAGACGATGTACAGAAATGTGTGTGTCCGTTAACTTTATTATTCATATTGTCATTTTAAACTCATTGTATCTTTAAGGCTCGAAGTTGGGAGCAAAAGATTCGTCTTCAATGTATTAACCCTTTCACTACTGTTGCCGCTCATTGGCGTCCGACACAGGTTGACTTCCCGGTACTGTCAGCGCTTATTGGCGTCCGACACATGTTGACTTCCCGGTACTGTAGACGCAAATAGGCGTCCAGATCAAATTTCGCTTGTTTCGTCCGTTTTAAAATTTTATAATTGCTCTTATGGTAATGTAGACCTCTAATGGTAATGTAGATTACCTATTTCGATTAACTTATTTTGATTCACAGCCACGAGAGGCGCCTATAGGAGCAAAAAATGATAAGAGAAAGAATACACATCACGAATGTAAAAAATGTAATGTAGGATTATGTATTCATCCGTGTTTTGAAATGTTTCACACGTTATTATATTATTAAATTTTATTATTAAATATTTGTAGGAACGGAATTTTTCCTACGCTCAAATAATATTAATTTTGGAATTAGTGAGTGTGGATGGATTGTAAATAAGCGAGAGTGGATGTTTAGAGTGCGTGATTTGGAAGGCGACGGATGTCAGGGCTAGCATGAATGTTTAGTCTGTAGAGAAAGAGAAAATGAGTGAGTGCAACAGAGAACGCATGCTGTGAGAAAGACGAAGAATGCATGCTGTGAGAAAGAGGATCGAGGGTGGATGCGAGCGTGGATTTTTGGGAAGAGGCAGTTGTTGAGTTGAGTTCATAGAGTCAAGTTGAGTGGAGATATACAGAGTGGAGATTTAGAGCGTTAGAGTTATTTTAGTATTGTTTAGAGTATTGTATTTTCATATATTTAATAAAGTTAATCATTTGTTTTTTTTAATTACACGCGTTCAGTTTAGTTTCTAGGCTACGTTATTGTTAATTAGTTCTAAGGGAATCTGTTCCGTTTATTCAAAGACGAGCATCGATATTCTTTGATTGCTCGTCTAAGATTAAACTTGAATAGGACCCTATATATTGTTATTTAAAAAAAGCTTAAAATTAATGTTCACTTCAAGTAATATTCGTTTAATGTAATAAATTTCAGTATTTTCATATACTTCCTCAAAAATGCATGTCTAACGAAAAATTTCGCCGTACCCAGTGGACGTCGCGAGTGAATTTGTACCGTACCGTACAGCCAGTGCGTGCCAAAGTCTGCCGTAGTCAAAGGGTTAAGAGTCATTTAAAAGGTTTATTACATGTCCTGGTAACGGTTATTTTTGAAAAGAACTTGCAGAATTCGCTGAATTCTCCTTCTGAGAATTCAGCGAGAGCGGACTAGAGGTCCCTTTTTTGTTAAAGGCTAATCCGTTTATTTCAATAACAATTAACCTGCAGTAAACCTTGTACATCATCCGGGCTTACTTCCCTCTTTGCCTAGGACAAAGGAATTTTCCTGGACGCTCGAGGTGACGGAGCGCTCACGGTCACCTAGGTGATCACCACATGTCGAGTCCCGTTACCTCGGGGCCCTTCTTGGCTGGAGGGGTGGTAAGCGCGGACGACACCTCATAATTTGGGAAAGTTCGCGGTTCCCCTCCAAGGAAGCAAATTTCCACCTTTAATTTTCACGGTGGGGATAGTTACGCCCAATTTCACATTCTGATCAAGATCAGATCTGTATCAAGATCCGTTGAGGGGGGCGAAGCTTACATTTTTCCCAGATTTTTGAAGGTCTTTCATTAATCATCAATCGTCAAACACATCTACAGCACTTTTTCTCTGGCATTGTAATTCAAACCATAACTACAGCGTTTCTTCTCGTTATTGTACAAACATCATCAGTGTAGAACTTGTTAAATTTTCTAAGTTTATTTGGGTTAATAATAAATCAAGTAATACAAAATCAGTCGCGGTTCATTAAGTTGAAGCGGGACGTATCGTGCAGACAATTTTACGATACAGTAGAAAAGAATTTAAACGCGATATGACTAGGAACACGATCGAGCTATATTTCTTCATGATGGCAATTGTTACAGGTTAATGTGTAAAGCGTTTGGTTACAAAGGGGTTACGTGGACTTGTGTTTCTGTACGCACGCACCTACTTGTAATTCTCTCGGTTTTCACGCACTGAGGAATGCGGGGGTATTAGAACGTACAAAAGTGCCTAATAGATATCGCGGACTTGGCGCATATTCTATACGGTTAACAACGTAAAGACGAAAACTAAGTTCGGTCAAACGAAGAAGATCTATCCGCGTGGTTAAACGACCCTACAGCGTCACAGTCTATTACTGAACTAAGCCGCCGAGGTGGTTCGTAACCCGCTTTTTATACCAAGAAAAAGTGATGGGGTACGATGCATCTCCTGGAATTTTCCAGAGCGATGCAATAGGAATGTGTCTGTAAAATATGCGTTACGTCGTTCGCTCGAGTTCTAGTTTTCGTAGTTTTAATTATTTTAAGCAAACAGAGCAGTTTTCGGTCCGAGTGAGGGGTCCGGCTACACATATGGTGAGTTTCCAGCCCCGAGCTCGAAGTAGAGAGTCTTAATTAATGTAATTTTTATTGCGAGAGCTAAGGATTGCAACGAGTTGGGGAATCATATCCAGGGAATTATATCCGGGGACCGGACTAACCTATAGGCTAACTATAGGGTCGCCGTATGCCCGTTAATAAGGAAAGGCACCTCGCGGTACTTTCGCGCTAGTATAGCGGATCAGTCCCGTACCAAAGGATACGGGGGTACCGCCACTAGCTAGTAGTAGGGAAAACTCTGGGGACCGGACTAACCTATAGCCGAACTATAGAGTCGCTGTATGCCCGTTAATAACGAAAAACCTTGCGGTATTTTCGCGCTCGTATAGCGGATCAGTGCCGTACCAAAGGATACGGGGGTACCGCCACTAGCTAGTATAAGGGAAAAGGAAATTGTTGCAACCCGTAGACTCTTTCTCTTCTAACGAAACACCCGTAACATTAATTTTAAAAATCTTATTCACCCCGAGCGGTAAGAGTGAATAAGGGAGATCGTTGCTCTGTTACATGAAGATTAAAGGAAGTAAATTGAAATAACTAAGACGTTTGAAATGTCACAATGTGAATGTAAACGTATATTCAAAGTTATAATCAATAGTAGTTCAATATGCAATTACAATAGACGATTCTTAAATTTAAACTTAGCCGAAATTCACGCGTCGGTTCGCGGGGGTTTCCACGTTTTATACTTGCAATAGTCAAGCGAATACGAAAGTCGTGACTTTTAAGTTTCTGTACCCTAAGTATTTAACAGCGTGACGTTCTACAGAATAGTGGTCCCGAGGAGTCAAGAAATGTCTCGCTTATATAGGGCTCGGTTTTGGAAAAACTGGGGAAAAATGAGTGGAGGTGGTAGGACTCTGGAAGGGATATTAGGGGACCAAGGCAGCATGGAATATGTCTTGCCAGGATTGTAGGGGATCGTGGTTTGTATATGCTAGTTGCTCGGACAGTGATCGTGTACAGCGAGACCCCTTCGGTTTACATCTCTACGTAAATTTTCTAACGGTCGACTGGTATCAAATGAAAAATAAAAGGTTCACGGCCGCATGAAATAAAAGTTTTTCAGGGCCGTATGTAACAGACTCAAGGCGGTGTGTAACACTTCAAACAATGAATAAGAAATATTCTATACTGGGTGTTTGCGATAAATCTTACTACACTACACTATCCGCATAATAACACATTTGCGGGGTGTGCGTAAACCATTTCTCCGCTATAAAAAAAAAAGTTTTTTCTGCCACCACGTTAGTAAAGGGGTTGAGAATGCCACCCCAATGGGATCCAAGGATGTTTAGGTCCCGTGAAAGTATCATGTGTAGCTACGGCACTGACTAGTTTGTCCGCCGAGCGATGGCGTCGTAGCTTCAAAACGGTCGGCACACGTTGTTGACGGATATTTTCTTAAACCGTGCCAAAACAAAAACAGTTATGACAATTTGCGCCGATAGTTTTTTCTTGAGAAATGTCCGTAGAATCCAATAATCTGTAGTTTTGTGCTAGCAATAGTACTCTACGTGAAAATGCAAAGTTAATGCGGGGAAACTTCGCACATCCCCTCGTTTTTAATCTTTGGCAGTTATTTACTACCATTAAAAAGTACGGAATATTATAGATAACTGCTCACAACTGTATACTCAGGAAACGCTCCTCTATTTTTTGAGACCAAGAAGAACTATCTACCATTTTTAGTTTTCACGTTGAAGGTAAGATGCAGGTGAGCGTGATTCCCAGAACCGAGAGTTTTATTATGTCGAGAGAGTTGTTCTTCTACGTGTTCTGGTTACACTGCTCTAATACAATTTTCGGCTTAATTTATATGGTTCTGTAATGTGCGCGTCGGAGTGGGGGGCGTCTACCTATGTCTCGCTAGACGTGTCCCTTCGACGCTTGTGATTGGTCAAGGAGGTACTGCGGGGGTAAGGCCCTAGGCAGGTACATCTATATTAGGACCCCCGTGTCATGAAGTTTCTCATTTGCATATTGTCCGCGGCTAGTGATTTTACTTTACTAAATACATCCAGATAGTTATGATTTCAGAATTATTACGATCTCCTGTACTTCATGACACGGTCGCCACAACGTAATACCATCTTCTTTGCCGAAATCCACAGTTTTCACAAAAACTGATATTTTTCGAAAACAGAGGGTGATAAAGAACTTTCGTTGACGGATTCCTGTTGAGGAGGTAAATATACTGGTGATGGTCCGTCCCGCCGATTTCAATGATTGTTTCATGCGTTGTCAGGATCATAATTCTAAACAACTTTTTCCTATACATGTAACCATCGCTTGGCTTCAGTTTTCGACATATTGGCAAAAAACTTTTGCTACTTCTAAATTGAATTTTTCCTATATATGCACGCCCGCGGCAACGTGTACGTCGCACAGTGGTCTGGTTTGAGAATTTTCGCGACATTTTTGTATAACTTTTGATCTACAAGACATATCGGAATGAAATTTGAACTGAAATTTAAAGAAAAAATTCCCTTTCCAATGATGTAGAATATAATAAATTTTATGCTTATTTAAGCATTATTTATTTGATTTTTATATTCATTTACTTAAATAAATTGCATAAACTGTTTATTTGTCTGCCCATTTACTATTTTTTAGCTAAGTAAATAAAAAATTAAAAAATTATGAAGAAACGTCGGAGAATATTGCAGTTTCTGTACAAATTGAAATATTTAATGCGAATGAAAAGTAATGTTAAAATTCTGATTATATATTTAACATATTAATCTATTTATTGCACACTATCAAAGAAAAGATAAAATATAGAAAAAGTGTATTAATGTAAAATAATATATAAATGCGGACTTAACTTAAGATGAAGACGTCTGGTTGCCAAAAATGGGATTTTCTCGCTCATTTTACAATTAGTTCTTGAGCCTTCGGATCTAATGATTTATGTTTCTTTGTTTTTGATTTACTTCTCAGCATAGACATATATGGATCTGATGTTAGTAAAAGTCTATAAAATATATCTTCATTTGTAGCAGTTCTGGAATACTTCCTGGTACTTTTATTCCTGTATTATTTAAAGTCTTTGTCTTGTGTTTCTTGTGCCTATTCAGACAACTGTTCGATTGGAAGTAATGCATTTTTTATTATTTCTGCTCCACGTATTAAAAGTTTACGCGCAGAAGCTGGCATAGATACCACCCACAATTCTGTATATAATATTCTGCCGTTTGAAAAGTGTACTCTTTAAATTTAAACGGATCTATTTTATACGGTGACGAAATCAATTGAAGCATTATATGAAATCTTTTGATTAAAGTAACACTAATATCTGTTATTACTGCAGAAATTTGGGCATTTATAAAAAAAACCGTGCTGTGTTACCATCATTAGAGGAGCCCCATCCTTGTTTAACAAAATCCACGAGCAATCCTAGTTTTTCTCTAAATAGGTGTTGTATATTTTTCTTCCTTTCGCTTCGCATTTTCTTTAAGTCCGGTGTATTTGCCGCCCATTTCTTGAAGGGCATATTGTAGGATATATTTAATAGACATTCAAAACATCTAATCCAAGCATGCAATGAAGAAATTCCAAAACAGTAACTATCGGGATTGCATGTCTTGGATTGTATTAAATTCAAATCGTTCATTTCTATTGGAGCTGGGTTGCAAATGTAACAACGCATCGCAGATGTGGTACCGGTTCTAGCATTACATATTTTATTATCTACCATGGTGAACAGCATGGAATATTTTACTTCAATATTATTTATTTTCATTGGTTGCAAGTCTTCTATTTCTTTGGTAATTCTGTTTATTTCTAAATTTATAATTTCGGTACTTTCTTAAAAAATTGATATTTGCTAGGTACGGCAAAACCAAGACGAGTATGTACATGGGTTTTCCCACAAAATGTCATCATTTGAATTATTATGAAGCCTTAAGGGCACCAAGCCAGACACAAATACAGTCTCCTCACTTATTTCACTACTACTTTGGCACATTTGACTTCCATTTGAAGAAACAAATTTTCTTGGGTCATACACAAAATTTACTAGTCTTCATGTTGGGCCGCATTCAGTACAGCGCGCGGCCGCATGTGGCGTGCAGGCCGTGATTGAGACGCGACGCAGTTATCTTTAAACATTAATATTTGGAAAAATGGGACGAAGTGGGACGTGATTCATGTGTGGCCATGTGGGTGAAAGTACACTGAAAAGATTGGAAGTTATAAGAACATGGGATATAGCGGGACTTAAAAGATACTACTTCTCAATAAAAAAAAAGATTGTAATTTTCGTTACCTCATTTAGTATTATTTTTTAACTGTATTGTGTACAACAATTATTAATTATATATATGATATTGTAGGTGAAAAAATGCTTTTCAGTGTAAGAAAAAGGGGGGAAGAAATAGCAAACGTAGTTATCAGGACATCTCAAGGAAGAAGCAAAAGATTTTAGCTGAACAGTGCAGTTTTTAAAATATCCAACTTTAAACGTACAATGTAACCAAAGTTTGTATTACATGTCATTAATTACTTCATTTTTTAATGGAATGAACATTTAAAAAGCAATATATACTAAATTTATTTCAAAATGAGAAAGATGTTTTTTTTGTAAAATGTCGCGGAAATTCTCAAATCAGACCACTGTGCGTCGGAATGATGCGATCACTTGTCTACTATTTCTGCGGCGGACGGCGAAGAGTCTCGAAGAGATTTAGTTTTTTATTGATGAAATTTTTGACACAAGCAAGTATTTAAACTTTTAATATGAAAATTTATTAAATAATGCAACAAATTTTGGGCATGTGCGAGTGCTTCAAATTCTATTGAGACTATGATCCTAAACACAGGGCGAGAATAACACAATATCTATTGTTTAACTGTCCAAAAGATTTGAATCCAATTGAGTGTCAATGAGCTTCATTGGATTTTAATACTTGCAAAACCCCCGTAAGGGTGGAAGAAAAATTAAAAATACGATTAATGAATGAGTGGATCGGTATTACGAAAAATTATTTAATTAAGAGCGTTTGAAATATACTAACGCGTTTACAGCATATTGCTAGACAAAATAGACATTCTGGTGCATTCCGTGAACATGCTTTACAACACTTTATTGTCGAAGAATAAACTTTCGCGGTCGCAGGTTTATAAATGTAGGATAAGCGTCATTGCAAAGTACGGACTGTCAGCGATTCTAGAAAAAATGATTAGCTTTGAAAACGGGACCAAGGTTTTGAGGGCTCTGAGACAGCATGGTGGAAGGTTTCGATGACCCCGACTTTTCGTGATTAAGGTTCCAAAGGGCGGCCGCTATTCTCGTGACTGCCGTCAAGCCTAATGGTTTTCAAAACATGTTTTGAAGGGAAACCGATGACTAAATGGAAAATGAGTAACAGTTACCGTTAGAATTCTGAATCACGTTCGATAATATTTGGGTGTACTAACTATAGAATTAGGTTGGTATCCAACATTTCAACAAAATTTAAAAATTATTTTAACTTTTACATATGTAAAAGTCTGTAATTAAAACACGATATGTAATATTAGGTGTCCGAATACTTTTCGGTCCTCGAAATCGAGTCTAATTTATTTAGTTTATCAGTAATAATAGAGGAAAAAGTAAAGCAATTAATTTTACTTATTTGCAATCTAGAATATCTACTTTAACCCACTACAAATTCAAAAATTCGATAGTTGCATTTCAAGTAAGTATATAAAGCAATAAGTCCGTAAATACCACGGTGACGGAATATTTATGCGTGCCACTGTATATCTGCATAGCCAAACAGACAAACACATGCAGCCATACCCAGGCGCCCCGCGTAATACATAATTCGTACTCCAAATTGCTGCACTAATTGTAAGTACTATTCTTGTACAGTACTGACTTAACAAATTTCACAAAAAGTTTACGTTATAAATTTCACATTTCCATTGTTGATCCTTATATACCAGTTCATTTGTGTTCATTGCTTCGAGATATCGAAGTAAGATCTGTGCGAATAAGAACATTGTGGTACTGTATCGTAATAGGATCTGCGCAGATAACAAACACGTTATCAGCAAAGGGATTCGGCCCAAATTAGGGTATTTTCGTTTATATTACCGTTAAATTTATTGTCAGTTCTTCGATGAATCAAAATCATGCTAGATTTTGATCGAAAGGAACTTTAATGATAATAACGACGCACGATGTATGATTATATTCGTGTTCTCGTCAACAATTAATTTATCTAGTTGTCGATATGAATGACATTCTATAATTATTCACTGTTGAACGGAACTCAAATTATATACAACCCGTAAACAGTCATAATACAATGTTTTGGGCGATTCAAGTTATCCTGAATTCACTTACAATTAGCATCTTGCCCTACAATAATGTGTAATTTTCGTTGTGCAGGAAATAGAATAAATGAACTTGAAATTTTTTAAAAATTATTAAGCTGGAAAGATCAGTGGAACATGATACCTTAAAATTAGTTTCAAGCGATCAGTTTTATTTGTAAATAGATAACATAGCAGAAACCATTGGTAAATTATTATGTCAGCAATACAATGATTAAATATGCCATGTAAAAGCACAAAGAAAATCATATAGCAAGGTGGTTAATGTGATCTTGAATTGTTACTTGTCACTTGAAGCAAACACTTAATCCTAGATTTTCAAAGTCTCTGGATTGTAGGGATTTTAAATATGGCGGTCAAAGGTAGAGAAATCACAAACATAGCTCTTTCGCAGTCGACATTGATGTTAATCGACGTAACCATACAAACTCTAATTTCGAATATTTGTAAACCGCGTATCTATTTTCCCGTAAACTTTCCGAATATCCGTAAAACCATCGCGCCTAGTCTCATTTTCTTTTTGCACTGTTCCGATAAATTTTCTACGTCAACTATTCACAAAATCAGATTTCGTGAAATTAATCAAGCTCGTTCAGCCTCTATTGATTTCTCAATGAGCAGCCAGGTAGTGCGATTAATTTCAGTTGAACGAGGACTCACTCGCGGTATGATAATTAAAATTTGTTGTCGAATCAGAACAGTACATTCCAACCCCTTCGAGAAATTAATGTAATTGAGAGGGGGAGAGGGGTTATAGGGGTTGCAGACATACTAACCAATATTACTAACAGAGAAATAAATTGCAGCGGGAGAGAGAAGCTAAAGCGACGCCGGAGGAATAGAAGAAGAGAGACCAAGAGAGGGTAGAACGAAGGGAGATGATGGCAATGCTAGCGGCCAAGCTGAACCTAGGTGAACGGCAATTCCGTTTCGTTAAGCAATTCCGACGCGTTTCGTCCGATAACGTCCGGCGGTCGGGGCCTCTCATAACAAATGAATTTATTCGCGCGCGAGTTTACGTGGCTGGCGGTCACGTGGAAAATTTACAGGGAACGGCTCGGGGCACGCGGCTGCGCCATTAGATTACGGGAATACGCTGACTTTGCACAATTTTGGACCCTTTTTGTCCGCCTCTCGGGTTTGTTTATCAGTTTTAAAGTCAGCCCGAAGTCCGGGTCATTTTTTAACTTTAATCTTTCGTTCGCGGACTTTTTGTTAGAGCTACACGTTCGCTGAGGGATACAATCATTGGTGGTGCTTCTGTCTTGTTTAAGAGTAAGGTTGTTTGAGAAATGCTTTGCTGAAGTTCATGAATCACCATTGCATTGACGAGTTTCTTGGGCAAGATATTTTTGCAATGCCGTTGTAGCTACAATACTATAATTCACATCTTCATATTGTTACGAATTATTATGAGTAACGAAACGGTCTCCCTTCTGTATGATATCGATTGCTAGAGCGATGGCAACGAGTTGTAAATGTTTATAATAAAATGTCAAAGAGTTGTCTGTGACCTGCCAGACTAATCAGACCTGTTTAAACATACCCGCTATTTACATATACGATTAGTTGTTTTATTATATCGCGCCGCAACAACCGCCGCAACAATATTATATTTTCATTTCTGTATCTTTGTTAGAATATTAGTATTTAATGAAACAAAAGTATTTTCATGGGGTACTTTAAATGTTTGAGGTTTTGTATTTGTAATAATATTTTTCCTACAATAGTGCTGCCATGAACGCCTTAACATTCACGAGACTGCTGGAGAACTTATTCATTGAAAATGCTGTACAAAAAGTAGCAGTCAATATAGAAGAGTAAAATATTACTATTTTTGATCAAATGAATTAAAGGCAATAAAGACGCTTTATGCAGCTGGCAATTTTGTTAAAATGTTTAAAATTCTTAATACTGGGGTTTGGAGTGGAACATTTGAGATGTCATTTTTAAGGAGTAAAGTATCGAATAATCCCTGATGTGCAACAGAAATCTTAATGTTTAATACGTCTGCAATGTTCGACGAATTGTAGCTCTAATAACCTTTCTGCATAGAGGTTTATTAGAAATGCTTCTCGTAAGAAATTCTTCCGTCATAATTTTTCTCGAAGCTGAAATCTCCAACGGCATAGAATTCGACGACTGCGAGGCATAAAATCAACTGGATTGCAGAAAATGAATCTATTTAGAGGGGAGAACTATAATAATGTAAATCGAAGTTGCAAAAGAATCTACTGACACGTTTCTTCACAATGTCCCAGGATAGTTTGCAGTACGTGTAACGTCCGTCTTTACGACGTTTCACGAACCAGCTGAAAATTTTTCTCGCTCCTGCTTCTGGTCGGGATCTCGTTTGCTAGAAACGCGGATGGAATATCGAGGAGCGTTTCCACGGCAAGGACAGAGTTTTCTTGGACTCCTTTCCGGGTTAACTCGAGCGCAATAGCTGACAACGGAGTCGGACGGGCTGTGCTCACATTTACCGTAAACTTAGGAAAACAACCTTTTGTATTGTTTATCATAACTCTGGAAACTACTATGCGTTTCTAGGAAAGTGTATTTTCATTGGTGTTGCGAACTGTTAAGAGTAATTCAGATCTTTGTGGCTGGAATTGAAAGGAGTAATTTTGTAAGGGTCACGCTTTATTTACTTTGTAATATGTATCGGCGATTATGACAATGGCCTAAGTCATATTTTCTTCTTTTTGAGATATTTCGATCTATATTTTGTAGGCAACTTTGAGTTCTGTGTAACGGGACTTGCCAACTGTCAGCTTCGTTAAACAGTTCAATTTGTAATCGTTTATGGAAAGTAGACCCACCATATTGTAATGCACATTGATGTAACACAAAGTAAGTAATAAGTTCAGTTTTTTCAATTTTTAACTTATTATTAGACCGCTTTTATAGTCACCGACATTTATCGAACTTCAACTTTTCTCTGGATCCAACGTGCCACTGGAGTAAATTAGTTGGACAATTTTTAAAAATAAATTTTTCAAAATCACAGTTACTAAAGTGACCGTTTTGAAGAATTTATTAAAAATCCAAAAAGCTCTAAGGAATAAGCCATTTATTCTTCACTTTAATATTATTGGAATTGAAATATCTTTACCTGACCAATCCAGAGGCGGGACTTTTGTGTAAATTTCATGAAATTCCATATACCGTATTTAATGATCTCGCAAAAACCCAACTGGAGTATCGTAAAATAAGCAACGAGTCACAACGCGGCGCAATCTCACCCTTTGCCCTTGGAGAATGAAACTTTCGGTAATGTCGTTGAGTAATATGGCAGACACGGAAGGTGACAACAAAAAGCGGTAATAGTACATCAAAACTCGAGCTGTAGGTATGGCAGGTGACCTTTTAGAAGGAAAAATGAACAGGGAGGGTGAAAGGGGTGAGTAGGGGGTGGAGATGCAGGGAGGAAAGACGTAGACAGGATAGGGAGACAGGAAAAAGCTAACATTAAGAGGCGCTGAGCTGACGACACGGCAATCTCAGGAACTGGCAGGAAAAAATCCGCCCTTTTCCCCGCTTCGAAAAAAAGAACTTGCTAAAAGGTCGTTAAGGTTAATGCGCCGCGAGGAGGCAAGAGGGCCTGAAAGCGCAGCCTTGCTTGTCTGCGGTTCACTTCGACGTGGTAGGAACTCGCCTGGGGGCGTGTTCGAGTAGCACGAGGACGTCGAGGACTACGAACGAGAGGTCTTCTCTTCGTATTATGCCCTGTTACGGTTTCGCTGATCTCCCGGCGTATGTGTGGCTTACTGACGTTTGGTATTGATTTTTACAATTTCTAGATAATTCTACGAAGCTCTAGGTCTGTGAAACAGATGGAGTCATCACTATTGAATAATTTATGTAATTGGACGCATTTACGAAGAGGAAAAGTATCGAGGTTTAACCGATAAAACTATTTTTCTATACTTTTCGATATATTCATCAACGACTTTCTCATGATTCTGGGTGAAATCCGAACGTCTTTTTTGGTGATATTAGATTATGTAAAGGTTCATAATTATAACACAAAAAAGATCGGTTCGGGATTCGACCAAATTGAAATTTTATAAATACTTTAAGTAGGAGCGACAAAATCTGTTGCCGTTACGCCGAACGTATAGTCGTATTAGTCTATTTACGAAACAAAGATTGACAGAAATCGACGCTTATCCGTCTACATACATTCTGGTATTGACACGGATTTATTTTAGAATCTGTATTACCGTTGAAAATACTGTTTCAATGATGAGGTGCAACATATGTAGACCTATTTCTCGGAACTTCAATAATTTAACAAAAAAAATGGAAGTTTGTTCACGATCATTGAACTTCGGCATGTCTATTTTGCACACTAAAATAAAGATATTTGAACGTCTGTTACATTGATTTTACAAATTACCTTTAAAAAAAGCGGTAAGTTTGAATATACACCGAAGAAGTATATTATAAAACTAAGAAAAAAAAATAATCGAGAAAGAAGAATTTAGAAGTAAAACGTGCCTTATTGCTGATACACCAAAACTTAGTTTCGAGAAAACAAATAACGGCAATATCAGTCGAAGAATTTTTATAGGTCATAAATTTTCATTAGAATTAACACGAAATAGTCCTAAGTAAATACAACAAAGGTCGCAGAACATGCAATAGATACTGTCGAAATATATGTGGAATTCTATTCGTGGCACCCCATAAGCCCCACAATACTTACATATGATATCAATTCATGAATCACAATAAAATTGAAAATGTCATTTTGCCGGTTAAAGAACCGGAAGAAGAAGGAATTATGCAAGAAAGTATTCTAGCGAAGCTTGTATCATGATGCATCAACAGAATTTTACTCATTTCTGCTTAACATTGATCGAGTATTAGATCGATATGAAGAAAGAAAACGGAGCCATTTCTAAAACAATCACTTTTAGTACTGCCTTTTGCACCTACACCTACTATCGAAAATATACCAGCAGAATCTGGTGAACAAGAATCGAGGAGAAAAAAATATCCAAGAAAAAAATTTAGGCCATATTCGAAGATAAAAATGGAAGGTAGTGTATGATTGTAAGGATAGAATGTGTGTGGAATTTTACGTTAGCTGAATGACAAGTGTGAACGAAAAAATTTATCATTCTTTTATAATCGGATACACTAACATTTTGTCGAAACATTTATCGGCATTTGGCGACTAGTTCCGTGCAATGGCGACGAAAACGCATGATTATCAAAAAATTAGACACTCTTTGTTTTGAATGTACTCTTTTGTTAATCCGTCCTGCTCTATCTGCGGGGGTAAGCAGAGCGTCGCGCCGAAGTCTCAGCGAGCTCTACCGATTCGCGGGGATAAAACGGTCTTAGAGCATGTCTTCGATGAGAAATTCTACTGATCGGCTGAATTAGGATTTTTGTGTCACATCTGGTTGTATTTTCCTCTACCACATCGTAACGAGGGTAAAATTCCACCTCGACAAGGCCTGCCCTCGAAGGAAAGTGCAACCGATCATTGGGCGATGTAGATCTTTCCACATTGCCCAAAAATCTGAAAAACCCACCCTTTAGAGCGTTGCGAAAAGGGAGTCGGTATGCCTAGTCTTCGACTACGTCTCTCAATCGAGATGCAGATTATCCATCCCAAGTCATTCGTTTGCATGAGTTGAATCATTGTTCATCATTCGTTTATCGTCTTCCGTCAAACACATTCGTTCTATATTTTCTCCTGAGTCATCCAAAATAATGAACTATTCGTCGTTAGTCCCGATTTAAAATAGAGCTCCAACGTTCGAATTTCTCAAAAAATGTGTTCCCCATCGTTCGAGAATTATCGTATCAAATTACGCTTTCAATGAGATGCGAAGTTCTTGCGGACCACTTCTATGAGTTCGGTATTTGATGGCAAAGTTATAAAATCTACGAAACTTATTACGTTCTATAGTAGCAGGACGAAATCTCCCACAAATTTATCTGATATACTATTCAACTTTAAGTTTAAGGAAACGATCATCGTGTAAAAAAATGTCAGCCGAACAGTGCTGGAGTTTCATCGGACGGCAGACAAATTTTTATTATATAACTGCGAAGGCGGAGAATTTACATTGGGTACAAAAAGAGGGAATTGCCAGGGACAAGGGAGCCATTTCGCGCCTTCAGAGAAATCCTTTAAGCCCTGTAAGCACCGCAGTGACGCCGGATATCACGTAGTCACGGAGAGGACTCCGCGGAGTGCGAACCTTCAACTACGGATGAATAGAGCTTAACTCTGTGGCTGTGCGATTTGTACGCGTATTCGTTCCGACGATTTGAATGGTTAATTCACCGATTATCACCAACCGCCTCTCATCGCAACGATTCATTTCGTTTTGCATGTTAGCTCCTGTTTTCTTTTTCCCCTTTGATATCGTTGCATTTCATACGTTCGGCTCAACGAACACGATGCATTGTTTGTGCATTTATTAACAAGTCGATACGAATTTCTTTGGTATATTCGGATATAATAGTTCTTTTTAGGGAAGCTTTCATTTGATTTTGACAAACGATTGTTTGAATTTGAGCAATTCTGTTTGAGTCCTCCTTTTGTGATTGGATTGCGCTGAATTCAGTCTCTGTTTGCCCCCCCCCCCGCCCCTCTCTCCCTTTCTTTCCCTATATAAAATTATATAACATAGCATAATATAATGTAATATAATATGAATTTACCTATTTATTTCTACGTTACAATGCGGAAACGAAAATTGAATAGCGTAGCGTTTAATCTCTATTTAATATTGCATGTTTTCTTAACAATTTAAGTAGATATATTATATGTGTGTCTCGATTTATTTTTGAAATTACGCTACATCACATTGATTTAACAAGTATATTAAAAAACAGCGTAAGTCTGCGACGAAATAGCTTATTAGCTACTGTCATGGTATATGTATTTTAATAAAACGTTGCCTGAAAAATCCTGAAATAAATGGGAGAGATTGCGATGGCGCATTTCCCTGCTAACAATAAGTGAACCAGGTATGGAGAAGACGGTGTTACATCAGCGTATTTTAATGCACTACTTAAAATGACCGAGGATAATTTCTTTGCGCTTTCTCTCCTCAGACAGGTATTACGATGTGTGATGCCGCAGGATCATCCTATCCATACTCCAATATGATATATCGTAAGTTCCATTACTTGCTCCGCATTACATTATCGTGGCACGTTTCAGCTTGAAGGTATACTTTGGGTGAAGTAGTTCCGATCCTCTTTGTTTCTTTTGTATATGACGATGAATAAATTTAATTTTACTGCTTGCAGAGAGATGGACGTGTCATGACTTTTCAACGATACTTTTTCCATCTTTCCATACTTCGGAAGACTTAAAAGGATAATTACAACTTTTTAGGTATGTGATACAGTGGGGATATTGTGTTTTACTGCGATATTTCTATTGAAAAAACGTGAATGATCGTTGTCTCCTTTTGAATACTTTGCGGCTAACGTATTGCTACATTTTCTTGACTTTTTGATTGTCGAAACAATAAATTAGGAACCTCCGAATATTGATTGTCTCCTGTAACACAATGTGAACTTTGTTGCGCATTAAATAATCTGCTAATATCAGATTAATCCAATTTTCTGAACAATACACGATATTAACTTTCTCTCGTGCAAACCATCTTGAAAGGCATATTTTTAACAACATTTGTTGGTTTTTCATTTTATACGCGATCATCAAATATTAATTATTTTAAAATATGTATTACGTAAGGCTAACTTTTTAGATACACATTTAGCCGAACACTGCGGACATATACATATATTCCAGCTTTCCTCGCTCGAAAATCGATTCGATGGTTTCAAATCCATCTAACACTAACAAGCAAAACGGTCATGGTTGCAAAAGCCAAATATAAGATGAAAAGAGAAGTCGTGTATACGTAGGTGTTAGCTGTACTCTTCTCTTAGTTAAAACTTTGGCATCCTTTTGTAAACACGAATGTAAATATTCTTAACATTACCGAAATACTTATAACCAAGAAATTTCGATGCAGCATACTGTTTTACTCGGAGTACCCGTTATAATAACAGCTATGTGGATATTAAACGTATTCAGAATGTTTGCTGAAGGTATGGGGAGCACCAGCATAGTGACTTTGTATTAGAGGTCTTCCAATATGGGACTATCCTGACCTCCGATTCTCAGTTCCTGTCCTGCTTCTCCCTGCTCAGCTCCCTGTAGCAGCCAACCCCTTCCGGCAGCGTCTTCACATCATGCCATGCCATGCTATCCGGAGGGTATTATGAGTTTAGAAATATCATAATATAGGCGACGTGTTTCTGCGATATTGAATTTTAAACAAGGAAAACCGTCCGGTGAGAAATCGCGAAATTCCTAACCTTCCGCTTGTGTGCGCGGGTGCAGACTAGTGCTGGAACGATCGAAGGAATTTTGCATCGGTGAACGGACTTTGAATTGCAAATTCATGGTTGGAGCCTGAAGTGATATACTAAGTAAGTTAAGGAGTGATTTTCGGAAAAGATACGCTAATTTGTTTAAATTGATACACGGTCTTTGGGAGTGAACATGAATTTCTTTCACGTTTTATTGGTCTACAATCGTGTTGTAAATTGATGGAATTAGGTATTTTTAGGAAGATATTCTTTGTCTTCTAAACATATACATCTGTGCAGAAATTATTTTGTTTTTAATAAACCCATATAGTACATGGAGTAAGCTTTGAATTCACCTTGCATTTTATCGTTCCTGCTAGGATGAACTGCAATTGATAACTGACAATGTAAGATCCCGGTGTGAGCGAACCTTCCAAAAAAGGAAAGAGTTTTTTTTCCGATAAAACAGTAAGTATTTTTTCAATAGATAGTGCATTTCGACTCAGCTCTCGACTCGAAGTATGATCTTACTACTGATTGGCTCTAATCTTACGACTCTTCTGAATTCATACTTATATCGATCTGTCGTGCTCACGACTACTTCTTTTTTATGGCACCTGAATTCGTCATAAAGTATTACGTTTTATCAACTGATTATAGGTTCATGGCATTCGATTGATAATACTTCGATCAAAAAATACTCAATTTAAAGAATAGCCCTGACACAGTTGCGCTTACTCATTTATAATTGTCACAATATTACACTAAAAAAAGTGGATGTTTGTTTAAAGCAAGATAGTTTGTTGGCACAATGAATTCAACGTATAGGATGTCTTCGAAAAATTCGGAATTTCCAAAATTCGCAGTAGAGCAGTTTGCGTGTTAGCTGGATTCTATGTCACCGAGGATAGCGTAATTCTCTTTTCTTTCGTATCAGTGGAGGAAAACTTCGACCAGCGTTCTCCGCGAATCTATATCGGCCAGTCCACCCGGAGACTTCTTAATTGCGAATCTTTCTAAAGAAATGTCGCAACTATCGGCAGAGGCCGCGATAAAATTCTGCAGTCCTTCATTATGTTCATCCTGGGGAAAAGGATCCTCCTTCGTTCCAGAGTGGAAAAAAATTATTCTCTTTCCAGAGAACTTATCTGTAGAAATTCAAGGAAGATTCTCTATCTGTCGACTGTGCCCTGCAGTCTCTCGTCAGTTTTTCCCCATTGGTAGCCCCTCTCCGTTCATCCTTCTCCACATTTTTCCCCCGCAGCATCGACGACCGATCCTTGAAAAGCGGCACCCTTTGAGAGACTGGAAAAAGTTGAAAAGGCTCTGCATCCATTCACCTCTCCTTTGCAGTCTTGGTTCTGCACACACCTTCCGGACCTTCCGTGTTACCGTCCGCGCAACTGGAATCGTTCGGATTAACTTTATATAACTTCGGCCAGAGAGCCGCATGTAAATCAAAGGATGCAATTAATAGGACCTTGATTGCTATACTTCGTGGACTTTCAATATCCAATTTCTCTGGGGAAAAGACCGGTGGCCCGTGTCAGTCTCCCCGCTGGACGGCGAAACCTCTTTCTTTCATGTCCTTTGGATGACGAAGACAACGTTATCTACCTACTGGACATCGTTCAATTCTCTTCACGCTTCCCCGTTTACGTTCATCGTTTCTAGCTTTTCACTTTTTCGTTAAAGCTTTCACAGGCTCAATTTCCGTATGTCGAATAAAAAATTGTTTTCTCTTGTCAGCGAAAATGTATGTCGGTGATCGACTGGACATCTTTCTTATGGAGAACTTCTTTCATTTGCGTAGTGATGCGAATATGCGTGTTCCTTTCATTTCGCAAAATGATACATTTTTCTAACCGTTGGAATTGTACTCTACATGATGAGTTGTTGAATACAATTTACATATGAGCCGTTTTCTTTGAAAGTGATGTGAGTCCATTTTATATTATATGGAGATATTTAAGGGTTTGTATTTGAATGGTTTGAAAAATATTGGTATATGTAATACGCTCATTTTATGTTTTTTTAAATATTAAATTGATTTAAATTGATAATGTGATCGTTTTTAAAGTATTAGTTAAAAGAAATTTATATTTTTGATTTCCTCAAATGGACTTACACCACTTTCAAAGTCAACAAAATGTGAAAATCATACATTTGTGAAATATTAAATATGGGATTTGAATTGAATCAAACCAATTTTTTATGAAATTTTTGTTAAGTACATAAAAAAAATAAAAAGAGTTTATTTCAATATTTCTTCAAGTAATGCGATTTAAATTACTTTAATTACAACTTTATATTAATATGTGCCATTTTTAAGTTAAACGGGGGAGGTACCAAAAATCCAGTGAACGAACGAAAATTTGTATGTCATTAACAGTGTTGCCACACATATCAAAATGAAGTAGAGAAATTATGTAGTATAATTTTTGAACTGAATATTATGTCTTTGCAGAAAGCGGACTTACACCACTTTCAAAGTAATTATATTTGTAATTTCATTATCTACGTATATTGACAAAATGATGCAAATTTTGAAGGATTTGTTTGGGAACTGTTTATAGATAAAAAGCTCGTTGCATTCATTGTTATCATTAAGTAACTTTTTGTCAAAAATGGACTTACACTACTTTCAAAGAGAACAGCTCATACTTTTAATACTACGCTTAAAATATGAAAGGCTAGAAATTTCCTTGATATCTGAGAATATTTTTTGACAAATTGAATGAATGGCGTTGTTCGTTATAGAGACCTGTCGAAAGAAGATGCTGATACAATGCTTCTTTCACTACTTATTGTTTCAGTTAAACCATCAAATTCTTTGAAGAAGTTTGGAACTGATGAAACGTGTTTGAAAGAGGTACGAAGTTATTATAATTGTTTTATCGGTCAGAAATGTTGTTTTATTAACGTTTGTATTGTAACTTTTATGTAAACTCTAGTAAATAGTAGTACTGTATTAAATAAGTTATAACATCATTTGCATCACTCCCGCGAGACTTATGTAATACGCACCCGTAGGCGCGAGTGCTTTTTACAGTGGAGATTCACCTAAAACGGAGAACTTTGTTTTATGGCGATTTATTCGGTTACGTCGTGACGCGACAAAGTTTCGGTTCGGTGGTCTTCAAGAATAATGATCTGAATAGCGTATAGAAAGAGTTTAGAATGAATGACTGTTTGAATGATCGAACGACTGAACCTTGGCAGAAAGAGACGCAGGGTTTTAAGGACTTTTAGAGAAAAGGAGGGGGTGGAGGATTCCGGTGTTTGGAATGCGAAGGGTTAAAATAGAAAATAGGATTTTTGGATTTGGAACGGTGATTTGGGGATGAGTAAGGAATGGTGAGTAAGGGTCGAGTCACGGCGTCGTGGTACAAAATATTTGTGTTTACAAAGATATTAACTAATTCTAACGTCGAAGGGTCAGTACATTACACTTATTGCAGTTTCTCTTAACCTCTTAAGTACGATGCGCTATAGTAGTGGGTTTCGCGGGTACAAATATTGTAATAAAGAATATAAATATACTATATCGTCAATTAATATATCACGGTACGATCATATTCGATCTCAATTACCTTAATTCGTCGACACACTGTAATTATATTTAAGCAAAATATTTCAGTTCCCATCTCCCTCACTAGCCACTCCCCCTATGAATAAATTTCTACCTAAATTAACGTTATCGGCTAATACTTGTGATTTTCGTGTGATCTATGAAACAGTGCGTGACTGACGTTCAGTCACGCGTACTGAAAAAGCGGCCACCCTCAAAAGGAACTTGAAAATGCTATGCAGAAGATAATTTTCCAGGTTGTAGGAAGGATATCAAGTATCCTTGCACGTTTCCTGGCGGCGCAAAAAAGATGGACGATTTTCAGGAAACGAGTACGCCCGAGGAACCGAGCCTAATGGGAAGTCAAGGCTTAATTACAGGTTCAGGCGGATATTAAGGGTATGCACGACAGCTCAGTATAAACGTTGCAGCTGGCGTGTGTGTCTATCGGCCGAAATTGACTACGATACGGTAGACAAGTGATAGAGAGATAGACAAGGGAACGGGTCGGAAGAGACGTAGGGAGAAAGGGACAAAAAGAAGGAGTGGGAGCCGCAGAGGGGTTGAAGAAGAGGGAGACGGGAAGGGAAGACGAGAAAGTGGGAGATAACGTCATAGGGTAGAATGATAGAAGGGAGGGAAGAAAAGAAGTGCCCAGTTGAGGAGAGTGAGAAGCACAGACGGGGAAATGGCCAGTCGCTGTTGCAGCAGCATTAAAACGCCATAATTCAAATTCTCTTGGCAGCTCTAAGATAAACCAATTAGGATACTCTACAGGCGGATATTAAGAGCTCGCTGCAAGATATGTGACGTCTATACTGTCGTCTTTCTCGGCTAATCTTCTCCCGTTAGCCTCGCCCGGGTTAGTTGGTTCAGATTTTACACACATGCCCCGTCACGTGTTACGGAACATACAAACAAGCGTGGCAAACATTATTGCGATATTGGACACATAGTTGAATGAGTGTGTGTAGTAAGTAAACCTCTTTAGCACAAAGCAGTCAGGAGCGCTGATGCCACATTTTGAATAGTTTAGTGGAAGGCTTGACTGTTTCCCGTGACGAACAGTGAGGTCAGTTTTGGAGTTGTTGAATGGGGATGTACGAAGCTCGATAAGTTGGACGTGCAATTGTTAAGTTAGTGTATCTGTATGTGTGTAATTAATATCGGGCGGTTGTGTTTGATATTTGTACACATTTAGTAATGCGAGTAGAACCAATTTGGGAATATTTAGCTTATGGAAAAAATCTGCATTGAATTGTAGAAAATTAAGGAAAATGAAAGTACGAAAAGCGCTTTGATACAAGGTTTTTTTTTGCTAAAAGCACAGTGAAGGTGTAATGTCTTAAAGGTTTTGCACTTAAAATGACAAGTTTACTAACAATAAGTATATAAACATACTTATTAACGATGTCGAAAGTTATGTTAAAAGTTGTCTTGAACTATGCTCGATTATTCTTCTTTTACTCTACCGTATGTAATTGTATTATCTTAATGATTTCTTGACACCACGGCACCTGCGACTAGTAGTAATTCTGTTTGCCCAAAACTGTCCGCATTATAAGAATTAAAGGTGCAAAGTGCAGCTATAGACATACCCCCTTTCTTGGTAACTTTACATATACATGTATCACAATTTACATTTCTCTTAAGTTTCAGTTCTGTTACATTTTTTATGCATTCTAGTGAGAAATTGCAAATCTAGAAACATCAAACGGACGATTCATGTCGCTAATTATTACTCTTAAAATTGCACAACATATGCCAAAAAATTCTTGCCTTTTAGGGCGAATAACTGATTGTGCTTACGATGGTATTGCTGTGCAATGCCATTTTTTATAAGTATGGCTGAACAGCTACTTTATTTTTACTAAAAGACTCTACAAAAAGGAATATTGCGCTTACATACGCTCATGGCAACGTTACCGGTGTGTAGCAAATTCATTTTGCCATATACTAGGTAATATGAGATATACATTACAAATTTATTTTACGTTCTAAAGGAATTTTTTCGTTTAAAAGTTTAGTTTAGAAATTTGTTATAATTAATCCTAGAAATTTAATGAATTTTTTAAAATTTTTATTACTCGGCCATGAAAGTGTTAACGAAGTAATGGAGAAATAAGATAATGTTTAATTTTTATGCAAGACAATCTTTTTCTGCATATTGATTCGAGACTACTCAAGCAACAAATCCGTCTTTAACAAATCAGCTTTCACGCTATGGATTATATCCATATTGTACTTTTCCGTCTATTTTATTTAACAATTTATATCTAAATGAGTTTAATACGTCCACAAGATTGCTCTGATTCTTTAGGGATAGGTTCAACAAGAGGGTCCACATAAATTGAGACACCGTCGAGATTGCCATGAAACGCGAAAGGGACGAGTTCTTGACGGACACCCGTTAAACGCAACCATCTCGGGGTATCCTCTCGGGGATATCCGAGAGATCCTTCCTTGTGTATTTTGCGGTTCTGTCGATCGGTCAGTCCGCGGATAGCGTATAAACGGCATCAGTAAATCCGATCTGAGATAGTCTCGGTCACGCGACACGATCGCCCCACGACTACTCGAACGTGAGCCCGAGGTCGGCCAGTGCAACGTGATGAGATAGCAGTCTTATTTTCTATGCAATAAAATGGAAACATAATCGTTCGGTATGTGATGATACGTTCTCTTACCTCGGACGTTCTAATTTGAAATTCCATGCATGACGGAAAATGCAATGAATATTCAATATCGACTCTTATGATCGCATGTGGCAATTCAATTTACCTACTCCGATTCTAACAGTTTATTGGTTATAAAGAAGTTTGTATGTTAAATTAGCTTACTTTTTTTAAGTTGTTCTTTTTGAAAATAAGTTGGAGATTATATTTCGTCTTACGGGAATCAAAGCGTGTTCGAAACGAAGGAAAAGTTTGTCATTCTTTTATGGCCGGGTGCGTTAATTACACTGGTATACAAACCTTTTTTGGCACAAGGAGCATTTAGATTAATTCTTATGTTCTTTGCGACGCTGAAAACGAGTATGAAAGCACTTTATCTCCATCTGCCCCTAACTTTGAGAAAATTGCTTTTGAAAAAAATGCACATCTTCAAATTTCAACATTTTTTTTATTTTCGCACTAAAAGTTATTTACATTTTTTTGTGCAAAATTATTCTGTAAACTTTCCCGAGTATAACAATGCATATTTATTTAATGTTGCAAACGTTTAAACATGTTTAAACAATGCTCAAAGGCAAAACGGCTAACAAAATGCCCCAGTTTTTGTGGATATTTTCCTATTTATCTTAACAACTATTAGCCGTACAGGAGAAAATCTAATAACAGGAGGTGATAGGAGCAGACATTTTTCTTGCAGCAACGGTAACAGAAGGTTGCAAGATCAAGTTTGTTTCCGGTTGGGAAATTAAAATATCTCCGTAAGACACAAGGTGCTGCTAGTAATTAACATTACAGCGCAGGCGTTTCATCTATGCTACATCTGTATAATGTACCGATCCTTCAACACTAGGATTAATCACTATTTTTCTGTAAACAAATATTTTGTAGAACGATCGCCCGTACAGTCACTACCTTCGACTTTTTTCCCTAAGACTCTTTAAAAAGCTCTACAGTACATGTCGCGATAAAAGAAAACATAGCATTCCATTTAAAAAAAAAGAGATGACCTTGAAATCTCTGTACAAAAATCTTTGTACCACGATATGTCACGCCGAGAGATATATGCATATCATACGTAAGCACATAATGTTGCGTCTAAATGTGTATCGATTTCAAAAATGGCTAAAATAATGAAGTTTGACAAAAATTATAGTTACAACAAACGCTTCAAGTAGGAACGCTTTCTTGAGACATTTTTCTATCGAAAAAACACATTGTGATCTTCGTGACATCCTGACGAATCTATCTTATGATTTATTGAGTTCTTAAGATTATATGTAAAAATCAGCAAACAAACTACGGCTCCTTACAATCCTGACAAGATTTTTCCCATGCCTCCTTCGTGCCCTTATCTCCCTACCAGAATCCTACCACGTCCACTAATATTTTCGCAGGTTTTTCAAAACAGAGCCCTATACAAGCGGGACATTTTTTGACTCTTCGCGGCCAATATTCCTTGGAACGTTACGTCGTTACTTATTAGTCTAGAGAAATTTCAAGCTCCTCGAATTTCGCATTGATTGACTATTGTAAGTATAAGCTGTGGAAACCCCTGCGAACCGTCGCACAGTGGTCGATTTCGCTGAAATCCTAGCCAAAAGTCAAACAATTTTTTCATTGATTATTGAAATCTGACAATTGCATTTGATTAAGACATATCAGACCATATTTGTTCACTAATAAAACTTTTTTTCCCACAATATGTTTAGAGATATACGATCTCAATGTTAATACATTTATAACGCGATGTTCCCGCGCCGGAACTAAAATTATGTTTTTGATGTACTACAAACGTGTGATTCCTTTATTTCTCTATTGGTAGCTATCTGACATGATTTAAATTTTAAGATATGTCGGTTTCATTTTTTTATTTAACAATTTACAGCTGTTATGAAGATATCAGACCCATGCATTTCTTCGCCTTTCCTAAGGAAATAGTTAAAAGGTTGGCTTAGATTGGCATTAATTTTTTTTAAGTAAAATTTAAAGTTTTTTGAACAAAAGCCGATCGGTTCCAGCCGCTGCTTTCTGCTACCCTTCGAGTTATTAACAATTGTTGGTCGCGCGCGCCTTTCCTATGGCAGCGCATTTATATGCATAGGATGGGAGTATCGAAATCTACTTATTGATAAATTGTATCCGCCATTTTGTTTTTGAAGGTTTTTAGATTTGATTCGTGTTCAGTGATGCAAATAATGCTAATATGTCAATTTTCGATTAAATTGGAGCTATGTATTTTGAGGTTTTGGCCAAGATTTTGGTAAAATCGACCACTGTGTGTCGTGTGAATTTCGGCTAATCGTAAGTTTAATTTTAAGAATCATTCTTTGTAATTGCATTCTGATCCAAACATTTATTATAAATTTTAATATACGTTTATACTCACATTTGTGACTTTCAAACGTTTTAGTTATTTCAATTTCCTTCCTTAACCGTTTGAGTGCCACGCGTCTTTGCTGTTTCCCCGTCCAAAAGTGCCAAGGAGCGCTTTTCCGCTTGTCGTATTCCCCATACAAAAGGCCAAGCGGCGCGATAGCGCTTGCCTTATTCTCTGATTAAAAATGCCAAGAAGTGCTATTGCGCTGTTTTCTGCTCTTATTTTTGTACATTTTAATAACATTTGCATCCAAATGTTACATTGAAATTAAAGTTCGTCCTTTTATCAGCTGTATCATTATTTTATTCTTATCTAAAACGGAATGGTAGTCGTAAAATCGCGCATCGACAGAAGCCGAGTGTGTGCTGGTTGTCGGTTTCGCAGCCTAGAGCGCTGGCACTTTTCGAGCGAAACAGAAGAAGCGCAAAATCGCTCCTTGGCACTCAAACGGTTAATCTTCGTGTAATAGAACAACGATCTCCCTTATTCACTCTTACCGCCCGGGGTGAATAGGATTTTTAAATTAAAGTTACGGGTAATCGTTAGAGAGAAAGAGTGTACGGGTTGTAACAAAATTTCCATTTCTCTTATCACTTATACCGTATACCGAGAGGTTTTTCGTTATTAACGGGCATACGGCGACCCTATAGCTCTGCTATAAGTTAGTCTGATCCCCAGATCATTCCTTACGAACGAATACACTCCATACGTTCCAACTCTAATGCTATGGTAATTATTATAAACACAGAACGTTTAATTGAACAAGCAATCAGCAGCTTCCGAAACCTCACTGGAAGATTAAGTCAGAAAGAATGTCAGTATAATTTGCACTGGCAACATCTTGATTCACTCTTTCAACCTCAATTATTTCAGATTATTTTTTCGCAGGCAGGAAGAGCGATCGAAAGAATGCCATACGATATTGCTTCTTTGTGAGGTCGACTACAAAGAGTCAAGGACTTCATCTTCTCTGCTTATAATTAGGCGATTATACCATCGTGGGATGATGTCGGGTGAGAGGATAGAAAAACGGAAAATAATGGGAATGAGGATAAGAATAAAAGTTACAGATTCCAGTCATATATTTGCCGTGAAGATGGTCTGCCACTGACTTCTCCTTACCAGCGCTGCCACTTTGTGTGTGTATATATATATATATTGTGCGCCATGTACGTTGCCAGTCAGTCCAGCAGTACATATGCTACTTACGAATTGTCTGTATGTTGGTCCACCGTCCTTTAGACCCTCTTACTGTCATCTTCAGGTTACATTTACCAAGCAACATTCTTCTTCTCACTTATAATACCAAAACAGTATATTTTAATTACACAAAAACGTTTCCAGATTGCATTTATAAATCAAATATCATTATTTATATAGCTAGCAATGGCTATATGGCAGACTTTAAGGCTTCTGCTGTCGCTGCATACAATTGTAAAGAAAAAAAGAAACTATAAAGCAAAAGGATGTAAATTATTGTATTTAATAAACAATGAAGATATGCAAATGATATTGGTGCTGTCGGTGGTATCGGGAAAATGTTCGGCATACAGTTTAACACGACGAAGAGCTGCGAAAGTGAAAGCGGGGTTTAGGCCGAATTCGGTGAGGAGTTCCGGAAAATTCACCGCCCACAATTTAACGCTACGTTAGTTTAGCGCACAAACAATTCATAGCATACAAATGATTGCTATCACATTTTATCGCTAGACGATACATGTACTTTTAAATTGAAAATAAAGTTTTTCTATAATTGTTATTTAAGAATTAACTCTCGCAATACGGCACACAGTGGTCGATTTCGCTGAAATCCTGACCAAAAGTCCAAAAACATTTTCATTGATAATTGAATTCTGACAATGGCATTTGATTTACGACATATCAGGCCTTATGTGTTCACTAATAAAACAATGTTTTACATAATATTCTTAGAGATATACGACCTCAAAGTTAATACATTTATAACGTGATGGTTCAGCACCGGAACTAAAATTATGTTTTTGATGTACTATAAACGTGTGATCCCTTTATTTCTCTATTGGTAGCTATTTGACATTATTTAAATTTTAAAATATGTTGCTTTCATTTTTTTATTTAACAATTTACAGCTGTTATGACGAAAATAGGAGACCCATGCATTTCTTCGCCTTTCCTAAGTAAATAGTTAAAAAGTTGGCTTAGGTTGGCGTTAATTTTTTTTGAAATAAAGTTTGAAGCTTTTTGAATAAAATCCGGTCAGTTCCAGCTGCTACTTTCTGCTATTCTTCGAGTTATTATCAATTGTTGATTGCGCGCGCCTATCGTATGGCAGCGCAGAGTATCGAATTCTACTTATTAATATATTGTATCTGCCATTATATTTTTAAAATTTTGAGTTCTGATTCGTAATTAGCGATCCAAATAATGCTAATATATCAATTTTCGATTAAACTGGAACTGTTTTAAGGTTTTGGCCAGAATTTTAGCGAAATCGCTCATTGTGCGGCGCACAGAGATCGATTTCGCCGAAATATTGGTGAAGTCATATTTATTTTTTAAAAGTTTATTTTACATTTATCACATTCTGCTTGGTGTAGAAACTAGATAGGAGAAATTATAACCATCTTAGAACAAATTAACAAACGTAATAGAGGATTACAAAAAGGACCTCACAATGAATTTGTTATAATTAATTCAATACTTCCGTACATAATTAATTAAGTCACGGATGGTCAGCATCAAGCATACTTGTTCAAAACGTCGCTATTCTGAATCGAGAATTCTCAGTAACTTCTTAATAATTCTTTGATAATGTCTCAGTAATTTTAATAAAATTATATATGTAGATATATTAGTACGAATGCATCTATATAGAGTATATAGTGTATATAAAGATGTTGAACGTGAAACTAGGACCATATTTCCTTTTTATAATCATTAAGTTAAGGTATATTTAATTTTGTTCATATTTTACTTGGTTTATTTACCTAGTCATTTATATAATAAATTTATTTTATTGTTTTTTCCTGTTCATTAATTATCCTAAACAAATAATAAATTTATATAAATTGTACGAACTTCTTGGCGATAAAATGTGGTAGCGATCATTTGTAAGCTATAAATTGTTTATGTGTTAAACTGCTGGCAGTGAATTGCGGTCGGTGGATTTTCCGGATACGTATCGTCTTTAAATAAATACGGACATTACATCTATATGAAAAGAAATTCACATAATCGCACTAATTTTTGTGTTCTCAAGGTTTTTATGTCAATAATTATTAATTCCAGACGATGCTTTCATTTGTGTAGTATGAAATTTCATCCGGTATTAAATGTACCGTGAAAAATAGTAAAATTCGAGTATGAAAAACATCCGAACGAAAACTGGTTCTAATTTCCTGTCTTTCTATAGAGCACCCTCTACATCGAACTTGAAGTTCCAAAAGAGCCAGAAAGATTCTTCGAAATGCTTCCGAGTCGTCCGATAAGCGTGGCGAGTAATGAGTAATAGGCTGCTTATTTTCAAAGTTCCATTCGCCAGAGGTGAGGTTGAGGGTGGTTGGAAAAGAGAGAAAGATGATGAAGAAGAGGGGGTAAGGAGAAGCAGTGGGAAGTACTGGTAGATAATACTATTAATTTACTTCCAAGAATCGTAAAATTACGATGAAACTTTAAATTGGATATTTTATCTGAGAATCTCACGCTGTGCTCGGCTGGTTCATTCTTTTACTCTCTTTCCTTACTCCCCATCACTTTTCTCTCTTTCTCTCTTCTTTTCCCATTTCTCCGGCTATTTCTTCTCTCGTCTCTTTTCGACTATCCTTTTTCATCCATCCCTGCATGCCACTCAAGGAAGCAACGTTTCTATCGAACGAGCTGCCTAATCGGTCTTATCGTAGGAATATTCCTCACGGGCGTTTCAATGGTAGTCTATCGGAACGGAGAAACGAAGTCAGAAAGAATATAATTAAGAAAACTATTCAGCTCAGATTTTGCAAGGGAAGAAAATCTTGACAACGTTCTGGGTTGACAGTGATTGCTTTGTACCTCAAATAATATTTCAGACGTTTCACATTTTATAACGAATTTAGGTGTTTGGGTTTTTGAATAAGGATGGACGACCGGTTAATGATGTTTATGATTGTGTAGTCTGAGGTTAGGGAACTTTAACCTTTCTGACTCGGATTCCGAAAAGGCGGATGTTATTTCTATGACAGCTCTTGATAAGTTTGTAATGCTTAGAAAAAGCGATATATGACCGAAAATAAGCAGCGCATCCTGTTTGGGATCTGAGTCACTTCAGAATGTCTTACAAAAATATTTAACATGAGTCGGTATCCAACATCACTTTCAAAATTGTTTGGTTCAAGAATGCGAGGTGACGGAAAAAACGATCATATATAGAGCGGTAAGAGGGGCTTGTCGCTCACATCTCTTATTTCCGCCATATCTCTTTCACTTGCTTTGATGCGGATCATTCATTATCTTCGTCATGCGTTCGGACTTGAATGTGTTGTTTGTTCGGCCAATAGCGCGTTGGAATCGAAAATGCGCGGGAGCAAGGCTGTCTCTATCCGCCTGGTGAATCAGACCCGAACACTTGCCGCGTGCCATCAGATCTGTGTAGCCTGTACTTTATGTATATATTAACACATTCGCGACCGCTGACGTGAATTCACGTTTTTCGAAGTTCTATTCCTGCTTGCCGCTGACGTGAATTCACGTCCTGCAATTTTTGTTTCTGAATGCGGTAACATTAGGCGCTTTCGACAATAACCGCTATCTCAGTGAGACAAGTGAGAATGTCCCAGTTGGCGCGCTAACTGTAAGCCGGCAAGCATACCAGTCATAAAAATCTTTTAATTTTAAACAACACATAATTGCAATATTGCTATTTCAAAACCAACGTTATAATTTTTATCCTTGCTTTAACGATACAGGTTTACGGCAACCAGCTTCAGAATTTCATTATTTTCGCCGGTACTCAGTATTAGAAACGGAAAAATTTGCCGGTCGTGAATGTGTTAATACATATCCGTAATGTCAGCAAATGAAAAACTGTTTTATCAGCACACTTCTGGCGATGACTCTAAAAATTAGTAAAATAGGGTAGAAATGTAGACAACGCTGGTATATCAGCTATCACTTGAACGACATAACAGATAAACCTTTTCCATCGTTCTCTCGGTACCTCGTAGCCAAAGTTTGACGGGCAACCGAGAGTAGCCAACTTCCTTTTCCGCTGAGGAAGTTCGTCGACCTCGTCGAGGTCGCCATTGAGTGACAATGATCCTAAAGTAACCACTGTTGGTAGTGTTGCTGTTGTTGGTAGAGAGTTAGGGGATACCTGACCTCCGTTTCCGTGACTGGCAGAGCTGCCTAACCAGATCCCTTCCCTTTGAGGAGACGCTTCTAGTCTGACTGCATAATGAGTCTTTCTACTTACGTAGCACCGACATCCTTCCAGAAGGCCTCACACCCTTTCCTCAGCTCACGAACGAGCTTCGTCTTCCATTACGCTACCTTCTCAGCTCGACAGATTTCATCCTAAAGCTGCAATGTGCTTGGAAAATCAAGAAACGTTGGGATTCTTGATGATGTTAGAAACGGCTGAATGACGTTGGCATAGGTTTTTTTTTTAACTTTGATCGGATTGGCTCGGCGGATGTGAACATGTCGTTTATTCATTCCAGCAGTGATAAATCGACGTTTTCCGTTTCTTTTCTATTCAATTTTAATGAGAACGTTTTAAGCAATATCAATTTAAAAGTCAACATAATAATTGGGGAAGATATTGATGAAATTCTTTTTTATAGTGGTCTTACCATGAACATAATGACTTAATTCTACTATGGTAGATGTCTTATTATGTTTTTACATTATATTATTCTGGATAAACAATAGTAAGGATACATAAAACTGGAAATTTGTTTTAAGAGATTTTCAACAAATATTTAAGATTTTATTATTCTTTCAAGTTTCTTTTTAGAATACAACAATTGCTAAGGCTATGTGCTGGATTATTGCTAACAATATAAGATTATATATATTGAATGAGGTTAAAAACGACTCTAGGTTCTAGGAATTCCTATTATAAACAGGAGACACTCTGCAGTGCAGGGGAGAGTTAAATAAACAGTTTATATTATTAATGTAAGTGGGTCCAAGCTCGTCTTTTGGACATCCACAGTCAGTCCGTTCTAAATTACAGCAATATAAAGACGTTTCTTTTAAAGCCTTCAAATAAAAAGTAATATTAATATAAAGCATATTGATTTATTTAAGCAACCATTTCTAATACTACGTAATTCTAAAAGATTGATTTCATTGAATATAAAGCAAGGGCGAAGATGTTAGAAAAAGTGTCGAATGCCAGCTGGTGCAACCTAAATCCACCATAAATTCGATTTTGAAACAGACTGTCAAACATAAAACTTTCTGCATTCTCTGTACGTATGTAGGTATGACCATAAAACGTCTGCCGTACAGACCGGGGGACCGAACTTGGTCGCTTAGGCCGTGGACATGCAGAAGGTTTTCCCGCGTTTTCACCAAAAATCCATCCCTTCCTTAAGGTCCAACCGAACTCTTCCTGGAATCCGTCATTATAAAAAGACCGAAAACATAGACTCCGTCTCTCTTTGCTTACAACATTCAAATACACAACGATACTCTGAAGTACGTAAATTACCTTACACCCGCATTCAGAAGTGCACAGAATTCATTTCAATATTGTTAACTGAGAGTCTAGCAAGGACTCTTTCACTTTTTACCAAGTAAGTGGTGATTGTAAATATATTCTTATTTATACTCATAATTGGGCTTTAAATTAACAATCTTGCAACTCCTACGCAAGTGATTTCGCAGGAGACAAAAGTCACTGATTTACGCCACGTAACACCAACTAAACGGATGTTGAGGTGTGTGAAACACGAAGAAGTATGAACGATTTGCAAGTAATGTATACGCCGGTAAATACTTATCGATGCACTTTGTGTTTGCTCGTTTTTTCTCTCTGCTTCCACTTCTCCGCACTCTGTCGAAACACGTTATGCACTAAAAATAAAAAAACTCTCTGAAGGTAATAACATGTGGAGTGTTTTAAAACTAGAATGCTACCGAGACGAAAAGTTAATTTAGATAGGATTAGTGAGATTTCAGTAATTTATCTCGTTCTGAGTGTAACATTATTTCCTTGTATCAAAATAGCGTGGTTACAACTTTCAGAATATTCTGACAATTAATCTCTCGCTAACGTTGGTATAACGTATCGAACATTGAATTGATTATAATTTTATACGATATTATAAAAATCAACACATTAACTCTTTGAGGCACGGCGGGATTAAAAATGTTCCACTTTTTCGATGCATGAATATGCAGGGCGGGATATTTTTTGTCCTACCTCGAAAATTTATATTATTTTATAGCTTCGTTAATAAAAATAAACTAATTTTGTTCAATTACAAAAAAGAACTGTGTGTGCAACGTGGGTCATTTTATTTTCTGAATTCTCGTGCCTCAAAGGGTTAAACGCGAAGTGAATCTTAAACGTTTTATCAAAAGCTCATGAAGCCGACGGATGTTAATTGTTTCTCCGATAATGTTTAATGATCCGGTGTTTTTTTTGTATTTCCATATTGTGCATTGGTGTCAAAATTCAGAATCACACTGCGATGTTTGCGAAATGTCTGCAAATGAAACCCTGAGACCGGTCGAAACTAAAACGTAATTTCGCTTTACGTAATTCTCCACTTTTCTTTCACAAGCTTTGCGTTAATACTTTTACCCGACTTTTCTCGAAACAATTAGGATAATTAAAGTTACCGATGCATGAAATATTCCTTTCCTTTTAACATGCAAGTGAAATATATCAGCGATAATTAATCGGATGAGCTTGTGCTACAGAAGTTAATGCTGATTATTGGACGGTTCTATTTATGTCACCCGATACGATTTTCGCACAGTACAGATTTTCCAAGCATTGAAATTCAAAATTTTCGACTTTCCTCGTAAAGAAGAACGCCACACCAGGGTAAGGCATTGCTAATTTTTCAATGCAATCAGTCTTGACTTACAATTTGCATTTGATCAGAAATTTTTGCTCATGCAGAAAACGATTTGCACGCGATCGTCCTTCTGCAAGCTCAACTCGCTTATTCTTTCCTTCTTCCTTTTTCTCTTTCCCTCTTCTATTTCCACGCCCTGGCTGACGATAGAAAGGAAGAACAAGGGAAAGAGGAGGAAAAAATCGGATTGTCCAGTTTGTTGGACCGGCAGCGCTGACTCCGCAGGCTCATCCAGTAATACATCAGGGGCTTACCAACCCCTCAAACGTAAAATACCTATCTAACCCAGCTCACCACCCCGGTGCTTCACTCTCCTCTTTCCTCTTGTGTTGTGCCTTTCGAATTCGTTTGTATACCGTACATCCTCTGCAGAACCGTACCGTAATACATGCAAACACAGCGTAACCCATCAAACGTACTATTGACAACATGACAGATGGCGCCTGTAATATCAGCGATTGTGATTGGCTGTGGATCTTATTATATCAAGCTAGCGACTGGACTTTTGTAGCATAAGCAACTGAAACTTACTGAATTTTGAACATCGGCGAGATCTTTCGAATTACAATTTGAAGATTTAGGAACATACGAGATTCTCGTTGATGTTACGAGGCTGTCGGAGCCATCATTAGTTAACGTTCAGTTGAACAATGGTTTTGAATATTCGGGTCTAAGCCGCGTTGATTATTGTAAAACATCAGACGTTTCGTCAGCATTGCAGCTGACTTCATCAGGGTGATCTGATTCTCGCGTACGTTTTTCATAAATTCAGTTCATTATGATAGTTTCATGCTTTAAATAGTTTTAAGAGAATAAAATTGTCTTATTACATGCAAGAAACACACATACTTCGTGTTTCAGTCCCTTTGATCCCGGTCCGTTGTATGCGGTCGTAAGGTCACGTAGGTGTCACTCTTTTTCCGAAATTAATTTGAATTAAGCTATTTATAATGAAAAGTGGACTGTAGAGGATTTTGGTGTGTTTGTTGCACTTTTAATAAAATTTTAGCTTTGCGAAACGAACTATGGATAGCAGCGAAATAACTGTGTCAAAGCGAAAATAAGAAGTTTTCTTCAATTATCACTGACTTTTAAGGTCGAAAGCGTGTCATGCGTGGCTGAAAGTGTACACAAGTGTTGCGAACTTGCGCCTGGTTCTTGATGTATGCAATGTGTATGTTTTCCATCGTGTTCTACGTTGTGGCGATCGAGGTTTGGAAGATTAGCACAGAATGTGCCGACAATTTCGTAAATTCATAACTCAAAGTACCATTACGCACAAAGTGGCGGGGGGGGGGGGGGGGGGGTCAATGATACTGTGCTTGAACTATTTATTCCCGGGTTATATAAGAGCCGTCTTCTTTGAAAGTGGTGTAAGTCCATTTTTGACAAAAAGTTAGTTAATGATATCAATGAATTCAATCTGCTGTGAGCTTTTTATCTATGAATAGTTCCCAAACAAATCCTTCAAAATTTGCATGATTTTGTCAATACAAATGTACGTAGCTAATGAAATTATAAGTATAATTACTTTGACAGTGGTGTTAGTCCGCTGTCTGCAAAAACGTAATATTCAGTTCAAAAATTATACTACATAATTTTTCTCCTTCATTTTTATATGTGTGGCAACACTGTTAATGACATACAAATTTTCGTTCGTTCACTGGATTTTTGGTACCTCCCCCGTTTAACTTAAAAATGGCTCATATTAATATAAAGTTGTAACTAAAGTAATTTAAATGGCATTACCTGAAGAAATATTGAAATAAACTCTTTTTATTTTTTTTATGTACTTAACAAAAATTTCATAAAAAAATTGGTTTGATTCAATTGAAATCCCATATTTAATATTTCACAAATGTATGATTTTCACATTTTGTTGACTTTGAAAGTGGTGTAAGTCCATTTTAGGTCATCGAAAGTATCAATTTTAACTAATACTTTAAAAACGATCACATTATAAACTTAAATCAATTTAATATTTAAAAAAACATAAAATGAATGTATTACATATACCAATATTTTTCAAACCATTCAAGTACAAACCCTTAAATATGTCCATATAATATAAAATGGACTTACGCCACTTTCAAAGAAAACGGCTCATATATAACAAAAACTGACTGAACATGTATGTATTTACACGCTCCCTGTGTATATGTATATGTGAAGTATCGTGGAATGTCGCATGTTCACACGTAATTAATTTAAGAGACTGAAATGAGTTGACAACTATTTACGACGAGACATTGTGGTAGACAAAAGATAGAAACTTACAATTAGAGGAGAAACGGCTCTCGTGGCCTCTCGGGCCTAGAAAAGTCTTCGGTGTGGCTTACGCGCTCGGGTGTGATAGTGCTGTTTCTCTTCGACGAACGAATATGGTGACGAAAGGACGACGATAGACGAAATCCTTGAAAAAAGGGACTCACGGACGAAAACTAGATTATTATTATCGTGGAGCTGACCATTGACAGAAATACATTTTACGGGGAGTACATTACGGAGGATTAGGTAAATAGGCTTTGTTATATTCCCAATTAATTACTTGTTACGATGTAACTCCATTCAACGCATTAAACGTCATATTCATCATCTTTATAAACATTATCAGTGTTTGTTGAGGCGTAATTGACAACGCGGGCCTTGAGGTTGCGAGAGAGAAAATTTATAACTTTATATTTATTTCCACAAGCCGTGCAAGCCTGGCCCACCTGGCAAACACCTTTCGATGACCGAAGGGTCGCACATGGCCACCAGGTTTTGCACGCGTAAATTCTTCCAAAGCTAGATTTATGACAGATGTCATAAATCTAACACCTACTCGCCAAGTCTCGTCAATCTCGTAACCCAAGGCCCCCCTCTGCCTGGGCCTTCGGTGGGTTGGCAAAAACCAATGCAAACTCTGCATTTTGGTAACCACCCACGAAGCCCAGGCAGAACCAATAACATTTTTGCACGGGCCCAACATCCTCCTCCCTACCAAGTCACCACTTCCTCCTCGGAAGGGATGTCGACGGAGGAAGGGGTGCTTGGAAAATTAATAAAGGGACCGAACAAGCGTCCCGGCGAGGCTTTTTTACACAAACATTTCATACATACATTTTACCACGTTTTCCTATATCTTCGTTGTGCTCGCTTGTTATATCTTTGTTATCGTTATATTTCTTGTTCTGTATATATCTCGTTTTCGTTATAATAAACATCAAAACACGCCAAGTTACGGAGTGCCACGTTTATTTCCGGGAGAAGCAACAAAACTAGACTCTGACGACTTAACTGTCCGACGAGTCATTCAACAGTGTTAACGTAGAAATGCATCTATTTACACTTATACACAAATGCATCAGAAACTCCCTCAAGAACGTCTTCCCCTTTTCATAGACCGCCTTTCTACTTATTAACACTAGAACTACCGGCGTTAAGTCGGTTATATTTCAATATATTAAATAAGTACTTTAAGAAAAAAGGAATCAAGAGGCGGAAAAGATGATCAATTCGGTCATTTATGTTTTTTGAGTTTGACGTAGAATATTTCTCCTTTGACTCTCCTATAAACTTTGAGAATTTTTGGAAAAAATTGTGCACCAGTCATTTTGACTGGTTTGGTAGTTCTAGTGTTAAGGTCCCTGTCTCTCACTCGTAACTTGTCCTAATTTTCCACCACCGCAACTTTCCCAAAAACTCTGACCCAACACACTAACCAATCAACTTTCTAAAGATTCACTCAAAAGAAATCATGAAAGAAATTCACAATGAAGATATAAAAGTCTCACGATCAGTTTGAATAACATCTCACGCAATCAAAGAAGTGGCGCTCATTTTGTAATATACTATACTTTATTTATGTGCATGTTGCAAGACTAGGTGGCTAGCAAGGGCTGGCGGCGAAATGCGCAACATGTGTGTGATACTGGTAGCACGCTACGTCTATGAAGCAACGGCCGTATTATCAAAAAAATTAGAAAACTTTTGCTTCTCCAACTTTATAACGTTCTAAGTCAATGACGCGAATTCAACAGTTTTTTTTCGGCTAACATTTTGTATATTTTTTACGCCTCTTTTTTCTTTTGGTATATTTCAACTTTAACTGTCATTGTTGTTCCACCTAGAATCTACAGTTTTACGTGGATTCCGAAACCGTAGAGAGCATGATAAACATATCACATAGGAAATATTTCCTAGAGATGGTGGGTATTAGAATTTTCACTTATTAGTGAGAAATCCGAGCCATTTAACCAATTAACTGTGATTGACGAGTATACTCGTCATGCGTATAAAGTAGTGACCATTGGTTATTTAAATTGTAATTTTTGAGAAAAACGAAACATATTCTCAAATTTCAAGATATTTAGAATATTTTGAGGCCATGCCGGAATAAAACAAATAAATAAAAAATATAAATAATTTGAGATGAACTCATGCGTCCCCGTATGCACCGGTTGAAACAGCTTACTAGTTTGCATAACGAATTTATTTATGTGCGATGATAACGTTTTTTAGATGTTAGCCTAAAAGGGGCAAAGGCAAAAGTCAGAAAGTTGTTTTATAATAGGGTTCCTTTTCAAATAATCCTGTTTAAATTCTTACTTTTATATGTATAATATTTAATTTTTATTGCGTTTTTAGTTTAATATGTATGTAATATATGTTTATGTTAACCAAATAAGTAAACATTAGTAATAAAATTTTCAATTTTATAAAATAAACCCATCTATTTGATCCAATATCTTACCAGCGCAACTTACTCTGTGATTGACGAGTATACTCGTCATGGCTCGATTTTGGTGACACAAAACGGTGCGCGCTCTCAAACGAGGGCGCCACAGTTAACTGCTTAACTCCATATCCACTATAGTCCTTATCAGACTGTTTCTTTCGAGTTCGTGACAGCGAAGTATCGGAAAGAATGTGGACTGATCACTCGAAGACAGTTTTGAGGGTCAAGAACGAGACGGAGAATTTATGACGAGACATTACGGTGGACGTCCATCGACATCCATGGACGAAAGATAGAGACTTGGAGGGTAAACAGTTTTCGAAACGTAGGTGGTCTTGGGCCTGGGAAAGTCCTCGAATTGGTCTACGTGCACGGGATAAGAGTACCGTTTTATCGTGGACTATCGGAGGTGGTGACGAAAAGACGAAGATGTACGAAGCCTTTTTAAAAGAGGATCCTCGAGTGCAAACAAGTTTATTCTTAATCTTATTATTAAGGAGAAGAATCGTCGGAGTTAAACGTAAACGGGAATGCGAACTATCTGCAATTTTTTTCGAACTGTTTGCAATATCTCCAAGGAAGTTGTGAAGAACTTGTTCGTACTGTAAGCACGACTTGGATATTACGGTGCTTCTGGCTATTTGTTCCCGTGGAATTTCCGAATTTTAAGAATCCAGTTTCGAAATTTAGTGATTTTTACGACATATATATGGCATCATGCTTACGTTTGAACCGATGCACAATGGTCCAGAACTTCGATTTAGCTGTTCAGGCACCTCGCACAGTTTTCGATATCTTTGAAATCCTTGCCAAAAGTGCAAAACACATCCGATTTAACTAAAAATTAGTATGCTTATGTTTTTTGGATCGCTGATTACGAATCTGAACTCAAAATTTCCAAAAACAAAATGGCGGATTCAAAAGTCAGGCGGAGTGTCATAAGGCGGAGCAAAGTTACAGGAGCTTTTCCCTTTTACAAAATTATTGATGTATGCATGTTCGATTTTTAGATTTTAAGTCAGGAATTTTTACTGAGCGATTTGTAAGCCTTTGTAGTTCTGGGGTAAGTTCCGTGCGGTTCCTCACAGTCCTCTTATACTGATGGAATATTTACTTGGCACCTCAGAGATAATGTGCTCTGATTCGCCCGACGGATAGGGACATCCCTCTCCCTCACGAATTTTCGATCTTGACGCGCTATTGGCAAGAGAGACCCGCCATTCGTTGCGTCGTCATGTGAACGACGAAAGTAGTGTTTTATTTTCGGTTGTCATTCGTCGATCTCAGTTTTCCAGGACCGACATGGCGGGGATAGGCGGTGCGAGAGCAATCTCCCCTTCCGTCTCAGGTGCCTAGATGCTGTACCATCACTATATGAATGTAGCGCATCAGTTGTTTGCCCTGAATGTGTAAACAGGATCTTCATTTGTCCTTAAAGGCCAATGACCCCGGAGCTATCGATCGGTAATCACTATGGCAAACAGCTGATGACGAAAGTGCGAGTGTTGAACGAGTATGCCGTGTGAACGTTATAAATATATGCGCGATTGAGAATTGACAGAGAGACTTCAGAGAGACTTCTGGGAGATCCGAGAGAGAATTGTGCGAGAGAGATTAATAATTGAGTTGTTCGTGTAGTCCGAGTTGTTTTGTGTCGTTATTTATTATATTATTTGTGTTGTTTTGCTTTGTGTTATATTAATATTCCATTCGTTGTTAATTGAAATAAACATTCTTGATTTTTTCTCGTTTAATTCCTACAAATATAAGATAGATTCGTCAGAATGTCACGAAGAAGACAACGTGTTTTTTCGATAGAAATTGGTCTCGAGAAAAAGTTCCAACTTTAAGCGATTGTTGTAACTACAATTTTTATCAGATTTCATTAATTTTGTCATTTCTGAAATTCATGGACATTTAGGAATCGATATAAAGAAAACAAAGCGATTCGAGAAAATCGACTTTTTGGCAAAAGCGCGGCTAATCGCTCGTTCTGGACCACTATGCGATGGGAAGACTTGTTTCGCATGCGGATGTGTTTTAAGTAAATTGGAACGAGCATTTGTGTGAATAAGATATTAGGTTAAACGGAAAGTACTTTATGTCTTTCCGTTAGTTATTATTAATGAAAGATTTTATATCCTGCGTACAGTTAATTTCTTTAAAATATGATCCGCCTTGTTCTATAACGTTTTTCATCCCTCTGGAAGCCACATTATGCCATTTTTTTAAAACTTTTCATTAGTTGATGTGAAATATTCATTGAGGCGCCATTAAGTTCGTTTATGGAAATAAACTTTTCACTGCGCAGAAAACTTGGTAAGGATAAAACAAATAATACTTACACTGTGCCAGGTCAGGAGAGTGTGCAATGTGCAGTGAGTTTTTCTTGGAAGGGTAGAGAAATAAATAAGATGCCTATGATTCCGTGGTAGAACACGACACTACGACTGTTTATTAATTCTATGCATTTCATGATGATTGTTGCTTTCAATTTGTCCACTGAGTACAATTATTATAATAATATTATAAGTATTATAATTAACTCTCCATTACTTTCTGCTTAAAAATTTTCCCTGCGTTCGGTCAGAGGATTTTTCGAACATACAATTTTTCTATGTAAAGTAATATTTGCTAAAATCTGAAATATTTCCATGTTTTTGTATCATTTTGGTATTCATATGAGAAACGATGACAAAGAAGTGCCATAGCATTCCTTTGAAGGTGATTGGAGGTATATGTTAAGTTCCCGATTCTTTGATCACTGAGGAGGAAAGAAACGAAGAAAAGCGTGATTAAAATGAAGAACGTACAATTATCACTTCTGACTGGTTTATCTGACAATGAGTCAACGATTCGAATTTTATCGTAGTTCTAATAAATACCGAGTGCTATAGTAACTTTCTTCATATGTAATAACAATACGAATAAACAATTCAGCGTTCTGAATTAATGTAGTGTTTTAGCATTTCCGAAGAAATTAATTTACTTTTATACAAAAACAAGATAAGAGTGGTAATGTTAGACAGTTCGTTTCAATACAATTATAATATGGAAGCCAGTGGAGAGAAAAATTTTCAAACATTCATTGCATTTAACTCATTCCAATTTTCTCGTATTTGTATAAAAACTCATTTTATGCCCTTTTTGTTTTCCATTTCCGCCTCAAAATTTAAAAAAATATAAATTTTCGTTTTAATTTTCAGTCTGTTTCCTTTCTGCTTGTCCTATCATTACTTCCTTAATCTCTTATTCAATCTTCAGTACTACCGTTTCAGCTTCCGGTCTTCCGTTTATTTTGAAACACGGAGACGTCTATAACAGTTTTATTCGCCTATTACTTTGACTCTCGTACTTTTAAGTTTTCCTCTCGTTCGCATTATTCCGCGCATTTCACGTCGTACTTTCATCCTATTTCGTATTCACATTCTAGCTGCTTTTCAGTCGATTATATTACAATCTCATACGCTATCTGTATCTTCAATGCATATATGTACATTATTTCTTTCTTTCTAAATTGTTAATTAACTCCTTTTTGCTTTACATTTACCTTCGTGTTATACTTCCGACGTATATTTTCTTGCATCTGCTTTTTCCTTTTTCGAAATATTATTTCACCTCGATCGTTTGTTCGTTCTTACAATGACGAAAAAAGAAAACGAGGCACTTAGTTTTTGTTTTGTTTACATTACAATACATTTCCACAAGGTTTAATTTAAAATTTTTGCATCTTCCTTCCTTTCTTTGACAGTATCCGTCATACTAACTCAGTAACGGTATTTATATTTTTATTTTTTGCACTTACGTATCGTTATTTCGTTTCATTTGAACACCGCAGGACCCTGTGTTGTTTTGGATTAAATTATAGTTTCGCTTTATTCCTTCGATATATTTAAATTCACATTTATTTTATCTTCGGGTCGCTTCACACATTTCATGCAAACGTTATCTCATTCAGACACCCTCTCTCTGTTTCGCTTTCCAAATCTTTTCATTCCTATCTCTTTCTGTTACATATCCCCCTCGTGCAATCTCTTTCGTTCACTTTGTGTTCGCACCCCGATCGATTCTTTCATTTTACTTAAATCCTTATTTACCAAATGTTTTCTCCGAATTTATTTACACGCCGTTCTTCCCACGTATAGTTCAGCCCTTCAACCCCACTCCTTATATTCACTTATTTTTTACCTTTCTCGGGCGCATCTTTTTTACCAAACTCATCTCCTTATGTTTTTGTTACTATCTCTTTATCTTTCCTTGTATACTTCTTTCTCCTTCCCCATCTTTTTAGATTTCTTATTTGCTTCCTCCATATTCCTTGGTGTTTCACTCCCTTTCTCTTTTCCTTTATCACTCTATTCTTTTTAGCTCCCTCCCTTCCACACTTTCTCTCTTCTTGATCTCTCTGTATATTCTCTTCCATCCCTCTGTGTCCTATGTCCTATCTGTCCATCAGTCTTTCTGCCCCCCTCCCCCTTTTTCCCTGTCATTCGAGTCAGCCTGGTTCTACGTTTCCGCAGATGCATAGAAACCTCGCCGACTCGCTCACGAAGGGGTGGTAAAGAATATTAAAGGAAACGTCAGGATACGCGCTTTCATATTTCGACGGCGCCTAGCACGCGAAGAAAGGGGAGTTGAGAAAGAAGACCAGAAACGAGAGGGAAGGCGGAGGTGGCATAGATGCTCACGTGGTAGTAAGAATTACCCTATGCTGCGTGGGCGGCGGAGGGAGTTGGTGTCTGAAAGCGAATGTCGCGAATTCGTATCAGAGGATACTTCGAGCGTGGCTGTGTATGCAGAATGAGTTCAAAGACCTCCGGCATCAAATACCTTCATTCATTTTATGTATTCTTCGTTGAAACTGAAATCGTAATGAATACGATTCTAGACAGTGGTGGAATTTTTCAGTGGACAAACCTCATTGAATTTTGCGTTGAAACAAAAACAAAGAAATGCACATGGGAAAGCAGAGAACGGGTGGAAGGCGGGGACGTCTAATTGTCTAGTGACTTTACGAGGGATGAAACATTTAACGGATTATTTGTTTAATCAGTTTTGCGATTGATGTTCGACCAATTCGGATCAGTTAGAAATATTGAAAGAAAAATGTATGTACTTTCAAGTGGAAGTTTTAAGATGAATACACTAAAGTGTAGTAACCTCTCTTTAATTCTTCCATCTTATTGTTTTATATGAAAAGATATATTATATGACTTACATATAATATCTTCACTTAGGTTCTACATAAGCGTAAATACTTTTTTAATGTTATATTTTGCATTTAACCAAAATAATATATTTAAATAAACATAATAATATCGTCTACGACCTGTGGTTTTAAGTAGATTTCAAATCACAGACGAAACGGTACACATTGGTGTCACGCAAAAAGCATCTCCTGATGTTTTCGATGATTTGAAGTAGGGTCCACCAGGTAATTCGTCGTTACTCGTGACATTAAAGACGCCAAATTATAATTAGACCGGTTTTAGTTATGCTTACGACACCCCTTAAAGTCCCTCGATAACTTGCAAATTACGTGTGCTTCTTCAATCAAGAGTTCTCTCTAGAAATACATCTCTAAAAAAACAAACGCGCGCTTTAGTCACTTATGCGCATATGACTTCCAAATGTTGGTTGAACAGTTTCAAAAAGTGCAGTGTCCGTTAACAAGAGGATAGGCTTTCGCTTTTTTCCAAATTCCTCATCCTTCCTAGCTATCGCCTCCGTATTCATTGACCATCTAAACGCCGATATTTATTAAACTTACTTGAGAGGTAGGTCTCAAAGAAATATTTATCACGTATTTGTTTATCGGTCTCTATCTCTATTAAGGTGGTGAAAATGACTCCCATTCGAACGAAATCTTTCGATGTAATTTTTCGGGGGCTAGGAAGATGTCAATGATCTGCGTTCGGTGTCGGGTTCGCTCAAGGATCCTCCTAGAGAGAACAACATGCACTTGCACTTTTCTTACTTTTCTTACTGGTCCCGTGACCCCGTCCTCTATTCTTTAACTTCGTTTAGCTCGCCTCTGCTTTAACTATTCGAGCCAGCAAGGATATCTCGTGTGTTTCCTTCCGATGGATGGGAGATCTACAAGCCTGACTTACTCAGCGAAAATTCCATCGCGGAGACACAATTAAATGTTAATTTGCGAGAGAAGGATACGTTTCTGACCTATGGTCCCTCTCAGACATTTTACCTACGCAACAAGACGAATGCGATGAGCCTGTGGCGACCGTGTCATGAAGTGCAGGAGATCGTAATAATTCTGAAATCATAACTATCTTGATAATGACTAATCAATGTATTTAATAAAGTAAAATCACGAGCCGCGGACAATATGCAAATGAGGAACTTCATGACACGAGGGTCCTAATATAGATATACTTGTTTAGGGCCTTACCCCCGCATTACCTCCTTGACCAATTACAAGCGTCGAAGGGACACGTCTAGCGAGACATAGGTAGACGCCCCCCACTCCGACGCACGCATTACAGATCCATATAAATTAAGCCGAAAATTGTATGACACCAGTGTAACCAGAATACGTAGAGGAACAACTCTCTCCATACAATAAACTCTCGGTTCTAGGAATCACTCTCGCCTGCATCTTACCTTCAAGCCAATAAAAACAATTTACAACACTTTCGCGAATTTTCCGGCTGGTTTTTTTCACAAATCTCCATTGACCCAAGGATGTAGTACAACCCCTGAAAGCCACGACAGGTATTTTTGAAACACCCTGTATACTGAGGTACGACATATGACACGTTTCGAGATTGACGGTAAGAAGCTTTTAAAATGTCTTGATTTCCTTACTGACGTAATTTTGCTGTCTGTTAATGGTGCGAGATATCTCCGCTAAAATTTGAAGGCATCCCCTAAACTGAGTTTTTCAGCCAGCGACTTTTCACTAGATTTTGGATGGAGAAACAGAAGTTCCCTTTAATGAATCATTGCACGGTCATGAGTTGTAAGCTTCGGTAACCCAAAAGGAAACCGTCCGCGGTGCCAAACACCAATTTTGTTGAAATTCAAGTATGATGTAGTTCTCATAAAAATATTTGGAAATTTTTTTTATCGGTCATCGTCTGCGTTAAAGGAGTGAAAACTGCCACAAAAGTTAGGGTAACAAAGTATATTTCGGCAAATATCTCGGAAGCTATAAAAGAGAATAACTGTGGAAAATGAAATTAGTATCTTTTTTTATAAAGCGGACGGTAAAACTTACTTTGTAAAATTTCCGTTTGTTCAAACAATATGTTACAAAACAACATATTTTTGTTAGTTTTACCAGTTTAACGTCAATAAATCTTTTTTAGTATTTCTTTATAAAAACTATATATCCGTGTAAAATTTCGGATGAATAGAAGTTTATATTTTTTCGCCACCAAAATAGTTATTACACTCGAAATATTCTCATTTTTTTATAACTATTTGTCAGCTCTTATATTAGTTGATTTTAAATTAGTTAAGTTTGTCTGAGTCATCCACATCATACAACAATAGCAGTAGACGGAAAATTGCTTTCTCTTTTCCTTATAATATTGATGAATCCAAGCAGGTAGTTAGGCCTCTGGGTACAGTGGACGGTTTATAAAGATCCCAATATCGCCATTGGAACATTTATATCAGGAAAAGTAAAGAAAGAACTTTTAGGCCACTTTACGAAAGTTTTTTCCACAAAGTATTGGACAATACAGTCCCCTTACTTGATTCGTGGTGCGGACGTAACAAAGAATCAATCAACTTCGTCATAACTTACAATTCAATAAAATTATTTTCTTTAATATAGATTATGTATTTTTGTATATCGTAAAAATGCAATATTTATTCAATGCGTGAAATGTCGGAGGATACGAATAATCATAGGGTATGGCATTGCTAGGAAAAATCGTTAAGACATAAAATATGCTCCATAATTACATTCTATGTTCTGTAAGTATTTTAAATTATCTTTAAAATACATTGTAATGATTGCTGACTGCTGTTATGTAGTTAATAATTTGTGAAAACTGACAAAACATATACTTCTTGCGACGTAAGCTTACGACAAAAAAGTGTCCCGTAATTCCGCAGACAAAAGATGAAACTACTTAGCCACCGTCGTCACTGAATAAAAGTTTTAAATTCTCGTAGGTATGTGACATATAGTTTATAATTAACCGAATTCACTAACTTAATGTCATTTACACATAATTACTCAATAATCCGTTTGCCATTGTAAAAATAACAAAGTTGTGGTCTGGAAATATGTATCCGAAATTTCTCTTTTTTGGCAATATTTCTATGGTTTTCCATTTTTTGAAGGTACGACTTTGTCGGGATGAGGTTGGAAATTATTTTTTAGAAAAATATCTCCGTAAACACCGAACTTTTATTTAAGTGAATGACTAGATTTTCGCAGACCAGCAGCTCAAAATACAATGAATACTTTCGCGCTGTCTTAGCTCGAAGGAGCCGCGCCCCCGCAGGCCGGCGAATTCCCGCGGCAGCTCAGCCAATCGGAAGACGAGAAATTTACCGACTGTGCCTTCTTTTCCTTGCGCCCTTGGCGCGCTTTTTAGGGAAAAGAGAGAAAGGTTTTGGCGGCAAGTTTTCGTTGGCAAGGGGTCGGTCACGTATGCATTTCCGCAGCGCCCCCGCTTCGTCTTGTGCGGCCCAAGGTTGGCGCTGGGCCTGTACTCGAGGGGCCATTGGAAACGCGTAATTTATGGTACTCGCAAGAGCTATTGAGACTGTCCAAGAAACTCTACGAAGCGACTCTAGAAAATGTATATAAAAGGCAGTTCTCTTAAAAATAGCTGTGTTGCTGCAAATGACATAAATCAGGCAAACCGTTTGCAAGAGAGCGGAAAGATCCTCTATGTAAGTGGTCGCTACAACTTTTAAAGAAAAAGTCTGAAAAAATCTTTAACATGCATTGTCATATTTAGAATGTGTCGGAATTTTTTCGAAACTGTTGTACTTCAGTAATCAAAGAAAATTAACCACAAACGGATATTTTGGATTTATCCTGTAACTACTCTCTCGGTCAAAACACAAGGTTGAAATTTAGGAAACAATGTTTTCTTTTGGTCAGGTATCGAATGACCCATCGTTCGGACAACACTAATCTGTCTCCACAGGGTGAATCCATTGTTGAACCGACATGAACGACTACCTAAGCTGTGCATCTCGTGGCGAGTAGCCGGGGAGAGGGTCGTGGTGGAACACTCCAATCACGGAAACGCGCAAGAAGCTGATACTGACAATAAGTGGGCTCGATGAAGATACGCTCCTGGGCGTGGGCCTCACCGTGGACTAAACTACTACCTCAGCTTGTCACATTGGAGGTGAAGAAGAAGGCGGTTTGACTTCATGGGACAATTGTAGTTGTCTGTGCCTCTGCAGTTCTTGTGGTAGGTACGAAACCGTAAAATTCCGGGAGAGGTTTTATTGAGCCCGATATCAGTACAGAAGTTTGAACCAGCCATGGTGGCGAAACACTGTATCGACCGTAATACCAGACGAATAACAAGTGCAACCGCGTTGTACTGTATCGAAAACAGCGACGGCTGGCCATAATTTCAACTGCCAATGATGCGAGACGCACACGTACACTGACGTTTCAAGAGTACGAAACTGGAATAGAAGGATACCATCACGATTTACCACTTAGCTTTGTGCTTGCGGAGCAGAGGAGGATGCGATATGACAAACTCTCAAGTCTTATCGAGTTTTCGAGGGTAGTGTCGTGTTCTCAAAGACACTGTAGGGCCACAGCTGTTGTTGAGGGTACCGTTAGACAAATTTCATGTAGTCAGATGCCTTGAGCTACAATGGTTTTCATCTTTTAACATGTAATACTGAAAAAGGAGCCGCTAAGCGGTATCGTAACAGTAAGGATCCTACCTACAACAACAGTAGGGCTGAGGAAACTCCTCCCCTTTCCCGTTGGAAGTATTGAAAGATCTCGAACGATTTGAATGTATCCTGTATGCAAAAAGGGGCCAACTTGGTCTCGCTGGGTTGTGCAAGCCCTTAACCATACAGTCAACCACCAAGTGTAAGAGCTTTTAATAGAACTCTGTTTATCTCGTTGTCAAGACGTCGATTGCCGTCGACGTGCGTTTTGTTTTTTTGGAGTAACACAGTGGTAATTACGGCACGAGGCAGTCTCGACGCAGTAGCGGTAGAATATTGTTACACATATTAAATATATCTTTTATTTCTCTTTTGATACAGCTCCCAGTGTATTTTTATTAATATCCTGACTTTGACCTCGCATTACAATTTGTTGCATTACACAAGCTTATAAGCCAACAATGGGAAGCAACTTCCCTACAGGGGATGATTCCCAAAACTCAGTCCATATGTAAAACTCATTCGGTCATGGTGTATTGTACCGACCATCTAGTACATAAGTTAGAATTAGTAATATCTATACAAATATTTGGTACCGCTACAAACACCGTAAATCGAACAGCACTCATCACTGTCCTGATTTACTGCACCAAGTCCGAAATCCTTCTTTCCAATCTTGACCCTTCGACTCTGTAATACAGTCAGCACTATCGTTACTCATCTCCGAATCTCCGTTCCAAGTTCAAAATCCTTATTTTCGTATTTCGGCTTTGGACTCCCAAAATCCGTCATCCTGCTCCCAGTCCTTTCCCTAAAATCCTTAAACCCCTGCGTCCCTTTTCGCCGACTCTTATTCACATCTCATAATTCATACAAACTCAATTCTTATTATTATCACAACGCTCATTGTACAAGTTCACTCTGACTCGTATTCTATTCTCTTTAACTAATTCAAGATTCATTTTATCACAAAACTCTACTCGATACCGTCGTGCTGCACGTGGCTTCATCAAAATATACGACATATTGAAAACCAAAATGTTCTCTTGCTGGGTGGCTCCTGCAAATTGCGGAATTTCGAGTTCGCATTACAATGGTAATTGGACTTATAATTTCTATCTGTGCTAAAGAATCTTTCAAAACACATGTCTGTCAGAAATCTTTCGTATTAAGTCGCGCTCAGCGCTCTGTAATATTTTCAAATATCAATCACGGTTCTGGGGTAAGTGCCGTGCGGTTCCTCACAGTCCCCTTACCAAGATTCATTATCTAATTCCATTTGTACGAGACAAATGTGGACTGTGCTACCGCGCCTTTATACGCATACGCTACAGTACTCCCATTTGCTTTACTAACTAGCGAAACATTCGTTCGTTTGAAAGCCAAGTTACGTTCAAAGAACGGGCGATGGAAAAACCAAGAATACCTGTGCGTACATTTTCCACAGGAGAGCACTTGGTCAGAGCCCAGAGCGGAGGTTCATGTACAACGAAACGTCATACATCGTTTCCGTTCTGGTCACGTGCACACGGGGACCCACGCGTAGGAGCCTCCGGCATTGCGCGACAATGCCCATTTACTCTGGCTAGGATACCCCGAAAGACGCCAACCTTTCATGCTGCCAGCAAAATGCAAAACAAAAGCTGACAGCTCCCTAGGGATCGCACAACACACAATTTGTAACCTCTCCGATCATTTATTCGAACCACCAACGAATAATGATTTTTCGGAGCAAGATCGGATTATTCCCTCAATGTATGCCCTTTTTTAAGTAGCATGCACTATAGAACATGCATGCCCTAGGACTAGGGCAATCCTCTTACCAAAAGTCATTTCTAACTGTCTCACTCCGTGGCCAGATCCTGTAAACAACTCTAACTTCCAAGACGATCTGCGTCGCACCATGACATCGCGTCATCAGACGTTATCCCGTGTATTAATCACGGGTCTAGTTTACGATACCGGATCGAAACTCTAAGTAATCTGTTCTTTGGAATGTGATGGGATATTATGTTGGATCGGAATGAAGGCAGTTGAGGGGCAATTTACTCTGATTCGCCAGATGGATAGGGACATCCCTCTCCCTTACGCATTTTCGATTTTGACACGCTATTGGCAAGAGAGACCCGCCATTCGTTGCATCGTCATGTGAACGACGAAAGTAGTGTTTCATTTTCGGTTGTCATTCGTCGATCTCAGGTTCCCAGGACCGATGTGGCGGGGATAGGCGGTGCGAGAGCAATCTCCCCTTCCGTCACAGCTGCCTTCTTTCCGGTCACACTTTATCTTGTCGTTAAACCGCAGAAGACGATTTAGGTTTTTATTATTTTATTGCAAATTATAGCGACCTCACAGAATAAAGTATAATAGTACTTATTAACACATTAAGGACCGCTCAAGAGTTTTCTCGTGTTTCGCGTCCCATCTGTTACGGACGGATCGCGAGACAAACACGTGTTTTCTACACGTTTTCTTCAGATGTCAATAACTTTGATAATTAATTACATTGTATCTACTTTTGTATGGTTTCTCTTCATAGAGAAAAATGTTTCACGCGATATCATACTTTAAAAACGTACTAGAAACTTTGATAAAATTGATTTTTACATAACATTTTATGATAATTATTAAAAACCAATTTTTTTAACAATTGCCTCAAATACATCCGATTTTACAATTTCTAAAAATTTTGTAAAAATTTAGTTTTTAAGTAGAAGAGTATGATAATTATTAAAAAACATAATTTTTTTTTCAATAATACCTAAGATGCATCCTATTTTACAATTTCTGAAAGTTTCGCAAAAACTGCTTCTTAAATAAATAAGTAATGAGTATTTTAGAACGTACAAGTTTGCCCAAAAACGTGCGGCCCCAGGCGTATGTCTTCCGGTTTTTATTTGCGGTCCTTAATGTGTTAATGCGTCTTCCACATTAGTAACGGGCACAATTGCAGTAAGAAAATGCGTGAGGGCCTCTCAAAGGTCCGTTCGTCGTTCACGAAAATGACGTCAGAACGAGGAATGTCTCTATACGTCAGGCGAATCAGAACAAACCACAGGTCAGAGGACTTCTCTTTTTTTGCGACGTTTAATAGTTAGGGACGGCGTGGGAGGATTATTCGATAAGAAGATACCTCGTGGCATTCGATTAAGAGCGGGAAAGGGCCTGTTCGCAAAGGAATGTATCCTTGATAATAAATATTTTTAAGAACATAGTTTGGACAGTTTGGACAGACTCACTATGTTCTGCAGGGCCTTCCATCTTTTCAGAAAACGTTGATGCTAACATATCTGTATGAATGTACACTTCATTCAAACGGGTAAATCACCACAGATTATCTAGCTTAGAATTCTGGGTCGCAAAGTTCATATTTACCCCCTGGAGAATCTTTTTCCGATTAACAGTCTTTCGTTGCTAGCGACGCGTCCCGACGTTGCGAAGGGGAGGAGAGGAGGAGGCGGCTTCTCCTGTAAGGCCCTTCGCATTGCTTCCGTCAGGAAGAGGAGCTTGTTCACTGTCGGGAACTTTAGTCGTTATTTTAGTGGGGTATTTTAGATGCGCTGGTATCCTTGGTCGGGGGACTGGAGCCACTAATGATGTAATTATGGCCCAGATTGTCAAGGGGGAAAGGCGTCTGTCTTTTTGAAATATTCTCCCCATGACAAAAAAGACACAGAGGGAGTATGACAAAATAACCAAGACATTCCAACTATGAAGTATTTAACCTTGGAGAAGTCATAGTCATTCTAGTGTAGTAATATTCAACTTCCTAGCAATATGTGTAGTTTCTGCTTTATCGAATATGTATAATAATTCAAATAGTATACCTTCATCACACGCCTGTTAAATAGTTATAATATTCGTCCATGAGAAAAATACCTCTCTCTCAGTTTGATCTGATTTCTATGTGGTATTGTAATTCCTTGACTATGCTGAATAGCTGATGCATAATAAATCTAAGCACGTGAGAAAATCGAATGATCGGATTTATCGAGACGTTTTACGGCAGAAAGCAAAAGTGCTTTCTTCACCGACGAGCGTCTCTTTCCACGTTAGATCTCTCGATAAATTTTCTCGTTGGCGTGCACCGGGAGGCAGAAAATCGACGAACGTCTTTTGTCTTCGACGGCATTGATTGAAGTTTGTCTTCCGTCGGTGGAATCAAGATCGTCGTGGTACTTCCGTCTCTCTGTGGAGCCTTTATTCCATTACGCACGTCGCGTTTCACCTGTCAAATAAGGGGTAAATAAAAAAAGCGTGTGACGTGCGAGCAAGGAGGGTAAAGGCCGACGTAAGATGAAGGGGAAACGAGGGATGCAGATGCGACGTAAGGAGTGCAGAACAGGGGCGGATTTGTATGGGGTGAAACATTTAATATCACAGCCGAAAGTCACATACGACTATATTGCGGGTAGGATCGAATAAAAATTCTTTACTATAAAAGAGGGGTATTATTTAGGACACTATTTACGCGAAAGTTTAAATGGTTGAGAAATATACATATACTGTATTTTAAATCTAATCTATATTACACATTTGTATCTGTATGGGGTGGTTCTTTTGCTCTTTCCCTAATGAAGAAATATCGAATAATAAGACTGTTAGTTTGTTGTTTCAAAATGCGACTGTATTGGCTGATTTAGCAAGAAATGTTGTAGTATTTCTCAAGAGAGCTATAACAATATCACATTAAAATGATAATATTTTTATTTAATAACGCTAAAAATATATAAATATATATTTTTCTACTAATGCGTGTAATTTTCAGTAGTACATAAAGAAGATTGAGGAGAGCTGAGTTCAGGGTCTGTAAAATTCTTCATCCGTATCTGGGACGTCAAGGAAAAAGACGGAAGACACGAGCTCGTCGACACGCTCGCGAAAATCTTGTGGCACGTGCCGATTTTCATGGAGGTGTCTCCTCGTGTGACACGTGATTCCTCGCCTTCCAGCCGATCGAGCTCAGGAAATGCCCCACGCTTAACCCTCCGAAAGATATTCTCTTCGACCTCTTTTTCCTTACGTGTATGTCTTTCCGAGGAGACCAGACATCGGCGATGCTACGTCGCAGGAGAAAAATCGACTTTCGAAAAAGCCAATTCCGAGCAATCACTTTCGATACGTGCTTCTGCATTTCTTTTACCGTTTGCTTTCTTTAACAAGAACGAATTACATTGATTTTTTCAAAATTCCCCAACATTCAATTTCTCTCCCAAAGGAGAATGTACTGCGAAATCGTCTACACTTTCATGTTGTTCTCCCAATGAGTCCGTTGCAAGGATGGAATTATACCATTATAATAAAACGCATCTTTGTCCTTTGACTTATACTATTAGAGCAGTAATTTCGATCATGATTATAATCACATTTTTCTGTAGGTTTTCTTTTCGCTTCAGATACTAGTTTTGAGAGATCTAGTCTTATTTTTAAAAGAGTAATTATAGTAACATCGTTTAAATATATTCTATCGGACGTTAATTTTTCTTCTTTTACTACATTCTGTTTTTGCAAACAAAAGGGGTATGACCGTAAATGTGTAAACATTCTTTTAATCATTTTTAGTCAATCGTACTCGTTACGACATAATAACAGATTACATTCAACATCTAATACTGATACATATACATTGTCATACTTTAAAGGATTCTGTTGATTCCTAAGTAGCGGAATTTCTCTAGATTACGCAAGAAATTGTGAAATATTCATTTGACGTATAGTACAGAGTTTTGATGAGCTATTAAGAATAATTAACCGGGATAAGTATTACAATACACGTAACGAAAAACTAGAGTTCAGTTTCCGGAGTCGCGTTTCAAAACGATTTTATATGACATCTCCGATGGGGCCTGTAGATACTCAGGCTGGTGTAAAAAAGCTTTTTAAATAAACCGATTAATATTTGCACCATCGTAATTACAGACGATGTATGTGTGCCGTGTCGCGTATTAACGAAAACATATATCGTGCGGCGCGTCATATCCAATGTGACAGCCGCTTAACGGAGCAATACATATAACACATGTAGAGTAAAGTGTGCGAGTTTGCTTTCAAGCGGCCATTAAATCAAAAGCCATTAAACTAATCAACATTACAATGGCGCGACTAGTAGTTGCTTGTCTGTCTGGAGAACATTAAGAAAGTTTACATGTTCGCAAAATTTCTATGGTCGTTAACCAAATGAGATATTTTGTGTTGTTGATGAAATATTACTGCGAGCAGCGTACAACTTATTGTAAGCTGTATCGAATCAAAGAAACAACTATGTAGCGAGACACGATATTTGTGTATTTATTGACTGCATTCATAACCATTTTTTATAATACGAATTGGACGTGTATATTTGCATTTCAGAAGAGGATAGACGAATGGGGATACAAGAAGGATGCATGGCGAAGGGAAAAGATTTAATTTAGTCATAAAAAAGTGAACATTCTTGTAAGCATAACGTTTATTTCAATTACCTGTGCGCGAAGACAGTTCTACGATATTATTGTTTGCTCTTAAAGAATGTGTAGTCTTAAATGGGCAATATAAATGAGGTTGTTACTGTAGAACCATATTGGTTAAGAGCTTTAAAATCGTTGGATTCATACAAAAGATAATAAAAAGACATTTTTTAATATAGGACCAATAGAGGCATACCTGATATTCCATGTGTTACAAAAGAAAAACTTGTAACAATTTTATAAAGTGCTCATTATGTATATGTTATTTATTTAATTTATTACGTACCTTTGCAGGTTTGCCTACTGATCAATCTACTGCAACCTTAAGTGTCATTTATCAGAAATTTTTACCATCACGTATCCATCTTTCATACTTATATATAGGATGCGGCCGAATTGTATGTACGAACGGACACTAGATGATTCCTTATGAAAAAAATAAGAACAAAATAAGGGAATAAAATTTTTTCATTTAAGATTTACTTTTCGAGGATATCGAGTTTGAAAATCTGATATGTACGTATGCCATTACAACTAACAAAAGAAGGGAACATTTCGATGTGGTATCAGACTTAGGCTGTGAAAATACCCCTCAAAGTTGATGGTTGAAAATGCAGTTTTAAGATATTTCGATAACTAGAGGACATAAAAGAATACTTTCTTTTAAATCGTCTGTCCTCTAACAAAGAATTTAGTTGAATAAGGAAAGTTGCACAAAAATGATTTATTTAAGTAATATATTCAAAATTTAAATTTTCAATCTTATCTTTGAAAACAAAGCCTTAAATGCACAACTGTTATTTCTACTTTTGTTCTTACTTTTTCATAAGGAATCACATCGTGCACGCTCGTACGGTCCGACAACTGAAAGATGGCTAGGAAGTGGCGGAGCCTCTCGTTTTGAATCGCCTATTCCCGCAACTTCGTTATTATGTAATTCGTAATTCGCATTATGTGACATGACCTACTATTTAGCTGTTGTTCAGCACATTCGGAACGATGAGCATTTGTGAAAGAACCCGGCCGCAAAATCCGGGAAAGGTTTAAAAATTATGGTCAAACTTTATTATTGGCTTATTGTATTCGTCTCGATGTGTAGATAAAATGTCTGAAAGGTAGTGTGGGTTAGAAATGAACCGTCTTCTTGCAAATTAATGTTAAATTTCCAATTTCGAGATTGGGTTTCCGATCGGAAAGACACAAACGCATAGAGAAAAGAAGCACACGAATTACCGTTATTGGTTGAAGCGTCACATCACCAGTTTAAAACAGATGCGCGTCGGGCGAGTGCGATGGCGTGCAGATTCCTTTACCGTCTCACAGTGGAGCGAATCGACAATTTAGGTGGAAAAAAACAATAACTCGAGAACCATTCATTTTAGAGAAAAATTTTATATACAAAAGTGTCATAGTATCGTGGAGAGAATACCGGTGCAGTATTAATTTTTTATTATATTTCTTCAATGTTATTTAAAAGTCAACTTCATTTTTTATACGAAAATCTATATCTCCCTTTGCAAAATTTCGTTTTACAGAAGAAATAAAGAAACTTTTGCATAAGTAATATTCTTGTTGTACTTTACGTTACAAAGATATTTAATAAAAAGAGCCTACTAAAGATTTGCTGTTGCTACTACTGTAGAGGACGGAAAGTCAAATGATGTACCTGAGAATTCTTAAGTTGATGTATTACTTATTTAATATTAAGGTAGTTGTCGTGCAATGGGCATAGTGTCAGAAAATTCTAAATTTTAGAATACTCATTGAGGACATTATAATACAATTATCCTTAAAATTTTAAATCGATTAACCTCCCCTAATTCGAGATAAACTTAATTAAAGTTCGGGTCATTAGCATGGAGAGTATATGCGCTATGTAATGGTTCTACCACTTTATTAATTCTAATAAAAAAACTAACAGTCAGAAACTTTCAAAAAACTAACAATTCATAAATGTTTTTGTTCTGAATTAGACAAAAAAACAACAAATATATTGACCTTCCCGTTATTGAGTTATAATAATGCAAAAATTAAAAATCGTGGAAAAAAGCACACGCGGACAAATCGAACAGAAACAACTTAGCAACGCTGTACTGTACATACATTGAGTCTGTATACACTGAAGCGCTGTATCCAGTAAACAAGCCCAGTATGTCCAACTGTGTGGCATAAACGACGTTGCCAAATTGCGAGACGTGAAAATGTTTCATAGTGTTTGTGTATACATATATATGAGATTTGTATGTGTATGTTGTCACGGGTACAGTATTGAAACAAAGGTGATCGTTCATATCGCTACTCGCTCCTATACTCTTACCACGCACATGATCCAAAAACTATTGACGATATTGTACCACGACAACGTCCTTAAGGTAACATCATTTTGTTTATTTATGTCTTTGGATTAGGCCATTACAACTATGTCCTATGTCATACGGTACTTTTACGGAATCCGGGAATTTACAAGCCGCGCACTCCACTAAAATTTGACAACCGAACTGTGTAACATAAACTTCAGGAAGGCATAACAACAAAATGTGCAGGTAGGCGCAGCCAATTTTTGCAGGAATCACTTCTATATCGTTTAAAGTAAATACCCTCAAAGTTTCCAGATGGTATTTTGACGTACTTTTTAGCTTTTCAATTTTGAAGTTGGAAATGTAAGCCAAAAACCATGTGTTTAAAAAAACCTCAATGCACTGCCGAAAAAAATTTATTTATAAATTCGTTATGGGTACTTCAACATTAAGTAATGGTGATAAACTGTACGAAAAATAAAAGGTCTCACAAAATTCTTAATTGCTGTAATAGCATTTTCTTATCAGTGAAATATTTGTACGTTTTCGCGCTATTGAAGTTCGGTGTTTTTAAGAACTGATTTATGCACTTAGATCGTTGCAAAATCAATTATTATTCCTATCATTAGACTCAGAAAACATTCTAGATTATGATAAAATTATTAAAAATCCATTCCTTGACTAGATTTTTTTTCACCTAGATTGCCCATTTCTTTACACTGTGCGTCTGGTTGACAACGATATTGCCTCGTTCGACATGTTATTCGGCTCCACCCTGTATTTCAAGCAAGTCTTAGCAAAGCTGGATGAGTCCCTTATAATAATCCGTGACAGAAAGGCTGTCGTGTAACTCCGTTCAAGAGAATTTTACTCAGAGGTTCGACGATACCACGTTAACCGATCGAATTATTTTTAAGACATTGCGTTTGAAAAGGTTGTATTAATTCAGATATTATTAACAAACGCAAAGTATGATTGTGAATTTGGTTCAATGTTGCGTTTCAATTACAGCACAAACTGCAAGTCTCGCATGTTTTTAAACTCAAAGATCAGTTGTTCTGAGAGGGTGGACGTTGAGATTTCTGGGAGGCTCAGAGAATACCCCCTTTGAGTCCGTGTCTACCGCTGCACGATGTCTTTTTATTTAAAGAACGAGTGTGATACTTTCAGCCATAGCGGGATATTTGGGCCTGGCTACTGTCCCCGGGCAGTGAAACCTCACAGTCTCTCGTCAAGTGTCTAATGATTTCTGGATGCAGTCTCGTCTGCGTGGCATGGAGTTTATTGGTAGGACGTTGCAAATTGTAAATACTTTCTTTTTTCCAGTATTCTACATAAATTAATTTCTTTTACGAGTCTAATCATACTGTTTGCATTGTGCAAATTTTCAGAATACGTACGTTTCTCTTGGGAAATATTAATTTTCATTTGTAAGATGAAACTTGAAGCATTTGCGATACAGACATGTAGCTATGCAACTAAATAATGAAAAGGCATTATGTTGTGATGGAATTCACATTTATTAATTGATATTTTAATTTTTGAAACAAACCATCTAAGTTTAACGGAATTAATAACTTTATAACAATGTGCTTTTAACAAGTTTATCATTGTCGTTTTTAACAAGTCGCGCTTAATTTAATTCGATAAATTCGTAAATTCAATTTGCATAATGTATGTTAACATGATTATTTCATGTTAAATTTCACATTTTCATATCCCATTTTCAACCACTTGTATGGAGCTATATCTTTGTGCTGCGGGATTGCTTTAAATTCCCAAACATAGCACGTACCACTTTATCCTTTACATTTTTACACAATTCCAGTATCAAAAAATCTCTCGGAAGACAGTCGTCTGACAATTTCTCTCTCGCAGTTATCCATTAGCGCATTTAATCCGTAAACCCGAGAAGTCTCCTAACGAAAGGACGTAGAAAAGCGCAGAAAAGCGTCTTCCCAGCATAACTGGCAAAAATAATAATGGCTATGAAAATCGTATTATCTGTCCATTATAATTTTTCCCCGACATCGACCTTCAGAAAAAGAAAAGAAACGAATCAAGCGCGAAAGGAGAAAGGTGCAGAAAAGCGTCGAAGAATGACAGAGAATCGGATAGACAGTCGGTGGCCGAAAGAAAGAGAAAAGGCGACTGAGACAGATAAAGAATATAAGTGAACTACAAAAGGGTGGTAAAAGGGAGAGGGAGGCTGTATCCACCTCTCGAGCTATCGGTGAAGATATTTGCCGCAGGGTACACCGGCATCATTAGAATCTACCCCCAGGTACCCTCGCGGCTCTTTGTATCTTCTCAACGAACCGGCTTCCCGACCATCTCCGATTCACCGGCAGATCGCCTTTCCACTTTAGTCACCCCTCTACTTTTCCACCCTGCCAACTCTCGTCACCATCTACAACAAGGGTGAATGGCACCTTCTTTATCAGTGCTTCGAAATCTCGATGTGGCTATGGATAAGACGAGAGGTGATTTCGAGAAGATGAGCTTTAAGTGTGTGCAACTCGCTGGGTCGACGGGCTGAGAAGAAAGGGGTGAGGACCTGGTGCATTGTAGGAAAGTGGAGGGGCGAAGGTGGAACCCAGGAGCCTTGAGGAACGGAATTAGATTTGTTAAGGCCATAGACTGCTGTGCTACGAACTCACGAGAGAAGGTGGAACGCTTGGGAAATGGGGTCTTGCGTACTCGTGGGAATAATAATGACCGCGTTCATTCGTATTATTTAGTTAATTTATTCTTAACAAATCATTCCCACTTTAACGAACGTTGCTGTTCGTGCTAGAGAATGCCGATGATTATTATTCACCCAGTATATGCATTAAAGGTGATCCTTATTCATTAGTAACGGGTGTTACAACAAATTTAGAGAAACGGAGGAGCCTGTAAATCGTCACTCTCTTGTAATAGCGTCATGGTTGAAAGAAGAGTATTTAAAAACAATATTGCAATTGTTAGGTATTGAGCATCCATTAGAAAAACCGCTTGTTGTAATTTCTAATTCGAGCAAGGAGTTTTATTTGTTGTGATTAGTAACAAACAAGATATCTCATGATTCGATGTGGTATTAAACACTGTATATCCTGCTGACAGTTATTTTACTAACACTGTTTCAACTAAAGTGTGTCTTTTGACACCTGTTCACATGAATGCAGATACCTTGGACGTAATTGTTACAAAGTAATTTCGGTTTCATATTTTTTATTTTATCAGAAAATTAATTAAACATTGTAACGTTGGTCATTCAAGAACAGCATTATAAATGAAATATCTCAGGGTGTCTTTTGACGCCTTCAGTAGAAATAGTGTTAAATATAATCCGCCTCGTTACAGGACATTTTTCCATCTCTCCAGAAGCCTCATTATGCCACTTTTCCAAAATCCTCTTTATTTAAAGTTAAAATATTCCTCAAAACTGTTTTTGATTTCATTTACGGATATGGGCGTTTTACTCCGTAGACAATTTTTTAAGAATAAAAGTAAATAATAGTCGGTCGGTACCAGGCTTGCAGAATATTCAGAGTGTGTTAAGACATCCCAATTAAAATGGAAGTTTTTTCAGGCGGGGAGAGGAGACTTGACACCTAGTGTCGTGGTGTGGAACGCGACGCTGTGTCTAATACACCAATTCTAAACGTTTCATGATAATTATTTCTCTTAGTTTGTCGAGCTAAGAACAATGTTTTACTGTTTTCCTTTTTTTCCGTTCAAGAAGTAACTTATAATAGAGGACGACATCCCATACGTTCCAAATGAAAAGCAAAATGTCCTTCGGATGGAGCCTAGCTCTGCTATTTAAAGAGCGTCCTTATCACGATGTATCCAAGACCGTTTACGTGTAAAATTATTATACACAATCCATGTTTCAGATACTGTTTATTGCCTGTTTAAAGAAAGTGTTTATTTCGTTTTGTTCAATGAGTAAATGATATATTGACATTTCCTTCATGAGATTGCTCTGCTGGTTAGTTGGTGCAGAACTGACACTTCACAGTGATTTACGTATTTGAGATTCATCAGATCATCATGCACAGTTTTTCGTGGGATATTAACGTTTTATGTTATGTGACGAACAGTAAATCGTGAAATGTCATCGATCAACGATGTGATAAGATCGTCATCGGTGACGGATGCAGAACCGCTGCTTTCTACGTCTTGAAGGTTAAAATTCCTTTCTTTAAATCTTCTGAAACAATTACGGACAGATTGGGTCAGATTCTTAGGATTGCAGTCTTTTGAAGCAATGCTACATGACATATCGCAAATGCATTTTTTAATTCTCCAAACTTTTCAGCGCACAGAAAGAGGGCTGTTAGAGTGCTAACTATAAGAGATGACTGGAGATTATAATATCAACAGTAAAGAAATTGAGTTGCTTGTTTATTTAAATGTTGCTAGATAAGACTAACAATAAGAGTAAAGGCTGCAGAACGAACTTCTGGACAACTTGATAGAAAAGTGAATAAGAAATGCATGCTGTATCATTGTGTAAAAAATGGTAGTTATTACTTCCAAATATTTATTAATATTAGGATATTATGTGCAGCGAAAGGGACCTGCAAACGTATTTAAGATTATTCATGATAACGCTGTTCTGATTGATTTGTAAATATTTCGAACAGACGTTTTTTCCAAGTGACGTTTTAAAAAATGCAAGGCATGAATTCGTTAAAGTTTTCTTTCTCTCATGCGGATGTAGAAACTAAATTATTTCAGAAATGTACCCATTTCGTGCGTTTTGCAAGACGACGTTAACCCTTTGTAGAAAGTGCTAATTAAAGGTGTTGGTTTGCCGCGGTACGGCTGAAAGAGTGTACTTGCTTTTTATGTTTTCTTATAACACGGACGCACATGCAAAAAGAGGATGAAGTTCTGTTTTAAATGGACTTTATCACCAAGACTCCGTGCACGATGATTAAAAAATGTAAGTTGCAGAACGAATTCAAGGGGTGCGTTAACGCATCCTTTGTCTTCAGTTTCACAAATGCAACCATGTTCCATATCTTTTAATATGTTCACCATCGACCGTTGTACTGTTTCGCATTCTTCAAAGTCTCATTTTCACAATAGCTGTAAAATACAGCTACCGTTTTCACTCAATCCCTATTCCATATCGCTCTCTGAATTTTTATACATTGATCTTTAAATTCCCTAGTGTCTTTCGACTTCTTGTAATCTTAAATTAGCACGCGTGCACTATACACGTATTACATAAAGAGTTGATGTTCACATTTATTACGAGAATACTGGCAATAACCTGTAGTGTTTCTGCGACGTTGACGACGAGACGCGAGACGGACTCGGCGTATTTCCGTGACGTCACGACGCGCAGAGTGCGACCTCAGTTGGGCCTTCAGTGAGAGCGTGATCGGCCACGATACGCTGCGGATCTTTTTATGTCTCCTTATGTTTTATGAACCACGTACGTTTATGTTAGTTATTCAAGTATATTATTAATAGTTTTCTAAAATAAATAGTATTAATGTTTGTAATGTTTTTAGTGATGTATTGTTTCATTTAGTAATTTATGTATAAATATAAACCCTATTATTATCTCGGTCACCTACTACAAACCTTAAGATGAAATCTACCGTTTTTTTGTAAGTTTTTTGCGATACTTATAAAGGGCCTAGCCGGATAAGGATGGAAAAAGTGCCCCCAAAGATAATTAATCGTGAGGCATACCATTCGATAGGGCTCTTTGGAAAAACCCTTCCTACAAAGTATGAACCCGCTACCCCTACCGTAGGGGTAGTTACAGGGTGAAACGTATTTTACAGTTTATGCTCGATATCTCCCGTTTGGCTTGACAGAAAATTCTGAAAAAAATCACAAACATTATACCCAGTGGTGTACATACTTTAGAATTTTTTCAGATTTTTTGGTTCGAAAATCGATTTTTGAAAAATTAAAAAAGATTATAAACATTAATTTTTTATTGAAAATATAAAGTGACCACATTTCTATTTTTACAGTAACATGCATAGTACCCTGATTATTAATGTGTATTTTTTTCAGATTTTTACAAGATCTAAGAAACAAAACAAAAATCAAAAACTAACCAATAGTTCTCGATTGGTGACTAAAATTCGTTGGGCCGTTGAAGCCGTGCACGGTATAATAGGGCGGAAATACCGACTGTTACATAATCAATTTGATAACAAATTGCTGCCAACAGTCGGATTATATTGTCGAATTGCATGTTTTTTACAAAACACCTTTGGTAAACATTTAAATTCCGATGTAGAGTTCCGCGAAGAAATAATATCTAGGTTTATGAGCGAGAAAGACAAACATAATAGTTTAGGCACAGAAGCTGATATTTGTCATTGGAATAGGCGAAGAACATTGTTTAAAAAAATATCAGCTTCGGATTTGCTTGATTTTCCTGAAATGACCCAACGAGATTTAAAAATTTTCTTTACGGGATCTTATCAACTTTCGCAAGCGGTATCATACCTCGCAGAAATGATGGACGAAAATAACCTTATTAATCTTTCTTATTTGAGAGAAATTAGCAATATCATACAATTTCTGGTGCCATCGAGGCACATTAAAAGTAAATCTTATAAGTGCTATATAGATTATTCACCTAATTCAATAGGTTGCTCTGGAATAAAACGTTATTTCTGCGAGTGTGCAAATGGCAACCGAAATATTGGTTGTTGTTCGCACGTAGCAGCGATAATTTATTACTTATCGAATGCTCGATACATTGCAAAAGTTGTTAAGCCTGCGGAAATATTAAGTAAAACCTTCAATGTTGAACGCTTAAATCCGGTCATTAACAATGACAGCGACGAAGATTAAATTACGCGCTTTAAGTCCTGAGTACAAACACCATTTCACAATTAAGGTAAACTTCATTCTCTAAAATTCATTAATTCACTTTACAAATATAAAAATATTTAATAATTAATACTAATGCACAATTTTTGTTATGTTTAAACGGAGAGAATTCATGGACCTTCTGAACACACTTGAAATACCAGCAGCTCCGCTTCCATAAAACCGAAGATCATCATTGTTAATAAATGCAATTAAATAAAAATTTTCACATATGACATATAAGGAGAATCAAAATTAAGTACATTAACTTATTTCTTGTGAAATAGTGGATGTTACGAATAATGTGTGCGCAAGGAATTAAGTACTTCGACCGTCCAAGTCTATACCCCTTTGGGTATTGGACGTAAGTATTTAATTTTTTAACTGCGTTCTAATACTTAGAAAAATCTGAAAAAATTACAGTTAATTGTTTATAGCAAACTTGATATACTGTGAAAATATAAACGTGGTCACATCAATAATATAGCTAAAAATATAAACGAGTGTTGGTTTTTGATTTTTGTTTTGTTACTTAGATGTTGTAAAAATCTGAAAAAATTACACATTAATAATCAGGGTACTATGCATGTTACTGTAAAAATAGAAATGTGGTCACTTTATATTTTCAATAAAAAATTAATGTTTATGATCTTTTTTAATTTTTCAAAAATCGATTTTCGAACCAAAAAATCTGAAAAAATTCTAAAGTATGTACACCACTGGGTATAATGTTTGTGATTTTTTTCAGAATTTTCTGTCAAGCCAAACGGGAGATATCGAGCATAAACTGTAAAATACGTTTCACCCTGTAACTACCCCTACGGTAGGGGTAGCGGGTTCATACTTTGTAGGAAGGGTTTTTCCAAAGAGCCCTATCAAATGGTATGCCTCACGATTAATTATCTTTGGGGGCACTTTTTCCATCCTTATCCGGCTAGGCCCTTTGTTTCAATCGAAGACCTATAAAATGACAAAAGGAGATTAAACGTCCCATGAAGGATATTTTCCTTCGTGATTGATTGATTTTATTTTCTGTCCATTTATTTTAATTTTATTTAGGTGCCCTGTTCCATAAGAGCGATGATTCGCACACTGCAGCACATCAAATGATAGCGCGTAACCACGTACTGAATAAGAGTTCGAGAGCGCGCGAAGCTATGTTAAGAGATAAACAAAAAGGAGCGTTTGTGATGTGGTGGACAATACCCCGTATTTTCCGTGAGTCCCATATTGAGGGAGACAGGTGTCCAGTACATTGCAAAGGTTGAGAAGTCCGGGCCTCTTGATCGCTCGGGTCCAAGTTCGTAATAAAACCATTAGACACGAGTATTGCAGTTCTATCGGCAGCTCAACTCGAAAAACCTTCCCCCCCCCCCCCCTTAGATATTTTTCCTGTTCTGGATGAATCCGGGTAAAGGCCTACGGGAAAGGTGGAGTATAAAGGACAAACGGTTTGTTGTGAAACATTATGAACGTCACGGGGCTATGTATTACGCTGTACCGACATCGACCGAAATTATTGTACGAAGTTCGAATAAAAAATAAACTTAATAAGTCTACGTAAGACCAGTCCATCGATTTTATTTCTGACCATCACCTCAGCGAGTTGAGCAACTGCGATTTTTCTTTGCTGATCAATAATCCCAGTTTAACAAGTCATATTTCCACAAACATTGAATTCAATATCTGTTGTACAATATTCTGAGACTAATTACAGTGATTATCGAATTTGACATTTCCAACGTCACATTTTAATTATTGATGCTTCTTGATATTTACATCAGGATGTACATATGTCCGTAATGAAACAGGGATTATTATGTTACATACGGCTCTGAAAATTTGGTAAATTTCCATCTGGCGCCAGTCAGACGCTTAGCGAAAAACGTAGGAGACAAAGAGAGGCTTAGCAGCATAGGTCTACATTCCAATCAGCTTCCCAACAACTCTCCTCCATTAACAATCAGATAAGCCGAATATAAGACTTCCGCAGCCTAGGCGAGATTTTCTCTTGCCTCCTTTGAGCACTTACTTCCCCCCACCAGAGTCCTACCACCTCCACTCCCTTTTTCCGCAGTTTTCCCAAAACCGGGGCCTATATAAGCAGGCCACCTTTTGTCTCCTGCCGGCCAGTATTCCTTAAAAACCTGTTAGTCAGTCTATCGATATATGACACTTCGCGGCTTTTTACTATGTTCGAGTATTGGGTAATATCGAGTGAGGCATCTAGAGTTGCAGTAGTATCAGATATAAGAAAACTTTTTGGAATAAGACAGTTTGCTGCGTGGTTTGCAGCAGAAAGAATGGTAGGGCAGTACGAAGATCAGGCATAAGTGATCAAGGCAGTAAAAGATTATATGTTGTATGCATTAGCAACTATAAATGCTAACTAAATTATTTGTGTGAGTAATCGTATCAAATAGTTATAAAGGCTTGTAATGATACCAGAATGTTCTTTCAGTGACTTTATATTAGCTATATTCGATGTCTGCCGCGGCTGCACGCCTCACGAGTTGATACCTGCTTGCGTTTTTCTAGGCAACACCTCTGGAGTGAGCGTATCTTTTAATAGGCTCACCCGAATTAAATCACGCAAGGAGGTATTGTAATTGTTTGAATTGTATGAAGGCCGACTTGCATTACTCTAGTGACTTTATTACAGTTTATACAGTGGATATTACAACTATCCGGCTCGAAGACCAATGTTACGGTCCGAGCTTGCTTAAATCCGATTAGGACCAATGTCCCGAGCGATATCATTTAATGTTGAAGAGTATAGATACGTCCAAATCTAACAAGTCTCGCTGTCGAAGCTTCCATCGAGAGCGCTAGATGTTTTTCGGTTCGATATTTTGCGAAGACTGATTTCTTTAAAGCGCGTAAAGACGCGCTTCCGTTATGATTTGGCGGCGGCGGTCACTGCTGCGAAGTGGGCAAGTTGCTAATTGGGAGACTCTTTAGTTGACGAATATTAATTTTGCCATTGGTTGACAGCCTCCCTTGCCGACCGGCGGAACCGGAAAAACCCAGCTCACGTGGGGGAAAAGTCCCCGGTCAATACTTCTTGCAGGACAAGACTTTTCCTGAAGAAGTATTGATGACAATAGGCCCATAAAGCACATTGATTTTAAAGTCGTAAATGGATTACAATTCGCGACTGCTATTTCTACTAAGAAATATGTGAAATATTAACACTATGTCGTCCGGTGACAACACGTTGGTGTCGTGAGAAAATATGCGGACAAATGCCGGTGACACCACGTTGGTGTTACACTAAAATTTTAAGACAGTTGTCTATTATATCGCAAAGGCGTCGCAGCTATTTCACAATCACAAATTGTTGTAAAGTATCGCTTGTATCCCGTACAGGCTGCAATACGCTACATATCCTCGAAATTTCGTGGAAATTGCGGAACAGAATTATAACTTATTGTGATTAGTAAAACGTGACGTTTTATAATTTCTCGACAAATTCGAAAAGCGCCGGCGCCAATCCAAAGAATCTTGATAAATCGCGCGGACGGCATACTGTTAAGAAAGGTAAGATGCGAGGTTGGAAGCTACATCTGTGAGCTTCAGGGGCGTATTTTTGCTTCGCAACATGTCTATGAACCAATACTTTTGCAATAGGTAACCTTTTTGTTGCTTCATACAGATCATGAGATTATAATTCAGTACACTTTTACTTTTACTAGTAATTTTATTACAAATAATTGAAAATACGCATTTGATGCATCAGACTACGTATTTTACATTAAACAACGTCTCAATGATGATTCTTCTTACTTGCAAATGCTACATATAAAAAATAATTTCCTTTATAATACGATAATCCCAAAATACGTTTATCGTTAACTTATTCTCCCTTTATATCGTAAATTGTTCCTTTTTAGAGTTAAATGTATGTTATAAATAATAATAATATCATAATAATTCACTGCGTTGTGTAAAGAAAGTGATTCTGATTACTTTTAAATGGTTTCTATGGACTTCTATTTAGTTGTTGGGTTGTGCTACTCTTCATTTTTGCTTTATCTTACAGTGAAAAGATATTTTGAAATTTTGTAATATTTAGTCTGGTCGATCCTTTTCCAGATTTCAATCACATGAATCAGAATTTTTATCCGGCCTAAGTATATACGTGTAGTAGCAAGATCTCGTACGCCGCAACCGATTTATCGGCCACCATTACTCCCTCGTCTGGTTTAAGGATCACCTACTAGACTTAGTCCCTTTCAGGAGAATTATTCGCAAGTATAACTGGCAAAAATAATGAAGTCCTCTGGTCTGTCGTTAGTTCTGATTCGCCTGACGGATAGAGACATCCCACGTTCTGACGTCATTTCCGATTGTATAGCGAGACTGGCCGAAAAAGCTCCACATTCGTTACGTCGTCATGGGAACGGCGGACGAAGTGTTTTGTTTTCGGTTGTCATTCGCCGAGCTCAGGTTTCCAGGACTGATACGGTGGGGATAGACGGTGCGAGCGACAGTCTCCCCTTAAGGTAGTTGTCGTGCGATGGGCATAGTGTCAGAAAATTCTAAATTTTAGAATACTCATTGAGGACATTATAATACAATTATCCTTAAAATTTTAAATCGATTGACCGCCTCTAATTCGAGATAAACTTAATTAAAGTTCGGGTCATTAGCATGGAGAGTATATGCGCTATGTAGTAGTTCTACCACTTTATTAATTCTAATAAAGAAACTAACAGTCAGAAACTTTCAAAAAACTAACAATTCACAAATGTTTTTGTTCTGAATTAGACAAAAAAAAAACAAATATATTGACCGTCCCGTTATTGAGTTATAATAATGCAAAAATTAAAAATTGTGGAAAAAAGCACACGCGGGAAAATCGAACAGAAACAACTTGGCAACGCTATACTGTACATACATTGAGTCTGTATACACTGAAGCGCTGTATCCAGTATACAAGCCCAGTATGTCCAACTGTGCGGCATAAGCGACGTTGCCAAATTGCGAGACGTGAATATGTTTCATAGTGTTTGTGTATACATATATATGAGATTTGTATGTGTATGTTGTCACGGGTACAGTATTGAAACAAAGGTGATCGTTCATATCGCTACTCGCTCCTATACTCTTACCACGCACATGATCCAAAAACTATTGACGATATTGTACCACGACAACGTCCTTAACTTCACTATTTTTGCCAGCTATACGCTCTGGCAACGTTGTCATGGCTTCGAAAAACTAATGCGGTTCTAATTTGTCAGGCGATAAAGGCCATGCCTCCACTCGCGCGTACATTTAGGGGGCTTCTGGTTCTAATACGCTATTCGCTAAAAGAACTACAACATTCAAATTGAACCAGGATTTCAAGTGTTTTGGTGCGGGAATAGGCGGTTGCGAGCGAGGTGCTCCGCCGTCAGGATAGACATAACTATTTTATCGCACTGTATGTAAAGCCCGCAAAGGCGAAAGATTGCCTCTGGCCTCTGGTTTGTTCTGATTCACCTGACGGATAGAGACATCTCTCGTTCTGACATCATTTTCAATTTTAACGCGTGACTGGCCGATAATACTGTACATTTGTTGCGTCATCATTGGAAGCACGAAAAAGTGTTTCGTTTTCGGTTGGCATTAGTCGATCTCACATTTCCAGGGCCGATATGGTGGGGATAGGCCGTGCAAGCGGCATTCTCCCCTTGCCCAGTGCATCATACCGCGCGCCTTCTTTCAAGTTTGGCTATTATAGATATACCACAGGGTCTGTGCACTTATTGTTAGTCCTATTGATGAGTTCGCGAGCACTCTTAGGACGAAGCACAGCACTCTATATCTTTACCCCTTTCTTAGGAACAGAAGGACTACAGGGATGGAACGACGATGACTTCTCACTCGGATGGATGGATAGTCGGGAGCTGTGGCCGGCCTGAGCTTTTCCGTGCATTCGTACGCAACACCATTCGTGCGTTTCCGCTTTCTTGTACGATCTTTATTACCACTACTGCTTACGTTGGATAAATTACTCTTACTACTTTTAATTAACATGATCTTTTTCTTTACGACGTTACGCGAGTATAGGCGTTGTTCTATATCTTTGGTTTGATGACCATTTGCAAAAAAACGCCGCAAAATTCGCGAAATGGTTGCACATTGTGATCAAATTTTTTATTGGCTCATTGCAGTCGTCTTGTTGCACAGGTAAAATGTGTGAAAGGTACTGTTTGGTAGTTTCTTGCCGTTGTCGACTCGCCCAAAATGGCTCCGAAATGGGAGGACTCTGATGTTGTCCCAAGGACGCGTCGTTCCGATAATAAGAGCCGATGCTCTCTCGGACGTGAGTTTTATGTTGAGATCGAGATAATAAGTCTCGATCTCGTCGCAGTTATGGTTAATAACTACGACTAGTTTTTTGGTAAAGCAATATACGTTTATTAAAGAAAAACACAAATTGGAGGTAGAAAATACTGGGTATAAAGTAAGGAAGTGTTAAGTTGTCGTGACGATATGAGTAAGTGTCTCGCCGGGGTGCGGTTACTCGTATTTATCTGTTCCGTTGTTGAGTGTATTCGATGTGTAGGTATAAATGTTTTACTATGAGATTGCATAGAACTGTTTGGAATTTTCTATGAAGGGGTGGAAAATGCGTGTAATGTTTGTTTAATTAGTATGTGTATCGAAATGTTTGGAAGATTCTATGCATGGTTGTATGAAGGTGTGTATTGTTGTATGCTATTGTACGTGTAGCGTGGTTGTCAAATGTTTCAGCTGACTTCGATGTCCCTGGCTCTGCCAAGGAATATCGATCGAAAACAGCTGATGATGTATGTGTTTGTTTGGTGTGACGCATAAATGAAAATGAAAAGAATTATATCGGAATGAGATAAATATAGATAAATTAGAGATTACTACACTTTCGATGGTAGTAATAGGAACCATGGGTCAGAAACGAACCGCTCATTTGCAAGTTAACCTTAATTATGATCGAAGTTGTGTCTCCGCGATTATATATTCGCCAAGTAAGTCAGGCAATGACGGCCGCGGTTTTGTAAGAATTCGAAATATTGTAGGAATCGCCGAATGTCGAAGAGTTAACTTATTCACGTAACAAAAATAGGTACATTAACTCGCCTGAAGTCAATCAAGGCACGTTACGTCAGGCTGTCTACTTTATTGGACTATGTTTTTAAACCAAAGACAGCGATAAAATTATTTTTTGTAAACATATTTCTGTCTTCGTATCATGTCGAACCATTGCACTGAAACGTAGATTTTATTTTGTTGCTGTTTGGTGTTTACAACCGTTTAAAAGAATTATGAATGCTTCACCACTAATTGTACGTAAAGAACTTACTGTCAGTTATTCTAAAAACATATCGAAACATTTCGTCAGCTGGAATCTGCATAAAAACCGCGGCAGTTGATCAATTTCCTGTGTGGTCATCACATAATTATATAGGATACCTTCGGGCTTCCCCATTTCATTAAACTTAACTACATCGGCAGATAGCGAATAGGATGCCAAACATTGTTTGATTTTGGTTACCGTCATGTTCAACGTAGAACGAACGCGATCGTCCTCTCTATGCGCCATCAATTCTCGTTTTGTATGCACGCCAGTCTCTGTATCGCAGATTCTCCCCTTCGTCAGATAAAAAATAGATCTTCCGTTGCAGTTTGAACTAATTGGGCCGTTGATCCGACGCTTGTTCCTTTGCTGATATTCTGTACGAAGTCTTTCCCACATTTTATCTTCGTATCTTCCGTGGCAGGATAGTTTAAAAACTGTGTGCAACGGATAGCTGTATATGTCTGTTTTCAAAATGTCGGGGGTAGTTGAGTTTTTACGGTAGAACATGGAGAAGTTTCGCTTTCTGAGAATTATTGAACGTGATATTTGCCTGCGAAGCGTACAGTTCTGTTTCATGATTGTCACTGTTATTTCAAGTAATCAAAGTAAACGTAATTTTGTAAATTTTGGGTTATGATAAAAACCCATGCTTCAGCACAATAGTCCTATATGATTCCAAGACGAAAATATGTTTATAAAAAATAATTTTACTGTAATCTTTGATTTACAAACAGAATCTAATTTCTGAGTAAAGGAACAGAGCTGCATTTTCTAAAATCTTAAAACAGAATCAATAGAACAATGAAAATAACTGTTCCGCCCTTTCTTATAATTCTTCTCTGTTTACAATTCGAAATACAGAACTCTGTCGGTTGGAACTATTTGCGATCGTTTTAATATGTACTTAATTACAAAATTTAGATCCGAAAAAGCTCCACTTTCCACAAGACAAAGTTCACTACTATATCTACCAATAAGTAAAGTGACCTAATCGATTTACTGTCTCTGCGATCTTCGATTGTCTGTTTCTATCTCTTAAAGAATGAGTTCAAAGTTTTTCATATCCTTGTTCTCGTAATCAGTTCGAGAATAATTATTCAATGAAATGAGTGGCAAACGTGCACTGTCTGCAACAAAAACTATACACTGAAAAAATTAATATGTGCTGAAGAAATGAAAGTTAGGGATTATGGCGAATATGGGGGTAAAGGTTCGGACTTGTATGCAGTGCATTGCAGTAACCCCGAGCTCAAATTCCCCAACACCTCTGGGAAATTTGTTGCTCTTGGGCGAAATGACCAGTTAAAGACGAAAAAATACAAAAGGAAAGAAATGAGAATGAATGTTCGGCTCTATGGGTTGCATTTCCGTTTGTCAAATTTCTTTTACTCGAAAACCCGATAAGCCAAAACCTCTGCTTCTCGAAGTTTACTTCCCTCCTCTTCATATTTTTGTATGAATACGTAAAAGAGCACATGCGTGTTACAGTGATTAACAATAAACCCCTCAACTAATAAAGCACGTGAAGTACCTAGCCACAAGCGTGTGAACTCAGTCGGTAATCATAGGTATACTTTGAATCAAATCCTTCTGATTATATCTTAAATTAACAATTAGATTAATATTTTCCAACTGCCACTCCTAATCATATACAATTATACAGCGCTATTATAGTATTGTTACGCAACAACACCCCATATAACTACGCAACACCCAGTAGTATGAATGTTACTGGGCTACGGGACATGGCAGTTGTTTGTAAATAAAGAAGTGATTCTATGGTCAGAACTCCTCGTCGACGGACGTGTGTTTGAAATAAAACGTTGTCATTTTTCTATAAAAGTGTGTTAATCATTTTACTATGTCCAAAATGACTTTGCGTGCGCGGTCGACCCGTAACAGTATATAACAAATAATTAAAAGGATATAACGGGATAAGGGGGTTAAAAGTGCCCTTGAACCGAATTTAATGGGTGAGGTGTCATTCGATAGGTGACCATAAAAAACATTGTATACCAATTACTAATGCGATACGTTGAGCAAGAAAAATCATGCGCTATAATTATTTTTGAAAAATATTGAAAAATATTTATAAGGCATTTTAAAATGACTACTGATTATAATTATGTAGTTAATAAGGTTTTGAGAAATGACAAAAAATACTAACAATAAGTCCTCTTTGGGGACGCGAACTCGTGACAAAAAAGTGTCCCGCGGTTCCGCAGGCAGACATTGTAGCCACTCCACTAATTCGCTTCATTGAAAGAAAGTTCCAAATCCTTGTAGGTAAGGAACATATAATTCACAATTGTTTTAATTAATTCGATTCTCTACATTAACACGTAATTCCTTCGTACGTAGAAACATTGAAAGTCACTAAATGAATATACGGAAACCAGAGAATGCAAAAATAACAACTATTCATCGCGTTTCAGATCAAAATGCGTAGCGAAAATCGGTTTTTCATTTTTCTTAATATGGCGTAGTCTGCCGAACAATTCGTTATTCAATTTTTGCACTTAGGTTTTTCAATGGACAGATCTAGAAAAAATCTCAAACATATGTTTTCCCATTTAGACCTTGCCAGAATTTTTCCGAAATTTCTGCACCTCAATAAATAGGGAAAATAAAGCAAAACCGGCTGTTTGAGTTTACCACGTAATGATCCATCCCCGTCAAGGTATCGGATTAAAAATTGGTATACAATGGTTCTTTATGGTCACCTATCGAATGACCCATTGAATCGGTTTAAGGGCACTTTCGACCCCTTTATCCTGCTATACCCTTTGCAACATAGATGACCGTGATTTCCACTTTTATAATATATTCCTAGTAAAGTAGAGAAAAACACCGGTTTCCTACAGTCGTTTTTTCAATTCCGTTCCGCCAGTTTGTGTGCACTGCAAAATCGTGCGAGGCTAGCGTGTTTGCAGAGGCTCGGTATTTTTTTCGTTTACTGGCCAGCAGGATCGTTTCCCGCCTCTCAGTTAATTGCATGCGTTTGACGGGCCTGCTAGATGAACTGACCTCCACGCTATGCACTCTGATGTATCTACATGCATACAATAGCTTGGAAGTTGATAGAGGTACGAAGAAAGTTTAATAGCACTAAGAGTAAACGTCAGTGTGTTCTTTGAACATATTTAAATTATTGTTTCAGTAGGGTACTACTTCCTTTCTGTGAGAAGAAAGTGGAGGGTGAGATTTCGATGAGGATAGAAAATGCGTGGAACGGGGATAAATATGGTAATTTGTAAAAGCAAATTTCGTTTCATCCTTCCTATCTTCTCCATGGGTATAATCATTGCTTTTATTAATTTAAGAGAATATTGGTTTTTTGCACTCTCTAAATTTCTTTCCTATGTAAATGTTGTATTTCTTTAGACTTCGATATGATATCATAAATGTACTGTGGATAAGAGTTTAAAAAAGGTATTAACATTTGATATTAATGGTAATTTTTGCAAGTTCTACCAGGACAGGAATTACTTTTTGTACGAATAGCATATTGATATGTCGAAGTAAAACAGCGATTAAATCAATTAAACTTACAGTTAGAAGGTAAGATATTATTGCCTTATATAAAGAAGAAGAAAATATATAAGAACATCAATAATGAATATTAGCAAACAGTGGTAACACGCGGTTCACTATTCCTCGATATACACTAATTGTAAGTCGAATCGTTACAGCAGACGGTTAATTACAAACTCTCAACAGCAATTACAAGAATGAAATTTACAAAAGGCTAATACTTTACTGGGGACATAGGAATATCTCACTATAAATCGCGTGCAATAAGTTGCCAACAAGCCAACATCTACAGTCACCGAATGCGTCATGCAGATTGACTGTTTCCCTCCTGCTTCCCAAAATACCAAAAAGTGAACAGAGTTTTTTCTGTTGGTCCGGTGAAAAAAAAACAATGGTATTGTAAAAGAGGAGGACTCGCAAAATTTTGGTCCACCTCCTAACAATCTGCGTCGGAAAAATTGTCATCAACCAAAGTCTGTCGGGAGCCGTCAGTCCATCAACTTCGGATACAAACTTCCGACTTAAATAACGTATTCACTAAGTTTCCATTAGCTTATTATTCCGTGTACCACAAATCAATAAATGCGAGAATCTCTTGCGAAAGTCTCATTCATTGTGAATTATCTTTGAATTTTCACTAACCAAAATATTTCATACCTAACAAATGTTTAAAGTCTTAAAACTCATTCATTAACATAGATTTGTATTGTGAAACTCAAGTACACTTTCTCTGTACGATAAAGCTCAACAAAAGCCGACGATTCTCGATTGTAAAGATTTCATTTTATCGTGCAAGAACCACGCAAAATTCCCACTAGGCTGTTCAAATACTGAATTTTTAAGAAAATCCTCCACTTCTCTCGTGTTGGGGTGAAGGATGAGTAACAGCAGACGAGATCTTGCTGATATTGTATCCCTGTTAAGAGGCAGGTAACTGACAATTAAAAGACTAAGAGTTTTCTGGTGCTTCGTGTAATGATGGCGTTAAACCTCACGTAAAATGGTTGAACGATCGAAAAAAGTCAGTCACGTGATTGTACGTGCACAAAATCGAGGCGAAGGGTCTTTACTTACTGGCTGCAGAAGCACGAAACGGAGGGTAAGTATTCCAGGGTGTTTAGTATTCCGACGCCATTTGATTCCTCGGCTTCCGTACGTGGACCGCATTGTTTTCAAGTCTGACATCTCACTAAGGCGAATAAGGAGGGTTGAGTTTCGTGGGAATTCGCACAAGGAATATTATCGTAGCGCGCGGCCCAACCTAACATCTTTGTTTTATCCTTCCGTCTCCTTTGTTTCAAGCCCCCGCTAAAAAAACGCGGATTACACCAATTCTTTTGGCCGAATTCTCTTTATTGTTGTAACCTTCTTGAATTTCAAAGTCTAACGTTGAGTCTTTGAAACCCCCAAGTTATTTCCTTTTGTTATGTTTTAACCTCAAGAAATCCATATCATAGACAAATATTCATCTTTTGTGTATGAAAATTTTACCTGGTACGATATTTGTATTGAAATATTTATTGCCAGGTTACTGTCTCATGAACGAAAATCTCGTGAATGTGTAATTAATCACAGAGTTTCTTAAGGTTACTCGCGAATGTATAAAGTATAGAACAAGAATGGCCAACTTCTCTCTCTCTCTCTCTCTCTCTCTCTCTTTATATATATATGGCCGATTTTTGTCTTAAAAATGTGTCTCGATCTACCTACAGTAATTTTGATATTTAACACATTCAAACATTGTCTATTAATAACTGACAGTGGAATTTGCGTGTTGAAATCTTCTGCAGTCGGTTCTGATCGATCAGAAATTACTTTGCGATAAACTTGTTGTCGATTCCCGGTGTAGAGTGATGTAATCAATCGGGAAAAATACTCCACCTATCTCTTATAGAAAATAAATTTATTCCTTTATTTTTACATGAGTTAAGATTTTTTTGTGAAATATCGGAAGTGCAAACGTTAAACGCTGTTGCCGTTAATCGCCGTAAGTAAAATTTTCTATAACGTTTAAGAATTATGTAATAATAGTTACGTAACCACGATAGTTAATCCTTCTTTCTCATGATCGAGCATCTCCAAGCATATATTATGCTAATTCCTGGGTCATGTAACTTCCACTTCGCTAACACATTAGTATAAACCAACCGCTCTCGCCGCGAATACTAAATCTTACCACATACGTATGTGCCATTTTCCACCCTCGTTTGCCGCACCCTCCGTGTCTCCTTTTCGCCCTACCCCTTCCCACCAACATCACGGACCACAATTTCTGCATTGTAACCATGGCACACGGACACGTATGGGAGAACAACTATACGGCAGCATTGCCGTGGATACTCTGATACACCACCATCAGTGAAGGTTGCATGTGGGAAAACATACATTTGCACCGCTACTGGTTTTGCTCGTAAAGTTGTCAAAGTACCGATTCATTGAATCCGTGACTTCTTCGTGTCCAGTTCTCTCTTCGTACGATTAAAAGTAAGATTTAATCTTGCTAAAGGGCCTATCCTATGCTCGCTGACAATTTAATCGTTGATGCATAGGTTCTGCACTTTTCCTCCAGGAAGTGAGTCTCAGTTCTTCACGGTTTTTGGGGACAAGGGATCGTTTTAGGTAAGCGTTCAGAGGATCTACAGATTAATTTGTACGGTAAAGGCGAAGGTACGAAACAGTGCAGCATTTCCGGTACAATTACTTCTCGATTGACTTATTGTTATTTTGCAGATCACAAGTGGCTTTGTTTTCTTTAAATTTCGACTTACAATTAATATCTTCGGTTCTTTTGTCGCAGTTTCTGTTGTTTTCCGAATTGAGAGGTATGGTTTCGGAAAATACGATAAAAATTCTTCGGTATTATTGACGATTTGAACTTGGATACGTTGTTTGGTCATGGTCAATAATATACGTGGGTGGGATGAGAAGTTCCCGGCCTCACGTACGGGTGTCTTTCCCACAGCAATTTTAACAATAACAATATAAAATTTCATGTTTTTAGAATAATACCTGAGCGTATCAGATAACTCCATAGAGTTGACCTCATTCTACAATTTTCTATAGTTTTCCAGTTTCGTCGATTTTCAAATATAGAAAAACCCGAGGTGCTTACAACCGTAAATGTGTGGGTTAATGATTTCAAACGTTGGCGTATAAGCATTCAAATTGCTGAGCGTTCAGGAAGATCAAAATCTACCACAACCGAAAACAGCGTTGAAAAATTCAAAGAAAACGTTATGAATGACCGCAAATTGAAGCTGACAGAGGTAGCTGAGATTGCCAGCATAATGATAGAGAGGATGCATCAAATTAATATGCATCTTGCACAAAACCTGCAACGCATGACCGCATGTTGAATGTTGAAATCATGGCTTATGAACGTTATTCGCCCTAACCCAGAGGTATACCCAGAACCTGAAAAAAATCCTTTTTGGGAAAAAGTATTGATCCAAAATCGAAGTCATTGCCGCGACGAACACCTATTTTGCAGACTTGGGCGAAAGCGCCTTCACAAGCGGTGTATCACCGGTAGCGCAAGTATATATTTCTGGAAGAAGATTATGTAGAAAGATAAAGTCAATTTATACCATAATCTTTTTATTTTCCCTGTTAAGTTAAAGACGTTTCATTCCACCCTGATATGTTAATATGTTTGGTAACGTAATGAGTTACTGCATGTATATAGGACTGGATTACGCAGAGGTTGGTTTATTGAACGTTAGGTAACCAGAACTATTTTTAACACTATTCCTACCACGACCGGTCAAATGACCGTTTTTAAAATTTCGATTAGAATTTCCTATATACAACGTAATTGAATAGCCTTTAAACTTCACGACTTTTCCTCAAATATACGTATAATACATTCACATTATAATACATTTTTCAATATTCACTTCTTTTTTTACTGTTCTTTTTCTGAGAAAAAATTATCATTTGACAAATTCACCGGTTGCGGTAGGAAAAGGTATACGTGAAGTGTCGGTAGGAATAGTGTTAATGGGTGGAAAAGATTGGTGAGATACAAAAGATGTCGTCAATTCGCACGCACTCTCCACACTCCCTCCTGCCTCATCCCCACTCTTCCTCATGCACGCTTCTTTTATTCCAGTTCGTATGTCGTTCTCTCTCTCATTCATCCAGTCTCTCTCTCTCTCTCTCTCTCTCTCTCTCTCTCTGTCATTGCTCCCTCATACCACGTACACACACATTGTCGCCTTCCTACATGTATAAAAATAGTGCAACTGCTAATTGGAAATCGGTGAATGGAGAATAATTATTCTATTATAGGAAAGAGCAACACTTTTATCAGAAATGCAGGAGATTTGAATTTTGACGTATACCTATAAGTAATTCTGATGAATTCATAAGATATAATGCAGGGATATATTGACAATAAATAAACATAATGAAGTTGTAAAAATTACAAATTATAGTCTCTGAATTATAGAATTTAAAAGTAAAGCACTTTGATTGAATTGAAGACTAGTACCGTACATTTTCATATTCTTTTCCGAAAAACCCTTCATTGATGAAAACTGATACAATGTAAAATTACATGTAAATCTTCTGAAAAAGAACATCAATGATCTTCAATATTTTCCAAATCAATTGTCCGGGTGAACATAATTATTTATAATTATTCAGGAAGATAGTGTCAATGCTTACCTTCAATGCAGCGTCCCACCACAAATATAATTCCTCCCAAATCCTTCAAATTTGTCCACCTTGATAAGAACAAACCCATTATATGAGATTGGAAAGAAGATCACCAATGAAAATATATTTGGAAAAATGACGCAATTCAAAGTGGGACTAGGCAGCGAAAAATAGAGTACAGTGACGGCTACAACTCTTACGTACACGGAATATTTCCATTCTCCTGACGCACAAAATTTGGTGTAAACAGATTCTTCGAGGAGAATTCAGGATCGATAGCAGTGGTACGGACGTTTTATCTCTTTTCTAACCAACAACGGCCTGCGCAATGAAAAGAGACGAACTATACGATTGCGACAAGGTGCAAGACGAGATACGAGGACGGAGAAAGAGTCGCGAACGAAAGAGGCTGGTAGATGATGCGGAGATGCGGTGGCTAAAAGTAGAAGAGAATGGGTCAACAATTGTACTGATCATAGTTTTACGTTTAAAATTTTGTTTTGTCAGAAATTGCTACTTGCCCGCCGGCTGAATGTGTTCGGATAGTAGAACCGAGGTTGGGGCGCAACGAACGGGCTCGAAGGGGATGAAGCGGTAGCCGAAGAAGGATGTTCGGGGTAAGGAGAGTCAGCGCGATGCAGAGAAGGGGGATAAAACGAGCGAAGGAGGATCCTAACGCTGCTGGCTCGAAATCCTGTGGGGGATGGGTGTCAGCCTTCGTCCATGGAGAGCCCCGTTGGCGCCAGTTACAGTGGGATGCAGACAGAAAGACGCCGTGCGTCGTAACTGTGGCGCCAGATATTCTCTTCGTTCTATAGCTCTTTGGCGGTTCTCCCTACTTTACGGATCCTCCTATCCTTTGCGTCAATTCACTTGCTTTCTGTCTCTGCACCCCGGCCTGAGGGATGCTGGCCAGTACAGTCGTCTGCAAAATGTTTTGCTGTGTGAAACAAAATGTTTCAGCCCACAATGGCTGAAGCCTTAAGCGCGATTGTTCACCAGTATGATATTTTTACTTTCTTTTGTCAGATAAAATATATCAATTTAGGACATTTCTCATAGTCGAGAGTTTGTCTGTGATATTCCAAGTACAAGGGAGAATGTTACATGTAACTCGTGTAATGATATTATATAAAAAGAGAAAGGTTTTTGAGCACCCACAGGCCATTTTACGAATGATGTTAATGTTTTGCAAGTGTGCCATGAGTTTTACATTTTAGATGTAGTCATGGTATGTTGACAGAAAATAGTCATTTGTATTGGTAATAATAACATATTTTATTATGTGTAAAAATGTATACTTACCGGAATACTGTGTTAACCGAAGGTCTAACAGAATAATGATAATTGATAACTATGTTTACGATAAATGATCCATACTGATAACCGAAGGCATAATAGAATTCCATATAGTTCTTGCGGTTCTAAAATGTGAAAATAAAAGTTATCTAGACGTAATTAATTTCTTGTGTAACTATTTATATTAAATGTTATATGCGCAGTTAAGTTGTGTCTTTCATTTTTTAAATTGAATGGTATTAATAAATGAATTAACAAAAATTATTGAAAATGCTATGAGTTGTATAGTTAGTATTAGAGGTTAATTCAACACTTTCCAAGATGATCGATACAAAAGGAAGGAAATTGTTTCATTTTCTTGCGTCACCTTTTTGCCTGCGTAAACTTCGTACGTGGTAAATTATAATGGCTTTTGTGATCTTTTTTGGATAACTAGTTGTATAAACACTTTCTGCCGCAATTACATTTAGCATCAAAGAAGGGTATTTCATTCTTAGCTGTACTTATCTCGAGATTAACGCTTAGACTGTGAAATTTACGTGATAATGACATCGGCGAAAAGCAACGAAACACAAAAGCTCTTGAAAACATGTATGCTAGGGTATACAAATTTTGATACCAGGCACACCTACTAAACAATGATGCTTTACTGCGTAAAAGTAATAAAGGGCACAGAAGTCTATGTATTCAGTTGTAGCAGTTAGCGAAATTTTGTACCTGTTTTAAAAGGTTTACAATCATCCAACAAATCGTTCGGCATCATTTTTGTTTTTCAAAATAAATATTGCAATCTTAATGGAATTACACGTTGAGACAAATTGTCAATTTAATACACATATCCCCCGTTTTACACGGAAGATAGGTTCATTAGAAATCCGTGTAAATCGAAATCGTGAATTTTGATACGTGCAACTGCGTACATAGAAAACAAACTAAAATGTGTTTAATTCTGTCATCTACTTCAACGTTAACCCTTTGAGGACTAGCGACGCATATATGTGGTCTGAGAAAATATTTGATTACAGTTTATTGCTGCTTGTATACACAGTTAGAGTTGAAAAATTGAAATACAACCGTTGAAATATGAGTAAACAAATAGTAATTTATAATGTATATACATTAACAGCCTAATTTGCTGATAAATAGGTGGCTTTGGATTGCAAAATAAATGGTTATCTCTCAATATTCAAAAATGTCTCCGTGCGCGGTTAAATAGAAATAACTAAAATTTTTTTTAAAAATCGCTTATTTTAAAAACCGTGTAAATAAAGTACCATGTAAATGGGGGGATATGTGTGTAATTATTACCGCCCAATAGCGTTTGTTCAATAATATACAAAATCAGGGAAAAAAAGATAGGGGTGTAACAGCATGCTTGCATTCAGAGTCTTATTATTCATCAACTTGTAGGATATTTTAAACAAGTAATTTATTAAACCGTAAATTTCACACGAGCGGGCAACTTCGTTATTCAACTTTTCCAAAGTATAAGAGTATCATTAAAAAGTCGTGGTTCTCCGAAGGGCGAGGAACGAGAAGGGGCGATAAAAGAGGCAGATTTTCAGAGAGCGGAGGCTCAAATGCTAGTAAGAAGCAAACAGGTAATTTTAAAGCACCATACTCTGTATTATGTTATGAAGCAGTTTTTTACAAATTTTTCACCATTGTTGCTACGGCAGCTGTGTTTTATAATTAAAGTGAGGGGAGACATTTCTGGCATTTCTGCTCGCAACACAAATACTTCAGCAATTGCAACAGGTAAATAATAAATTCAATGATAAAATACTTTATAATTCCTAATCGCAAGTCGAATACTGAGAATCAGTTTTTGTATTTCTTAGGAGGACTTGAACTTAGATAGACATTTTAAAAATATAAATAAATTCTATTAGAAACCAAGAATAATTTGAAAAAGCAACTCCTTTATCTCCCTATCTCTGTTTCACTTTTGAATCGTTACAATAAGTACATATACCTTTCGTCGTGCTTTTCTTCAATATTATAGAACTAGCGTCAGTTTATTTAAAGTCAGACAAAGGAGATGCGAGAGGATGATGTCAAATAAATTAAATGCCCGTTAAGAAAGTGCTAAAATGCGTTGATCATCTGAAATAAAGTTACAATTACTGACTCAATTTCAATTAAAATGTGCACAATACTCTGTTCGCAATCAAGTAGAGTAATTAAACGTTAAGAAACTACAGATATTTTTAACATCTCTTTTCATGAATCATTTGTTTCCTGGAACTGTGATGCACAATTAATAAAAAGCTCTGCGGCGCATGGTGAGTCACTCTCTGCAGAGGCGGAAGGATCTGGAAAAGATTGATTGGAAATGAAGGAAGCAGGTCGTAAACGAGGAGACAGATACTTTATATCCGCCTTCTTATATTCCTTGGTGTGCTAGCAAGTATTTACAGTGGATCGCGAAAATTTACAGTATCACATAAATCACACAGAGAAATGGCAATTGCGCGTCAAGTGTCACGCCCTTTTGTCATTTAATTTAATCACTGTTAGCCCGTCGGGTTTGCTCGTTTCACTTTCTATTGTTCGTTTATCTTCTATGGTCTATGCGAAAGTTTAGCGTATTGTTTGCACGTTCATTTTTAAGCTACATTAAATAAAACCTTTCTCGCTTTAATCTGCAAGATTCTTGAATAAACCAATAGCACTTTAGCGTTTGAAGTGAAAAGTTTGACGACGCACGTTGTCGTTTGGCCCAGCTTGTCACAGCAGTACCTGCACATCAGGTAGCTTCGATAAAATTTCAACTCATCGAATGAAAAAAATATTTGCAGCAAACATTTAAAAAACTAACTGCATCAACACACAAGGTCGGCGAAATTTGGATTCCTTCGTGAAGTTACACGGGAACAAACCGAGTGTTCCGTCGCGAAGCAACGGTTTTTAGAAATAAGTTAGACCCGGCAGGTTTACGATGCGGACGACGTGAACGGCTGTTTTTGAGTATTAATATTTTCAGAAACTTTGCTAATTGTATTTACTTCACCTTTTTCTGGAAGTTCAAGAAAGGGACCCACGTACCACGGGACACCCTAGCATGAGGGTAATATAGCTGGGCCTTCCAATTTCTTGCCTTCCGTGTCTCACCAGCTACAGACGTATCGTAAACCTAAGAATTTCAGGAACCAGCGTTCGGCTGTTTACCTGGCCTAATCACTCATAGAGCATTCGATTTCCACCCCACCAACTTTGAATTTGCCACCGACGAATGGGTGGAGTCTCAAAATCAAAGTCACACCTACATGCCTATGAGTGGTTAGGTCAAACGCCTTCTCTAACGAAGGCACCCCCAAGGAAGTTCGGGAAGGGAAAGCCGAAAGCTTTGAGAAAGCGTGTTTTCGCAAAAATCATTAGATTACATACCAGATTCAAATTACGATTCAGATTACATACCAGATTCAGATAGCAAACAGATTACATACCCGATTACAAATAAGATAGAGACACGCATCGACAAGTCAGTTCACTACGCGAAGTATAATAATTACTTTGAATAATACCTACAATACCTTGTACATAAGTGTATATTTTGTTAAATAAGTATCAAGTCAGTTAAGGAAAGAAGAAAAGTTTTTACAAGTTCCTCACCAATTTTCCTACTGAGCTAAACTACCGGAAGCAATCGTTCGGTCTACGAAGTTGGGCGAATCAGTTCTCGCATAAAAATTCCCGGTGGTCGAAAGACCGAGAGTAAAGTATGAAATACTTTATACAAAAATCGATCGGCACTAATGTTTATTTCGTGCATGTAATTCGATGTTCGAAACGTACGAGTTAACTGCTGGAAAATTTCGTGCGCTCTATTCTTGCCAGTGCTTCCTCTTGCTTTCCCCCTTCCTTTTTCGTTTTTCCTACAAACTAGAAAATTCGTTTCAGCGATAGCTTTGACACGTTAAAAAGCTTACGCTGAGAATTAAATAAATTAACCAACACTCTCACCAGCTTTCACTCGGCCTCTTCCCCCTTATTCTTTCCTGCGTCTCTCTCCCACTTTGTTTCCTCCTCCTTTTGCTGTGCCTTTTCCTCTACCTTCCCCTCTCCTTGTTTTCTTCTTCCCGCTCGCACTCCCCGCCCTATCCTCCGCTGTCTTTTTCTTTTTTGCCTGATGTTTCACAACTCTCCGCGACGGATCTTATAAAAGATGTATAACTTTCCGACGGCTTCAAGCTTGCCCGGATGGCGAGTTTCGCTGGACGAGGAATTTCTAAATTATAAAGGGGGGTGTTGTTAAATCATGTACTGCCACGTATGGACTTACCGGACGGTCCCCCTAATGCGAGGACGATTTCTCTCTGCAAAACATTACACGAACGTGCTGTGATGGATTTTTATGTGCCGCTTCTCATATTTCGCTTCTTTCGTTTCATCGCTTCTGCATCCTCGACACTTTCTCATACGTAGCTTTTACCAGACCGTGATGTATCTAACATGGTTTTTCTAATTTTTGAGAATAGAGCCGCGTTAAAGGTGTTATTGCGCAAGATAGAATGCAATATATTGCAATATAATTTCTTAAAGGCTAATAAAATTATTAGCGCAAAGTGCCGGAAGGTAAACTATAATCGATCCTCGTTTAAACGGCGCCGTTAATAGTCACGAGACTGAACATTTTCGAGTAGTGTTATAATTATTTCGAACAACGCTTGGTGCACAATTAAGCATTCAGTAATAAGCGGCCGCTTCATTATTAGTCTAGAAACGTGACTTTTTGGATTTTCGAAACTGCGGCCTCTACTAAAACTCTCTACGCGAGGCTACAAATGAGTGAGCTAGCCAGATGGAAAGAGTGGGGAAAGGAGGGAAGAAAGAGAGAAAATATATAGGTGCAACGAACAAACGAGAAGGAGACAGAGAAGGTAACGAGGGTTAAAGTGCGAGTACTCGTCAATTATGAAACTCTTCTCCCCATCGCATCGGGGGAAATTGCGACCCATTAAGGAAAAGTACTACGTGTCCGAACGAAAATTTCCAGCCAGTCGTGCGACCACCGCGAAAGATAAAAGTACCGGTAAATGCAAGCAAAATAAATTGCTTGCTTGCACGCAGAATGACGTAGAAATTTTACGATGACAATACTGTTGATAACTTTAGTGTTGCTCTTTCTGCTGAATCGACCTCATCTTGGAAGTGAGAGATAATCATTGTATATGTAAAACGTACTTTATCTCCACCATGCTATACTGTAAGACGGAGATACCGGTGGTAAAAACACTTATCGTAGAATTCTGACGTTAAAATAATTATTAGTATTACATCTCTACTACATTATATAAATTTCTTGTAAATCCACTCTGTTTCTTAACGACCCCATTATTATTATTCCTTGAACGTGTACCCGTTTTTATTTAAAAATACATTTTTCTGCACAAACACGTTTCTGCAAAGGAGAAATTTTTACGTCGCAATATAATAAACCACATCATAAATTTATCACGTAGCTGTTACGCGGACGATGAGATAAATTTTGGTTATACGGCCCTTTTCGTCAAAAGAAAGCGATAACAAAAATAGTCGAAGATAATAGATTTGGAGGAAAAAGGGGGGAACAGGGTGCTCCTATCAGATCGACGGTTTAGGATTTTTTTTTAGAGGGAATACTACTGCAGGACCGTAAAAATGGCCAGGCACTTACCAATGAAACAATTCGTCCCCCCTGTGCAAGCAGCGAAGTGTGATAACACCATGAAACTTTTACGGGTAAATAAAGACCACTGCACGAAATAACGTGGCCATCGTAAAATGTTTACAGCCTAGGAAGAAGCCCTTTTTTTCTTTATAAACTTACCTACTGGAAAAGTATCTCGTACTTCCGATATTTCGGGAAGCCAATAGTGTGATAGTAAACTTCTCTTACTTTGCTATACCATTTCCCTTCTATTAAGAATTCCTATCGATTTATTATTATATATAATTTCACAAATTTTTTCCAAGTACGATGCGTCTATATGTGAATGTCTTATCGTTGCTTGAAGAGAAGAAAGAATTCGAAGTTTTCACCAACATAATAGATTTCGTCGTATCCAATGGGTGAAATGGCAGTTTCGTTTTATCGTTCTGTAAAAAAGAGAGAATTTTGAAATTGTTCGACTCTGCACTACCAGAAATGCAGACTCCTGCTTATTGTTTTGGTTCCCGTTTTATTAACTTATTTTGACGTCTTACGTCTTTAGATAGTAAAATTCATTCATACGGAAATTTCTTACCGTTATTCGGTGAAGTTTGCTTCGATTGAAATGTAAAATTCTTGCAGAGTTGCGTCGCGAACGAGCATCGCACGTTTCGAAAGTTCTCAGTCCCCCCTCCAAAGTTGAAATGCTGGGATTATGCGACTATTTTGCAAATTACTAACATATTCCAAAGATACGCCTTTAGAAGGAGAAAAAGGAAGGTTATCAATAGGTTATATCAGCTTTAAAGTCTCATTATAAAGTTACTTTTTAAAAAGAAAATATTATAAATTAGATGTGAACTTTGAATTACTTTTTCGAAGTCCTAATGGTCCATCGGAGCTGAAAATTAATCGATATTGTAAATCGCAAATGCGTACGTAAATTATAGATGTTATAAATTGTTGCAACTGATTAATATAACGCCATTAATGCTTGAACTAATGAAACTCATTGAATCATGTATCGTCAAATTATTAAAATTATTTTCTTCCCTTCCTGTCATCCCGCAAAGGGGGGAAACTGTAACGTGGGATTCAAGAAGCGGATTTAAATTTTTACGCTTAATTATTTTCCAAAGCCCAACTATTGCTTCCGTTCAAGAAACCGCCAAAGAAGACACTTGTTCCTTCGTTTCGTTAAAAAAAAAAACAGGAATTTTTTGTATAACTTTTTCATTACTGATGTAAAAGTATTAGATTGCACATATACAATCGTGATAAACCCAACGAGCCATAAAGATTCACTTGATTATGTGCAAATATTCGGCATCCATTTCGATTATTTTCACAGTACGGCGGATGAAGGGAACCCTAACAGAAAGCAGAAGAAGAGGGTTGCTACCTTCAACGGAGCTCGACACACAATAAAACTTTATCGATTTTCACTTAGAGAAAAGTCGGACATTCCCTTTTATATTTATTCAAGTTATCTTAGTTTGTCATTTGGGGAATGATGGGGTAGGCGAGAGGGGGGGGGGGGGGGGGGTGGAAAATGTGCTGCACCGATGGACGAGCAGAAAGCTTTGGCTTCCACGGTGGAGAGAAGGCGGGAAGGTTTCTATCGGGCCGCCATTTCTGTCTGTTCATCCTTTAACCTGAGAGGGTGGTTCGACTCATTGGCATCGTTATCGTGCGCCTTATCTACGGGGTTATTTATTATTGGTGCGGAGAGCATGCATTAAATTTCCATTACCTACCTTAGACATCGGCAAATCAACGTCGCAATGCGTAATTTATACTTTCATGATGATTCCCTCTCGGTGGTTTCGAGACTTTGATGCTGCGTTACCTCACACTATCTTCTGAATTTTCTGCGACTTATAGAGGTACATCGTGCCTTTCGGCGAAAATAAATGTTGCCGCGTAAACCCAGCCTCTAAAGATGACCTCAATTTGGTAAAAAAGTGAGAAATTGCATTTGCATTTTTGTAGAATCGGAAGCACGATGAGCGTTTAAGAGATGAATGATGCCAAAGGAATCCTCAAAGCAAGGAAACTATAGGTGTCAACGCCTTAGCCTTAATGCATCGGATTTATTGTACGGACGAGCAGGCAACTACAATATTTGTGAATATTTAATTAGTTTCAAAGGACGCAGAGGTGCTAGCTTTGTGCCTCTATAATAAGCCAGTGAGGCGTTGGAGAGACGGTCCTATCAATGTCAACCTGGCCCCTTGGCTAGCGGGCTGTAGAGTCCGCAGATCTTGCTAGTTCCGAACCCCCTTTCACGTACTGCTTGAAGGTCAAGGGTGAGGAATTTCCGACTCGGAACTTCCACCATTGCCGATGCCTTCACACCCCCTTGAACGAAGACATCACTGCCTTCCACCCAAACGTTAAAGTCTTCTGATTGGTTCTTGGAAAAGAGTGAGGGAATACTATGATGTTTCCTAATTCATAAAAGGGCAGGCATTGGCCCTCCGCTATCACTTCACAATCATACATACTCTTAAAAACACCTCGAGTCCCTTCAATTTGTAAATAGTTTGTTAAGTTAAATAAAACTAAAAATACAGTCAATTTGAAACTTCTAAAATCTAAATAAAATCAAGGGGCAAATTCACCATACAGAAACCAAGCTGAAACGATAGGGTTTGACGTTGTTTCAATTTGAGAAGCGAGGAAAAACGTGAGTTTAAATGATCAAAAATACAGTATCCGGAAAATTCACCACCCGCAATTCGCCACCATTAGTTTACCGCCGCGTCAGTTTAGCGCATAAATAACTTATAGCTTATAAATGATCGCTACCGTCATACATTTATTACTTATTCAGGATGATTAAATAATGAAATGGAAAAAAAGCACAAAAATTAATTTGTTCTAAGATGATTATAATTAATTCTTATTAATAAATGCACTGCGATAAATGAGAAATTTGTTAATTAACAATAGATTTTGATAATTATATAGGAAAGGTCTCACCTCACCGATTTCAATGGTTTTTGGATATGTTGCCAGGGTTATGATTTTCACATGCTATGCACATTTTACATCGAGTACTTGTTCCCTGAGGTTCTGGTTTAAATTAGGTGTATGTAACAAAAAGAGAAATTAGTGCTAGTTGGGCATAGTTATAAATGAGGACAGCCGTCAGGCGGTGAAATGCTGGCAGAGACTTGCGGGCGGCGAATTTTCTGAGACTCCAAAAATACATATTGATCCAATCTTTAAAGATTTATTTTTAACAGCCGATGGTTTAAAATTTATATCTCGGCCAATATATAAAGAGCTTATGGTATTATAATTATCCGAGCATTCGCTTTTTAATAGTCCAAAGCTAGCACACAAATACGCCATTTTGCCGTAGTCCGTTATGATAATGTTAGGCTATTGAAATTGCCGAAGATTCTATAAATTTTAGACTGTTTCGGCTCGTAGCTGACTTTTGACAATCGACCTTTTAGATTTTACATTCGAAGGACTACTTTCGTAGATAGAGGCAAACATGCGATTGGCTTCACAAGACTATTGGATCACTCGGTGGCGTTTTTGGGCCTTATCTTGGATGGTGGTACACCGATACCTCTGCACAAGGGAATTTTGCAAGCACCAGTAACAAAGGAAAATTCCCGAACCCAAGTTCGTCGCCCTTGACCGTGCATCGCTAGTCAAAAGGGGGTCATTGTAGGGCCTGAACGCTCGAGGCGAACGAGACCTTGTTACCTCGCCAAATCTGGCATACGCGACGTTTATTCCCTTAGTATTCGTTTCCTAGCAATTACGTTCGAGCAACTACCAAGTTAACAGAACAAGCAATGAGAAAAATCCAAAATGCCTGTGCGACCGTTTTCCACAAGAAGACGAATTAGCTGCGGACCCAGAGCGGTAGTCTGTATAATATATAGGTCCGCTAAGAGACCGTACCCACGGGAAACCTCTAGGCGGTTCGTCCCGGTGTTGCGTGGAAACACCCATTTACTTTTAGCTCAGATACCCCGGGACCGGTACATTTCGTCCTGCCAGAGACTGGCAAGTCCTGAGGAACTCAATAGCTCGGGCTGCTCGAGTTTGCTAGGCCCGTACCAGTTCACCCACTCTCTGAATTTGACCCCTGAGGGAACTCGAAAGGGAGCCATTATAGATCCTGAACACTCGAAGGCGAAACAAAGCTTTGCTACCTCGCGAAATCTGGCATACGCGACGTTTATGCTCCACTTTCCAGCGAATGCATTTGAGCTACATGCCAAGTTAAAGAACAGGCGATGAGAAAAACTCGAAATTCCTGCGAGACCGTTTTCCACAGGATGGTGGGTGCACCACGGACCCAAAGCGGCAACCCATATATAACAAATATAGGTGGGTCCGCTTTAAGTCCGTGCCTCTGAGGAACCATATGGAGAGTTTCGACCCAGTGCTAACGGGAAAACTCTCATTTACTTTTGGCTTGGATACCCCGAAAGATGCCGCCTTTCGTCCTGCCAGAAATTGGCACGTCCTTTGGGAACTCACAAGCTCAGACTCACAAGAAATCCGGATCAGCCCTCTCTGAGTCCGAATTGGTTCTTAAGGTTACTCGACAGGGAGTTCGGGTATTTCCTGGGTCTATGTAACTCGAGTCCACTGACGAAGGTCTGCATGCACAACAACGTTTGGGCTGTCTTGTCGTTACCCCCGTTTACCGTACAGCAATTGCTATTGACAGAATGCTGAAAACACGGAAAGAAAATCAATCCTATCAACGAGGATTGTTACCGGATTCCACCTACTGAAGGCGAAGTTTAGTGTACTAAAAATTAATTAACTCTGAAAAATAGAGGACTCTCGATCCATACCATGAACCTTGCCATAACGAAGACGTGATCTTCGACACAAACAATTCTTCAATATTTGAGAGAAACGGATGATCAGATAATTTTAACAGATTTCTAATATACTCTATGAGATCATTGATGAGCTACCGGTCATTAAATATATCTACCATGTCTAAATCCCATCTTGTTAACTTTTATAACGAACGTGGCCACTTGCTAAAAAAAGTACGGCAAAACTGTCTCCACCCAAATATCTTTCCTATAACACTAAAAACTTTGACACAAGTTTGATTAATGTTCGGAAAATATTAACAATTACACGAAAAAGACATAATTTGACGTTAATCTCTTCGACTTCCAAAAGATGCAAATAATTCGTACATCGTAATCGGTGCAAACAACTCCATGAGCTCGTTACCGACGAACATCTATACAGCTGTAACGATCAAACTTTCTCTCCGAATGGTCTGAGCGTAACCGTCACATTCTCAATCCCCACAACTTTGTTCTTCCGGCCACGTCCCTGCTTATTAATTCACCCCTTATTATTTCGTAATGAAGAGTAAATGGAGTTTAGTTTCCCAGGGGTCGGGAAGGAAGAAAGTCGAGCTTTATGTGGAATTCAACGGAGAGAGAGAGAGAGAGAGAGTAAACACTGATGCATGCAGTGCGCCGTAACGAAGGGATTCCAACCAAGGGAATTTTTCGGCGGTTTCTACTAACCCTCCGAGTCGCGCCGCTGAACACGCCGTGAAATTCAATCGTATTGGAATATCATCACAGATATTTATGGCGAGAGCTTTCCCCGCGGCAACGGAACCATGTTATTTTTGTCTCGAAACAAGGGAATGTTGTCAATGTAATGTAGTTATGCATATCACGAACCGACAGCCGCTTTTCAACAGCTACGTTGAACCGAAAATAACTGTAAGTACCAGGTATATACCCTGTGGGTTTAGTAAACTTTTCTGCTCTTCCTAACAACGAACAACCTGAAGATGTTAGGTGTTATTAATGAGTGATTGATACCATGAAAATTTTGGAATGGAAACGAAAATACTGTGAGCTACTATAAATATGTAACTGTATCAAAATAATTTCACAGTTATTTACAAACACTCGTCGGAAACTATCATTTTATGTCACTTCCACAAAACTGTCCCTTTATGTCACTGACACTTCCACTAAACTGTTACTTCATATTGCTGACACTTCCACGACACATTGTATTTAATTATCCAAATTATTTAAAATCACTTGCACAAAACTGTCACTTTAGGTCACTGACACTTCCGCAAAACGTTGTGTTTAATTGCTAAAATTATTTAAAAACACTGCAAGTAACTGTCACTTCATGTCACTAACACTTCCATAAAACATTGTATTTGATTATTAAAATTATTTAAAATCACTTTTAATTTATTGTTTAAGTAGTTTAATATTATAGCACACACGCACTAATGGTCGTTGACCAAGGTCAAAACTGACTGATTTCGTAACGAGTATCTGCTTAATTTTAATAAATTTTATGGTGAATAGAAATTATAGGAGTCAAGTTACGTCTATTTATAATTGTCAATTTACTTTTCAAAGCTTACAAATATTTGATTTTTAATTCAGTTTATTTTATTCATAAATAATATATTTTCAACTGGTTTGAATGAATTTTAAACGGTCTGGTTTACTGCGTTAGATTATTCAAATATTTATTAGCTTTGAAAAGTACATCGTCAATTATAAATCGACGTAAGTTCACTTATATAATTTCTATTCGCCATAAAACTTAAAACAAGATTCGCTCCAAACAATGAATAAGAAATACTTTATGCGAGGTGTTCATGATAAACGTTACCACCGTTTTTTTTCTAAATGGTAAACAACAAAAAAAATCGAAGAGGAGAAACTTGCATCGCGATCACCCCATATAAAATATTTCTTATTTTTTGTTTGAAGCAAATCTTATTTTATTAATTAAATTAACGACAGAAACACAACAAATGGGAGACGGGTTTTAGTGGTTATACGTAAGCAGTAGACCTACGGAGTTACACATTATCCGCAAAATAACACATTTGTAGGGTTTGCGGAAAGCATTTCCCCTCTTTTAAAAAAAAAAAAAAATTCTGCCACCACATTAGTAAAGGGGTTGAGAATGCCACATCAACGGGACCCATCGACGTTCAGGGCCTGTGACAGTATTATGCGTAGCTACAACACTGACGACCCCGGTCGTCGAGCGATGGCGTCGTAGCGGGAAAACGGTCAGTACACGTTGTTGACGGACATTTTTCACATTGTGCCAACATAAAAGCAGTTACGACATCTTTCACCGATAGTTTTTTTTTAAATATTGACCTCAGAATCCAATAATGTGTATCAAATGTGTGCTAGCAACAGTACACTACGTGAAAATGCAAAGTTAATGCGGAGAAAGTTTGCGCATCCGCTCGTTTTTAAACTTTGGCAGTTATTTACTGCCATTAAAAAGTACGGAATATTAAAAGGGAACACTCCTCTATTTTTTGAGACTAAGAAGAACTTGTGGGATGCGAGGTGTAGGGTGAGAAATAGAGTTTTTGCCTTACAAGCGGAAGGTTGATGGCTTCGGCACGCTATATTTCCTTTTTGATTAGTTGCGGTCGAAGGATCTCGAACCAAGTGACTGGTCGGAGGATCTCCTTCTCCGACGTAGCTTCTTGGGAGGGGGAGAAAAGTTTTGTGAGTTTTCTTTATCAAAATTTCATTGGTTTTTACAAATGATTGGTAGAGAAAAACTCCCTCCACTTCAGGGTGTGTCCGGAAAGAGAGGATGTTTTAGGGAAAAATCCAAGCGGCGGTGACTCACGCCGTGGCCAGGATTTTGGCTTCCCTGCGACCCGCGGTTTATGGCGGTACATGTCAGGTCGGCTCGAGGTGGCTCGGCGCGACCGGTACGCGAGCAAAAAGTAATTTAAACTGTTAGCCATTGTCATCCAGAAAACTTCGACTTGTAATTGGTTTTCGAGGGTCTCTATTTTGACCCTCGGCAGTTACAAGCCGGATTAACGAATTTCGAGAAATGGTAAACCGCGTGTCGCTACAAACTGTCCACTGTTTTTAGTTTTCACGTTGTTGCGGAGCAAAAATACGCCCCTGAATCTCACAGATATAGCTTCAAATTCGCCTCCTTACCTTTCTTAATCGTTCACACATTTCTTAGAAAGAATAGCAGTCGCGCATTGTCGTCTATTTATGACTTTAAAATCAATGCACTTTATGGGCCTATTGTCGTCAATACTCCTTCAGGAAAATCCTTGTTCTGCAAGAAGTATTGACCGGTGACTTTTCCCCCAAGCGAGCTGGGTTTTTCCGGCTCCGCCGATCGGCCAGCAAGGCTCTTCATCAATGGGCAAAGAACGATTTCTTTGCTCACCAATGAGAAAATTAATATTCGTTAACTAAACAGTCTCCCAATCAGCAACCATCCCGCTTCGCAGCAGCGACCGCCCCCGCCAAATCCTGACGGAAGCGCGTCTGTACGCGCTTTGAACAAATTAGTGTTCTCCAATTCGAAAACCAAACAACATCTAGCGCTCTAGGTAGATGCTCCGTCCGCGAGACTTAAGATCCGGACGGATCTATAATATTCACTTAAATTATTGTAACGCTTGGGACATTGGTCCTTCCAGTCGGATTTAAGTAAGCTCGGACCGTAACATTGGTCTTTCGAGCCGGATAGTTTGTAATATCCACTGTACAAACTGTAAATGAATTCATCAGAGTAAGGGAAGTCGGCCTACATTCAGTTTGCAAATCACAATACCTCCGTGCGTTGTTCAAATCGGGCGAGCCTGTTTTAACCTTGTGACTGCGGCGCGATCTCGAAGTAGTCCATCATTAGGGACGGCGCGTTATAGGCACGTCAGTCGCTGCTCTGCGCAGTCCAGTGACCAAAACAGTACCCGGAGACTTGATACCATTTTTAGGATTTAAAAAATAATAATTGCAAATAAATTAAAACTATCCATTTGTTATTTACGTTAAGTAGCGTTTTAAGCTATTGTAGAGCCGGGAAAATATTAATAAGTTACACTGTAGGAACGACGAAGGGCTGCGAGGGCGAAAGCGAGGTTGGGTCCTGCTCAGGTCAGCAGGCCGACCGTTTTCTCCCCCAAGGCCCAAATATTGTAAACTTAGCGAGTGCGAATGCGAGTGCGAGTGCGAGAGAGTGAATAGTTGTGTGAGAAGGATGAATGAGTAGAATATAAGGAAGCGTAGGTTAAGGGACGAGCAGTGTTGTATTGAGTGTTGTCAGGGTAGTTGTGTTGTAAGAGTTGTCGAGAGTTGTAGTTGTATTAGTCGTAGTTGTAATTGAGAGGAGTTCTGAGTTGTTTTATTGTTAATTAGTTATAACCTTACAATATATTGTTGATTGTTATTTGGTTATTTTGAGTTGTCGAAAGTTTTAATCAATCCCCTCTTTGAGAAAATCCTCCGCCTCTACACTATTTTAATTTACTTAACTCAGTTTGCAGATTCCTTCAACAATAATGGATAATTAAATATAAAGGAGAAAATCCGAAATTGATAATGAGGAACAAATTCATTTTAACATAAGAAATTCAAATAATTTTATCATAATGAACGAATAAAGATGATAAAAGGATAATAGAAACGATTTAATAAATAATCAATTCGCGTGTGATATATTCTAAAGCATGGATCAACGCATAAACACCTACATCACAATTCTTTGCATTCGTATTTATTTTCGCGACGAATTGTATGTTTACTACATACTACACACTTTCGCGTTTGATTTTTTTTTTCGAAGACAGATCAAAGTATGTGCTTGGAAAAGAGAGAGGGCGTATATTTACGCCTTTCGTATATATTGATGGACTTGTGAGGGCGTATATATACGTCTTTCGTAGTCAAAGGGTTCAATATACGCTCATTCCAGAGGTGTTGCCTAGAAAACACGAGCAGGCATTAACTCGTAAGGCGTGTATATAAAGTGAGTCAAAATTTACTTGACACCTCAGAGATAATGTGCTCTGATTCGCCCGACGGATAGGGACATCCCTCTCCCTCACGCATTTTCGATTTTGACGCGCTATTGGCAAAAGAGAGACCCGCCATTCGTTGCGTCGTCATGTAAAGTAGTGTTTTATTTTCGGTTGTCATTCGTCGATCTCAGTTTTCCAAGACCGACATGGCGGAGATAGGCGGAGCGAAAGCATCTCCCCTTCCGTCTCAGGTGACTAGATGCTGTAGTATCACTATATCCGTAACGCACGTAATGCCAGCTTCTTTGCCGAAATCGACTGTTTTTAGAAAGCACAGGGTGATAGCACAGTCGTGATAGCGACTATTGGAATACAAAAAATTTTTAAATTTGTTGGACAGTGTGATCTCCGACCGGTTTCGGGTCCTCTGAAGGACCCTCCCGGGCAGAACATAAACACATGTGATTTTCTTATTGGCTGCTTGACCTCGTCACCCGTATTCGACGCCCGTGTAGCGTGCAACTGTGCTTCATCAGCATATTTTATGAAAACGGGATAAGCAAAAGGTGCGGAATTCTTACAAATACTGGAAAAATCAACGTACTCTAATCTTAGAGATTGCGAACTCCGACTTTTCCCAATGTTTGGATCAACATATTGGTGCAAATGTTTATTCTCGAAAGTCTAGTTGCAATTATCTGATGCACCGATGCACAAATACACATAAAATTAGTCGCATATTATGCACAATTTGATACCATTTAACTTGTACTTATAACCTTGTTACGAGCCGGGCGAGTGGCAGAACGAGACCGAATGCGTTAATATAATTTTTATTGCGAGAGCTAAAGCTTGCAACGAGTTGGGGAATAATATCCAGGGAATTATATCCGGGGACTGGACTAACCTATAGGCTAACTATAGGGTCGCCGTATGCCCATTAATAACGAAAGACACCTCGCGGTACTTTCGCGCTAGTATAGCGGATCAGTCCCGTACCAAAGGATACGGAGGTACCGCTACTAACTAGTAGTAGGGAAATCTCCGGGGACCGGACTAATCTATAGCAGAACTATAGAGTCGCCGTATGCCCGTTAATAACGAAAAACCTTGCGGTATTTTCGCGCTAGTATAGCAGATCAGTCCCGTACCAAAGGATACGGGGATACCGCCCCTAGCTAGTAGTAGGGAAAAGGAAATTGTTGCAACCCCTAGATTCTTTCTCTTCTAACGATCACCCGTAACTTTAATTTGAAAAATCTTATTCACCCCGAGCGGTAAGAGTGAATAAGAGAGATCGTTGCTCTGTTACATGAAGATTAAGGAAGTAAGATGAGAATAACTAAACGTTTGAAATATCACAATGTGTGTATAAACGTATATTCCAAAGTTATTATCAGAAGAGGTTCATAATGCAATTACAAAAGATGATTGTTAAATTTAAACTTAGCCGAAATTCACGCGTCGGTTCGCGGGGGTTTCCATGTCTTATATTATACTTACAATAGTCAAGCGAATGCGAAAGTCGTGACTTTTAAGTTTCTGTACCCTAAGTAACAGCGTGACGTTCTACAGAATACTGGACCCAAGGAGTAAAAAAGTATCTCGTTTATATAGGACTTGGTCTTGGGAAAAACTGTAGAGAAATGAGTGGAGGTGGTAGGATTCTGGAAGGCAGATTAGGGCACCAAGACGGCATGGGAAAAATCTGGAAATTATAAAAAAACGCAGCTTGCTTATACCAGCCAAACAGATAGTGGTCCTGTACAGTGATACCCTCATATTTACATCTTCCTGTGATTTTCTAAGTGGCCGACCGGTATATTTTCTAATGGTCGACTGGTATCAGATGAAAATATAAAAGGTTCAGGGCCGCATGAAACAAAAGTTTTTCAGGGCCGTGTGTAACATCATCATTATCAATCTGCAACAGTTTAGGATTGTATAAAAGAGCCTTGTGTATCTGGTGCTGAGTATAACATTAAAATTCAAACAGTAAAAGGCTGTCGCTGAAAAGCGACTTGTTTTCACTTTAATGATTGTAATACAACGCTAAAAAATTTCTGTAAAAACTTTCAGCATATCAAGGGTGCACTGTCGCGACGGGTGAATGGCTTTAACGTTTAGCGAATTAATTATTGGAAGTGCACCAGCATTTCGAAAGCTGTCAATCGTTACAAATTCACCGCGATTTGTTGGTTAAAAGCACTCGAGACATCTATATGAAAATTCACGTCAATATTCATTTTGTACACGCTAACGATCTGTAAATTCCAGGGAAATTAGTTTCAATTGCCGGTGGAATGAAATTGCTGTTCGACGGCTCGTTAAGGCGTGCATCGTTCTTTCCTCTGCAGTTGTACGTATGATATTTTATAGATTTCCTTTGATACATAAAAGGTAGTTTTAATAGAAATTACGGGAAATCCAATTGGATTTGCCATTTTCGAGTGTTATTTCAGCACGAGAAATAACGGTTTTCAGTATTTGACAGAAAAAAGTATCATAACTTGAACACATAAAAGACGTAATACATCTACAAAACGTTAATATTTTCCTTTGAAGTCATTGCAATGACATCGTTTAATTTACTTTCATGTTTTTGGTTTTAAACATTGTTTGCATTCCACAATTGAAAGTTCATTGTGTCGTGGTAATGTCATCATGGTTGGGGGGGGGGGGGGGTGGCGGTTATAAATTGTTCAGAGTATTTTAAGAAGTGTTTCTTTGTTATTCCATGAAGGTAAAATGTCCAAAGGATTCGCTACTTTCAAAAAATTGAAGGTTAGAAATCTCTGACACCTTGAAAGCAGAACGGTAGCGACGATGAGCTTCCCCAGAGCGGACACTGCTAACATTCCAAAGTCTGTGCTAGCAATCTTGGAACCGCAAATTACGTTGAAGCAGAACGTTTTCTGGGACCGTTTACGACACTTGATTCGCTTCCGATTAGAAGCTAAGGAATCAATAAGATGAAATTCCAGAAAACGAAAATTCCTCTGTCACCATTATCTAAATATGCGTGAGAAGTGCTAAAGATTCAACGTACAATCTTTTAAAAGTAGTGCTCGTTTTTTAAAATAACTAGATACGTATGTGTGCTTGGAAACTTTTGCCTTGCCAGTAAGGTACCGTTTCTTTGAGACCGATTTCTGTTAAAGAATCTTTTGCAGGAAAATGAGAACTTGTCAAGGTTTTTAAGACAGTAACTACTTTCAAGGATCTCTGCTTATTGAAATATTATCAAAATACTTTTGGACATCTCCACCTTTATCGTTAAAACAGTGTCACATTGCTTTCGCAGTAGAAGCGACGGCACATATCCATCGTGATAGAGAATCTCGTTTTTCTTCGAATATTCATGAAACTACGAGCCGCGCGAAAACATACAGGGGTAGAGTCGAAGTTTCTTCGATAGGAAAAAGGAAGGTTTCAGAAGACGGGACACTCTTTTGTCGATCGCAACCGGCGAAGTGAATTCAAAACTTTCTTCCTAAGCTTCTACCGCCTCTTCCTATTTCTCGCTTTTCTATTCTTCAACCTCGCATTTTCACGTTCTCTTGACAGGGGCGCTTTTGTTTCGTCCAACTTCCGAGTATTTTTGGACCAGCAACGGAGGGAGCGCTCTCTCGTGTGAGTAGTGTCATTCCTTCAACCGTTTTTTATCCTTTTCAGTTTCTACCTTTCTTCGTTTTTGGTTCTCGGTCTTCATATTTGTCTCATTTTCTTCTCAGCCTCCAAAGTTTAATAATTAATTATTTATTTCGAGGCAAGTTGCCATGTCTGTGTATAGTACCTATGTAAGAGAGACGAAGATGAGACGGTGAAATACTCCATCCATCGGTACCTGCTGCAAGACTTACATTCTTAGCGTAACCGTTGAAGATATTATATCCAGTCCTTCGCTATAATATATGTATATGTCTCATAAGATCTTGGACACATTGTGCTATCGACAGTTTCTTGGTTATTTCTTATTTTTCGATATTCTATTTTTAACCTATTTTCTTTTTTTGGTTTTAACACTTCATTTCATTCCTTCAACAATCTTCGTACTAGAATTGTTACGTAGAAGGGGAGATATGTTTCATCATATCCCACGTATATTACATGGTTACAGAATACCAAACTGAAATTCGGAACGAAAATTTCTTTTAACACTAGAACTACCAAACCAGTCAAAATGACTCGTACACAATTTTTCCAAAAAATTCTGCAAGTTTACAGGAGGGTCATAGAATAGATATTTTACGCCCATACCAAGAAACATAAATCATTCAGTCATCTTTTCCACCTCTTAATTCCTATTTTATCAAAGTACTTACGTAATATATTGAAATGTAGTAGATTTAACGCCGGTAGTTCGAGTATTAAACCAATTTGTGATAGTCTTTCTGTACTTATACAGTTGTCAAAATTATTTGTTCGTGGAATGCTTACCTTTATATAAAGTCCTATACTTTAACTTATGACTTCCAGTTCTTGTAAGTTACATGCGTCAATTGAAGATCTCATTAAGCCGTTCTCTTGCACAGTTTTTTGTTTCTTTTTCATTAAAATCTATATTATAATACCTATTTATATGCGTAGAGGATGTGCCATGGAAAATCGATCACAGTACCACAGGGTGTGTAAACGACAACACACGCCAGGCGCTCGAAGACACCAACCAATCGTGTGTCCAAAACGAAATTCATTCGATTAGATCGAATTTTCGTATACTATTTTCACAGCCTCGGCGTGTAGGGGTAGGTTCCGAAAAGGTGGACGCAGCCGCTCGGGAATACAATGGAACACACATTTGATTCAAAACTCAGATCTTATATTTCCAAATATATTACAATGATATATGATCAATACAAATGGCCGCAACGTAGAAATACAATCGCTCGGCGACGCGAATATAATAATCAATATAAAACAATGAGAAAAGCATATAACTGTAAGGTGCTCGGACGTGGTCACATGAATATTGTTCGATCCACGATCGACAATAAACACGCCACTAACTAATCGAATCCAAGTAACTGGATTTTCCAGTATTCAAATCCATCGACAGGATCACTCCCGCTAAGTGGAAGGATCATAATCGATGCTTAGCCTCGATAGTCCCGAAGCCGCTTACGTATAGCCCAATAATCAAATATATTAACAATCAACGTACGCGCCGAGCGATTGCCGCACGTCCGTTCTCTACGAGCGCCCGTGGTGAAGTGACTCTCCTTCGGAGCCGCCGCGCCAATGTTGACAATGGTCCACCTTGCTATTCGCCGTCTATGGTCGACGGCTCGCGTTGGCAACAGGGTATATGAACAATATTTGTCATGACCAACCAGGCATTCCTTTAGACCGGGGCTTGGTTAAATTAACTGCGCGCAGCATGCGTCCTTGGAGGAGAGCTGTCTACCTTCTCCGATCGAACGTCTTTCGTCCACGCCGACATGAAGTATGTGGGGACCTGTGATATAGCTGGCGAAAATAGTGATGGCTTGCGATATGAGGTACGGGGTAAGGGGAGACTGTCGCTCGCACCGTCTATCCCCAACATATCGGTCCTGGAAACCTCAGGTCGGCGAATGACAACCGAAAACAAAACACTTCTTTTGTCGTGCCCATGAGAATGTAACTAATGTGCGGTTTTTTCGGCCAGTTACGCGTTAGAATCGGAAATGACGTCCGAACGAGGGATATCTCTATCCGTCAGGCGAATCAGAACAAACAGGCCAGAGGACTTCAGTATTTTTGCCAGCTACATATATCAAAGACGTAGGCGAGGGAGGTAGGCGGAGCTCCTTCAAGGACGTATGCGAGCAGTTAATTCCAAGCACTGATCTAGACCTTCGGATTGGTGGATATTTGCAAAAAAAACTGCCATAAAATTCGCGAAAGCCTTACAAATTACAGTAAAAATTCGTTATTAGCTCATCCTATTTGTCTCATTGGGTGGATAAAATGTCTGAAAGGAGCGATGCTTCGAAAATTAACCGTTGTCGTGCAAATTAATGTTAAAGTTTCAATTATCGTGATTGGCTTTCCGATCGATAGGGCAACCTTCGCGGGCAGACACATAGAGAAAATAGCACAAGCATTATCCTTCTTGGCCAAAGTGTCTTATCTGCTATTTGAACACCTATAAGCGGTGGCACACTACGCGCGTCTCGATTATTAGTGACGAGACCATCCGGCCATTAAGAAAAGTGGATGTGGTTACGTTCTCCTTTTCGCGAAAGTCCTCTCAAGAAACCGAAGCGATTAAGACTCCCTTATTTTCCTAGGAGTCGGATTCATCCTTAAGGGAACCCCTTGCAGCCTAGGCAGAATCTACCACCGGTATTTTATTAAACTGAGGCCTAACAAGCCCCACCTTCCTCCCAGTATCGTACTCTTTCTAAAGTATGAACTGTGAGGGGCAAATATCGAAATGGAAAGAGACGAAATCTCTCCTCACCAGTCAGAAGACGTCTTCAGTCGAAATTCGACCTTAGTCACATTTCTACAATCAACCTTCAGCTATGTTCGAAGCAAACACTACAAAGCAACACTTGTATCAAGTTATCGATATTAAAGTTACGTTAACTTTCAACTCCTATGACCTTCAAATCACTGACTCCGAGAGTCAATATTTCAATGCAGCCCATCCTCTGTAAATCGCAGGTGAGCTATAAGACAGTTCTTGATCGCGGAGCAACCGTACTTTTAGCGGAAAAGTCAGGAACGGATCGCCGTGACAGTTTCATAATGTGTTATTCAAAGCAAGAAAAAACTGAAATTATTTTCATTTATGGTTAATCTCGATAGTGCCTAAAAAAGCTATTCTTTTCTAAAGCTAAAAGATATCCACAACGTGTTAACAAATAAGAATGTGCAAAACGAAATCTAGTACCCATGAAATGAACAAAATAAATGTCATCGGTAAAGTCCACTACAATCCGCACATGAATTTGAGATCACTTACACCCTCAAGTAATATTAATAAAATTTCATCCCTTCCATATTTCTGCTGGTAAAAGTCTCCATGAAAGAGACGTCGAAATTTTAAAATTCTACCAGTGAGTCGTAGGTAAATATGAAAGTAATGAAACGTTTCCCACAAAAATATTATTTATTACTAAAGCATTCTTTACAAATCACGATTAATTATACCTGCAAAATATGCGTCATTACTCAGTTCAGAATCCGCGACGATTTATACATGTTGATAGACAGAGGTGACGGATTGTAAATACTTAGTATAGGATTGTAAATAATACCATAATTGAATCTCACTTTACTAAAGATGCGAAAAATAATCATGAAGAAACTCAATTTTTTCAAAATGAACTAGGAGCTTTGTTGGAAGATGTGCCATTGATTGATCATTTAAAGTTATGGTATCAGCATGACGGGTGTTGATACACTTTTCACCTACTGAAACACAGGTTCTGAATGAGGAGTTCCTGATCATTGGATCGGATGCAATGGGCCAGTAGTATGGCCCATTCGTTCACCTAATCTCATATCCTGAGATTTTTTCCTGCAGGATACATTAAAGAGGATAAGTTACGAGGAAACACCCACAGCACTAAAAGATATGAAGTTTCAAATAAAAGCAGCTTCTGCTGATACCATGCTCCAAGTTATTAAGATGGCTGTGCGATCTGTCATTTATTGTCTTAGAAGATGAATTACAGTAGAGGGACGTCAATCTGAATATTTAAGCTAAATGTACCTACAATCTCATGATCAGATCAGTTACTGTCCTAATCTGGAGTTCCATTCAATGTACCTTTCACATTAATTCCAAAATTTTAGAGTCCAAGGTCATTTATAGATCACGTTATAAATATTTCCGAATGTACGTGTTTATTCACTATAAAATGTGATAGAAAATAATATACGTCTCCTGTAAAGAAAATGCTGATGACTTTGAAAGGAAACGTTAAGATATGATATGCAAAAAAATTTCTTTCATTTGATTCATTTCGTCAAAAAGTCCGAGTTTCGTGAGGAACAAATTTCGTGCTACCTCTAATGAGGCAGACATTCAGGTGGCTTGGTTTCTGTACAAGTCCGTTTATGCGATCTTTAAATTAAATTCATTTAAATTACATTATATCACTAAATTGCTGATACCCAAGTATTCTAATTTACACTATCGACAAAGAAAACTGAATACTTTATTACCCTTTTTATAAAACTTCATCGTGTCTGCCCGTTTAATTTTTCTGCTGAAAAAATCTCTAACAATAATGCTAATACAGCGCAACGATGTATTTCGTCTTTGCTCATTTAAAATCCAAGAACTGATTCGACCAAATCAATTTTGATCACGATATCTAAGAACGGTGGACAGTACAGCAGGAGCTCATCATTTTTACTTTCATTCTTACGATTGTATTCATCGTTAAAAATAACGAATCAAGTAAAGAACTGAGAACGATAATTTCCGCAATAACACGAGTGTGTGTTCCACCAATAACGATATATCGCCTATACATTATTGATCATTTTCTATTGCCAGTTTTTTCTTTCCCCTCTATTTTTGTTGTTTTTTTGTTGAACGGTTGACAGCACTCTCTCGATCATTCCAGCTTGGCGATACGTTGCGCACTGTGCGAAATTGGCACGGTCCATTTTTCCATTTCGTTATGGGGGACGTCTGCAATTTATTAAATTGTCCCGACGACTATTGCAAATGGAGATAGATCAGTTAATTGGCATATAAACGAAATGGATTAAAGATATACAGAGTGTAGCGTATTTTGTTGCGCTATGGTGAAGGGAATAATTTTGCTTGTGTAGAGAGCTAGATACAGGTAAATAACAATTGCAGAAGAAATTCTCCTTGTACATGAATAAGTAGTCAGAAAAAAGTTCGTCATGTTAGTTTACGTTTGTTACAAAAATAACTACTCATCAGTCATCGAGTTAAGAAAATAGTTAAAGCGCTATTGGAGAAAGTTAAAATAATTAATTTATGAAAGTGTTATAGAAAGAGTATATATGTAACGTGGATAATGCCCATTCGAAAAGACATTGTGCAAAATGCCCGTAACAGGTTTCGGTCAATCTATAAAATGTCCGGGCAATATACAGAATACCTAGAGGGAGGTGGCCAATGTATTGAAACGCTCTGATAACCGGGTGGAATCGTCGAAAAGCTACCTCATAAGAATGTGCGACAAATGTAATGTCAATGCTTAGTTGAGACGCCTGACGGCGACCCGTTCTTAAAACTATCTCCAACCAACACTAATTCATATTTTTAGTACAGGTACGTAACTTAGGCCTGATCCTTCGGGGGCAGGAACCCGGAATAAATTGTGCATAACAGGGTACTTACCCCAAAGAATTTGGTTTAATTTAGCTGCTTGTAACGAAAAGGTAAATTAGTGTTGTTAGGCGACAGTTTTAAGAGACTAAACGCTAGCATTATATTTTTCGCACATTCTTATAAGGTAGCTTTCCGACGAGTCCAATCTCTCGAAAACGAAAGCCGAGCGAGGATTATATGTATAGGAAAAAGTTGCTTAGAATCATGATTCTCGCAACATATCCAAAATTACCGAAATTGGTATATACGTTATATATATATATATATAACGTATTATATATTTTACTGCTAAGTGAATTTATTATTTAGCATTCAAGTGACTTAAAATCTGGAATATTCTATCGCTTTTAATATAGTACATATTGCTTTCTGCCGTCGAACTTGACGACAATCTGCAGATATAAGCGACATCGTCTGTAGAACTAACTTTAAGTGGTAGATTAGGAAACCATTAACGTTGATCAACACAGAGAAACTAAATGTATTTGAATTCGACATTGCACTGATAAAAACTTACTTGTACAGCATGTAAAATTTTCGAAACTAATGGTTTTTCCATATAAAGTGGTTAACACTTTTTGTTTTATGGAGAATCTCCCGATGTATTCTGTTGAAAGAATAAAGTTGAATTTTGTTGTGTAGAGTTGCCGACAGACACGATCACTTTTGGCTCAGCTCGGGTTGTCAATTCGGGCCCGTTTAATTGATTGCGAAAACGACGATAAACGACGTAAATACGCGGCTCACGGTCAAAGTCTTTGATCGCGAATCTGGTTTTGAGTGGCGATGGTATTCTGAGTCACTTGAATCACGTTTTTTTTTTAACTTTCATAAACTTTGCAACTATACATGGATTAAAAGCTTGGTGGAATGATATGATGTGCTTTGAAATGTTTGAATGGGACTAAACTCTTTGAGCCACGGAAATTCCGAAAATAAAATGACCCATGCTGCACAGACAATTTTCTTTTAATTGAACAAAGTTGTTGGTTTATTTTTATTACCAAAGTTATAAAATAATATAAATTGTCCAGGTGGTACAAAAAATATCCCACCATGCATATTCACGCATCAAAAAGGTGGTGCACTTTTAATCCCGCCATGCCTCAAAGAGTTAAGCAAGTCTTGGAATGTGATTGTTCAAGTGTTAAACGAAAAAGTTAGACTTGATAGCCCGACCGTCTTGCAAAATTTTGGAATGATATAACAACCAAGGTGGCAGCTCCGGGTTAATAATTCTTGCTATAATCACTTCTGTATAGTCTAAACCAGAGGTGCAGAAATTTTGCACGCCAGAGCTGTCCTTGGAGACACACTGTCTACTTTACCCATGCACACAGCCGAGATGTCACTGATTCACAGTCGCTCTCTCGGCGGCACGGCCGGACCTACTGGCACAGGCGTGGTGTCGCGCTGGGGCGACATTTATATTTAAAAAACTTCGCGACAGCAGAACGCCAGGCTTTCTCGCGTCAGCGAATGTTACCGCCGCGGCTACCTTGGCGATATATTTTACAATCCTGACTAGTCTCCCGCTAGCAAAGTGATAATAGGTTACCACATTACCCATGGTGTACTATACCAATGCGCTTCTTCTCGCAGTTGGTATTCTCTGTAGGCTTACTTCACTGTATCGATGTCCTTTTTCGTTGAATCGTTGGTGAAAAACTGCGTTAAAAAATAAATGACGAAAATATTTTGTAGTAATTATACAGATGAGGGTCCACCGATTTCAATGACTGACTGATATGATCCCGACGACGTATCCAAAAATCGTTGAAATCGGTAAGGTGGACGCTCATATGTATGGTTACTACAACAAATTTTCGTAATCTATTTCTTAACGTGATTTTTCACCAACTATTCAGCGGAAAAGGGCATCGATACAGTGGAATAGACCTACAGGGGATACCACTGCAAAAAAACGCATTGGTATAGTGAGGGACCAGAAACAAGGCGCTTGGGACGGAAGGGGAGATTTCTTTCGCACCGCCTATCCCCGCCATGTCGGTCCGAGAAACCTGAGATCAACGAATGATAACTGAAAATAAAACACTCCTTTCATCGTTCACATGACGACGCAATGAATGTGCGGGTCTCTCGGCCGATAGCGCGTTAAAATCGAAAATGCGTGAGGGAGAGGGATGTCCCTATTCGTCGGGTGAATCAGAGCAAATTACCCCTCAAGTACCTTGTTTCTGGTCCTTCACTATAATAGTACCCCATGGGAGATGTGGAAACCTATTGACATTTTGTTAGTGAGAGACTAGACAGAATTATAAAATGTATCTCCAAGGCGGCCGCGGTGACAACAATGTATTCTTTGACGCGAGAAATGCCAGCGATCTACTGTTGCGGAGTTCTTTAACTACTTACGCTCGAAATTAATTTATAGATGAACGTGCGAGAACGCAACACTATTTCGCTGAGACGCGTAACATAGTGGTCGATTTCGCCAAAACCATCGCTAGAAGTCCAAAAACATTAAAAGCTATTAATCGTATTTGATTAAAGACATATCTGAGCATACTTTTTCACTAACAATACTTTTGCTATACCATACACTCGACGTGGTGCGATCTGAAACTGTTCTTAAACAAATAACCTTAATCGACGTGCTACGTACGTCGTTTTGATCTCCGTGACCGACGTGCGTGGCACGTCTTTCCAGCGCGAGTGGTTAACTATGAATGTCGCCCCAATGTGCCTCCGCGCTCGTGCCAATTGGTCCGCGCCTGGCAAGTGCAAGGCAAATCAATCAGCGTGCTCTCGAGTGCACGGGAAGGAGTAGCAGGCGGAGCTCCTCCAAGGACGGCTCCAGCGTGCAAAATTTCTGCACCTCTGGTCTAAACTAAACACCAGTAAAAGTCTCAAGGTGGCATCTCTTGAAACATTTTAGTTATTCAATTCTAAAGTGAACGATGTCATACGAAAAACATGTACTTTAAAATACCACTGGAAATTGCAGCAAAAAGAACATTTGATAAATTCATATATAGATACCTAAACATTAGCTAATGTTACGGATCTCCACGAAAAAAAGAAAATTCCTGCAGAATCGTTAATTGTTCTAATAGGATTTTCTTTTAAGCGAAAAATCTAGGCGATTTCGTGCTGTTACGATCCGGAATTTTTATGCATTGATTTTTGAGCTTAAATAGTTGATAAATTAATTATTATCTCCGCCATTAGTCTCAGTAAACATTCTAAATTAATATAAAAGTATTAAAAATCTTTTTCCGCCTAAATTATTTACCTGTAGCGTTCCACTATGTGCGGAAAAGGGGCAAATGGCGGTGGGTGGTGTAGGGGGAGTGACTCGTCGGGGCAGACATAGGTTTACGATACGGCTATTTCTATTGAGGCAAAGTGGAGTGACCGCACAAAAATCAATTTTAAAATTCGCACTCCCCTCGGTTGCGGATATAAAAAGTGTTGAAGAATCTTTTCCTCCTCCAAAGACTAAGTCATTCCACCTGCTGCTGCGTTCCACACTGTGTACAGGTGTCATGATTATTGAATAAATCGTGCTTCTTGGAGGTCCGTGATAAACACCGAATAAACCTATTGGTATCGTACTTTTATAAGGTTTTCACGTAGTTGTCCTTACACTATGTACTGCACTATTTACAATATACAGCGTTCGGTTTAACCTTATGATCAAAGTATCCTTAGAAACGTGGTAAAAATTCGTTTTTTAAGACTCGTCTTCAAGCTATGAAATTATGAAACCTGCTTTATGTTTTCTACGTTATATTTCTGCGTTATATTCGCATATTCTGCATTGTTAAGCTGTATTTCACATTTTATACTTTGTATCTTACATTCGTATGTTTTTCATTTTATGTTTCATATATCATTACCTTATTGAGTTTATTGTTTTGTTTTCGAAAACCTTCAGTTCGACATGTAATAATCGTGTGGGCAAGTTGCAGCTACCTTGTCGCGTCGTTGTTGTCAAAACGTGTTCGGTGTTCCATGCCCCGGGCAATCCGGCTGTTGCCCTTCACTACTCCTAGGAAGGGAATATCGTTGTTATACCTTATAAAAATAGAGAAGTCTGGCGGTATAAGGTACGGAGTAAGGGGAGAGTGTCGCTCGCACCGCCTATCCCCACCATATCGGTCCTGGAAACCTGAGATCGACGAATGACCACCGAAACAAAAGACACATTTCGTCGTTCACATGACGACGCAACGAATGTGCGGCTCTTTCGGCCAATAACGCGTCAGAATCCCTTTTTTGGCGTGGTATATTTAGCGTTCGCGTTTCGTAAGGGGCGTGCTCGTGGACTCGTCAGAAGGACTGACAAAACAGGCCCTGACTCAGACTTTGCGTCCCGCGTGAGACGTTGTTTCTCTGCCTATCGCCGATATAAGCAAGAATCGGTAATGTGTGGAATACATACTCGCAAATTCTTTTCCTAGAGCAATACGTAGTCCAGTGGGCGATTCCCGAACTAGACGAGCGAAAATCACATCACAACGATACTGTCTTGAAAATGCGACAAAATAATTACTCATTAATATTAGTTACACACATAATACATTTAGCTAATTGTAAGTAATAATATTTGTATTATTCTTTATACATCGGGGACTGGTATTCTTATAGGACTACATTGGCTATATTTGCGCAAAAATAAATATCAACGTAGTTTATGTTTACAAACTATTTCACAACTGCTAAGTATTCTGTTTGCTTTCCCTTTGATTTCTATGTGTGATAGGTAAAATTATCTGCCCGGTAAATATTTGATTTTTGCAACCACGCTTATTACACTCTATAGGACGATAGAAGGATTTCCTGAAAATCAATAGAAATAGAAAACTATCGGGAGCCTTCAAAGCGAAGGCTTTTCCTTTCGTAATAACAGAGCTGTAAGCACGTGGGGACACCGATCTTTTTCATGTAACGTAATAAAGTGGCAATGTTGTATCTGAACAGCAGAAAATTTACAATGATCCGTGGAAGCAAGAATATTTCCCTACTTCCTTATTGCGGAACATGTTGATCGCGATTCCCTTCAAAGTATCGGAAAGTATTAGGTTGGAAACTATGAAACGGGCGTTGAATAAGAATAAAAAACAAACAGCGCAATTTTTCACATTATTTATTACATTCAATCGAAATAACTTCCATTGGCATCTACGACTTTCTGCCAACGATTAGGCAAGTCATATATGCCTTTTTGAAAGAAATCTTTCTTTTTAGAGTTAATAAAGAATTCAAAGTCTTTTATAATATCATTTCGGTTATTGTATTTCTTTTCTCTTAAAAATAATTCATAATTACGAAAAAGGTAATAATCGGTCGGTGAAATATCGAGTGAATATGGAGGATGTGGCAAAATTTCATATTGTAGAGAAGTTAATTTGTCAACAGTAATTGAAGTTTTATGTGGTCGTGCGTTATCATGCAGTAATATTGCGCCGTGCCGATTGAACAATGCTGGTTGTTTTTTCATAAGTTTCTCATGCATGACATCAATTTCACGACAATAGGACACCGCTGTTATGGTTTCGCCTGGTTGTAGGAAGGAATAATGGATCACTCCTTGGACATTCCACCATATGGTAACCATAATTTTTTTTGGATGAAATTTCGGCTTCGGGGTGTGCCCTGGGGGTGTATTCTTATCTACCCATTTGCTTGATCGCTTTCGATTATCATGCAAAATCCACTTTTCATCACAAGTGATGATTTGGTGTAAAAATGGCAATCGTGTATTGCAAAGCAACAAAGATGCGCACTTGCTCTTGCGGTCGATCATCTGCAGTTGCGTCAGTTCGTACGGCAAATATGAGTCCAATTTCTTTACTTTATTTATTGTACGCAGATGTTTTAACACAGCCGTATGGCTAGTTCCTAGTTTAGACCCAAGTTCGCGAATAGTTGTCTGTGAATCGGATTCCACAGTCATCCTTAATTCCTCGTTATCAATATGGGCCGGTGGTCTTCCTTGAAGCTCGTTGACGATACTCAAATTGCCAGAACGAAATTTTTGGAACCAATATCGATCATTTTTTTCAGTAGTGGATCCATCTCCGAATGCGCGATTAATGTTTCTCGATGCTTGAGCTGCGATATGATTTAATTTGAACTCGTACAAGAAAAGTAGACGTAAATCGCGTCTTTTTCCATTTGGTTTCGGAGAAAAATAATATAAAAATGGGATACAAACACGAACAAATTTTACGAAATGAGTAAGAAGAATACCTTTAAACTTTATAAATAAAAATATCGAGCGCACGACACAATGAACCTCTCTCAGTCGCAGCTGAACACAGACTAAACAAAAACGCCCGTTTCATAGTTTCCAACCTAATAATTTGTGTACGCAGATTTACTAGTGTTTCAAGGACGGATGATCATTGTAAACTATGGCCATGTATGTCCGAATGAATACACTTTATTTTTTGTTCAAGTAACTTTTTATGTTTTGGTTTTTTCTGTCTCTTCCTCCTATAAGTTCATCATTTTTTTTGCATTTTTCTTCTTGTCAACCGAATTCATGAACTTGGGAGTCATAAGCGTTAATTATTATTAGTATTTCAGCATCGTCACATAAGGAGCTCAATAAACCGATATGTGTATTTTGTATTGGATGGCGCATGTGTTTTCGGCATTTTCCTCCCAATATTTAGACAAGGATGACTACTGTACAAGGGCCACCATGACTTTCCTTTACAATAGTCATCTGAGCAAAAGTCGCGCTTGCGTTGCAAGATGCAACGTAGAAGTCTTCATCCATCCCTTCCACATCACTTATAAAAACACCCCCAAAACTCAGGGGTCAAGCTGTAATTTTCACAACCTACAGAAAACCTCTGTCACAGTAATCTCGTTCGACGTACTTCCACACTTAAACTCTGGTTCTTCAGAAATAAAACTCTTCATAGTTAGTAGTAAAAAGTGTTGAAATCGATTCTCGACCCGAACACCAACTTAAAATTGGTTTTAGACTTGGAGATCCAACATTCGTTTCAGCAATCTAGAAAACTGATACTCTTTCGCACAATCTCAAACCATATCTGAAACGCGTTAAGAAATGTTCAGCTATTGGATATGTAATGTATTATAAGGCTTTGGAAGAAACGTCTGTATACTGCTGGAGTTTAGAACGGACTAACTGTGGATGCCCAAAAGACCAGCTCGGGCCCACTTAGTAATATAAACTGTTTATGTTACTCTCCTCTACACTGCACAGAGTCTCCTGTTTAGAATAGGATTCCTAGAACGTAGAGTCCTTTAAAAACTCATTTAACATATATAATATTATATTGTTAATAATAATTCAACATCAGCTAAAATACAAATTCCTTCCTTTGACGGTTTCAAACAACTTGCGAATAGCAAAGGAACATAGCACTTGACACTTCATGATGCGGATCTATATCAGGTAGTGAACGAATTGTGATGATTCTCCCCATAAATCGTGCAGGTGATTAGTATTGGGACGAATCGTTAAAAGTACAAAGGACGCTCGATAAATACAAAGAACTGTCGTATTAAGCAAATGTGTTCTTCCGCAACCCTCCTCCTTTCGAGTGACAAACGATTGTGCATGTAATCTACGATGATTAACATGGTTCATTGTGAATCGGTCTCCCTTTGCTGGGGTAAAACGGGAGGTGAATTGGATGCTTGTCCGTAAAGTTCGACAATGACGATCTTCCTATCAGTCGGTTTCTTCTTAATGCGCGAGTGGCGTAGAAACCAAGGGACATCTCGCTCCGGCACAATTTGTGTCTGGCTACGGCCGTGTGCAATCTCGTACGTGTGAAATGAGGTGATAAAAATATTACGAGGACCCTTAATCTTCCTCGTATAATGGTATCCATAATTCCTCGGCTCGTTGTGGAGTCATGATCGGGCGTCCCTTCCATTCCGGTTGGTTGAACCACCTCGGATGCTCTCCCGATTTTCCTTCGTCGCGTCGTATCGCCTTCGTCTGTCTCCTTCTATCTGTGAACGAGACCGAAAGGAAAGCGACGGTAAACTGCACCTCCGCTGTACCTCTCTCTGTCATTCAATCCCTCACTCGCCCTCTCTCTCTCTCTCTCTCTCTCTTGCGCTTATCCTTTCCTCTGTCTTTTCGCTCTCTCCCTCTCCCTCATCCTTATTTCCTTTAAAGTGTTCATGATTGTGTCGTGAGTATTCCTGAATTTTTATGACAGAAATATTATACGGGATTTGTAAGGTATGGGGTGGATAAGGAGTTATTTTTGTTATTCGGGTGTTGATGTTCCAAAATGGCGGATTGCTTAATGAAACATTTCATTGCACGTAGATGAATGGAAAGAAGATGGTGTGTGTGTGTGTATGTATATGGCGGTATTTGAATTATAAGTACAGATGTGATGCGTATCACACTAGGGAAAGCGTTTTTAGTGGATCGATAAATTGAATTCGAAATATTTCTTTACATTACTATAACAGTATGGTATATCGATAGCGAGTTATGGAATTGGTACCTAAGCATTTCATTATTACTCACATAAATTTCTTACTATAAATTCTTGTCTTACGATCCTTTTAGAATGAATTCCACTAAACTATGATCTGATAAAGAATATGACTTGTATCTCTTTATTTTACAATTAAAGTGTTTCACCCTTTAAGACAAAGTAGCTCCTTGGCTATCAAATTGTTTGTTATTCAATTTTATCAGTTTAGATTTGTAGACATGATTGTAGCTCTTAATCGAATCTAACGTATAAGTTGGACTACTCAAGAGTAGACACTGAATTAACAACAATGCTGATTAACCTCAACCGTTCATATATTGCGGCATTTTAATTCAGTCCAGTTTAATTGAATGAAATTCAATTCTCACGGATTTTTGGATGTTCACTAAGCAAGATAGCACGAATGACTGTAAATGGAATTGGACAAAAAGAGTAGGGAGCAATGCGGAAAGAAAGGAACACAGATAGAGTTTCCCTTTTTCTCTTATTGATACAACGGCATAATAAAGGGATGCGATTTAAATCCTTGGGATTCATCGGGAAGCTGCAGTGCCGTGATATATCCATCGGTATACCAAATCGTTTCTATTCGACAACGAGGAATCGGCTTACTTTCTACAATGGCTTCCTCGAAAACGATTTTCCAAGAGCCCTGAAAAGGACCAAACCTCCATAACAGACTTACCACGTTCGAACAATTCGACTGCGAGAACCTGAAAGGCTTTATTCTGTTTTCACCAGTACGATGCACCTGATACCAGTTTCAACGCCTACATTTCACATCGCAATACTTCACCATTAGAATACCTAATAATTAATTGCCCCTAATAGTAATATTTTATTGTGATTGTAATTCTATTAGACTATTATAAAGTATTTGACTGTTATTATAGGGTCCTATTCTTTATCCCGCTGAGTCCCCAAAGAATTAGGATACTCAGCTTTTGTAAAACACCGAAGAGATAAAACCCTAAATCATTATATATGTGGGATTATAGTGATGAATCGACTAAAATCGATAGTTCGCGAATCGTGCTTTTCGTTAAAGTTAAAAATCTACTCCCTAGTTTTCCCTAATCGTTCTACCTCGTGTCTCCGCTCGTCCGTTCGTCTCCGTACTCGTTCAAAAAGTCTCTCTATCTGCCGGCCTGTATATCCTATCTGCCTCTTCGCTTCGTTCGTCGTGTCTATATATTTCCGTTCGTGTGTCTTTGTCCTTCTCGTCTGTCTTCGTCGCTCAAGAAAAAACGGCACGCCCGCCCCAGTGCGCATGCACCCTGATTGCTGGGCCTCACCCCCGGGAAATTCCCGGGCCTGCCAGCCACTTGCACTTCCCGTTATCTACCGTTTTCCCTCAAGACGTCCGTCCTCGTCCTTCCGTCTACCCGTCGCCGTGCGTCACGGTTAGTTTGTACAGTCATTAATGAAATTGTAAATATCCCGTCCTTCGTCCTTATTTTTTTACGTCCTAAGCTAACACTAAATTACACGGTAAAAATTCCCGATGCTACACACATATATATACATATACAGTGCTGTGCAAAAGTCTTAGGCCACTATGGGAAATTTGTTTTATACTTGAATAAATCTATGTTAATGATGTATGGCAACATGATGCTAATTTATTGTTATGTTACATATTCTAACAGTTTAATATGTCAGTCCCACGTGTGAAAAACAGATGTTTTCTGGTAGTTATTGAGAAATGTAATGACGGTAGGGATTTATTGCTTTTTATGAGATGAACTCGAAGTCGCTTCTTAAACCGTGTCAGGTAGAAATTCTAACTGAATACCACTTTACTATTAATATTTCATTTCTGTTTGAACTTTCGACTCGCAAACATCTTTCTGCAATTTTCAATACAAACAATTATTGACGTTTCATAGTTTACGTGTGGTGCGTGTGTGTGGCACAAGATTATTGATAAAAATTATAAAATATTGGATCATAACAAGTGCGATGTCAAAAATATCCATAGCAGATAGACACCGCATCATTATTTATTATCAAGAAGGACTTAGTCAAAGAGAAATTGCCAGAAAATGTAAATTTTCAAGGACGGCAATTCAAAACACTATAAAGAAATTCAATGAAACTGGGTCTGTTGAAGTCAAGAAACGATGTGGACGGCCTAAGAAGATAAAGGAAAGCCATGAAAAGTATTTAAGACTGCAATTATTACGTAATCGGACAAAATCTTCAGTAGAACTGGCAGACGATCTGCAGCATTCTGCAGGAGTATCAGTTGACGCGTCAACAGTTCGTCGAGCTCTTCTGAAAAACCGACTGAGAGGATGTGTTGCAGTTAAGAAACCATTGTTTCGAAAAGGAAACAAACAGAAATGACTGCAATATGCTCGGGAACACAGTAGTTGGCAAATAGAAGATTGGAAAACGGTCTTATGGACGGGCGAATCAAAGTTTGAGATCTTTGGTATATAAATTAATGGTATCGTAGCATAAAATCTAAACGTGTGAAAATAAAACAATAAATAACTTCATTAAAAATATATAAAACTGTAAAATAATAAAACTGAATAAACATTAACTAACAAAAAGATAACTCCAAATACTCTAACTCTCACAAAAAACTCTAAGTCTCTCCTCTCACGTCTTATTCTCCACTCTGTGAATTTTCAACTGACTCGCTCTCAAAATTCACGCTCGCATCCACTCTCGATACTCTTTCTCACAGCATGTATTCTCTATTGCACTCATTCATTTGCTCCTCTTCCGTAGACGAAACATTCACGCTACCCTAGCATTCGTCGCCTTCCAAATCACATATTCTAAACATCCACTTTCCCTTATACACAATCCATCCACACTCACTGTTTCTACAGTCAAAAGGATTAAATTATTATAAAAATTCCGTTCCTGCATTACAAATTACGAAATGCTACTACGCATTGTTAGAAAAATATAAATGGTCAGTTGAGGATCACAGAATAGAATAGATAATTCTGAGATTCGTTTGCTTTTTGTCGGTATATTTAAAAATAGCATGGTATATATTTTTTAAAAAATTTATATTTCTAATATTTTGCTCTCAAAGCAAATTTTCAGTAATTTAATTCCTTTAATTTATACAATTCGTTTTTATCTGATATTAAAAAATCTGGTTCAGTTTACTTAGAGGTCGATAAAAGCGTTGATACCATAAAACACTAGGAAAACATGAATTTTATAGGAAATGGAAAGCACAGATGGGAGTACGGAAATATTTAATTAATGGAACATTTTTATATTCGTTTTACGGTCAGTAGTCATTTCTGTAATTTATTTAACAAAATAAAGATATTCAATTAACTCATTGGTAAAAATGGTTTAACATTTCGTTGCCGTTTTTGAATATTTGAATAATTAAAAAATAGAGGGCAAAGTCATTTAACGTATAACTGAAATCTTTCCCGTGTTGCTATGTGCATCAAAATAAAGGTTTTCCCCTGTTTCGAAGCCTAAACCATATTTGACACTGTGATAACTACTTTGCGAGGGGTATTTGCACAAGAGATAATAGTTTCCATGGGAAATCTTAATTCTCTTAAGGACCTAGAAGGTCTAACATTTTCTTATACACTTTGGTAATACGTTTAAGTCACGAGCCATTCAAAGGGCACTTGTTTTGAGAAATAATAAGTTATTGTAAGAACATTTCTCTGCATACCAAAGACATTCAACGAGGAGTCGAAAAATGCTCCACATTTCCTATCAAAGAAAGCAACATCGAACAGAAGCTCGATTCGAATACCACTGACACTATTATTGACGACGATATTGAATGTATAATCATGCCGGGTAGTAATTCTTTTTTAAGAAAGTCTATCTGACATTTCCTTATTGAAATCCCACTTCTGACACCAAATTTATAATGGTGTTTCCGTGATACGTGTCCAACAATTTTATTATAAAAAACAAGAATCGAGATTTTTCGGTTACAAACGATGTTGAGTGCACGTCTTGTTCGATTTCTCGAAGCTGCGACGTGTTGGCTACGGTGCAAATTAATGTAACGTAGCCTGGTTTCTTTGGGCTTCCCGTGGTCAACTGATAAGCTCTGGTATGAACTTAGATGTAATTTATTTACACTCAAACAATAAACTAACACTAGAACAACAACACTTAAGCTATGGTATTTCTCTTGATCGAGATGTTGCGAAATAAACGAATGTTCCTCAGTTGAGGATGATACGAATGATACGATAATAATCCTCAGTCGAGGTTGAGGTGTTCCTCCGTTGAGGAATTGATGACAACTAACTTGTGAGGGAGAATCCTCCGTCGATTCTCCCTCCTTCCGATGGCGCTGAGCTCAAGGAATTCGCCTTGAGCGCCATCGGAAGTCATACGGAAAATTAGTAAAAATGAATTTCACAGCGTAATTGGTTTTGGCGGGATATTAGTAGCGCGCCCCTCTTGGTCGCCCGCCCCCACTTGGTCGTCCGCCTTCTTTGGGACCGAAGGCTCGTCGGTAGAGGTGCTGAGGCCTGTGGGTGGCGAAAGAGGGCGGCTCGTCGGCGCAGGCGAAGGTTTATGATACGGCTATTCCTATTGAGGAAGAGAGAAGTGACAATGGGAAGCTTAAGCTTAACGTTTGCACTCCTCTCTTTGCTAAAAGTCAGGAAGACACATGCTGATTTTAATGTTATTGCAATCCTCACAAATAGCCTTGCCGCTCGTACCCTAAACCTATTGTTTACACGGAATCGGACATATGCATGCCAGGGAAACTCTGAGTTGTTATACGAAAAAGTGCTAAGCTATCGATAAAGAAAAGGGAGACAAAGAGACTGACGGGGTCCGAAGGCCTGTGAGCCTAAAACGCTATCGTTGCCTGGAAATACACTGTCAATTGTGACAGAAATATTCCGTGAAACAATTAAACTCCTGCGCTCGACGCCTTGATGATTCTAAGCTCGTTCAGGGGTGGTAATAACGCGTCAACAAACGAAATAAGAGACGCAGGCCGATGGTGTGACGTCGTAGTAGAATTACAAACTAAAATCTGTCTACCTAAGAGCCTTAGACCGTCCTTTTAAGGACTCTAAATTAGTGTGGTGGGTGGTTGGAAAACTCTGACCCTTGTGACTCGGATTCCGAAAAGGCGGATGTTATTTCTATGATAAGTTGTAGTGTTTAGAAAGAGTGATGTTTGACAGGAAAATAATTAGTGCGTCCTGTTTGGGATCAGTCACTTCGGCGTATATCTTATGAAAATATTTAAACTGAGTCGGTATCCAACATAGTACCCTCTCCGCCTTACTTCCCCTCTCTTTCATTGAATAGCCACGAAACTATATTAAATCTCTATTATCTCTAATAAATCTATCTATATTAAAAATAGGTGCACTTCTTCATAGACGGAACAAATCAAACGTGTATGCTGTACCGTGTCACACATAGTTTCACAATTCTAGCAAATTGCCCCTCCTTTTGCGCCAATTCGAAGCCACGATGTCCGGTAAGTCCGTGTGTCTTGCGGAAGGCAGAGTACCCGATCTATGGTCTACCCGCCTGTCAAAATAGAGTAGGACTGTCTTTACTCCGTGCTAACCGGCGAAGCCGCTTTACAGTCGATTTTGCTATTTGCTAGGCGTTAGCTGCCAGGCCTGATGCGTCAATAACATCAAATGTTGAGAATTTGATACAGCATTTCTTTGCTGGCGGAGTTTATCTTTGATAAATAAGACGAAGCATGTCCCTGTTACACTGACTGACTTACTCTACTGGCTAGTTATAATGTGGATGATATGGGGTCACCATATAGGGGCAATAAAACTTTACCCGATCTCCGTTGTACCAGCGGCGGACTTTCTCGTTCCGCCTGCTGGACGGGGCAGAAAACGGCCGTACACGTCATTTGCCCTTTTAGCTATTCCGAGTCAGGACGAGGTATTCAGTATCATTGGCCAATCTTTCGAGTCTCGGCTGTTGTCCTCGTATTCTCAGGAAGGGGGTGAAAAAATATGATAGCGTGCTGCGTTTAGTCCTGGGCAGGTTCGTGGACTCGTCAGTAGAGCTGACCCGAACAGGCCCTGTCTTACAATTAGACGCCGATCCCCGTTGGGGACGATGTTTATTGCCGGATGGGGCTATATAGTAAAACCTCGATAAAGGAATCATGAGTTTCCCTTGATAAATGCACATGACTATCCCCTCCACATAGGGGGATCCCCCTTGGCGAACCTTGACGCTCGACGAGGGAGCAGTGTATAGCGAGGGACCAGAAACAAGGCACTTGAGGGGTAACTTGCTCTGATTCGCCAGACGGATAGGGACATCCCTGCCCATCACGCATTTTCGATTTTGACGCGCTATTGGTTAGAGAGCCCCGCACATTCGTTGCGTCGTCATGTGAACAACGAATGGAGCATTTTATTTTCGGTTGTCATTCGTCGATTTCAATCTTCGTCCTGCATTTTCGAGGAGGTGGTTTTCCATTGTCTGCCTCTTTCTAAATCCGCGGTCAGCTCGAGCCGCATAAAAACACTGAATAGAAGCCTCCCTCGATAAGTGCACAGCTCGTGGCCTAATGTCGCTCTTATGAAGCAGAGGTATCGAATCTGTGTGCACATTAGGGCTCCGTCCGAGTGGCAAGCTTAGAAAAGGACAGACAGTAGAAGAGACAGAGAGAGTAAACAAACAAAGTGAGCTGCTCGCAAGTATCGGCGAGGCATTGCTAATGCAACAATAAACTTGTTTTTTTATTAATTTTTCTGTATGTAACTTTTCCGAATGTATTTTTGAATTGTTTCTGATTAAAATGATACGAAACACGATATCTTTGAATTATGTAAATAGTAAGTAAATTTATTAAATATTAAGTAAATGTTATTCACACTATATCGTGTTTGGTATCATTTTAATCAGAAAAATTTCACAAATACGTTAACAAAGGTTTAAAAAAAAATATATAAATGGCGACCCCTCCAATTAGTATTGCCTCACCGACATGTTCAGGCCGGTCCCCCTGTAGATTGGACCTGGTCCTTAAAATATGTTTTACAGGGAAAGCGATAACAAGTAAATAAGATTTCTTGTTTGGAACCTGCATCAGGTTTGAAGATATTTGTCGTTCGATCTTATAGAATTAGGTCGGTATCTAACAATATGTTTTGTAGGGAAAGCGATAACAATTAAATAAGATTTCCGTTTGGATCCTGCATCACGTTTGAAGATATTTGGCGTTATATCTTATGGAATTAAGTCGGTATCTAACAATATGTTTTGCAGGGAAAGCGATAACAATTAAATAAGATTTCCGTTTGGACCCTGCATCACGTTTGAAGATATTTGGCGTTCTATCTTATAGAATTTGGTCGGTATCCAACACCTCCGCCGATTAAGATTGAACATGATAGTCTTGGATATACAAAAATGTGAAAACAAATGGTAACTTAAGTCTAGTGGTAACATGTTGTCTCGAATTATGGATATATATATAAATGTGTGTGTGTGTGTATGTGCAATAGTAAGGTAGTTAAATACTAGAGACTTAATGTGCTAATGGTTACATACATGATAACGCGACAGAGAAGATACGAGGTAAAACGGTTATAAAATATAAAACAATGCATAAAATTTTATAGCTAACACATAGTATCGAAATGAGATTAGATATATTCCCTTTTTTTCTAAAAAAAATATATGATTGTTGATGTGGCGTCAATGTTGATCGTGGATAAGGCTTGACGTCCACTTCACCACTCGCGGACTCTTTTCGTGATTTCCGGGACTGGCTAATTAATCGCCGCGATAGTCCTCGACCGGCGGAGAACTTGTAAGTTCGCGAAAGATTAATATTTTGAATTTAATGGCAAACTGTGACGACAGTTGTCGGAAGATCGGAAAGAAGTGTCCTCGAAGAATTTTCTTCGTAGGACTTTCGGCGACGCTGTGGGCCGGACATCCCCGCTTGCTGAATTTTCGCGACGTTTCAGCAGGCGGGTTTTTCGGATTTTCCGGGCGGTGCGAGGCGTTAATTGGTCGCACTTTCCTCCGAGAGGAGTGACCACCCCCATGGGACTCTCGACGAGAAGGGCCCCACGGAGGCGGAAACTCATCCCCTGCGAATACATGGTGGAGGAAAGTGCAACCAGATGTGCCCAAAAAATCCTAGTCCGGCCGATCGGCAGAATTTCTCTTCGAAGGCGCGATTTATGACCGATTTGTCATCGCGAGTCACCGGCGGTCGATGGGTCCGTCGGGCCGAAGTCCCTGGTTACCACCCGCTGACAGAGCATGACGGATTAACGAAAACGTTCATTCAAAACGAAGGCTGCCTAATTCTTTGAGGACCGGAGTTTTGGCCGCCTTGGCACGCGATGGTCGCCAAGTGTTTGTAAATAATAAAAAATCTGGTGGCCAGACTCGGGCCTCAAAGAACGGCAAACTTTCGCTTCGTCTCGATTGCGCTTTTGTCTCCGTACGATGTAACAATTGTAAAATTTTTAAATATACAAAAAAAAATAAAAGATAAATATATGAGAAGTGTTAAATAGGAACTGTACTTCTGCGTGGTTTAATATTATGATGAAATCGGGATGTTGTGGAGACGTTTTCAGAGTTCTGCAAATGCCCATAGACGTCTTCTGATGTTGGCTGGATCTGCGTCGACTCTCGTCTGGGATGGTATACCACTGTGTCCCTTGAAGACTCACGATGTTCCGTGCGGATGTTTGAATCAATTGTGCAATTTATAAAATTTGTAATTATTGGAGGCACAATTTCTCCATTAGCGGGACTTCTTGTGAAGCAGAATAGGCGTTTTAGTAGTCGAAAGCAACCACACCAGTTACAGCAATTTCCACAAATTATTAGTAGTAGTATAGCTCCAGCTCCACACAATACGATGGTGTACCATGTCGTATGTTTCACAATAAACGGCTCCTCCGGTCGTTTTGTAAGGATGTCGTTAAATTCGTTGAGTTTCTTATCTGCTTACTTAAGATCTTGTAGATCAATATTGGTTAATTTTATGGGTTCTAGTTGGGCGGCTTTTGTTTGGTGAAGGTTAATCGGTAGGATGCAGCAATCGTTATCGATTATACTCGCAGATGGAAGGTAGTGACTGATGTTCTTCTCATTCTGCGTAGTAGTTTCAAGCGAGTACAAGTTGGTATAACCCTTGCACTGACCGTTTAATTGCAGTATCTCTGTTTGGTGTAACACGATATCCTCCATATGGTGTTTTTCGCCCTCGCATATGATCGTGAGTGTTGTAGGTTTTTGTAGGACGTAAATCCAATGGATATTATTGATATAGTTCCACGTCTCGATGGTGGCCTTGATGGTCCTTGTCCTACAGTCCTCTAGGATGCGATTTATGTGCGGTGATAGTAGCTGGACCTCACATGTTGGGACATCGGCTGCCCTGCTTGTGTGTACGTTTGTGCACACGTACCTTCCTCTCAAAAATTCAGTGCATTCCGACAAATCTTGCAGGAGCGAAAATTGTGTCTTGCTTCCGAAAGGATTAGGAATCTCTGTTTTGGCTCTATATAGGAGAATATGGAGGTGTTTCTATGTTGGATAGGCAATAGAATTAGATTGTAAAGAGTAAAGGGTATTTTCTTTACAAGTGGAATTCTTATAGCAAAGATTATTATTTCAGTATGAACGAGTGTGTTCAAGCTCATTAATTTATAATACGAAGGGATATTTTCCTTGTTTGCTGTTAATATTAGTTCATATTTACCCTTGTAATTTTTAAGTTCTTCTAATAGAATTTTTGGTGTAATTATTAGGGGGGACACGATGTTGTGTCGAGCAAGATTCACCGTTTCAATGTATTTGCTGTATTCGTTGGTGATTCGGGTGGTCAATGATAGCAATGTTGTAATTTGTTCCATTACAATTGTTTCTAAATCAAGTCGTGAAAAGTGAGAACTTGTTTGGTCAGAGAACTCATTGATTCGTCTAATACTCTCATTCATCGTATCTTCACTGTTTTTTAACGATCGGAGAAAGCTGTTGAAATTTCTTATTGTACTGGAGATTATTTGTATTTGAGATTTTAAAAGAGTTTGAGGCTGTTTATCGTCATTCAGGAGCATGTTAATGCTATCTGTATAATATTGAGCATCATCCGCGTCAGGGGTTCCGAATAACCAGTTAAGTGCGTACGATACACCATTAATTAAGCCTCGTTTTCTGCGATTGTTAGAATTCGTATCAATGAGATCGTGGAAGATTGCATGTTTACTATCGATATCTAGTAGTTCTTCGTTAATGATGCGCAATGTTTGTTCACAATGAAAACTCACATGATTTCGGTCTGATTGATCTTTCGATGCTAGCGTGGAAAGACTTTGAGATTTTAAGAAGTTACTTTTTAATGTCATTCTTGCTTCGTTTAAATAAGTAATGTTTATATGCGTCAATAGGGTGAGTTGGGAGTTTGATACTTGTACGGTGCCCCTTTTGTCATAAAATAAGCCGCTTGAATCAGGAATAGGAGTGTTAGAATAATACAAGCTAAGGATGTGATTTGGAAGTAGAAGGAATATTAAGAGAATGCACTTCATCTGAAAAATAGGGTTTTAGTAGATTAGTATGGTATTTTACCCGTTTCTTGCCTATTTGAATTTCTACGGTGTTGTTTGGAAATATTTGAATTATTTTATGAGGACCGTGAAAGTTAGATGTTAATTTCTTCGATAATCCGGCTTTTATTTGTTTTCGATAAATGCATACTAGGTCGTTCTTTTTAAATTCATGTGCATTAGTTTTCTTATCGTAATTTTCTTTACTCTTAGTTTTTGAATTGAAAAGGTTTTCTTTAGCTATCTTGGATGACGTGTTTAACTTATGTTTTAAAGATTGAATATAATCATCGTAGGTATAATGCAATTTAGGATCTTGGGAGATAGAAGAAGGTAGATATGCCTTGTAACCGAATAAGAGTTCATGTGGAGTGAATCGTGTAGATTTGTGAATGGATGTGTTGTAACTAAATATGGCGACGGGTATATATTCGTCCCAATCCGATTGGTTAGGTTTAATGTAATGCTTTAAATAGTCTTTTAATGTTAAATGATACCTTTCCAATGCTCCATTCGTTTGTGGATGATAAGGAGTGGTAGATATGTGTTTTGGTTTAAACAAGTTGCTCAAATTTTTTATCAGATCGGACATAAAATTTGGCCCTTGGTCAGTTTGCTTTTGTCAAATCAAGATCAGATTCATAATCAGCGACCCAAAGAACCCTTAAATACTGATCTTTGTTCAAATCGAAGGACATCTAGAGGTTTTCGCCACGTTTTAGCGATTTGGGATCACTGTGCGTCGTGTGGAGTAGTTGCGGGTACTATCCTCAAGGGACGCCAAGTCTAGCGAACTATCCTTGAACTATTGCGAGGGAGTAATAACAGCCGGCAGATCGGTTGCGGCGTACGATATCGTGCCGCTACAGGAGAATTGGAGTCGGCAGTGAAGTCGCGGGAGAAATGTGTTTGGTTGTGTAATGCGAAATTGTAGTTTCGCGGTTTTCGGAGACACCAAACTGGAGAGTCGGACTTCAAACTATGGTTTTATTCTGACTTAGAAATAACGTAGAGACGTAGTGGCGAGACGGAGTAAGTGCAGTGATTTTAAGTATAAGTCTAAGTATGAATTGTAGAATTGTAGTATGAATGTTAATCGTTAATGCGTTAATGCCTGATTTTGGTCGGGGTAAGGGTTTTTAAGGGCTTTTGGAAAAGGAGTGGGAGTGATGTTGGTGGTGGTCAGGGACAAGGGGTAGGGATAGAAAGTTGGAACTTGGATTTGCGTGATGATTTGGGGATGAATAAGGAATGGTGACTGTGTTAGGGAGCTAAAAGGTCGGGATGGAAAAATAGGAGATCTGGATTTGAGGTGGTGAGTCAGAGGTGATGACAGAAGTTTGTCAAATCCAAAATATTTGTCCTTACTCATTAAAGATATCCTACGTACTATCTAATCGGAGGGTCGGTACATTACAGTTGTATGAACACTTTGTGTGTGCATGTATGTGTCAAGTATCGGACAACACGTGAACAATTTTATAGTTATGAACGTATATGTCGTACATGGGGCTAATTAAGTGTATGTACTACTTAAGGTCTTCAGTGGGCCCGAAAGAACTGAGAAGTCACCGAGTATATTTGGTGCGAGAGTGTGAAAAGAGAGCGCTGCAAGTGAAGAACAATAAAGTGCTATCAATTTTTATATTAACAGTTTAAGATTGTAAATGTATGATTTATTTCCTGCAAGACTCTGCGACAGCGAGGCATCAACCTTGGCGTTCTCACGTTCGTCTGGTCAAAGGCGCTTCCTCAACAAGGGAAGAGAATGGCCTTACCCCATTGCGGAAAGGAAGTATAAATACGACGTATGGGACCCACGGCACATACTTCCATTACTTTTCTAACACCGTATACGTCTTTTGACACTATTAAATTGTGACATTATTGTATTATCTGCGTGTCGGCATACCTGCAGTAATTATTTCAATGTTGGAAAAAGCAACAAAATCACCGCGCGAACGCTCACACGCTGGCATGCACGCACTTTTAAAGTCAACGTATAAGTCACACGCTTCACACGTTACACGTGAATAAGGTTAAAGTTTTGAGAAAGGTACACGCATAACATATCCATTTAACCTCCTGTATCTCTGGATAATACCAAAATCTACCTAAAGTTAATTCAACGGGTGTGGTTGCCAACCTTAAAGTAGTGTTGCAACGTTAACTCTAAGATATTACAATTTAATCTATTACTTCCGAATTTTAAGCGAGTAATTTGTGATTAGCTTTTTAAAAAATGGCCGTCCACAGAGTCATCAAAAAGCCTCAAAGGGATAGATATCAAGAAAGGGGCAAGGAGGATAGAAGTGGATGAAACTTGTTCTCATGGGAACTGAAATCACATCCTTAATTTCCATAAAAGAGCGCGAGTACCCTTTTCGTCTCTCTTCAATCGAGTACCACACCCTCTTATTTCTTCTTCCACTACCTCTCTTCTCTCCTCTTTATTCAACCCAATGCGGCCAGCTTTATCGCTAAGTGAGTCAGCCTCTCTGTCTTTCAGAGGATTTTAAGCTTCGTAAGCATATCTCGTTCATCCTCTTACCTCCTTCGAGACTTTACCACTCAGCACACCTTTCTCGACCTTCTTTCCCCTTTCCACGAAATTCTTTTTCATCGAATTGGATGCACTTGTGTCTACATAATTATCCATGGAAATATAATTAATTTCTTGCCTGCCTTGTAACATTCGTGGATTGACTCTTCAGGCTAAGATCGAGGGAAAGTAAAACACTTCTGATATTTTTGACGGGTAACCGAGTTCCATCTGTTTTCTGATATTGGGTACAATGAAAATGCAGTGAATGTTTCTACATTGCAAAGTTTAAATCAATTACAATGTCTGACAAAATTCATACTAGATTGTATACAATTTACCCATTGACACAATGACAAGAATTATAAATACAGAATAATTAAAGTTTAGGTAAGTATGTGGCTCGAAAAATTTAAGTTGCAAAAACTTTTCTGATTTATGCAACCCCTTTTTAATTTTACAATTTCCTTTTTATATGAATACCGTAATTTCACAATTGACCGTAACGTTAAAATCCCACACTTTTTAAAAATGCTTGTAGCATTTTGCAAGTGACCGTTCTTATAATATTTAATTGCAACGTAATTGTCTATACGACATGTCGCGACATGAACCAAAGAGCATTTAAATGTCTGAAATAAAGTAGCTTAAAACCACTAACATATAACGCTTTCTTCAATTCACGATAGGTCATAGTATTATTATTAGGTTTACTGGAAAATTCTCTGTCCTGAAGTGATGTCATCTCAAGTATCACCGCGTATGAATGCGTTCGTTTGAAACATATGTAGGATCGTGAAAAAGAAAGAGAGGCGCGCGGCAACCCATCCAAGCAGAGATTCGGCCCGCGTAGCTTAACACGGGAGATCTGGATCGGCGCGGTTCCACTGCGCAAGCCACCTCTCCCTGATGTTAATTTTTTTTCACGTCCTTGTCTCGTAAGTTCTTTATAGGAGTCTACCGCACCGATCCCACACATATGGCTGACTTTATCTACACTGTATTTCTATAGATCTGGTCTTCTAAACCAGCGGTCGCCCAACTTTTTGACCTCACGGACCAGTAAATTCATAATTTAAATCCCGCGGACCACTAATAGGATTTTTTAAGTGTTAAATATATTTATAAAAAAAATTGTGATCTAAGAACACATAAAATGTACCTAGTTAATAACATGAAACTATTAATTGTAACCAAATTATGAAAACTTTATTAATAAACCATAATTTTACAAAACGAGACAAAACATGTAGCTAAAACAATGCAGCTATAGCAGTACGACTTATTTACCGTGGCGTTATTCTATGAAGTAGCGTTTTTTATAATTTTTCACGTATTGTTATGAATTGAATTATGATTCAATGCATCTTAAATCATAACTTAACGTGATGAGTAAGTATATTCCACATTTTTCTGGGGACCAGCGAAATTTTCTCGCGGACCACTAGTGGTCCGCGGACCACCACTTTGGCGCCCGCTGTTCCAAACGACTGAACAAATAGCTATTTATTTAAACGATAAATAAAAGATAAACAATATTTCAATACATTCATTGACGGGAGACATTGAGAGACAGAAGTGCATAGATAAAGACATAACATAATCATACAACGCGTAAGCGGTCGCGGTCTTTCATAATACGGGTGATTTGATAAATGCATGTAGCAAATTAAACGCTTCAGGTTCATCATCATAGTGTTAAGTGAAATTTTCGAAACAAAATCGAGTCATTCTTAAATTTTATAATAACCATTGTTGAAAAATGGTTTACATATAAGAAAATTGTGCGACGAAAGCATACTCTGAGCCTGAAAATCTTCTCCCTCCACCTTCAAACCGCGCATGAGCCTCATTAATCCCTTCACACCCGAATTCTTTTTCGTTTAAGAAAAAATTATTTCTATACTAAAATTAACTTAATTCATGTGAATGAAAGCAACAATACACTTTTTACAAAAATATTTATTTATTTATAATTTGTAAATGCACATTTTAATGGACAGATGGTTCTTACGAAAAAATTTTAACATTAAGGAGATGCTGATAAATATTTGTATAAAAAAAGCTAAGTGAAACTAAGTTTAAACCTATACGTAATAAAATACAGCACAAAAAGTATTATGTACATTTTAATGTGCAGAGGGTCCGAAGGGGTTAAGAGAATGCTGAGTATATGTAGTATCGGGAATTTTTAGGCTTAACTTAGGACGTAGAAAAGTGAGGACGAAGGACGGTACATTTACGATTTCATTAATAGCGGTACAAACTAACGGTGACGCACGGCGACGGGTAGTCGAAAGGACGAGGACGGATGTCTTGAGGGAAAACGACACTTAACGGAAAGTGCACGTGGCCGGCAGGCCCGGGAATTTCCCGGGGGTGAGGCCCAGCGGTCAGGGTGTACGCGCACTGGGGCGGGTGTGTCGTTTTTCCTCGAGTGACAGTGACAGACGAAAAAGACAGAGACACGAACGGAAATATATAGACACGACGAACGAAGCACGCAGGCAGATAGAGAGACTTTTTGAACGACGACGGAGACGAACGGACGAACGGAGACACGAGGTAGAACGGTTACGGAGAATGGAACGACGCGACGGAGTATATTTTTAAGTTTAGCGATAAGCACGAATCGCGAACTATCGATTTTAGCCAAATTGATCACTATAATACCACATATATGACGTTAAAGGACCAATACACTATGGGTTTCTCAAACGCAGAAAAAGGCTTAACTCGGAATTATATCGCCGGCAAATGGAGATCCGGAACGAAGCACTTAAGAAACAGAGACTGGCGCTGATTAACAAGAAACAAATTATATATATGCCAAGCCGCATACTGCTTTGGCGACTCGTAGACGTAGAAAAATTGTAGAGACAGGTTGAGAAATATTTTCATATCCACCATACTCTCCGGATCTAGCACCATCCGATTACCATTTGTTTCCCTCCTTACAAAATTTTTTGGAGAGGAAAAAGTTCAAAACTGAAGTAGACGTTCGTCAATCACCGGTTGAGTTTTCCGTCTCCAAGGATGAGTCATTTTAAAAATTAGAATCCACAAATTAGCAGTATGCTGGGAAGAGGTTATTAATAACGATCGCAATTATATTGTTCGATAAATATTAATAAACGTATTAAAAAAGCACTACTTTCTTTCGAATTTCCAAACAGACAGAACTCTTCGGTACACCCAATATTATCAATTCTCATAAAACACTCGACTTTTGACTACTTTTTTACAATATTTAAATGTAACTAAACGATGCGAACTCCGATCGGCGTGACATTTATATTTCTTAAAAACGAATTCAGAGCGACTCGAATCCATTGGCATGAAATAACGACGCCACACTTAATCCCATTCCCGGCTGTCAGTGGTTATATGCAACACGGTGTTAAATTCGCGAGTGCTTTTAGAACACGCGTACGCGCATGATGGATCACACTGCTTTCTGCGTACGCTCTCGAGTGCAGTTTTATGCGGCAAACATAAATGCGTCCGTGAGTACGTTAATTTAAATTGTGTCTGCAATAACAGGTATGGCGATATTTCGTACGTTACCCTCCGCGAAACAACTCTGCGATTAACCTTTTTGTCGCATTCGCCTCTTTTTTGTACTTAACGACGTGCTACAGAGGTGAAACTTTGCAAATTTTTGTTCTAAGATTGTTAAAAGTTACATCTGTTGAAAATGTTAATACTCGCAATTAACGATGAAATTGATAAATTTCCGTTAGGTTAAAACATTTTTTATATTTCGTAATATTTGGAAAATATTATAAATTTTGGGACGTAAAATATAGAAATAAAAGACGCATTTGGTAAAGTGATGTTTTCAAATGTTTACAATTTTGTTGTTTTTTGCAACATTTTCGTATTCACTTATCGCGTTTATCGGTAAAACGTTCATTGATTTACCACTAACTGCTTTACATTATTACAATCAGTGTCCCAGAAATATTAAACATAGAATCAGATATTTGTTCGTATTTTAAACTTCTGTATTCGATACTCTGAACCAGAGATTTTCGAAAATCGCGTTCATTCGTCTCGCAGTGTACAGTGAATAACTTGTGTGAAACTGGATTTATTTTAACACTATTCCTACCGACACTTCACGTATACCTTTTCCTACTGCAACCGGTGAATTTGTCAAATGATAATTTTTTCCCAGAAAATGAACAGTAAAAAAAGAAGTGAATATTGAAAAATGTATTATAATGTGAATGTATTATACGTATATTTGAGGAAAAGTCGTGAAGTTTAAAGGCGATTCAATTATGTTGTATATAGGAAATTCTAATCGAAATTTTAAAAACGGTCATTTGACCGGTCGTGGTAGGAATAGTGTTAATTCGATAAGATGAGTACGGTTTCTGGAAGTAAGTACGACATTTACTAATATAAAAAAAAATTGAAATTGTTAGTAGTTATATTTGAAAACCACAAGGTGCATAGTAAGAAATATGGGTTAGTCATTATGCACAAATATTAACTATGTAAAGTGAAAGTTGACTGTTCCTCTGTGTCCCCCTGTGATACTTGTTTAGCCTAACTTTTTACACTTTTAACTTATAGAACTTGTAATAACTAGCTGCTATTAAGTACTATTCCAGTTTTTTATTTTGTTTTATAATTTCCTCATTTGCTAGCCACACTGCATTTAAATTATCACACTTTACGATTATTTTTATTCCGATCCCAAAATAATCTCATCTAATTACTGCAACCAATAATTACTGCAACTGCACCATATGACTTCTTTTACTCCTTCTGTGGGATCGGGCGGAAGCGCTCCTAAAAAGAACTTAGGTGAAAAGGATGTGAAGGAGTATTGACAGTAGGGAGATCTTCCGTGTTAAGCAACGGCAGGCCGAAACCGCTACTTGGATAGGTTACCGCGCGCCTCTTCTTTCTTTTTCACGATCCTATACTTCTAGCATAGTTTTAAATACGCTTTCCATTGACAATAATGAATCTTCTTGTTTCCTTCTTACTACTCCTCCAGTGTCTTGAATCTGCATTTCTATATACTAAAATTCTACTAAATGATTTTGCATTTTCTGTGCTATCCCAAGAATCATCTGTTTACCACTTCATTTTTTTGTACTATTTCTATCCCCAAATACTAGATATTAAACTAGAGTTCTGTTCAAATATCATAGCGTTTTTAAACCTGTCATATGCAATATTTTTGGATTTTTATTAACTCAAGATAAACAACTAACAACAAGAGATATATCTATTTGATCTCACATATACACTCACATAGTCGTTAGTCATCGCAGTAGCTTCTGGTATTCATCTACATTGCGCATTAGGCTATTTTCATAATTTTCCATTTTCGCATTTACATCAATGGGTGATGTAACAGTATTACAATCTTTCATTCCGTATAATTTCAATAATTTTACAGTATAATCTTTTAAATGCACCATAATTTTTCCTTCTTCCTGTACAATTTGCATACCTAAAACCGTTTTTACTTCTCTATGAAGTTGTTTTTATTATGAATGTTTGATATCGAGTGAATGGGTGAAAAAGAAAAAGATACGAGTGAGGCCTAGAAATGAGAACAGACAGTCTGCATGGAAAATAACAAATGAGTAGTTCTTTATTTATGGCCTGTAAGTGAGGAGTACACTTTAGGTATTATTACTCTTGTTATCGCCGTCAATGTCGCGCAGTAGTTGCGATATTATTTTTTGTTCTTTATTCAATTTTTGCTGCAAGTGTAACTGTTAACAATTTTTAAAATGTCGAATGTTTTTAATAGAAAAACAAACAAACACAGACGGTATAGTTGGGAAATCAAATCATAATAACTACAGTGCACTGTAATCACTGCAGTGGTGATATTTATACGAATCATGTACACTCGTAACAGTTAACTATAGAGGGGCAGTGATTTCATCAACTTCGTCGTCTTTTGGCATAGCCGTTCAATATCTCCCGAAGACCTGATGAAATAGCATAATTTGAATCTGAGTGTCTACATTTCGACATGAGAATCAAGTTTATGTGACAGCCCTGACAAACGAAACAGCTAGATATTCAATTCAAACGGCGCTTTGAGACGAATCTAGAGAGAATAATTCACTTCATAGACAAACTTGATAGATTTATCGATATACGTGGAGAACGTCTGAATCTGGTTATTGGTAGACTCGTTACCGTTGAAACATCATATATGCGCCCATAGAAACGTGCGTGCAATCATTTGTTAGGATAGCAAATGCTGAGGATACGTGCTGCACATGACCGAGGTGTTTTTTGATGTTTGCCTACATAGCATTCTGTTAATAATATTTCTGGTTTCGACAAAGCAAGTGTAGTGGACATTTTCTTTATGCGTATCGAAAGAGGACCGCCGAAAAATACCGTTAAGAGACAATAAATCCGTTGAGAAAAAATACATTGACATGTTGTAATAAATTTTTCAATATTGCAAAAATCTTTCAGTGTATGAGCCGAGCGAATTAATGGTGGCATAAAAATAATGAAAGAAATAAATCATTACGACTTCCTGCTTCGATGGATTTCGACAAAGAAGCTAGTATTACGTGAAAACTAAAAACGGTAGATAGTTCTTCTCGGTCTTAAAAAATAGAGGAGTGTTTCCTAAGTATACAAGTGTGAGCAGTTATAATATTCCGTACTTTTTAATGGTAGTAAATAACTGCTGAAGTTTAAAAACGAGCGGATGCGCGAACTTTCTCCGCATTTACATTGCATTTTCATGTAGAAAACTATTGCTGGCACAACTTTACTACACATTATTGGATTCTGCGGACATTTCTGAAGAAAAAGCTATTGGCGAAACATGTCATAACCGTTTTAGTTTTTGCACGATTTAAGAAATTATCCGCCAGCAACGTGTGCGGACTGTTTTCCCGCAACGAAGCCATCGCTTGCCGAACCGGGCTCGTCAGTGCCGGAGCAATGAGGTGGCATTCTCAACCCCTTTATTAACATGGTGGCAGAAAAAAGATTTTTTTTATAGAGGGGAAATGCTTTACCCACACCCCGCAAATGTGTGGTCTGTGTTAGGTCTGGAGATCATGAGATTTTTCTGATTAAAATAATACCAAACACGATATGTTTAAATTATGTAAATGATAAGCAAATATATTAAATATTAAGTAAATATAATTCAGACTATGTCGTATTTGGTATCATTTTACTCAGAAAAGTCTCACAGATACGTTAGCAAAGGTTTCAAAGAAAATCGAAAATGAGAATGACCGATCTTCCAATTAGTATTGCCTCACCGATACATTCGCGCCGCACACCTTATAGCTTAGACCTCTCTGTCTGTACTACTGTGCGTCCTTTTCTTTATTCGCGCTTGGCTGAAGCCGTAATGTAAACAAGGATTCGACACCGCTACTTCATAAGAAAAACGTTTGAGCCCCGAACTGTGTCTCATTTATCCTGCGTGTACTGTACTGTGCTGTACTGACTCACTAAAGTGGCCCGCTGAACGCGGAGCATGCGCAGTAACCCAGCATACTTACAATTAGATCACTTTTCTTCATGGATAATTTTGCAAATTTCGATTGTTACAACAATCTTCGTCTATAAATTTTAATAATTTTAAAAATTTTAATAAATTTTATGGTGAAAAGAAATTATAGGATTGAAGTTACGTCTGTTTATAATTGTCTATTTACTTTTCAAAGCTTATAAATATTTGATTTTTAATGTAGTACTTTTATTTGATTAATAAATGATATATTTTCAACTAGTTTGGATGAATTTTAAACGATTTGGGTTACTGAGTTAGGCTATTCAAATATTTATTAGCTTTGAAAAGTACATCGTCAGGTATAAACCGACGTAAACTCACTCCTATAATTTCTATTCACCGTAAAATTTAAAACAAGATGCGCTTCAAACTGTGAATAAGAAAAATTCTATACGGGGTGTTCGCGATAAATCTTACCACCATGTTTTTTGCAAATGGTAAACATTAGAAAAAAATCGACGATCAGGAAATTGTAACATATTTTACTAGAAACACATAGAAATAAGGCCCGTCCGGATCGGCCCAAAAACCAGCGAGGTGTTTCATTTCGAAGCCGGAGTAGTATCATTTGAGGGAGCACTGGGTCTGGGCGGTCAGGGGAGCTGTGCTGGCTAAAGTTTGAATTTCCTTTTCTCGGCTTCTGGGGGTCGCAGAGAGATACCACATATACTACAACTTTCTCCTCTTCTTCTTTGTCCTTTTTCTTATTCATTGTTTGAAGCAAATCTTGTTTCATTAATTTAATTAAAGAGAGAAACACAGTATAGGAGAGGGGGGCTTTAGTGGGTATACGTAAGCAATAGGGTTACGGTGTCCCACACTATCCGCAAAATAACACATTTGCGGGGTGTGCGTAAAGTATTTCTTCTCTATAAAAAAAATGTTTTTTTCTGCCACCACGTTAGTAAAGGGGTTGAGAATGCCACCACAACGGGATCCAAGGATGTTCAGGTCCCATGGAAGTATCATGTGTGGCTACGGCACTGACTAGTTTGGTTCGGCGAGCGATGGCGTCGTAACGGGAAAACGATCGCCCAACGTTGCTTACGGATATTTCCTTAACACATTAAGCACCGCACAGTGGTCTGATTTGAGAATTTCCGCGACATTTTACAAAAAAAACAACTTTCTCATTTTGAAATATAGTATATATTGCTTTTTAAATATTCGTTCCATTAAAAAATGAAGTAATTAATGACATGTAATACAAACTTTGTTTATTGTACGCTTAAAGTTGGACATTTTAAAAACTGCACTGTGCAGCTAAAATCTTTTGCTTCTTCCTTGAGATGTCCTGATAACTACGTTTGCTATTTCTTCCTCCCGTTTTTTTATACTGAAAAGCATTCTTTCACTTACAATATCATATATATAATTAATAATTATTGTACACAATACAGTTAAAAAATAATACTAAATGAGGTAACGAAAATTTTCACATTGTTTTTAGTTCACATTGTAGTTAATAAAATAGAGTACTGTCTACCGTTTTCCAGTTTTCACGTGATACCAGCTTCTTTGTCGAAATCCTTCGTTTTTACAAAAACTCGTGTTTTTCGAAAACACAGGGGGATAGAGAAATTTCGTTGGTGGATTCGTGTTCAAGATGACGAACACGATAAGAATCACCCCAGTGGCTATTGGAAAAAAGAAAAAAGTTTTGCTCATGAAAAAATTTAGTAAACACTAATTTTTGGCAAGTGAATAGTTTTACCGCGCTCTGATCGTGCGCATCCTTTGGGACCGGCCAGTCTGCGAAAGAGGGAGATGCCAGGGAAACTGAATTCTTATAAGAAAATACTAGAATTTTTTGACTTTTGAACGGAGGACCTATTGTCCTCCGGCTGACGGGACCAGTGCTGAATGCTACGATTTCCTGGACGTTCATTGTCTATTTCAAACAGAAAGATTCCGCGATACAATTAGACTCTTGCACTCAACGCCTTGACAATATTACTGCCTATTCGAGAGTAGTAACTTTAGTAAACAATAAAACTATGAGTAATCTATGAAGGACTGGCATATAGTAACCAGCTCATCTGGAATAGTATTTTGTAAAAGTATCTAAAATTACTCTAATTCCAAATGGGAAGCATTGCTCATTTTCACTCGCCGCCTTTAATGATGTTTAGATCCAACGAAGGTATAATGCTGGAACGGTAATAAGGCAGCTGAAACGGAAGGGGAGATTGCTCTCGCACCGCCTATCCCCGCCATGTCGGTCCTGGAAATCTGAGATCGACTAATGACAACCGAAAATAAAACACTACTTTCGTCGTTCACATGACGACGCAACGAATGGCGGGTCTCTCTTGCCAATAGCGCGTCAAAATCTAAAATGCGTGAGGGAGAGGGATGTCCCTACCCGTCGGGCGAATCAGAGCAAATTACCCCTCAGCTGCCTCTTAGCGTTCCAGCATTATAGTACGAAAAGCAGCTGCCTTTTGAAGCTTTATTCACAACATTATAGAGGCATCCAAGTCTACCACCACATTACTTCCGAGTCCTTAAAAGGATGCACTAGTGCTCAAGCCAGATCAATTCTTACAATTGATTTTATTATAAACGAAGTTGTAAACAATTAATTTCTTTTGTAAATCCGAATGTTAACACTTTTTTCCCTTTAATTAACTTGTTAGAGCCGCAATACGGAATACAAGATACGTGATACCATATTTATACTGAGGCCTCGTTCTATGTTGTGTTGTATTATCCAGTTAAATGTTTTTGAGTACTGCCAATTATTGCAAATGGCATACATCGAGTGTTTCAACAATTATGAACATCGGGGAGACCGTGCATTTCATTGCAATTTCTATGCGTGTAAAATCCACGATACGGTAATGGGCAGTGCGTCGAATAAGGTGAAACGTGTTATGACTAGCCGGAATTGTATTTTAATACAACGCTCACATTTATTGCAACTGCATTCCAACGAACAATACATTGTATACTTTGTACAAAACATTGTATACTTTACATAAATTAATATAATTTTTAGTATGGTTGAACCGCTTTATTCTTTCCTGAGTGTTTCATCTAAATTGTAGGCGATTTTCGACAGCGGTACTCGTTGCATAATATAATTCATACATGTGGGATGCGAGAAAGAGAGAAAGAAAGAAAGAAAGAGTGATCTATATGAGAGTGCGCAGACTGAATGCTGGCTGCGAGTATTGTTTGTTTTTGTAACGGCGAAGAGCCGAACGACAGTCGTGCACAGGGGGAGTCAACACGTATACAAAAACTTGGTACTCATATAGTTCTGTGGCGGACCCGTGTTTTCCGTAAGTCCCAGAGCGAGGGAGAAAGGTGTCCGGGGCACAGCAATGGTCGAGAAGTCCGGGTTGCCCGATCGCTCGATCGCCTAAAAACCTTTAGGCACGAGCATCGGAGTTTTCTCGGCATAACCTAATTCGGAAAACCTTTTCCCCCTCTTGGATATTTTTCCTGCTCTGGACGAATCGGAGCAAGGCCTACGGAAAACACGGGGTATAAAGGACGCCCGTTTTGTCGTGAAGGATTCATTAACGCCACGAGACTGCATACCGACGTCGACCAGAACATCTCTAATTCGTACCGATAATAAACTTGAAGTCTACATAGACTAGATCTGGCTTTCTCATTCGTGACCATCACCTCAGTTCTACTTGCCGGGTCGGCTCTAGTTGGCGCCACGTACAAGAACTAACACACGTACAGCTTTTAAATCGATGAGAAACCTATACAGGCTCTTTACAAGCAATACTTGAGATGTCATGAGATGATCATATTGCATGGATGCGCATAGACAAGACGTAGTATAAAAACATATGTTTGCCAAATATTGCTAAAAAAGACAGTTTCGGAAAAAATCGAGGGATGGAAAAGCAGGAAAAGTCAGTACAATTTGTACACCCATTTATATCTGGTGGGTTCGATGCGCCCAGTAACTCCGCCATAAATGATCCCAAGCCCGTTTGAGAAAGGACGAGGGTTAGTATGCAATAGTAATATTAGCTTTAAAATAAGTAGCTTTACGTAAACATGTAAAAATCAATATGTATGTACGTCTTTTAAATAAATTTCCAAAGATAGATTGAATATTTACATTTTCCTTTAAAATAACAAGTATACTGAACTTAGTACCATTATTGTGAAAGCGTGAAATTAAAGATTTTGTGGACTGTATAATTAAAAATTCACCGAACTTCACAATAATGAAGCAAAGTTCAGTATACCTCTGTAAATACTAGTATCTTTAAGTCAGTAAGCTATAGTACTGTATATACGATACATATAGCATACTGTGCTATATATATATATATATATATATAATCTAATTCTAGTGTGCGGGTTCTGCTCTAGGCGGAGCACATCTGCGAACGAAACTTAATGTATGGGAGTTGGCACCCCCTGGTCATGCGTAAGCGATCAGTGAAGTAAGGTGAAAGGCGAAAGGCGAAAGGCGAAAGGCGAAAAGGTGGAAGGAGAAAATAACTTTTAATTACGTTTTATATATTACTTAAATATACTTTATATATATCTTGGATTTTAATAAAACTCATGTTTAAATAAAGATCCTACATACATAGTATATAATACAGTAGAGTTTTTGACACCGAAAGGAGAAGAATTGAAATTTTCATCGCGGGGAGAGTCTTTTCTTTTTCGTTAACAATCATCAATTAAATGTATGTTAGCGTCAACGAGTTTTATGAGGGTAAGATACCCTGTATAGCAGATGGGGTCGGTCCGCATTGGGACCGTCGCCACTGTGTTTACAGTTTGTCTCGGTTTCGTGTGGAGTTCTTGGAGAGCGACGGGTGTTAGACAAAAGTCTAGACATCCTGTCGCATTCCAAGGAACAGATTATTTAAAGTATCGATGGGCTCGGGTCTGTAAACTATACCCGAGACTAAGTTATGGCTTAGCAGCCGATGACCTGACGTCATGGTGCTGCATGGCGTTTTGAAAAGCGTAAAGAGTATGCTTGGTGGATCTGGCCACGGAGTTTGGAGATGTTTCATCCCCGGTAAGAGGACTGTGAGAAACTGCACGGCACTTACCCTAGAACTTCGAAAGCATACTAATCGCTCACAAAATATTCCTGACTTTAAGATCCAAAAATCTAACATGTATTACCAAGTATAGACAAAAGATTCTACGAATACAACTAAACTTCGACTACACAAAGTATTACATACATTACATACTACACAATAATTTGTTTAATCATTGGTAATCGTGAAACAATGCGGTGTTAGTAACCAGATAGTTCAGGTGGCGCCTTTGTCCCAGTGACCACTGTTCTGTTGTACGAAAATTGGTCCTTTCATGGTCAGGTAAGTCAATCATAGGTCGAAACGTTCGTCGACATTTGACGATTACCAGACACGACGGTGGTGAAAACGTCCAGCCATTGAAGAAATACTGTCGGCGGGTTGTAAGTGGGGACTTTAGTTCGAAAAGTCCCATCAACCCTCGCCGTCTCGCGTAAGCAAACGGTCAGAAATCGCACCCTCAATAAGAAAGTTGTTAAACGCACTGGCTAGAATTTTGGGCGCATCTAATTACTTTCCTTCACCACGTCGTTGCAGGAGAGAGATTCCATCTCCTAAGGGCCCACTGAATTCGATTAACACTATAATGGCCGCACGTCTACGCAGTTAAACTTCGCCAGGGGCCGGCAATATTTTTAAAGAATTAAATTAAAAAAACTTTATATAATTTCGCGCAATAATTGAATATATGCGAACACACACCTTTTTAATAAAAAAGCAATAAAAATAAACACAATATCCGTTGTTACAATATCTACACATGTTCACGCACAACACAGGAATGGAAATATGAACTTATGCTGCCAATAATGTAAAAACATTTGCAAGAGCGGAAGAAGAGGGAGAAGAAATTTATGGCTTAATAATTATATTATATGTATTATGTTATCCGTCAATAACGTTTAGAGAAATCATCACACAGAGAGTGTGTTACTGGCCACTAACCTTCGGCGGTAGCATCACACACATGTTGTGTCATTGGCCACCAACAGTTGTCCCGACCATCACACACATGTTGTGTGAACGGCCATTAAAGTGTTAACGTTCTTGCACCGCCTAGAACGTAGCGAAAACGAAACGGACAGGGAGGTCCGATCCACGTCGATCAACTCGAGGCGCAGTCCGTTCGATCGTTCAATTGTTCTCGTTCGATCGTTCGCAATTGATACACAGATCTAACGTTCGAGATCTTCCGTGCCTCGTAGATAACAAGCTATAACGATCGAGATCTTCTTCATTCAGAAATCTGCCATATTCATCGTTCGTCATCGATGTGACTCTAGTTGAGTTCCAAAGGTTGACCTCCGCCAGATCAATTTCGCGTTCGACATAAGTATCTAGTATTCGAGATCTTTCTAATGGGATTTTTGTCACCACATTCGTTCACAGTTTGTCATTTTCATCGTTCCAATTTCTGACTTCTCCATCGGTCGAGAACCATCGCGCAACTAAATTAGCTACTCAAGGAACAATCGACACGGCTCCGCGAGTGGTAAAATGATGATGTTTAGAGCCATCGCGTAACTGTCTTCGACGACACAACAACCTTACTAAAACACGAAGGACAAGTTATTCCTCCACTGCCATCCCTTAAACTATTTTCAATAACATTTCAATATTCGTATAGTTCTCCTTTCCCGAAGTTTCCTTGTCTGTAAGTCTTATTCGTAATGGGTTGTCAACGTTTACCATTTGAATGATCGGACTATCTTGAATAAAGTGAAGGTTTAGAAACACGATCTTTTATTGTTTATCAATGCAGATTCCCGTTAGTCGTAACATTATTCTTTTAAGTAAATGACTGTAACATTTGTGTGGGATATGCGCATATGCGTGTTTGTGTGTATGGCTGACAATGAGTGATGTGGTGTGACGGAGTTGCGAGCAACGGGAGAATGTTTATGTTGAAGCGTTGACAATAGATATGCGTAAAAATGTAAGCGCAGGTCGCATTCTGACGCCGCGAATGAAATTGCTATCATTCACCTTATATTATTTCTTATATTAACCAAATGAATCCCATATTTGTACACTCATCTTTACAAGAAAAAGAATTTAAAAAAGTACACCACTGTATCAATGCAACAGAACGGAATTGTCCCAAAAGCTGAGCAGAACTGAAATTTTCAGCCGAACTAAAATTTGGCCAGCGCATTTGACCCAATGAATTTTACGTTGCTGATGAAACAAATTGACACTCAAAATTAAGTTAACCAAAATTCACATCTGAATTAACACCAGTCGATTGTAACGAACACATCGTCGAAATATTTCATCATTTTGCAGATATTATTTTGACGCGAATCAACGTAATTAATAATTCGATTTAAATATCGTACGCTTCCAGATTGTAGTTGCTCTCTAAATCACGCGGCAAACCCGAAACAACATTATTTCTCCCTCTCCATAATCGTTAGTCTAAAATACGCACGAAAAGCAATATTCAAATTTTGACGAGCAAATCGTCATTTTCGCGCGTACGCTAAACTTCCGTAGAAATTATGCGAAAATGAAATCCACTTACCTTCGTCTCTTGAGAGTATTGTGGAAAGTTGTTGCGTGCTTGTGAAGGGATAATTAATTAAGGATGAAACGTGGTCTCAGGACGAAGAGTAAACTTTGGCAGCCGTTCAACCCTATTTCGTTGAGACAATTTGTCAATGTAGGCGAATTTTTTCACCACTCCTCCCAAATATCCAATTTACGAAATTTTTTATCGTCTTGTGCGTGTTTCGTCCTTAATGTCTGCAGGCGGATAGTTACAGCGTAGTTTTTGGTGTTCGAATAATTATTTAACCGATAGATAGCAAGAGTTCCGTTTTTATTTACCACTGTTGATAAATTGTTAATAGAAATTAAAATTTTTAGTAAGCTCATTTAAAGCGTGCCAGGATAATTGAAACATTAATTGAATTAATATTTTGAGACCAGTGGCTTAAAAGTTAACATTTTGAAAAATGGAAAAGGAACTGCATGTACCTACAGAATTTCAAATTCACAGAAAATTACACAAAAACGACTTTCATCCTGGTTACATGGATTTAATTGAGGGTAAAATGTTATCTTTATGAAATTTCTTTTAAAACCTAAATTCTCATGGCCCTTGCAGAAAAATATCCAATAAATATAACAGCTTACGCCACTTTTCTCTGCGAAGAATTTTTATAAGTCGAACTCTTATTATTCAACGGCAAATAAGTATTCAAATCGCAATTATTTCGAAATGAATTGAACAACTTAGAACGCTATTATCGTACAATATAACATTGTGTTTATTATTATCATCATTATTCATTAACCACAATTGTTAAACGTTCAGTTTTCGTATGATACAGTTTCAGTTCTCTATACACACTCTTATTCCTCGTCTCTCTAAGTTTCGTCTTACATCTATTTTAATCATAGTTTACGTTAGTGTTTGTTTGTGTTTATATACAAAAGCGTTGAATTATTCGTCCATCGGCTAAGCTACAAAGAGCCGAATATTTTTCTCGCGGTTAGTTGGTCTAGCGCATGACTCTATCCTGTTTTTTCCATTCTCCCCTCAAAGCTACCTCCACCTCCATTGCTATTACTTTACCACCCTGACCCCGAGCTATTACAGCATTACTCGTTCCGAGATAGAACCACTCGCGAAATTCATCGCGAGCGTGAGCTCACCCTCTTCTCTCCGTTCCTTTTTCCCCCGATTGGTTTTTCTCGAGGAACATCATTCCTCTTCCTCGTGTCGATTCGCATTTCTTCGTTACGTATATCAATTGGCTACAAAATAATTGACAAAAATTTGTCAAGTTAAATCGACAATTTACCACTTTTTTTTATGTTTAGGTCTTTTACTTTTCTCCCCTCTTTCTTATCGCACCAAATTTCTGACTTTGTGAAACACCTTACTAAAAACTGACTTGGCTTTTTTGCATCTTTCGTGGAAGCGGAACGAGCGTGCTTTGTGTATGCTTCGCTATCAGAGACAGGTACTATTAAAGACTTTCAATGAACTTACTCGTAAATTGATGTAAAAGATTTCAGGATAATAATTATTAGCGATATAAATGTAGAAATTCTGCTAAAAGAATCATTAAGGTTAAGAAAAGATAATGATAGTGTTTTTACGAAAAGAATCGTAGCCTAATGAAATGTGTATAAACAAATTAATTTGCGCTTAAGTTTCATGTGTGCCCCGTTAATATGCGAACGCTAGTCCAATGCATTGGAACCGTTAAGGTGCAGCAAGTGACTTGCACCCCCTACAACTTTTGCTGTTCGGTTGATACTTTCAGCAACTTATCATCTCTGCAGGATAGATTTATCTAACTGATTGTAAATGGTTGTAGTTAAAGTCGATCTTCTCTTAAACTAATAATATAATTAGAATATGGTATCTTTCTCAAGAAAGTTTGGAATTTTGTTCTGAATGACTCGTCTCATTACTTTCTCATTACAGAAAATTTTGGTTTCAATCCATGCAAACCGTTAAGATAATTCAGAAATATGTTCCCCTCAGACTTTCAATGTAAACGGTTTTTGTGAGATTGTTACTTCTTTTTTCATATAGTCAACCAAATTTTTCTTTTGGAATATAAGAAAAAACAGTAACCAATAATTTTGCCTACCTCTGTTAGCGATCGAATCGATTGCTTGTAACGGGAAGCTGCACGGAATCAACGTAAATCTTATCGAAACACGTAAAGCTCTGTCGATTATTCGCCATCTAATTATTTCGTATTAATAATCTCCCAGAACGACGTTCCTTCTTTTAGAATGCAATTCGCGGTCGTGGGTTATTTTTCTCGGCGATTGTTTACGTTCGAGCATCCACTCCAAGATTAACCCTCTGCAGGTCGAATTATTTTTACAACTTGTTGCCGTATAACTCATATTAATTAGATAAAATTTCCCAACATTTGTTTTTTATCTGGCAGTATTAATAATTCCAGATACTGTAGGATACTTCATTTAAATACAAATCATCACTAAGTACCAAGGTCGAAATTAATTTTATTATAATTTATCACGACTTTTATTCGGTTGCAAAGAGTTAGGTCACCCACAAGCACACGACGCATCAAAACTCGCACTAAAGGGAGCTTCAAATGAGCCGAACTGTAATTTCAAAGTCACTGAAGTCAATTCGAGTACACGAATCGAAACCGAACATAGAGCCCATTCGAAAATGAATTCCCTGAACTGTGAGTTTTTTTTCTCCGAACACCCTTTCTTTCTTCCTTCTAACCCTTTCAGCTCGCAATACGTTCGCTTGTACACTGTGGATGAAGTACTCATCGTTGAAGTGCATGTGTGGGACTGAATACCTTTACGACATACTGATCGCATTTGTAATTTAGTTTTTATAATTTTTAGTTTCGAACATAATGTTCACGTGGAAAATATTCCTATAGATGGAATAGAGGTAATTCTGGTTCAGGTCCGCTATATGGGAGTCTGAGGTTCTATCACCGTTACAATTCCAACAGCGTTTAACTCTTTACTTCAGGATGACAAATCCGGGGAAGTCTAGCCATCGAGGTAGTACGTTTTTTTGTAAGTCTTTCCTGGATATCGCTGATATAGTACTCTATAGTTCGACGAGTGTAAGTTGGTTCATAGATAGACAAGTTTTAATAAACCAAGGACTTCTAAGTTACGCTGCATGTTATTCATACGCAATCGTGGTTTCGTTAACATGCATATTAAATAATTACAAGGATAAATACGAAAAAATATTTTATGGCGAATTCGTTTCGCAACCTTTTATTGCAAACAAGCAATTGTTAATGAAAAAGTTTTATTTGTTTTTATGAGTGTGCATTATCTTTCGACTTCGGTTTGGACTTCAAAGTGATTCATACTATTTTAAAATAGATCTTCTAATTCTTACTCCGTTTATGACAGCACAATCCAACGCAAATCGGTTAATGGTTGAAGCTATTGGATGCAGTTATCATTTGTATAAATAAATTAGAATGACAGGCTGCGAAACTGTTAAAATATATTCAAGTCTTCCGTTTTAAGCATCTAACTACGATTTCTGAAACATATTTTTTCGATAAACTAGCGTACTAGTGTATCTCGTTTTTCCCAGCTACCCCTTCCCCATTCCACTTCATATGCTGCTGTTTGGATTAGGGACTTTTCAAAAAATTGAACCGACCCTTTTATCAGCATCGTCTTAAAATAGAATTCGTGCGCAACATCGTGGAACACGGTCATAGTGTACATTAGCTATGAGTCTTTTTTATGCATAATTTGCAATTTACTTCGAATATTCATGCGGGTGGATATCAGTCACAACAATTAGACAATCTACAGCGAACGTTATGGAACCCATATCTGGGATCACAGAGCAGAAAGGGTTAAATTCTATAGTGGCGCAAAGACGTGACATTTGTTTAGGGAAAAACGAAAGTGTCTTCTCTCTGTGGGGGCTCCATAGAATTGGATTCAGACGACGTTGTGCGACAGGGTGCCATCATCTTGCCACGTGTTGGCTGGAAAGAAAAAGTCATCTTTTCAGATTCTCATCAAGATGATTTCTTCGCGAAGTGGTAGGAAATTTCGGGGTTCCTTTGGTTTGGATAATGTTATGGGTTACCTCTATAATGCATATCCTGCGCCATCGATGGACACTTTGCATCCGGTCGCTGTCAGAAACAAAAAAGACATGGTTTTAGCATTTTTTCTGTTTGTATCAAATAGTGGTGGTGATTTGGGATGTTATTATTTAGTGGAAGGTAATATAAGTTTTTCGTGGAATTGGATATTTACATACGTGCCGGGAAAAGTAAGTTATAAGCAATGTAACGTACTTCGAACAACCTTTTTTTGTTTCATTGAATCTTGAAATAAGACTCACTCAAAGTTTTAATTATTTTCTAGTATTTAATTACTTAGATCATTTCGATGAAATTAATTATTGATAAATTTATCCTTTGAATTGACAGATTACAAGGTATAAGATAAAGATACGGAAGAACACAAAATCCAAGAATGAGATACTCCAGGATGAGAGAATAGCATAACTTGAAAGGATGAAAACATTGAAGATCCAGAGCACCGACGATCGGAGGATTTGTAGAACTGAATATCGGAAGGTTCAAGGAACACAAAACAAAAAGATCTGATATTTTAAAGATCTGAGATTCCGCGTGAAGGATAATGAAAAAATTCAGCAATTTAAATCCTTGAAAAAATTAAAATATGAGATACAATTAATTATATATTAACACTTTATCGACCGGTAGCCCATTAATCGGCTTTTTGTCCCTAAGGCTCACCAACCGGTAGCCGATTAATCGGTTGCGATGGCAATCAGCAAGCATTTGTTATTTAATATTGAGGTACTAGTTGATTTTTTCTGTAAGCTCCCATATTTTTATACCATTTTGAAAACTTAACGTTAACCATTTTGAATCCCGGAAGACTGTAAAACTTCGGAACGCATAACCTTATAAATATAGTGACCGGTGTGTCGAAGTGCAAATCCCCAAAGACAATGCAGAGTTTGTACAATTAAAAAAAAGAAGTAGAACAAGTTTTATCTGTAAACGTTGTAATGTTCCACTACACAAAGGTGACTGTTTCGAGCGGTATCATAATTTAAAAAAATATTAAACGTTTTCTTGTTTCAAAAATATCGTTATATGGATTATGGTATATTATATAAATATTAAACTGAAAACGATTGTAATAGATAAAATAAATATTGGTTAGCACTGATATCATGAAAATAAAAATTTTATTTTTGTCTTAGCCGAAGTAGATCCGGTGCTAGGGAAGATCTGCGGCTGAGTGGCCACTGAGAAGTGCATAGGATGTTGAATCGTTACCGGTCGGTAAGGTGTTAACTATCTGGCAATTGAGTAGATCGCAGATTCGTTGTGCTTGACATAAAAGACAAAGATACAAATTTCAACTCACCTTGCGAAAGTCAATGTTCGTTCGTATAGTTCTGTAATGAAGATCTTGCAGTGGCCTGGAATTGTTACCCAAGGGTGCTTTAGGAGTAGGTTGGGGACCTTGCATTAACTTCCTTAACACATAAAGCTAGAAAAGAAATTAATTTTACGTCGAAGTTACATCGATTGTTTTCCCTCGTTAAATCAATTATTCGCGAAATCATTTATCGAATAATTGTAAATGGTCAAACACATAATTATCATATTCGTAAATATAAAACTTGATAATTGTCAATTAAAAAGGAGAAAGGAAAAAGGGTGATTGTTAATTGATGGACTTTGGTGCAATATAATGAGCGATTACGTTAACGTAAAATGCATATGTGAAATTTAGAGAACTTTCGAAAATCCCTTTATTGATATTTATTTTTGGCGAATCAAAAATTCGATTCAACCTGTAAATCGAATATTAAATACAACAGTAATACCTACATTAATACGTTAAACCAGCATAATATTTAATAATTTGTGAAATAAATAATAATTGCATTAACGTCAAACAAAACTGTGTATTTAAATTGAGTATAGTGCTGTAATGCTACACGACACTTTTCTTTGTATTATTAATCAGCTAATAGTCAGTTTGATATAACAATTTATTAGCAATAATACACGACCCAGTGCATCTGATCCCAAATAAACGCAACCAATTCCCATTCGCAACGACATTTATTCCGCTTCGCCGAGCGATATTTATTCCGCTAAAAGTCGTCCCTATGAAATTGCGAAAAATATTGTACCTTCAAAAGTCGAGAAGCGTGTCGTAAAAATGGAAAGCCGACTAAACCGATATGTGAGCCGCAGAATGTAATAAAAATAATTTCAGATCTGTTTGCATTGGAGTAACTACAAATGATTTTAGAAAAAAACAAAAGTTCCTCCATCATTATTATCCGTTATTTATTACAAGACTAACGTATATGGGACGCGACTGTTTTAAATTTTATTCGTTTGTTACATCTGTTTACCATTGTATCTCATTCCCAATGAAAATGTAAAAGTTTCAGCAAATATAAAAGTTTTCAGTAGCAAAATGCATCTATAATGGGCAGATTCAGGGTGTTCGGCAAAGCCGACTGAAGAAGACACGTACACCAGAGTGCTAAAGGTAGCAAAGAGACTACTTCAGACTGCATTTCTTTGAAATTCTTGTAAAACAATAATCCCTCTACCAATACGTGTAGGAATAAAACCTGAAGACACTTAACAATAAATAGCTGGAACAATAGTACAAAGTATGGATAGTGGCGTACCTCCCGTGCTGTAACATAGATGGGCTTGTTGAGGATCAACCATACAGCCGTTTCCCAACAACCAGGGTGGGTTGTGCTACCTTCGTAAGTCATGTAACCATTCGTATCTGGAAGGAGGCTCTTCAAGGATAGATGGCGTACGGGTGCCGCGTCACCTGGACAATAAAAATCTATTGTTGAATTTCCGTTCATAGAAATTTTAGAAGTTTAACTTATTATTACGACTTAACACCTTGAATGCCTGCAATCTGCTTCTAAAACCTACCGAACATTAGTTTCCCACCATAGTTCCATAGAAGAATATTGTGTTAGACTCTTATCTGCCTTTTGTCAAGGAGAATAAGCATATACACATTTTTTTGATCAGATAGCATAAAATTTTAGTCTTTCAGTTGAGATTTCTTAAAAATTAGATTAACCAGCTGATCTCAATAGTATAGATTTTTAATGACTGTATATTGATGTATGATCAATTGATTTTTTATGTGTATTGATTTTTTTGAATGTCATGATGTATATTTTCAGCCACTACAATCTAAAAAAGCAAAGTTTCACTAATGTTTCGCCTCTTGCAAGGGAGTGTGCAAATTACTGCCCCAGTTTGGTTCGCGTATAGTTTCGTGTGTCATTATTTCTACGCTTATGCACCAACATATACTTAGCAAATTTTTAATATCGATTTTCTCGGGAATGGAGCTTCGCGTAAAAATTCATTTTCTCATAGTTTATCTTTGTTCTCTAACACGAAGAAATAATTTAACATAAATTTAAGGAGTAAGTTTTAATAGAAATGTAAAAGTATATAACGATCAACCCGAACTACAAAAAGCAGAAAATGCAGCTTATACATTTCAGTGTTGATGAACATTTTAATAAATTCAAGGAAAATACTTCGACACCCATAAATTATCTCAAGTACTACGGAATTTCAGACAGACAAATTTACACTGTCATTGAAACTTGAAGGGCGGCAATTTTTCCGGTCGTCAACAACGCCGTCGTCAGTTTCTTGCTTAAATGAATTATTTATAGGTGAAAAATGATTATCGAGCACTCTTGAGAATCGATCGCGCCCTGTGATAGAGGCAGCAATTAAAATCAGAAACCGTCATTCTAACGCGAACGAGTCGTTCTTGATATCTCGAGCGCAGTGACAAAAAAAAGAGATCAAGAGCGACAAAGTATTGTTAGGGCGCAAGGAAATTTGCATATTGAACGGCTCAAATCCGTCGGCTTCTCGTATTTCTGGGTGGGACTCGTTGCGTATTGCATATTCAAGAACGTTATTTGGAACGCGACAAAATTACTCGATATTCGTACCAGGAGCTCTTTGAACTCCCGACATTTCCCGTGAAATCGATGGACAGGAAAAACGCCAGGAATTCCTGAAAAAGAGAAACGAAGGAGATGGGATAAGGGACGTCGCTGGGCGCGGCAACGATTGGCGCTGTATATATTATACAAATGCACATGTTCTCGTGCATAAGGCGAGCACGTATGTTCTATATTATATACAATTTTTTCGTGACGGCCTGCTATTTGACTACCTCCAATGCCCAAACGTTAAGTAGATGCACGTAGAATATAAATGTTTGAATTTATACTCAATTTTTTATATTTTGCTGTTTGATCGCTGTAATTGTTATGCACGGAGAGAAATTGTAGAATATGCACAGTTTAAATACGATACAGAGACAATTTTTCGGTAATTTACAAGAAAGGTTAGCTAACCCAGGCGGGTACTTTAACTTTGCTGCTTTCCTCATTTAAAACCTTACATTCGTATTCCTTCAGGTTATAGTGACCCGATGTAGGGAGGTTCATTTCAAAGAAATGTAAAATATGCAAACAAACAGACGTAAACTTTAAATATTATAAACGTAGTGTCTGTTAAAACATACTCTTCATTTCGGGCTATATACACGAAATGAGAACAGCAGGGTTGAAAAAAACACTTGGAAATTAGGTATAAATCTTATCTTCAATTAATTGAAACGAGTTAAACACCATATCTTCGTAATTTTACTTCATGAAGTATTAATTCATAAACACTTTAATTTGTATAATTAAGTTTGATTTCGTAATCACATGTGTATTATGTTTGGTTGATCAAGTATTACAGTGAGCTCATCCACATCGACAACTAAATTTGTTACAGCTACGATTATCAAATATGTACTTAATCTTCTCTGGTGGATTTTAAATCTGCTTTGTTATCGATTTCATGTTTTCCGACAAAATGGAATGTATTTCACTTGATAGGAGGTAGAAATACTTATCAATCTTTATTTTTGAAAAACTAGTTACACGAATGTATTTCATCAAATGCCGTGTTTGCACGTCTAAAAGAAATTTCATAAAAGTTGGAAATATATGATAATAAAGCCGGACATATTACGTAGCTTTTTTTACAAAGATCCCCGTTCTGGGCGATTCAATATTTGAAACAAATTATGAATAAACTAAGTTATTGTATTACATCACAGATTATTATAACGAAAACTTCGAGAAATCCTGATTTAATCGTTTCTAACGTATTTCTTTCCTGGTAATATGTGTTAATATATAGAACGAACTGAATATGTTACTTTTAGCCGTGCCATCTTTCTTCTTGTGTCTCATTTCCACGAAAAGTTTACGAGAAACGCTAGAAATCACTCGAAGCTTAGAATATTGCAGGAGAGTATTCTTTCTAAGAGCTTTTGGGAATGTGTTTAAACACATACGCCGCAATATATGCTGCTCATAACTGTCAGACATTTACCTGCGATTTGTGTTATACTTATGTGAGATGCAATGAAGAAAATGACACGTACAAAGACGTACTTTGAAAGGGAACTGAAATTTAAAAACGCTCCGTAGTTTTCTTTCAAAATTCTATGAAAAAAGATTTATCACAACGAACTCGAGGAATCTTTGATCCAATTACATCAAGCCGCACGCACAATTCATTCAACCAAACGAATTTCTTTTCGTCATTCATCCTGGTTCATTATGAGTTTGAAAAGGAACCAACTAGGAATTATACACAGTGCCACTGATCATGTCCGAAACAATTCTTTTGTAGATGTATTCTTTGTGACAATGCAACACGAGACTGCTATTTCTCGTATTGAGACTGTGACATTAAGGAGCGAGTGTGCCGGCAAATGGTACCCTGACATGGGGTATAAGTGTCTTTTCTCACCCCTTCCGAACCCGTCTTGTCCTGTCTCGCTAGGGAACATTTTTAGGACACCGTTCAGGTCTCTTAGAGGGCAGAAAGTACGAGCTGTCAACCTTTTCTTCGCAAGAGTTCTGCTTTCTCGACCCCCTGCGGCCATCTTCTTTCACCAGCTGCTTTCTTCTTTCCCTTTTAGTCCTTTGTCTGTCATAGACGGCTCTTACACGCACTTCATGCGTTGGTCCGATGCTCAATTTTTATTCATTGCTTGTCGCGATTTTTTTTATCGCAACCGTAAACAAGAAAGGGGCGGCCAGGGTGATGACAAATACTGAGGCATATCCAACGACCGCGGAAAAATATCTACTGTCTTGATGTGAGGAGTAGGTGATGAAAAGTATGGGCTGTGATTGATGAAGTGCAGCGGGTGCCTAAAGTGTGATGAAAAAAGAACATGAAGAATGATGACGCCGTGATGGTCGGAACTCCTTTATCGTATCGCTGTTGTAAGAACATCGGCGTTCTATGTTTCGGCTGCGATTGACCCGGTCGTGGTTCTTTTGCTCCTAAGAAATGGGGTTATATAGTTTTTAGCGTGCGCGTTTAGTTCTAGGCTTGCTCTTGGACTCGTCACTAGCCAAGACGGAACAGAAAGAGATAGTGAAAGTTTAAGACTTTTTGAGCGGAAGGTGATGAACTTCAACACTGTATTTTATCTTTTAATCATTTGTCTCGACGGCTCTCGACTAATTGTAACTGTTCTGGACGGCGAACATTTTTCACCGATGCAGAATCCTAGAAAGCGGAGCAAAGTTTTGAGAGTTTTTCTCTATTATAGTGTGATTGGTTTCTGTAATTGGAGGAGAAATTTTTGGTTGGTGGAGAAAAACTCTCTCCATTTCTGGGTGTGTCTGGAAAGGAGAGGATGATTTAGGAAAAACTCTGCCGGCGGTGATTCTTTGCAACCCGCGGTTTATGACGGTGTATTATACCTAAAGGTTGGCTCGAGAGGGATCGGCGCGACCGGTTCGCTCGTAATTGCTTTCGAGGGTTTCTAATTTGACCCTTGGCCCTTACAATCCGGCTTAGCGAATTCTGAGAAATGATAAACCGCGAGTCGCTGCAGCGTTCTTATTAGCTTATCGTATTGTGTTCGTCGTGCAGATAAGAAACTTGATAGGGACCATGTCTTGAAAATAAGGCGTTCCTGTGGCAACTAATGTTAAAGTTATAATTGTCTGTAACTGATTGGCCTCAGAACAGTATGCCAACTTTTGCGAAGAAACACATAAAAAAACATGCGCAATTCGCTAATTTACTGAAACATCTCGTTTAATATTTCCAAAATTGAACACGGAAGCACATAAAGTGGTTAAAGCATCAGTGACACGACTTTTCGACCGATAAGATACCTAAGTGTTTTCTTTCAATGTCCCTGCCCGGCACGGTTGTCCTGCGCAACTAAAGCCGATCCAAGCGATTGTCGTCTTACCAGCTATGAATTGCGGGACAGTATGTTAAATTTAAATGTGAATAACACAATAACTCACAAGCAATTGCTTCAAGCACTGAGGAAAGTATTTGAAAAACAATTGTTAGATATTAAAGGACATGTTATGAAACATGAATAATTTTTGAGTTGGTGAAATAATGGAGTAAGTTGTAGGTCTATTTCGTTTTCTTAGTCAGAAGCATATAATTGTGCATACGGCATTCCACTTGACTGACTACATGAAGATCCATACATAATTTTCTCCTTTTATATCAAAGATTTTTTCTTTGGCAATTTTCGCATAGCTCCAGTTATTTATGAGATATTGTAACATTCCCGTTTATCCTGGGTCATTATGATTTATACTATAATTAAATTTAATACCCTACATTAGAATTTCGAGTAGTATATTAAGAATATAATAAAATAGTCTTTCGAAGAAACTGCAAGATTTATATCGATGGAAATGTTGGAACAGTTTCTACAAACATATCGTTCTTTTAGGTACCAAATTACGCAAATTAACATAATTTCTAATTCTTTAAGTTCTTACCAAATACAATATCTGTTCTTTCTTCATCAGCGTTATTAACTAACTTGGAGCACTATTTTATGTGAGGTTTCCACCATTCCCAGCCACCGTCTGTTTCCTTCTTTGAACGCACAAATGTGGCTTTCATGAAAGTTGGACGCATATGCGTGGTTCCGTTTCAAGCATATCGATAACTTGGTTGCGAGTTTCTTTCAGCAGCCTCGAATGGGGTGATGGCTCGAACAAAAAGACCGTACGCGGATGAAAGGAAAAAGACGAAGAAAACTTTCCCTCCGTTGACAAATGATAATAACAATGTATTCGTGATTGATAAACATAGCGCATGTGGCGAGTTTCGCAGAATGGAAAGCGATCCGAGCGCGAAACGTGGACCCCTCTTGTGATTAATGAAATGCATTAACTCCTACACTGACAATGAGAAAGGACAATCTCGGGGAAATAGTGCTAAGAAATTGAGAAAGCTGTCATGGCCTACTCTATTCTATTGGACTAGATGTGCAGTTTCAAGTTATTTATCGTCCAGACAGGATAGTTTGAATTCTTCCTATGCATAATAGTTATTGAGTATTCGAGCTGCGTAAACTTTACACAAATTGGACAATGTAGTTCTGCGCAACTACTACTCTTGAGATAAATTAATATCACAGCAGCTGGCACCAAATGGTTGAATTTCGATACGATTAATTGTCGGTTGAGGTGTTTTACTTTTGGGGTTCTACGTTCTACAAGGTTGGTTGACTTGTATATAGTTAGCATTTCGTTGATGATCAGTTGAGTTCTACTCGTATTCTTTGAATGATTTGAGTTTATGCATTCTTTGATGGACTGAGCTGTTCGATTTGTTGAGTAGTTCAACGCTGTTTGGTGATATGTATGGATTAATATATGTTCGACAGCAGAGATGGAAATCGGTGATTTGTAGAAGAAAATTGAAGATGAAAGGAGATTTGGGAAGTAGTTGAAATGTAATTAGTGTTTTAAGAGATGTGGTTTGAACGTAGAAGTCCAGAATGTCCGTAGAAGAAAGAATGACTGTTTTATCGATCCGAGGAAAAATTGCAGGTAATAAATTCCTAGGTTCTACTTGCAGTTTTAGACTAGCCGATTGTCCCCTATGGGACAACATCTGATATTGCCGAAAAACAGGCTGCGTCAGGAACGACAGTTGTGAACTCTTGGATAACGTGCACTGTTAGAATGCGATCAATTAGAATGAATCAATTAGGAAAATTTCATTCGTTGAACGGTTTTAAAACTTGCCTCAAACGAACCAATAAAAAGAGTTCATTGTCATATTTATTAATTCTGTTACACCTTTGCTTCTGTAGAACTCTGACATAAATTCGCTTACATGTGAAATTGTAAGTTGATATAAGAGAGGTATGTAGAAAAACGAGAGGTATTCATTATCAGTTCATTGCACTCGGATGTCCCCTCTGAAGGGACATCGCAAGTCTGACATATCACTCGAATGTCTCCTCTGAGGGGAGACCAGAATTTATTAGTGATTACAGAAGTTAGACTTATTCCACAGCAACTTTTTGACAAATCCATGTTTCCCTAAAGTTTTCTATTGAAATAGCACAAGAAAGCAAATCCAAAATCGTTATAACACATTTCTTGGTTCCAACGTTATACTATATAATTTGACGGGAGTTCTACCTAGTTTTCGCGACAAAATGCCGTCGAGGTGCTGGTACCTAACGTCCAGAAAGATGCCGAGTGCAAAGGGTTAGTTATCTGCCGTATTCTGTTCTCTGGTTATTTAACCTACCCAGTGTCAAGTGATGTCTGCAACTACTGGCCTTTGCATGTCTTCCGCGAGGATTTTCTTTTCCTTTTCAGTTTCATTAACTTCTATGTTCGTTGTTGGACAATACGAATTTTGTAATACTGCACGTGATCACGCGGATCATATGAAATACTGTGGTTGTTACATTGATACTTTTAAACGGTCTACAGTTGAAGGATACTTAATGAAGCCATTATTTGTACAACTTTTAATGAAGCAATTATAATGGAGTAAATTATTTCACTAGTGTTTACTTTTACATTTTACAGAATACACTGCGATAAATGAAGTATCGAACAAATAGTAATTTAAATTTTCATCTAAGAAGATAGCCTACGCAAAATTTTCAGTTTTCATCCCCCGCAAACCTATTCTACTGTGTCGACCTTTTCTGCTGAATGAGTCGTGAAAAATTTCGTTACAAAATGAATCACGAAAATCTCAGTCAACCGAAGACGAACATTCGCATAAATATATCGATCCGGATATTGAAAAAATTTGGAGCACGAAATCCTGACGATTGGGGTACGTCGATTTTTCCAGTATTTAGAAGAATTTGGCATCTTTTTCTCCCCCCATCTTCAAAGAAATGTCACGCTGAAGATCGCTCAGTTCTTTTTGATACTGGAGGGCTTGTTCTTCGATTCTCACGGTGAAGGGATTCTCATAGAGAGCTAGATCGCTTCAGTGTGAATCAAAGCCAGTGAAATGTTTATCGAACCAATCTATCACCGAACGAAAAATGTGAAAATGACTCTCAAAATTACACTTAAAGCCGAATTCTTCGAAAATTATTCTACATGCTGGAAAGTGGAAACAACTTTTTACATTTAAATGATTTTGATGAACTACGAGACCTCTACGGAAAGAATCAACGTGATTACGTACTTGTAAAATACATTGGTTGGGTTTTTTCAATTATAAATTTAATGTTCTTAAATAGTTGCTGAGGTCTACAATAAATACGTTTTCGCAAAGGAAACTCAGATCTGCTAAAAGCGAAATATATTCTTCTGAATCAAAAGTCGGGTGTTCTTGAAGGAAAGGATGACCTATTTTCTCATAGCAAACAATTTAGATTAAGAATAAGAATAAGAAGCGTTCTGCCTTTCAAGAAATTCTATAAACTTCCTATCAGATATAAATTTATTTCCATCTTTAATAGAATTGACTATACATATCTGTAACCTTTTTCACAGCGAAAATAATTTTATATCTCTCCCGCATAATGCCTTCTGATGAATGATACAATGAATGAGTGAACCTTTGATTTGTGTTTGTCGTCGAAAATGCGTAGCATTAACCGTTTGAGTCCCAAGCAGCGCGATCGCGCTGTTGAGATTTTATGTCGAGAAAACCCAGCACATTTCGAGCATTGTGGACAACTGACGGTGCGATACCGATTGTCGAAGTCGCGCGCTCAGATTTACTGACGCAAGTACATCACACAGCTCTTTTAAATGTAAATAGTACATTTTACAATAGGTAGAATAATACTCTAATAATGCAATAATACATTACAAAATGAAAATTTTTATTTCATTGTTACCTTCTCAATCATTTTTATCGAACAAAACTTGAAATATTTATAAATTTTACATTATGCATATGTAATAATACATATGAATTTAATAAAATAACGTATTACAAATTAATAATATTTTTGTGTTATGAACAAACAATTTAAATAGAGAGTAACACTTATAATTTGTAACGTCGGTGTTTATCAAAACATATTAGATGAATTCCTTTTTTACATCGCACGCTAAGTAAATGTGATCTTTCTATTACATTATTGGTGCTGCAGACTACGCATTGTCGATATAAAATAAACAAAGCGCTATCGCGCCGCTTGGTGTTTCTCGACATAAAATAAAACAAGCGCTATCGCGCTGCTTGGGTCTTTTCGTACTCATTTAGAGAAAGCGCGGTTGCGCTGTTTGGGATTCTTCGACAGTGTTTTTTCAATACCCCCTGGGACTCAAACGGTTAAGACAGAACGGTGTATGCTGCTGAATGATTAAAAAACGCGTGTGACAGCGTTTTAACGCTATTTTTCATCAATAATATTCAGCAAAAAAAGGTATCGATACAGTGGAATAGGTCTACAGGGAATACCACTGCAAAAAAGAACGCATTGGTAATAGTATTCCATAGGTGATGTGGAATCCTATTAACCCTTTGCATTCGAGGCCTTTTTCGCGCGGACGAACCAGCAACTCGAGACGATCCACAGCATTCTTGGTGAATTTCTTACCTCTAACTTAAAATCATTACATACACAAATTAATGTATAAAATTTTTATATTTTAACATTTTACATATCTTTACACCTTAATAAACATAATTTCTTAAATATTATTCTCTGTAATATTTCCGTGTATGGTATTTCATGTAACAATTCTCAAGATGCATGCCTGGCTTGTCGGGCAAGTATTACAGTAATATGTCTTATATGCCTTTTTCCGGGTTTATTTCTCTTAGAACAGACTTTGCAGTACTTCCTAACTCCTGTCAGAATATTGTGTAGCTTTCCATTCAATCGGATTTCTTCGGAATCGGAGGTTGAAGACGAGCCTCGATCGCGTGGCTGGCGAAAATCTCCAGTCAATTGGTAGACTAATATTTTCAAACATCGCAAGTGATTTTGCGGCTGTTCGTTTCTCTGTTGTTTAGTAGCTATATAAAAAAAAAATTTCGAATTTATCAAACAAATTTCTAAACCCCAAAAAAATAGTTTACGCCACCACTTCAGGGATTTTCTTAAAAAACAGTACGTCGATGTTGACGCGTTATTACCACCCCTGAACGAGCCTAGAATCATCAAGACGTCGAGCGCAGGAGTTTAATTGTTTCACGAAATATTTCTGTTACAATTGACAATGCATTTCCAGGAAACGATAGCGTTTTAGGCTTACACGCCTGCGGACCCCGTCAGTCTCTTTGTCTCATTTTTCTTTATCGATAGCTTAGCATTTTTCGTATAACAATTCAGAGTTTCCCTGGCATGCATATGTTCGGTTCCGTGTAAACAATAGGTTTAGGGTACGAGTGGCAAGGCTATTTGTGAGGATTGCAATAACATTAAAATCAGCATGTGCCTTCCTGACTTTTAGCAAAGAGAGGAGTGCAAACGTTAAGCTTAAGCTTCCCATTGTCACTTCTCTCTTCCTCAATAGGAATAGCCGTATCATAAACCTTCGCCTGCGCCGACGAGCCACCCTCTTTCGCCACCCACAGGCCTCAGCATCTCTACCGACGATCCTTCGGTCCCAAAGAAGGCGGGCGGCCAAGTGGGGGCGGGGGACCAAGAGGGGCGCGCTACTAATATCCCGCCAAAACCAATTACGCGGTGAAATTCATTTTTACTAATTGTCCGTATGACTTCCGATGGCGCTCAAGGCGAATTCCTTGAGCTCAGCGCCATCGGAAGGAGGGAGAATCGACGGAGGATTCTCCCTCGCAAATTAGTTGCTATCAATTCCTCAACGGAGGAACAACTCATCCTCGACCAAGAGGATTATTGTCGTAAGAGTTGTAATCAAGTCCTCAACGGAGGAGCAACTCATCCTCGAGCAAGAGGATTATTCTCGTATAGTATTTTGTCGCATCGTCAACTGAGGAACATCGTATATTCTCGTAACAATTCGTCTCATCCTCAACTGAGGAATATCACATATTTCGTAACATCTCGATCAAGAGAATTATCATAGTTAGCTTAAGTGTTGTTGTCTAGTGTTAGTTCATTGTTAAGTTTAAATAAACATAATTGAAGTTAATTCGAGCTGATCAGTTGACCACGGGGGGCCTAACAAAACCAGGTTACGTTACATTAATTTGCACCGTAGCCAACACGTCGCCGCTCGAGAAATCGATCGAGACGTGCACTCAACAGTCGAGGCATACTGATCTGCACGATCAGCATCGCCCATATGTTTGATATAATCTATTATTGCGTTAGGTTTCTTGACGGTAACTTCTACGCCACCTCGTAAAATTCGTTTTACAGGAGTCATTCCTGCATTGTTCCAGTTCGTCAAGCATGTGACAACTCTCTTGTCCTTCCATGCTAAAACTAATGTATTTTTTTTCCGGTATGTTACAGCCGATTTTTTTCCGAATTTTGTTTTTTTTATTTGTTGTTTCATTTTACACTTCATAAGTTTTTCCAGAAAGAACGTAGGAACCCGCTTCGAATAAACTAAACGTAAACAGTTATTGTCGCGCATCGAGATTCCGCATAAAACCAAGTGGTGAGCGACAGTCACCGCTCGAGTTGCAGCATCAAGCCACATGGTGAGCGAGAGTCACCTCTCGAGTGCAAAGGGTTAATATGAATGTCACCCCAATGCGCCACCATGCGCGTTTCAGTAGGTGCTCGCCTGGCTGCGTCGAGCACTCGCGGTTCCGCGGGATCCAAGATGTACATACAATGGGAAGAAGTTCTCCTCCAAGGACGCGTGTTGCGAGCACTTCATTCTAAACTCTGGCCATAGTATGAACCCCAGAACGGTAGAATTCGCGATTTCTCTGGGATGATGCTTTGCGATTTCTGCGGATGTAGCAATTTGTGTGTTTATGTTGTCTTGTTTATCTTTTAATAAAATTATACATTAAAATAATGGGTGAAGTAAAAAGTTCTGAGCGTTTTTTCTCTTTATTTTGATGATAAAATTAACAAACTTAGAATTTTCGGAATTAAATCAAATAAGCGCCGTTTTGTTCAATAACTTTTTCCCATTTTGAAGGCAATTTCATAATTCCGCGATTGAAGAAGTCTTCGTCCCTATTGTTAAAAAACTCGACCAGCTCACTTTCACAAGCCTCTCTTGAGGCCAGTTTTTTGCCATCAAGAAAATGTTGTAAATGTCTAAAAAGGTGATAATCGCTTGGTGCCAGGTCTGGGCTATACGGCGGGTGCGATATAACCTCCCATCCAAACTCTCGGAGCTTCTGGCGTGTCGTTAAAGATGTGTGCGGCCTGGCGTTGTCTTGATGGAAGACAACACCCTTCCGATTGGACAATTCTGGTCGCTTCTCGTTGATCGCCTGCTTCAATCTGGTCAGTTGTTCACAATATAGGCCCGAATTGAGTGACTGGCCCGATGGGAGCAGCTCATAGTGCAGGATTCCCTTCCAATCCCACCAAACACATAGCAAAACCTTCTTGGTCGTTAATCCGGGCTTGGCGATCGTTTGGGCCGTCTCACCGCGCTTGGACCACGACCTTTTTCGCCTGTCATTCTCGTATGTGACCCATTCTTCATCGCCAGTCACCATCTGCTTCAAAAATGGGTCCATTTCGTGACGCTTCAGCAAAGAATCGCAGGCATCAACTCGCTCCAAAAGGTTCTTTTGCGTTAGTTCGTGTGGCACCCATATATCGAGCTTCTTTTTGAGACCAGCCTTACGCAAATGGTTCCAAACGGTTTTCTGGCTAATCTTCAGTTCCTGGGCAATCGAATAAGTGCTCGCATGCCGGTCTGACTCGACGATTTCCATGATTTTATCGACATTTTCAACGATAGGCCTACCAGAGCGTGTCTCATCTTCGACGTCCATATTACCAGAACGGAAGCGTTGGAACCACCGCTTTGCTGTTGCATTCGATACTGTTTTGGGTCCATAAACAGCACAAATTTTTTTGGCTGCCTGCTCGGCTTTTTCCCCTTGATCGTAGTGGTATTGTAGAATGTATCGAATCTTCTCTTTCGTTACCTCCATTTTGATACGCTCTAACAAACAACTGGCTTCACAAAACAAAAGACTGTCAGAGAACTTTTTTTAAAGCGTTATGTTGCCTTTAAGTCACAGTATAGAATGACATGATGCAACGTATACATTGTGAGATATGGCTCACTAAAGCCATCTAACAATAAACGCTCAAAACTTTTTACTTCACCCATTATATAGAATCTTTAGTTTATCATAATGATATAACACTGCGTCTAATCTCTACTTTCAATTTATATCGCTAACATACCACTCAACGGAGGACTGATTATAGCGTTATTACGCCTATGTCAAGAAACCTCTCATCCAAGTTAGGTCCGACGTTGAAATTTCGCAAGACTGACGCGCTTATCGGCGGAGGTAATTGCATCATGAATAAATCTAGCTGCATTATCCATTATCGAAGGAAAGCGTGACCGTCGCCGATCTGCGTTGATCTTTTGCGATATGCACCGGGGATGGTTCGCGTATAACGCACGTTGTTGCTATTTGCGGGGAAGACGAGAGCACTGCCCGGAACAACGTGAGGAGCTCTTAGGAAAATTGACCAACCCTAATGGCTCGGGTACACAGCGGGGATAATGATGATGACAGCGGCGATAATCGCGATATAAGAACATCTCTGGCGCACAATTTGGTTGTTTGTGTGGCCGCCGAGTTTGCGTTTAGAGAAAACTAACAGGAGTTTTCAAGAGGATCAAGGAAAGAAGATATTACTGAGTCGTACAAAAAGGATTTTTAGATAGGGGAAGAAGTTCTGAAGTACTTGCTACTCGTGTTATCTGTTATTCGTGATAGATAATTATTAGGCTAAAAGATAGCACAAGTATGATGCACAATTGCATTCTTCCAGATGACTTCATCATGAAACAGTTAGTATTATGGGCTTTATTTGAATTTTGTTCGATATATACATTATATTAAACAAATCCTTTTAACTCGTTTAAGCTTAACAGAATTTTCCAATTGGTTGACAATTAAATACACCTAATTCTGTTTTTACACGGTAGATACGTTCCAGACAAAGCCGTGTAAAACAAGACATGAAGTACATACATAGAAAAAAAGGGGATTAGTTCCATATCCTTCAACCCTGTAAAAAAGAGTTAAAATAAATTTATTAAAAAATTTATTTTAAGAATATTTCAGATTTTTTAATGGTGCTAAAGCGCATGAAATCGTGTAAAAACGGAATCAATTTTTTTTTCTAGACCGTGTTAAATCAATACCGTGTAAAAACAGAATTGGGTGTATAATTAATTTGATAAATCCGGCATTCGTTATGTACATTTATTTGATAGCAATTGCAATTAGTGCAGGTATTTAGAGGCATTTGGAGGAAAGCTATAAGATTGTTATTCAATTTTAAAGCAGAAATTAATCTTCATACGACCGGAAATTATATGGAGGATGGATTGTCAGAAACCGGCAAGAAGATTATTTAAATAGCAATTTCAAGCTGTATAATTTCTTTTTTCGCGAAATCTTTAACACCACCTTATGAAATTTCATTGGATCAAAGTCTAATTTTTTATATTGTAAGGCGCGGACGTTGGTCCGAATTAACAATATTTCTTGCATCATTTTCACTGTTACCTCTTTGCCTTACATTTAAAGATTGGTCTGAAATTCTTCAGCAGTCTTTCGCCTAAAGCTGCAAGAACAAATTTTTAAAGGTAAACTTCAGACAAAACGAGTTTTACTTAAGAGACCAAGACGTTCATCAGTCATTTCGTTAAAGAAAGTTTATTCTTAGATGGTTTTACTGTAAATCAATTAGTACATCTCTGTTATTTGGAATATTTCCTTATGTCATTATACTCTGAATCGTGCAAACCGTGTATTAGCTGTACCGCCATTGTTTGACGATCTTTTCGAAGTTAAATAAGGTGAAAGCGATATTGTTCTACTTTACAAAGTAAAGAAAAAGTGGTTATAAAAAAATAATTTTAGGTTATCGATGACGCGTCGTTTTTGATATTCTCAAGTTGTCGCTTTTTTTGAGTTGCAAATACGAAACAGAAGTTATACGAGAAAACAAATTTATTGTATTTTCGCACATTGCCTATTATAAATGCGCCCAGCAAAATGAGAGTAATGAACAAACGAACAATAAAATTTCGAACGATTCTAAGCGAATACTCCGTAAGAAGGAACGCAAAGAAATAAAGTTAGATATAATTCCGCAATGATACAATATGATATGTGATACTAACAAATATACCGGTTAAAAACCATTACACTTGGGCCAAAACTATTATCTGAAATAACTTGCAAACCGCATCAGAGGGGATAAGTTATGAACGGTGGTTATGCCGATTAACCCTTTCGATACGGCTATGCCTTTCGCAAATATGATTCTACTTTGCCAGTCACAACGCGTACGTCACATATACATACGAATATTTTATCGCGGAGTAGGGAAATGATGGGACATTATATTATTATTAATGTAATGTTTACATTTTAAAAATCCGTTAGTAGTTTAATTTTATGTGATAAATTTCAAAACACGGATACACACACAAACCGACGACACATAATTTGCGGCAATAATGCAAAATATCAATATGTGACTATAGTCACCAATAGGACAAAGCGAGCGTGCGATGATGGATGACTATTAGAACAGCGTCGAGATTGTTTCTGTGGCATTGCCGTTGTGGGATGCGAGCTGTATGGTGAGAAAATAGAGTCTTTATGTAGGAGCGCAGTCTGATGGCTTCGACACGGTATATCCTTCTGTTGAATCGCGCTCGATGGCTCTCGAACCAAGTGACTAGTCGGAGGATCTTTTTCTCCGACGTAGCTTCTTGGGAAACGGAGCGAAGTTTTGGGAGTTTTTCTCTATTACAATTTCATTGGTTTTTGCAAATGATTGGTAGAAAAAAACTCCCTCCATATTAGGGTGTGTCTGGAAAGAGAGGATATTTTAGGGAAAACCTCAGACGGCGGTGACTCACGCCGTGGCCGAGGATTTTGGCTTCTTTGCGACCCGCGGTTTATGGCGGTACATGTCACGTCGCGACGTGTCGGCTCAAGGTGGCTCGGAGCGACCGGTACGCGAGCGAAAAGTAATGAAAGGTATTGTAGAGCCGGGAAAATATCGATAATTTGGTGTTAAGAGTGACGAAGGCCTGCGAAGGCGAAAGCGGGGGTTGGGCCCTGCTCAGGTCAGCAGGCCGACCGTTTTCTCCCCCAAGGCCCGAATATTGTAGCTTAGTGAGTGCAAATGCGAGTGCGAGTGCGAGAGAGTGAATAGTTGTGTGAGAAGGATGAATGAGTAGAATATAAGGAAGCGTAGGTTAAGGAACAAGCAGTGTCGTAAGAAGTGTTGCGAGAAGAGTCGTATTAGGAGTAGTGTTGTATTGAGTGTTGTCAGAGTAGTTGTGTTGTAAGAGTTGTCGAGAGTTGTAGTTATTAGTCGTAGTTGTAACTAAGAGGAGTTCTGAGTTGTTTTATTGTTAATTAGTTATAACCCTTTAATATATTGTTGATTGTTATCTGGTTATATTGAGTTGTCCAAAGTTGTAACCAATCCGCCCTCCTCTTTGAAAAACCCCCGAGCTTTACAGTATTAACCATTGTCATCAAGAAAACTTCGACTTGTAATTGCTTTTCGAGGGACTCTATTTTGACCCTTGGCACTTACAAGCCGGGTTAACGAATTTCAAGAAATGGTAAACCGCGTGTCGCTACACCGTTAAAAGTATACATAAACTTAATTATGCCTTCTCTAAAAGTATATTAACCCTTTGCGGACGGCTGTCTGCGGACAGCAGCCCAAGCAAATAGCAAATTCGTCATGATGATAATGAAAACTGCAGGGACTGCATTGTGTGCTCAAATATGAAAATAAAAGGAGGAAGGGAACAAACACGTTTCTACTGTGACACATGTCCAAAAAAACATTTATGTGCATAGGCAACTGTTTTCAGAAATATCACACTCTAGAAAATTTTAAAATATAAAATAGAAATTATCAATAAAAAGACTATTAGACTTGTTATTGATAATTTCAATTTCATATTTTAAAATTTGACATATTGTAAATCATTTAGCAAACATTTGTTTATATAGTACGAAATGTATAATTGTTGCAAACGAATCTTCCTGCGCATACTAATTTCCTACGAAATGCTCCCAAGCCTCCCCTTCCAGGCGGACACACACGCGTCAGAGTGTCCCGTCAAAGGGTTTTTGTTATTTTCGACATTTTTCACTTCGAGGACATAACATGTAGCAAACAGAACAGATGTCTGATGACACTGTGATGCGATAACACGTTCTTCGTCGTAAATGAAATAGTATATTTTGTAACAGTTCCAGAAGCTTGTTTTCGCGACGGTAGCAAAAGAATTATTTCGTGAAGACAATTCTTACGCACTTCTTTCTCATTGACTACTAATTGTAAATACAACGGTTGGCTAGCACCCGTATAGGTGTGAGTGGAAATCAAAGTGACCTTTTTTTGTTTCGCATTAAGGCGCGCGTCCATAGTAAGTAACTTGCAAGATTTCTTGCGAGAGCAACTTGCAGAAGTGAATACACTTTCTGCAAATATTGATGGAATTCACTCTTTGCAATAATTATAAATGTCGCGAGTGTCTACATTATTCCGTGTGCAGAATACTGCAAGAAGGAATCATATGTTTAGTTTCGTTATTTATATATGACAAAATGTCAGCTCAGCATGCTAAACGTGCTGCTACGTGTATAGCACTTATTTTAAAAAAGAAAAGGAAAAAAAATGGATACCGAGGATATAGTGAGCTTGGTGCTCATGAAACATTATTGTCGGAAGTGAGAATCGAGAATCCAACAGTACTTTATGATTTTTTACGTATGGGTCTCAGTGATTTGGTGTACCATTTGGAACTTGTAGGACCTACCATATTGAAAAGGGATACTGAAAAGGAAATAGCGCATTTTGTTCTGTGATTCTGTTCCGATAGTTTTTACTTATTACATCCCATTGTTGAAGTAAACATTCCCACCATGAAACCAATGACAAATTTCGTCTTTGTGCCAATACGTCTTTGCCAGCTTTACTATTCCTGAGCCCCAGAAAATATTTCGGACACAGTTAGAAATGCGAAATTTCTGTCCGACATTCACGAAATAAGCGTTTACACTATAAATCGCATCACTCTCTGAGGGTAACCGTTGCAAGTGGGTTCAGCTTGCCGGCCTATATTTCAGACCTGTTTACACATAGTACGAGAGTCGCTCTCGCAAGAAATGTCCCCAGTTATACTGGGGGACCAGAAACAAGGCACTTGAGGGGTAATTTGCTCTGATTCGCCCGACGGATAGGGACATCCCTCTCCCTCACGCATTTTCGATTTTGACGCGCTATTGGCAAGAGAGACCCGCACATTCGTTGCGTCGTCATGTGAACGACGAAAGGAGTGTTTTATTTTCGGTTGTCATTCGTCGATCTCAGGTTTCCAGGACCGACATGGCCGGGGATAGGCGGTGCGAGAGCAATCTCCCCTTCCGTCCCAAGTGTCTTCTTTCTGGTCCCTCACTTTACTTGCTAGTAGGCGCGCACCTTTAGACTGAGGGCTTCGCATCTTAAAAGTCGTCGAATTCCCTGCGGCCAATCGGATACCCGGTGATTCAGGTATTCACCGATCGATTTTTTTCTACTTCCGTCCATGTCGAGCTTTTTGAAAAAAAATCGTTGGGCATGCTCTTGAAGGTTTTCGGAAACTTTTATCTTATGGTATTCGAGACTATCGAGAAACTTTTAGGATGTACTTATTATTAGTCGAAGTATAAATACAATAAAGTGTACAGTTTCCAGAAACCATGGCGACCGTTTGCCGAATGCGATAGACTTTCTATGTCGAAGGTCGTCATACTATTATAGATAACGTTATGAGAGGCTATGATGGTAATGTTACAGTGAAACACCGTAATCTGGAGAATGTTGACTTTCGCCGGTGAATGTCAACTTTCACATAGTCGCTTGGTGTATGTCCGAAATATTTGCTAAATACCCTTATTTCTGACTTACACCGGTAAGTGTCGACATTCACCATGCTGTGATTGTCGACATACACCGGTGAGGGCCCGAATTTACAAGAATGTAATGAAATATTCGATCTTTCACCGACGTATTTGATATGTATACAATGGTTTGCGTTTTTCGGGTTCAAGCCGCGTTGTGAAATGTGTAAATTCCGACGTTTCGCCAGCATTTTAGCTAACTTCATCAGGGTAAAACTGATACTGATATGTATTTGATATGTGTTGACATTCACCGGTGAAAGTCGACATTCTCCAATTTCGGTCTTTCACGGTAAAAGTAATACTATGAAAATTTATATACACCTTGAAAATACTAATTGTAAGACATGAACTTCCTTCAGTACTAATTTTTTTCACTTCTGTATATATGTTACGGTAAGTGTAATTAATTCGGTGATTATACATAATTACCACTAAGTTTGGTAAATGTGATTAATTCCTGAATATCTATCAAATTAACCGGTGATTTTATATAACTCCCAACTCTTAATGGCGAATGTAATAGAAGTCCGTTATTGTTCGTTATTAGCGGTCTTTGTCGATGTTGGAAGCGCTCGTCGAAAAGCTACCTCAAAAGAATGTGCGGCAAATATAAATCCTATGCTTAGTCGGGTCGCTTAACGGCGACCCTTTTTTAAAACTATCTCCAACCAACACTAATTCATCTTTTTGGGGCAGATACGTAACTTAAACCAGACCCTTCGGGGGCAGGGGCCCGGGATGAATTGTGCATAACTGGGTACATGCCTCCAAAGAATTTGGTTTAATTTAGGTGCTTATAACGAAAAGATAAATTAGTGTTGGTTGGGCATAATTTCAAGAGAGGGCCGTCATTAGGCGGTCCGACTAAACAGTGGAATTATATTTTCCGCACATCCTTATAAGATTCCTTTTCGTCAAGCATCGTGCTGACATACACATTTCCACGGACGTGCATCTATAGGCAAAATTCAATGTAGAAGTAGCAAAAGTTTTTTGCCAGTATCTGGATAGGATATTTTGCCAGTACATGTATAGGAAGAAGTTGCTTGGAATCATGATTCTGACAACATATCTAAAAATCATCGAAATTGGTTGGACGGACCATCATCTGTATAATTACTGTTTTTGATACGTAACTGTTTTTGTATGAGTTCTAATAATAAAATTATTATCTCGACTGAGGTCTTTCATTAGACAGGACATGTCAGTCCCTTATTCAAATTTCGTTCTGGCTACATCCCTGTGACTTAAAATAAGCATTTATTGAATTTTAAATTGTAAATTATAAAATATTGTTATTCGCAGCCTCTTGTGTCATAGTGTCTAATGTAAAACTATACTTCTGACTAGTATTTACTCAAAAAACTGCGCTGTATTGTACTGGCTCAATCGGTCAAGATATTTATCACATGCGCCATTATGAGATGGGAATTATATAAAATCACCGGTTAATTTGTTAAACATTCAAGAATTTATCTCATTTACAGAACTTAGTGGTAATTACGTATAATAACCGGCGATTGTACATATTCACCGGATTAATGACAGTTACCGTAACATATATATTATAGGGTCCTATTCTGGTTTAATCTCAGACGAGCAACCAAAGATTATCGATGCTCGTCTTTGAATAAACGGAACAGATTCCCTTAGAACTAATTAACAATACCGTAGCCTAGAAACTAAACTGAACGCGTGTAATTAAAAACAAATGACTAACTTTATTAAATATATGAAAATACAATACTCTAAACAATACTAAAATAACTCTAACGCTCTAAATCTCCACTCTGTATATCTCCACTCAACTTGACTCTATGAACTCAACTCAACAACTGTCTCTTCCAAAAATCCTCGCTCGCATCCACCCTCGATCCTCTTTCTCACAGCATGCATTCTTCGTCTTTCTCACAGCATGCGTTCTCTGTTGCACTCACTCATTTTCTCTTTCTCTACAGACTAAACATTCATGCTAGCCCTGACATCCGTCGCCTTCCAAATCACGTACTTCAAACATCCACTCTCGCTTATTTACAATCCATCCACACTCACTAATTCCAAAATTAATACTATTTGAGCGTAGGAAAAATTCCGTTCCTACAATATTATGAATCAGTTTGTACAAAACAACGTTTTCTTCTCTACCCAGAAGATATCTCAACTTATGAAAACCTGCATGGTCGAAGTATGCTTTTCTTGCTGTGAATATGACAACGATTTTCGTGGTGAATATGTCAAGGACAGAGTTCGCGAAAAGGCGAACCCCGTCTTTTGCGCCGAAACGAACCCCTTTCAATGATTCATGAAATGATTCCGCAGCAATTATGCGTGTTCGCTTACTTTTTGCGGGACCTCTTTAGAGAAATTTCTTTAGCAGCGTAATATGCAAAGTTCACCTTCACTCAGCTTGTTTCTTAAATTACCGCGAAGAAAATACTTCTACAAATATATCCATCTGCCTTTTGTAATTGCAAAGGACGCGAAAAAAACAGCGAAAATGAAAGGCAGGATTAATTAAGGAATGCAATGTGCCAGATCTCAAAAAGTACTCCAGGACAAGATGAAGAGAAACCTGGTCTTTTCTTTTCTTTGTTAATGCGTCCGTGCAATTAATGGTTTACATTTATTTGCAAATGTTTCCTAACGATGAAACGTCTTGATAATTCTGTCGCCAGTAAATATAGATAAACGACTAATTGCAAGTAAACATTTCAACGACTATTTATACATTTAACAGCTTAGCGCCGTATTTTCCACGGCCAACTTTTGATTTCATTGCGAAGGATGTAACTTGAAAGAGATGACCTTTGCGACGAACTAAAAACTGTTGATATTAAAACAGTCTTAAACTTATTTGTAACATAAATGAAATTCAATGAAAGACTTAACCTCAGGCACTATGATGAGTATCTGGAGTTTCTTCTATGTAAAAAGTAGGTATATATATTTAGAACTGAAATAATGTGGTACAATTTGTCAGGTTGCTCACTCAATACTCTTCTACAGACTGTCAAGGACTGCTAACAATAAGAACTGACTCTCTAGCCGCGGCGTCACTCGTAGGAGCCGACTTTGTTTTCTTTAAGATAACGCAGGGCCTCTTTACGACGCCGAAGGAACGAGCGTGGCGTCACGTTAGTTCCTACAAGTACAAAGTTAAAAGATCGGATTTTTAATCTGTGAACCAAAACTCAAGTCCTCGTCTCCTCTGAGTAATTGTTCCCACGTGATATGTATATATGATATGAACTCTCATAAAACAATAAGTAGTGGGCGACTGTCTGCCACAACAATTAAAGTCGAAAGAAGTACAAAAAAAAACTTGCAATCAGTCTCGATTCATGGAATCCCAGTCTTGAAATCAAACTGTATGTACAAACATATGTATCTATTAAAATATTTGTCTTCAGTTTCTTGTATTAACATTGGCTGAATATTGTTTGTAATTAAAGCATCACAATTGTATTGAATATTGGAAGAAAAAGATAGTAAAACCTAATGAAGTTCATACACGGTCCACGATCAGTTTATATGACACAGGGTATAACCGTATCCACCCTTGTGGCGATCCTTCTTGTTCCGCAAACGAAGTGCCGAAAAAAAGAATCGTTTTCGGTCCACAAGGATAGTCTGTCACCGTGATAAATCCCTCTCGCCATTTCCCTGGACCACGGAGAATATTCCCAACTACTCGACAGAGACAGCATACAATTTAGGAAGAGGGAACGTTGAGAGAATTCGCTGAGAAAGAGAGACAAAAACAGAGAGAAGTGAGGAGAACAGAAGACAGTAAACACGGAAGGACTGAAGGGTTGGGGGAGGGGTCCAAAGGAAAGAGAAACGCTGGAGCTATAGGGGAACGTTTGAAAGGGAAGGCTGAAAAATACAAGCGCTTCGAAGAGATATCTCGCGCAGCCCTTCCCTCGCAGCCTCCCGTAGATATCAGCAAACTGGTTTTTGGTATTTTGTTATACATCGTCCGTAGAGGGGTAAGTCTAGCCGTATTGCGGTTCTGTACACACAGCCTTAACGTTTCATGGTGTGGAGGTGGGAGGGTACGAGGAGAGATGATATCGTAGAGGGAACCACCTCCGATGGTAGTAGCACCAAGGCTGTGCTGGTCGTCGGAGAGCAGCTATAAAATACAATTTCATGGGAGAAGGGTGTCGATTTAATGCCATGCATACCTCACAGATATTTCATCTATTATCTACATTTCACAGGTACGTAGGCATTCGTCTATAATGCTATACAGCACGCGTTGCAGGCCGCACGAGGAGTAAGTGGTTGACGATGTATGCTCTCTCTGTCTTTGCTTATACTACGGCAGCGTTTCTCAAACTATTGGTTATCGAACGATCTTGTTCATTGCTTGCGAAGACGTGTGACGGAGCTCGGTTTCAAGGCATATTGGATTATTCGTGACTCCTGGAATTTATAATAAACTTCGATGGAAATGTGAATTTGCGAGAATAGAAATTAATAAATGTATTAAATGGTGTAATTGTTCTTAATATACTTTCAAAGATGAGGTCACTATAAGGAGATCGTGATAACGCAAATACATGATTTTGGATGTGCCATAAATAGACGGTATCCGTATGGAAGACTGTGTATATTTATGACATAATTTGGTACACAGATGCTTTATTATCGATGCTATTTCTGCATCGTGTCAGACATGCTTATACAGAAGTAGCTAGTTTCACGATATCCGACATTATTGTCGAATTTATACGAACGATCAATCATACTTGACGTTTAATTTGTTCCTACATTTGATTCTCGTGCTTGTCGCAACAAATAGTATCTCGCACAAAATGCCAAGCCGGAAAAAAGAGGGGATATATTCGTAGCGCCCATAAGAAGATTTTAACATTATTATCATTAAAATCAAAATCATTAATATTAAAATATAGAAATTCTCGTACGAATCAACGTGTAATTACTGAATTCAATCTCCTTTGCTCGTCAAGTGTGGACTTCAGTATACATATTATTGTGTAGAAAAGGCTCGAAACAAGGTGTCCCAACCACACGATCGATATACTTACCAGTATTTGTCTTATATATAGTAGTTCCTCTTTCATTATCAAGTATCGTCCTCTCTGGAAAGGTCATCCTCTACATTTGTCATTTATTAAACACATTATACGTCAATTTGGTTTAAAACGAGCAAAACCACTTTAGAAAGCTTGAGAATCCCTGTGCCGAAATTGCACCTTTGCATCTCAGCAGTGCGCATCATCCTGCACGGCGAAATGTTAGATTTACAGCTGGCGAATGCAGTCTCGTGTAAATCAGTGAATTTCAATTCATTGCACGTGAGTCCACGTGGAGGTTCTGAAAGGCGGCGCAGTAAGAAAAGGAGAAGGACAAGCCGTGATATAGGTCGACTCGAAAGCTCACCCATTAGTTAAGCGAAACAAAGTAAAAGTATTTATGCTGTACATGTGGCAGCTTGACATTCGTTTGAAAATAATAGGCCGTTGGTCCTTTTGAGCATAAAGCAGTTCATAGAATGATGAGAGAAGGACTTTTCTACTACGGTCGTGCTATTCTTCAACCTGCTATTTTCTGTAGATTACGATGTAATCGTACTTCGCCTCGAAGTGCCTTTTCAGCCCGTTCCTCGTTATCCTGTTGTCACGAACTCTTTTTTGTTTACGGAATTTGAGATACCATGTGAAACTGTGTCATTAGTTGGTACGTTGTTGCCACAAAGTGTTACGTTACGAGTTTTTCATTTCGAAGGCGTGACGGAAAAATGGAAAGATAAAGGGAGACGAATACGATGATTTATTTAATAATTATTGTTAGATGGTACAGAGGGAGAGAGAGAGAGAGAGTAAGAGAGAATAAATGTTGGATGGTTGAGGAATAAAGTAGGAGTAAGGGTAAATAAATAATAACACTAGGAAATCCAGGGTTGGCGTAAATGATTACCTTAGAATAGATATATATATTGGAATAATTGGAATAAGAATAAAAGATCGGTCTCTGCGTTCGATCACGTTCGCGTCTCGCGTTATACTCTTCCTTCGTCCGTTCCGTTCTTCTTTTCGTCCGTCTCCCGAAACGCTTTTGTTTCTCGCGCTATCTCACTTACACACATCTCTTTCGCTCACTCACTCAGCATCCTTCGTTTCTCGTCTCACATTATTGTTGTTTGTTGGTATGAACAGTCGGTCTTGTAACAATTAGTTTATTTTCAACTCTTGTTTCGTGTGAATTATGGAAAAGTTGATTAAGGTAAGTTGCCCAATACCTGACACTGCACCAATAACTGACACTTACAACTTTGTAATTAATTAATAAAGAATCTATAAACAATACCTGTTTCTCATTGTGTGTATAATGAAGTGTGTATTATGCATCGCCATCTCTGATTTATGAATATCATTATGCGTGAACTTATCTAGATTGTGCACTTATTTTTCACATGTCGGCACGTAATTTTCATTAGCGGCTCGATTCCTCTATCATTTAAGGTTAGAAACACGTCATGATATTTTGCTTTATATTTATTTTATTAAATTATTTTGAGATCAACCTTATATTTCCCTGTTATGATTAAAAATTATAGTGCTGTATTTTCTTTGAAGGCTTTAAATAAACCGTCTAATTTGATGGGTGCCAGGGGTGTCAGTTTCTGGGATACGAAAATAACCCTGCCGACCAATATCTGACATCCCTGTCAGGGTTATATTTTTACGTTACGTTGTTTTAAATTAAAATCAGATTAATTTGAAAGGATTCATCAATACACATTACTTTTAGTACCATATCTCTACAACTTCCAATAGCTGACAGGGGATGTCAGTTACTGGGTGGTGTCAGATATTGGTACATTTGAATAAATTTCCATTTTTGATTTTGAACACAGAGTGGCATCAAAAGCAAAGAAAATTATGAGATATGCGGCAGAAGATTTGAAAAAGGCTTTAGACCCTATAGATGGAGGCATGCCAATATTAAAAGCGAGCAAAATTTTCAAAATTATAGAAAGTGATACTTCTACATCATCTGAGGAACTTTAAGTTCAAATTTAAATGTATTTTGAATAAATTAACGTTATATTTTATTGCGGAAATAAATTTCCTTATTTAAATGAATAATCTCTGCTTACATTTATAAAAGTGTCAGCTATTGGAGGATCTAGATGTCAGATATTGGATACACTACATTTCGGTCATGTCAGTTATTGGTGTCATTACCATAACCCTAGTTATTTAATTTTCTTAACATTAACAAAATTTAAATAGCTTTTGGTTACGTCAATTTAAAGATAAAGGGTCAATCAATCTTGATAAAATATTAGCGACTGCTTTTATTGATTTCAAATATTTTTTTATTTAAATTGTTTGAATTCTTTCTCTTAAACTGTCAGCTATTGGGCAACTTACCTTAGCTGATTTGATTTAATTCGTGTTCCGCCATACGGGCAAGTTGAAAGCAAAGTTAAAGTATTGTCATTCTTTTATAGACAGGTGCATTAATTTTTACTCGAAGCATACGTCGGAACTTGGAAATCACTGGCACACGAAGGTCACCAGAAGTTGCGGTTATTAAGGAATAAGACAGCATTCATTTCAAATGTACGTTTTTATTGTAAAGTGGTACTGAATCGTCAAAACATGGCCAAATTCTTAAAATGTATTTCAATTCAACCGGAAGTAGACACACTAGGATCATTTAGGTTGCGAATAATGAATCTGAACTTGAAATCTTCAAAAACAAAGTGACGAATTCAATGTGGCGGACACATGTATCGAAAAGTTATTGGTGCAGCACAAAAATTGGTATTCTAACGCTTTTGCGACGCTGATTACGAATTTGTATTATCTATTTTGAAAATAGATGGCAAATTCAATGAGATGACAAAATATGAAATAAAAAACATAAAATACCAAGTATAACATGCAAAATATAAATATATAACATAAAATATACAAATATGACATAGATAATGTGATACAGGAATGCACATTTCGCAGCTTAAAGAAGAGATTCCACAATATAATTCATAATTTTCACTATTCCTCCACAAAAAAATGAAGAAGCATATCAATTAAAAGTATCCAAGTTTTACGTTCAAGTATCTCAAAAACTGATATTTGCTTGGTATAAGTTATTTAATAGTTTAATAAAAAGTTTAGTAGTTACTATAAAATATATAACTACATGAACAAATTTACTAGACCTTTTTACGACCTCTATACCTTAATTTTAAAAAAATTATTGCAATTTATTATAAGTTACATTAAAATGATATAAAATTCTTCTGAGAATCGTTTTCATATCGTCCACAGTTCTCGGGAAAACGCGCGTTAAGCTAATGACGTGACTACATTACTTTACAAAAAATAGCTGCAAACCTAAAATAGCAGCTATTAGTAGCTACTTTTTACACTATAAACTAAAAGTGTACACTAAAAACCTGAACAAGGATCACAACCAAATATTGCGGAATATGCAACTTTTAGCTTACACATTTAACATTCGTCCCTAAAAGTTCACCTCCCATTTCTTACAATTTATCTTGTAATTGCAAAACAAAACTGTTAACAATTTTAAGTTTCCCTGTATCAATAAACGATTTCTAGGAACAGCACCCATTTTGCAGAATTGACGTAAACTGAAACTTTGACACTTTTTAAGTCCTTTGCTATGATCTTCGACGTGCAAAATAGTATAGGGTCTTTCAAATTGCGCGGTTTTATTAAATCTTTAATAAAACACACAATTTGCTATGATTTCTGCATACTTTTTATTGATAAGTAAAGTACCAGTTAAGCCATTCATGTACAAAAAACAATATCTGCCAATTGACCACCTCTTGCATTTCCACAGATGTCCACTCTTTTGTTAAAATTTTCAATGACGTGTAGGCATAATTGTGGTTCTATCTCACCAATGACATGAATAATTTCATCCATTAGGTCTGCGACAACATCACAGGTATAAGTAATACGACCTTCGCCCTTCAATATCTTCATAGACTTATTGTTAAAGTACCTAACATACTAATATAAATGTTCGACACGAAAAGTTGATTGTGATGGTCATGACTACGTTTTAGTCATTTAGGACAGTTGTACATCGGATTGAAGAGTCACATTGACCCTCGCTGACTGGCGAGGGGAAAACGATTATAAACCGCGATTTCGACAAGAAATTCTGTCGATCGGTTGAAATAGAATTTTTGGATTGTCTTTGTTTGTGCTATATTTTTCTCCGCCACGTCGACATGGGGGTAAGATTCTACCTTCACCAGGTCTACCGTGGACAAAGTACCAGGAAAGTGGTTACTCTTCTCAGAGGAAGATATAACCAAAACATTTTTTTTGCGCCGCCCAAAATCCGAAATGCCATCTGCTGAAACGGCGCGGAAATTCAGCTAGTTTTGGCTACGCCACAGTAAAGCAACATTTTCTTCTTAGAATTTTGGTCGATCGTGTTAAATTAAAATAAGTCGTTTAAAGAGAGAATTAACATTTTTTTCTAATTCGTGTTAAATTAAAATCGTGTAAAACAAGTTCGTGTAAAAACAAAATTGGGTGTATAACAAATTTTCATTTATCAGTTACGTTCTTCGTTATTCTTAACTACATTTATAGATTTACAGTGATACCAATTGCTTACCAATTCCTTACAAGGAAATCATTCTCGATTTTTATGAACACGCGTGTAATAGTTGCAGGAGATAAATTGAACTGGAAAATGCTGCATTCCAAAATACACTTATGGCAAAAATGTAAGTAATCTTGCTTGACTGAGACCCGTAAATGCTCATATCAATCTGAAGCAAAGAGCTATAAAAGATTTTATATCATATTTGCTTTCGCTGTCAGCAAGTAATGCATCGTATTTTTCATTTCACCCCGGAAAACGTATGCACAGACACATCGTGTATTCATATTCAGACGTTGACTCGTCTTATTTTGTCTTACTATATTTTACTGTTCCCATATATTACGTGGCTGTTTACAGTGAAGGTGTACATACACCATGTACCATCCGTTTCGCCGTCATATCATAAAAATAATTGTAAGATCCACGTATATATTCAGATTTGCTATTGTCATGAAAGACAGTACACAAAGAAGAAAAAAAGGATAAGGAACCTAATTGTATACTTTGAATTTTAATCAAATGACTTTCAGAATACTTGTCTGTGTGGAGAATTATCAAACCGACTGCAATTAACAATTAAAAGATAGCCCAAATAATTTACAAAAAAATATTACTTAGCACTTCAACATATTTGTTGTTAGTATTACTATTCAATGTAGAGTTCGAAATATTCATACCGTTTCTTTTATACATATTTCGGATTTAACTGTCACGGTCAATTTTCCTAAGGTCGTTTTAGGTATGTTTTGCAACACTGTGCCAGGGGGGCGCCGCGCCGGGCATTGTCACGTCTGGCTAACGTTAAGGGTTCTTTCTCCAGCGAGGGAAGAAGGACATCCCCCGCCCCTCTTTCCGAAAAAATAAAGACCTAGAAGAACCCCATGGACGACGGGAGGAAAGCGTTGTATACATTACTGACAAAACTTAAGAAACAAAATAGTCCTTTAGAAATTAGTTTATATTTTTAATCTCCGAAAATACGTATGTTCGAATTAAAGAAAACATGAAGGTATTACATATCATACATAAATATACAATAAGTTTTTTTTCCTATTATACTTGTATAAATACTACAATTAATATTGAGTCAAGGAAACGAAACAGACTTGTGGCAAAAGTTAAGAAACATGAAGGATTCTAACAAGAAGTAAAGTGTACAATTTGAGTAAACATGGTCGAAGGAATCTAGTCTCCTTTCTGAGATCGTTGAGTGTGACTTGCATTATTAGCTGCCGTAAATATGACAAGAGGACAACATTTAACTGAAACCAAGAAGCAAAGAATATGTTGAAATGTCTACGAAAGGATAGAGAAAACTTGACATTGCAAAAGTAGTTGGTGTATATCGTTGTATTATCATGAAGATTATAAAACGTTTTCAAGATAATGGAACTATTAAATTAGCACCGCGAACCAGCAGACCACGAGAAACAAGTAAAAAGTTGGATCGTCGAATTGCAAGGCTGTCCAAATGCAATCCGAGATTAAAAATCAATTGGACCTCAGAAACATTAGCAAGACGACAGTTAGCCGTCGTTTAGATGAAAATAACCTTTTTTGGGCGCAAAGCATGTAAGAAACCATTTGTTTCTAACAAGGGAACATACCGAACCCGTACACGCCGATTTTTATGCAAATTATATGGTAGATAGTTCTCGAAAAAATATTTGACACGTATTTTTTTATATCTGCAATCGTCCACATTAAAGGGGTGATAATAGCCCTCAAACTTTGGGGTTGAAAATGGTTTTTTCGAAATATCTCCGAGATTAAAGGGCGCACGGAAATTTTTTTTAAAATTGTGCGCCTTGAGATTACGAATCCAGCGATATAAATAATAATTGCAAAAAATTATTTGTTTAAACAATATATTAAAATTTCTTAATTTTTTATTAATTTTTCGTACTAAATGTTGTTCTATTTTCGTGGAAATTTATGTGTATAAAGTATAGACAAAATTAGTGAATACGTACAGGGCGTATGAAAATTATTTGCCATGATCTGCCAGGCGTTGTTCTATACCTTTGGAGTGATGGACATTTGCAAAAAAATCTATCGCAAAATTCGCAAACGCCTTGCAAATTAAGATCACTTTTTTTATTAGCTCATCGAATTCGTCCCGTCGCGTAGGCAAAATGTCTGAAAGGAACTATGGGTCAGAAATGAATTTTTCTTGTGCAAATTAATATAAAAATTGCAGTTCCGTGAGTGGTTTTCCCATCGGTAGGACAACCTTTGCTAACGGACATATAGAGAAGAGAAGCACACGAATTACCCTTATTGTTCGAAATGTGTCATTTGCTATTATATTTCAGAAACCTCTTCCCATTCATAAAGTTGTGTATTCTATATCTTGTTCGCACAGTCTCGAAGCTAAGTGGTCTCTTTCTTCCAGTTTTCCAAAAATCGACAGCCTTTCTTTTATAATCGAGATTCATGGCTTCAGAATCCACGTTTTCCAAAGTATTGTCTGACGAACTGGACGGTGATTCCGAACTTACTTGCTCTGGTTCTTGAACACACGCAGACGAATCGTCTATTAAATCGTCAAACGTTAGCTCCTGTTGTACTTCGACATCGATATGTACTGCTTGTTTGTGTCTATCTATTAAATCTACAATATTTCGCGCCAGTTCCACTTCTTTTTCATTCGCGGGTGTGTCAATGTTAATGTTAGCACAGTTATATGTTTCAATTAAAATATTTATAATATTGACTGGATTGATTTTCATGATTGAATTAAAAAACTTCCTGATCTGATACAAACTGATTTAAAAGTATTGCACGTATGTTTCGTGATATTATTGTTTGAGTTCAGAAGATATTTGTGACGTGTAGTCGCTCGTAAGATAAACGCAGTCAATCGTATTCTGAGGTCTCAAGTAATTTGACCGTTGTTTGCGATTTCTGCTGCTTTTAAAGACATCCTGCTACAGTTTTTGGAGGAGGGGGTGTTTGTATCGCGGTACGATTTTATATTCAAGGGGTAGTTGCAAACGGGGGGGGGGGGGGGGGCAGTGTTTTGTTAATAAGCCACTCACGGAACTGCAACTTTAACATTAATTTCCACAAGAAAAGTTCATTTCTAACCCATAGTTCCTTTCAGACATTTTGCCTACGCGACAGGACGAATCGATGAGCTAATAAAAAAAGTGATCTTAATTTGCAAGGCGTTTGCGAATTTTGCGATAGATTTTTTTGCAAATGTCCATCACTCCAAAGGTATAGAACAACGCCTGGCAGATCATGGCAAATCATTTTCATACGCCCTGTACGAAGCGGGCGAAAATTAAACGTTACATAAGTATCGTTAAATGTTAGCAAACAAAAAATTCCAAAAACACGTATTCCCTAATTTTGTCTATACTTTATACACATAAATTTCCACGAAAATAGAACAACATTTGGTACGAAAAATTAACAAAAAATTAAGAGATTTTAGTACATTGTTTAAACAAATAATTTTTTGCAATTATTATTTATATCGCTGGATTCGTAATCTCAAGGCGCACAATTTAAAAAAAAAATCCGTGCGCCCTTTAATCTCGGAGATATTTCGAAAAAACCATTTTCAACCCCAAAGTTTGAGGGCTATTATCACCCCTTCAATGTGGACGATTGCAGATATAAAAAAAATACGTGTCAAATATTTTTTCGAGAACTATCTACCATATCATTTTCATCAAAATCGGCACGTACAGGTCCGGTATGTTCCCTAGAGAGTAAGAAGAATCGTAAAGCTCAGGGTTTACTAAAGAGCACATTAACCGATGCTGAGTTGTCAAAAATTGTATGGAGTGACGAAAGTAAGTTCAACTTATTCGTAAATGACTGCAAGGGGAACGTAGGACATCTTATCGGACAGCGATTTAATATCGAATATCTGAAACCAACAGTAAAGTTTGTGTTTTTCAAGCAACGGTTCTGGTCCGTCAGTACAAATAGAGGAGACTGTGAATATATTTCTGTATCGTGATATTTTACAAAATCATATGTTGCCATTTGCTAACGAGAAAACGTCAATGGGGTGGTCATTTCAACATGACAATGACCCAACACATTCTTCTGAATTAATTAAGGCATTCCTTATACAGCAAAATGTTAATGAAATTAAGTGGCCAAGTCAATCTGCAGATTTAAACCCAATTCAACATTTGTGGGATTACGTTGGACATCAACTGTCGAGACATTCCTTTACCAATAATTTAATGTTAATGCGAGAAATTACGAAAAAACGGCCTGAAATATCACCCGGGCTTTGTGATCGATTAATCAAATCAATGCCGCGCAGATGCCATGCAATTGTTAAATCCAAGGGTTATCCAACGTCTTATTAGATCATAATGAAAAGTATAAACACCTGCACCCCGTTGTCTTTCTTACAAACGGTTATACTATTCAAGCAAAGTGTGTTTCTTATCTCTTGTCACAAGTCTCTATTTCGTTTCTTTCACTCAATATTAGTTATAGTACTTATAGAAGTATAATGGAAAAAAACTTATTGTATATTCATGTATGATATGTAATCTCATCGTGTTATTCTTAATTCGAACATATGTATTTTAAGAGATTAAAAATATACAGGAACTCCCAAATGAGTATTTTGTTTCTTAACTTTTGTCAGTAAGTGTATATACGACGCGAAAGGCACGATATACGTCCGTTATTATTGCGTAACTTTCGTAGAATACTTCTTACTCTTTGTATTATCATTCTGACACTCGTCCGTATTATGTTATATCATCCGCGTGCCGGTTTAATTATATTGTACTATTGTTAAATATAATATTATTGTTAAAAAGACAAAAATATATAGTTTTTACAGTTCCAATTCATTGAGTCTTTAACTCAACATCACTAAAGAACAACTTTGCGGTGACGATCTATTTTAGTAGTCAAATTACTACTGACAATGAATCGTGACATTTGATTTAAATTGATTTGTAAATGTTAACACGCTCCGTTTACACTGCGGTGTGAGATACACAGGGACGACTGTATTTGATTGTGGGAAGTTTGCATCATCGTTCGCTGATAGTGATGGATCAGTAGATTTGTATGTTATGCCAAGAAGAGATCGTGAACGAATTAAAGAACGCAGCTTGCAATTTGAATATCGTTGGTGTTAATTACACCAAATTCACATTGATCAGGACAATATGTGCTTTATAACTTGATGGAGACGCTTAAACTTGACATTTTTTAAACTATTAAATGTATAAATGAAGTACTGCAGTTTTATTTTATATTTTATGTTATTTTTGTACGGTAATACTGTAATTTCTTCGTTACGATGTTGCAGCATTAATATTATTTGTTTATTTCAGAGCTCAATGCATGATGTATTGATTATTGGATAAATAAATACAATGTAATTAAATTCTAATATCAAATTTTAGGTTATTACATTTTATTATGAATAACAGAACGACCCTTCTAACTTAAAACAACTATACATATATCAATCTGAGTGGTATATCTTATGTTGTTTTTCAATCATAGATCTTTAATGTGCAAAAATGATTAACGGTATTAAAGTATATACCAATATTATTGTTGGAATCTCACTTCTGACAACAGATTTTAATGTGGTGTCTTCCGTTCAGATACAAGAGCGATAAGAAACGCAAACCAACGTATGACTTTGCAGCAGAATTGCAAACTAAAAATTGTCTTTTCTCTCGTCCTATTCAGTCCAAAATAGTGTTGTGGGAGGTTTGGGCAACTGTGACCCTCGTGACTGGGATTCTTAAAAGGAAGATATTATCGAAATGGCATCTCTTGATATGTTTGAAATATTTAGGAGAAGCGATAACTGAACCGAAAATAAGTAGTGTGTCCTATCTGGGATCCGACTCACTTTGGGGTACATCTTACAAATATATTTAATACGAGTCGGCATCCAACATTATCTTCCCGTCGGTATCTTTCTGATGCAATTAGCGTAGGAAAGCGAGTCCAAAGGAAACGAAGAATATATTACAATTTATGTCGCGGCGCAAAATCACCGCGAGTTTCTGCATACCCGCTACCCAGGTACGACCATAAACCGTGCCTCGTGCAAGCTGAAGTGCGATTCTTGGAAGTCTAGGCTGCGTACATGCAGCATACTTTTCCATCGTCCCGCACAAATTTTCGAACCCCTCTCCAAGGGCAAGCCACCCCTTCTTCCCAACTTTCGGGAATAAAACGGCCGAGTTCAGAGGCTCGGCGCTCTCTCTCGAACAACAAACTTAAACAACGACGTTACGCTGCCGGTTGACCCACAAGTGTCAACGGTTCATTCAACACATATTTTATACTTCTAACCATTCACGAGTCGCGCAAGGCTCACTTTGTATATTAGTGAAGTGTAAATATATACTGTAAAATTCTCCCAGAAATTCGGTCTTAAGTAACTATCTCGCCATCATTTCGCGAGTAGTGTCGCCTGAAATATATTCAGAATCGCGCGACATAACAATTTAAATAGTATATTTAGTTTGATAAGTCGGAATATGTCGGAAGCGAGAAAGTTAGGGAGTGAGAGACAGAGAGAGTGCGGAAGGGGAAGGATAGTTGAAATAAATGAAGCGTGCGTCGTGAAGATCAGCGGATTAAGAAGAAAGTATTGGCAGAGCAAAGAGTGAGCATCCAGTGAGTGAATAAGAGTGACAATTTGTATTTTTTTATTTTGTTTTGAGATTATGCAAAATATTTATATGAACCCTCGGAATATTGATGATACGGGCAACCACATGAGATACTACGTCTGGGTCCGTCCGAATGTGCACCGCGTTGTCACTAGAGACTTGAAATAAGAAGCCGCTACTATTTCGATCACTGTATTTACGAATGTGTGAGAATTGACATAAGAAGTGTTATTTGGCGACTTCTCCTTTAAGATCGCAAACATGAAAATAATGTAGTGTATGTGTTTTAATTGTAAGTTCAGTTTCTACTGTTCTATACAGTTTCTCTTTTCAATTTTTATTGTTGTAATTCATTTTCTATCATTTTTTATAATGGAATGTTGACTACATGCATGTTTTTAAGAAATCTTACATTTCGTCTTATATTTATTATCGTTGAAATAAAAGAAATATACATAAGAAATACCATCCACTTCTTTTTTATAATTTTGTATCATGATGTCCTTTCCTCCTTCTACCTATTTCTATAGCACTTGTAATATTCTTGGAAACACCCATTGTATTATTTTCGAATGCAACAGCTCTTTTAGCAGTGTTGGGTGCAGCTAATGTTTCACAAAGAATAAACTTTCTCTTCACGAAGTTACTCTGAATACCGTCGAAACTGTGTGCGCGTTGATACAGAAAAGACCTCTAAGAAAACTTGCGAACCTAATTGGTTAGAATCCAAAGAGGCTCATCTCTTCTCACAAGAATTTTTGGTTGCAAGGTATTCTTCACAGAAGTAGTCACATATACTAATCAGCTTGCCTTCAAAGATAATAAATTAGACGTCTAAAGTAGTGCGTTGAGAGCGAGTAAAGCCAAGTACCTCTCTTACAGCTCGCAAGAACAGAGAAGTCCTCTGGCAAGTGTTTTGTTCTGATTCGCCAGACGGAGAGAGACATCCTTCGTTTGCTCATCATTTTCGACTTTAACGCGCGACTGGCCAAAAAAGCCGCACATTCGTTACGTCATGTCAACGACGAAAGAAGTGTTTTGTTTTTGGTTACCGTTCGCCGAGTTTAGCCTTCCAGAAATGATATGGTGAGGATAGGCGGTACGAGCGACACTCTCCCTTTACCCCGTGCCTCATACCGCGCGCCATCTCTGTTTTTGCGAGTTTTACTCCTGTATCACGCTTGCTGACTTTCTTTTCTCAATACATTATACCTTCGAGAAATATTCGCCTCGCATCTCTATAAAATAAACAAATCGCCGCAGAAACAGAATGCCCACAATCAACGCATTCTCAACAGACGTGCCAGTCGAAAACAGTGTATGAGTCCGAAAAGACCCAAGCGTCGTACTGCGAGGGTTCAAATCAGTTCTGACGTGTAATAGTCCGTGCGAAGTAGGTGCCAAGCTAGACGCTCACAAAGGTCCCTCACCTTTTCACGCATATGGCCCTTCAAGGACTCAAACATCGGAGGAATCGTCTTAGAAATTCGGCGATAACGATGCTTTGCGATCTCATTCGCTTGATCTCACTGAACTAATAATAAGTTTATACTTTCATTCCGCCATTCGCATTCGGAACTTACATATATGTTAGATTTTTTGATTTTAAGTCAGGAATTTTTACTGAGCGATTTGTAAGCCTTCGTAGTTCTGGGGTAAGTGCCGTGCGGTTCCTCACAGTCCTCTTACCGGGAGATGCAACATCCAACCCACTCCGTGGCCAGGTCCACCAAGCATACTTTTAGCGCCTTTCAAAACGCCATGCAGCACCATGACGTTAGGTCATCGGCCGCTAAGCCATAACTTAGTCGCGGGTCTAGTTTACGGACCCAAGCCAACCGATACTTTAAATAATCTGTTCCTTTGTAATGCGACAGGATGTCTAGACTTTTGTCCAACACCCGTCGCTCTCCAAGAACTCCACTCGAAACCGAGACAAACTGTAAACACAGTGGCGACGGTCCCAATGCGAACAGACCCCATCTGCTATACAGGGTATCTTACCCTCATAAAACTCGTTGACACTAACATATAATATGGCACTCAAATTGTGCCATATCATACACATCCTGACATACGCTCAAACGCCCATATCATTGTGATATCCGCGAGCCGGAATAATTGTGCTGATTGTTATTAGAATTCGAAAAACCGAAACCACTTACAAGAAGCATATCGTTTAATTCACTCTAATTCACTCTATTGTTGAGAGCAAAAATACGCCCCTGAAGCTCGCAGATGTAGCTTAACTCGCCGTTGGATTTTTAAATAGTTTGCAGATGTTTATTTTTCTTCATATAGCAGTCGCGCCGTGCAAAACCTTTATTACTAAAAGATCAATGCGCTTTATGGGCCTATTGTCGTCAAAACTTCCTCAGGAAAAGTTTTGTCCTGCAGGAAGTATTGACCAGTGACTTCTACCCCCACGCGAGTCGGGTTTTTCCTATGGTACCGAAGGTTGAGGGAGACTCCTGACCTATGGGCAAGGGACGATTCCTTCGTCCACCAATCATAAATTTAATATTTGCAAAATAAGGAGTCTTCCAATCAGCAACGTTCCCGCTCTGCAGCAGTGACCGCCCCCGCCAAATAATGACGGAAGCGCGTCCTTACGCGCTTCCAAAAATTAGTCTTCTAACAAAATCGAACCGAACAACATCTAGCGCTCTCGATAGAAGCTCCGTCTGCGAGATTAAGATCCGGACGTAATTTAATATTCTAACATCATCGCATCAGCTCGGGACATTCTAGAGGTGCCGCCATAACTCGTGAGGCGTGCATCCGTACATTGGTCCTTCGAGCCGGATATCTATCCACCATTACAAAGCTCGGGACATTGGTCCTTCGAGACGGAGAGAAGTCAGTGTTCTAACAACGATTGTACAGTGTAAATAAACTGACTAGTGTAAGGCAAGTCGGCCTTCATTTCTTTTTACAACATCACAATACCTCCGTGCGTGGCTCAAATCGGGTGAGCCTGTTTTAATTACACGCTCACTCCAGAGGTGTCGCCTAAGAAACACGAACAGGCATAATTCGTGAGGCGTGCATCCGTAACATCTATGTAGTTCAGAACTACATTATTTTTCTACCACATCAACCAGATTTAACCAGGAGGTGACACCCCAGGTACACGTTTATTTACGTCGGATGTTGTCAAACCAGGAATCTTTAATTACAATACGGATACATGAATAGATTCTTTATCTCTGTGTTTATAATCTTAAGAAGTGTACATCTTTATATTCAACATTTGTCCGAATATAATAGTTATGAGAATAGGAACATTACTTAAAAGGTTTTTAAAGAATAGAAATATGGGTCGTTGTAAGAAAATCAGTTCAGGTGAAGATGAGTTTGATTTTTGATTGTTACATGATGAAATCACCTGTATGCTTAAAGCATTCAAAGTTAAGGAAAACGAATATGATAATCAAGAAAATGCTGAAGTAAGAGATGTAAGAAGGCGAAATATTAGAATAAAAAACAGTAAATGTGAAAGGGATAGTGATACTGCAGAATACACAGGAAGTCCAGAATGGATGCAATGTACAGAATAAGAAGAAATGCTACCGAGAAGACAGATTGCATATAGTAAAAACCCCGCAGGGCCGCAAATATCTTCAAATACCAAAAAGCCTGGAGGAACCGAAGTTCGGGCCAGCTGCAGTTCCCGACTGGATCCATCCACACCCAGTTGAGAGGTCATCAGTCGACCGGTGTCTCGTTTTTTGTTGTTCCTAGGAACGGGGTAAAGATGCTAGATTAGCGCGCTGCGCTTCGTCCTGGGCCTGTTTGTGGAATCGTCAGTAGGGCGGACCAAACAGGCCCTGTCCTAGACGCTGTGCTCCGGTTGGGACGATGTGTATCTGCCTGTTGGCGGTGCATATAGAGATCGAGCATCATGCCGAGTACTTGCACGCACTTTTCTCAAGGGGCACGAAGTCTAGTGGGCGATTCTTAAACTATGCGAGGAGTTGACACTAGTCCCTGGGCATGCACGTATTTATAATGCATGGTCATCAGAATGGTCATATACAGACGAAGAAATTCGAACCTGAACCCAAAAGTCATTATTCGCTGGTGGTGCGAATATATGGTCGAGCAGGTTACGATCAGTCAGCTCCCTAAAGGACCTGTCAGTTATTGACAGGAAAAGGTGGCCTCTTTCGGGCTATCCTAACCAAATGCAAATGAGCACTTCCGCGTTAGTGCTGGGATGAGACTCTGCGCGGCGCCATGTAGGCATGAAACGAGAGCAGAATTGCTGGTATATATACACACAGGCCCCGCTCTGGGCTTATGTCGAATACACCCCCTTTGTGAAAAATTTTCCATCGCCCGCTCTGCGAACGTAACTTGGCATTCGAACGAACGTTTGGCTAGCAGGTAGGTAGAGCAGAAGGAAACTGTTGCGTATGCCTAAAATGGCGAGGAAACACAGTCGAAGTCACTTCGTGCACTAAGACTCGATAATCAATCTATGCGAGGGAGTAACAACAGACGATAGATTGGTTGCGACGTACGAGATCGTGCCGCTACAAACCATTAAACTTTCTTTTTAAGAGACTTTTCACACATTGCGAGTTTGGCGGAAGATATGAAATAAAGTGTTCCCGGAAAGCGTGTCTGGGCGAACCAAGCATTCATTTTGGTTATTGTTTCATAAAATACCAAAGATGAAATAATAGTAAGATATTTAATGAATTTTGTTTTTTAAAATGTAAACATGCACAATGAATTAAAATATTGAAGTTTTATATGTTGCTTTGTATGAAAAATCATTAATAGCGTATTAGCTGTAAGGCACACATCACTTTTCATTTACTGGCAATACTTATACTCAACGATATCTAAAAAAGCTAGCGGGCAACCTTTGTGTGAAAATTCATTCCCCGTTTAAAAATTCGTCACGCAGCGTACCAAGCATCTTGCAGAATCACGACGTGGGCAAAGTATCACTCTCGGATAACGCCATACCGAGCGCATGATACAATATTGTTCGGTTCAAAATTTCATAATAAATGGTCAAAAACTTTTCGAGAACCTACCCAATGCCACCTCCAGTCCCACCATTGTTACTGCCATCGGTGTTATATACATCGGCACCTCGGTATGTACACGACAATGGAATACTTAGATCCCCCGTTGGTGGCCCACCCTCCCGCTATTTTCCATTGTCTTATGATTTATGTGCCGTGGTCGCGGTGTCAACAGGGTATTGATTAAAATACACACACACACACTCACACCCATACACCACTACCGATCGGAGACTGCACATGAATTTATGCACACCATATTGCCGGGGTATGTGACATCGTTGTCCCTTGTAAATCGAACCATCTCCCTTCCGTCTCACCGACGTTGATCGTGTTATTCACGTAAAAACTACCATCCATGCTTCCAGGTCGAATCGCTTAGAAGCGAGACGCCGGGTAGCCTTTACAGATCCCCAATGTAACTGGGATAAATGTCGGAATATGCCAAAGTATACTGTAAATCTACCAGTTTCGATTTCCCCTTCTTCTTCAGCGATTTTGCAATGTGTTTATTGCCATCTTTGTTATGATATTATCTTTATTAATGCAGTGTTGTGGCGCATATCGCCGACGATCGATTATTCCGTTTAAACAAAACTCGGCACCGCGTCGGTCCCCGCGAAGCCTGCGATTCTGGGCCATGTCAAGTAACTTAAGTGCTTCTACAAGCGTTCTAGGAGAACGACCGAAGGCCATCGACTCTTTTCAGCCTAATTTATGGCGCCGTCCATATATTTGGGAAACTAAAGCCCACCCCTGCATGGTAGCAAAACTGCAGTCTAGGTTTTCTCCTAGAGTTTTGAAATGGAATTGAAATGAGAAGAGACGAAAACTCTTCTGCCAGTGAAAATTCGAAAATCACAACATTGATATCACAATTGACCTTCATTCACAATTTACATCAACGAATATTAAAATAATTGTAAGAACACTTGTGCCAACATTTAGATGTTTATTAAAGTTAATTAAAAATCAACTTTTGTGGCTCACTTGACCCCGAGAGCCAACATACGAAAAGCTGCCCATCCTCGTTAATTCGCGAGTGGACAAAGACCGTTCCTGAAGCACCGAGCGACCGCGCTCCTACAATTAACGTGAAATTCGGGAACGGGTTACAACACGTAGTATTGGCTGTTTGGAGTGGTTTTGTTGCATAGATGGATGAGATAATTTGCGAGGAGTTTTACGTGTGGTTATTCTGATCGTGAATTTTAGGAAAATAATATGGCGAAGGCTGTGATCGATTTTAATCTTGGCGCTGTATGTGGAGTTGGCTTCAAGAATACACTGTGAAAGGAATACGTTGGAAATTTTCAGATGCGTGGTACGACTTTCCCATCTACAGTTTGATATTGGAGCTGAAAATACAGTGGTAGCGATTAATGTGCCCCACTGAAATTAGTAGACAGAGTACACTCTCCGTATGACCGAGGTGATAGTAAACGAATGGCTGAGGTAATAATGAGTTCATAAGACTAATGTATATAGGTTAACAGGTAGCTTTTAATAATTTTGTATTAGGAAATTTCGCTTCCTCGGTTGCTAGAATTATTGACCTCATTAATTCTTAATAAGGCAATAATTACAGGACTGTTTGTGGCTGGCTTTTTAAGGTATTACGCATGACGTACTCCGGTTACAATTTCAAGAATTTATTGTTAATTCAACGCTGTGGTGTTAATTATGAATTTTATTGAAAAAAAATCACGCTATTTCACTGGTTGCGAGTTACCAAAGTTTCTACCATGGAATGAGCTACTCCTACAGTAATCACATTCGTAATTAAGCTACGACTACTTATTAAGCATAAAGTACTTTTATTCACTTTATGTCTTAATTTCAGTCGTTTAATCCAAACTAACGTGTTAAAAAAGTAGCAAATGCATCTTCTAAAGAGTTTCTTTAACATTAAAAATAAGTGAAACTATGTATTAATCGCTCAACAAAACAAATTAAATTCTTCGGGTCGTTCTTCGGGGTTCAGTTTCGTGCGCTTGGGCAGAGAAACGATCTTATAAACAGAAAATTATTTAGAAACATTTTCTACGCGTTGGTCTGTCCCGAGCCTCAGACAGTATCTACTTTGCTCGAGCCCTGCGTCGCCAGATTTTGTCATCACTCCTGGAATCGATCGTATTTGACAGTTCGAGAAGTTGAGCGCACGGCACGCGGGGACCGACGAGGGCCCCTGAATTCGGGCACCCTCCGAAGAACGACGGAACAGACGCGTTTATACAGTCTCTCAAAAACCTCAAAGGAATATCAATGGCACTAACTAAAAGAACGCTTTCGATACAATCATTTCACTAGCTATCACAAAACATGCTGTTCGTAACCCCCCTAACGAAGATTAAACTGAATATTAAACGTCATTTAATTATAATTAAGTTTAATCCGTATTCTTGTACCGTGGAATATTACGATACACCCATAATGAATTTTACATGGTAGTATCATACTGTTTGCGCTCGAGCAAAAATCAAAAGAAGAAATTTCGACAAACATTTGAGCCATTTCTTTTGAAAGTAGTGTAAATCCATTTTTGACAAAAAGTTAGTTAATGATAACAATGAGTGCAATCTGCTATAAGCTTTTTATCTATAAACAGTTTCGCCAATAACGTAGTTAATGAAATTACAAATATAATTGCTTTGAAAGTGGTGTAAGACCATTTTCCGCAAAGAGGTTATATTTAAATAAAAAATTATACTATATCGTTTCTCTACTTCATTTTAATATGTGTGGCAACACTGTTAATGACATAAAAATTTTCGTTCGTTCACTGGAATTTTGATACTTCCTCCGTTTAAATTAAAAGTAGCACATGCTAATATAAAGTTGTAATTAAAGTAATTTAAATGGCATTACCTGAATAAATATTGAAATAAAGTCTTTTTATTTTTTTATGTAGTTAATAAAAATTTCATAAAAGAATTGGTTTGATTCAATTGAAGTCCCATATTTAATATTTCATAAATGTATGATTTTTACATTTTGTTGACTTTGAATGTGGTGTGTGTCCATTTGAGGTTATCAAAAGTATATATTTCTTTTAACTAATACTTTAAGAACAATCACATTGCAAACTTATATCAATTTAATATTTAAAAAACATAAAATGAGCGTATTCAAACCATTCAAATACAAACCCTTAAATATCTCTATATAATATAAAATGAACTGACACCGCTTTCAAAGAAAACGGCTCACTTCTTAGCAACTCGCATTTTGCTTTGGTTTTGCAATTAGTGCAATTATTTTTTATTTGCAATTAGTTTACTGCTACGTAAGAATAAATTAACAAATTAAGTAATATGAAATATAAATTTTGCATTACAAGGCTTTTCGGCGCTATGTCATCTTTTTGTAAATTGCGTCGAGGAAAGTTCAATACAGCTCTTAATTGGCTTCATTACGACTTACGTACTGTTTTTTGGTCTATATTTTAATACGATCAGGTTAAGTCTTATAAGTTTTATATTCTGCGATACGTACACATATATGTTAAATACTTTTTAGAAGTGCCGACAATTAGTCTTTGCGGTATCTGCGCTATTGTTGATATAACTTTACGTCATAGCCAAATTTCTGCGAAAGTTATTTAAGTATGGAAATTTTATGCTTAGAACTTTTTTGTACTTACATTCGAATGAACATTCTATAAATCCCATAGTTATCTGCATCGTTAAAAAAAATACATGTCTAGTGGTATAAAATACGACATTTACAAATGATCCGATGTGTAGCTATATATGTAAAACGCAAAGAAAGCACTGTTAGTCTCAAACAAAGTACTTCGTCATTATCTTTCAAAGTCTCAACTACATACAGTCGGTGTGGAAAGTATTCGTACAGCGACCAATTTCAAATAAAGCTGACAATGAGTGCGTAAACTTCAGTTATAAATTTTAAGTGAAAAAAATGTTTAATATCTATTCTTGGGTATTTGTAGAAAAGATTTCATGAAAACTAAATTTTATTTGCTTGAAGGTTAACAAAAATATATATCCAGCATAGATAAACGTAAGAAATTGACGCACAGAAAGTATTCGTACATCTCACATTTCTTGCGTTTACTTTAGGTGTAAACTGAATATAACCTTCTGAATGTGATTAATAACAACAAAGATGATTAGTTTGTACAGAGTACTAATAGAAGCAAGTTTGAAATTGGTGATATACTGCAACATGGGTCGTAAAAGGTGCGAAACTAGGGAAGAAGAGCGAAAAATTATTATTCGATTACACAATCAATGTAAATCTCTTAGTGATATTTTTTCCATAGTGAATAGAGCAAGGTCTACTATTCAGAGTATAATTGACAGCTCCGGAGAACGAAAAACTGTTGCAAATAAAAGAAGAAGTGGCCGTCCGCGTAAGATAAACGAGTATGATCGACGACTAATTATTCGTAAAGTGAAACACAATCCACGTATAACTGTCCAATACATTGCAACAGAACTTAAAAACAACATCAGTATAGTGTATCAGCTAGTACTGTGCGTGACTATTTAAGAAGTAGTGAATATCATGGTCGAGTAGCACGAAAAAAGTATCTTGTGAACGCAACTAACCGTAAGAAAAGATTAGAATTCGCTAAGCAACATATTAATACACCAATCGAACATTGGAGTAAAAGTAATTTTTACTAACGAAAGCAAATTCGACATATTTGGCTCTAAAAAAATGTACAGCGTGGAGGAAGAAAAATACACAATTCAGAAAAGAAAATTTGCAACCGACGGTAAAACACGGCGGTGGATCTGTATTAGTTTGGGGTTGTATGAGTGCAAATGGAGTGGGATCTCTACATTTTATTGACGATATCATGAACCATACAGTTTATATTGATATTTTGAAAAAACATCTCCATGCTAGTGCAAATAAAATGGGTCTTAAAGACAATTTTATATTCACCCACGACAATAAACCAAAGCACTCTGCATATAATACAAGGCAATGGGTATTATACAACACGCCAAAATACTTGCAAACGCCGCCTCAATCATCAGATATCAATCACATTGAACATCTATGGGATTATCTTGAACAAAACATACGCAATCACAATATCTCATCGAAAGAAAGTTTAAAAATCGCTTTATTAGAGGAGTGGAACAAAATAACACCGGCTGTAACATCTAACTTAGTTATTCCATGCCAAGAAGACTTGAAGCTATTAAAAAATCCAAAGGCAATCCAACAAATTATTAAAATTTAAAAAATATATGTAGGAGCTGTGCGTGAGGGATCGTGTGTGTGGTGAAACAGTATCGTTGGAGTCGGAACAGATGGAAGAATGCATGTAAGAATGAGAGGGTGTGTGCGTGAGTGACTGAAGATCAGTCGACGACGAACGATCGAGTGAACGAGAAGTGTCTCCAATGCGAATTGTATTGTTAGTCATTCCTTTTTATATTCATTTTTTAAATATATTAACGTAGAAATAGAATCGGTGTATCGTTCATAACATACCTCTGCACCGCCCATTCCTACATATATTGTATTTGTATAGTTTATTTTTCATTATTCATAACTGTACGAATACTCTCTGTGCGTCTATTTCTTACGTTTATCTATCCTGGATGTATATTTTTGTTCACCTTGAACAAAATAAAATTTAGTTTTCATGAAATATTTTCTACAAATACCCAACAATATTTATTAATCATTTTTATCGCTTAAAATTTATAACTGAAGTTTACGCACACAGTTTTATTTGAAATTCGTCGCTGTACGAATACTTTTCACATCGGCTGTATGTCATTCTGTTCCAAAGTATAATTTCTGTGTTGAATGAAAGACTCTACAATTTTTTCTCCGCAATCGTCAATTTCCCAACGAGTCTCTTGATGTCGTTAAACATGACACACAATGCAGCTAGCTGATTATAAAAACAGTGGAAAGGGACAACGAGTAAAAGGAGGGTAGGGAAGGGGGTCGAAAGCTCTCATATAATATCGAGTCTCCTGACGAGATACACCGTTTCTCGGCCTTTCGAGAAACTTGGCACGGATATTCGCTGCGGCGAAGTGACTCGTTACCTTAAGAGAGTCATTTTCCCTCCCCCATTTTTCGACGTCCTTCCACCACCTTTTTTCCCCTCGACTTTTGCACCCTCTCGAGTCAGCGAGTCGTGTGCCATTCCTCCACTCGTCCCCTTCTCCCTCCTGCTCCTGATCTCACTCCCTCTGTTGCTGTCGGGATTGCTAGAAGCGTCGGCACACTCTCCTTCCTGGCACCATTTTATTTATTATCCGAGGTTACCCCACCGACAGACTGCGGGCAACTTTCCGCCGTAGCTCGCTGAAGCGGCCCGTACGGTATTTGGTGCGTGAAGCGCGTATTCATCGCAACGCGAGCCACCCTTCCACTCTCTATCTACACCATCTCTCCCTCTCTTTCTATTTTTCTCTTTCCTTTCCTCTCTCTACCTGCTACGCTTCAATCTCTGTCTCCCTTCACCTTGCTTTCTTTCTATATTCCTCACTGTTTGCCCTTCATCGTTCCTGTTCCTCGTCTTCCCACCCTCTGTCAAGGCTTTTTCAGACTCCTCCTCGTACTTGTAGCCTCGTGTAAGGCTTTTTGATAGACCACTAATTGCGGACTCGTCTTTCAACTGGCGGACATGCCACCGTGAATATCGCGCCCTCGCCTTTTTTCGCGCCGAGAGTTTTAGTTTTAGCGAATTAGGGGGTGGATTAGTGCCAGTCGCGACGCTTGGCATTCAAGAATCTCTCAGTGAGATCGGCATGCTCTTTCTGAATGGCTCAGAGTCGAGGATCTCCGTTTTCCACGTGTGAACGATCAGTTTCGTTAAGAGCAGCTTGGTTTAGGCTGAATTGCGATAGAGAACATTTTCGTCTCGTGAAGTTCGCCAGAGAGGAGGTTCTTTTTTTTCGAAAGCATTGAGCTTTTTGGATACACCTTGAGGCAGCCTGCTTTCAGTTTTTTGTAATTATGTAGACATATGTATAAATGTGCATTTTTAACACGATGATGGCTAACGAGATGATGGAAAGGCAAGATGGGTTAGCGGTTGCAAATGTAGAGGTCAACACTTGTTCTACGATACTCAGTTTTGATGTCATTTGTTTTCTGTTTTGTCGCTTGACAAGTACCATTGAATCATAAGTTTCAATTTGTGCAATAGGTGATAGGATTATTGAAATTTAATGTAAAACAGCGTTTCGGAAACCAATTAGATTTGCATTCCTTTATGCAGGAAGTTTCTCGTAACTTCAATGATTATCATAATGGAAGAAACAACTAATCTATTACAAACTTTATTTATTTATTTTTTAGATTATAAGAAATCATCGAACTGTAACCTAAATAGTAATTTAATACTTGAAGTCTTTGAGTCAAGAAAGTGTAACCTCCTATATCATGTCTGGTTGCACTTGTGATCGACTTCCGGAGTTCGAGCTTGTTGATATGTCATTTTATGTTGTTTATTGCTCGAAGGACCACCTCCGTTAGGGATGAAAATACTTAGAGATTTCATGGACTCTACTATTGTTATTTATTCACTGGTTATGGTAATAACTATTGTACAAATTTGATATAGATACAAACTGACGTTTGTGGGTGTGTGTTGTGAGGGTGTAGCACTTGGGCAGCAGACCATGGCTACCACTAAAGAGTGTCTCACCACACACTTGTGTATAATGTGACGGTGTAAGTGTCACTGTATTATGTCAAACTGTAAGTGTAATGTTAATGTTTATTCGTAAGTGTATTCGCAAAGTTCCCGAATCCGATTCCTTAGCCTTCGACCGAGTAACGGCAACGAAGGGGACGTCGGGATGCCCTGGGTCCGAACTACTCTCTGCCCTAAGGGTCACGGTTCACTCGAAACAATGACACCAGGGCTGCCTTGCCGATGCCTCCGCGTCAATTATAAAGCAATCACTATTCAAATCCACGAACAAAGAAACGAATTAACAGAAACTCGCTATCGAGGATTGTTCGCGGATTAGGCCCACGGAAGGCCCGAAGGTAGCATTCAGTGTGCCCCAAAATTAATTAATATTCCAGAAATAGTGGCTTCTTGTCCATATAATAAAACTCGGCATATTGCGTGTGTAAGCTTCAACAATGTCATTTTAATTAAATTATACGATTAAGTGTTGTACATGAACATTCTTCACGACAGCTCCGTTTAATCTCGCATGAATATTGAAAATAAACATACAACATGTACTTTTAATTTACAAAAACACCACTTATCTCCAGGCTATTAATTACTTTTACTGTTTGAGTAAAGCAAAATTATAACGAAAGTATATAAATTCGGTTTATCTGTGGCAAATTTTATTTGCCTCCACGTCAGGTTCAGTGCAACACGGTAAAGTTCAAAATGTTATAAAAGAGAATTTCTTGTTCGTTGTTGTTAAATGATGCAGATGTTGCGTCTAACTCAATGAGATAACTATCAAATGACCCACACAGTGTGTCATCGGGTTTTTCTCTATAACTAGGAATAGAAAATAATAGAAGATGCATGATGTACCTTTATAGTGCATTCGGCTGAAATTATTAATACTCCACATTGTGAGGTTGATATTAAGGTAAGTTAGAATCGATTTGAAAACCAATAACGTACGATATATTTGGGGGCGCGTTAATGCGTAAATGTGTATTGATAGTTTGAAACAGCGAAAGCCAATGGAAACCAGAGACGGAAGAACACACGGGTTTGTATCAAACGCAAAATTACGAGGTGAATCCAGATTGCGTATTATGTGAATTCCCTTTTCTGAAATTCCAACTCGCAAATATTCTTGCGGGTAATAATCTTCCGTAAGCGTGTAATTTCATCTCTTACTTAACAAATTACAGTTAAACATGGAAATTTCTATACATGATAATTTAAATGCAGAAAGAGATTTTGTAATATAATTCGAATGAGACCCTTTTTTTAAGTAAAAGAAACTTTTAATATTTTTCAGCATTTATAAAAGGAACGGGGATAAAACGTTGTAGCTATAAAATAATGATGATGCATTAGCGCCCTTCTTACAAGCAGAAAAAATTGATTTGTCTCGTACAGTTCATGTTTACTAACAAGAGAACTACCCGAGGTGTCCGCCTCCGAATTAATCAATTAAAGTAATTTTTTTGTCATAAATAAATTATGTTTTAAATAATTTATAAACATCTTCCTTTTGTATGTAAAAACCCATGAAACTTTCCCTTATGACAGTTTTTGGTATCTACGATAGTTTACGATTACTGCGTCGCGACGCGTCGCACAGTGGTCCAGAACGAGCGATTAGCCGCGCTTTTGCCGAAAAGTCGATTTTCTCGAATCGCTTTTTTTTTTCTTTATATCGATTCCTAAATGTCCATGGATTTCAGAAATCGCAAAATTAATGAAATCCGACAAAAATTGTAATTACAACAAACGCTTAAAGTTGGAACTTTTTCTCGAGACCAATTTCTATCGAAAAAACACGTTGTCTTCTTCGTGACATTCTGACGAATCTATCTTACATTTTCTAATGATTTTTTTTTAAATTAAAGAGCATTCTTCTACGATCAAAATGCATATGCAGAATATGAAATTAGCGTTTGTAGTTTATTCAAAAATTAACGTTCAGTAAATGGGAGAAAATCATCAAAGTTTTCTATCATTGACAGTCAGCATCTTTTATGTACCGTATATTCTCGTAGTTTGGCGTATAAGGCCCTTCTCTGTAAGGTCTCTGCTATGTGATCCTGCAAAAAAACGATCCCAACTCGTCCCACAAATTTGATTTTTTATTGTTTAAAGAGTCGCGCGCACTCCAGCTGCTGCCCGCCGCTAGAGTCTGTCAGTGGTTTTAAGGAAATCTTTCTATGAATTGGCTAAATTAGAAGAGGGTAAACAGTTAATCTTGTGTTGTAAATGAGTATTCGAAATTTCTGTCTACCTGTAGTTCAAACAATATCGTTTTAAATGGATTCGAAAAAAAATCAGAGCGGTTTTAGTGCAACGCCATGCGGTTCACAACTTCTTGGAATTCGCTAAGCCAACTTGTAAAAACCGAGAGTTAAATAGAAACCCTCATCGGCAATTACAAGTCGATAGTTTTTTAAATGTGGGTTTTACAACTTAACGGCTCTAAGTCAACCAGCAGGTCGCACATGCCATAAACCGCGGGCGGCGAGGAAGCCGAAAATGTTGACCACCGAATGAGTCAGGTAAAAACGGTTTTTTCAAATTATTCTTCTTCTTGGCAAACATAACAAAATGTGGAAGGTGGTTTTCCTAATCAATCATTTGCATAACGCGTCGCGACGCGCAGTGGCGAATCTGCACGGCCTACATATTGTATAATAAAACAAAAAAAAATTTAATTTAGATTTTTGACAAAAACAATAATGTTCTACAAGACAAGGGAAGCATTTGCTGCATAATATATTTTTTCCATTGTCATTCGTTTACCAGATATAGTAACGTAAAGTGCCAAAACCGGCAAAAGAAAAAGGTTAATTTCACGACTCAGGAGTAAATTACGGAAAAATACAAAAATGTGTAACTTATATTTTTATTGCTCTATCATTTAAAAAAAGTTTGGTTAAAATCGCATCGCAAACTTTAAAGATATAACGAAAAACTTGGCATTTTTTAATAAAAAATTAAGAAAAAATCGTCAAATAAAATTTTAAATTCCATAGGCGTTTAGTACACAAAAAAACGAATATTTCGTACATTTATGATAAATCGCTATCATTAAGCGTTTTGAAGTTATGAGCGAAAGAACAAAAAATGTCGAAACTTTGAAGGGTGGTTTCACCCCATAAACGTGCGACTTAGCCGATATAAAAAAATACGTATCGATTATTTTCACGTGCTTAACAAATCTGCGAAGTTTCATTAAAATCGGAGGCGGACACCACGGGTAGTTCCCTTGTAAGAGAAAATAGAAGTTTGTTTTCTATTGCACAATATTTTTAGCTTCCACTGTTTAAGAATTATTAGTAATGTATGTAATTTAAATATTTCAGTTTCAATAACATAAGCGAGAAATGTTTCTTAATATTACATTCGATGATGATTGTAATAGATATAAGGGCTAAAAAACAGTCGCAAAGAAAGCTCTTTGAAATAAACAATTTTCACGGTATGTACAGTTTTACACAGTGTAATTTAACAGTGATATTACTCCATTACTGCAAAGACCACAGTTTCCAATACTCAACAGTTCTCAAATAACGTAACTTAACAATTTTATATAATTAAATCTTACCTTTATAAGTGACTTTGTTGAACACGCTGGTTATAATCTGCAATTCCGGGTTCAAGGTCTCACCGAGCTGTAACAGAAAGCAGAATTTCTTCATTCAGACTAACACTGATACAGCATTTCAGTGTCCTTCATCCTCAGCTTTCTCCCGCTCCTTCTATCTTTCTCAGTAGCCTGTCCCCTAAATACGTTTCCCATCGATTTCCCATGAAAAGGGGTTGTTTTGAGCTGCTAAGTGCACCGCATAAAGAGGCGAAGGCGGAGAGTCGTTCCGAAAGTTCCACACCGGGCGCCATTAAAGGTAACCGTAAAAGCCACCTAAAACCGACCGCCAACTCTAAAGTAACGATAAATAATAAAAGCTCATCCGGCCTTCCTATGGTTGATCAGGAGTTTCGTCACTTCTACGATGGAATAGCCCCTCTGTACTGCTCTGTGTGCACGCGCATAAGGTCTTTAACGAGATTCTTCTACCTCCTGAGTACTGCGTTACTGTGGCTCAAATTGACAGAATTGAATCGCTGTTATGTACTTGGGAAGGAAAATTATGCTTGCTTTTCACACTAGAAGCTGTACAACTAACACAAGGGATAAGGAACTTTTTAACATTTTAACAATTCTTGATATTAAAACATGCAATAATATATTAGGCTGGAAACTATGAAACGGGCGTTGAATAAGAATAAAAAACAAAAAGCGCAATGATTCACATTATTTATTATATTCAATCCAAATAACTTCCATTGGCATCTACGACTTTCTGCCAACGATTGGGCGAGTCATATATACCTTTTTCAAAGAAATCTTTCTTTTTAGAGTTACTAAAGAATTCAAAGTCTTTTATAATATCATTTCGGTTATTGTGTTACTTTTCTCTTAAAAATAATTCATAATTAGGAAAAAGGTAATAATCGGTCGGTGAAATATCGAGTGAATATGGAGGATGTGGCAAAATTTCATATTGTAGAGAAGTTAATTTGTCAACAGTAATTGAAGCTTTATGTGGTCGTGCGTTATCATGCAGTAATATTGCGCCGTGCCGATTGAGCAATGCTGGTTGTTTTTTCATAAGTTTTTCATGCATGACATCAATTTCACGACAATAGGACACCGCTGTTATGGGCTCGCCTGGTTGTAAGAAGGAATAATGGATCACTCCTTGGGCATTCCACCATATGGTAACCATAATTTTTTTTTGATGAAATTTCGGCTTCGGGGTGTGTGCTGAGGGTGTATTCTTATCTACCCATTTGCTTGATCGCTTTCGATTATCATGCAAAATCCACTTTTCATCACAAGTGATGATTTGGTGTAAAAACGGCAATCGTGTATTGCGAAGCAACAAAGATGCGCACTTGCTCTTGCGGTCGATCATCTGCAGTTGCGTCAGTTCGTACGGCAAATATGAGTCCAATTTCTTTACTGTATTTATTGTACGCAGATGTTTTAACACAGCCGTATGGCTAGTTCCTAGTTTAGACCCAAGTTCGCGAATAGTTGTGTGTGAATCGGATTCCACAGTCATCCTTAATTCCTCGTTATCAATATGGGCCGGTGGTCTTCCTTGAAGCTCGTTGACGATACTCAAATTGCCAGAACGAAATTTTTGGAACCAATATCGATCATTTTTGTCAGTAGTGGATCCATCTCCGAATGCGCGATTAATGTTTCTCGATGCTTGAGCTGCTTATGATTTAATTTGAACTTGTACAAGAAAAGTAGACGTAAATCGCGTTTTTTTCCATTTGGTTTCGGAGAGAAATAATATAAAAATGGGATACAAACACGAACAAATTTTACGAAATGAGTAAGAAGAATATCTACCTTTAAACTTTATAAATAAAAATATCGAGCGCACGTTACAATGAACCTCTCTCAGTCGCAGCTGAACACAGACTAAACAAAAACGCCCGTTTCATAGTTTCCAACCTAATAATTAGATTATCGATGATTCTGTTGAAACTCATGAAGAAGACATAATTCTATCTCTATGTCTAAAGTAGAAAAAAAGGGGAATGATAGTTAATCCACTATTTTCTTTCAATTAGTTTGCGCGTCTTGTGCAAGGATGAACTTGAAGTAATAGCATTGGAAAAATATTTCCATGATTATATACTATATACAAAGTTTTTCCACTTTTTGAATACAAAGAAATGTTTGAACTAAAAGTTGTTTGGCTCTAAGTGGTCTATTAAATAGGAAACAAGTTTACTTTCAATTAGCTGCACTTTCAAACATTCAAGAGTACAGTTTTTTTAACGAATACGTATAATTTGTTTCATGTTAATAGATTTATCTCGACATTCCCCACGAAAAAGTAGCAACCTACATACGATAAATATTGATGTAGGAGATATTTTCATGCTAACATTGCGGTTCTGTGTTCTTGGAATACAGGTATGCATTAGAAAGATAATAGTTCCCCTGTAATTTGCTTTAATTCCGCGGGAGTTTTATTTTTCAAACGGCATTGTATATGTTTTAACACATATGAGTATATGTGACGTGGTCACTGTATGGTGTACATGACATGTGGGAATCGGTTAGAAAATTATATTCGTTTAAATTGTCGAATGACGCATGTATTTTCGGCACTTTCCACATTAATATTTAGGCAAAGATGCCTACTGTACATACAAGGACCACCGCGACTTTCCTTTACCTTAGTCATCTGAGCAAAAGTCGCACTCGCGCTGCGAGATGCAACGTGGGAGTCGTCGTCTATCCCTTCCACATTAATTATAAAGACACTCTCAAAACTCAGGGGTCAAGCTCTGATTTCCAAAATCTACAGAAAACCTCTATCACAGTAATCTCAATCGACATACTTCCACGCCAGAATTCTGCTTCGTCAAAAATAAAACTCTCCATATTTAGTAGTAAAAGTGTTGCACTCGATTCCCAACGTGGACACCAACGTAAAATTGGTGTTAGAATTAAGGATCCAACAAGGTGAAAATATTTCTCAAGTCGCACAGTGGTCGATTTCGCTGAAATCCTGGCTAAAAGACCAAAAACTTTTTCATTGATAATTGAATTCTGACAAGTAGATTTGATTTATGGCATGTCGGACGATATGTGTTCACCAATAAAACTTTTTTTTACACAATATTCTTAGAAATATGCGATCTCAAAGTTAATGCATTTATAACGTGATGTTTCCGCGCTGGAAATGAAATTATATTTTTGCTTTACTATAAACGTGTGATCCCTTTATTTCTCTATTGGCAGCTATCTGACATGATTTAAATTTTAAAATATGTCGGTTTTATTTTGTTATTTAACAATGTGCAGCTGTTAAGATGAAAATATGAGACCCATGTATTTCTTCACCTTTTCTAAGGAATAAAGTTAAAACATTGGCTTAGGTTGGCGTTAATTTTTTTTAAAATAAAATTTGCAGCTTTCTGAACAAAAGCCGATCGATTCCAGCTGCCGCTTTCTGCTACCCTTCAAATTATTAACAATTGTTGGTCACGCACGCCTTTCGTGTGGCAGCGTGTATGTATATAATACACTGGTGGACAAAATGATAAGGCACCTCAAGTTTTTTGACAATGAACATTTATTTGGACACATATACGTGCAAGAAGTGAATATACAACAAAATAAAGTACTAACTTTTATATAGTATACTAAAAATGGAATAATTCGTTCAATGCATTTATTATTTATACAAAAAATGGCATTTAGTGTAGAAAAAATGATAAGGCACTATGAATATAAAATAAAGAAAGTATTAAAATACAACAAAATTACACAATTTTTAGAAGTTTTAGTAATGGGTGGACTGCCATTTACGTTGTACCACTTCAAACATTCTTCTTCGTAAACTTCTATATAGATTTTTTATATAATTCTGATCTACGTTTTCCTACGCTTCTAAAATTGCTGATTTCAACTCGGATACTGTATTATACTGCTTTGCACTTTCGTATAATGTTCTTGACATTCTTCTCCAAACGTCCTCGATAATGTTGAGGTTGGGAGATCGTGCTGGCCAATTCAAAAGCTTTATACTTTCCGCTGCAAAATCATTTTTTACTATGAGACTTGTATGCACAGCTGCATTATCTTGTTGATATATATATTCTGTTCCAGCAATTTTGCGAGCGTATGTTCCTATTTGCTCCTTAATTAAATTTAAGTACCCAGCACTATTCATACGACCCTGAATTTTTATTTTCATTATTCCTCTGTAGCTGATACCTCCCCATATCATCACTGTACCGCCACCGCATTGTCGACGACTTAAAACACTTTGTTCCTTTCTTAAATCATGGAAATAGTATTTGTATCCATCTGAACCATCCAAATTTAGTTTTTTTTCATCCGTGAATATAACTCGTTCCCACTGTTTTTTCCAGTGAAAATGTTGTGTAGCGAAACTTCATCGGGTGGTCTTATGTTTGTCTGTTAATAGGGGGGGGGGGGGGGGGGGGGGTTACAGCAAATTTCTTCCGTTTTATATGGCTTGCTCTTTGTATTATTCTATACTGTTTTAATAGATACATCGACATTACAATTCATAGCAATTTGTCGAGACATAAGTCCACAGTTTGATGCCTTTCTTATAATTAACCTTTTTTTTCTTGTAGAAGGGGCGGGAGGTATCCCAGTCGATTTCTTCTTTCCATGTTCTTAAGGGCTTTTTAAAAAAATTTGGATAGCGCATCGACTTCTTTTTAGTTTTTCTGCAATTTGTAGTTGATTTTCTCCATTGGATTTAAACTGGAGTATTCTAATCTTTTCATCTTCGCTTAACGCTTTTCCTCGTTCCATAGTTTATCTTTACTTTGTAAAGTACTTAAACACTTTAAAAATAATAGTACGCAAATTACTTCTATAGAATAGATTTACAGAAATCTGTATACTTCAACGTTTTACAACAGACTAATTTAAGTGCCTTAACATTTTGTCCACTTATAATTTTAAAACAACGAACTTTAAAGGTTGCATTGTTGCACGGCTTGTTATCTTACACTATACGTAGCCCTGAAAGGAAGTCTCCAGCTTATAACATAGTTTATTTTTAAAAACTTTGAGATTTCATGTCATATACATGAAATTTTGTTTGCATACAGCGGTGCCTTATCATTGTGACCACCAGTGTATATGCATAGGATGGGAGTATCGAATTTTACTTATTGATATATTGTATCTGCCATTTTATTTTTGAAATTTTCGAGTTCTGATTAGCGATCAGCTACTCAAAACACATGAGAATACTAATGTTTGTGCGAAACCAAATATTGTTGGACACACATGTCCGCCGTATTGAATCAGCCATTTTGTTTTTGAAACTTTTTAGTTCTGATTCGTAATCAGCGACCCAAATAATGCTAATATATCAATTTTTGATTAAATTGGAGCTGTTTTGAGGCTTTGGCCAGGATTTTAGGGAAATCGACCACTTTGCGTCGTGATACATTACTTATACATTACTTCGGTTGTTGTAAGGTATCTTCAAAAATAAGCCAATAAGCATGTGTAGTGCGCGGAATATTCTCCGGTTTAGGAATTAATTGTAAGACTGTTTATATAGATTGACTGCACTTCTAAATACGGTGGTGCCAACTGTCGCGTGTCTCAAAATGTGTGTGCCTCTTGAGAAAAACGCGAGTGAGAATCGGATTCGCGCATGCACTTTGATAAAAGACGGCAAGATGAAAAGACACAGAAAGCGTACGACATATAAGACGATAGCTGGACTAACCTATAACATAACTATAAGGCCGCCGTCTCCCCGTTAATAACGAGAACAATCTGTGTTGTACTCGCACGAGTTTAACGGATCAGTTACATACCAGAAGAATACGGTGGTACCTTTACTGGCTGGTAAAAAGGACAGTGGAGTATCACTGCAATCCGCAAGCTCCCTTTCGAACTACTGCCCGTAACTTTAATTCAAAAATGTTATTCATAGAGGAGCCATTGCAGACAAATGACGACACCTATCTTTTGGGTCTTGGGTCTTGAGAGCGGAGGAAATTAAATGTCTTGTGGAACTATTTTAATTTCTCAGCCGAAAACAAACTTTTTTTTATGCTTTCCCCGAGAAAAAAGTCTGCCCTATCGCCTCCTGCTATTAAATTTTTTCCTGGACGTTTAGTTTTTAGGGTAAATTATAAAATATTCATAAACATGGGAGCATTTTGGGCGTTGCTCCGCTTTGAACATTGTTTAAACATATTTAAATCTTTATAACATTAAAATAATATACATCGTTGTATTCGCAGTAGTTTATAAAATCATTGTGAGCTGAAAAAATGTAAATAACTATTACCGTCAAAGTACAAAACAGTTTAAATTTGAGAGTTTGTATTTTAGGTATAAATGTTAAATAATTATTAAAATATATATTGTTATTAATACAAAGAATAAGATTATGTTTATTATTAATTTAAAAGTCAGTAAAATTAATAAAAACCGCAATTTCTTTCTAAACATAGTTTTGTCCAGCTAGATCGGCCAAATTACACACTGTGCGACGCTATGAATCCATCGTTACTCCCCAGTATCCAACTCAATCTAAAACAAACGTTTCTCAAAATTCTATTCCATGTTATTCTGTCAATTAATACACCCGTGCATCGTGGGGATTACAACAGGAACGGGCAATCGGTGTGGTTTGATCATTAAATTATGTACACAGAACTAGCTCAGTCACCAGATTGATCGTCCTAGAAGAGATTGGGACCTATTTTGGTCAGGCGTCACCTTGACGGGAGAGTTCAGCGATCGCCGACGGATGCTCGGCATTGCTCAAGAAACGGTCGGGAAACCTAAAACCGTACAACAATACGAGTTTCGAGCGATATTGTGAAAGCGACTGCGAAAGCGAAGACGTTTTTGCATACAACGTGATATTTGAATATATGTACGTAATTTGTATTTGCCTTAAGGACTTTCTTTTCTACAATGAAACCCAATCTTATCCCTACAGTATGGTGCCATTGCAAGGTGAACCAGTTGGTTGAACTCTTCAGATGTTGCAAGTGTAAGAACATGGAAGAAGAATGCAGAAACTGCAGTGCAATAAATTTCTCTTTTTTAAAAACGCTGTAACAATGTATTTACGATAATGTAATGATGATAGTCCGGGCTATGTTTTTCTTGAATGTTTCACAAAAGATCGAATAATGTTTAATGACGGTTCCTCAAAAGCATTCGAAAAAGGAGTATCCGTAGCCTATCCTATATTGCGATGGGGCTAATTGTAAGACTGATCATCCTGAGTATGAAGAGAAATCCCTCTTCATGTTGTCCAGTCAACAACTCAGCAAAGTGTGATAACATTGGTCTACAAAATTGAACATTTTTTTTTGCCCACAGAATATTTATACGGAATGTGAAGCCCGTTTGTCTTCATTAGACTCCATTTTTGAGAAATTCAGTTTTGAACAAAAAATGAAATATTTGATGTACAGAATTTTTTGCATGTTAACCGTAAAAATTATTTAGATTTTTTTGCGCCACAAAATCTATATGAATCAGCATAAATATTCTTTGGGCAAACAATCATGTTGACCAATATAACCCAGTCTTACCCGAAGGATGAAATGGTACAAGATTTTGAGTATTTGTATAATTTAATATTTATTGAAATGTTTTGTACTCTAGTTTATTTTCCAAAAACTTTACAATCATAGGGAAATAACTTTCGAGATACCCGCGTCGCATATTTTCGAAACAAGGGTGAAGTAAATATCCAGATAATATCCGGAATAGTTATCGCAATTTAAGCTGGAGAACAATGTTGTGTTACGTTCGATTATCAATTTCCGATTTTGACGACCTATCGATTGATTGTAAAGTAATTTATGTAAAGAGTTATGAAACATTAATTTAGGGCGTTTCATTTGAGAGGATATTATTAATAATATAATCTTAAAGTTAATAACACTTTAATTGCATTAATTTTTGATTACTTTTTAATTAGATCATTACAACTGTAAGACTCACGGTTAGTCTTCGGACCTCACCAAGCCGTTGCGTGGGAATTGGAGTTTCTCCCCGGACTTAGGATGATCGGTCCTTACCCTCACCGTAATTTACGATGGGCCTAAGACACTTATTGTTAGGCGTTCACGAGGAGCATCGAGAGGATTTTCCGAGAGCAACCGTTGCAACGCGCTGTGGGACAATTTTAAAGAGGGGCATCATTCTTACCTACGAAGTCCTTGGAGACGGATGTCTCCTAGCGAGAATTACGGAGCGATCTGTATGCCCTCACCTATACCAACGAAATATAATAGTATACACATAAAAGAAAAGACTTTATAAATCACTGTTAGTTATTATTACTGCGGGATTTTATTGAATAGAGAGAAAATATTTATGAACATAAAAATTATAATTAATAGAATAAAACGACACACCTACATAGGTATGTATGTATGTAAGACTGGGTTGCACAGAGGTAATTATATTGAAACGATATGCGCACCAGAACTGATTTATTAATATTTCGGCATAGTAAACTCGGTATCGATATAAAAATCTCGTTCACTCGCATGCACTCCCGTTCTTCTCTGTTCTTCCTCATCCCCACCCATTCCTCATGCACACGGCTTTCATCCCCATTCTTACGTCGTTTTTCTCTCTCACTCATGCAGTTTGTCTCTCATTCATTCAGTGTCTCTCTCATACAGAACGTGTAACTCACTGGCTATGACCGCCGAGCCCTGAGGCCCGCTTTCCTACATGTATACAAAATGCACAACTGGATTTTTCGCTGACACGCTCGAACCGCCTTCAGCACGCACGTTTTCGCTTTCTTTTCTTTCGATGTATAGTCTCTTGCTTTATATTTACACACTGTTCCGTCATACGGAAGCAGAAGCGAATTCAAGTCGAAGCGACAGTTTGTTGTTCTTTTACCGATGGTCAGGTATACAAACTAGTCAAGGGACGAACAACTCGAACGAAAGACAAACCATAAATTTTTTCTTCGTCTATCTTCCGAAATGCGTACGAATTGTATATGATCCAATACGTGCATTTCACCGATGAATTTCGTTAACCTGTCATATAAAATAATAAATGACTGGATTTTCGTAGCAAGCCGGACGGTATTCTATATATCTACTTTTGATCTACGAATGTTCAAACAAATTTTGGAATTTTACCCTTAAAGTTGAAAACGAGCACGAACGAATTACAGCTCTCTTCTTAGATAAGTGGAACAAATGTTTATGCAATGTTTCAATAAAATTTGCGTGTATCACTTCCCAAATTCCTCTTGTGAGTGAGAGAGCGCGAAGAGTACAACGAAAGTCAAAGCATTAGCGTACGTACCGCATTTTGAATATTACTATCGACAGTTTAACTGTATCAAAATTGTGCCTCTACTGTAAACACGGGAAACGCTCCTACTATGCGAAATATTACGTCAACGGGCTAAACGAGAGGATTTCAGGAACGACAAGATGAGATATAGGTAGGAATAGGCGGTGCAAGCGAGAAACCCCCCGTACCTTGTGCCGTCTCGATATTAGTCTCTATTTTCTTCCATATGTTTATCATTAGTCTTTTCTGTAACCGCTTAATGCACGGCTTCTTTTTGAAAAAATCTGCTAAAACAATTCATTCTTTTACCTTATGAAACTTATACTTAAATATATTTTGGCATAATAGTTTCCATTTTATGGACGAAAAAACGGAACGTAATACAAGCAATCTGAAATAATGGATTTTTTTAAAACAGTAGAGCATGGAACTCAAAAAAGCGATGAAAAAAGTTCAGAGAATGAGGGTTCTTGTCAAAAAGAAAACACCTGAAGTTAATAGTGTTTAGTAGTGACGTAGAAGAAAACATTATTTCATATATATTAATATGTGATACTATTGATGAAAATTGCTTTAATAAAAATATTTCTTCTGATTGTAAAAATATAATAGTATGTTTTACTAATTTTTGGAACCTTACTCCTTTTTTGGACTAATCCTTCGCTTCGTATAACAAGGATTTACGTAACACGGCATTTTTTAACAACGCAACAAGCGTGTTATACAGGTGATACCTGTATGTGGTTAATGGGTGCCATTAAAAATAAAGGTTCAAGATCTTCATTCGATATTTCAATAAGTAAATTTTCGGTCGGAAATCGCAGGTGGTAGTCTTGAAACCATCAGGTCCTTCGAAACGCAATTATACATTCAGGCTCACGCATTCGGTTCTTCACATATCCTGAATACTTGTATCGAAATTTTCTGTAGGTAGAAAAATGATTTCTTTCACTTTATCAATAAACACGGGTATAAGATTCATTTTTCAGGCCTCGGCGAGCAATTGACTGGTAAATGTCAAGATGGTTATCTCTTCCGACTCAAAATTGTTAGTCCATACTCCCAACGTAATTTTCGACGGAATCCGTACGCTTACAATTGTGTTACCATGACTTTCAACGATGGCGATACTCCTAAGAAAAATCTTTGTGGGACTATTTTAAAAAGAGGTTGAAAATCATCTCTGGGAATTCTTGGGAGACGGACATCTTCCAATGAGCTCTGAAGAACAACCGTTATAAGATTTGCGTCATCGATCTGCAGTGTCACATATGAAAAAATAGGGGAGATTGTGATGTCATCATTGTACAGGGTGTGTAAAAAGGTTTTGTCATAGCTTCGGGGGGTTGTTCTAGAGCTCGGATTGGATGGAGATTTGTGTAAATAACCTGCCGCAAAATTATTTGAGGAATCCCCGATTCAATCTGACTGGGGCATGTTATTCGTATTGTTATGTAGGTAAAATGTCTGAGAGGAACCATGAGTCAGAAATGAACCGTTCTCCCGCAAATCGACTTTTAATTGGGCCTCCGCGATCAAATTTTCGCTTATTGTTAGTAAGTGAGAGAGTCAGCTGTACCTTCGGAAAGAAACACACAAGATATAATTACCAACGTCAATCCATCTCAGTAATCTCACAACTCCATATCAATTACTAATGCTAATATATTTTAATACATCTACTACAATCATCGAAAATCTTTATTCGTGATGATATTCAAAGGAACTGATGTTGAAGGAGCGCCGAAAGCAAGGAGCGATCTCATCAGGTGCGGAGCGGTAAAACTGCAGCCCTATTAATCCCATAAAGCAATTCGTGAGGTAGATTTACGGTGCAACGAATGAAAACATCCGAGAGCTCATTTAGGTTCTAGATTGTTCGAGTACTGACAGGGAGTACCAACTCATTTGGATCTCATCCCTCAGACACCCGAGGGTATAATCCGTTTGAATTACAGTCGTCAACACGAGCACCTCTCTCCACCCGCTTCACCATCGCCGACCCATGACACACCTTTACGATCGAGAGATCGAGTACCTGTTAAAGGTTCATGCTAGTGAGGATGCGTCAGCAGCCGCTTTGGGATCATTGAGAAATCTTCATTTAGGAGTTTTATGCTCCGAATTTTCGCAAGTCGAGGTACCTCGATTGGATTCATTAATTTATGATAACACAACAGTCGCATTGACCCGTACATTTATTGTCGATTACTCTATTCCATACCATGAACTGAATTAGAAAAGTATCGTTTATGTTAAGTACCGTGTGTTATTTACATTTGACAAGCGATGAAGTTCAACGTTTCTGGTTGATTGCGTGCTTGAAGAAGGTATTTGAAGCGTTTGGATATCGAGAAGTACTGGTCTCTTTGTTTTTATTAATTTGCAGAGAGATTAATTCTTGAAAATACGAAGCGATAAATATGGTTTTCTACTTTGTAACGTGTGATCTATAATATATTTACGTTAGTGGAACTGGAAAATGAAATACAATTTTCGACGTTTTTTTTTTACGATTCGGTGTAAAGTACTGCACAATTTTTCCCACGGCTTTTTTCATGCGCTTTCGTGCGATTTACGTAGCAGATTTTATTCGTGGCTGTAAGGCTCCTTTTCTTTATTTTCATTACAAAATCTGTTTTCACACGTTTATTGTACTCAATTTCGCGATCAAATGCACTTCCATACCTTAATTTTACATGAGGTTTACACTTTGTTGCAAATCAGTTATTTGATAACTTTTTGTAGATCGTACATATCTATTTTGTAAACGGAGATCTAATTGTAAGTGTAGATGTACGACTCTTCAGTTTTCCGTACATTTGACGGTTGGTTTACCAAAGAGAAGGTACCGCTCTCAAAGGAAGAAGAGAAGGAGACTATGGTGGATATATAGTTAGAGCCAGGAACGGGGTGAATTAACGCTTAAAAGAATCTTTCGATTACTTTCCCAAGAAAGTTTGTTTTGCAAGCGGCGTACTTGTTTTCGCGTTTTTATATTGCAATCAACAACGTATTTACAAAGAACGAATTACAGTTAAGAATGTTTAAATATCTACTATACAACAATTTCTTTAAGTGGTTGTAATGATTGTTTTACGTATTTCTAACGTGTCTAAAATATATCAATTGTCTGTGTTTTCAATGTTTCACCGACTGTGGATTAAAGAATTCTGTCCCGTAGTAGGATTTGCTTCTCCTCAATAGAATTTTATCCCCGTATTTCTTTGATTTTTGGGGAATGCGAAGGGCTGTAGAAGTGACCCCGCTGCCGAGGTCAGACCCGCTTGTCTAACGCGTTTATACGTCATCTGGATTTCCACTCCAGTAGCAAAGTGGCTGCGGTAGACCCAAAGAATTGCAGAAACTTGCCTGTTAGAAACCTCTACCCCGTACAGGTGTGTTAATAATAAAGAAGTCTTGCTTGCATGTTTTCCACGGCCATGCGAGGTGCTGGACCTCACAATTATTGCTTCCGAGTTCAAATCCCCGTCACCTCTGAGACATTTTTCCTACGTGATATGTACACGGTCTGTCCCATTTCCGATGAGACTGCTCAAAAATAAAAAAGAAGACGCTCCACAGTGCATTTCTTCCATCGTATTTATTCGAAATAATCCCCCTCCGAGTCAATACAGCGTTGAAACCGATTATAAAACTTGTCGAAGCATGTCTGGTACTCGAGGGCCGGAATAGCGTTCAGGATGTCGGTCGAAGCCTTCTGGATGGTAGGAATCGTACTGTAAGTGTTCCCCTTTATCGCTAATTTGAGTTTAGGAAATAGCCAGGAGTCGCATGGCGCTAGATCAGGCGAGTACAGCGGGTGGTCGAACGTTATGATGCTTTTTTTGGCCAAAAACTCGCGTACAATTAGGGCTTTGTGGCTCCTCCGTGAGAGAATGTGGAACAAATCGCGCGCAGATCTTTCTCTCTCCCAAATCCTCGGTCAGAATGCGATGGACCACACTCTTAGGAATGCCAGTCATCTCCCCAATAAGTCTCGCGGACACACAACGGTCAGAGCGCAGAATTTGGCTGACTTTCTCAATGTTTTCTTCATTCCTCGAGGTTCTCGGCCACGGTGCGCGTTCGTCGTCTTCAAGGTCTTCACGACCATCACGAAATCTAGCAAACCAGCGGAATACTTGTGCACGGGATAGACACTGGTCGCCGTAAACGTTTTTCATCGTTTCTTGAGCAGTTTTGCCCAACTTAAAACAAAACTTGATATTCGCTCTTTGCTCCATAGCGATTTTTCGACAGACTGACACAGTGGACGGTTCGTTATAATGTCGTAACTATTGACAGAATAATGGAAATGCTACAAAATTCGGTGTGAAGATAGATGAAAGATGTGTCTACAAAATTCAATAGATGAATCAATAGACGGCGCTCCAATTGGCTGTTAATTTCAACCAGTCTCATCGAAAATGGGACAGACCGTGTATATCGTAGCTTTGTTGGTTCAGAATCTACTTGAAACACTAGGCCATACGCGAAAAGAACATAGGAGTTAAAGCCATAATACAAAACAACAACGGAAGATAAGGCGCATGTTGAAGGAAGGTGCCGCACAAAAGGTGGAGGAGAGAGCAGAATGTTTCCTTCGAGTCTTTGAAATTTATTCGTGAGCAGAGTGTAACGCTTTGTGAAAAACGTGCCGAGTATTTATTTCCAAGCTTTCAACCGAAATAATTCTCTTGGCGTGAAAATTCCTCAAATAAGGAGAGTGCTATTGTTCCGACAGTTCCGACATTTTCGGAAACATTCTTATTATTCTAAGATAATCATTTCGAATTCCAGGAAATACTAGTTCAAGCCATTTCTATAACTGTCGGCGATAAACAAGGAGCCAGCCTTCAGCGACATCGATTTTCACTATCACCTCTTCCTGAATCTGTTGTTTACATATTTCCCAGTCCCTTGAGAATTCGCTCCCGGTTCAATTGTTGCAATTAATTTAATTAAAAAGAAAAATCTTGCAGATATTAGTGTGTTCCGCCATGAAGTCAGTTACAATCAGCATCTGCTAACGATGAAATTTCCAGTTGATCATGAATATTACTTGCATCCGCTAACTCCAGTAATTATGATATTGTGAAAATAATTACAAAAACTGCCACTTTACCATTCTTTTAACCCTATCAATTCCACATTTACGATTATATTGTAACGAAGGTTTTTCGCATTAATTTTAAATACTTTAAGGATCTGCTACTAAACACTGTTTTAACAAAAACAAGCCATACATTGTGTGACGTGTTAACTTTTTTTTTCATTCTTGCACATCTCTTATCTACATTATTCTGCATGGATACGGTGAACTTTTGAAGTGAAACGGTGAATGTACTGTAGATTTTAATTTTGGCATAGTTGAATTAGAAAATTTTAAATGACTGAAGTAATTAAACCTAACAAATTTAATTCCACACGCCCTTAATGATGACATTTCAAACAACAATTATAAATAACAATTACTTTAGTGATGGACTTGGAGACGAAGAATTCGAAATTCATACATGAAACTAAAATTTATGATTAAAATATAAATAAAATTAACATTACAATAATTTGTACACATTTCGTTCAATAAAATATCTTTTTGAATTTCAATAGACGGAATCAGTGGTTCTGCAAGCACATATATATTACAAAATTAGTTGATATGGAATCGGCGATACACGCATATCACGTAAACTTCTAAAATAACTTTAAAGCCTTTCAACAATCTTCAAAATAATAGCATTCATGGAGAAATTGTTTTATCGAGTCATAAAAGAGTTAGCTTACCTGCACCATCAGAGAAATCGCTACAAGCCCTTGGCTCTTGTGTTGCGCCTCGCTCATGTTATGATACAATTCTGCGTTGAATCCATATACTTGTATCTGAAGCAGAAAATCACAGAGCAATTATTTCTACGTGCAATTGCGCCACTGGAATAGTTACACATCCTGCTACGTAATTACAGTACCAAATTTAATCTTTAAATGAATAAATTCTGAAGTCCGAAATGTTTCGTGCCCAACGATAGACTATCGACGAAAGCCTCTGGTTGCCACAAAATTATTTTACTACAAATTTTTCTATTATCGAAAAGGATTCCATCAATATGCCGTTCATTTGATTTTCAACCTGCCATACTTAATACTCATTGTCAGATGTGTTTCAGACTATAAGAAGGATATTAGATACCTTCAGGTTTATATTTCGCACCATTATCAGAGGTAAATTAAGTATTTCAGATGTTAAGTTAGCAACAATTAGGAAGGAAATGTTTTAAATACCATCTTGCTTCAAATTATTGATTTTAATAAATTGTATAATAAAGATCGAGGTATGATAGTCAGTGTAATTCTTTTTTCTTGGCAATAGGTGATTTTCTCAGGCATCCTATCTATGGAGCATATACGTCGGTAGTGTAGTTTAGCATGATAAAGTACACAAAAAGAACAAGGTAATACAAAGATGCAAAGAAATTACGGTTTCACCTATATGTTTATAAGAATTGGATACCTTAAATTAGCGAAAAACGTCAGTTTTTCATGCGTAATCAATTTTGGCATTTCCAAATATAAAAAATTATTATACAGTGATTTAAGAGAAATTTGTCATTTAAATTTTACATTGATATTGTGTATTCTTGTATCCCAAATGTGGTAAGATGGTAGGCATGCTACATTTTGTCGTCTTATCTTGCAATGTTCCTTATGCAATAAAAGCTGATGAAAGGGATAATATATGAAAAAAGAGAAAAAGAAAACTAAGAACAAAAATCAGAAAATAACATAACAAAGTAGTTATTGAAGTTATAATATATCCTGGATATCATAAGATATATGCAAACCCCCTTTTGGTGGATCAGATATTGTATTCTAAATGTTTGAACTAACAATAAGAATATGAATCTTGCTCTATGTATACAGGCGGCCCTTGACTTTCGTACATAATTGGTGCTTGAAAATGTGTGCGAATGTTGATTGTTCGAAAGTAGAGGCATATAGGAAAATCATTAAATATTGTATTTTAAAATATTTATTTATTAGTATAAATAAGATAATGAGGAGTGTTTAACCGCTTTCATGTGTTTTTTTTGTAAGGTTGAGATTTTGTAACCTCTGGTAGGCAATACTACGATATTAGAAAACCTCTGATAATAATATCAACTGTTAGAATTAATTTTTTTCAAGAACAGTTTTTGCAATATCGACAAAAATCTTTAAAAAGTTGCTTTTTTAAAATGTGCGAAATAGCGAATTGTGCGAAAGTAGAATGTGCGAAAGTCGAGGGCCGCCTGTATATCGAAAGGTTGATTTATACCTTCATCACGATTGCATCCGTTAAACCAATAGAACCATCTTACTCAATAGTTAACTAATAGATATCCAATTTATCCAAAAATGTTATTTTACTTTTAAATGAGTAATAACGGTAAAGTTATTTTTGTCTTATAAAATACATATTTTTGTTTCTCAAAAGTGTAAGACTATTTTGCCAAAGTACCATTTGTCGTATAAGAAATAAACATATTTTATTTACTTCATGTATGGTCATCTTAACGCGATCAGCCGTTTATTTTATTTGAGACTGCAACGAAGCGGTAACTTTTGTTCAAAATATGCGCAGTATTTTTTTGTCGATAACTACAATAACATAGCACGGAGAATAGTATCTAACGATAGCAAAATTGTATCGAAATAAATTTTATATAAGAATACCGGAAACATGTCGCATTCTCATATCTTATTAAATTATCGTATTCCGTTAATATGACTGATATGGAACAAAACGCGATTATCGGCATTTCATATTTTTACATGTGATTCCATATAATTTTCTGAGATCGAAGAACGGAAGTAAGTGGATGCTTACGTTGGGTTAATGTAACCTACAAATGCAGAGGACCTTGCATCAATAGGATGTTTCCTATAAATATTTAAATTTTCCCGATAATAAAAAAATTCTTAAGCGCGTTCCATATGCTGATGTATTTTATTTGTGACATGCAACGGTCCTTTCCTTTATTACAGTCTTTATTTCAGCTAAGCTGGAGCGCTTTCTTGCACGTTATATTTTTCCTATAAATATTCAATCCAGCGAAGCAATAAAAATTCTTTCATGCATTCCTGATAATGGTACACCTCTCCGGTTCTCGTATAAGTTTCCCTTTCATTTTAATCTTGCGTACACTACACTCTTAGCAATAAAGCTACTAGGAATACATAATTTATAAAAAATGAGGACGAGTAAATTTTATTAAGACGTGGAGAGCCAATAAGTATTCTGGCTGAAAGCTATGATACTTAATAGTAAGTTACAGAACTATGTTGTACATTAAAATACTTTTAAATTATTGATAATTTACTTTAATAAAAATTACATACTAGGAGATTTTGTTGATGTTCTGCGAATGACTCTATACTAGAAGTATACAACAAAGTAAAATATAATATGTATATATTATAATGTAATTGTTAAAGTCCGTGAACGGAAAAGACCAGGTTATAGAAAAATAAAAGCTTTAATTAAATGCACTCGTTAAAGTATTTGAGAAAAACTGAGATTGTACAAGGTAGTTGCTCGTTCCTAAGTCAGAGGCTAACTGACACCCATGAGTCGCACAAATATTCGTTAGGCGAAAATGCCCTTGCCACACGCACATTAATTTGCCCAGCGCGTACATGCATAAACACAAACAAAAGGATCGCTTGACTACACGAAACTAATGCGAATTTGACTATATCTAACAGTAATATTGTAAATCAAATAATTATATCAGTAGCAGCAAAAATATATAAAAAACAAATCTAATTTCAACTGAAGAATTTTCTCTATATTCTGCTGTACTAAAATACATAAATCGCAGTGCTTGTCGCTAACAAACTGGAGTTCCTTTGGACGCTTTATACACCAGTATGTCAAGGCGCGACTTCAAAAGGAAGGACAGAGGAAAGAATAGAGAAGACACAGCGGAGGAACAACTTGCTATCCATCGCTTCCGTTTTCTCGCAATCTCTTTGTGAAGAATCGTGTCTCAAAGGTATTCCCAATCGGGCTCGAGGGTATTTGAAATGCCTACGATGCATTCGAATCGTTTTTCCATGACGATGAAAAAGAAAGTACCGTGTAAGGGATATGAAAAGATCGATTTCATAAAATTTTCTCACCGGTATATGAGCGGTATACCTCTTCATATTCACATTCAGTTATCTTAACCTGATACAATTTTCATTGCTGATATAATTTCTAAAATGATTACTTCGTGGTACTATCCCAACTTCGCAGCCGATCTACTGATCGCTATTACCTTTCCTAGTTCGAACAATACCAACTAAGTGTAAGCTGAATGTTCCTTAAAAGAAATACTTCTAAGAACTCCACACACATTCGATCTGTATAGCACATAGCGGTGCGAGAAAAGTAATGCGATCATACAAAAAAAAATAACAAACACATTGGAAACACCAAAATGACACCAAAGTAGTATCTCGAACAGTGAAGAAGTTTAACGTTGTCGCGAGTACCTCTTTAAAAAAATGCTACCCCACGTCAGCTGCAGCACAGCAAAAACAACAAATATATTGAGCACCACCCTCATAATCATCGCTTCAACCAACATTCAAGGCAGGCCTTAGCCTGGCTTTGATACCACAGGCTTGGTCCGTAGGCAATTGCTGAGGGAAGGTTGCGAACGGATGGTGACCCCTACATGATCTCTCAGAAGATGTGCATCTCCCGCTTAGACTCTAATGTCACCAACAGCAAGGAGAACATTACTCGTAAAATTAGTATAGACATAACAGATTTCTCACTCAAAAATAGATACGAAATTTGTACCGACTACCTTGAATCTGACTCCTCACAAAGTCCCCCTTAACACCAAATAAATATAAAAAACCTCCCTCCTCTCAAAGGCACCTCAAACTTTTGCTAAAGACACGGTCATGAAAATCCAAATTTTGCCATGATAGAAAATCAAATAAGTGATGTAGGTGAAGGGCTACTTAAATTCCGGAAAGAAACAATCCTTTGCTCGAAAAAAAGCACGAGTAGCAATCCACTAATTGTAGCAAAATGCCCAATAACCCAAGATATCTGATATATAAGATTACCTCCGAGCACAACGCTACGCCAGGTTAAGAAGACCCGTTTTATCAATAGCCTTACAGTCTGCTGAGAGAAGTATGACTCAAAGAAACCATTCAGTCGGTATTGCAGATGCCAAGCAAATATGGACACATCTGCAAATTGTAATAAGGGACTCATGTGCCAAAAATGTACAGACCCTAATGATTCCAAGGTGTTATTTGCATTTATACTCAAAAGACGCCCCGCAAACCCAGGTCTACCATTCCTCCTATCATCCTCATCAAATATATGATTTAGCCATGACAAACCTTATCAGTGGCCGCAACAAGGTGAGAAGGAAATATCAGTACTTCAGGCAGCGGTACTACAAGCAGGAGAAAAACAATTTGTGTTAAAGCTTGCAACTTTAATATTGTGAGACTTATTACTCAAACATAAAGCCTCATCTTCCGACCTTCAATTAGCTTAATCCGCAACTACGAAATGTATTTCGCTTCATATATTAACTTGCTCCTAATAACGTTTACCGTAAAATAAACCAGAATATTAACAACCTCCCTCAGACGCTATTGTTCATGCAAGCCTTGTCTTGCGGGCGCCAGCCGCACAAACTCAGGAACTTCGTGACCTCCGCTTTAGGACGGGCATGCAGTAGAGGATCTTGTCCTTGGAAGTTCTTCTGGGTTTTCAATGCTGCTTCACTCCCTTGAACGTAGACGTCGATCGTTCCCCCAGCCATGATAGTATGGGTAGGGGAACATATACATAGAGTTGCCCAAGAAAGTCTTCAAAGGGAACGGAGGGAAACATTAACATTTCAAGAAGCATTACAAAGTGAGTGACCTTTTCGGATTCCTCAGTTGCATTTGACCGTCAGAAAGTCTGATATACCATTGACAGACAGAGTTGTCTCTTGCCGTAATCAGCGCGTGCTGCTAAGTACAGTTACACGATAAGTTGTCATTGTTTGGGTTGGAATTGGGTTACTCGAGTAATTTGTGATCAAAGTGTCGGCACCTGATGAGCAAATATCTCTAGGTATTGAACGACTTAAGGCCGACAACTAGCCGAAACAACTTGCAACCTCCAAGATAGGGATTATTTACAAATTAGACAGCTCCTCATTGTTAGGAAAATCACTGCTGTCCTACCATAAAGAAAGGGCAACTTTATACTTATTTGCTTTACTGGTTACACGTGAAGGCAAATAACGATATACATACGTTATACTAAGAAGCACTGTTACTTACAAGAACATTCTAATAAAAAAAAATCACATCAACGAATGAACGGTTGATTACTTCTTTGCATATTACATTCCATTTTGTAAATCGCAAAACCTGACTGAACAAAATTTGTAAGTTGAAAATCACTCGCAACTTTAAAGTTGCATCCCTCCTTCTTACTTTTTTTCTTTCCTCCTTTACAATTTTGATATATCCACTTTTTTGTACAAGTAATGGTATTGCAATGACACTTCTGGTTGTGCTTGTAACGGGAAGGGAGGGAGTGGGGGCTATTACAATGCTTACGAAACAACGGATCGTTCTTCAAAGAGGCGGACACCGACACGATAGGATAGATAGAATGACGGTGTGGATAGGTTGGTAGTAGGAATAAGAAAAGTAATGGAGACTGAAAAAGGAAGACGGCATATCGTCGAGCATGAGCGTAAATCTACTGCGTCTGATCAAAGTACGGGCCACGTTATTTGGAAAAGGAAAGATTCTCTTTTACACATTTCGTCATGTTCCTTCGCCGTCAGTTCCATCTCTTTGCAAGTACTTTCATGTTTTGTTACACAGCACTCATGCAAAATCGCAATGTTCTTATCCATTTTACAGTTTCTACGTTTTGCTTTTTAAAATAACATGTTTACGGCGGAAATTTCGCGGTGAACCGTTTTTTAATCGACTACGTAATTTAATCCGCAATGTTTATGGCGAATTGTGATGAAATCTGGACAAGATTGATTAACATGTTAGAATCACGTGTTATTGTGATTTTTTTTCAACTCATAAACTTTATACCTTCCAAGTTTATGCGGTCTGAATGAAAACACAAATTTTTAAACCGACCATTGCAACGAACGGTACAATATTATGTCGTAATTGATAATAAATTCGAAATTGCAAAGTAGTCATTATGAACGATACTCACACAGCTTGAAGAGATTATCATAATTGAAGATTAAAATTAAAAAGTTATTGGATTGTTCGAGTCCGAATGTGACGATTTACTATTGTTTTAATGAATTCACGAAGTATCACTACATCGAACCGGAGATTTAATTGCATTTTAAAAGTATGTGTAATCAAATCGTAGCTTAAATTCAATTGTGCAAGCACATTTTATGTTTAATGCCCAACAGGGAAATAGTAAATGCAATTTAGAATCTCCTATGGCGCGGCTAATTAATTGATATCGAGTGCCACGTAATTTTCCGTCGGTGCGAATAATGCATTATACAATGAAATTACAACGTACCTGTGATCCAAAAAAAGCTATTATAAGCATCAAGATATTTATCGAATGAAAAAAGTTGAATGACACCCTATTAATGACAACTTGTGTTTGCACAATATCAAGGCACTCGTCGTTTGCTGCGCCATAATAACACCCGGAATAGATAAAAACAAGTGGAAGTACAGTGACCGAAGAACAATGACTATATAAACGTTTAAGTTACAAGCACAGATCAGAAGAAAATGAATAAATACCAATATATCACATTTTAGAAAATGTTTATAATCTTGAAGAATGTATACATGTGGGATTATACTAAGCAATTGGCTAAATCGATAATTCGCGAATAGTGCTTACCAATAAAATTAAAAATATCCACCGTCGCGTCGTTTCCATCTCCGTAAAACTTCTACTCCTCGTCTCCGTTCGTCCGTTCGTCTCCGTAATCGTTCGAAAAGTCTCTCTAATCATTTCGTTCGCCGTGTCTATACATTGCCTGTTCGTCTTTGTATTTCCTGTCTGTCACTGTTACTCGAGGAAAAACGGCACGTCCACCCCAGTGCGCGTGCACTGTGATCGCTGGGCCTCACCCCCAGGAAATTCCCGGGCCTGCCAGCCACTTGCACTTTCCTTTGTATGCATACCGGTTACCCTCAAGACGTCAATTTTCGTCCTTCCGCTTACCCGTCGCCGTGCGTCACATCGTTAGTTCGTACCGTAAATAATAAAGTCATGAACGTCCTATCATTCGTCCTTACATTTCTACGTCCTATACTAAGCCTACATTACACGTTAAAAATTCCCAATACTACATACAGTGGACTCTCGTATAACGCTTCGAAAAAATTGCCACTAGTTCTCATACAACACGATAAAGAGTCCCGTATAACGCGCAAGGTAAATTCAACATTTTCACATAGTTTCTGATTTTTTTTGTTTAAAAAAGCTACTGTATACACTTACCTGTTGTTTATTATTACCTATTGTAAAAAATAATAATCCAGAGCTATACGTTTGCTTCTCAACAACTCGGGTATTTTATTTATTTCAGTATGCATGGCTAAAATATATATTCTTCTTCTAAAAATATTATTATAACGTATACAATACTTTTTTGGTTATTAAGTCACCTGTATTCTGTTTTGAATTCGTTATTAAAAAAAACTTTATTTGAAAGAAGTTAGTTATGTATAACACTAACAGTCTCTTCGCAATGAACTAATATTTCAAACTGAACGACATCTCATCAGCAATATTCCATAACCGCGGCAACGTCTACAATTTTCCGTTTGCAACAGCGACGGTTTGATGTTCCGCCGAAAAGTTCGGCACCGATTGATCTCGCGGCCCTCGATCGGATTCAGCATGGCGACTCTGCACTCACGGTTTCTCCAATATACTAACGCGATTTCCTATAACGTGGAACGTATCCCCCGCGTTATACGGGAGTCAACTGTATACATATTGAAAAAAGTAATAGTTGTAAGACTCCGTAACAGTGAGTCGGCAAGCCGGACGTTCTCACGCTTGGCTATTGTAAAGGTAACTTCCACCAGCGAGGGGGGAAGATAACCCTCGCTCCACTTTAAGGGGAAGGAAGGCCCTTGAAGGACCCCATCGATGAAGGAATGAAAGCATCGTATATATACGGGGTGAGACAATATCTATGTCCACCTTGAATATTCCCGTTATTTGTAATAACACACTATCGGCGGGACGGGTATTAATACCTTCTCTACGGACTGGCGGCTATCGGCGGGTCGGGTATTAATACCTTTTTAGGCAGAGCGTACGCCAAGCGTTAGTAAAGCACTTACCAATGCTTTTTTTTCATTTAATGAATGTTTTGTTTTGCACAATTCTTTGTAAGTAACCTTCAGGTTGTTTTTGCATACCGTAGACCCGTGTCTTACTCTTTGTGCTGAAAAACAATCCATATACGCGTATGCATTTCCTCGTGCAATAAATGAATTTTAAAAGAGAAACGAACCCAGATATTTTATTTCTTTATTAGAAAATTGTTCGAGGTCCTTATCCTCAAGGTGTTTTCTTTGCCAAACATTAAAAAAATATTAGAGTAAATAAAATTACTATATAAGAAACTGAATAATAAAACATTCCTAACCATTATTACGCTTTTCCCTTACTACGTGAACTCTTAAAACTTTAAAAATTAACAATTAAATTTTTTTTTTAAATTTCATCTACATCTTTGAAATACTATGTCATACCTATTTTCCAAATTTGATTGAAATCATACGATTAGTTGTGAAGATATTACATGTTTTTTAAGAAGTGCACTTCTGTCGTGCTTCACTAGTTTTCGCCCGCTAGGCGCGTCAGTCAAGCTCACGGTATCACCCGCCGATAGTGTGATAATATACAAAAATGATGTATACAAAATTTGCACTGTGCAGATGGGGACATATTGAGATACAAGTATTTTTGGCGTGGGTGGAAGCATACAGGAAATTTCAAGGTCATCTCTATTGTTTTAAATGGAATGTTATTTTTTTTTTTCTTAGCGCGATATGATGGCCGATGTTGAAACGATTTCAACAAGCTGTGGCGGTTAACTTTATACTCTTTAAGTTATATAGTAAACTTTACGTTATTATAATCACGGAGTTCTGTTTTGACGGAGCATCATTACCGCGGACTTGA